>OW626784.1:8941037-10428422 GCA_939628115.1 Tribolium freemani | reverse complement strand
GGGAGTGGTGTAAGGGCACGGCTGGGGGGCCACGGCCGTCGGAGTGCTGGTCAACCCCGAGCTCATGCCCCCGGGGAGCATCGTGCCCGCCGCCCCCGACATGGAGGCCGCCGCCACCGACGTGGCGGCGTTGAAGCAGTTAACGGGGCTTTGGTGGTGGTTGGGGGGCACCACCGACCAGAAGGGCTTGGTGCCGAGGGGGCTGGGGACCTTCGTCGCCCAGTTGTTGTAGCTGTAGGAGGAGTAGAGGGTGTCGGTGTCGCCGAAAGTGGGCATCAAGCCGTTGAATTGGGTGCCGAAGCCAGTTTTGAACTCGGCGGCGGCGTTCATTGCATTCATGGCGTTGCGTTCGCGTTTTCGCCATTTGGCGCGACGGTTTTTGAACCACACCTGAAACAAAATAAAAACAAAAAAATTAAGAAGATTATTTTCAATAGTGTAGTAATGTACCGAAAGGAATTTGGAAGTGTAATAAACAGAAGTGGATTAACGGCCTCCACGGGCCCCAAAACTGTTAAAAACATGTTAAAAAGCCACAGGAGCCCCAACAGAAAGAGCAAAAAATAATAATAGGTGATATTTATAACTTATAATTTTTTATGTTGTCTCTGAATATATTTGGATTTTTGAGATAACTTTTCGTCGATTTTGGGACGTTTTGGATGACTTCGAGCTTATAACACAGCCTAAATATTATTTCAAAATCTTACTTGAAAACACTTTGCAAACAATTCATAAAGGGTAGAGCTTATTCCAAACCTGGTGGCGAACTGACATTGACAAAAATGACTGAATTTTGGCATTAAACATATGTTTACTATTAAGAAAAAAATTGCCCATAGGCGTCGTAACAAAATGTTTTCAAACCCACTGTTAGTATTGAAAAATTATAATAAGATGAAGAATAATAAAGAAATTATTAATAATAATAGTAATATTTCTGTGTATCTTCGTCCTCAAAATTTATTAATGTTAAAATGACAACTAAAGTAAATTTTAGAGAAAAAAATGCACGCCCATGTCTTTCATTATCTTAACCAAGTGGGTGCATTTCAAGAGTCTTTTATGTCACTGTCAGTTCGCCACCAGATATGGAACAGCCTCTAATACTATTTATAAACGGGAATTTGTTTACAATTTTTTATCGAAATAAAATTTTAATAAAACTTTTTAAGCTATGAGGTTGGAAAGAAAGTTTTGCCCGTTTTATGTTCAGAGGATCAAGAAGACCTTTAAAATACAGACTGATCCAGAAATACTGAGTCTGTTGGCAACAGATTTGAAAGTATTTTTGTTCGTAATTTGCAACACTTTAACCGAACTCGATTTTTTTTGACATTTACTTGACGTACAACCCCACAAGATTGTTGATTTGTTGTTAACTGAAAGCGTACTCCATTGGTATCCTTTAAAATTTAACTCCAGTGTTGCCAACAGACTCAGTATTTCTGGATCAGTCTGTAGATTATAACAAGATAAGTTATATATCCTTCGAAAATTTATTTTATTGCCTTTAATTTAAGGTAGTACACATGTTTCGATTACACTAGTTTACAACGTTTTTCACCAATAGATGAAACCAATGTGTATCAGTAGAATGATTAATCCTAAGTCTGATTCTGAAGTCGAAAAAAAATTATAACGTCAAGTTTTTTAAATATTCATTATAAAGTATTAGTATTTCACAATTTTTGCAACTTCAAAAATGTTACAGAATGCTTCTTCTTTTGTATTATCAGGGTCAGTTTATCTTAATGTAGACTAAACATAAAAAAGTGGTTTGGGTTTAATTTACATTCACCTGAAGATATTTTAAAGCAAATAAAATATTTAACAATTTGTTAATTGCGTCAATAACGAATGCCAAAGACACCACAAAAAAGATAGATTCAAAACTTTTGAAAAATTAAAAATGACAGATTGTTTCATTTTTTCCACTGGTTAGTGTCCGTTTCTTTTATTGTAACCAGCAGTAATCGGCTAATATATTCACTACATTCACTTGACGATATTTTAAAGCACATACAATGTTTAACAATTAGTTTATCACAGAAACAACGAATGCCAAACTTAGACACCAGAAACAAATTTTCAAAACTTTTAGTGAATATATTAAAAAAACTAGACGTGATAGACAAATATGTCATATTATATTTTAATTATTAGTGAGTAAGAAGAAAACAAAATCAGAATAAATTATCTCTTGGTAAAAGAAAAAAATTTTTTTTGTAAACTAGTGTTATTGTTTCTGTTAATGTGAGAACTCGCGGTACTATGCGGTTTGGCCAAAAATCGTGAAAAAACCTGCAAATCTGATTTTTCACAAGTTCATACAGAAGCATTATGCAAATGATGCAAGTCGATAGTTATGTGCCACATTAGATAGGCAGCCGGTAAACAATACCAACTGCAGATGTTGATACAGAAAGTTTCCTGAAGGTAGCTATTCCAAAATATCACATAAAAGAAGCACTTTTTTGGTTATTTTTGGTGCCATTCAGAATTGTGCATTGGGAGCTGCTTCCATGAGGCCAAACCGTAACATCGGATGGCTTTGGTGTCCAACTCGATCGCGTACAAAAAAATTGCACAGGGAGTCATGACAGCTTATGTTTTCTTCCATCAGGAGCACGAAAAACCACAAAATTTCCATCAGCCTCGAGCAAATCTGAACGAGTTGGGCTAGGAACTTTTTGAGTTGTCCAGCTTATAGCTCGTATATTGCACTAACAGACCACCACTTGTTCAGGTTGCTCGGACACTTCACACGTGGACGATATTTTGAAAAGTACGACCATCTCCAGCAGATCATTGCTGCTTTCTTCACACAGAAGTCGACAGCGTTTTATAATTGGGGAATTTTATTGTTGTATCCTCGTTGAAAAAGAATGTTCGAAAGTAATGGCAAATAAACAAATAAGAATATATTGTAACTATAACTTTTATTTTGATTTGTAATAAAAATCAAAAAACGGGTAAAACTTTCTTTCCAACCTAATACTTGTCCACTAACCGTTCTTTTATCTCTATGCATTTATGCCATCTCTTTGGTAGCTTCGTAATACTACCTTCCTTATAAAAGTTTTTCGTCCAAGAGCCTCTTTAAGTGGTTCAAAAAAAGCATTATATGATCATATCAAGACGATAAAAGGGGATGTAGTGTAATTTTTTCAGGGTCTTTGCGGTCAAATGGACCATGTGTGGTCGGCTGATGTTTATTTGCAGCAATATTACTCTTCTAGCTGAAAAATCCTTTTTGATCAAAATAATGGCTTACTTTTCTCAGATACCATTTTAAAATAGTAATGGGACTTAATCGCACGCATGACTTCGAAAAAATATGTGTAGATAGAGCCCCTTGGACTTCGAAAGTACAGAAGCCAAATTTTTAGAACTGAAGGCACAACTTTGGCTTTTTATCCGCTTTGGTCAAGTACAGCGCCGCTACTCCATAATTTATTTTTTTAATTCTGAAGTTAAATAGTGGACTCAGGTTTCATCACACGTACCTAAATACTTTAGTTCAAAACAGCTTCCCTCTTGTTCAAATCAATTAAGAAACTCGGTAGAAACTCTAGTATAAAGAAATTATTTTGAAACTACCAAAGAGATGGCACAGACTCTACTGCATAGACGTAGACGTGGAAAAGTAGTCTAAAAGTAGTTTAAAGAGTTTTGTTAAAATTATGTTTTATTAAAAAGTTATAAACAAATTTAATTCGATTTTATATTGAAGCTTAAAACTATACTTTTCGAAAAACATTTTGTAGAAAATCACATTTTGAAAGATTTTTAGAGGATTTTCCAATAAGTGTTAATCAATAAACAATACTAAAGTTTAACTGTTTTTTTTTTAGAAACTACAGATCTACCCAGAAATACTGTTTCTATTGCTAACAGATTTAAAAGTATCTTTGTTAGTAAATAATTTGCAACGCCGCAATCGGATTCAGTTTTTCTTGACAAATGTTTGAGATACAAACCTACACGATTGCTGGATTGTTGGTATCTTTTAAAATTTAAAATCAGTATTGCCAATTAATAGAAACAGTATTTTTGGGTAAGTCTGTATCATGTCCAAAGTAAAACTAACGATATCAACCAATTTTTATTTTTTTATTTTATGTCGAGTATCTGCCAGACTGCAAAAATCCGAGTCAATAGTTAGTTTTGTCTTTTTTTTTAAGGAAAAAATTAATTACTTGGTTTTAAATGAAAACTTTAGTTATTAGGATTTCTCAGACGATTCGACATAGTTAAGATTTAGTCCGTGCTGACAAAAACCTGATTCATTCTTTTAAAAATTTCACATAGGAGCTCTAAATAGACTAGGTATCTAAATACATACGTTAATAACTCGAAAACTATCGACTGCAGATAGTCCTATATGCAATATACCCTTATTCGTTGATTTCGAGACGTTTTAGGCACACAAAAACCGATTTATAATTTTGAAAATAATTTACTTTTTGAACGTCTAATAATTATTATTGTGAATTTTAGACAAATTTGTCGGTAACCAAGCAAGGAAATATAAGTAAATACAAACTTACTAGTATACGATGAATACAATCTACTCTTGTACCTGATAATAATAAACATTTTTTATGAATATGGACTCAGGGAATACTTTCAGGTTGAACTGATACTTTTAACTAAATACTAATACTTATACTTAAAAGTAGTAGATACTAATTTTTATGAATTTCATCTAATAATAATAATTATTAAGTATGTAAAACTTTTAACTGTGTAATTTGGTGTTTTAATTTTTATTTAAATTTACACTGCAAAGTAGCGAATCGTGAAAAAACAGATTTGAGTAAGGTAATTTTTAAAGTATTCCAATCGCTTTTTTTATATAAAAAATGAGGGTTTTGAAATTAAAGTATGTAATAGAAAATTTGAGAGGTTTCGAGTAATTAACCTTTTAATTTTATAACAGATAACTCTAGTACATAGATATGACTCTGAGAAGACAGTCCTCTGGTTTTTGCTTGGATTCAGTATTCGTCAAATTCAAGATAATCTTCGAATTTATATTTTTTAAGTATTAATCGCAAAAGTTCACCAAATGGACCAGGAGATAATTATTGTTCAAATAACTAATTTTTTTGAATTTGTTTTGGAAAATAATAATTTTTAACTTTATACACAGGCTGCTTATTTACATGCAAGAACAATTTAAACTCGTATGTCATAAATTTGTGAAAAAATCTTCGTAAATCCTAAGATCCAAAACTCGTCAATGAATAAAACTTAGTTTTTATACTCAATTTTCATAGTCTAAATTCGCCACCTAGTAATAATTAGAAAATTAACAACTTGTTCTTGTGGGAGCAGTGATCACTGATCACCTCTCCTCTCATTTCCGTTTTGAATTTATTTGAATATCCTTATCGTGATTTAATAAATCTGAAGCGTTTGCACTATTCTGGCGTCGTTGACAGAACCAATAAAGGAAACAATAACATAGTGTGGCAAGGGGGTTATAATTGAACAATCACACGGAGGCCTGATTAACAAGTCATATGAATGAGCTCACACCAGGGGGTGCACATATATTGCGACTCCCTGTGGCGAGCAATAACTGGCGTACAGCGACGAGGTGGACACCGTGGACGGGGCGGAAGCCCGGTCGCATGCATTACGCCGTTTATACAGTCGTTTGGCTTAGTTTACCTCGTAAATCACTTTTCATGCTGATTTACCACTGCTGTCAAGAGGGAAACACTATTACGTATAGGTTTAATTAATGTTTGCTGCATCGGACAGCTATAAAAAGTGTTGCTCCACACAATACTATTTTTTTAATTACGAGTTTTATAACCCGTTCTCAAACATGTTACACCGAAGAAAAAAATGGGAAAATTTGTTGAATATACATTTATTTTTATTATTTCTTATCGTTTCTTTGTGACTTTTATCCACTAAAACTAAAAATTAGAAAAAAATTATAAATAAAATTTTAAAAAATCATACCGGTGTCAGTTTAATTGTTTTTTATTTTTCAAATAAAAAACATGAAATCGTTGCAAAAATGCACCACATAAATGAATGTAGAAAACATCGGCATTTGTCTGACACGAAAATCGCCAAATAGTGACTCTTATTGAAGAAGGATTTTCTCAAGAAGAAGCTGTTCAAAGATTGGATGTGCAACAATCCAGTAGTCAGTAGAGCTTGGCTACATTATAGGAAGAACGCAAGGGCGGATCCAGGGGGATCCCAAACACCAATTTTAATTTTTTAATAAATAATATAAAAGCTTAATGAACAAATGTTTTTTAAATAATTACATTAAAAGTCTTTTCAATGCACATTTTTTAATAAATAAATACATAAATTATTAATTTCTAATGTGTTTGTGTCCGTTTTGTTTAGTTTCGGTATAAGGAAAGGTACCTCTTTGGTGTTTTTTAGACTATCACTTAAAAAATCACAATTTTCTGGCAACGTTTCGTCTTAATTTAATCTTCTTCAATCCGTTTATAAAAAACAATTGACGGCCTAAAGAAAATTAAATTAACATCGAAACGTTTCTAGAAAGTTGTATTTTTTTTAGATGATAGCCAAAAAATACCAAATACCTTTCCTTACAATGAAAATAAATTATTACCACTTAATAAAATATTATGCGAAGATTCTCGAAAAGTAAAACAAGGAAATTTCTTAGAAATTTTTTTACATCCAGAATTTTTTATTACTTAAACTTACACAAACAACTGTATGTAAATTAACATTGCCTGTTGTATTTTATGTTGTAGTTTTTTTTAATAATTAAAAAGAGTGAAGTTTTTGTCAATGAGAACTAATTATTTTAAAAACTTAGCGAAACCGACTATTAAATAAACGTTATGATCAACAACTACCTATAAATATCCAAAAAATGCACAACATATAGGGTGTTTTATTTGAGAAGATATAAATTTGCATTGTAAAATTTTTTGGAAAAAAGTTTTTTGGGCTTAAATTTTGTGCAAATTTATTTAAACATGTATTTTAACATAACAAAAGTTTCATTCAATAGCTTCACCATTCTAAACATTTTTGGACAGGATAGCTTACCGCAACAGGGATTAATGTTCAAGTGTGGCCACTTAAAAGTCTGGATCTCAGTTCGATTGAGCACATCTGGGACAACCCAGGAATAAAAATTAGAGTCTACGAAAATCTTTGGAGGACCTTACAAGAGTCTTTTACAGATTGAAGAAATATGGCCTACAGAACCACAAGAGAAAATTGCTATTCTAATTCAGAGTATGTCTGCACACATGAGAGCATGTATAATTGTGTAATATCAGGAGGTGGTCATACACTTTATTAGTATCTGTTTTTAGTTAATTTTTGTTAAAAAAAAATCAATGAAATTACAAGTCTTCTGTTCTACGCCCATTTTGAAAAAATTAGATTGAGTATTAGTGTTAATGCCAAACAAAATACTTTCACATTCAAATATACTTTTCAAAAAATATTGAATTTTAGTCATTATCCCTTAATTTTGCGGTAAAGTAGTTAGAGTTATCATCACATGGAATTACTTTTTGCAAGGGAAATGTGTAATTTTGATTAACTCCCCCTCATTGCCTTATTTCGAAGAATGGTGTAATCGGTGGAATCCGCCCTCCGTTGTAGTTTTTTCGGTGCACCGGCAGCCGGTGGATATAAATGGCTCGGGAGTGAGCTCTCTTTGTTTTGGAGATATATGAATCCAGCTCGGTAAATTGGTCCTTTAAAACTCGCAAGCATTTTCGTCGTCATCTTCTGTTACGCTTGTCTTCCATCTGCAGCATCGCGTCTCCCCCGGGGGGTAAAAAACCGCCCCCGAACCGTGGCCAACGACCCATCTAATTGCGGCGGCTGGAATGAAGATCGACGAGGGGTGCGATTGGCCGCGACGGCGCGAAGTTATGTTGGGGGAAGCGTTGGAACGGATCCGAACAATGCGAAGGGGCTGTTTCTCTTATTTCACTCACGGAAACGGAAAATATTGCGCCCCTATTTACGTGGAAATTATTTCAGAACGATTCTTCTCGACCGGAAACTGCTCGGAGAGCGGGAGTTTTTTTAATAAACTGCTCGATTGCGTCCGAAATGAGAAATTGCTTAAACGGGAAACTTTAATTAAAATATTTCGCTGCGGTGATTGAGCTCGAGGGGGCGCAAATTCACAAACTTCCAACAATACGCCACCTGAAAAATTAATCTGAACCTCTTTCCTTTCTTCCAATTATAGAATAAGCATCCTGTTCAAAAGACTTATTTGTAAAATCGGTAAAAATAAAGAGTATTGTAATTTTAGCAATATTACATTAAAAAAACAATTATCTAATTTGGGAACACAACTCAGATTCTAAGCCATTCCTTTCCGAATATTAATTTTGCCTTTAGAAATCTCCTATAATCGACTTGGCTAAAAAAAATACTCTCAGTGCTGTAGAGTACCTACCTATTATTGCCACTTATTTTATTTTGCAACGTGCCGTCACAAAATACTTTGGAATCCCTACTGACTGCACCAATTAGGTATAACACCACCGTATAGAACATGACGTGTAGGAGACAATAGTTTACCTACTACTAGCACGATAACTACATTAACTGCCATATGTTTGATGATTGTTTTACCATCACTCGATCGTAAAGAAGCAACTATGTTTTAACACTTTTGTATTTTTCGAAGGGTTTTGACACGATTGATCACAGCCTTTTTTGTGCCAAACTTACATTGAAATAAAGGTTTCGATCATTCTTCGGTTTATTTCAATCGAATTTAAGTAACAGACGTCAATTTGTAATGTTTTGGGAACAGCAAAATCTGAGATCATTGATCAGTTTGGTAGCTTTGAGCGTTTCACATGGTTCTGCTTTGGAACCCATCTTATTTGTGATTTATACAGCTGAACTTTTAAAACTAGCTAAAAGTACAAAGGTATACGTAGGTTGCCTTTTATATTTCGGGAATGGGCTTTCATCTGAAAACCAACGTCTGTATCGTAAAATTCAACATTTTTTAGGATAAATTTATTCATGATGTTTTGGCATTAAGGTGCTTTTTATATTATTTACAGTTATTTCAAAATTTGATCTCGGTCAAAAATTGAAATAAGTCGTAAAAATTTTCGAGCGATGATTTTTTTACAATTTTCGAAATGAATTATTTCAACAACAGTGCATCGATAAACTTGATGCGACTTTTGGCGATGAAATACCATCTAAAATAACTGTATATCAGTGGCAAACTTCATTCAAGTGCGACCCTGATTGGATTAATGACGAACTTCGTAAGGGTTGTCCAAAATCGGTTGTTGTTCCCGAAAACTTTGATGTTGTTCGTGAAATGATACTGCAAGATTGTAATGTGACATATCGTGAGATTAAGGTATCCTTGGGCATTAAAGGGACCATCATACATTCAACATTGCATGAGCATTTGGCCGGCAAAAAATTTATTCGCGTTGGATGGCACTTATTTTCAAAAATTGCTCAAAAATGGATCGTTTTGGGATCAAAAAAAGGATTCAAAAAGTGGTTCAAGAGAATTCTAATGTGTATTAATCTTCATGGAGAATATTTTGAAAATTTTTGAAGCTATATACGATGACGAATTTTTATTTCTGTACTCTATTCCCGAAATATAAAAGGCAACTCACGTACGAGCTTCCGAAGATGACACACAGTTGTAAATGAATTTTGTTTCAGGTCATTCTATTGCTGCTTCTGTTGTCATCTGGAATTTACCTATTGCTAACTATGAACTTAAGTTCTGGTAAATGTAAAGTTCTACCTGCTTGCCAAATAAACATACGTATAATTCAGTGATTTAAAATTTAAATGTGAAAATTGATAATCAAAGACTCATATGCATAAAAATAAGTTGATGTTTTTACTCTAAATTTGTAAGTCTTTACTACCAATTGTATGCATAAAAAATAGCAACTTGTTATTAGTAAACACTTAGAAAGCCTAGCATCCGCATTTGACAAGCTTTTGCTTAATTTTCCAGCAAAAGTTTAAACAAAAATTCATGGAAGTAAGGATTTACTATAAATTTATAGTAAACACTTCAAATTTTTCAAGGTGGTTTTTAAGCGACTTGAAATTCACTTCTATCAAAATTTGTCTTCAAAATTCATAAAATAACACTTTTTTAATAAATCCCACCACGTAAAATCAATTTTTGGGTAAGACTAAGGAAAAAAAGAGGCAGACAAAAATGGAAATTTGTTTGCGGTGTATGGGCGATCCAGGTTTTCAGGTCGGAATAGGAGAAGATAGTGGTGCTCATCAAAGTATTGTCTGCAGAACAGTTGACTATGTGAGTAGAAAAATTCTTGAGAAAACGCCTAATCAGTGAAATAAATTTCCTACAAGTTATGAAGACATAGAAGAAGGTACAATTTTTCCTGTGCTTTTGGTGCACTCGATCGTACTCAAATTAACATCAGGAAACCTGCTGTACAGCCACCTTACAATTGAAAAATCAGTAGTTTCTGAAAAATCACTCAGTATATACTTGATAGTAAAAGTAAAACATTATGCATACAAAATTAAGTAAATACTGGCACTAATAGTATTTACTCTCAAGAGCATACTTTTATTGAATACTTTTACTTAAAGTAAAAACTTATTTTTGATGCATATGAGCCATTATTTTTTACTATCTTCGCTTAGACAGTCTAAACAAATAACGTCTGCAAAAAATACAAAACAGTTGTTGACGTTTTATTTTTGTTTTAAAAAAACACAATCATGTATCAGAAAAAATTAAAAATCTGAGATGGTTCAAAATTGATAAGTTTTTCGTATATATTTGTCTGTATTCATTTATCGCTAAGGAGTAAGTTTAATTTTAGATAAAGCATTCTCACTGTTAAAAGTTAAAACCAACCTTCCTAATAAAAATAAGTTGTCGATGCTACAGTTCCATACCGCATTGTATCAAAGATAATGTTTAACGTAGTTAGAACATGTAACAAGTACATCGATATTTTTAATTAAGAATTAAAAATTAATTAAGTATTTGCTATTTAATAATTAACTTTGCTCAACTGAGTTACTCACTGATGTCGAAAATGAATGCAAAAGAACTTTTCTTGTTTCTTGTTTTTGAAAGACTGGCAATGGTTTTTCATTTGAGTAGTTAGCTATTAAGTAATTTCCTAATTTATTTTGATTTAATTCCTATAATGTTACATTTTTTACAATTACTAAGTATTAGGTATTTTTATTTTATTTTTTTATTTTTTATTTTTTGAGAAGTTAAGTTGAATAGCTCCAAGTTAGTCTTCGCCTCCTCATCTATAATATTGTTTAATTTTACTTAATAATGATCATTTATTAATATTATTATTATTTCTTTAATTGAAACGCGTTCTAAAACCCTTCAGATTTTGTTAATTAACATATTTAAAGATTCCTAAATGGTGATTTAATGAATAAAATTCAGTGAGATTGATTGAATTTTTGAGTGGAACATGTGCCGTTTGCGGGCGTGCCATTTTCTGAAACAATTCTATATCGGCATAAAGTATACGTGGCAAGTAACCGCACTTCATTAAAAATAAATTCCAGTGAAGAGCGCGCGGCCGTTAACGGAGGCCCCGGATCTGCGAGGATTTCCCGGATCTAGCGAGCAACGCCGGAGTCTGGCGCGTTCAGCTCTTAGATGTGCTCCACTAATATGCTTAGCGTTTCTTCCTACAAATCAGCCGTAATGCAATCTCATACAAAAATTTATTTATTGCGGCCGTAAATGGCCCAGTAAAAGTGAAATACGACTCCTCGCCAACAACCACACTGAACAACATTAATAAATTATGCTCGTCCTCGACAAATGTCTTAATTTATATTCGGTTAAGTCCAGCTCAGCGCCCACAGTTGACCGTTCAATCAGAGGGAGCATGACCAAATGGCGAATAAATGGTCAATCCACCCTTGATTGCCTTGCACGATACATTTTCATCGGAATCTGGTCTCGTTCCGAATGCGTGGGGTGGAAGAAGAACGACATACAAGGGGTCGTGGGGTCGCGGGTAGATGAGGCGTGAGAATATGTGGCACAGCTAATGCGATTAACATGGTATGAAATGTGAGGAGGGCCTCAGACGCGTGCCGTCCTGCTTATTAAACTCCAATTTGACAGAGTTACGCTTGATAAAAGATTTTTTTCACTAATGGAGTTGTTAGTGAGGAAAATTGCTTTCTCATGAATTTTACAATTGACTCCGACGTATTAAATAAAGCTATCTCTGAGCCCAAACCCACTTACGCATAGCAAGAACTTTTTGTGGAGCCAAATCAAACGTCAGATCTTTATTCGTTTTCGCTCGGGAAAGAGCAGACCCCACCAATTACGAATACATCTCTGACTGGTGAACGGTAAAAAATATTAATAAATTATACCTAGTGAAATATTACAAGGTAGTGAAAGAAGCGTGGGGTAATTGATCCATTTGTTGTGTGCATTAAGCCGTATGTAAATGTGTAGCTGAGGCAGATATTCATGTTTATCTTTCGATTTACCGTATTCGATTTGACAGGTATCAAAAGCATTATTCAAATATGTAACGTAGCATTAGAGCAACAATACCAGGATTTTGGCTAACCACAGATCATTGCAGATTCTGTTGTCATTATACGCTTTGGAAGGTGATCTATACTCCCAAAACAGTCGTTTCAATTTTTCCGAATTCATCAATAACCCATACAATGCATCATGCAGAATTATAAATGGAAGAATTGAAAACTGGAAATCCAGCTCTAGCGCTAATCGTTTCAAATAAAGAAACCTTGTTCGTGGTTTTTATCCGTTGAATAATGATACGGTTATTCCTCAAGAAGCCGTTCTGTTTATTCAGGTACTTAAGGAGCGGCAGATTAAAGAACGAACAAGATGAAACATATGTAAACACGTGTTAAGTAGATAAGTGGTGGTGAGCACCCTTAATGTTGATACAATGTCTCAAAGATAACGCCGACATTGGGGTGCTTTCGATGAATGAGGGAAAAATATTATTGCAGACGTGAAATTACATCGAGCCAGTGCGGGAAATTTATCATTTGCAGGGATTGCACCTATTTTATACAACTACAATGCAGATAGCCAGGAATTTGCGCACAGTCCTATGTAAGCTTGAAAAGCTTCCAAATGACCATCATCTTTTCGGTCGACCGGTCCAGATCCACTGGCCATCTGATTTATGACCACCCACTTCAAGTTTAGTTTTACATGCTCAGGCCGAAGGAGCCGACCTGGGACATAATTCTAGTTTTTCAACATAGTTCTTAATACGATTTCTGCGATGGTCAAGCTTAGCTAGCTATACATCTAAAGAATTAATACGACCTTCTTTCATTTTTCTTTTTTTAGCATACAATTTTTCTAAATTTTTTTATGTTTCGAGTTATGCATTTTTTTTAAAGATTTTTTTTATCCATTTCAGAAAAAAAGTTTGCAGCTCGTATGTTGAATTCAATATAATCTTTAATAAGGAATTATAAGGATAATAATAAGAAGAGGACCTTTACCTAAGCAAAATAAATTTATTGCCTTGAATAGTCATAATATTACATAAAAAAATAGTTGTGTCATTAGCATTACATAAAAAGAAGTAAAATTCTACATTACTCGAAAACCAAAGGAAGTTTCAAAAAATTTTATTCTTCAAAAATGATGACACTTTTAAGGTAAACAGTTTAGGCAAAAAACGCTTTGTTCCATACTTCTGCCTAATACCTATTGATATCTTTTACTACATTTACTTTCAATTGTGCTACATCAAAAACTATAAGCTGATTCACATAACTTTACGACCCTGACGAATTTTAAATGCAACCAGTAATTGTAATTGTAATTGCATGTGTAATTGTCATTGATGTCAGGGGTGTCCGGATTTCATGCTAATTAAATATAACTAAGGATATGAAGTTATAAATGAATAATGTATAATGGGTCGCATTTAAAGTTCGTCAGGGTCGTAAAGTTATGTGCATCACCCTGTATATTGTCTAAACCAGTGGCACTTACCTTTTTGTAACTTGAGAGGTCCTAGGTCTTTCAGACCTTTATAAATTTTCCATTTTTTTTATAAATTGCAAAAAGTACAATTAAGGTTTACTTAGTTTTTGTTATTCTAAATAATATCAAGTCATGCAACTTTTTGGATAAAATTTTTTTTTTCAGCCGTACCGCAATGAACATTTTACTTTCATAATATTCATGCCGAAAGGTACCATTTTACCGGACTAGTCTGCTGGATAATTTTTCCCAGACTAGTCCAGTAAAAACGAGACAATGAAGCTGGAATAAATTCTCATCACGGTTCCAAAAAAAATGCATCATGTCCGGAAAGTGATCTTCTACTGCTACTTGTAAGCTACCAGAACTCGTCTGCTTACTCGTTCAGTAAAACCTCACTTTCCGAACTTGATACGTAAAATACTATTAAATAAGCAAAACCTTTACTAAAAAGAATATCCAATTTTGTAGATTCTGGCATTAATTCAACAAAATTGGATCAATTTAAAACAGGTTGGGCTCATGTAAAATCAAAGTTGTTTTTGCATAAATTGAACATTTCTTTTTAAGTAGTGGTCATTCTGTAAATTAAAAAAAAAATTTTTATACAAGTATTTATGTTTCAACAAAAAAATCTCTTAATTAAGCCAAGTTTTTCAGTTTAAAATCGATCGATAATAATTAGCTAGAGATAGTCACAAAACTGTTGAAAAAAATTAATTAATTAATCAGGCAATTCTCGTGACTAGAAAAATGATGATTGAATCAAAGAAAAAGTTTAATGAAATAATTTTTGGGACAATTGATTTATTAGTCAAAAAAAACGTTCCTAAATCTTGTTTAATATCTTAATTAGTAAATCGGCCACGAGCTCTGCGGGGTTGAGAACTGCGTATTGATCCAGAATTTTGTAGATACCCTGCCGTTTCAGTTCAGAGATTTAGTGTGGAACACAACAACATTGTGTTTATTTACTCTATGATTAAGCAATGGTATTGATGAGATTCGTTTACTGGTAATTAAGCACTGAAGGAAAACTATCCTTTTTTTCTTTTTATTGAATAATTTTAACCAATCATTGTGTCGAGCAGAATCGATTCGTTAATTTTCCACAGCCATACGTTATCTCTGGCATAGTGGACCATAAATCAAGGAAGCGTGTTATAACAATGAGTTGGTTTAAGCTGATATGCATTTCCCATTTTGGTGAAGTCGGTGCGAGAACAGAGGGACAGAGGCAATAGTTCATAGCAAGTATTCATGGCAGTCCGCGATGGCGATCGCGCTAATCCGCGGCAGATTTATGGTGTTAATCATGCAAGGATTACCGAACCGCTCAGGCTTTGTGTACCTGGCTAGTTGACCCCACTGAGTTATGGCCACTATATCACTCAACTGCCTAAACGTATATCTCATTAATAAACTGCTATCAACTGCGCTGCTACTGCAATTACGTGTAGGAAATGCAAGTGTTGGGATTAAACATCTTCTGACAACGGATGCCAAGAGATTCGAACTTTTACACAACTACTAGAGAAGCAAGGGAAGCAAATACACTTTTCACAAAATTCCTCTAGACCAAAAATGTATCTCTGACCTCAGAATCATTTCGAATATTTTTTTATAACTTGGAATTATTTAGAGTCCTAATTCAAATCACTGAACATTTTTTCATAAAAAGAGTTGGGGGTTTCTTGCAATAGTTTTTCCTTTCTACTATGATTTTTAAAAAAACAATATTTTGTAAAATAAAACTTTTTATACCAAAAGTTCAGTCTTGATCTCCACCTTTATTTTCCAGTAAATAAATTGTTTTTTTTTGTTTTGTAAAAAAATGTGGCTGCAAGTTGCCAGAACTTTAGGGTAGCTTAAAAACGTAGTTATTTTATATGACAAAGGTGTGTTAGAATGAGTTTCATCTAGTTGCCTGTGTTTTTCTCATGTAAAATTAGAAATGCCGCTTTATAGAACTAATGGCAGGCATTCAGACGTCAAATATTGCCATTTATTAATTCTCATATTCGGAAATAAGCTTCGATAGTAAAAGTGTTTTTTTGCACAATATAACATTTTAACGAAATTTTTAGAAGTAATTAATTGACAATTTGTGAATTTTATAACTGACAGTTGTGACAGAGGATTCAATTGAGCAGAGCGGCACAATTTTTTTTTTATATATGTAAACCAATTTTAAAGTTAACTTTTTGCTGTTTCAAAACTATGTAAACGCCAACGTCTCATTTTCTCTCAAAATTAGTTGTTATAAATTATTTATGCACTTCAAAAAACTTAATAACTAATGTAATTTATAGTTTCAATGAGAGATCTAATCTTTAATAACTATTTTACATTTTTATCAACCTTATTTACAAAAATAATTTGGTAAAATACGATGTTGGCGTTTACATAGTTTTGAAACAGCTAATAGATGAGAATCATTTAAACACTCCTTGTATTTTCACAAAATACCGTTGCTACTAATAACTTGCAACATAATAAAATAAAATAGATAAAAAAATTAGTATACATAAATATTTAAAAGAGCAATCTTTAGAAAATAATGCAGTATTTTATTCATATAAATTCATATTTATTCAAATACAATTCAACATAGGAAATGCAACAGTTCCTAAATTCTTTACAGGGGATAAAAAAACTGGAAAAAAGTAATACAAGTTACAAGTAATTTTACTTTTTCCTTTTCAACTTATAGAGAGATTATACTCATATCTACATATCTACAAAATGTATTTGCAGGAACTTTAGGTCCTTGATATTTTCTAGATAATTTGCAATAATAACTTCAAACTACGACCAATTTTTGTTGTGTTTCTTTTTGTATTTGTATTTGGATATCGAGATGGATACAGGTAAATATTTTTTTTATTAAAAAGTGTTCTTTTTCAGTTAAAAGTGTTATTTTAACATTATTAACTTTTGTTTATTTTTTGGTCAAAGTTCAGGCGGCAAAGAGCTAACGTTACATAAAGACAACATTTCCAAGGCTAACAAAATTTTATTAGTTCAACAATTTTTTTAAATAAGTTATGCATGTATTACAACACAGAACTCAGAAAAAATGCTCTTTTTAAAAATACTAAATTTGACCTCTCTTGCCATTAAAAAAAAATCAAGTTATCCTTATATCCCCAGAACAAATGGAGACAGAAATTTGATAAACATCTGAGTCGATATAATTTAATTATACCAAATATACCAAATTTCGATTCAAGTTTTGATTAATATAATATTTAATATAATAATAATATTTAACTGTATTCATACTTTTTAGCGACCTTGTATTTTTGTTGAACTTTGCAAAGTCTTAAATTATTATTGTCCTGACATCTGCCAACGCTTTTTTCATTGTTTGCTCTGAATAATTTACATTTGGTTTGCATCCAAAATTGCGTTTATTGCTTTTAGGCATTGTTGCATGTTAGCTTTCATCTGTACCTGAATAACAAAAAAGTAGTAACAAAGTAAAAAATTGAATACTGTGTGTTGTGATCATACCAACACACACAAAAGATGGCTAATGAAAATATACCAGCAATAAAACGTGGAGCTTACAGTTTCACTCCGACATACAAAGTTTTTACACCCTTGTTCTCCCTTAAAAATTGTTGTAGTAAAAAATTATTTAAATAAACAACAATATGCAGTATTTAGAGGTACCGGAAATTTCTTTGACCATATTATCAATAACACTCTGCCTGTGGGCGTGTAATAGTGTAATAGTTGCAGGGCTATAACTTAAAAACGAAAATTTTGGGGCGCCTCTTTAGAAACTGGTGCATTTTGTTGCAAGTAACCCTAGGTTTGCAATTACCTCGCACTGCCTATTTTAAAAATCACATCTAATTGATGGTCCATACTTTTTCAAAAAACACAATAAGTAAAGTGAAATGTTTTGAAAACCTCGTTTTACAATTTTTTTAAAGAAATGTAACGGTACTAAGGTGCTGATCACCATTTTTTGGCCAAAACACCCATCTTGTTTATGATTCATTATCACAACTCCTCCCTCGCTCCTGCTTCTGTTCCATGTTTACACTCAAGTGCCCACACACAAATCCCTTGGTCACATCTGTTTTCTTTATCAAAATTTCCACTTACCCTCACTCTCGCTTCGGTCAAACTCGTCCACATCGCAATCTCTTCTCTGGTACTCATATCCGGATACCGATTCCGGGCAAAAGTTGCTTCAAGCTCTTGTAGCTGCTGACTAGTGAAGTGTGTTCTTTGTCTTCGCTGCCTTTTCGTTTTCTTGTCATTTTTCCCATCGTCGCCATCCGTCGAATCCACACCTACTCCTGACTCCGTCTTGATAGGATCGGACAATGATCTGCTACCTGAAAAAAAGCCAAAAATGCTAATTTATTGGTGTTTTTTTGCGCTGCATTAAAACTTAATCCTCGCGTTGATGCATGCAGGAAAGACAAGCTTAGCTATTTCGGAATGTGCTTTAAATAATTACTGACATTAGAGGATTAAGCAAACTTTCGTAAAGTGGAACTAATTGAAAAGTAAAACCGTCAACCCTCACCCTTTAATTTTGAAGAAATTTGATGTTTGTGTTGCAGGGTTGGTCCACTGCTTGTAAAGTGTGGTGTATTGAAAACTCATTTAAAATTGAGCGTCGGAGTCTAGTGCTGTTTTAAATTTTAATCGAGCCGGCACTTGATTCCCGTTTAATGAATTTTCCAACCTTTTTTAAGCCAGATCAGTAATTACAATTTATAAAATACGTGATCTGTAACTCATAAAATAAAGCGTAATCCCTTCTTACTTAGCTTAAATAAACCTAAAAATTGAAGGGCTCAAGTTTAAAAATAAAGGGAAAAATATCCGCAGCGTAATACAGCTATCTAAAACGGTTCCTGTTTGAGAAGCTGATTAAAAATTCAGCCGCTAAGCCTCGGAAAGTGCCAGAAAACCTGATCGAAAGATTTTGCAATTATTTTTGCTTCTTTTCGTGCAGAGCGCGAATCGGAAAAGCGCCATTACATTTAATTCAATTTTTATCGCTTACATCGGCAAATTTGTTTAACTAAAGTGCAGATTTTTCCAATCGAACGTTATGGACTCCTAAACAGAATATCTAGTGTTAAAATTGTTTGGTTTGTACGTCAATGTTTGAGATAAGATGAAAATGGAACTACAGATAGTAAAAAATACACTTTCTTTGAGTTCGCACCGCCTCTATCAATCATTTTCGAATTGACAGCTTTGCGATTGGCGTTTGCCGACATCTTCACCTGTCAAATATACTACAGTCGACCAGTAATTTTATGAAACATCGGCCCCTCACAGCAATCAAGATAAATGATTGAGCGAATCCATTGGTTTTGAAATTAAGTTAATAAAGATACCTGATGGCTGATATTGTTTTTCCTGATAACACGAATTGCTGAAGTAGTGATAAAAGGTTGATTCAACGAAACCGTTACGTTGAAACAGAGTCATTACTTATCCTGATAAAATTCAAAACAATTTCAATTTTTAAACATCATATGTGCTTAGATGTTCGAGAATGAAGTGAAACAAAAATAAATTTTGCCGTAAAATAATTTTATTGTAGCAGACGCGGCCGAGTGAAATATCTTACTTTCTATTTACAAAATAATACAGCGAATAAACCTGATTTACACTGGAGCACATGTTTTCCTAATAAATTTCCAGTAATTACGCCTAAGCTCCTGGATTCAAAAATAATCTTTGTTTATAGAAGCATTGCGGTTAAATGAGACGATTCGACAGCCATTTCCCCTTTTTATGTGAACTTCATATTTATTAAGTCTGGGAATTTATCGCGAGAAAAATTTATTGGAAAAATAGAGTTAAAAATTACCTTTCCGGTCTCTTGTTCGACTGTTCCTCGCGGCCGTAGGGAAAGGCAGTTGAGGGTGGTCCATGGTAGATCCTGACATTCCGGAATGGGCGTCTCGGAAATCTCCGGTCTCGGCCCAAACTGTAATGTAATAGCACGTTGCTCGCTGTTTGCACAAGAACTTAAACGAAAACCCATCATTTGATCACAAGAAGTCAGAAACTTTTTAGACATATGATGTTTAAAAATGTTTCATCCCCTTTTTAATTGGCAAAAGATGAGCAACAAACACAAATATTTGAGATACCGATTTGCTGACTAAACCCAATAATATTAGCAAAGGCTATCAATTCATATCAAACAGAAGGGAAACAGACACTTTACAAATCGATCGTAACGGAAACATGTGCAAATTTTTTCGAAAAATTCAGATTTTGTGGTAAATATTTCATGTCAAGCGCCCCTCCTACACTAATTGGTGTTAACCAGCCTGTCATCAGACGAGGCTTTTTCTTAAATGCTCTAAAGTTAACACATGTTGGAAGAAGATACATCGACTACATTCTGTTTACTGAAGGTTTTACGAGCTTGATTTACGACAAAGACACAAATAGCTGGCTGATAACCACAATTTTCGACACATTTTTTTATTTTACTCGAATTCCACTCTAATTTCAGAGATATGTCACGTTAATCGATTTATAAACGTCTTAATCACCACTTGGTGAAAAGGATTTATCAATTCATTTAATGAAATTATTAACTAGTGGCACAAATCTGGACGTCGTGAAATCGGCCTAATGATAAATTGTATGTAAAGTGGCGTTATATAAGCTAAAACAATCAAGAGTTAATCATGCGTTAATCCAAACATATAGCTTGGATTTTGTAAGTAAATAAAGTTAAACATCGGTATAATAAGCAAACAATTTACTTTTGTCAATCAATCGACTACTTTCGTTCTCATACAAAGTGTAACAAAAGGCATTACAACAATTCTTCGTTATTGTTTTATCTGGGAGCCGCGCCGTATAAATAGTTTGTTGAAACTAATGTCGCCAAGACGTAAATATTTATACACTTACGCGTGTTTTCTTAAATATGTAATAGAGTGACATTTTGTGTAAGGATGCAATTGAATAAATAAGGAAAAAAGAAAGGAAAAGTAGCTAGTAAGTGTCAAGCCCAGACCAAACAACCCACAGGTTTTATTAGTCAGTTTGTTCTTCCAAAATAATTTTTATTTGACATTATTTGGAATAATGAAGACTCTCCGAGAAGATTGTGCTTTTTGGAAAGAAGGTATTTTACATAAAAATCTAACATGTAGTAGCTACTAAAATATAAAGTAATTAAAAAAAATAGAATTTTGGGAGTAGGACAAAAAACAAAAAACTTCGAAATTTGTTTAAATTCCAGTAAACATCAAGAAATAATGTTAACATTGGCATGGTCATCGTTATTCTTTTAATAATCTTTAATATTATAGTAGGAAGACAAAACTTGCACTTGTGCATTTTCTCATTTTTTTTCTTTTGATTTTTTTCGAAAATTGTTAAAGACTCAAGTTAGGTTAACCTGACTTTTGTTGTTCTATGTAAGTCTTGCGATATTCGGGATAAATTCAAAAAAATCTTCCTAAATAAACCAAATAAACATTGAAAAAAAACAGTCAGTTTTGCAATTTCTTGTACTAGTTCAATAAATTTTGGCCAAGTTTTTACCGGATGAATCCAAATAAAGCATATTTTTTACAATATACTTTGAAAAAAAAAAAACAGGTTTATACAGGGTGCTCAAAAAGTGGACCACTCTTGAAGCACGAATTCACTTTCAACAACGAGTGGCGTTAGCCACGAGTTTTTTGAAAGAATGAGTGCTTTAAGGTATTATAAAACGAGTTTTTTATACAATTTTTTCTAATTTGCCCCCTTTTTGCCGTTTTTAAACAAAAATTCTTATTTTATTCGATTTAGGAATTTTTGTGACGATTGGTAATGTCTCAATTTTGAAAGTGAAAAATTGATTTAAAATTTTTGATTTATCCAAATTCGGTCAAAAAACACGAGTATGGATGATAATGAAGGTAATCTTGCATGAACGCCTCCTGAAATTTCTGAAATTGACAAAAACACGGTCGCGAATTTGTTTCCTGCCAACCTAAAAATTTCCCTAAAATGTTCCGTGAAATAATGACTATAATGACATCGCACTTGATGACGTTGCGTGCTTTAATATGCCTATAAAAGCATCAAACTAGCGTCAAATTACAAAAAAATAAAAACACAATAATGTAAAGTAATACCTACCAACAAATAATAATAACAAAAAAAAATAGCTTTTCTCATTCAAAAATAAGTTTTTTTAATCAAAAAATCTTGCGATTTTTTTTCATGAACAACAACATATATCCATAAATAGTTATTTAAATAGATAGAGATCGTGACTTTACAGGACTCGCTTCTTTTTTTCACTTTTTTGGTATCACCACCAAAAGTTTGTGCCAAGCTTAGAGTATTAAAATTTCAAATATTATATAATTTTTTAAAAGCGTAGGTCCAAAGTGCATGACAATATTTGACAATAATGTCTCATAATTATCTCGTTATTGTTTAAATTAAGGCAATAAACTGAATAAATAGAAGAAACGAGCTGACAAAAATTAGGTTGTTAAGTAAATTATTCAAATAACAATATTTGGTATGTAGACATTTCAGTACCTTTACAATGTTTAGTTAAAAGAACAAACACCTAGTATTTGAAGACAAAGTATTTCACAAAATTTACGTGAAGCAAATAATCTGAACAATACTCGTAGTCGTGTGCAGAGTGTAAATATATTTTTATAAAAATTTAAATAAATAAAATTATCACGAGACGCGCGACTTGTTTTCCGTATAACTGTAAAGTAATTGTTAGCTCGGCTTGTAATGAGGCAAATAAAACTTTACAGAACCATTCCAACCACTCGAGAAACAAATTAATTTTTGTAAAACAATGCTCTGTATTCGCGCCACCACGTTTATTGGCTTCCGATTTGCGTATAAATAAACACCGGTAATGGTAGTTAATTTTCCGATAAAATAATCTTGTATATTTTGTATGGAATTGTCACAAAGTGTACGGTAAACAACGGTAATCTTGTTATAATCCCGAGATCCCGCTTCAGAAGTGTTAGTTTATGGGCGTGCCACCTGGCGGTCTAATATGTGACTGATAAATGACTTCCTAAAATCCGAAAGGAAGGCCAGATTAAGGGCTTAGTGGACGTGTCGCGAGACTGACGGCGGGAATCAACCCCCTTGTCTCCGCCATCCCTTTTCCTGCAGCAATCAACCCCAGGAACGGTGTCAGGTGTGCTGCCGCCGTCTGTAAAACGTGACGTTATTAGTGTTTTAAACCCCGCGTGTGAGTGTTTAACAATCCCGGAAAAAACGGAGACGGCGGGACGATCTCGGATTTTTAACATTTATAAACAAAAATAGAAAAAACTACATGAGGGAATTAGACAATATAAATATCTTACAAAATTGAGGTGAAATGAATGACTTAGAGTGTTCGTTAAATGATTAAGTTTATTGGTTTTTCATCTAAAATTTTTTGATCCTATGTTTGTTAGGTATTCCTATAACAATAATTCACTGAACACTGAAAAGCAGCAGCAGTTTAACAAGAAATAAAATAAGAAGAAGCTTTGAAACAACGAAACACATCAACAAAATGATGAAAATAACAAATATGGCTGTATACAAAATCGCACATAAGCTCCTCAGTACGGTATAGCACACGTTTCAAGCAAACTCAAGAAAAGTGATATAACAAAATTTCCTCTCAATTATTTTTAGTAGTACTATTAAGAAGTAAAATGGAGGTTTTTTTTCTTATTTTCTTAAAATATTTTTAATCGGTAATTTCACGGCAATAAAATTGAAAATTAGTTATAATCATCAACACTGAATTTTAAAACTTGTGATTTTTATATCCAGAAAGCTAAAAAATTGATATATCAACAATTCAACATAGCAAAAAAATCCGTAAGTTATAACTAACTGCTCTACAACAATTAAAAAAGTGGTGCAGGAAAAATTAACAAGACTGACGATGTTGCCAATTTTGCCAAACAGCTTTGCAGTTTTGCGTCGGCCCATTACCTTGGCCTCTGACTAAACAATGGGTATTAATTTCTAATACTATATTGATGATAAGTGAGGGTCCTTTTGGCAGCTAATTCATGCGTGTTACACACAAAACATTCAATACTCTGATGGCTCTTTTATAAGTGCAGTCGATCAATCAAGTCGCGCGCGTATTTCAGTCCTGAAAACCGATGACGAATGATGCGTTTGTCTGTACTTAGGGGAAGCTGGCTATAATAGCGCCAGCGAGTTGGAATAATTCGCTAATCTACCGCGAGGTGGGGACCGTTGTCATAACCGCACACATCGACACTTGTTCAAATTCTCATGCACTTCTTCATTTATCGATCTGAAAATTATCAGCAAAATATTTGGGCTATGCAAGCAAGAAAAATAAATCAAAAGCGCTTTCTTAAAACAGACTGATCCTGGATAATCTTCGATGCGCTATCAAGTTTTATACCATAATTCCCAAGCATAATTTTAATGATCCCTTTAATCCAAAGTATTACACTTGTAAGCTCAATCTAAGAGGAATTAATGCTTGGCAAATTTCTTGTCACGCCTTCAAAACATTGTCATCTTGCAACTTCGGCGCGAATAGGTAAATGGAGCGGTCTGTTGACTTTTGCGAAGGCCTTTCCCCAACGCCTTATGTTTGTTTTTTCAACTACTGAAAGTTCTAACAACACTATCTATCATATGCAGGATTTGGAAACAATAAAATTATTTGCTTATTACTTTAGTAAAGAACTCTGTAGTGGCACTTTTTTAATGTTAAAAACATATTACATCTTTTGAACCAGTGAAGTCCGAGATTTGTCATTTTTTGGCATATTTTAATCAAACATTCAGAGTTGTTGAAATCCAGAAAAATTTTATAATTTTAATAAATTTTAAAATATACCTGACCACTCTAATTTTAGGCAAAAATTTCAAAAATTCAAATGTTGCAAAAACTAGTAGGAATAATACTTGGAATGAACCGTTAGAACTCTGTAATAAACTATATTCATTAGAACTTTTAGATTTCGAGTTATGAATATTTTTAGTCGAAATTTAAAAATGCCTCTGTAACTAGAGCCGTTGCTCGGGTTTTTACAAGAAGACAGATAATTTAAAGATGCTTTTTTGTTTGTGCTCTAAATGTTATAGTTTTCAAGAAAAATGCACAAAACATATTGAACTTTTGGCTTTTTTTAACTTTTTAAGCGTCGATTTAATTAAAAATTAAAGAGTTAAGAGAAAACAGCTTATTTCACATTAAAATCTATCAGATAGCTTCAATCGATTTTGAAACTGTCTCAAAATCATTTTGTGTTTGGAAATTTTTTAATTTTTAATTTTCTCGATTAAAGCAAAACTATTCAAAAACATGAAACTATTCTGATCAAAACCCATGTAAAAAGATCCGAGGAATCGATTGGTATCGAGCAAACTGCAAAATTTCCAATAGTTTTTTACTTATCTTTTTTTATTTTACCTATTTTTGCTTTAGGAGCTATTTTTAGAAAACTATTAGTCGGAGAACAACCATAGACAATAATTAAAAGAGCTTTCCAAAAATAATAAACTTAATGTAAATCAAATGACTTTTTGCACTTTTTTAAGGGTTGTACATATACAAGGTTCTAAAATCAGAAAAGGGCATAAATAAACTAGAGCGAGTTTAAAAAAAATGATTTTTTTAAAATATAGTAATTTTAGGCAAAAAATTTCAAAAATGTTGGAGCAACCTAATTTAATACGTAAAACGAACCGTAGAATTCGCTGGAATAAACTTCCTGTAGGACTTTTAGTTCTCGAGTAATTTTTTTAGTGAACTAAAATGCCAGAAATTGTCACGAAAAAGTCGAAAAAGTAAAAATGTAATTACGAATTTGAAAGCTTGAATTTAAATGAAATATTTGAAAAAAGTGGCACGTTTTCAAAATTTATTTGATATGTGGAGCGCCCTTTATCTGTTTGTGTCATCATATATAAAACACTTGTAACAAGATATTTCCTGGTCCTGTGGGATTACTGAACACAAATTTATCTCACATGGTAATTTATTATGCAAAAATATGGCCAAGCCCAATTAATATTGTCTTAAGAAAAAGTATCAAATTTCGCACATAAGGCGTGTCCTGAGCCAATGTCACGCTCCATCTAAGGCAATTTACAGTGAAATCAAGTTTTACAAATTGAGAACATGTGTCTAAAGCTTTTTATTGCTCTAAATTACCAACGTCTACCTTTTTATTGATAAATAAAGAAAGTACGTAATAAAGATTATAACAACACCATTATGATGGTTTTATCACAGTTTGGCGTCAAAACTTCGTAATTATGATTGCGTTGGAGGAAACTGTTTGTCAACAAAGCAAACCATTAATTTTCCTTCGAAATCTAGGGAAATAGTTCCCGTCGGTCAACCCTTCCTGCTTCCTGTTAAATAAGTCACATCTGTCGATAGTTTTGAATAGAACAATCAGAAGGGGTGAACCTGACTTCGGGGATGTTGCACGAATTAATCCCCTATTAACTAAGTTGCATTTTTATTGTGACGCCTGCTCGAAGGCTGTTATCGCATTCGAATGTGGCCAAACAAATAAATTACTTAGCTTAGTTCCATTAAAAACGAGTTTACTTGTGACTACAAAAGGACCTCTCCAGGGATAAGGAAGTAAGGATTATCCTGGCTAACCCGGCCATATGCGAGTGAATTTGGAATGGTATTACCATCCCGCGATAAAGCAAGGGTTGCTCAGAGCAGAGGCGAACGCCGTATTCGTTTAGCATCTCTTTTCGTCCTGTGAAATGGCACATACGAGAAAAAAGGAAGGTGGGTCTAACCCGCAAACTGCAAGGAGGCAAACGATGTCTTTTGTAACGTCGGTTTATATTCCCTCAGAGGTAATTACTAATTTGGTCGTGGGTGCGGTGCGTCGAAACGCGGGAGGGGAGGGTTCTTCGAATTACAATATGGGGTTGGGTTTATTACAAGAAAATCAAAACTCGTCATTCCTATAATTATTACAAAAGAAACACTTATTATTCAACCAAAGTCCAATCGTTTCAGGTCTTAACGTTTTTGTGGTTGTTACGATAAATAAAGGAATTATGTATAGATAATAAAGTATCTCATGAACAAAATTTTAGCTATATAAGGGTGAATAACAAACCATAATTAGACAATAACTGACTGTTTTTTTTTAAATTTAAACCACGGTTATGCAGGGCTGCTGCTGTTTAAAAATTTTATTTTTACCAGGATTCTAACGGTATCATCTTGACTGGCAAGCAACCTGTTTGTACATCTACCTAAGTTGATTTTTCACATCTCATTAATTTTTTGAGATATACCCGAGATCCATTTACTTAGATATTTTCTCAATTGTTGAGCTTTTTTATTATTATCTGCATTTATTTCCATTTTCGTGTTTCTCTTTTTATAAAATAAAATCAGTTTGTCTTCTTAGAAAGGTCTAAGAAAACAAGAAAAAAAATTAAGTCTTCAAACCTTCAACCTATGAAATTGAGATGACGTGATAATAAAATAAGAATAAATTGGAAAAATTAGCAGTTAGCACGACATGACAGTAGGTATTAATTCAATAGAAATATACGGATTTTTCCAGATACTTATTTAATAAGCAAAATCGTTTAAACAAATAAGAAAATATTTTAGCAAACAATTACTTTTACAATTTAAAATTATTCTCGTCTTAGATGTAGTATTTAATGAGTTGTTGAAAACTATTTATTGCAGAGCATTTTAACCAGTAGTACCAATACCTACCATTGTATTCATTTAGTACATAATTTTATGTCTAGAAAACCATAATATTTGAAACATTTTTGTGATCTAAAGTTGATTGAGAATTTTTTACGTTTTTAGAACGAGCAGATACGAACTCGAAAATCAAGAAATTTTTTTTTTCAAACTCGATTCAATACTTATCGATACTTCACTTCACTTGATTAGCTGCCGATTTTACTAAAATAATTTTGCTTTTAATTTTTGTTTTTGTTTTTGGAATACGCATTATTTAATTTTTTTAAATAGCATCATACAACTTTTCATTTGACGAAGTTTTAACACAGTTTTAACTACCTACCTGTAAATTTAATGTTTGTCGAAAAATGTTTGTCATACTAGGTTGCTATTTACAAAAGAATCATTTAAACAAAACATATTGTTTGTATAATCATGGATCTTAAAAATTGTTACAAATCTTTAAATGCACTTTGTTAAATTTGGGATTTGAGATTTAAATTAATTAAATTAACAAAAATAGTTGACGTTACAGGAAAAAATAAATACCACACCTTATATAAGTTTTTAGTTAAGAATTTATGAAAAAAAATTGAGATTTTAGCTCGTTATTTATTGCATATACAAGGTGATTCTGCAAAAATTATTTTACTCTATCGCACACAGATATTAGTGTTTGCTATTAAATATGTACTTTGTATTTTTCCCTATTCATATATTTTTTTAGAATTCATTAACATAGATATTAATTAATTATTTAATTCAAAATTCATCAAGTCACCTATGAAATTTGATTTGCCGCTTAATTTAAATTGTGATGCCGTCAAAGTGACAGATTCAATGTAATGCAAAAAGGCTTTGAATCTAAAAACGTCAGAATAGACCATCACAACAAAAATTACGGAAATGTAAAACACAAATCAAGACAAACCCTACACATAAAACAACCTTGCCGAAACATGAAAAAAAAGTGGGTAAAATGCTAATTAAAAAATTTGATTAAAAACGGTACTCAGAAACTACAACAGTCATTTGGACAAAGCGGCACATTGAAAGTGAATTCCATAGTCGACTAGATGAACAACTATTTTTGAACACATTGTATTAATATTTACAAAATTAAAAATATTAAAATATTAATTAATCGAAGTTTTTTTATTCATTGTGGTATTCTAAAACAAACGTTGCTTAAATGATGTTTTGTGTGTGTCGCTAGCGTAAAATAATGTATGTGCGTGAATTTTTGATTTTTATTTAGGTAATTATTATTTTTTGAGGCTAACATCAATTTTTTTACGTATTATTTTGCAAAAAACGACATTTAAGCATTGTTTTTTTGAGAATAACATAAAAAAATTATTCAATTTTTATTACATAGAATTGTAGAAAAATTCTGAAAAAATTCACATGCACACTACCATCCACAATTTAAAATATTCAATAGCAAACATTAATTTCTGTGTGATTGTTAGTTTTAGAGATACCAATAGAAATAGGTATACTTTTAGCAGACTCACCTTCTATACAAAGATCTATTAAAAAATATAGGTAAATTAATTAAACTAATTAACTCAGACGAAACGAAATGGGAGCCAAAAGCACACATTTTCCTTATCTTCCTTAATGCAATGCAAAAATTATTGCGATTTTAACGTTATTTTGGTTCATAATGTCTAATTTTTAAAAGCTTTTATTTAACTCACAATGTTATCTGTCTGTCGGTTATTTTTTCGGAGCCAAATTTGAAAGGGTTCCCGTTGTCCCACTGAATTGAAATGTTGCATACTTACTTAATCTGCGTGACAATGCAATCCTATGTAGTTAAATACCCCCTAAAGGGGTTAAATGGGGTTTTGAAGTTTTAGGTTATGTTTACAAAGGGCTTCTCGATTTGTAAATTTGAGAGGGTTCCTGTAGTCGCAATGAAATGAAATTTAACTTGCTTACGTAATCTGCGTGACAATGCAATTCTATATAGTTAATTACCCCCTAAAGGTGCTAAATGGGGTTTTAAAATTTTAGGTTATGTTTACAAAGGGCTTCTCGATTTGTATATTAGAGAGGGTTCCTGTAGTCGCAATGAAATGAAATTTAACATGCTTACGTAATCTGCGTGACAATGCAATTCTATATAGTTAAATGGGGTTGTAAAATTTTAGGTTATGTTTACAAAGGGGTTCTCGATTTGTACATACCGTAACTTATACCGACATAGACGGTATGTTGGTCATTTGGACGTCACGGTAGATGCACAGTGTAATAACAATAAATCTATGCAATAAATAAAGACTAAAAAGCAAAAAATAAAAATATATAACAAAATGTTTTTATGTTTTTAAAAAAAGCTTTTATTTAAAAGATGCACTAAAAAGTAAAAAATAATGTATTTCAATCACAGGAGAATATTTTTTCTTACAGGTTAAAATTCTAAAATTTATAAAAGCTTTGGGAGTTATAAAATTACGGCATTACAGAATTACTTTGTTCAGTTGATAACTCCCTTTTATCAATTTTAGAATTTTAACCTGTAGGAAAAAATATTCTCCTGTGATTGAAGTACATTATTTTTTACTTTTTAAATAAAAGCTTTTTTTAAAAAACAAAAACATTTTTTTATATATATTTTTTTTGATTCACAATATACAATAATCTAACGAAATAACAAGTCAACAAATTTCTGTGAAGATGAGTTTAATTAAAACGAACAAATTTTTGAGATTATTATAGAAATGTCGATATAAATTTAGATAAAATGCATTTAGATAAGGTTCGTAGCGCCTATCTGCAAACTGATAAGATTTATAGCTATGGTAGAGTTGTTGGAACACAACTAATCTTTAATATTTGCATAATACAATTGCCACGCAATAATTCGAACAATTGGCTTTGAAACAATTTTTCAATATTGAATTATAATTTTATTTTCCTCCGTTTATACAAGATTTTATTTTTAATAAAGCCACAAGTTCACAATGCCTAATTATTGAATTCTAAAAAACCTACACTTGAATTCTGGAATTAACAATTCATCCAGGTCATTATCTACTTAAACACAGAAGGAGCTATTAACACTTCACTAAATATCATTCAGTATAGAATCAGATTCGATATTATCTTTGATACGTGTTTGATTTGAAACAGTTTTGCTCCAATAAATTCCAGTGTAAAGATTTGGTTGATTTTAAAGGAATGAATCGGTAAACATGTAATAGATGAAGAGGCGAAGGTGTCTGATTCATTAACTAGGGGCTTACCGGTAATACCGGATGATCCGGGTATCGAGGTAATGGCCACCTAATGCGAATTATAAAGGCGGCCGTCGCCAAACGACGACGGCGCAAGTTCGCCTTGTTGCTGCCACCAGCTCCATTTTACAGCCGCCGGCGGCAGCGCCAAGCAAATCTATCCCTTTCTTCAAATAATTTCAAATCCAAACAAATTTTATTAGAAATAGTTGCATTTTTCTAGACTTGTAGAGGATGCTGCAATATGTAACGAGTCAAAAAAGTCTTACTTTGTATGGATAACTGCTGGCTAGTACGTCAGTGTTTTATGGTATGCACTTAGCACTAAAGAAAAATATCACCGCTTCTGTTGGCCATAAAATTTATTGCTCGATAAATTTAATCTCGCGGGTAATAGATAAATTATTTATCGATAATTAGAATCCATAAATTTGATCAAGACAGAAAATTGAAGATAACATTCCCAAGCACCCCACAGTTGTTCGAACTCACCACGTTTCAGCTTCTCCAACGGCTCATGGTGGAGGGACGGCGTGTGGGGCACTACCCCATGGTGGTGCGGCGGTTCGTGCGAGGTGACGTGGTGGCCCAGCACAGAAGCCGAGGCTCCGCTCATGATCCCGGTGATCGCTGAGCTCACCGAAACGGCGGAACTGACGGAGTCGTGCAAGTGGTGAACTCCATGAATGTCGGAATTCGCCGAAGATGTTGTTACGCCCGTCACCAGGTCTTGGAGGCACAATGCGGGATCAGACAGCGATTCCATTCGTTCCATTTGAGTTATTACAGGATTTAAGTTGGAATGCACGCGCGCGCGATCAAATTATTTTTTCGAGGGTTTACTTCACGACGTCCAGGTCGATAACATCGCTGCTGATGTGTGCCACCTACGGAAAAGAAGAATTTTTATTGTACAGGACTGAGCCAGCAGATTGGTGGGCTTTGCACTTGATGTTATTTATTTTCGCACACAATAAATTAATAGAGAAAGTGTTTTGATTTTTCGCTATCTGGTTTCAAAAATATGGCCAGTCGTAGAACCGATTTTGTTATTTGTGGTAATGTGTTGGCTGCCACAAGAGGTACACAAAGTACTCAAATGAGTATTTTTGAAATTAGAGACAGTGGACGCTGTGTTATTTTTTTACAGAGTGAGCGTATACTTTCTGATTTTGAAACGAATAACACTTCAAAAAAGCATTTTCTCTAGATCTACACTCTAAAAAATCTAAAATTAAAATTATTATATCCCATTTCAGTTCTTAGTAGAATTGCAACAGCGCATTTGAATTTTTCGTAGTGAAAAATAAAGCACAAATTGAAAGTTTCTGTAAAAGAAAATAATTAATAAAACCCACCAGAAACTATCAATTTGTGCCCCATTTCACTCCAAAAAATTTAAATGCGCTGTTGCAAAATTCTACTATAAACTGAAATAAGAATTACTTATTTAATTGTCAGTGCTTTTACATCAGCTTAATGTAAAATCGGTATCAGTATTAAAAATGCACTGAGGCCTGCTTTCATCAATGTTAAACTTAGTTGTAGAATAATCAACAAAATCGATTCTTACTCGCATAATCATAGCAATGATTATTTTTTCTGTTTATTAGGTTTCACAAACAAAATTTATTAGATAAATATGAATAAAGGTTTCCTTTATGATACATTTTTTGATTTGTTAAGTGTACATTTATTCTAATACTTTATTGAAACTGTATTGAAACATGCTTTTATTTAAATTTTTCTGGTCTCTTTATATTCTTCTACTATGTCTGTTTTATCGCATTACATTGTGATCTGTGTTGTAAAAATACAATCTATATAGACCTTCTATCACAAAGTTACAAATCGTTCACAAATGGTTTAACAATTTATTTTTAATAATGAAGTATGAACCACATAACAAAAAAATATGTAGAAAATTAAATTAATAATTGTGTGGTTTGGACTTATTATTTACAGCCAGTAAAAAATACGTAACACGGTTTTGTTTCAAAATTTTTAACGCCTTTCAATTACCTACAGATACAATATTATAAAATCTAGCTTATACTTATTTTTTTATTTTTCCTCGATTTTTCTTATTTCATTCCCAAAAAATAAATACAAGGACATCTTGTAGGTGCCCTTATGAACTTTTAATTTTAATTTATCTTCTAGTCCAAACACAGCCTTGAAATAAAAAAATATGTTTCCTACCTTTCATTCTACAATAAACTCTTTTTGAGAATTCATCATTGACTGGACTTGCAAGATGAGTGTGCTAAAAGATTATTTTTTATATATCTTCGAAACTAAAAATCAGCATTTGCTGTATTACTATAAATTTTTCTCTATGCATTTGAAATTTTTTAAAAATTTTTCCACAATTTCTTATAATTAAAATTAAATAATTAATTTATTATAATAAATTAATATTACGTCACTGCAAAAAATATTTCTTATGTCATTTTTGATGCTTAAATGTTGTTTTGTGCAAAAAATACGTAAAAAAATGTTACTTCCTTCAAAAAATAATTAAAAAAATAAAAATAATTAAATCGTTTTTGTTTTAAAATTGCACTAGAAGTCATAAAATTTCCATTAATTAGTAGTAGTAAATTTACATTAAAAAGTAAGTAGTTTCGCTACGGTTATTACATTTTTTAATTATCTACTTATTAGGATCTTACAACCTGATTTCTTCGAAAATTAGAGGCAACTAAGGTATAAAAAGAAGAATAAAAAATGCCCAAATTATCAAAAATTATTCGAAAAACTGGTCTTCATTTAATGTTATAGGTACTTTCAACGACTACTGTCAGTATATTTTTTATTTTAAATATTTCTCTGTTTTCTAAAGGTAATATTATGTATCCATCCCAACCTCTCTAAACTATAACTACAAAGATGATTTGTTTTGTTTGTTACGCTTTTTGTATTTTATAGACTATTGTATACTAATTTAATAATAATATAATTTAATAATATAATATATGTTTCATCTATTGATTAGTAATTTATTTTTATTAATAATTATTAGTGAAATTTAAATTCACGTTTCTTGCAAAGTTTATTGTTGAAAATAGATTTAAAAATACTATAGGTAGCTTATTCTCATTTAACTAGTTTAATTAACAAAAAGATTGCAATACTTATTTACAATAGTTGTTTTGAAATACACATTTGTACAGCAAGTTTCTTCAAAATGGTAGAAAAATATATAGTCGCATAAATCTTGTTAATCTTTTGTGTTCTAACTTTTTTATGGACAGACTTACGCACAACTTCTGTTTAAATACACAAATATAAAATATGGTACCTACAGCACAAGATAAATGTTAAAGTTTGATGGAAGAATTCGTTCCAAATATCACGTTCCTTATTGTTACCAATATCAGGTGTGAAAGTGATAGGAAGTGTTGATTTAAAGATCAAGATATTATGGTTCGAATATATTTGGAGAATAGATGAAAGTAATGTTTCGAATTTCCTTTGTTGTTGCAGTTTTCGGTCGACTTGAAAAAATTTCATTTACCTTAGTCACACGTACTTTATACCATTTCGTCACTTTTTCGCAAAAATCCTGAAATTAATACCCGCAAATCCCGCTAAAGATGCACAAATCAGTTACAAAATCACTCAGTGCCGGGATCACTTAAAAGATCGTAAGTAAATCCAGGTGCGACGTGAACAAAGACCAAAAGTCGGTTAAGTCCATGAAAAAAGGTACGGAGCTTAAAAACAGCTTTGGCCAGGTTTAGACCGGATCAAGTGAGCGTCGCGACGGAGTCGGCATCGGTCTGAGAGCTTTGCGGCTACTAAGCCCGTGCTTTTCATCCCCTCTCTCGCCGCCACCCCACTAATTTGATACGACAAGCTCCAATCACTTGACGGTATTTATTTCGTCATTAACGGCCGTAATTGACCGGACGACAACGCTACTGAAATATTATTGTTATTAACTGGAGTCGGCCCGACTTAAGGCTCCGGGTTTAAGCCTAAGGCGGAAGATTTGCTCGCGAGCGGACTGATCGACCCGGATTCCTGGACTTACCGTTTGCTTTTCTACATATCCCCACGGTTTTACAGCTTGGCCAGCGGTTTAACAACATGATACACGGTTCAAAAGGTACTCACTCAAAGACGACACTTGTCAATAATTAAATTATGTGGCATTTTGTCAAAAAGTATCAGAAAGTTTCGTGAAGCTTTTAATTGAACAAACCGTTCTTTTTTTAATTATTGGCGTTAGTATCGATGTTCATATCTAGGAGGTAATATGGACAAAGAAATTACATTTTTTCGCGTAACTTAAGTCAAAACTGAACGATACAAGGTGAGTCTGCCAAAAATATTTTTACTACATTTCAGAAACTAATAATCACACAGAAATCGGCGTTTACTAGTAAATACTTATAGTTTTCTCAATTATGCATGTGAATTTATGCGAAATTTTTCTTTAATTCTTTATTAACTTTTTGTATATATCAATAGAGGAAAGATATGTATTCTGCCGAACCTTTGAGAAAAAATCGTTTTCCTCCTTCTAAATATTCCATGAAAGTACGTTATTTCCTCCTGACAGGGGAAAATGAAGGAAGAAAGTTTCATATGATATTTGGAGGGTAGAAAACAATATTTTCTTATGAGGCCGTCGAAAAAAATTAATACTTACCCACTACCTTTTTGCTAAAAAATAACTGCTTGATTTTAAGATTCAAAATTGTAACTTATTAGGTATTATTCTGGGGCAGAGATATTAATTAATGAGAAATAACTATATTAACATCACTATTAATAAAATCAAAAATAATAAGATATTAATTAATAGAAACTTTATGATTTCTAGTGACATTTTAAAACAAATGTTACTTAAGTGATGGTGTGTGCAAAAATATGTCGCTAGACCCAAAATTACTTTTGTTTGAAATTTTAATTTTAATTTAGTTAATTACCTATTATTTGGAGCTATCGCTAATTTTTTTACGTTTTTTTTTACACTAAACAATACATACCTAAGTAGCATTTGTTTTAGAATGACATAAGAAATAATATTTTTGTGCAGCGACTTAATTAATATTAATTAATTAACTAATTAATTTTGATAAGAAATTGTAGAAAGAGTCCCCCAAAATAAAATGGCATTATTTGCAGCATTTGGTCATTCTGAAAACATTTGAATTTAAAATAATTAGAGTAGAATAGTAGATAGATTTTATTTCTTGTGGTTGATAAAATAAATATCACGTATTCCAAACTGAGAAGAAAAATCCAATTCCTAAATAATTTAACTTTACAATTTTAATTATTTATGGTATTCAGCCTTGTCATATACAAGTGGAAAAATATCAAAGCTTATCCTAGTTATAATGTCATAAACAATCAACAAACTTAGCTGAATGATATGGGATGAATATTCAGCAAGAATTGGTGACTTTGTGATAAAAAAGTAAAGAAATAGTTTTTTGAGCGTTTTTGGCATCAATTCCAACTTCCCAGCTTTACTGAATATTAAATTTAAGCTTTACAATAGTATAGGTAATAAAATGTTGGTGTAGTGATGGTGGACATAAAAAAATATATATATTATATAAGCCCAAATTTATTTTTTCAAGGCATTTTAGTTGCTGAACAAATTACATTTAATAGAGAGAGAATCTTTCTTAATTATTAATAATTAACTTAATAATTAACAGATGACTACTGAAAAATATTCATCGTTTAATTACCTTACAAAAATCTCTTAAATTATTCTGAGCAAACTGGTGCTCCGATAATTTATGAATTATTATGAATAAGTCAAAATATTCATTGCTTATATTATTAATTGTTTATTTTAGATTTCTAAAAGTAGGTATAACAAGCAACATAGTACAAATACTTTCATTTAGAACAGTTCTATTCACATAAAAGCGTACACTTACTGTTGCTAAGCTGGAAAAAGGTGGTCTATAAGGGCACATTCAAATTAAAAAAAAATACATTAATAAATTCATTTTATCAGCAAGGTTTTAGCTACACGTTAGTAAGTTGCAGCAGTTAAAAATAGATTTATAATAAGTTACCCAAAACTGTCTCCCTGCATCATTACTTATTGTAAAATTTTTGTGAATAAGATTGTAGGTAGTACATTAGTTTCTGAAATGTTTTTATTAAAATACAAAACTAAAAACATACCCAAAAATTTAAAATTTTGTCAACTTATCCAGCAAGTTTGCCACTCTACTCAAATAAGTATGAATTTACAATTTCTGAAAATATTTTATAGTTAATGCTGAAGGGCAACGGCAAGTGCTTTAAATTTTTTATTTCATAAACAAATAAATATTTATTTCCCTGAATAAGGATTTTTCTTTTGTAATATATCAAAAGGAAGCATAATTCATTGTTGTAGATTTTGTTGTGGTAATCTCTATTAAAACATAAAGAACTGAACTACTAAACAACTAAACGTAGTCCTACAGTAGCTAAAGCTTTAACTTCAGCATCACTAGCTACAAATTTGAAAAATAACGTAACGTAGGATCTACATGAAAATGCTGCAAGAAAATAATGTTGCAATTATTGTATTCGCCACTGCAGTCTTTCAGAAACATTGATGAAAATCGCGCGGTTCCGACGGAAAATTTCAGACGAGCAGACTTTGGAAATGGCTTAATTTTTCCACGTAAATTAATACTGAAACGTAAAAATTTACGAAAGTCACTTTCTTTGAAGTAGTCGCTTTATGACTGGAGCCGGAATGTTGCGCATGCAATGTAAATATTGTCCTTATTCCTGATTAAGATGAATTGTTAATTAAATAGTGTTATATACTACCCTTGCGATAATTTGTGATGGATTGTGTGTTTGGAGCCGCATGACTTTTGAGAAGTGAGGTGAAAAAGTAGTAAAATCCAGACGCACCTGTTAGAATCCTCGTGCGATGTCCAGGAAGAAATCGTCGAATCACAAATCTATCACAGTCCTTTCAGCACTCCCGAAAATCTCAATAAAACACCGGAAAAACATAAATAAATCTGCGATCATCCACTCGAAAATCCTTGTCATGAAACCGGTTGTCCGCGCCGTTAATATCTTACAAATCACTGCCACTGCAAATGCAGGGCGGTTTTCACGAAATCCTATGAAAGTATTAAAAAGTCTTAAGCGCTTAGCGGCCGTACAGATATCGGGTTAGGACTTGATACTGCAAAGTCTCTGTAATCTGGGCCACTTCCCAACGCGGTTTAACCATAAGTCGTCTACTCTATATATCATCATAGGGCTACCTATGAACCTCTGCCGAATGCCAGCCTGATCGGCAATATTCGGGCATTTCCACTTTGTCGTCTCTGTCACACAACGCGGAAAATCCCTTAACTCTGTCTCTTTCCGCCGCTTATCTGAAACGATACTGAAAGTTTGGAAGCTCGGTCACGCCCCCGCTTGTAATTCAAAGAGCATGCGTGCATATGTCATGTTTTCAGAGCGGTTTTCTCTCTCTGATACACCGAAACGCTTACGCTCTGTCCTTTTGGAGTTATTGATAGGGGGCGTGGCTCCGAAAGGCGCTAAGTCAAGACAATCACTCCGGCCACTGGAAAAGCTCGTATGTGTATTGATACAGGATTATTTTTGTTTATTCGTAATTTATGATTTCTTAATTTTAATTTCGAGCAGTGATTTATGATATGACTTTTCAAACTCGGAGACGTGTGATGAACAAGTTTTTTAATAATCTCTCATGTGAAGTGCATTTTCACAATGAGAAGACAAATTTTTGGCAAACCTCCATACATGATGATAAATATTTATATTATTATATTTGCTGAGAGAACAATTGTTACTCTAGTTTGTTCTATTAACAGGTAGAAATAGAAAATTAAAGTATATATTTTTTTGACACGCGTCCAAAGAGATAAATGTCTGCATGACCTTCTGAAACGAATGCTTTATAGTCTTTTCTTATTTTATTATTTATTTATAATAATATGTACTATGTAATTGGTGATTACGAGTGGAATTGTCAAAAATTATGTAAATACAGGTAAATAATTTTCTTTAATTTCAACCTGGTCAAAATGTTTACCTGTCATCCATTTGTCGAACTTATTAACCATGACACCAACCACAAAAATAAAAAGCCACCAAAAATCGTTTAATGGTGGAGCTTATTGCGACACAAAAAATCGTGCTAGGATGTGTCATCCTATCATTAGCTCAAGCCTCGTTTATTTATTTTTTATATTAACTTCGTTTAACAATTATTGTATTTTTAAATTTGTATTGTATTGAGTTGTGGCATAAATGCGCAAAAAAGTAGGTAGAGTTAATAATTATTTATTATAAAGACGTTAAAGAGCTTGTTTATCTATTAGTGACGGAGTCACGAGTGGAATTAATTTACGAGTAAGTAAGCAATCTTCATCGTCGTGTATAAGACAACATTTTTTTCTATAGCAAATCTTCAAATTTAAGAGAAAAAAGTTATTGTTTAAATTAATATGTTTGAATTTATAACTCTAATGAAATAAAATATACTTATAATATTTTATCTGCCCTTGCTGTTAAAGTGACATTTTATCTACTCAAAAGAGTTGAGAAAGAAATAGTTTAACATCTACTATAGGAAAAAAAACTGATGGTCACTATTTCTGTAAAGCGAAGCATCCGAAAATAAGCGTTGCAAGATTGGTAAATATTTTTTTCTCTGACTTTACACTGCATAGGAAAACTTAATTTTTGTCTATAATTCTACACTAAAATAAATAGCAGAGGTTCCTGCTATTTATTTATTATTTATTTTTTATAAATTTCGAAATCTCAAATGGGATTAAAAGCTGAGGATATTCGACCGGATAAAAATTGGATTCAGAGAAAAAGACCCAGTGGAGTATAAATGAATTAATATAAATAACTGCATGTTAAGCGAAGATTATGAGAAAATTTGGACATAATTGTTATTACAGAAAAATCTTTAATAGTACTTATTAATATAAATTATTTTGACGTGCAATAAGTAGACATTTTCATTAACTCTTTCAAAATATATCTTGCACATTGATGATGGATCTTCATTTTACTTATTTAAAAGACAAACTTTAAGGCTCGCCCAGCGCCTCCACCATTTTTTATTTTTTAAAAAGTCAGCTTTGCAACATTTAATGGAAACAAAGTGACTGCATTTTCTTTTGAAGTAATTTTTTAAGATTTAACGCAAATGTTTACATTTAAGTCAATTTAATTTTGTTTTGATTATTGTGCTCGAAAAACTGTTACAGAGTAAGTAACCAAAATATTTTATTATTCTACTTTTGTTACGCCTTCATAAGATAAAATAAAACTACAAATAATTATTAAGGGTTTTTTTATAAGAACTTTACAAGGAAGTAATGAGTAATCTTTTTGTTTAAGACAAAATAATTTCATTGCAAAATTGTTAAACTCTTAAAACTGCTCTTAACTTTTAAAAGTTAGTACGAACAATAAGTTGTGAATCAAATCATTTGAATGTGTAGATGCGTTATCCACAAAATACAAAAAAAAATTGAAGAAACTTTTTAAAAGTCTTATTTTATTTTTCTTGATAAATAGTTCACTATTACATACTGTTACTATATCTACGTTGTGTATCTATCACTTGATTTTTTAATTCTAATTTTATTCGGCAAGTCGCCACAAATGGTTCGGTTTGGTATTTGGTCAAGTGATCAGATAATCTGACGTTTGATTGCTTTCTGATAAATTAGTCTTAAATCGTGTACTAGATACTACAAAAAATGCACACACAAGTGATTCGACAATACATTTTTTTACTTATTTATTTATTTTAAGAAAAAATAACTGCTCCTACAAGTTATAAAGGTCTACAGAAAGAAATTGTTTTTGGTTGTTTAGGGCAGGGAATAAACTACACTTTATATTATTAGCGACGTTTCAATTTTAATTAAATCATCATCAGGCTGCAATATTGATATGTCTTGCTTGAAGGTGACATGGCACGAGCACTCAACACTCAATTTCAAGGGCATAAATGTCAATGCAAAAAAGGTCTACAGAAAGTTAGTTTTATTTTTAACACTCTTTAGAAACAAAATTGAAAAATTAGTACAAAATGAAGTAAATTTTTGTTATTATAGAAATCTGTCATTATCAATATTAAATAGTTAAGAACCACTAGGGGAAGTGAAAAGAAATTTATAGCTTTGTCAATTATTATTATCTTTATAAAAACTGACTCACCAACTCAGTGGTACATTGTTGAAAGGCATGTGCATCAAATTACGAGAAGAATTTTAAAATAATTTCTAGTCTGGAGCTACAAACTTATTTTGTTAACTTCTTCAGTTTTTATTATTTTTAATGTTTTTATGTTTTACACCAAATAATCGTTCCCTAACACAATAATGAATAATTATTTTTAAATTTACTATCGTCCTTAGCAGTTTTCAAAAATTATCCATTTTTATTGTTGGTCAAATTCTACTGCGATGATTACGATTGTTAGACATCGTTAATAACTTTAATGCATAGATTTTTTTACTATTTTTATTTTTACATGTACCAAGTAGGTATTTCTCTATCACATACCTACCATTGAGTTGGCGCGCCGGCTTTTGAGCACCAAATTAAATTTCTTTGTTTCTTCTTATTTTTTTTAAACAAGAATAAAGAAATGCAACAGGAACTAATTACTAAATTCTGACCCTAATTTTGTGTAATTAATAAAATTTATTTCTATGGATATTGTTGTTTTTTTGTCACTTGCAACTTTCCTTTCCTGGTTATAAAAGAGGAACGAGACATAAATTTATTTAAATCAACAACCAAGAATTGAGTAGCGTTTTCTGTTTGAGCCCATTTTACGAGGTCATTGCGGCTAAACTCCACCGCAGAATGAAAACAATTTCATGAATCAAATCATCCACAAAATTGCATAGACGAAGAAAGAGCGGACTGTCGAAATTCGAAATAAAACAGTGGACAAGTGCAGTGTTATCAGAGTGGCATGTCAATCAAAGTGAACACAACAGCGCCAAGTCCCGCCTACGGAGATAACACTATATCAGCCACTAACAGGCATAGGAGGGGCCGTCATCCAACATGGCGTTGCACGACGCTCACGACGTTCGGCGTCGCGCACTGCAGCCAACATTCATCCATCGACGCAACGGTGGAACGGCGGCCGTCGCCGTCGATTTTTCGCAAGTTTGCACTCATTTTGTGACATATGTGCCACTGGTTTTATTGCAATTTACGGATATGAGTGCAGAAGAGCCCATTCAAGTGAAATGTAGAGCATTATGTGAATATATTGATTAAAATGTAGGTACCAACATTACAAAAAACGAGAAAGTGTGTTACAAAACTGCAGCTTAAATTTTTAATACTTAACAAATCACTTTTATATTTCATATTTGAGGATTTGAACAAATATTTTTATTGATAAACAAATTCAGGTAGGTAGGTTCTACAAGTTTGTTTAGAAGTATTTATTCATTTAGGTACTGGAACAGTCACTGTATATACCTATAAATTATATTTTTTTAAATACGGTATGTATCTATTTACGTTATTTTCAAATTTAAATGCATTTAGAAAAACTAATTATTTTATTCATTTTTTATTTGAAAAAAATCAAAAAAAATATGTTTACGAATATGTAAATATATCGGGTGTGCCAAAAGTCGCGGACACGCTTTTGATAATAGTGGCCTTACTGACCACTAAAAAAATAATAAAAAAATATTGCTCCTTATTTAAGATGCAGCAGCTCGAAACAGTTGCTAAAAATGCATATTTTAATGTGGAATTGTAGGAAAAGCAAACCTATTAACTTTATTTTTAATGATATATTTTAATGTTTACTTGATTTATTATGTAATTAATAATAATAATATTTGGTCACCATGGTAATTCTTTTGGTTAATATTTTTGTAAACATATAAAAATAGGTGTATATTATAATTTCAGAAAACGAAAGGTTTCCTAAACTTTTTTTTATCGAAAATAGTAACTTGTGTGTCTCTATCTAGCTGCTCTAAGAGCCTATCCTCGACTTTTGACACACCCAATATACTACTACAATATACTCGGATTTGAAAATGCATCAAGAACATAAGAAAAACAGATTCGGTTCAAATTATCCACAGCGTTCAATAAATTAATAAACAAATTAAAACACGATATTGAGTATTAATGAAATTTTGGTTTATTTTGTTGAAATCAGACATCAAGTTCAAGTTAATAAAACATTTTTTGAAATACAGGGTGTCCGTTTTTCGAGCTCCACCATTGGGATCTCAGTTACTATAAGAGATACGAGGTCGGTTAAATTAGGGCAACCAAAAGAACTAGACGTTTTTAACTGGCACGTTCTTCAGGCACTTGTTTGCAAGAAATCTAAATCTGTCATCGTATTTTCCAAGGCGTTCTTGATCTCAGAGTTACAACACTCAACTTTGGTTTTTCTTATGGACACCATATTCGATTTTTGTATTTTTGAAAAGTGTTTTTGTTTCTGATTACAACGATGATATGATCGAATCAGATACTGATTAAAATCGAAAAAAAAGACGCATTTTTGCGAAAAGTGCTTTGGAAAAAACGTCAACAATTTTGTTTTTAAACAAACTAGATTTTGGAAGTTTAATTGAATTTAGATCTGAAAGGATCACATTTCCGCCAAGCTTACTTATTTAAAAACTAAACATGATAAGCTAGAAGTTTATTTTTTGTAAAACAAAACAAGACAAAGTTATAAAAATTTTGCTGCTCGCATATTTAATAGAACTGTCAAAAGTTAGTTTGTTAAACAAAAATTATTTTTTTCAAAGCACTCTTTGCAAAAACGCTTTTTTCTTAATTTTATCAGCATGTAACATTCGATCATATCATGTGATACCGATTTGTAAACAGAAATAAAAACACTTTTCAAAAATACAAGTATTAAATATGGCGGCCATAGGAAAAATCAAAGTTGAGTGTTGTAACTATGACATCAAGAACGCCTTGGAAAAGGCGATGACAGATTTAGATTTCTTGTAAAAAAGTGCCTGAAGAATGTTTTACTTAAAAACGTCTAGTTCTCTTAGTTTTCCCTTATAAAAATAAAAACGAAAATTACAAATTTTTGATTTTTCTCAATAATTCAAAAACTAAAAATGACACATCAAATTTTCTTTCTGATAATTGTTCAGCATAAAAATGCGCAACTTTGCTCTAATTTAACCGACCTCGTATCTCTTATAATAACTGAGATCCCCATGGTGAAGCTCCAAAAACGGACACCCTATATAATTTGGGCTTTAACATACAATAAAACATCGCTGTTAACAAAAAAGCATGCTAAGTGCAATACTAAAATAAAAACACTAAAAAAACAGTTATAAAATGTCGTCCCACAACATCCTATATTAAAGAATTACCACAAAATTCCTAAAATGTATCTCGGTTTCTAAAAACCTCGAAATTCTTAATTCTTTAAAACCACGTCGGAATTAAGTACATATCTAAAAGGCAAGAAGAAAACCAAACGAGGTGAAAGATTCTGGTCGATGGCTCATTGTAGGTAGATTTATTATTTATTATTTGTATTGTATAATGTGTGTTATAAGAGTATATTCATTCAATAGAACATTTTTTACTTCTAAAAATCAGAGATCAACTGTGGTTTTCTCCGTATAGGTTGGTAAAGTATCTAGAGTAAGCGATGTTTTTTTTTCAAAAAATCTGAATGTTATTTGCTTTTATTTTTGCAAAATTTGTTAGGAAACATTTCAAATAAGAATTTAACATGTTAATGCATTATGTTATAAGTTAGGTTTACGAGTATTTTAATACCAAAGATATTAATTTATGACTCTAATTCCATTATAAATAAATGTTTTGCAATACTGTAAAACGACCCGTGTAAGCTTACATAATTATAAAAAAAATGCAATTTTTTGTGATTATTGACATGGGTATTGAAAGCTTTAAAGAGTCGATCAGAGAGATTAGTAAGTTAATCGCTGGATCAAAAATATCTTAAACGTGCGCATTTTTGTCAGAACATTACTGAAATAATGATTAATCAGAAATATTAGTTACTTTTATCACGTCACATGTTGCATAGGGTATATTTGTAGATCACTAATCTACATACCTACATATTTTCAATCTTGTTTAAAATTTTATGATTTTTTTTATTCAAATAAGTATCTTAACAGACACAATAAAATTAAAAAAATATATTAATTTTGATTATTATGATATTAGGGGACTGACAACTTAATCATGGGATCAAAAATATCGTACGTGCGTATTTTTGTAATCACATAGTACGTTATTAAATAATTAAGACATTTTTTTAGACAGCCGAATTTTTGTAATTAGTGGTGTCATAAATTTCACAAAACTTTTAAAAATCTAGGTAATAAAAAAATGAGAATCAAGAACCTCATGAAAAGAAAAATTATTTATTTACTTAGCTATAGGTCTATAAAGTCAACAGTACCATCAATATTATTTTTAATTTTTGAAATAGTTTTTTAATTGAGTAACTTAGCATATAAAGGGCGACAGATGTTAGAAACATTGCTTAAAAGTTTTAATTTACATTTTGTATAGAGCTTTTTGATCAGGTGGGTATTAAAAAAGTCATTAGAAGGCCTATTCATCTTATGAGCCATAGGGAGTCCAGTAATTTGCTCTAACTGATCGTTTTTTAGTGTTGACATTCACAGCAGGATCGCAAACACTTTTTTGTATCTCCCCTTAAAAATATCGTACTTAGTTTCTTTGAGTGTAATTGTTATAAATTTTCTCTCACCCCTAGACACTTTTGAAATACATATTTTTTAATTTGAGGATTAACTAAGTTTTTTTTTTACTTTTGCTGCATAGTAAAAGGGGTAAATTGGCAATAAAATAATGAGCGCATGATATCAACCCAGTTTTGGTCATTTTCAATATGCATATCTACATCAAAATTCTGGCATAAAATTCGGGATGATATTTCGTCTCCCCCATCCGATCGGTCGTCGCACAGGGGTTGAGGTGTCCGTGTCATCCCCTTTCTGACAGCCCATTGTTGCGAGGTTAAGATAAATGATTGTAAAATAAAACGTGTCTCCCCATCGATGCGATCCAAACACACTATTATTGCCATATAAGCGGAAACCAATGGGGTGAATCTCAATGTGAAATGTAAATATTGCTAAAAATGAATTCAACACATCAAAATCGACGATACAGCCAAATAAAATAACAAAAATCTGCACCGCCTTTACCGAAATCATTTTTATTTAGATTCAATAAAGGAGCAGGAAATATTTATAAATAAAGGCACCAAAATACCCACGTGTAATAATTTTATGCAAAAATCATCATAATATTTTTTACTCATTTTATGTTTCACACATTGCTGTAAGAACAGTCTTACTAACCAAAAAAACAATAATGTTGAATGTTGAATAGCATGACCATCATTGAACATTGAACAGAAATTATTGTTATTTATATTCGAGGGCAGAGTGAAATTTAGCTCTAGCTTTACCTACCAGAGCAATTTATTTTTACCTTTTGTTTACAATTTAATTTTTATTTATAACAGGTAAAATTTGTAATAATAAAAAAAAATTATTTATACAATTGAAAAAAACTTGTTTTTTGAAACATAAAATATGTTCAAAAATTAGTGAAACACGGTTAGGTACCTACTCAAGTACTCCATATAATAAAATATGCATGATAGTAATATTAACTACTAACAAATAAGCAAATAGTATGTATTAAAAATTAGCAAACAAACAGAGAGTATGTTTTGGATAAGTATTCTCTTTTTTTAATTTTAGAGTACATTAGAAGTTAAATTAAAATCTTTTCTTTTACAATATTTACTTTACGAACTGCATTAGGAAAATCGAATTTATTCAGTTTCATTTACTATAGATTTTGATTGAATTGAATAAGAATATATTGTCGCGGTCAGCTCCTTTTGCGTGTGCGTCATCTGACATTTCTGGAACTACGTTTACACGGCGATACCAATCTCCAAGGTTATGTTCCTGTCCACGTGTGATTACGGATTAGTGTTAGAACTTTTGAATTGTTTGTTGGCGCTTCAAACTGCCGTCTTTAAATACAGTTGTTTGTAAAAGCATTTAAAATTGTGTATATAATATGTTGGCAATGGTTTTCTCGATGCGTCATTTATTACACCAATACAAAATCAGTAAATTTGTCAATGGGTCAACATTTATCAAGCCGAGATACCAAGTTAAAATCACAATCTTTGGTGTATACCTACTTAGAAAATGTATTTTATAAAGAGTTGTAGTACAATTGGGAGTAAATGTGGCTACAACAAAGTATTTTATTAACATTGTAGACATAAAAAGAGTAGGTATGGATCAACAAGTAATTTTGTAATTAAGCTAAAGTAATGGTAATGTGTGGATTGATATAAACCAAGATATAGTTCTTCGGATTTTACCATTCGATTGATAGAGTTCACTGATGTAAACAAACTAACTTTGAGAACCTCTGCTATCGTAGATAACTATCTATTTTTTTACCACCTGAACGTCATTTAAAGACTTTAGCACTTTAGTATCAAACATGATACTTGGCGGTGTTTTTGAAGTACATATTAGCTGTTTCAAAACTATAAAAACGCCAACGTCGCATTTTACCGAATTATTTTTTTAAATAAGATTGATAAAATTGTAAAATAGTTATTAATGATTAGATCTCTCATTGAAAGTACAAATTATATTAGGTATTATTTTTTTGAAATGCATGAATAATTTATAATAGCTAATTTTGAGAGAAAATGCGACGTTGGCGTTTTTATAGTTTTGAAATAGCTTAAATTAATGTTCAAGGATACCACACTTAGATACCGGTTTGTTGTTTAAATTTGCATTGTTATAGTTATATTTTTCCAGTTTTGTGTTGGTAATGAAAAAATGAAATTGATGATGCACATGCAAACCGGGCTGACCGCTACTATATCACATTAATAAGCACTTTGAAGTAACAAAGCAAGTTTCCGTGGTGTAGTGGTTATCACATCCGCCTAACACGCGGAAGGTCCCCGGTTCGATCCCGGGCGGAAACACTTTTTTTTTCCATTTTATAAATTTAATACCTCAACAATAACTCTTTAATTTAAAAGTCATCCTTTGAAATAGAAATACAATAAAAATAATATTTAAACAACATGTTCATATTTACAGTATCATAAGGAGTGCTGCATGATACATGTCTAATAGAAGATGTAAATTAGTAATATCACTACTAGGAGACGTCTAATGATATCAATAAAACCTATAGGTCTTATGAAAACACCATAAGACTCCTAACAAAATTACACTACATTTTCTACATTTCCTACCTTTACATTAAAGGAGAAAATATGGTCGATTTTCCTATATTCGATGTGGATGCCAGATTTACTGTAAACGAAGTCGGAACTAATGCAGTATTCGCATTTTAAAAATTAATTTAACTAACGTCACTTCAAAACGTCAAATGAAAATTTTGAAAAATAATTTGAAAATATTGATTTAATCTGGGATTTAGTCTTTATTGTCTGGCTGTGGATAAAACGTTGTATTGCTTTTGAGTCTTACATGTATTTTATCCACTTAATTAACTTCGTTCTCGCGTTTAAACCTTTGCGCGGATAAAACACATTGTAAGACCCTTATACAATAAATAACTATTTTTGAACTTAGTGCCTCATAATAGTCATAATCTTTAAGAAATGATGACTTTCCGTTAAGGTATATAAATCGTGTAAACTAGTGTTATTAATTTATGATTACTTCCTGATGGAGAAAGTATAACAAAATTAAAAATTTTGATGGATTACTGCCCTTAGTGTCCCGTTCGCTAGAACGCTGACTTTCGTAAGTGTACTTATTTACATTAAAAATAATCTGTTTTCAGTGTTTTCAAATTTAGAACTTAGAGAGAACACTTACATTTTTTTTATCACGAGCTCCCGGACTATAAGTTATGTGGAAGTAAGGTTTTAGTATTAACATTGAATGGACAAAACTTTAACGGTTTAAGATTTCCACTTTTTAAACAGCCGCTGTAATATTTGACTATTTTTAACTTAGATACAACTTTAAATACAGTCCTACTTAACCAAGTGTTAATTTTTTTCAGCTTTTTCCCCAGTTATTATTAATGCACTCTCATGAATAGTTCTCTAATTTTATGCTTCATTAAATTCACAATAACAATAATTCTGTCACATAATTAGAAGGGTCAAACCTGATCCCTTGTGACAAAGTTATAAAAAGTAGGGGTGGGCCAAAGTTGTGACTTGTGATATCGGGAGACTACAGGATGTATCAAAAATACGTGTGTTAATTTTAACAGGCAATAGAGCTCAACAAATAAAACATTTTTATTTGTAAAAAATCTCGCAAATTTACTCAAAATTTGAAAAAGATAACATATTGAAACGTGTACCTGAATATGGTGTACAAAAATAAAAGTGCCGAACTATTATTGTTGTGATAGAAACGTACAATTTAAACAATTTAAAACAAATGAAAATTTTTTGCTACGAATATCAAAAAAATACAAACTAATTATTAAACACTTCGTTTGCACGAAAAAAAGGAGGAAAACAATGAAAATAATAAATAAAAATTTTGCAAAATGTTATATAGAAAAATTGTTGTACTTGATGAGTTTTATTACGTGGTAAAATTAACACATTTCTTTCTAATACACCTTGTATAATCTATATAGTATAAACACAAAAATTTGATAAAGAGTATACTGATTTATTGGCGCAAGGTATGAGAATAAAATATCAAAAAAAAGAAGCAAAAGTTGTTTTAGGGTTAAATTAAAATAATCATAGTAACGTTTGTTTTTAACGGTTCATTAAATTTAACCAACGTTGGTGAAACCAACCTTTAATAATATTTTTTCTTTCACTTTTAACAATGATCACAAATGATATTGTCGTAAGTTCGAAAATCGCATCTACTGCAGTTCCTCGTCCATAAAAGAGTAACATTTCGAGCCTAAGAAGAGAGTGTTATTTGCTATTGCCAAACATAAACACATCTTAATCTCTACTATAGAACAACGTGATTATGTCCGCCTAGTTGGATGTATGATGCGGGATATCCTAGACAGGCGAATGCATGTATACTATTTGCTAAGCTAACAGGATGCATTTGTCAATAAACACTGAAGTGCATGGTGCAAGCACCTCAATCGGAGTGTTAAGGCGAAGCTCGTGCTCTGCTCGTTCAGATAAGGATTACCAGCAATCCATCCAATCCTTTAGTCCGCGTTCCTGGTTGATGCAATGATTTCTCAATGCATATGAGGTGGTAACGTCGTCATCATCAAAGACAAAATCTTGTCTCAAAATTAACTTGTCCAATTTATAACAGACGACAAATCCTGCTTCCAATTTATCTACCGGAGCTGTAAGAACTGCGGATCTTCGAACAAAACAAGACAATGGAAACCAGCTGCATTACTGCATCACCTGTTCGGGCTTAGGTCTAAGCTCGCCTACCTGCTGCTGCAGGAGAGAGCCACATACACACACCAAATCCTGCTCCTGTTTCATCTCGCTGCAGTGGCGGCCGCTGCAGGAAGGGCCAAATAACACAAATAAAACAACACAAACTTTATTAAATTACTGTGAGATACACTGAGTCAATTTTGTTCATTTATTTAGCTATTGAAAGAAATCGGACGACACTGTTATTACAATAAAAGTTGATTTGAAACACGGGCCGCCACTGCTCGCTTGCTCGGTCGGACACGGCAGGAACAAGGGAAATCTTACTACTTTTCTCGGATCGTTTAAAGAGGTTTCCGACTAAAAGGATAACGAATTAATTGAATGCACTGCTTATCGTTTAACGCTTAAGTATTTGCTACTCGGGTTTTAAAAAAAGATTTAGAAGAATCCTACTTTACGGCGCAAAGCCGCCGCTTAATTTCGCGTCTTTATGGAAAAATCCCTCCAATTTTCAATCGCGAATATACACAGTGAACTTGTTGAAGCGATAAATTTCCAAAGGCATTTATGGAATTTAGTGCAAGTCCCTCGCTGTTGCAAGAACTAAATTTTATAATAAAGTTAGCAGACAGCTTTAGTAGCCCGCAGAGGTGGTCGTAGATGGTGGAAAGTGTGTAGTGTCCGGCACACAACCCACTAAGATAATAAAACTCAGTGCCTAAGCCTTGCTGGACAAAGCCTTGGCTGAAGTAAATTGCCGGCATGGATTACCAGGATTTGTTTAGGAACTCCCGTACCTGAAAGCACCACGTTCTTCCTTCCACCGCAAGGTAATTTCTATATACGTGACTTACATTTAAACTTGGAACGGCCCAACAGAACAGCATTCAATTAAGGGAAGCTTTCTCATTTTATTTGTAATTACACACCGACCATAAAACGAAATTAATGACCTGTTCGTGGATTTTTCAGGTGCAGGCTCAAATTAACTTATAGAGGTGCTGCCAATATTGGACACGAAACGAAAATATTTACTTTCAGGATTGGGTTTCCATTTTGTGCTTTTTTAAAGAAGTCTTGTTTTTTGACACTCTTAAACATCTCATGTATAATAAAGATGTAAAGTTACAAACAGAAGGTTTGTAATCACTGACATGGTACAAAAATGCTTTCTCGTATACATTTCTTGGCTCTATTTTATACATAGTATACTCTTATTTTTCTCGCCCTAGTCGTCCCTAAAAAAAATGTATAGCTCCTACTCCTATTCTTATTCTTATTCCTATTTCTAATTTTATTCTTATTCCTATTCCTATTCATAGGTAGGATAAAGTGCATAGTTATTGGCCAGTTAAGCAAAAATCTAAATTTGAAAAATTATTACCACCTTCAGAATAGAGATATAGATAATTTCGCGATTCCAAACTAAAGATTCAAATGTGTACAAGATCTTAATTATTACACAATATTATAATAAACTTTATTATTATTATTATTATTTAATAAATTTTTTATTTATTGAGTGCAAGAAATTTAGTTATTGGACGGGTCGAAAAATTGTGACATGTAGACCAAATACGTCATTCTAAAGAAACACAATAGGAGGGAGTAGTTTTCGCTTTATATTATGAACAAATGAGTTTAAAGGATTTTATTTATAAACACATAATGTCCTCTGGCCAATAACTGTTCGGTTTACCCTATTCCTATTTTTATTACTATTCCTATTAGTTACTATTCCTTTTGGCAATCAAGTCTAAATAGGAGTCTTAAACATTTCGGTCTAACAAATTGGAAACAGTTTGCTAATCCAAAATTGCTATCTGGAAAAAACAGTGTGATAGAAGACGCCCAGAAGTCTACACCAGTTTTACAATAATATTCTAAAGTTACAACTTTATAAAGCAATTATTTACAATTCTAAAAGGAAAAAAAATAATTTGATCTAATGTTGGATGAATTCAAATTGATGAAAAAGTCGTTGGAATATAGATTAGTTGTTGAATGAGTTAAACTTAAAAAATCTGTGCTTCTGTTCTGTGCTGTTATAAACCTTTTTTAGTTAATTGATAAATACTGCTTTTAAGTTCAACAATGTTTTTTAACAAAAAAAATTAAAAATGATTAAAAACAGTTTCATCATAATTTAGCACGATAATTATTTCTTCAAAGATTTATATCTTCGTTATTGTATTATTGTTATGTGTCACTGCATGTGTCTCATCTTTATCACCCATACCATCATCCGATCCAGGTTCTCTTTCCTCCTTCGTCTCCTTTTGGCAACATTGTATATAAATGCTGCTGCAGCAATTACTACCAAAGAATTCACAGTTTTTAAGAACAGCAAGAACGAGAAATCTTTTTACTTTAGCGAAGGTGTACTGAATTTTATTTCACTGAAAATGATTTTTGAAGCATTCGAACTAAGTCTTTTATTATACAAATCAAGAATAACGCAATTTTTCATGGATCCGTTTTCAAATTGTGCAATTAAATTGCTTTTTTGATGTTAAGCTACTTAAACGGCACCCAAGCCCAAGCTTTAGACAATTTTAAGCTGCACTTATTTTTAGTGCGGTTCACTTGACACACTGAAGCAATTTTTGATTCCCGAAAACAGCCTGTATCTACACTACACTTACACACAGTATTTATTAAATGCACTTTTTAATTATTTTGTGTCGTTTAGTGCCGCATTTATGGCTCCTATATTTCACAAATGAAGCAAATTGAGCGTGAAAAATACGGCTGATTGAGCTGCATATTCAGATAGAATTCAAATAAAATATTAGTTTAGCAAGTGATCGATGGAGGGATACCACGAACACGAAATACAAGTATTAGGAGTGCAATCCTTGAGTAAATGACAGATTAGAAGAATATAGAAACGGACAAGCACGCTTACTATTATCCGGTTAATTCAATGAGCGGCGTGATGCGTAAAACAAACATAAAGGGCGAGTAAAGGGCACGTGCTTTTTGTACTACACGTGCCCTTCACACACCCTCAAAACAATTGTTATTAAACTGTCTTTGAGTTACGCTTGTCCCTTTAAAAAAATTACATTATTTTACCTAAACGAGAAATAATCAGGAAAAACGGAAGTGAAATCGCCCCCACAAAACGTGTAATTATGGACGGAACATCGAAATCATTCAATATGTAAAAACCCATCAGTTGGTTTTAATTAAAAATCGATGCATTGCAAATAAGCAAAAATTGAATGATTTTTTTGTGGATATTAAAAATCAGTGAAGTCGGATTGGAATTGATTTTAAATAGGAGGATTATGGCCAATAATAGGATTTGAAAACTGAGCTTCCGAGCCGTGGCTTTTTAATCTCTTCTGCGTTTTGACTAAGCATATCTAAATTGCCCTCCGCAACTGTTGTTATCACAGGGTTTACTTTATTAAAAAGTATTTAATTGTGACAATTTTGATGAATTTGTTGGATACAATCTATTGATCAATCCGCTAGGGGATTACGGCGTTTTTCTAGATCACTAATTACAACAATCAGTAGCTTCGTCATTATTAAAGCCATAAATTTACATGATATAAAATATTTCAGGAAACACACATTTTTCCCACTGTTTGAATACAAAAATAAATTACCAACAATTAATCACTCAACATATTTTTCATTTGATTGAAATATGGCTCCAATATTGAACAATTCATCATTGCGAATTCTACCCACATTCTGCTTAATTTTACCAATGCAAATTAATACAACCCTGTGCCAATCATATGTTTATCTCTTTGTTTAAATATAATAAAATGGCCCATTACACAAATTGCGCCAACTACTGACAGATTTATTGCTAATAACTCAAAGATAATTTTCGGTGTTTCAAACTGATCACATATCTTTTATCTTAATCCCGAAATAAAAATTGATATTTATGCCCTTGCATCACATGTTTGCTGCAAAATAATTTAAAACGAATCAAATTATAACGCGATGCCTAGTCACGTGTCGCGTTGTTTTTCTTTTTGTTATTTTTTCAAAACTAAAGTGCGTAATCCGGGCATGGATCGACACGTTCCCATTAGCATAACATTTTTATTCGCTCTTTTAATAAAGTAAATAAAGGGTTGCTTGTTTGTGATGCATTCGTGTGAAATATTTTAAATCTCGGACGCCAGTACAGACGTCAAGAGTTCGAAAGCATATGCCCCAGGTCTTTTGTAAAATAAAATTCAATTTTGAGACGTTGTTTTTTTAACTTTTGGAGTGGGAAAAAATAAACAATTTTAAAAAAGTGTGAAAGATTTAGTTTGCTTAAGCCCCAATTATTTTTTAGTGGTGCACGTACGTTCGTGTTTATGATCCCGATATTTTCATCAGTTTAATAAGGTTTTAGGTCGGGGATTAGGAGCTGTCCTTGCGCTTAATAAAGTCCATGTAGCGCAAATTTTACATTGTAATTCATTTACTAGTTATTATATATGATCACAAAGACATGATAATAGCAAAAGGAACAATAGTGGAGAAGTTATAACAGTTAGTAATCCAGGGCGTTATGCGGACAATACGAAGATCCTTTCTGTATCCTAGTATTCTGGACCGAGTCCACATTTCCATTACAATGCAGTCCTTTGTGTGGCACGGCGGCTCTATCGCCATACCTCATACAATTCACATCGGGTGATATATTATGTTTACTAGCATAGCAAAGAGCATCGAGCATAACGCCTTCAACCAAACAAACTTGGAGAAACACCACATTAGAAAATACCATCGCGCTTAATTAATCTGACTTATTCAACGGTGGGTGAAATCACTTAGGGGTAAATCGCGTTCTCCCCGAGGGCGAAACGCATCCCCGTATTGTGATGTCAAATAGTGTCCTTTTTAACAACAGATGGTACTCATTACTCCGCACCAGCCATAAAACCGCTTTGTACCTCATAATGTGGCGGGAAATTGTATTCGTTGTTTGGCTATTTATTATATTATCTGTTGGTTTTGTTTGGAGGGTGCGTGATTTATGTAGCACCACCTAAAAAGACGAGCCATAAAAGATGTTTGCTTTGTGCATACGCCGGGTGGGTAAACACTGATACCAATTTAATGGAACGACTTTTTCAGTTTCTACTATTTGACAAAGAATTAAACTGTAAATATTTGGCGTGATTACAATGTGGAACAAAACCGAATTCGACCACAAAACAATTATTTCGTAGATCAAATTTTTTTTTAAATCAGAAATGTTTTTTTCAAATACAAAAAAAATTCTGTTGATTTTTCATTTTAAGGATAACTCGTAGCTATATTTATCTAGATACCTACCCAGTAAAAAAATTTAAAGGTAAAAAACATTTTGGTATGTGGTTAATTTTTCTGGTGTTAATTTTTACACTAGATTATGTTTAAAATGACTGTTAACACAATGCATCTTTTACAAAATAACTTATAATTGAAAAACTTTTTCTGTCAGTGTCGAAATTACATACAAACATTTATTTTACGTTTTAGAGTGTATTTTTTACACCCTCAAATGATGTTTGCAGTTTATAGTGTAAAATACTGTTTTTACAGATACAGTACGTACAGACTGCACATAAGCACACGTTTTTGGGCAACATATTTTTTTTATGGGTACTGGGACAGTTAAAATGGCTGATATCATTTTTAAATTATGTTACAAGAAGTCCATAAAGTTTTGTAAAGCAAAGAAAAACTGTATTTTTGAAAATATCTCAGAATTAGGTAAGTTACTGGTTCAATTAAAAGAACTTTATTCTTGTTTTAATGTGTTATTATTATTAGAGTAGAACTATTAAATATAAGTACTTAGTTAAAAATGTTATTATTTTACAGCGAAAACAAAATTTGATAACTTGAATTGTGAGGAAAACAGAACTTTCGCAGATTTAGAAGGGGCCGAATTAGAAGAAGACTGTTTATTGTACTATTAGATACTTGAAAACTGAAAAACATCCCACTTCCTACCATAGTGGTTTTAAATCAGGCAGTTCATGAGTTCAGATCTTTTACAACAAGACAGCAATAATATTGTGTTGATTTAATGTTGCTTAAATATGAAGAACTACACAGGGTGTCCCAACTAAAACTTGCTCCTCCTGAAATCTCCAATTTAAAGGGTGGCCAAATTTTATCGTAATTTTAAAGTTATTTCTTTATCCCTCTGGCGCCCAGACCTACCCCTTCAAAAAATTTAAATAGCAAGAGAGGTCGAGTGACACATCATTTTGAAGCTGCTTTCATTGTCTATTCAACCATTTTTCAATTTTGAACGATTTATTGTCGAGAATCACAAAATTGTTTTATGATCATTGTTATTTCAAAAAATGTTAATCTGGAACCCTCTTGTTCAAATTTTGTACGTTTTTGGTATAAATTGACTCAGAAATGCTATCTGCGCTAATGTTTCTCCTTTTTAAAATAATAAAGCCACCCCTTCAAAAAATTTAAATAGTAAGAGAGGTCGAATGGAAAATCCGACAGAAAAACATTTTGAAGCTGGTTGTATTGTCTACGCAACTATGTTTTTTTGTTTTCAGTTTTAACCGATTCCTTTTAGAAAACATTGCCTAGATTGCTCTGAGAGAAAATAACAGTTGTTATAAAAAACAATTTAATTTAACGAATATATTGCTCAAAATGTCCATCCCCAACTTCCATACAATGTAAGATCGATTTTCAAAACTTTGTCTAGCATTTTGCAACATTTCTGGCGTTATCAAACGGCTTTCTGATAATTGAATTCCTTGTTCTGTACTATGAATTATTTTAAGAATGTAACGATAATAATTTAATAATTTACAACAATTTTATTATTTAAATATGATGATTTTACCACCTCCAGCCTCAATTAATTGTTACTTCAAGGCGTAAAAACAGTAATCCAGATATAAGATACCATTTCTTACAGTCTATTCATACCAAAAAACTTCTGCAAAATTTAAGCGAAAGTATTTCAGATTGACATTTTGGAACATTCCACTGAGACTTAAATAATTCGAAATTCTTAACAACAAATCATTCAAAATTGAAAAAAAAATACATGGTTGCATAGACAATAAAAGCAGCTTCAAAATGATGTGTCACTCAACCCCTCTTGCCTTTTGAATTTTTTGAAGGAATAGCTCTCAAGAGGGATGCAGAAATAATTTTGAAACTATGATAAAATTTGATCTCCCTTTAAACTAAAATTGACCTGTTTCAGCATTTTCTGCAATCTTGAACGAAATCGAGATTTTATAGGGTGCAAGTTTTAGTTGGGACACCCTGTATAAGTGAAAACAGCCTTACGGTTCTACTGATTTAGGTATAGTTCCAAAACATATTTTTGCTAAATATGTATGTAGGTACTCCTAGTTTGAATTTATTTTTTGTTTTGTTTTTTTTGTGCATTTGTATATTTTTTAATAAACATTTGAATATATACAATGTGTTCAAAAATGGCTGTTCATCAAATTGACTATGGAATTCAAATTCAATGTGCCGCCTCGTCCACATAACGATTGTAGTTTCTTTGCCAAATCTTTGAATTAGCTTTTTACTCACTTTTTTGCATTTTTCGCCAAAGTTGTTTCAAGTGTAGGGTCTGCCTTGATTTGTGTTTTATATTTTCGTGATTTTTGTTGTTGCGTATTCTTTCGTTTTTAGATTCGAAGCCTTTTTGCATAATTTGACCGATCTGTCACTTTGACTTTATGCACAATTTAAATTAAGCGGCACATTACGTTCAAATTTCATAGGCGGCTTGATGAACAGCCATTTTTGAACACATTGTACAATCCTTTATGTTAAACCATTTTCACTGTAACCACACTAGAATTAAATGTTTTGTACACTCACACTTAAGTGTGTAAAACATTTATAAAATATAATTACACTAGTTTAGGTACACATACAAAAAGGTTAATTTACACTAAAGAATATTACACTCTAGAGTATGATCCTCTGAGGACAACTCTTTTAGTGTTATTTTAGGGTGAATAACATCAGATTTTTTTTCCTGTATATCTGTCCCAATTTGACACACATTTATACAAAAAATTAAAATCTATAAAGATACTTTTTGGAAAATCAGGAAACATTTTATAAGCCAGTTTAATTAGTGTCTGTACTTTCCGTTTATACGATCTTTTTTATTGTGATTAATAAAGTTAATGGAGCCGACCGTTTTCAGATGCAATTAGGCGACCGATTTGTAAATTTAAAAACCCCCTTAGATCGAACAGTAAGCTCGTGTTTGCAAATCGCATTGATTAAATAGTACACAGCAGTCATAATTGGCTTATCGTGCTTATGATGAAAGATAAGTCGGCTTATGTTCACTCATAGGCATGGGGTAGTTCTCCTGCACCCCGTTTTGCTAGATATATTAGCTAGAAATTGCATCTGACACCTACAAGCAATATTATCAGCGAGTCAAATGCGCTTAGCATTGCAATACGTATGCTCCTTATTTGGAGAGAATTCGATTAATTGCAATATGATCGAAGAATGGCAATGTTTTTTTAAGCGTCGTAAATAACGAAAACGATTCGTTTCTATCTACACATGTCAGCTTGTTAGTGCCCTCTCATCACACCCTTATTTTTGGGGCTAATCGTACCAAAACGTTGACGGTGTCGTTGAGTTTGTAAGTATTTAGTATTCAGATAACGCGCTCTGCTGCGCTCATGCATATTCATCAAGCGGTAATTAATCATCAGTCCGGGGAATAGGGTGGAAGCAACCCTCCATAGAGGCTGCGCCCTTATAATGTCATATTATGCAAGTTGCCACACTTGCTACCAACAATTTCAAACTAGTTCCAAGCTTTAAATAATCATTAGAAAATTATCCAAATCCTCGACGCGTTTTTCAGCGAAAAAAACATTTTTGAGATTTGTGCGGCTTTTGCTCGTATATAATTAAAGCAACAATGAGAAGGGCTTTAAGGAAATTTTGTTAGAAAAGGGTTGCGTCCTTGATTTGAATATAAAGCAGTTTTCATTTGAAATGCAAAACTTGGGAATAATATTCAGGCAATTCAGTAAAATAAATAAAGCTTTATATACATTTTGCATAAGTTAATTATGAGTTATTATGAGGATACAGCAGCGACAACAAAATTAACTTGCTGGAGTGTTTTCTCTACAAGGGCTTTTTCGAAAATGTAAGTGGAAAAGAGAAAGAGGCGGCTTGCGTCTAGGCACTCTTGGCACGGATTGGAACCGTTTATGTTACGTAGACAAATCTGCGGATTACAAAGCATTAACTTTAAATTATTATTGTAAACATATCTAAAGTTGAAATTTATAAAATTCTACCTACCTTACCTAAGCGCTTTCGACGTTTTTCAGTGGAATTTAAAGTAAAAGTATAAAAAAATTTGAAAAATGAACTCATGTATAATTAACCTCCGAACAAGCAACTGAAATGAGATAACAAGAACAAAAATTTTCGGAATTAAATACAAATCAAACACTTATTAGATAACAGTATGAGAATCTATTACATTAGGTACCTAACAGTATTTTTTTAATTTTGGGTATAAGCAAATATTGATTAAAAATCGGATTTGTTTTTTAATCACAATTGTATTTTTTATGCATTAATTATTTTATGCATTAATTCTTAGTCTAAACATTTAAAGGTGTCGAAGTTCAATATTATTTTATCTAATATTTGTAGTAATATATAGGGTGTAGATTGATTTAACCCAACTTACCGCTATACCAATAAGTTGCACTGTTTAAAAGTTAGAGGGCAACAAAGTTTAAAAATTGTTTTCGTTTTTTATTAGTAACTTCTAAATGGAATCGATTTTGATAAAATTTGGTGCAAGTAATTTGTCATCAAAACCAGATGTTTTGGTGCTATTTTATTAGTTTTTTTGTTATTGTAAATTGTATCAACAATTGAACACCTTTTAGGACATACTTTTGTTATTCGTTATCTGAGTGCCGCAATTCTTTTTTCATTCGAAAGACCCATTATTTCTGAACAACTTTTGTATCTTATAACATTTTTATATCGGTCTTAATAAAAAAATAACTTAGTTATGTAGAAATGTCAACATTTCTAATGTTCAATAATTATTATTATTGGTTTTAAAAATGCATTTAATTATTTAATTTAATTATTTAATTATTACTTTAATTATTATAATTGTAATTATTAATTTTTTCATAATGACAGCGTACGTTTTAATTAGTTGTTTTGGCTAGAAATCGAACGCTTCTTAGAAATTCAAAATTTTGTGAAAAAATGTTTGTTTTTTTGGTTGAAATTAACAATTAATTACGTTATATACGTACATAAGAGAGTTAATAATAAATGGGCAAACCCCTGACATTTTGATACGCCGATATAAATTATTTTTTTCCTCCAAAACCGAGGCCGATACAATATAAGTGTCAAAAATTGTTCAAAAAAAAGGGGCTTTCGAATAAAAAAGAATTACACCACTCGAATAACATATTACAAAAATTTCTTAAAATGTGTTAAATTGTTAATAGGCGAGTACTTTACAATAAGAAAAAAACAAAAGTAACAACATTAAAACATGTGGCTTCGATAGCAAATTACTTGCACCAAATTTTATTGAAATCGATTATTCCATTAAAAACTTATTAGAGAAAACCGAAAATAATTTGTATTTATAAAATTTTAAAAATTTGGCACCCTCTAACTTTGAAACGGTGCAACTTGGTATATAGAAAAGTTGGGTTAAACCTCTCTATTTTAAGCTGAGAGATCTCCGGTTTCCTGTTGTCCGCATCTTTTCTGTATTAACAAACGAAATTTTTAAAATTATTTTGTGCGTTATATGCAACCCGCCATACGCGCGTGTATTGTTTATTATCTATAGATAAAACATAAATGATAATTTGACAATGAACTTTCTAATTAAAACATTGCAATGTTAGTCACCGTTCTTATCAGTAATTTTTTATTGTTAGTTATTATAACTCTGATTTTAAATTTTAAAGCAAGGTTTATCAATTTTTTACACGTAATACCGATTGCTCTGTATTTAATTTTTGTGTACACTCATTTGTACTTAAATTAATGTAATATCTTTGCAACAACCTGATAATTGTTGTAATTTTTGTAGCAAAGAATTGCGTTGCAAATAAATTAACTAAAATATAAAAGCTGGCATCGGTGCGGTGTACCTTTCTTTCGTTTAAGATTAATTTAAATATATCTGGGGACCACGCCAATAGCACAAAAAAGTGTTTTTAATTGTATATTTATTTATTTATGTGTAAATAACGGCACCACCATCATTGGTGACATTGAACTCTTTTTTTTTAAACCACCAAGATTTATTTATTATTAATATTTATTAATACTGGACACTGGTTTATTTATTTAAGAAATTATAAATCATTTGTTACACGAAGTTTTAGAGGAATAACTGGAATATTTTATATTATATATAATTTTTATATTTAGATGTTCTTTATTTAAGTGGTTCAAAAGTTAAGAAAACAATGTTGATAACATTTCACTCTAAATTATTTGCGATATCTCAACTGAGCTGATCACAAAAACTTTAAAAATGCTAGTGGATAGATACAATTCAAATTTAGCGCGTTACTTGACATACAATACAGCATCTTTTCAAGTAATTTTTGTTGAACAAACTTAAGTTGCAAAAGCCGTAATACGCCACCTGTAGTGTAATTTAGCGGCTGTATTTTTAGTAAAATTGTTGTTTTTAATTGTTGTAAAATGATAATAATTTAGTTTGAAATGATCGTGATTTGAGTAACCCAGTCCTGAAGAAAACACCCGATTGTAGCCGACGCTATCCGATTGACAATAAAAGCCAAAGAAAACGCAAAATAAGTCAGCTGTATTGACGCTTGAGTGACGTGAAAGAATATTCAAGAAAGATTACGACAAACAACACAAAATTATTGTGATTAATCTTCTCTAAAATGAAGATACTAATCCTCGTATCGCTTGTGGCATTTTTTGGTAAGTTTCATCGCGTACTTACATCGATCCGATCTATTTTGTTGTTGTTTACGTATCTTATCTGACATTTCATCTAACCATTATTTAAATAATTTATTAAAATGTATTTACTCAATCCAAAGACACCAATTCCATATCCTTGAAATATGAGTAAACCAGGGATGTAATCGATTATACGAATGAGTCATTTATTTTCCATGCCAGACATGTGATTTGATAAATATTGGACCAAGGGTGATTCCCACAACTTCCTGTTCTTCTGGGATTAAATTCCATCACGTTGGATTTTTTTAAGACAATGTCTTTGTCTTGGAGTTATTCACAACGCAAACTTTGGCAGCCAACAATGTTTATTTACGCTTTTATTATCTAAAATTAAACTCAATTGCGACGTTAATGAATTGCAAATTGTTAGTAATCACTAATTAATGTCTTTTATTATTAAAAATAATAAAGAAAATACTGGACTTTTAAATGTAGTCACTTTCACCTTGAGATATGGGAAGCACACATGACATTAAATTTGAACGCTGGATTAACGCAAAAAGGGAAAACAAAACCAAACGGTAATTCAATTATAAACGGGTATCGTAGTAAAATTGATTTATAATCGAAAGACACATATTTCGTTGAAATACCATAAAAAATTAAATTACCACCACTAAAAGTTAGTCATGCCATAACTATAAAATTATGCCATGACTAACATTTAAAGCTTTTGTTTAAATATTCTCATCGGCTAAAAATTATCTCTTCTAGCGATTAGTTGCTGAATAAACACCTATCATGATCGGGTCAATATTTACACATTCATTAATCAATTATTTTTTTATGAAATTATTACTTAACGTTCTATTAATTTTAGCCTTCACAAGCGGAGTTTTCGTCCCTCCCCGACCAGGACATAAGCGTTTGGTAGATTCAAAAGAATGCACATGGGGACCTTCATACTGGTGCCAGAATTTAACGTGAGTTAAACAGCGAGTAAAACAATATCCTTGTAACTTTATTGTCGTTTTATCTGAAGCGTGCAGAAAATAATTGATGGTAATGGTAAAGCCTACGGCTATCATGCCTGTAGTGTCATCTTTAACTTTTCTTACATTGCCAATAATAACTTTTTACCGCAAATTATGTAACGTCTGTACACTTTTCTGTAAAAAGGTAATATCCTAGAAACTCGATTTTGTCGTTAACAAAAAAGATTTATGTGTATAGGTAAATAAACACAAGCTGATCAAATATCAGTAATATACAAAACTTTAAATGTTGTAAGAGGACGACTTTAACAACAACTATCGATTCTTTTCAAATTATTTAACAACGGAAATTTCATTTGAAAACGGTAGACATAATTTTTTAAACACAAAATTTAACATTTTTTAAGATGTTAGTTTCTTTCTTTTCCTTTTGTTTTTACTATCGTTCGAGTACAAACATAAAATATGTGGCATTCAATTGTTACAAGAAATACCTCAAAGCCATTATTTAATTTCTAAATCACAGAGTTGTTAAAATTGCATTAGCCATAAACAATTTTTGGTAAACTGTTCTATGCTATATATCTGTCCATGGTAAAAGCGCCTAAAACTTGCCGAAAATTAGTTTTGCTAATAGATATTTTTAGGGCGGCTTCCGACTGTCGCGCCGTGAGACATTGCATCCAAACGGTTTGGGTTCACAAACAGTTGCCCCCTGATCATAGTAGCATTTGTCAAACTTGTCTCGATATGGTCAAACAAGCACGAGACCAACTTGAAAGTAATGAGACACAAGTACGAACGAGTTGTTTCCTTTTACGATCAGTTGAATTAATTGTTGTTTTGTTCAGGAGTTGATCAAAGAAGTGTTTGAAGGTTCATGTCATCTCTTGCACTTTAAAGAAATCGTCAAAGAGTGTGACAAAATCGCTGATCAGTATATCCCCGAATTGATTGATACTTTAGCTTCGGAAATGAATCCACAAGTTGTGTGTTCCGTGGCGGGTTTGTGTAACAGTGAAAAGGTCCAGAAATTAATAGCTGAGGAAAAAGGTCTGAAGCCACAAAATGTGGGCACTTGTGAAGGTTGCCAGAGTGTTGTTGGGATAATGGAGGAGAAGTTTAATAAAATGTCACGCGACGATGTCTTGCAAAGCTTCTTACAGGTATTTAATTGTTTTCCAAGACAGGTCTTAAATAATTAATTGGTAGATATGTGGACGAACTGGCAGTTTGTCAGACGGTTGCAGCAACATTGTTATAACATACTTCAACGAAATTTACAACCATTTGAAAGACAATTTCAATCCGACTGATTTCTGTTTGATGACCGGAGAGTGTAGCTCAAAGTTCCACACTCATGCTAATGTCGAAATCACTCCAATATCGCACATTGGTTACGTGCAAGTTGGAGGAAAACAAAAAGACGATCTCCCGTGTGAATTTTGCGAACAATTGGTTACTCATTTGAGAGACTTGCTCATTGCTAATACGACCGAAGATGAGTTTAAAAGAGTCCTTGAAGGGTTGTGCAAACAAACGAAATCATTCAAAGCACAATGTCTTAGTCTTGTTGATGAGTATTACGGTGCTGTTTACAATTTCTTGGTTTCGGAATTGAATGCTAACGAAGTCTGCGTTCTTGCTGGCATTTGCCCAAGAAACAATACACAAGAGGTGCCCCCAATAATGCCTCTTTTACCAGTCGAGACGTTAGAAATAACACCAGCGCCTGTAATCCGGGTCAATATAGCTAAAGATGGCTCGTCTGTCAAAATTATGGCACGACCTGAGGAAATACAATTACCAATTGAGCGGATGATGCCACCTCACACCCAAGAAATGTACAATTCTCAAATTTGCGTCTTCTGTGAATATTTCTTGAATTACTTGCAACAAGCTATCACCAGTCCTGCAACAGAGGTAAATTGTTTGTTTCTCCTTAAGTGGATGTCTTTACCTACTGTATGTGTTAGGAGGAAATAAAGAAAGTAATTGATAAAGCCTGCAGTAAATTACCGCACAGCATCAACAGCACGTGTGTTGAATTTGTTGACACTTATGAGCCAGCTTTGGTGGCAATTTTGGCGCAAGAAATCGACCCTTCGCAAGTTTGTCCACTAATTAAAGCGTGTCCGTCTAATACCAGAGACGTGGAGGTGTTTATGCAACAAGGTACTGACGGTTCCAAGTGTCCCTTGTGTTTGTTTGCCGTTTCAAAGCTTGAAGAAATGGTGAAAGACAAAAAAACTGAGGTAAGGTTGCGGAGGAAAAGGTTACACAGAAAGAGAATGCGTTTGCGATTAAAAAAGTAGTGAAATGTAATTTATTGATTGAATAAATCGTTACTACAATTGTATTTTTATGTGTAGCAAAACATCAAGGCAGCACTCAACAAGTTGTGCGATCACTTGCCGAATGATATAGCAGCCGAATGTAATGATTTTGTCAACACTTACACTGATGAGCTTGTCCAGTTGCTTATTGCTGACTTAACTCCGCAAGAAGTTTGTGTCTATCTTAAACTTTGTTCAGATGATAAACCACCGACTGGTTTTATCGGGGGTGATACTTGTACGTTATTGTTTGGTTGCCAATTTTTTCCTAACTTAATTATTACAGCCACCAATATGATAGCTGATGAAACAATTAATGGAAAAAATGTTAAGCTTGCTCCAGTCACAGACAATCCAAGATGCGTCCTTTGCGAGTTCATAATGAAAGAAGTTCAAGACGAGCTGAAAGACAATTCTACTGAAGTATGTCTCAGTTAATTGTTTCATACTAAGCGGAACGAATTCAATTTTTAGGAAGCCATCAAGAAAACAGTGCACAATATTTGTAACATCATGCCCAAGTCAATTAGCAAAGAATGCAACGACTTCGTAAATGAATATGCCGATACCATTATCCAATTATTGATCGAAGCAACGGTCCCTAGCGAAATCTGTCGCATGATGCACATGTGCGATAACACCCAAATTGAACAAGCGAAAGTTGAAATTTTCGAATGTGCCATTTGCGAAAGCCTGGTTTATGCCATGGAGAAGATTTTGAACAACCCGAAAATTGATCACAGCATTGACCACGTCTTGGAGAAAGCGTGCCGTGCTTTACCACGCAAAGAACAAACAAAGGTAAAGTTGTGTTAATTGTCGTTTTCGAATTACTCATTTACTTCAAGTGCACCGAAATCATCGAAAAATATGGCAAAACCATCTATAATTTGGTGACACATTTGGCCGACAAGGGACTGGTGTGTAAAGAAATTGCTCTCTGTTCTGCTAGACCCGCTCGACCGAGTCCTCCAGCCTTGGTGGGGGCAAATAGATGTACTTGGGGGCCCAGTTTCTGGTGTGCCAGTGACGAAAATGCCGAGAAATGTGGCAAAGCGGTAATTATTTTAATGAGGTAGTAATCACGAGTTTTATCCAATATTTTTTCAGGCTAAGGTACATTGTCAGCAAAAAATTTGGTTGGCACCGTCGGCCCCCAAGGTGTGACTTACTTCTATGAACAACTAGTTATTTTTAGTTAAGAATATAATGTAACTATCCACCAAAGTTTGTTAATAAATTCAATTTGATAATTAAGCTTATTTTAAGTGTGAGTAGTTAAGGGCTTGTTAGTCACAGTTTGATCGTCCTTTTTTCCTATAAGCTTGTTTGGTGGCCATACTGTGAAATGGAAACTGTGATAAGAAATGACTTACAGTAAGTGTATTTAGTTACAAAATAAATGAGATTTCTTTTTCAAACTGTTATTTATTTACGTGGTAGCTAACTAATATTTCGACCTCATTTAATAGTTATTTATTTCACGAGTGGATTATTAAACTACGAGTGAAAACGAGTGGTTTATATCCACGAGGTGAAGTAAATGAATCGATTTACACGAAAACGAGTTGACTACATTTTATTCTTCGAATTACACCCAACAAGGCTTAAAATTGCTTTAAATCTGTTAAAAATAATCACGTTTCGTATTGAAAAATGCCCAAACTTCGAAACTTCTTACACAGGATAAAAACCGTAAATTTTGACAGTGTCGAAGAATAAATAATATTTAAAATTTAATTGCTAGATTTTCGGTTTGTGTGTTAAGTTTTAACAGTCTTTTAAAAACTTATAGAATAGGCCTTATAACCTTATTTTTTTGTTCACACGGTAAACTTTTAAATGACTGTTAAATGAACTAAAATTTTCAATTCTAAACCTATACTATAAAACTGAGAAAAATCTCAGTTTTTGTTTGTCGGCTTTTTTATTACAAGAATAAATATCAGTTCAACGGGATTAGTTTCATCATTTATTATTTTAAAAGGCACTCGTGGCAAAGGCATTTCCTTTTTTTGTAATAAGATTTATAAGTAACACAAATGCATTAAAAACAGGTGCTTTGTTTTATCCAGAAGTAAACAGGCACTTATTTTCAGCAGATACTGTTTATTACAAGAGTGGAAATATTTATCTTTTTTAAATACATTCACCTTTAATTTATTGTTGAAAAAGGCGTTGGTGTAATGGACTCATAAGGAAAACAAGATGAATTATTATTCAAACACAATATTTTTGTATAATTCGGTAATGAGTGAGAGATAAAGGCTTATATAGTCACTTTGTTCGCTTTAAATTATGCGGTTTTCAAATAATTATTTTGAAAATGAAAAAAAAAATGAACTTTTACTCTATACTACTCGAAAGTTAATGATTTTTGTTTGTTTAAGAATACGACCAAATGACTGATTTAACAGTGTACTTGAATTTCGTAGAATTTATTTATTTATTTTATTATTTAAGGCAGTTTTTATCCCACGTTTTTGCAATTTGCAATTATGTAGGTAATTATTAAAACATATCTTTTTTTTATTTTATTAAGTTTTTTTGTATATTTTTTTGTTTTTGTTGAAAAAGGCATTGGAACCTTTAGCTTGACACTAAATTTGTCACTGGGTTCCATGATAATTGTTAACACAGAATTCTTCGTGAATTCGAAATTCACTCCAAAAAGTGCAAATGCACAGTTGTGCATTACTGTCTTGATATTTTTTATTTTGGAATAAAATTTGAAGACTATAGGACCAACTTCCTTAACAGGTTTTTAGAAATTTTTTGCCCACTTAATATTAAATTTTTGAGAGCGATCTGTATTTTGTAGTTAAAATGTTCAATTATGTTTTGTTTGTAATAGTGATTCCAAAACAAAAGATTTTTTTAGACTGTTTATTTATGTAGGAGCGGTTGCGTAATTATACGGAACTTGGGGCTGAAAAGGGTTGTTCACAAGAAGCCACTCTGCTAGAAAAATTATAGGATCCACTGGTTTTTTCCTCACAAGTTCAACCAATCCTTTCAACAAAGTTGGATTAATGTACAAGTTACAGTAATCCTCCACTTTGTACTGGTCGCAAATGATGGGTTCCAAAATACCTTAAACACAATGAATGGTTAAATAAAAAAACGGAGTTAGGTAAATACTATCAGGATAAAAATATCTGTTTTCCCTGGTTGCATCCTTGGCGTTTTCGGACGCATGCAAAGCATCAGGGATATCCACATGCACCTCAAACCTTTTCCTCACATTCAGGGGCACAAACCACTCGGCTTGCAGTGTTTTATACGGCCCAACCAAAGATTTCCATTTTTCAATCGAATTCATCCCTGCTAAGGACAGCACCAAACACGGACCCAAACTCATCGACACTACCATATTAGGGAACGAAGGACACCCATAGTGTTGTTCATAAATTTCAGCAACTTGTTCGGGTGTTAAGTGCAGGGTTCTTTGCTGGATTAGAGATAATTCGTTAATTTCACACCCGAATTATCAAAGATGAGATTACGATTTTCACAACTTTTGCAATTAGTTAAAGTTCGTATAATAAATGGTTTCGAGATCTGCCACGGAATACATCGAGACTTTCACACAATAATCGGATGGGATGTAATTGTTTAGTAACGTGATCAAAACTTAAAACGGCTATGATTTAACAATGATTGTGAAAGTAGTGATAAATCCTTGGTAGGATGGACAATTAGGAGGTGCGTTATGCGAGGTGAATACTTAATTAACGTTGATTTGTCCAACTTTCGTTTTTTAATACTGCAATTTATCATCATTATCGATAACTAGACTTAGCCTGCCTTAAATACTTTTTGTACCACTTACATTGACAATGCTGAACCCTTTATCAGCGATGGCTTTCAGCACAACATCTTTGTAAACCATTGCTTCCGGCTTGATAATCGCCACCGTCCTTTGCAAACGAGCTTCTTCACATGACAGCGAAGACTCGGTGGAATACGGAGGCAGACTCACCTTGTCATAAAACGGAGCAAAAGCCCCATAATCAAAATCACCCTCACAAAGGGTTCGGGCTGTTGTAACGGGAGATAAATAGTGAATTGTGTCTTGGTTTGCCCATGCATCATCAGTTGCATTGCTCAGAGCCTTAAAATAAATATCCTGGCGCATCCACCAGATTTAACTTTGCTTAAGTACCTTGGTTGGTAGTCTTAAACTCGAATCGGATGTTGTGGGGCTGGTGTTCCCTTGATTTTTGTGCTGGTTCATGTTTTTGCACTTATTGTGTCAATTTTTGACTTGAAGCGTCTAATAAAAGTTTTGCCAATTAAATTAAACTCATTAGTTTAATCTGATTGTGCTAAACTTTGCTTAATTGGACTTGTTTCGGTCAATCAATATTCTCTTCTTATCTACTTATCTCAATTAACAATTTTCTAACTGTAGAATTGCACAGCGTTTAAACGGAACGAATTGGAAAATCCGGAGTTTTAATTTGTCGCTGTTTTATTTGTTACAACATAGCCATGTGTAGATTTGTGTTATCCACGTATAACAATTGTTTCTCCATAAAATATTAACAGAATGTTATAATTTCCCTTGTAAAAATTACGTTCCATGCGAAGTATTGTCTCGGTTGGGTGCTTAGCGGATCTCTAAATGAGTCGGGCGCGCTTCCACCACTTGTTCCAACTGCGTTTCCAGTGTTTGAAAGTGTTTTGTGTGATAAAGTAACATTTTTGTATGTTGGAATGGAATTTTTGTGAGTCTTTGTAAAACAATGGTGTTGCGTCCTTCGGTTAAGTTTAAATCAGTGATGAACTTTCTTGCGGATTTTTTCACTTTTTGTGTCCATGGGCAGATTCTCCGTACTTAGGAGGCGCAAGGTTAGTGTAAAAAAATAATCATCATGTTGTAATTATGTTACAGTGTGAGAAATTTGCGTTAGAAACGATAATTATATAGTTTGAATATTTTTTGGTGTTTATTGCATGTTTATTTTCTCACTAGATTTGCTGCATTTGATAGAGTAAATATTGATACGCATGAGGGAACACCCATGTTTTATCTACAGTTAAAAATGGAGCTAACCATATAAAAGAGACAAGTCTGCTGTTCAGGAAATATGCTCTCCATTAACTATAAAAACCGGAAGCTTCAAACTCATGTTTTTTGAATCAAGTCATTCATAAAATGTGGGTCACAATGGTGCACTACCAGTGACAATGTTTATTATTGTTATTCAATCATATTTTGCTCTACTCTCCAGGCGAAATAATTATTGTTTACTGTTTTTATGAAGGAAATTCCATTTCCGTGATGTCTTAATAATTATTTCACTTGGAAAATTACATTACAGTTTATTAAATGTAACATACTCGTGCTAGTGTTATTAAGGATTGCAAATGGTGCCATAATTTACCACGCTTTGATTTTCAAACCTATGTAATAAACAATCAGATACATAAAACTGGTACTACTTATTTATTTGTAGTAAGTTTTGTAAAACTTTCACTTTTAATTCAAGTCACAATTACATCAAATTACTAATAATAAATTTAACGCAAGTAGCGTGTCTGGTTTTATTAATTCGTGGCTAATTAATCGTAATAAGTGTTATTAGAATTAATTTGAAGAAAAGATTTGGAATAAAATTGAGTGAAATGAAACAATAAAAAATTAATTGAAATCACTTGATTTATCGCCGAAAGCTGTTAAAATTTAATTAGCAAAACAATGATTAATTATTTTATTTAAAAATATTTATGCTGCTGTGGTTAACAGTTTTACCATAAATGCGAAGAGTCGTTTCCTAGCTTAAGAGCTGTAATAAAGCAGAGTTTATATTTTTTATTTTATGGATACACAAGGTGAGTCTGCTAAAAGTATTTTTTACTACATCTCAAAACATAACAGTCGCACAGAAACTTTTTTGTTAATCAATTTTAATTATAAGAAATTAAAGAAAAATTATGAAAAAAATCACACCCATAGAGAAAAATTAAGAGTATTTAATGGCAAACTCTGAATTCAGTGTAATGATTAGTTTCTGGAATATACTCTTAGCAGACTTACCTTGTATACTCACCAGAACTATACGATGCTATGTGTGTTAATATTTTTACATAGATGAAAATTTTCGAAATAATTGCATCCCAATTTGAAAAGTATTCACTAAAGTGGACGAAAACGGTAAAAAAATATATTTGCCTCAATTATTTAGCAATGTTTAGACCAGGTTAAAAGAGTAGTGAGCCAGAAAGTCTGTGGTTATTGGCAATCTTGATTAGTTCATTCACACTATTTTTGATAATCTTAACACAAGCACAAGTAATAAAACAAGGTGAATAAGGAATAAACAGAATCACGTTATCTCGTGTCGTTTCGATTTATTATTTTTTCTTTCCCTTTGAGATTTTGAGTAAATTTACAAATGTGGAACTACTTGACGACTGGGGGTAAGAAAACCTTCGAGGACAAAGCAATTCAGACGATTATCCGTTGGTAGATCTTTTTTTTTTCAAATGATAAACTTAGAAAATATCTTCAGAACGCAAATGCAGTGGTGATGTGTCTCTGAAACCTGACCAAGAGGAACAAGTCTTTTACAAGCTCCTGGAGTACACTCCATTCAGGGACATTCAAGAAGTAAGCTACAAAATAATCATTTTACCGAAACCTAAACAGGAAAATCTGCCGCCATCGATTTCTTTAAACTTGGAAAACTGTCTTTTAATTGACGACGATGCCATCAGTGAGTTGTGTCTGGAATTAAGGGAGCGAATTCGTAAAGGACTCAAGCAGTTGAAAACTTACAATGACGTTGGAAGTCAAACTGACTTACATGTTCAGCCTCATATTTTAGAAGATGAAAAGGTTGCAAGCGTTGTTGCGGATTGTGCCGTGCAAACGGTTTCCATAAATTCATGTTTAATGGCAAAATCAAAATCAAAATCAAAATAATTTGTAATTATTGTTTTATCCAGGCTGTTCAAGTCAATCAACACATCATTGCGTTTGTCAAAATTTCATCGTCTTGAAATAAAATTTTAGTGTAACTGTTTTGTGTTATTAATGGACAAATCTGTACCTGCCACCAGCTCTGGAGCAGACCTGGATGAGGAGAAATCAAAGTTTAAAGAAACCCTTGCGAAGAAATTTAAATTTTTGGGCACCTTAAAAAACTACATTTTTTCCAAAATCCGTAAAGAGAAGTACAATTTAGACGAGTCTCCTCCACCTGAAGTCAGTATCATATCGTACGACCAGCGCGCTTTTGAAGATGCAGAAAAAGAACTCGACGGTGAATGTTCCCAAACTATAAAACTTGATCCCAGAGTTTTACAAGCGTTAAAAACTACGCTAAATTCCAAAATCAACGACCCCAAATCGAACGCCAACTTGGAACTTTTGGACATTGTGGAGCGCACTTTTGCCCGCCAAATGGACATTTTCGAAGGGCTCCTCAAGCACATCAACTCCAAAAGCGAGTCGGACAAAGTCAAGTTGCAAAGAAAGTTACGGTCATCACTTAACGATCGATCACTCGATTTGAATTACATTATTAATAATTTAGTAACGGAACTGAACACGAACTCAAATGCCCAGCAAATTACCATTGCTCTAAACGATGATAAGCAAAATCCTGGGGATAATTCAAAAATCGAAAAATCATCAATTGACTGTGAGTGCCGCCAGCCCGGAGCCAGTGGAGGTGCCGTACCAAGAACCAAATAATGTATCATTAAAATCGCATTAAATTATTAAATTTAAATTACCGACTAATTCGCGCGCTTATTGCTTGGGTAGCTCGCCGCTAGATGGCCACGTCAATTTGACAGGTAACCAAACAATCGGGAAATCGCCAGTTTATGAGTGAGTCACAGCGGATAAAAGTGCAGTTAGTGCTATTTTGTATATATTTACAAATTATTTATCGTCCACAAAATGCGTTAATCAGGCATTAAATTACCTCACGTCACGGCATTTTACATAAGGCAAACGGAAACCAGCAACTTCAACATCTTGCAGTGAAAAATTACCTGACCTTCTTAACTTATCGTTGCTTAATTAACGTAAAAATAACTATTGTTCGAGAAATGGTGAGTTTTTCGGTGGAAAACTGAACTATGTGAACTGCGGTGAAATGGTTCACTTCCGGACGAGGGTGCACCCCTACTGACAAGATGAGTAGGGGATACTACAACACCGGGGCCCCCTTTCTGTATTCGGTAGGTTATTGCATGTTTAGATTAGTTATAAATGATGTTTTTTAAATAATCGTGTACTAAAGCTACTCAAAACCCATCAATATTTATTTTTTTGTGTGGGAAAAACGTGCGGATGTACGCATTTGACTGTTCCAGTTTCGAATGTTGCATTTTTATGTTCTTATACATTATTACAGCCGGAATTTCGTGGTCTGATTCACCGAGTTTGACTTTGATTGCAAACAATTGAATGACCATTGCAGTATACAGACAAAAAACACAAAAATACGATGGCCAATTTTATATTTGACACTTGGTGTTAGTTAGTACCCGCATCCTTGGTTGTTTATTAAATTAGAGATAGGCCTTTACAAGGATGGATCCCGTTAATATGTATCAGTGAACGGAATAAATTACTTAATAAAACTAACTTAACTGTTAATATTCAAATCCATGAATATATATGGATAGCACAAAGTGTGCATGATGATTTTATATGAAAGTGGACATAAAGGAGGTCCTTGGATGCTCCTTGACAAGAATGGAACGTCCGTGAATTTGAATAGAGCGTTGCCTTCCTGCTGATGATGTCAATTTCGCCGGGATCTTCTTGTTAAATGATGATACACAACAAAAATGAAAAAATATATGCAGTATTGAGTAATTGCTGAAAATGTTATACTTTCTTTTAATAAAAATGTAACGAGCGATTGTTTCGTGAGGATCCCATAATGAAGATAACTGGAAAACTGATTGGCATATTGATAATGATAAGTAGAAATTCTTTTTGTGTGAAAAAGAAAACTTTCAATGAATAACACTACGAAATTGTTTATAGACAAATAAAGCTTGCAATAATTCGCATCGAGCTGAAAATTGGTATAGGTCTTTGGTACACTATTACAAATAAAATATCAAAAGTCCCCATCTATCCGACGTGTGCTGAAAAAGTTATTCAATGTCAAAGATCAAAAGTATCGGTTTTTTGCATTTTTCTCGTAAACGGTAAGTCTTATCATGAAAATAGGTCGATAAATGTTGCAGATTATAACATGTGTTCAATATTGGTTCTGGTCGTGGTTTGCTGTGGTTTTCTCTTTCTAGCATGAACGTAAGTTGCGTGATAAGTTTATATGGTTTGCTATCAACTGCCTTATTGTTGCATTTAGGAGTTTTTGATAAAAATCACATTGCAAATCATGATAATTGTATGCAGACGTTCAAGAATTTACTCTGCAAGCGTTATCTCAGTTGAACGTGTGAATTTTTGGCCGCGGAGCACTGACAGCTGTCATGTGTCATTGTTTTCGAGACATACGTTTTTTGTGACAATTGCTACACATAGGCGATCTGACCAGAACCAATATTGAACACTTGTTACAATTATCTATAAAAATTGTTCTTATAATTTTTTACTACGTAGGTATCACCCACCATTCCTGAGATATCACCATTTGAAAAATCGAAAATACAAATACACAGACCTACATACGTCCGTCGCCTATAAGCATATTAGTTTAGATAGCTTATACATACAACGAATTATACGATTCTGAGAACACTCCACGATTTATTGTAATTTAGTTTCATTATACTGAGTGATTTTTTAATACGAGCCACCCTGGATATCTCGAGAAATAACAAAATATTATAAAATCCTGAAACAGGTCAATTTTTATTCACAGCGGGACACCTTTTAATGTACTTTTGAGAGTTGTAGCACCAACCCCCTATGTAATATACAGACAATCTTTTCAAACTTATAAATGGCATCACGTCTTTTGTGATAGTTGAAATGAAAGGTTTTTTAACCAGGACTTTGGCGGTGTAGGAAACCACGTTAAAAAAATTCGCCAAACAGACTACCTCACAGGTGGTGGGGAATTGTGTTCATATTATGCACACGACTTCTTTAGCTTTTGGAACCGCGATATCTCAGGAATAGTGACTCGTAGGAAAAAAGTATAAGAACAATTTTTATAGACAATTGTATTATCAACAACACTTATCGACCTATTTTCATGATAATACTTACCGTTTTCAAGAAAAATGCATAAAACCGATTCTTTTGATCTTTGACATTGGATAACTTTTTTAGCACACGTCGGATCTGTGGGGATTTTTAATGTTTTATCTGTAATAGTGTACCTAAGAGCTGTACCAATTTTCAGCTCTATGCGAATTTTTGCAAATTGAAATGTCTATTTTGACCGGACTATTAGTTTTATGTGGAAGTAGTAGAATAATTACTTGAAGATTCGTGCTCAGAGCTGTATAAAATTACCGAGCAGTGGTTGTAAATTAATCGCAAATGCTGGTCGTAATTTATTCAATGGCATTCGGGACAGTTCTCGAATGGGGTAGTCTCCACATGAGACATATTGGTGGAATGTAAAGAACACTTCTGTCTTGAACATGCAATTCCAGTTTTACTCGTTTCACTGTTACATATGAAACTTGAGGTGAAATTATTTATAATTACCCGAAGCCAGTTGCTCACCTATTTTTCCTTTAAAAATCGTCCTAATTTCGTTACTTGATCCAGTGATTCATCCAACTCTTGTGAATTTTTCTGGCTAGTTTATCCAAGATAAGATTATGATTAAGATCGTAATGGTCTTGTTTATGGATAATTAACGTCATGGGGCTCGATGACAATATTAATTTGGGCTTGTTTATTTGCGTATTTTGTATAAACAGTGGGAAAGCTTTTCATTGTAATGAATATCCAATTAACATTCTGGCTGGAAAAATCGTTATTGTAGATTTTTTCTAAATGTTATGTTATGATCGAAAGAAATTTCAAATGTGTTCTTTGTTTATCTCAGTTTCCGGTATTAATATGTGTGAAATTGGGCCATATTGTGCTATTCGCAACACATCCAGTTAATGTGTAATTTGGCATTTTAACATACTGACCTGGGATTTCGATTATGGAACGTTGCTAAAGGGCACTTTCTTTGGTTAGCAGCTGGCAGAACGTTTCAAGAAACCGAAAATTAAAAGTAAAGTGGCGTTAGGGTACTTTCATTTGATGTTTGGTTGATTATGTATTTTGTTTGTCACGTTTTTGAACAATAAAGTTGATTTCGAAAGTGATGTGGTTTGTTTTGAGGTGTAATTATTAAATAAGAGAACAAAATAATTATTATTATGCTTTAACGTGTAACCATGAAGCGGATTATCATCAACCTAAGGCGTTCACTCTTGCGAAAGATTTATCATTCAAGAGTTATGGCTTTAAGGCACTGAGTCATTTGAATTTTTTGTTATTTTTTTGTTAATCCATACGTAGTTTATGACATCATTTCGTGTCATTTTCCGACTTGTTGTTGCAAGTAACCTTTTAAAAACCAATTTTTTTAATTGTTGAATAAGAGGCACTTAACTCTGATTGTTCTCAACAAATATGCCAATTATTTAACGTGGAATTGGTGGTTTTAGATGCGGAAAAGGTTCTTTTCTGGGTCATAGCGTCATAAAAAGTTGTTTGTGGTAAATGATAAACCAGTTTAGTCTTATCTGATTAAATTTAACTGTCTGAAAATTATTCATTCACGTTTAATGACAGATGAACAACTCGAGAATATCTATTATTTTATCGTGGTAAATCTAGATTATCTAATAACACTGAGTGCATTTATTGCGTTATAAACAGTAAAAGCGCCGATTATGTCCAATTAACCTTAATGGTCAACACTTTTTCCCAATACAGTGGAAGGCTAAGATCAAATGAACAAAAAATGGTGGTTTTATTAAAACAATTAGATGCAGTCTAGTTCACGAAATGCTCTTGGAGCAATTTTCTTAATAGTGGTGAAGGTTTTATTTGGACTAGATTGAATATTCGGACTTTAATAAAATCTAAGCTCTATTTCACAGGGTAATGTTTTTTCTACGAGGTTTCTAAATGAAAAACATAGGAAATCTCGTTTTTCCAACATCAAGACACACTAGTTTTCACTTTAAGCTACTAGTTTACACGTTAACAGTTTTTGGAATAACTAATTGTTGAACCAAAATAATTTGAGAGAAATCAAAATTTAATCGTAGTTTCTAAGTGCCAAATTTTTAGAAACGGTGAAACTAAACGGATTGACATTTACCATTTCGAATAAGCCTTACTTGAAGTTGAGCAATTGAATAAACAATTAAATGGAAGGAATTTTTTCTCATTTATATTGTTTCCAATAGAGAATGGGACATGGTACGGTGCTTTTCGAAAAGTTGCGTTTAAACGGTTTTAACAATAAGTATAATTGTATTGTTTAATTGAAATCGAGTAACGGAAGCACACTACTGAAAATAATTAAGTGGTTCATCATCTGAAGGATAATGCGTAACAAATACTAACTAGACTACTTCCTTCCGATGTTAATTCGAAACTCTACATTTTTCTGTCTTTAGCGCTTCGTTCGTACGTTTAAATGTGGTTCAAGTGTAATTTAAGTTTAATGCAAGCGAAACTGATGGATTTTACAAAATAACAATAGTGTGACTTAAACCAAGGACATTTTAATTCCGGGAATTTTCGTTTTTTATGTAAGTTGCTCACTTTAAAATTATTTTTGCCGACTTTATGCGAAGTATTTTCCAGTAGATGGTCCATATGATTATTTCAATTGTTTGCATAATGTGGAAATAAGGATGTTTAATGATAATTTAACTTATCAAAGGTGAAATTTTTACCAAGGTCTGTATTCTGTCAAAACTCCGTGATGTAACTGAAAATATTTGCTCATAAAACTGTTTCACAATAATTTGCGTGAAGGAAAAATTTTGATTATTATGTGTAGCGAGGGATGCAAATTAATTCGACATTTGGGCGATGCATTTTTGCAATTTTTTAATTTGAAATGGCATTTGTTATTATCAGTTAAAGCTTCAACGAAATTTTATCGGTGTATGAAAGTACATGCATCAAATCGAAGGCCAGCCAGAGGTCGCACACTTTAAAATGTTATTGATCCATTTTCTGTCGATTCGATTAATTTTGAATATTATTTTTGTAGAATTCAATTTACGTATGGGTCGCTGAACCCCCTAAAGATACTTTTTTAATGAATTTCACGAGGTTTAGCAATTTTAATTGATAATTACATTCGCGTTCACCATTCCAAATAAACAACAATGAGAGCGTTAATTTTTCAAGTGCATCCGCTTCTTTTCATGGTGATGTGTTATCGGGTCTCTAACGGTAGTCAATTGTCGATGCACCATAACACTTATTAGTAATTACATGTTTCGAGTTTTACTTCTGGCGTAATTGATGGCATCGGTTTACAAATGTTAGATTTTTAATTAATTATTATTACACTCAACAACCGTGTTAACATCAATCGCTATCATGGGTTTATTGTTTCTCCCTGCGTAAGCTAAGGACAATGCATTGGACTTGGAAATGTGGTGTTAAATCTCACATTTGGAGTCGTGTGACAAAGCTGACGGCCTCCATGGCAACAGCATAATTGTCTGACTGCAATAAGTGAACTTTTGTTGCCACTCAAGCTGGGATTTAACGTTAATTTTGTTGGCAATTTGAATCTGCAGTATTAACAACGGAACAAGGTTGTTTTAGTTTATAGCATCAAATCATATCTGCTTACATTTGCTTTACAACTAGTGAAAAACTTGATTAAATAAAATAATTAAACGTTTATGGAGTAAAAGAAGCACAGAACATTTCGAACGTTTATGGATTTTCGTCCAAGGGTTTATGTAATTAATTAAGATAATAATTTAAATGGAATTATCCCGGGCATTGTTCTGTATGTTCGGGTGTTTCGCGGAGAGATCTAGAAACGCGGTATTCACTACAGAAATAGCTTTGTCGTCTTCCAGGTTATTTTATTACTTGATGTTGCAAGCAGTTAATTAATTAGATTATCAGAAAGTGATCTTTTTTGAGTAAATATCTACGTTTGAGTGAATTCATTGTGCTGTGTAACGAAATAATGAGTGAAACATGGGAAAAGAAACAATTGTGTGGCAACTAAACATGTAATTCAATTGAAAATTTGAAATTCTTAGAAATAGCTTATTTTTAACTTAATCTTGTTTTTAATTAAATTGTTTTAGCGTTTACAAAATCAGGCGTTATTTTATTTGTATTGTTTTATTGTAACGTTTTGCATTTTTAATTATGTGATTTTATTTTGGGTGATGTAACTGTGGTGTAAAAATCTCGCGTGTTTCACTTTTTTGCAACACAAAATACCTAAGTTTGGAGAAAGCTAATTGGAGACGGTGTTGGTAATTGGTGTTTTTATTGACCTTCCATGCGTAAGAAAATTCGAACATTGAAATATTAAGCTACTTAAGATACAATTTTTCGACTAATCAATAAAAATAATGAAAGTGCTCTTCTACAAAAATTTACTTTCTTCACTCAGCAGAGATGTAATTTCATAGTTGCTGCAGAACGAATAATTGAAAATTGTTGTTCCAAAACGCTATAAAAGTGAACGTAATTTAAAATTTTAATAATAAAGTGTTGTAAGTTTGCACACATCCTGCGAAATGTTAAAACCGAGGTTAATCAAATTGAAAAGCCGGGCTTTTGTCGCCTGGGAAAGAGCGAAGATAAGTTGATTTGTGGTAAATGGAAGCTTCTTGGAGCATTTTTCACTTGACGGCACCCTTCCGATGACTTGTATCATATCGCGTGATGTGCTAACCTAAAGAAGACTGGTACGAATTTCCACAATTTGCTTCGTGATCTTTACCATTACAGATTACATTTTCTGTATTCGTAATATTTTCCAAGGACTCTATTATATTGATCTGCTTTATAGTACGTCAAAACTTGGTTTAAGTTTAAACATCTCCATCCATTTTTTTTTATTAAGTTTGAGGGATAAGAAATTGAATTGCGATCATTATATCAGACGGTGAAGCTTTGCGTGATCTTTCACGATTTTAGCGGAATCTTGAAATAATTTAAAAAGTTTACGTGAAAAATCTATAAAAATTTGCGGTGTTTCTGTGATGGCACGAGATATTTTCGCGTTTTATCAGTCGATAAAAGGTGGGGTAGTGCAGGGCGGTGGCTGATGCCGCTTGATACTACTTAATGTCTTTGACCTTCAACTAGTTTATGATTTATCGAAACAGAAAAATTTCATTTGGCTAATTTGCCACGAAACGAAGTTTATTTCATTGTTCTGGAAATTAATTTGGGTAAAAATTGTTCGTGATGAGTCCAGCCCATCACGTAATTGAATTAAATGCTAGTCTTGGTAGATCTGTCGGTAGATCTTTTTTTAGTCGTAATCAATTTAATGTAACAAATTGTTACTTGCACAATTATTATTTATAAGATACAAATTGTGTAAATGTAATGTCGTAGAGTGGTGGAGCTATGTCACGTTTTGTGTTCTGTACTCTTCTGTCTATAAATCTTAAAGTACAGTTACCACACAAGGATCATGACGTAGAGATGTAGTGACGTACTTGTTAGATTGCAGAATACTGTTCTATCTATTGTTTGAAAATGAAATTGAAATTGAACCATATTATAAATCACCCGGTTTCGAATTGGAGAAATTTATCAAATGAAGAGAATGGTATAAATGTCGTCACACTTCATTGGCACAATTAAATTTTATTTACAAATATGTATACAATTAATAACTCATTTATTGATTGTGCTACTTTTATTTTTGAGCTTTTCTGAAGATTGCTTTGTCTTTTTTCAGTTTGTTGGTTTAGTTTCGTGACGATAAATATAACACTGGACAACAAATTTTATTTATTTTTTTCTTAATCATATCCAAATTAATTTTATTTTATATAGTGAAAGGTTTTAGTGCAACAAAAGTTACAAATAATAATCTTTTGAATGATCCGTTTGAGCACGCCCAACCATAGGTTTAGCCGGGTTTAGCAAATGGCATAGCAATGCTCGTTTGATTTAACCAGCTTCTTAAATATGTTTGAACATGTCAGTTAATATGACTTCTCTTTTTTGTTCATAGTAATAAAAGAAAATACGCTCACATACAGTGAAATTTAATAAAGTTTTATTAAATTAAAAAAAAAAATTCAGAGACCTGACCTGGTGGCCAATTTTTGAGTTCATTTTTAGAATCTGCATAAAAAAGTACATAAGAGACACGTACTAGACATTAGAAAAAAAAATCATGTAATCAATAACAATAGCAAAGACAACAGCAAGATAATAATTTAAGGTGACTTTAGGAATCGCATTTTGATTGTTACATGTTGCCGAAAATAGTAACAAAATTGACGCCTGGAGCATTAAGCAAGGAGGTTGTCTCAGGTTCCACATGCGGCTGGTTCTTGTGGCCTCAAGTCCCAGTAACCTGTTGATAACGGTCGGTTCCAACTTAAGAATTAAGCTACCTTGACTGTATGACAGCCTAATAAACATACTTTGTATTATTCTTATTTACTGTTTGTGATTCGTCTATCATATTCAAATGTTAAATGGACTACAACAATAAATTTTCCTTTCTGTCTGAAATGATTTATTTATTTTCTCAAATGTCTAGTAATTTGTTTCTAATCGTTTCAACTAATTTATAATGCTGGATGTTTACTGTCACTTCCTTATGGTTTGTTTTATTAACCCTGTTGTCATTAATTTTGCCATTTTTTCAACTCACTACGTGTAATTTTTATCAGGTGACACTTTACATCTTCTTGTATTAATAGCTAATTACTGCCTTCTTCAGTTTTATAGTGTGGTCAGATTTTTTCACTGTTACAACTGACTGATTATCTAGAGATAATTTAACTTTCACTTAAAGTTCGAAGTAAATTATTGCCACAGCTTCAGAAGTGTTAAAATGATTGTTTTAGATAATTAAATAGTCACCGATTGATAAATCGACGCGTATCGATGATCCTTTCTTTTTTTTTGTTAGTAAGTGTTTAGTCATAATTTTGTGAATTTGGAAAGACCCGAAACTGTTACATTGCGGTTTCCTGAAACTTTTAAATCGTTTGATTGTTTGTCACGTAAATGCATCTTATATTTGTATACTTATCGGAAATTGATTTTGTATTTTTGATTGGTTAACTGTATTTCGTTACAGCAAGTAAATTCAAGTAGGAAAAAAGTTATGAAAGCTATTCTAAGTGGAACGGACAAGATTTGCACAAAATGTGAAGAATGTAAATTTTATGGAAAATAGCTATCATATGTTGTCAAAACATTTGAGAAGAAAGTTTATTAAGTTTAATGTTTTCAAGTGGCAAATTGATTCAGTTGCTACAGTTGGATGAGATTTTTTAAATTTATTATTACAACATATGGCGACACGCTCCGAGTTTTATTAAAACCAACGGAGTGTAAAAATTATCCAGAAGAACGATATCTGATAAGAAGGTGAGTTCTTGACACATTTTATGAGCAACGAGATTTTTTGCAGTTTGAGTAAAGTTAAAAAAGCGTCATTGAGCTTCTCGGTATTAGAGGTATTACTGGATCATGGTCGTTCGATCGCGTTTTATTTTTTGCTCTGTCGGCCTTAATGAATTGATTAATTTTGTCTTATTGTTCGACTTCGTCTTTAGCTCCTTGCCAGTAGACGCATAAACTTTCTCAACATCGAACTAGGCAAGTAGGGTATTGGAGAGGATAAGTTCTCATATATTTTTTTATCCAACATGTAATTTTATTATACTAAAATAAAATCGGTAACTGTGAGCACAATAGCCTTCAGTTGTTGCTTGAAATAATTCAAGTCATGTGTTGCAGGCTGCACAGATATTATTTATGTTACAACTTTGCGGAACGAGTCAGTTTTGAATTAATGCTTTTGCTTCAGTGAATTTAAAAATATGTAGGAAGCTGTATTAGGATGTAAAATATATATCATCTTCACTGCAAAAGTCAGCGTAAAACTACCCACAGCATCAAAACCAATTTGGTGAATAGTCTTAATAAAACGTTACCGAGACGCAGACAAATTTCTTTTAGCGCTTTTCACGAACCAGCTATTAATTTCTCATCAAAATTGAAGACGTGTAGGTTTGTGTTCTTTGTTATTTTACCAACTGTCACTCTCAAAGACTTTTATAGTATCGTCGATTTATAAACATATTGTTTGGCTTTTTTGGTAAGTGAAGATTGATGAATTAAATTATTTTTTATGTCAAACAGTTGATGGCGATTGTGTTTTTAAGATAAGTATGGTCTGTAATGTCAAACTTTAACCTTTTTGACATCCGGTGAAATTGCTTACTTACAAGGTGTGTGTCAGTTTGTAGATTTTGTAAATTATTTCTTCGGTTTGTTTTATTTTATGAGTTAGAAACTTTCTTTATGTAAACATTTTTGCAAAATTTACTATTGACTTAGGCCAATCATTTTAATAAATTATGCCAGGTAATCATTGTGCTTTATTTCAGTTTGAATGTAATTACTTTACTAGTGAATTAAGTGGTATAGTATGTATTTCAAATTAAACTTCAATTAATTTAGTTTAATGAGTAAGTTTAATGTGTAAAGTAGTTTCGTATTACAAATTACAGTTAATATTCTAATTATTTTTCGAATTCAGAATGCTGATGAATAATTTACATTCTGAATGATTTTGTAAGATGTGATTATCTAAATCAAATATCCGTTAAATTTTACAGTTTTCTGCAGAGGATGTGCTAATAGGCTTACATCAATATTAGTAATTAGGGTACCGATGAATGTGTATAAATTTAGAATTTGTTTAATAAATTTTTTATTCAAAAAACGTTTATTCTATTTGCAAATTCAAGTAATTGGAACATGAGTGCAATAAATGATTGCCGGCAGTTTTTTTGTTCAGACGATCTAGTGGATATAAATGCTCGTATCATTTGCGGTCTTATTGTTTAGAAAAGTGACAGTTTATTATAATTTATGTTGAGTGCGTTTGAGAAATAAAGAAAATCTGCAATGCTATCACTTTTCCGATGCACTATCATTTTTGTTTTTGTAATAATTACCCTGCTTTCCATTTGGCCACATGCAGCTTAGAGCTATTGTTAGCCATTCTGCTCTACATATTTAATTACAGTGTAAATGTCTAGTGTGAAAGAGTAAAATAATAAAATTATTGCAATTTGCTGATACTCGAGGAAAGTAAACAAAAATTGCTCATCTCACTTTCTAACCTATTTAACTGACGGTTTTGATCGAGTTTGGAATTTTATCGGAAGTTAACGGAACGATGGGCTAAAAGCCTTATTATTTCTGCGTGTTTGCTTGTTTAAGGATGTAATTTGATCAAAGACGAGGAAGGAAATTCGAATAGCAGTTAATGTGAAAATCACCTGCCTGTAGGTAGGAAATGTTTTGCTTCCGATTTAGTTTTTTCTAAAAGAATGGTAATTTATAATTATTGTTCACACGTTCCATTATAATTAATAAAATGATAGTCGCCTATTATTATAATATTAATTAAAGATTATGGAAAAATAATACTTTCCTGCAATTTTCCGGTAAAGCAGCTTGGAGGAAAAGGTCATGTTCCCGCCCAAACCAATTTCTAAAGTGAAAATGTCTTATTTTCATTACGGAGAGTCGCATGTGTAAACATAAAATAGAGAATTATAATATGAACTTGGGGTCAGATCGTTAAGTTGGAAGTGATGTTAAGACAACATTCCATTTCAGAATCACGTTTGAACGTAGTTATTAATTTCTTGTTAACTTGGAAGTGGAGAACTTTGCAAAGGGCTAGAACCAACCACTCTCTCAGCAACCTTTAAAAATGACTTTCATATTTGTTAATTATTAAAATAACTAGCCTGTTGCTCAAGCTTTTAATTTTGTTAATTACAGTTGACCCTAACGTTTTCTAATGTTAATTAAATCTAGATTTGAAGAAATATATCAAGCATGATGGTGCTCAGTCATGATGTTGATCTGCTCACGTAACAACAGATGACAAAGAGTTACAGTTGCGAAATAGTTTTCACGTGACCAGAAATTATCTTTTTGCTTCCTTCCAGTTGTTAAAAAATTAAAAAGAGGAAATGAGCGACTGCTAGTAAAAGTACCGACGATCTGATCGATTTTTTTCGTGGTTTACATAGCGTGTAAACTCGACATTACACAACTGTTTCGCTTCATCTAACGCAACTGGCTTTTAAATACATGCATTAGTCTAATTATCATCATTTAATATTTTGTAAGAAACAATTCGATAAAATAAATCGGGTCTGTTTGTGTTTTCGTTCATTTCCGATGCATTTGAGGCTACTTCCGCTCAAATTGATCGGAATAATGATTTTGTTGCCACGATCATCTATTGTATTTTGCGACAGGTTGAATCATGACACATGTTGCATAAGTTACAAGTATCTTAACCATTGTTTGTGCAGATTAACAATGGACATTGTTACCATGATTTTGTAATTTTTATCTAATTCGCTAATTATGGTGGAAGGAAGAAACTGAATCAGAATTAAAGTTGTGGAATAAATTATTAAATTGGTGCTGTCATGAAGGCTCTAGCGCGGAAAAGTCGATTTCCTGCACGTTTAACTGTGCAGGAAATAACTTAAAACCATCGTGAGTTCAGAAAAGAAAAAATGCAAGTGGTGTTTTGCTTGATTAATAATTCAATGAAGTCGATGTTGGACGTGCAACTTTTAATTCAAAGTGAAAGAAGAATAAAATTGATGGAAGAGCTATTGAAAGATAAAATGTGATATAATAAAATTAATATATTGCAAATTGAATGACTTGGCAGAATGTACGCCGCATCAGTAATTCTCTTTTTATAAATAAACAAATTTGTTATTAAGTATCTTTGGCATACAAAAGAACAAAATTAATTTTATAAGTAGGTAGTAAGTGTTACTTATCTTCTTGTGGCACTGTTATTTACAATTTTACACTATTGTTAAGTTAAGCACACGATGACTAGAAAGCTTTATACAAAATCATAACCATTACTATCGATAGAATAAATTAACATTTTTTCTTGTGAATTTTGATGAATTCTGTAAAATTTATTGAGGTCAAGATTTTTTTAGTAAAGCTACAACAAATTAAGCACCAATTTTGTGATTCCAATGTCAAAGTTCAAGGTGCAGGAAATTGAGCAATCCATCAATCATCTTCTTGTTAATACAGGTAACACACAGAAAAAAACTCCAAAGTTTAATTGCAAAAACTAGAAATAATAATATGATCTAACTCTCATCATTTTGATTTATGGCTTAATTCTTTGTCTGCAGAAAGAGAAAGCGACCATTGTGTCTTTTTTAATATAGTTATGATTAAAATTTGAATTCATTTTCTCAAACCACATCGCGATTTTTTCTGTTTCCTGAGGAAATGATTCCATGCAACTCACATAACTATTATAACCAAATGTGAACGTGGTTTATGTAATAATGTCTTTTCCTACTGTAACACTTGAAGTGATTGTTAACCACGTCCGATGAGTAATAATAAACATACGGCATATCATAAAGAGCGATAAAGAAAATTCTTTTTTAATTAGTGGCGATTTTATTGGAGAAACCGAAAGAGAATTTTAATGGTTAATTTTCTTCGCTGTAATATTGTGAAATATTAAAATTCCTAGTTGAGACTCAATAATTACAAGTCCAAATGCTAATCACTTTCCAGAGCAGTATAAACCACACATGGCGTCGTTAAAAGATATTAAATTTTAGACATTTACTTGTTATTGCTTTGATGAATGGTACTTGGTTCGGATAGGTTTCACTTATTTTAATAGATACTACGAGAAACGATTTCTTTTTCCATCTTCTGTCACTGTAATGATAAGTGACTTTGACAAACTAACAGGATCCACACCCGTGTAATTATCCTCGTAACACAGAGGATATGAATCGTGGAATTATCATGACGAGCACGTTCAAGCGATGAACTATTGTCAAAATATAGTCATTTGAATCTCAGTCATGTGGACGCTTCCGTTTACATTAAAATTGTAGGTTTATTAATAAACACACGCCGGAAAAAGCGAGCTCCTCAAGGCGCAATTTCGGATCATTTTTACCCGACGTAATAGTCAGGTATTAGAAATTTTTTACGATGAAAGTACGTACGAATCGCTTCATTAAAATGGTGTGCGCTTTTTAAAATTGGTGTATAAATTACTAACGAGAGGTGACGACCTAAAGTAACTTTCGTTTTATAAGTGCTAGTTTTTTTGAGGGAAAACTACTCGTTATTTCTTATGTTAAACGGCTAATTACTTACCTAATGAAGGTGTGAAATTTTTACGACACACTTATGCACCTTTTAAAATTTGTTTAATTAACGTTTGCCGTAAAATGCACATTTGGTAACAAAAGTAAAGTAACCAAATGTCAACAGACCTATCGTGGGAAATTGCAATCCAGGCGATTTCATTTTAAATGCGCCCGTGTTGCAAAGATTGAAGAATTTTAATTGCTGGATTGCTTTTGATTTCAATACACGCATATCAATCCATCTATAAAATTTCTATTTAAATACAGCTGAATGTCGGCGATTGTGAGACGATATTTGCAAGGATTAACATTTTTTAATAAAACTGTGGTGTATTGCATGTCAGCTTTCACTATTGGTTTTTGGTTCCAGGTATTGTCACTGAAGTTCATAATTTGAGGTTTTCCACGATATGAGTCTCGACATTTCCTATCAAATTCAAGAAGATTATGTAAAAATATTACAATTTCTCAATTACGTAACCATTTTTAAGAATGACATTCTTCAAGTGATTATTTTAATGATTATTGCAACTAATTGACTTAATTGTCCGAAAATAATCCTATTAATTAATAAAGCACTGTGAATTTATTATTTTGAAGTGCTACAAATTTTTATTCATTTATTGCCTCAAAAGGATGGGTGTTGTAACTAATTATTGCATATTTGTGTTACTCAATTACCATTGGAATTGAAAATACCACGGGTAATGATTTTTTAATAATGCCAGAACTTAATTGGACGATTTTAAAAATATGGGCTTATTTGCTGACACATAAATCTTGAAGTGTAAGTATTAAAAGAAATAATCTGTGACGTGAGATCAGACGATAAAGTAAATGAAAGTGCAATTTAGATTAATTAATAATAGAACCAAGAAAGTAAATTTTTGAGATATGAGTTGATGGGATGTAAAACGATTTAAAATGCGACAATGTCTGTCTAATCCTGCTTCCTCGATCGGCATACAATGCCCATTACGTAAAAACTTCCTCGTTCAAGTGCTTATTTGATACAATCTTGTCATTTTATTTGCCCACATAATCTTGAACAAAAGATTCGGATCTTATTATGTCGCCATATTTTCGCGGTATCTTCTACCATTCCTTTTATGGTAACGATAGAAATCATAAACGTAGGTGAAAAGTGTTACTTATTGTAGTTATAGAGTCCGTGAGGCAAATCCTGTCCTGGTTAAACGTCGTGGCAAGGAACAAATCAATCTGTAGTTGAAATCGAACGTTTTATACAAAGGTAGGTAATCGAGGCAATTTGCTAATGCGTTGCTTACCTACCAAGAACGCCCACACTATTATCATGAAGTGATCTTCGATGAAATAAAAGGGCCATGAAATCTGCATTATCGTGAAGAAACAATCAGGGTAATGTTTATATTTGCATCAAGGTGAATTTAGTGTCAGATTGTGGGGTGATTGGGATACTGTTACTTGCTATGCGACACCGCCGATACACCTAATTGGATGGGGCAACAAAAAACACATTATCTGTTAATTAAGAGTTTCCATTATCTTGACGCTTATTTAATCGGGAGTTTCTATTTGTAAAGACGTTTAGATATTGTATCTAATTTATTTTTAACGAGTGTTGCTCCTGCTTCCGGAAAATTGAGTGAACTATCTGGTCTTGACGTGAAATTCTATCCTGATGATCTGATAAAGACGTCAATAAGGATTGGCTAAGTTTCTAGTAGGTCATACTTTTGTTGTGAACTAATTACTGTGTTACAATCTGGGAAACAAGCAGACATTGCGTAAAAGAATCACAAATGATTTAGTGCCGATTGTATTGATGTTTTTTCAATGCAGTTTGAAAGTAAACTATTTCTTCCCTAGTCACATAATTATCAACTGTAAAAAATTAATGAAATTGTACCTGCTATGTTGCGTATTAATAATTTTTTCCCCACAAATTACATGCCTCGGCTCAGTTACCTATAAACCAATGAATAATTTTTCCTCCACACCGACTAAATGATATGTATTTAAACAAATTGAAGGTTCTTTTCTTAACCAGTGATTCTTTTAACTATTATGCACTTGTTCTTGTTGTTCTGTGCAATGTTGCGTTGTGCATATCATGTCACGTCTTTATGGAAGGCATTGTCCGATCAATGCGGGTTACGAGATAAACTCGAGATAGATCATTGAAATCGGGTTATGAATCACAAATTGTAATAAGAAAGTGCGCTCGAGTTGATTTATATCCAGACAAATTGGCAAATTTCTTCAGAATTTTTAATTAAACTTTATAGTCGCTTGTATGGCGGATTTAATTATAGCCCCGCCTACAATTACAACAAATAAAAGCATATTTCAAAGCCATTGGGTTAATTGACGGAGTTTCTTCATCAATTAGCTTGGTGTTTGAGTCATTGCTGTGAAAGGTTTTATTTTATTTGGTATAATTGGCAATTCCGAGGTTATTTTTTGATTGAACTACGAGGCTCGGGTAGTAGCAGCATTTAGTCAGCCTCGGGTGAAATTTGTAATGTTCACTTCCAGTAGTGCAACACTTTATTACAGATAATAACAGTTTATTACCCTTGCAATTTTATTCATAAACTATGCACTAATGTCCTATCAATTTATTATACTTTTTGCGAAACTTGAAGGCATTGTTGTAAGGAAAAAGTTCAGGTTAAAGTTTAATAAGTGGCAATTTTCCTAACTACTATACTTATCGTCATGTTCTCGGAGATAAATATTCCTCCTTGTAGTCACTTTCTGAATTGTTTCAGGTTCTGCGGTACACTACGCAATTTTTATGAATCAATTTCTTTGATAAAATAGAATTGGTGAAATCAGGTCGTGTCCTATTTTTGAGCAGTATTTACATATGTATGATATCACTGATTGTATTTTTACTCGTTGCGTTCCAGTTTCTAACTATATGCAAATTTTAGAATGCAAGGACGTGAACTTGAGAGCTAGGATTACCGCTGATGGCTTCCAGCAGTTTAGTTGCTATATTAGGAATTCTTGGGAATCCTGTAACAAACTGGTTAATAAAGTCCTTCACACCTGAATTCTCCGACTCTACAAATTGACGCAATTAGCTTAGTTTTATTATGAAACTTAAACGGTCTTTCCGGTCCAAACTTTCTTAGAGGGTAATTATTTACAACTTAATAAACTAACGCGGAAACACGTAACACGTCACTCTTTTGCACTAGTACATAAATTAATTTCTTCTAAATGCTTTAATTTCTCTAAACGTAAAGGAAAGCATGTCTGGACGTGGAAATATAAATAAACACGAACTACTTTGCTTATGGACCGTATTAAATCCATGAAGTTCCAATGCAATTTATCTTCTTACATGAAAGATTGATTATTGCAAGATCATAATAATTAACCGTTGTAGAAAGTAAATCATGATGCATTTTACGACAGTCCTTTTATTATTTTATTATAAATGGTGGGTTTTCATTTTCATTTCCTCCATCATCTTGCTTCTAACGAACACAAACAATCAGACGAGATAGCTATCAAGGCTGATCTTACTCTCCTAGATTAATAATTAGTAATTTATTATGCACAACAATGATAGGTAATTTAACTTGATCGGTCTAAATTATCGATGGATGAAGAACTGAGGGTACCTTTACGAGTAGTCTGATTAAAATTACAAAACTTTAATTCAGTAATTTATGTTAATCTAAAATGGATCAAGTACTATGATTAACGAACCATTATGAGCATAATAAATAATTATTTCGAAGTTTTGCGAGCAATTGACCCAATCGTTTTTTTCGTTCCCTTTGACCTTCAGAGTCCTTAATACGAATTAACCAATTGTTTCGTTGTGGTGATTGTTTTGAACATGCAAATCGACTCATCAGGCTAATAATTTGTAATTTCCGAGATAATTGTCAGAAACCATGTTAAGGTTACGAGAATTTTTGACTGTTGTGGGTGTTCTTACAATTTGCATTTTATTAAACAAGTTGCACCTACGCTTTTAATTTTATTGGAAATTGTTCAAAAATGGAAACTGGACTTATATGACCGACGATTTTTTACCATAATTGCCATAATGTTGTCTAATGGCATTTTAATATCATGTTTGCCAGAAGTGATTCTTTATCGAGGAAGGGAATAATCGGTAACTTTCGAACAAGTTGAACACGGAATCAAACCGTTCTTGGATGACTTTGTTGGTAATACTGCAGTCATAAACTACGGCAAATATATTGCGCGTAATGAGAGTATATCTTTCACTTTGCTTTTTTGTTTTCTGGTGTATATTTCATGGTTAACCAACTATACTTTCTTCCACCTGACCGAAAGTGTGAGATAAATTTAAATACCGGAAAAATCTGATACATGTCGGAATGATTACATTTTTCCCGAAGAAATCTCTTTTTTGCCTATGGCAGAACGTCTGGCAAATGCGTCAAGTTGATAATTATTATGTAAACATCATCAGAATGTGTGCTAGGTAATTGCGTCATTCTATGTAACGATCAGAAGAGAATAATGAGCAGCAGTTGCATCGTCAAAATGCGTTTCCTGATCGTTACAGATTGCCACATGGTGAGTTTTCAAATCTACTATCATTTTAATCCAAGTAGTTAATCAAACAGGTGCGAAAATCTCGCACTACAACAAGTTAAATTTGCTCGTTAAACTAATGGGACATCATCACCGAAGAAGGCGGTCAAATCAAATTTGTTCCGTTGCAGTTCACAACTGGTTCAGGATTATTCGCATTATCCTGACAGTTTTAATTGCCTTTAGTGGACAGATAGGTATATGCGAAGTGGCGAATGATTTTATTGTAATCGTTTCGAACGTACAATTTACTAATTTTCTTCGCAATTTAAATAAAATTAAGCACAGATGCTGTGGAGGAGGGTGGTCATTAGTCTTGGCCTACACACGTGTGGCATCTCCTCATTCTTCGTTTCTATCAAGTTATTATCTCCTAGCTTGTAGGAGGAACATTAAATAAACATTATTCAACTTATCTCGGATAATCGCATGACTTGAAAAAAGTTATTAAGAGTGAACAATTGTGCTGGTCAAGGTAACGTCCTTCGACCAGTCCTGACATTGAATTTTGATCATATACATACCATGCGTGAAGAAAAGGACGATAGTTAATTAAAAATCACCGTCGGCACGCTTTCAAAACCATTTTTGTCGTAAATCTTCTTTTTCGCGATTTTCTGACCTTTATAGTGGTTCACACGCAACGCGATATCTTGTAGCACCTTTCGACTCGATTAAACTTGGTGGAAAAGAAAGTGAGATGAATTTGTCGATAAATTTATCAAGACAAAAGAAATTTATCTTTGAGCTATTATTGACCTGTGACACGTGCATATGAAAATGCATTTTCATTTTATGACCGCTTCGAGGTGATTTTGTTCGGTTTAGTGACACGGCTGGGTTTGCTTTCAAAGAAAACCGCTAGTGGTGGCAGTCATGCGAAATAAACACTACACTAAAAGCTCCACCGATGATGATAAAAGGTTTGTAATAATAGTTACGAGGACTTTGAAGCAAATGCTCTATTTTAAGATTCGTTGCATAAACACAAGGTGCTCATAACTGTTTAATTAATTTAATTAAGCGTTCAGACATAGGCTTCTGTTTTGAATTAAATCAGCGTCTCCTGCATTTCGTTGGGGATGTCAAAAAATTAAGAAGATTTAATTCTGGAACTCTAAATCAGTGGAGAGACCACCAATGTTAAGCTTACTTGAACGATTGACATTAAATTATGTTTGATTTATTTGGTAAACGACTTGATCTCTCTATTCGGTCTCGACGGTCATAAAAACAGATCATCGATCTTGTGCCAATTTCAAACGAAAAAAGATTTTAAGCTCCCGCGTTGATTATTAAAATATAAGATTAATGGTTACAATATCTACTTAACTTGTTGATGTATGTATCTGAAGTATTTTATAACGTGATACTAAACGTATTCAGTCGAGATAAATAGGCCCATGAATCATTTATAAATGTGCCATGTCACTGGAGAAAAACGACCAGAAAAATTAAATAAGTACACCAAGGTTAGAAATCTGCATAACAAGTGCAGAAAAATGTTAAAACTCGGACGAAAGTTTGTATTTCGTTTGAATATGAACGAACAAATCGTGATTCTTCAGCTTCTGACTTCGAATGCATTTCCATATGTCGTCTTGGAAGCATGAATCATGCGTTTGTTTGTTTGTTTTGATAACCTCTTCGTTCATGATAAATGAAACGGTTTAACAATTACGAGGATTTTTGTCTTATTGTCTGGAAATCTGTGCAATTTATCAGTTATTTAAACGACAGCTTGCTAATCCTCCTGTTTATCTCCCACTTGATCGTCAAATGGTTCTTATATTACTTACCATCGTGCTTTTGGTGCCTCTACTCCGGCAGCAAAGATTTTGCGTTACCTCCTCGCTCGCTTTTCTCTCCGGTTTCAGTCGTTATCCATCATGCCTCCGTTTCAGAGTGATCATGATCAGTGCTTTGCTGTTCGGGGGGCATCAACCTCATTCTTTATAAAATCATCTGTTTATAGTGTTATGTCTGCCATGACTGATGTTTCTTACATGTGTATTTTATAATTTTCTATTGTTGGAGTGATTCAATCAGATGAGGATCTGCTACAGCGTGGTGTGTATATTTACACTATTCGTTGCCCCTTTTCCAAGATTAGAACTTTTTTTAGTGCAAAACGAGCCAAAATATTTTAAGCAACTGTTTGCTTATTTGCTGCCACATGGGTTAAGTACATAAATACTCGTGGGTGTGTGTCTTTTTTCCGGTATATGTCCCATTGAAGAGTTAGTGACCTTTTTAAAAACTACATATAAAACTTCCACTTAACATTGAATTCAATAAGACTACTCATAATCGTGGCTTTTGTAAATTATAAAGTGTTGTTTTGAGGAATGAGATCACCCTAATAAACCAGGCTCAGGTATGTTTGAGATAATTAAGATTTGGATATTAGTCAAGGTGAAATACCAACAAAATTACGTAGGCAGATCACAACATACATGTCGAAAATAATTAAATTATTGTCTCAAGTTTCAAAAAGTAGATTTTCGTGATGCAGTCTTATAATAACATCTAATCAAGTGTAATTACTTGATAATTGATATATTTGTATGAAGGCAAGCGTGCAGTTTTTTTTTAATTCAGTGGAATAGTTTCGGCCTTGAAAACCAAATTTTGAAGGGATAAACTTCTTTACAAATTTTCTAGTACTAATGTTTTATTACATCAGTTTATTCATCAACAAACTAACTGTTAATCCTTCTATACGCTATTAATTTCAGCAGTTAACATGTTGACCCACTTTTTGATCTTTTAGCGGTCCGTAAAAATTGTACATTTCGGATCGTTACACTGAATCTCACACTGCATATTTTTTACGCAGTTTGCCTTTTAAATGTGAGCCACTGAGGGAAAAATAAGCAATTGTATATGGTTCTATTTCTCTAGGAAAAAAATAGAGTTAATTTTCGTTCAGTGAACTTCGTCCCAATCTGATGTAGTTTGTGAAGAAATCATTTCAAAAATTTAAAAATCGTTTCAAATAGCATTTGAAGCGCTGAAAAATATAAACACACGCCTCTGCGTTTAGTTCGTAAATCTTTTTATGAAGAATTTCTCGTAGTAGCTTTTATCCTTGCCTCGAAATGTTGTCTCTAAATGGGAAAAGATGAGAACTCCACATTACAGGCTGGGAAAAGTATCATTTTTGATTTGAGTCAGCGTGGAGAAGTGTTAATCATTCCCAATTGACATTTTTAGTGCCGTGAAAATACTCGCGTTTAGTTTCCTCGTAATTCTTGCATTTTTTGTTTTTGAAGCACGTCTTAAGTATCTCCATGATTTACGCTGGTTGGAAAACCTCCAGATAAAATAACGCACGTTGCGTTGTTACGGCATCTTTTTTCAGCCTTGCAGCATTATTGGCGATAATTAAACGTAATCGTTGTCGTAGTTTACAAATTACGTACGTGCAAAAGCTAATTCTGGTTATAAAATCACAACCCACGCTTTGATGATTGAACTTGTAGGTCGTAGACGAGGTCAATACTTTCGTATTAATTCTGATCCGTTTATTTCAGCAACAAGAATATAGGAAGTTGTAAATGCGGCTGATTTTTTGTCTTGTTGATGACCCATTTGTTTTTCTTTCTGAAACACCTACAAGATGTGATTGGGTGGAACACATGGTAAGCGAGGGCTTTACGACAGTCAATATCGCTTTCGCTCTTATTGTACAGATAATTGTCGCGGTTTTAGAATTTTTCGCCTAATAGTGTCACTCTCACCTTGCACTGTAACCCAATTCTGTGTAAAAATGTTTATTTACGTGAAATAAATTTATTCCGTATCGAGACAGATAGTGAATATTGAATAGACTTTGTGATGGGAGAAAAGTAAAAACTGTGACCCCTCGTTTAAGGACAGATTAGTTTGTTATGGTGGTAATTGTATAGCAGTTGTTTATTGACTGTGAAATAGGAAAGGAAAATTTATTCCATCTTTTTATTGCAATATACCTGCCATAAAACCACTTTCTTTAACAATCAAACTAGGTTTCTGTTGTCTTCTTCACCTCAAAAACCTGACTGTTGTCAACAAAGCGAATCCAACATTAAACGTGTTTTCTTGTACATTTGAGCCTTCCGGGGAAAGCTCGAGCAAAGTTTTTGAGAGAGGTTGAGTGTAATTAAACGGCCGGTCGGTCGTAGGCGAATTAGATGTTCCCAAGCACCCACCATTTCCACTTTAACGCCGTTATGCAAGCCTATTGCGGTTTACTACCTTCTAACTTATTGTCTTGATTTTGACATATCGTTTCTTAGTTATTGCACTTACATGCGCTAGAACAAATAAACGATAACATCAGGAGCTGTGTAAGATCATTAGATTCAGTCGAACCATGAGCCAATTATATCTAACCTCACGGCATTGTTTGAACACACAAGGAACAGCTAGTGTCATATATCAACTCTTTCTGCTTTATTTTCAACCAAAGAGGAGCATTTTTTAACATTTCATGCAAACGCATACTGAAGCGAATAGGTCATTAAAAACAATGTTGCTTTGATAGCTCGGGTTCAAAGGAATTAGGAATTTTAAAAATGAAGGACATTTAATTTTATAGTGACCGGAATAGTTTTAAAACATCCGGAATGGCTTCTTTTTGTTGTTTTGAAATAATTTTGCCTGAAATAAAAAATAATTACATATGCATGAAGAACGGGAGATATGGTGGGTTTTGTTGTAGGAGTCTGTAGGCGCCTTATGCGAGGTACCTAAGGCATCGATTACGTTTTCGATACCTTATTTATTAGCGATTTACCATAAGCCTTTGTAATGCGCGTAATGATGTGCATTTGATTCCAATTTACCATGTAGCAACATAATTCCAAGAACATAAAATTTATTTTTAATAAAATAAAATAAGAATCGATATTAGAAATATAAAAAAGTGAAAATGCAAACATATTGACACATTTATTTATTGCACTAAACAATAATCATAACAAAGACCAACGTAAACAAAGTAAACACATAATACACTTCACCTTTTCAAAATTCTTATCTAGTTTCGTTTAGAGTTCTTCCAGATTATTCTTTGGCAATGTTTTTGTACTCTTCCCTACATTTTTCTTAAGATTCTTCTTTAGATTCTTCGTAAATACATCTTTAGACTACATTATAAATTGTTCTCTAAATTCTTCTTTGGAATTATTTTCTAGACTGATTTCAAAATTCTTTTATAAACACTTCTACATTATTTAAATTCTCATTTCAAAATCTTTTTATAGTTTTGTTAGGACTTTATTCTTTAGCATTGTTTCTGTCTTTAACACTAGATTTTTTAAAGATTTTTATATAATTCTTTTCTAAAGCCGTCTGTAGATCTAAAATTTGGACTTTAGATTATTTTGTAAAGCCATCTTCAGATTCTTTTATAAATTCTTCACTAGATTCTTCTTTAAAAAATATTTTGTATACTGTACTCAAGATTTTGTTATAAACACTACATTCCTCAATCTGCATCTTTTTCAAATTCTTCTATGGTTTTCTTTAGAATTTTTCTAGGTTAGCATTGTTTTTGTGCAAAACTTATAATTATTCTAAAGAATTTATATTCTCCCATAGTTGCCTTATAATTGGGGTGTACTATAACTATAAGTCCATTAGACGAGTTTTGAGTTACGAAGGTTCAAACATTGCTGTTATTTTGCAAATCTGTTTTATGTTGGAATGGAATGTTTTTTTGGTAATGACGGTAATGACTAAAAGACAACGTAAACTATACAACAATATAGTTAGAACTTTGTAATATTTTGTTTGAAAAATAAATAAATAAAAATATAAAACGCGAATTGAAGGAATGTTGTACAGAATCAATTTTTTTTTTATTTTGTTAGGACGAGGACGTGGACCTAAATTTTTTTCAAATTAGAAACTCTTTAATTTTAAACCCGTTAAAGTTTTGTCCATCTAATGTTAATACTGTCTTTTTTCCTCTTTTCTTTTCTAAAACTACCACGTAACTTGTAAGTCCGGGAGCTCTTGATAAAAATTTTTTAAGGGATTCTAAATTTGAAAATAGATTATTTTTTATGTAAAATAAGTAGGTATTCTTACAAAAATCAGCCTTTTAGCGAACGGGACACTAGAAGTAGCAACCCCTAAAAGTTTTTAAATTTTTTATACTTCCTCCCTCAGTAAGTGATCATAAATTAATGAAATTTTTACAGTAGTTTTTAAGAGACGTAAACACATTAAACATTATATATTTTTTGTATTTTTGTTTTTAAATAGAAACTCCTTTAAACCCAAGAGCCAGAACGAAGCACCATTTTAACGATTTTGTTTAATAAAAACCACCCCTTTAAAAATAATGTCTTAAAATTTATGGAAAAATAAATAAATAAATATGCGTATGGTGGTAATGCCATCACCCAAGTGCCAGAGTTTTCAAGTCGCATCTACAGCCTCTGACCTGACCTAACGACCACTAACTAGTAGTGACCGGGACCGACGGCTTAACGTCTCCTCCGAAAGACGAGTTAGTTGCGATGTTTTTGGCATTACATTATCCGGTCACCCATCCAAGGAATGACCGGGGTCAGTGCTGCTTAACTTCATAAACTAATTAAAACCTATGAAATCAGCTAGTCTATGCAACTAATTTATGGAAAACACTTAGAATGAAATGCCAGATTTAATTTATAGTTTTTTATATTACTTTATGTTAGACTTGTATAGAAAAAACGATTGATGGACTTATCTCATTATTGCGTTCACAAATTCTCGGTGTTATAACAGAATTGTTTAATAACATTTAAATAAACCAATCTATTACAAAACCAATTATTACATTTGAAAGAGAAGATTTTATAGCATATGTTTCTATATTTTTTTCAAAATGACTAAAATTGGATTTATTTCGTTGTAGCATTGAACACCCCAATAATTATCAACACAATATTTTGAATAATATCTAAAAATGATTTATTGTAATTGGGAAAAGTTCACCAATTTAGCAAGCAACACTGTGAAACATATTGTAGTTGGGTTTATCGATATTTTTTAAGCAAACATACCGTAAACGAAATTATAGTGTCGAGTATAAAGTGCATGCGGGTTCTATGACCTGGTATTTATTTCGTTTTTGTTTAAACCATCTGCTGGCACATTTGTAGTTTTTGGCGTAAATCATTTAACCAACAAAACATGAACAGGAGAAGCATTTGAGTTTTTGTATGGTTTTATGTTAAATGTTGTAATAAATCAAACTTTGACTATTGACAAGTCACATATAAATGGCATAAACTCTTATATTCTATTTTTTTCAGGGTGGCGAGGCGGTGGGCCCTGGCATGGACTGCCTCCAGCTGCGCCAGCCCCCCGGACCATTCCACTACCTGATCAACGAGCAGGCGAAGTCCCTCGTGGCCCTCCAAGAGCTCCAGCATGAAGTGGGTGCTCTTTTGCAGTTTCGCGATCTCGTCATCGAGACATTTCCAAATCTGCGGACCAAACTTGCCTCCTCAACACCTGCCACCATGACTTCTTCGCACCAAAACTCCAACATCCCGGTCTCGATACGTACAGCGGACTGGACACCTGGCGTCCGCGTTCGCAAAAAACTGGGTAGTAAAGATGAGACGAGAAAAAAAGGGGGCGATATCGCTGTGCAAGACTCCGGATTCAGCACGGAAACGTCAAGTAAAGAAACGCATAGCGCATCGTCCACGGCACCCACGGCTGCAGGAAGCCGAAGTTCTTGTGGATCTTTCAAGTTTGATGAGACTGAAGACGAGCTGTGGAACCTTCTGGATGTGATCCATCGGAAAGGGACGCGGTTAAAAGACGAGGTGGAGGCGTTACAAGGGGCGATAAGAGAGCAGGGCAACATGCGAGAGGAAAATGATTTTCAAAGAGTTTTGTTTACGGGATCAGCTGATGATATCAGGCAGTTGCGACAAGAACGTGATCTCCTTTTGGATCGTTTGGCGGAGATGGAAGCTGAAGTTTTGGCCGGAAGAGTGCACACTTCGAGGTTACAAGAAGATTTGGAAAATCTTTTATCGGCCAAACATGATTTGGAAGAACAGTTGAAGGCGGTAGTGTCGCAAAGGGGCGAAGTGAATTCACGCATACATGACTTACATTTACAATTTGTGACTAAAAGTGGGTCTAGTTCGCCGGATGGTGATAAGTCCAAGGTGCTAATAGGTGATAGTTTGAGTAGAAAAGATTCAACGGCTAGTCAAAGGACACAAAGGAGAAACAGTCGAAGTGCATTGGATCTAGTGCTTGGTGATAGAATACCCAAAGTTAAAGTGCCCGATTCGAAAAAAATTGCTGCCATTTTGAAGGAAAACGATCCGCTGGTTCTACAAAAACATCTCCTCTCGACGACTGTCCAAAATCAGGTGAGTTTTATAAGCAGGGAACAAATGTAAAGAGCGTTTTGGTGTTAGTTGTATTAGACATCCTCCACAGAACGTGACCGTCTAAACACTTTTGACTTATAAGGTATCCCGCTGCACGTGTTCAGCGCGGACATAATAATTACAAATCTGAGGTGATTATCCACTCGAGGACATTGTCGGATTTAATTAGCCATTGTTTTCGCAGTTGTCCAACTTTCGTTTCGACTAAAATAGCAATTGTCGTGATTGACGCTCGTTAACAAAAATCGAACCAAGAGGAAAAAATAAGATTGATCTTTGCATAACGTTTGCGGTCAGTGTAATTGCATAAGATGATGCATCAGTTCAAGACGGTGGAATAAACTCTGCTTTTATTGTATTGTTGATGGTAGTCGTGAGCGGCTAATGAACGCCAACGTGACGAACATTTAGCTGCATTATCAACGATTAATGTTCGAATGCCAACCGTGTCGATTAATTTAATCCTGTTAGCGAATTAAAAATTTCATGCCGTCGATTAATATTGGTCGGCGGTCTTTTGTGAATCTAGTGGTCGAAACTAATGAGGGACATTTATGCCGATTTGCACAAATTAAAAGCGAGTCTTGTGTTTCATTAATTAAAAACATCTTGGAAAAACAACTAAGTAAATATAATTTTTTGTCATTGTGATTTTTAAGGTAGGGTGGCGCCCAACCGTTTTCGTAAGAGTTAATAACAAAGTGTCAAACTGATTTATAGCTTCTCAAAAAGGTAGGTCATTGTTGTGCAATAAGAAATATAATTTATTTTGGGTAATGTATCATTTGATCTTTTTGTGTGGATGAAAATTCTATTCATTGCTATGAAATACAAAGCTGAAACATGCCTACAGAATAACTAAGTAATGAAAGAATTATCTTGACGCTAGACCGGAAAGCAATCACTTTCTATATCAAATCAAAAAAAAAAAACGAAACTTTAGAAAAATGGAGATGAGGCAGGAAGGAACCTTTTATCCTCACGAAACGAAGTTTCACTTTCAGGAAAATGACACTTTTTTCAATTTTTTTGGCAGATATCCGTACAGATGATTATTGTTATTAGAGTAATACAACTAAATTCCATTTCATTTTCGAAAAAGTAACAAAGCATTTGCATTTTCTGGCATTAAAGAGGCTAGAAATTTATATTTTTGCTATAAAAAAATCTAGGCAAAAGGGATAAGCCACCAATTAAAATAGAAATATAATAATGAAAAGTTTAGTTTGGAACAGAAAAAAATCAAGAGATGATTTTGATTACTTTGTACACTTGCTAACTAGAGAATTTATGTACCTAATAAAATACCTATACCTACCCGACAAAAATGTAGACGTTGATTTTATACTACGTGAGCTAAATTTAATAAATGGGTCATTTTCATATCTTTGTAAGAGTCTAAAAATAGTTCAGATGTCGACAGTGTAATTATTCAAAAAAGTGAATTTCGTAATGGTTTACTTTTGTATTCTTACTAAAGAAATTATTATTTTCTCTTATAGGTATTAACACAGAGTATTAATAATGTTGTTGCTTATTCCATAGATACGACTAGAAGTAGTACATCTTTATTCTATTGGTGGAAAAATTAATACTATAAAAAATTTAACAATACCTATTAGAGAAAACCTGAAGTTGGCACTATCTCGTGCTACGTACTCGTTCCAAACCACTTACAGATAATAGATAACTTTTCTTTAGATGCATAATAAACTACTATTTTAATGCAGTTCATTGATTTTTGAAACATTCATACACACAAACTCGGCTTAAAAACAATTTTTGACAAAAAATACTTTTCGCAACAATTTTTATGCGTATTATTTCTATATTGCTGCATTGAATTGACACTTAAATACACATGATGTTAAGTCAATATTATTTCAAATGTGTCTGTTGTTTGCTTACAGAAATTTAATTAAACAGAGTTAACCATTTATTTTAAACTTGTTGAATTCTCCTAATTAAGTAAAGCAAAATTATTTAAACCCACTACATTTTATTTAAAATCTCATAATAGTACAGGATCCGAATTAGGGTCGTCCTGGACCCATCTGCTTACCGGATGAAACTTATTTTTTATCAAATATAATATCAAAACGAATGTATCGCGAATGGGTTGCATAAAAAATATGTTCAACACTATGATTAAGGGGGCTAAAAAGAGTAAAATTTTAGCCATTTTCTGTAGTGTTTTACAGCCGTTTTAAGTAACATTTTTGAAACGGATTTACAGCATACATTCTTTTTTACTCGAGCTGTAGTGAAGAAAGTCTTTTAAAATGCGTTCATTGTACTTTATTTAATTCAGAAAATAATTTTGAAAACTAAAAAAAATCTAGTACCCTTTGAAAATTATTTTCCATCAACAATAAGTGTTAAAGGGCCATGTAGTGGACTTTTAGAAATAGAGAATGATTCTTATTGTTGATGGGAAAAAATTCAGAGTACTAGATTTGTATTTTTTTTTCAGTTTTTAGATTTTTTTTTTCTGAATTAAATAAAACAGTGACCGCATTTTAAAAGAGTTTCTCCCCTACAGCCCGAGTAGAAGAATGTATGCTGTAAATCAGTTTCAAAAATGTTATTTCAAACGGCTGTAAAACACTGCAGAGAAGGCTAAAATTTGACTCTTAAGCCCTCTTATTAATCATAGTCTTGAACATATTTTTTTAGGCAAACTATTCGTGATACATTCCTTTGGATATAATATTTGATAAAAAATAGGTTTCATCCGGTAAGCAGGTGGGTCCAGGACGACCCTAATTCGGATCTTAGACTAACCTTGTAATAAATCTCGAATCAAATTAAATGAAGAAAATGAATAATGAATAAAATAAATACACATTGTATTTTTTGTAAGTTTTTTTCTTTCACTGATGAAAACTAGGCTTCTCTGCGTGCTAATTAATTTTTCTACCCATTCTGTAACAACTAATTAATTTCGCATTCTTTGGCAGGTTTTATATCAACAGCTTGACACCGCAGCGCGAGTAGAAATCGGTCTTGCTGATAAATTAGACAAGGCACGCGAAGAAAACGATGAACTTCGATTTCAGGTACGTATTAGTTTTTCGTGTTGGACTTTCCAACACGGTTTTTTTCCCCAGCTGGAGGACAAGAACATAGAATTAGAAGGAACGCGTGCCCGGGTACGAATGCTCGAACAACTCCAAAAGTCGATAACCAATACCTCCCCCGACGTCATTCCCGACCATCCTATCTCCCGTAGCGAAATCACCACGGCCAGCATGAAGGCGATGAGTCCTCTACCTCTCAACCTCCAAATGGACCATTCAAGCAGCACCGAATCGGCCCACGACCAGGCCGAAAACAACCGCAAGAACAGCGACAACAGCAAAAGGCGCCCCAGCAAAATCCCCCTGAAGAGCTACACGGCGCCGAAACCACCAGGAGGTAAACATAAAGCCCCCATTTTTCATCGTTTTCTTCCGAAAAAAAAACTTGATACTTTATTAAAAGTAATGCAATAATAAAAAAGATAAGTTAATTGCGCTGGTTTCGCTCATGAGAGTTGGTCGCATTAGGTAAACACAGTCCCGCACCTGGTGCACGTAGTCGTAGCGGCGAATCGCCGGGTAGACCGCACTCTGCACAGTCCTGGAGGAACAGGAGCGAGGGCAACAGCTTATCAGGCAGCAAGAGCAACTCGTCCCTGCCGAAATCCAGGAACGGGTCGCTCGTTTCGGCCAAGGATTCGCTTTCCAGCAAGCTTAGAAGTAGCGACTCGCTTTCCAAACTCTCGTCGAATAACAATAGCTTTGGAAGTAACAGGGGCACCATGAGGAAGACCTCCACGCCGGTTAAGTGGACCAATAACTCCAAAGACGTTACCGATAAGGTACGACCAAAAACCACTTCATTCTGGAATTTCTTCAAACTACACAACGGTCAGACGTAGGAGTGCCGCCATTATTATTTAGTTGCTCTCGGCCGTCTCGAGACGTGCAGTAAGTGACGCTTGTTTTTTTTTATTTGCTTTGTACGCTTATCAAATCTTGTAGATCCATTGCTCACGTAAGTAGAGAGTAGTACCTTGTCCCCCTTTGTCCCCGTTTTTTTTCTGAAGCGTTTTATTTGGAAATCAATCGCATGTTAATGAAATTTAAAACTGATTCAGAAGCGAGGTTTCGTGGACTCCCTGCTGAGAAATCTTCGATGTGTTGCAAAAAACCGGTATTCGTATTCATTTGTCTGAAGTCATTGTGTGACCGAGAAAAGAACTGTAGCGAACACATTTTGAAATATCAGATACCGTATGAGAACAAAATTGCCCGAATTTTAACCAATTGGTCATAAAAATTAAGTAATTGGGTTAAATTTTTATATAGAAATCCGTTTTTTAAATATGCACAATTGTGTTTTTTATGGACCATTAACAATTTTAACGTAATATTTGCGAAATGAATAGAAAAATATTGTATGAATTTTAAATATTTACGAACTTCTTTTCTTTTTTATTCTTTTATTTTACTCGATATAATAAAATGGTCGTTTGATGATTTTTTTATTCTATTGGTGAAAAAATTAGTACCAAAAATTTATCAATACCTATAAGAGAAAACATATAACGTACTCGTTCCAGAAACACATCACTCACAGATAAATGATAATGGACAACTTTTCTTTACTTGTATAATAAAACTACTATTTTAGTGCAGTTCATTGATTTTTAAAACATCCAGAATAGTATAATCAATTTTTAACACACAAACTCGGCTTAAGTAATATTTGACAAAAAATACGATCTTTACTTTTCGTAACAATTTTTATGCGTATTATTTTTACATTGCTGTATTGAACTGACAAAATACACAAGATGTTAACTCAATATTATTTCAGAAGTGTCTGTTATTTGCTTATAGAAATTTAATTAAACATATTAGCTGTTTCAAAACTATGTAAACGCCAACGTCGCTTTTTTTCTCAAAATTAGTTGTTATAAATTATTTATGCACTTTAAAAAATTAATAGCTAATGGAATTTATAGTTTCAATGAGAGATCTAATCATTAACAACTATTTTACATTTTATCATCCTTATGAAGCAAAAATGTTTAAACGCACTACATTTTATTTCAAATCTCAAAACCTTAATAAACCTCAATCAAAATAAGAGAAAAAAATGAATAATGAAGTAAAAATTCGAAATAATTAATACAATAATTAATAAACACATTGTATTTTTTGTAAGTTTTTTTATTTTTTTAGTATGAGAACAAAATTGCCCAAATTTTAACCAATTGGTCATAAAAATTAAGTAATTGGGTTAAATTTTTATGTAGAAACCCATTTTTTTGTATTGCACAATTGTATTTTTAGGGACCATTAAAAATTTTAACGTAATATTTGCGAAATAAATAGAAAAATATTGTATGAATTTTAAATATTTACTCACTTTGATTTTATTTATTTTTTCAGATTTTTTTATGGAAAAAATCTCTTGTTACTTTTTAATGTACGGTATCAATCGATGTATTGCAAAAAAAAAAACGTTATCATTGGTCTAAAGATGTTGTATGACTCAGAAAGGAACGGTAGCGAACACATTTTGGAATAACAGATGCCGTATGAGAAAAAAATTGATGGGATTTTGAATTTTTTTAGAAAATTGCACCACAAATGTATTTAAGGCTATTAAGTTTTTGTCGTAATATTGCAGACATAATATAAAAATTCGTTGATTATTTTTTAGTCTTTAAATTTTAAGTGGGTGCTTCGATTTCAGTCTATTTTTTTTATTTGATCTTCTATTTCTAGACTTGTTTAATTAATTAATTAATTTTGTCGGTCGGTTTAAATTATCCTCTTTTTCGAGGATTACTCCGTTTAGACTGACATCTACCCTTCAAGAAAATATTAAATATTAGTTTACTAATTTAAAAAAATGCCCAAATTATGAAGAATTAATTAAAAAATTAAGTATTTGGCACAAAATTTTATGACAGTCTTGTGTAATCAAACAAAGCCATTTTTTAAGAAAATTGCACCACAATTGTATTTTAAATGGCTATTAAATTTTTGTAATATCGTATTTGCGGAGAGAATATGAAGATTCATTGATTATTTTTTAGTCTTTGCATTTTAAATACGTGCTTTGATTTTGTTCTATTTTTTTATTCGATGTTCTGGATCTGTTTTATTTTGTCGATCAGTTTTAATTATTTAATATCCACTGTTTTCGGAGATTACCCGGTATAAAATGGCGCCTAGCTTTCACGGAAATATTACATATTATTTTTATAATTGTCGATGTTTCCTTTCATATTTATTAATTGTAACACCATTTCCTTATGAAAGAGTGTAACATACTCCGAGAATACTTGATAAATGATTCACTGTTATGCAAGGCGTCTTAATCATTCTTGCAACTTTTCCTTGTTAAGGACACCAAGGAAAGTGTAGAAATTGAAATTGCAATTTTTAATTCATTTCCTAATTAAATAGAAAAGAGTTAATTTTCGCGTCTTGTTTTTATTAAATCAAGAGTTGGTTTATGAATTAGGCTTGGTGTATTATTTTTTTAACAATTTGGTTCCAGTCAATTTAATAATTTCAACCATAGATCAGTTTCACAAGGTGAATTTTTTTCCGTCGTCCAGTAGGTATCAAACAGATGGTTTATGGAAATGGCTTCTTACGTAAAAATTTAGGTGTGTAAGAAGCAAACATGAGGATAGTACGTATTGTGCAATAACGATAACGCCTTTTATTTTATTGGCTTTAATCACAGTAATCCGAATTCCGATAGGAACTGTGGTTGAATAAGTTCCTTTGTTGCTTTACAAAACCACCAATGTCCCACGATAACATCCGGACGTCTTTTGTGTCAGTGTTGATACCTAATTTTGCAGATTTGAAAAAAGAACGTTACATAATGAATAATTATTTCATTGTCATAGCAGGGGTCCTCCCATGTTCGGAAAGTGTTGCAAATTAGAAACTCATTGAACTGGATGATAATGACTGGTTTATTTTTAGCCGCTGGCTTTTTTCTACCCTACCTACACTCAATTCGTTAAACATCGTCGTTTCACTCATTTTTGTTAAAAACGCAACTTTCCTACGAATAATTAAGAGTTGAGTTTTTTCAACACCACTCGAAAACAAAATGATTTTCTTCGAGTTGCGTCAGTGTCGCGGTCTGGTTACAGTGTGTTTCTAATTTTCTAGTTATTTACAAAACAGCCGTTGTTGCCTCTGCATTACGTGACCCTCGAGCTCAGACAGAGTGAAATTATATTTAGAAATCGCCGCTAGTTACATCCATACAGGGATCGCTGTTTATATGTTAACACGATTATCATTTGCGTTAGGTATCTGTGTCTAGGTTCAGGCGTAACAATTACAATATCGAATCCAGTCTTTTTCGTTTTGTTATACGACTTGTAGGGTTTCTTTTACAAAGATTAACCTTGATGAATGATGGATGAGATTATGTTGGGGGTTGTTAGACCGAAACCTCGCTTATAATTCGATTTAGGACTTTGCAGCATGATGAAATAAATTTGACTTGGAAAGTTATAAATTTGTATGCGCAATAATACTAAAGGTAAAGGTCACGAGAGGATCGTATTTTCGTTTTCCAATATCGAAAAATCAGTAGTTGGAACTGCATGTTGCTTTTAGAGCAATCTGTCCAGCTTTTATATAATTTTTCACCAAGGTACGTAGTGATTCCCGCATGTGTGTTGCTTGCTAATCCTTGTAAATATTTCTGAGTGATTAATCTCGACTCACTTTTAGTTTAATTTTGCTATTAACAAGAGTGACTAATTAAAAGTTTGTTTTGATTTAGTCTGAGATGACATATTTATTCGTCGAAGGTAAATTATCAAACAATTTAAATTTCAAATATCGAAATTTTGAAACTTTGAAGACCGGAAGAAATTGCATTACAAGGTTTTAATGTCGTAATTTTCATTTGCTCGTTCTAGATTTTTATTTTTCACTGAATGAACAAACAGTTTGAAATGTACACAGAGTAACGTGCCGGACAAGAAAAGTAATTTTCTATTTTTACGCATCGTAAAGCTTTCTACTGAACTTATTTAAAGGAAACATTTTTTCCCGATTTCTTTTATACGCTGCATTCTAACATAACATCAAAATTCTCTTTGATTCTATAAATAGGTCCATTTATTACGATTTGAATAGGTCTGAGTAATTAAACGGTTTGTTGCTCTGTGTACTACAGTTGAGCGGCACTGTGTCAAAAAATTTAGTCATTCGAAGATTGTTCGTCTTTGCAGATAAGTTTAAACTCAGCAAAAGGAAAATCTCAATATCCATGGACTCTCTCTTCATATAACAGCGATTCTGGTTCACCTTATCCAGACTCGTTGGATAGATCTGTGCAACCGACAACAATTGAAACTTCAAGTAGTCACCGTTTTCAAACCGCTAACACATTTTTATGGAATGTGGGCAGTACACAGAGTGAATTTTACGACAGCATTGATTCCAATATCACTTCCAGTTTGTATCAGCAAAATGGCGAGGATCTTGCAGAATGTGATTCGCTTGAAAAGCAGTTATCGGATATATCCGACCAGAAATAAGATTCTTCTGTGTTTCTATCACTTAGAACAAGTATTAAAATTAAAGTTTTAACTCTAGTATTATTTTGCACGTTTTGTTCTAAACATTCCATAAAAATACATCAAGTGCTAGATTCAAGGGTAAATTTGACGACACAAATTTTTATTACTTGAAAAACGGTGCTTGCACTTTTGCGTATCTCCATTAAAAATATGCACCTAGGTAATGTTATCGACCTGCTCGTCAATTAATTGAAGACAGGCAGATCCTGTTTTACTTTATTATATTGCATGATATTTTAGTATTTTAACGACATGTCTTGTAAATTAAACAATAAGCTATCTATTTAAATAGGTATAATTTATCCCTTTTTTATTATTTTTATTTTTCTGTTATATTTGCTGTGTAGGACTGTGATAGGTAATATACAGAAGAACTATTAGAAAGAAGTGGCAATTTTTACCTAAATTAAGTTCCTTCTTACGTATTAAATCACTGAATCTAATATCCCCACTAACATTTCGGTTTTAAACAGTGTAAGATTTTTATTTATTATTTATTTCAAGTTCAGTATTTTAAAATCGATTGAGTATTTATTAATTTTAAGGAAATCTTAGTGAGGGATGTTTTTTGTAAGTTCAAATATCATAAGAAGATGTAAACACAACGATCATCATGTATCAGTGTTGTAATAATTGTTTTGAAATGTAAAGACTGTCTACTAACGGATATTAACAGTCTAAAGCCACATAATTTGTGATATATTAGAGTGCTCATTCACAAGCGTAGCTATATCAATAAATGTATATGGTCATTCAAATTATTATAAGAACTATTAATTACCATTTATGTAAGCAGATTCACAAAATGGCAAATTGTTTTTTATTTTTATTTTGTTATAGCGTTTTTATATTTGACTGATACTCATTTTATGAATCTGCAGTTAGGTAAAAAGTATTGTAAATAGTTTCTGTTTATATGAATATAAACCATTAAAATAATAATCTTGTTTTTTTTTCAGGCTATGTAGCAACCTGTATTTGTCATAAAAACTCTTAAGACGAAATTATTTTTCATATTTATTGTCAAACTGAACAATAACAATACTTGAAAAAATATAAAACGTAACAATACTATAATCGGGAATCAACCTTGCGTTGCCTTAGCTTTCCTCACATTTTCAAGTGCTTCCAGTTTTTTAATTAACGTATCTATCTTTGTGGCAAGCATTTGAATGGTTTTCTCAATCTGGTCGAGTCTTTCTTGTTGCCTAAAAATAATCAATTTAGCTAAGTACTTACAGGTCGAACTTTTACGTTATAAAATCGCTGACATGTACAAGAGTTGTATCTTCGTCCGCTTTTTCCTTAGCTGAAGCCAAACAGTGATTATGCTATTAATTGAAACAAAAAAATTACCCATCGACTGTCCCTCCAATTCCTTCATGATTTTCTTAATATCATAGTCGCCAACTTCAGCCAAAGGATCGATGTTATACCGTGCAAAAAACATTTCTATTTCCAGGTCGCTAAAACCACACCTGGAACAAAAAATTAACTTATTGTTGCAGTCAGTTCCACTTACTTTTTAAGTGCATCGCGGATTTGTTGAATTGTGGCATTAAATTCGGCTTTTTGCTGCTGGAAATACTTTATATTGCAGCCGCATTTCTGCAATATTTTGTAGAACCCTTTCTTCAAAAACTCGGTCATTTGCATTTCATCGGGGGCTATGGCAATCTCGGTCTTGACATCGGCGTAAGTGTCGTTAATAATGGCCAAAAACATGTTCTAAAATTTTTTTAGAATTTCGTTTTTCGATTTTAATTGAGTTACCAGCAACACAAAGAACACGAAGAAAATGTAGGCAAGGAAATAAATCGGTGCCAGGACTCTGTTTGCTTTTTCGATCGCTTGGTAGTCAAAATCGCCCAAAATTGTCCGTAATAGTGTGAACATGGCCACTCCAAAACTGCTAAAGTCCTCCACTTGGCTCCCAAATAGCAAATATCCCAACAAAGCAAACGCGAAGAATATAATGAAGAACATAATCGAGAAACCCAAAATGTCGAAAGCGCACTAAAACAAACTGAATTAAGGGCGAATTTTTTGTCTAGTACTTAAGTACCCGTTTCAGTGTATTGTTGAGTTGTCCCATTGTTTTGTTAAAGTTGAGATATTTGAACAACTTGATGTAGGAAAAGAAGAGCAGGGAGGCGGCAAAATTGTTGTAAAAAATCCTCATTTCGGCCAGATATTCTAGATTTCCGTACTTTTTCGGATTCTTTTGTATTTTCAAAATCGCATCATCCACATTTGGGAAAACCACAATCGAAGTGATCAGATTCGCAAATGCCATCTGCAAAAAAATCCAATATTTGATTGAACCGTGATTTTGTAATTACGCCTATGATGACGACATCAATGTAGGTCCAAAATTGCAGAAAATAACGCAATTTGAAATAAATTATTTCCCTGATCTCTTCGGCCAGGAAAAAGCCAGCGATTGCATAAACAGTGCATTCAAAAACAAAGGTAACGTAATCCCAACTGTTTACGTAGTGGATTAGATGCACTGCGTGGAAAGAATGCGAAGGGATTATTCCACCCGTGGGTGGAAACTCAAAAATTAATCTACAACAAAATTCTAGTCTTTGATCGAAAAAGAGAGTTGACGGACTTGCAAACGCAAAATAAATTTAAATTTGCGTTATAGATGGAGAAATCGATGAAAATCGCTCGGGTGCCTCGAGTTATCCACAAGTTTTCTTTTAAATCTCGAATTAATTTGGCCGTTTCCTCGGTGTTTGTTGACAAATCTAGATAAAAGCCGCCGCCTCCGTACTTTGAAATTTTTCCAGAGAAAGGGATGCTTTCAGTTTTGTCAGCTGTGTTGTAAGTCCATCTAGGGAAGAAATAATGGTTGAATAATTAATTATATTATGAAAACAAGTGTGAACATACGCTGTTCCGGTTTCTAGGCCAAAAGGTGCACGATCTTCGTCAGTAGGTCCGTATAAATCGTAACATGATGTAAATAAGCGGCGGAAATATTCATGTATAATACAGGAATCATTCTTCACTTTGACCTGTTTGAAAATTTTAAATTAATGTCTTTAGGTTTGAGGAACTATACTTGTCTTATTCGGGGAACTCCCAACAATTTGTTTTCGAAAAGAATCTTCTTGTCGTCATCTTTGGCTTTTGCCACAGGCTTGAACGGATTATAGTAATGTTCCCAGTAGAAGTTTTCCAGCATTAAAGACTCCGTGTACTGCAAGCAGTTGGTTTAACAATGTTTTCTTAGTTTGATTGCGTTAATTACATGCCAAAAATCAGTCGCCGATTTGATATTATAATAATCAATTTCTTTTTCATTAGCTGTTTGAAACTCTTTTTCCAAGAACTGTCCTTTCAAAGCTTGAGTAATGTAAAACATAGATGCGGACCGTCTCCCAACCGTACCTGTAAGCCATTTTTTAGGTTTTGTATTTTGGAAAACTATTCGTTTTACAAATCGTTACAGCAATCACAAAAATTATGTAAAGCACTGCTTCCCGAAACGTAGTGAATAGCACATCATGTCGGGTGAAATCCTCAGCCATTGCTCGAGTCAACCACCGAACTGAAACGATTTTTTTGAAATTTTGGAATTTCGTGGGAGAAAAAACCTTTAGTTTCCTTTTGTTCCGTTTTTGCTTCTTCTTTTCCCTTCGCTTTGTCGGGTTTCTCATCTTTCGTTTCGGTCGTCTCTTGGGCTTCTTTATTCCCGCCTCTTTTAATATCCGGATTTGCCTTAATTACAGCCTCTGGGGAGTCTGTTTTAGGTCTGCGATCGGCCATTTTTGCAAGAAAAATTAAATTGATGTTTGGCCGCTTTTCGTTTATTTATTTTATATCTCTATAGATACAATAAAAATTACATCACACAGATTCGATTCATCACATCACAAATTCACAAAGGAAATTTGAAAATCTAGCTTACAACGGAAAATGAACCTTAGAATTCGCTGGAATAAACCGTTTTGCTCTAGGACTTACAATTTTCGAGTTATAAATTTGTTATTTCCTCAATTACAGCAAAACTATTCGAAAAAATGGAACTATTGTCATATAAATCTATGTAGAATGATCCGGAGAATCGATTGGCGTTGAGCAAATTGCAAAATTCATGATACTTTTCATACAAAATTTTTATCTATTTTTGCATTTGTTAGCAATTTCTCGATAAGTATTTGTCGGGGATAATGAACTTTGTTTTTAAAGATGGATAATTAAAACATTAAAAAAGCTTTCCAATGATAATAAACTTAGTCAAGTCTTATTGTTCCGGAGTTATTGTCCGATAAATAATGCTCTGAGAATCGGAAATCGACAAAAATCGGAAAAATTAAACCTTTTAAAAATGAATCTGTTAACATTTTCTTGCGCTTTTGGGAACTCTAGAGTGTTATAAAAACATAGAAAAGTCCATAAAACTTTGCTACGAGTTAAACAAAATATTTTTTGAAGGTAAAGGTGCGTTCTCACGGATCGTTTTTAGTTGTTCAATTAACAAAACTTGAATGAAAATCATTCTATGTTGATGAAATTTTTACGTTGATTTTCATTCAAGTTTTGTGGATCAACTTTAGTTGAACAACTAAATCGATCCATGAGAACGTGAAATGACCACTATTATTTTATGCTAAAAGTTCAAAATTTCAAATGTAAATAACTACTATAATGCGTAAAATGCGCCGTAGAATTTACTGGAATCAACCGTTTTGCTCTAGAACTTTTAGTTTTCGAGTTATTAATTTTTTATTTTCTCAATTACAGCAAAAATATTCGAAAAAAAGGAACTATTTTAATGTAAACCTATGTAAAATGATCCGGGGAATCGTTTATTGGCATTGAGCAAATTGCAAAATGCATAATATCTACTTTTCAAGGTATCAGCACAAAAATTTTACCTATTTTTGCATTTGTTAACAATTTCTCGAAAACTATTCGTCGGAGGACAATGTTTTTTTTTTAAAAGATAGATAATTAAAAGAGCTTTTCAATGATAATAAATGTAATGATGATGTTAACTTTTATCGTTTTGGAGTTTTGTTCGATAAATGCTTTGGGTACCAGAAATCGTCAAAAATCGGAAAAATCAAACCTTGTAAAAACGAAGCTATACAGGGTGAGTCAATAGTGGATTATTTCTGAATTTTGTTTAAATATGCAACCAATAATACTGATTCCAGCTGACCAGACCGGTAATTGTTAAAAAATTTAAAATTAATCTACGATAACATTGATTTGGGTATTGTCAAGTTTGTCTTGATAGTTTTGCTAAAATTTCATTGAGGACTATTATTATTTAAAAGCTAAAAAACCAGTGTTGATTCAATTAATGTTTTAAAAATCAAACGAAGTATCCAGTAATAAGTGCAATTAGTATTTTTGGTGGCATCTTAGGACATGTCAGAAGTAACCCACTATTGACTCACCCTATACGTTTTCTTGCACTTTTAGGAACTTTAGTGTTTTAAAAACATAGAAAAGTCCATAAAATTTTGCTAGAGCGAGTTTAAAAAAAAATATTTTTTGAAAAGTAAGTGCGAAATGACCACTTAAGTTTTAGGCAAAAAAGTTTAAAAATTCAAATGTAAATAACTAATGTAATGCGTAAAATGAATCGTAAAATTCACTGAAATAAACCATTTTGCTCTTGGACTTTTTTTCGAGTTAAAATTTTTTTTTACTTAATGGATTTGCTGCTAATAATTGTTAGATGAATCCTCCGGATACCGGAAAGTAAGTGGATTTTTCTTAAAAAATAAGCTATCAAAACACATAGAATACTTAAGAGGTTGGGGACTTTAGAGAGGGGACTTTTTGTTTTGACAAAATCTCGCAAATACCTATGAGTTTCTAGCTCAATTTGTTTAAACTTATTAATAAGTAATTCGATAATAAGTAATAACTAATTCGGTCGTAATTTTGCAAATTTTCGGTCAAGAAAACTTTTAAAATTGCGCAGAAAATACACTGAAATAGCTCCACGGCTGAATCGAAGTTTATCGTCACTGGCAATACGGAAAATTTTTATATCGGATTTTCTACGGATCAATAAAAAATATTATTAGTTGTGTTGCATTTATTGTTTCATGTAATAATCACATCATTTGTCTATATTCTACATTTTTGAACGGTTGAGTTTAAAAATACTAGAATATAGGCAGCCCAAAATACACGCGTGCCATGTGCGGTTGCTTTCAGTTTGTGTTTGCTATTCTTTCGCCTAACATGACTTTGGGGTACGTCCGTGGGATCATCTGATGTTGACTGTTGTGCTCATGTTGTGCTTCAGAGGCCATGTAGTGTCTTAAATGTGATACAAATGTTTAATTTCCCTTGTTTTGAGTTGTCTTTTGTGCTTGTTCGTTTTATTTCAATGTAATATAATGTGGAAGTGTCACAAGTGCGGCAAACCCGTATATTTTGGTAAGCGCATAAACATTTAACTCATCATTTGCCCCTTCAGCAGCCCCCAAATGCAATTAATCAGTAAAACAGTGTAGTGTGCTTTGGTATCTTGTCACACCTCCGCATGCAAACAGACTTTAAATTCAAGGTTAAATATCTTTAAAATTGGCATTGCAGCGGAAAGAAAGCAGTCTCTGGGTTATAATTGGCATCCGGAGTGCTTGCGGTGTGAAGAATGTGGCAAGAGGTTAAATCCGGGCCAACACGCCGAACACAAAGGGGTCCCTTACTGTCATGTGCCTTGTTATGGGGCCTTGTTTGGCCCACAGTTGTTTGGACACGGGACCAGAGTGGAGTCTCACAAAAGCTTCGGTCTACAGAAAGATGTTCCTAAAGTCGGAAACGGGCCTTCGCTACCCAGGTCCCAACTGGAGACGAAACTAAAGGTGGTCCTCAAACACCGAAAACAGTAATAATAACGAAACTTGTAGGCTTATAACCAGTTTTTTGAAGGAAAGAGTGGAGAAGTTCGCAGCCGGGAAGTGAACGGGCGATTGATTTTAGAAGGGTCCCTTAGGATACACTGGGGGGTCCAGGGGGTCATCCACTTGAAGGAAAACGACGATCAAAGGACGGTGGTCACCGTCAGGAAACGAAATTCGTATCGAATGTCCGCAAGTACTGACAATGATTCTGATGATGATGTACAAAGCCTCTCGCGTGATACAAGTTATAATGATATTTCCACATGTTCAGATGTTACGACTAGTTTAGATATTAGTGAGTTGAAGTCAGACACTGGGATTGAAAGCGGGCTTGATTCCACTGATACAAGCACTGCTGAGAATAGTCCAACGACGCCGCCTTTAGAAGTCTTACCCAAAAGTGTAACTTTGCCTTCGAAATTAGACGTTAAAAATTTGGAGTGGGATGAATTGGATGAGTTGTTGCAAGTCGAAAGAAAATTTGATGAGTCTGACAAGTTATATCAAACAATGCCCGTACCACTGCCCTCACAGTCAAGCACTGACACGAGTTCTTCCACACAAAGCAATGACAGCAGTACAAAAACAGAAAGGTAATAAGGAGTAATAATAATACATCTATTTTTATTTGTGTTTAAATTATTTATCTAAACGTGTTTTATTAAACGAAACATTTAAAGCTAGTTTATGGTGGTTTATAAATTGCAATAGTAATGTGAATATGATTATAAATTGTGATTTTCTCAGCCGCACATTCAAAAATATTTTCGTTAGTTTAAATACTCTTTCTCACTTTGTTCGTGAAAATTCGGTCTGATCTTTAACATAAGGGAAAGAACGGTGTAAACGAGCTTTAAGAACTGCAACAAACTGATTAAAACTAACGAATAGACATAAAACATAATTCTACCGATAAAGGGAGCCTGTAATTAAGACCAAAATCTAAATATTGCATTTGTAAAGGTCGTATGATATGTCCTACAAATATCAGGTATATGCATCTGTTTTTTAAATCGAAAAAATACCATTTTCGATTACATGTAACAGTAGCCAGATTCTCAACCTAAAAATGTTACGTTATTTACGCTTTATTCACAATAAATAATACTTCGTTTTCTAATTGTTGGCCAAAAACGACTATGAGCCCGATAAATCCAGAAGTGAGACATGTTAAACCTATTCTTAGGTAATATTCTTTATAGAATGTTCCCTAAAGTTATGAATTTAGTGCTGAATAATGAATATTAAACAAATGCCACTACTACCGAAAAGATAAATAAGAAAATACTCATGAAGCCCAGCACGGCATTTAAAAGAATTATTAAAAACAAGATGTCAATTTCTTTTTTCATTTTGTTGTGAACAAAACTAGAACTGATTGTTAGTAAATTGTATCATAAAAGGTGTAAATTTACGTAATGAGACTGGAGTGTCTTCGGATGCAAAGCACTAGTTGGGAACGGACCATTTTTTGATATTTTTTATTAGAAAATAAATTATGTCCGTCAGAGTTGATTTTCTGTACCCAACTTTTGACTAACACAATTTGATACTTGATGTGTTCGATTCCATAGATTGTTTGGATAGGAATAGCAACGGTGATGTATCCCATAATTGGCATTGTCGACTTATAAATGATTTTTAGAATCAAACTATACTCGGGAAAATAATCATCGAAAAATTTATAGGCGAAGAAAATCTCGTCTTCATGTTTTAAAAACTGCATGTAGTTCATTCCACTAATTATGGCTAATGAAATAGTTGCCACAGTATAAGAAAGTGTTATTTTGGCGGACTTTTTAATGGATTGGTAAGTTTTGGGGTCGATGCTGTCGTCAGTAATAGAAATTTTCGAATAGTCAGGGAAGTTATCAATCAATTCTGGTTTTAGAAGTAGGGTGATAGCAGCAGATATTGGCTAAAACATTACTGAACAATAAAGTGTGATAATTTTGTTTACTTACATAAATCGAGCCGATGAAAACTGGTGCTTTTAATGTAAATTCTTCAATGTTGGGTTTGAAAAGTTGAAAAAAAAATTGGATCAATGAAATGCTACCATGGATTAGTATCAACAATTTCAATACAATTTTAGCCGCTTTTGTCTGAAACACATCACTTGCCAGTAGTTTCACAATGGCCAAAACGTCGCGATTGTCGATTTTTAACTGTTTTTTCGTACCAAAAGCTTTCCGTTTCATTTTTGTTTCCAAACGAAGCTCTTAATGAGTATAATTATATTAGCCTGGCTCATATTACGGACGGTTGTAATATTTAAAAATGAATACCAAATTGTTGCGTGAATTCTCCAGTCATTTCCTTAAGCTATCAAATAGATGATAACGTAATGCTCCAAAAACCAAGGATTTTTATAATACATATTTTTTGTTATTGTTAAAAAAACATGTTATTGTTTTCTTTATTACCTTTGTTATCTTATTTTTGGCATATTTCATGTAATTTCAGCTTTTTACATAATTAAATAACATGCTTAAGAATATACGACTACAAAAAAGAAGCATTTTATTAATAAGAATTGGAAAAAATATTGTATGATATACGTTATCGCACTGGGCTTCAACTTGTGCAAACTATTTTTTCATTGTTAAATTTCGTCTTTATTCACTTATACCATAAACAATTATTTTGATAAATGTTGACTTTAATATTTCTTTATAATATGAGTACTTTACTTTAAGCTAAGAATTTTTAGTACTAATTAATAAAACTTTTATGGCAGTTATGCTGAAGACAGCAGCGCCAAAACCCTCGACAGCGAAACACTGAAAAACCCCGTTCCCAACGGCTCAGCCACTGACGAGCTTTCGCCGTTGAAAAAGGCGATCAGTAAGGATGATACTTGGCTTGAAAATAGTAACCACCTAAATAGATCAATGTCTGGTCCGGATTGTTTGGGAAGAATCCGAGATCCACATTCCCCGGAATTTGATAGATCGTCGATAGCAAGTACCGACATATCAACGATGTCTGAAGCTTTAGGTGATGTTGTTATTCGGAGACCTACGAAAACTGGCTCAACGGCAATCAGACGACGACCTGGCAAAAGATTATCACGGAGTAAAGTGAAACGAAGGTGTTCGATAAATGGTCATTTTTACGACCGTGAAACTAGTTTTTTCACACCACCGCATGGCAGTCAGATGAGTGTTTGGGTGACGTCGCTAGTCAATACGCAAGAAGTTATAAATTTAATGCTAGATAAATATAAAGTTGATAGTGATGGGAGCAATTTTGCGCTGTTTGTTGTTCGAGATAACGGCGGTGTGTTTCTTGAACGTGTGTCGGGTTTAATTTATTTGTTATTATTTTTTTAGAGCAAAGGCGACTAAAGGAGGATGAATATCCACTACTAACTCGTGTCTTATTAGGGCCCCATGAGGATGTGTCTAAATTATTTTTAATGGATAGTCACAACACTCCTGAAGTTAGTAGCGAAGTAGCACAATTTTTGAATCTCTCTTTAGCCGAATGTCGCGCTATTCTAAATCAGTATTACTCCCAAGAAGAAAAGGAAGTTGCCAGACTTAAAGAAAAGTACTTGGTGGAAACATGTCGAATTTTTCTGATTTCATGTTTTGTAGATATCAAGAAATGAGAAGGAGGATGTTGTATCGAATGGATGAGTTGAGGTCTAGTTTATAATTTCCATTTATTGCCAGCTCTCTCAATCTACTTAATTTCTCACTATTTATTAAGAGAAGATATATGTATAATTGTGTGTTTTTATATATTTGTTATACTTTTCCATTTTTAAACGCCTATTGTTGCTTATAGTTTTTTCATTGTGTTAAATTCACATTAATTTAGTGTCTGCAATTTTTAATAAAACTAATAAAAAGATTCATCAGGTCTATATTTATGTAATGAAGTAAACATAATTGTTATATGAAGACTGTAATAAAACAATAAATCAAAATAAATATTATTAAAACAAATATTTGCCAGTGTCGGAGTGTCTCATGTAAATATACTGAAAAATGTTCACTTCCTTTTAAATGAATTCAAATATTTTTAGTAATATTTGTGTGATTGGTACCACTGTTCACGTGACATGACGTAATTTTGACGTTTGGTGGACGGCGAGGTTGTTGCATAATCAAAACGCAAAAACTCTTATAATTTAGAGTATTTAATAGATTTAAAGCACGAAAATGCAAGCACCTCGAGTTTTTCGTAGTTTGGTTGCGAGAAACCGTAAGTTGTACTATTTTTCATAAAATTGGTGTTTACACCAAATTTGCGTTTTTCAGTTGGAAGACGGGGGGCTCACCACGGTAGTCACCCCGTTGCATCAATTAATGACCTGCCAAGCCCCCAAGGAAACTGGAAAACTCACTACGATGCAAAGCAACGGAAATACAATGCGCAGTTAGCTTTCGGAATTGGGGCAGTTATTGGAACGCTTATTTTTGGTAAGGCTGCCGGTATGTTGGAATTTCACGGAGATATTCCCGACCGTCCAGCGGATATTCCATCGTACAAGTAATTCCTTTAGTTCAATGTGTCTAGTGGCGAATCTCTATAGCTGTAATAAATTGTTGTAATTGTGATTTTTTTTTCAATTTAGATGGCTCCCTGACTGTTCCCGATTTCCCGAACATTTCCTTAAAGTTTTGTTACATAAACTGTGAAGATGAGGATCTTCAGCTCTGAACTCTGAACTTTTTTTTGATTGAATTGAATTTTTGGTTGCCTGCTCAACAATGAAAATAGGTTCTAAAGGTAAGTAAGACGACTTAAGAAAAATGAAATTCTATCTTCAATAACATGAATGGTTTTGACCTTTATTACAAAATACAAATAAGAAAATTTTGTGCAAATTAGCCAAAAAAAATTGGGGCCTATGTTATTATATTCTACATAAAAAGTGGCTTTGTTTTAACTGTGTATCTTTTAGAATTTCGAAGTTAATGCTTAAAGATTTCGTTAAAATGTTTTGTCTGAAATTATTTGCTCAAGAAATGAGTTTCAGCCATTTGACCTTAAAAGTGCACCTCCCTATGTATTTTTCCAGTAGGTACCTCAAAAAAAACCTTAGGTGACGTAACAAAAATAATGTATCATACAAACCTCTTTGTTTCCCACCTGCGACAATTAGTTATCTCATAGATGTTTTTTCTTGGTGACGTTTTATCATGTTCTTACACGATTATTGTGCCGTTTAATTTTATTCAGTGGATTGGTAAAACTGGCTGTTGTCGCAAATGAACGCCTCATAAATAAAATCAGAATTTTGCGGTTGAAAAGTTTCAAATTCGTTGATCGACGTTAGTGTGTGCTAGTGGAATGGATTTCCAGGGAGAAAAAGAGGGAACAATTCGGATTAAAGGGTTAGTGTGTAATACTTGCTAAACTTGCTTTAAATCTGTAATATTTTCAAGAAATTTAACGGCACATTGTTCTAATTTCATTGTTTTTTATTTCAGTAGGTCTGTTAAGATGATTTTAATTTTTCTCTTTTTATTGCCAATAAGTGAAATATGTGGTATTATTACAACTTGTACTTATTTTGTTTTTAATTTATTTTTAATGTATTGCTACAAACTGTAGTAGAAGATGTCATAAAGATATTCTTTTTTCGTAAAGAATAAATAATTAGTAGTGGTGGACACTGCTCTCCATGATTTGTTCAATTTTATTTATTGTCATTTAGGTATATGATAGAAATTTTTGAAAAATTATAACTTGTTTATGTAATTGTGATGTAATGCTTTTTAAATTTACAGCCAAAATTTCTACTAGCGGGCTAGGCTTAATATTTGTAAATGAACAAGATTTTACTAAGACAATCAATAAGTGCATATATCCCATTTCGGTTCATTGTAGAATTTTTCAACAACGCATTTGCATTTTTTGAATGAAATGGAGCACAAATTGAGAGTTTCTGGTGGGTTTTCTTAGCTCAAAGTATGTCGCTGTGATTTAGATTAACACAGAATTCTTTTCTTATACAGAAACTCTCAATTTCTCACAATTTGTGCTTTATTTTTCACTCCAAAAAGTTCAAATACGCTGTTGCAATTCTACTATGAACTGAAATGGGATATATTTATTAATTTTTTATAAATAACGATTTATTTTTGAAAGAATTCTGAAAAAGTATTTGGGTTGATACAAAAATTCATATGCATTATGAGCCAGGCTTTTAGTAAAACATACGGATAACTTAAACATTTATTTTGTCATAATAAAAATCTATGTTGGATTTATAATGTTCATATCTTTAACTACGAAACTATGTACAAGAATGTAAACAAAAATATATTGACATAATACTAAAAGGCTCCTAACTATTACTGTATGTAATGCGGATTACATTTGGGATGTGTTCCGTTTCTTTTTGAAAATTCTTTCGAACAGACGTGACTTTGGTGCATCATTAGCTTGCATCGTTTGTGGACGTTGTACATTAGGTTGCCAATCTGGTTTCGATGACATTCCGCTACCATCTACAAAAAGTATGAGTTAATTCATGACATAAACAATTAAAACTCGATAATAAAACACCGCAACCAGCAAAGTAAGAAAACAAAACTAGGGAAAGTCTAAGAAGAGTTAAAAGTTAGTTGAAGTCCGTGCCAGTTAATTAACGTTGTGCTGCATGCTGACTAACCATAAATAGATCCACTGTTTTCTAAGGTATATTGACGGTGACCGGCATAATTATTCGGCGGTTCGCTCATCGGTAAAGGTGGTGGACTTTCCCCTAAATTAGTAGGAACTGAACATTAATTCTTCAAGGTAAAGATTAATGACATTAATCCCATTAAAGTAACAGTTATTTTGGGCGTAAAAATTGATGAGACTCTGTTATAACTTAACAGACATGATATGATCGTTATTAATCTGGTCACAGGCATTAAACCGGCACAAAAACTTACCCATAGTATGACGCGAAGATGCTAAACTTGATAAACTGCCATTGGTGGATTGCGGATCGTGCCGCAAGACAACTTGATCGGCAACGTCCGGACTAGAGGTCCTGCTACTTTGTGAACTCATCTCGTAATCATTTTGATCCTGAAACCGCCACTTAAACATCGGACAATAAATACGAAATAACAAACCTTAGGAATTTCCAAATGCAGCAACTGCTGACTTGGAGGCAACCTAGCTCTGAAACTAATCTTCTGAATCCAATTATCCATTTCCGAATCCGAACTACACGCAAACAAAAATTCCGAACCGTCGGTAAGCACAAGTCTAAACGTATGTTTTTTCTTTTGGTAATCATCAGCTATTGAACACATCGCATTATGAACATTAACCGGTGGACCACTAGCTTTACTAGCCGCAAAATCATCTCGATTTTTGAAGAAACACAATAATTGTCCGCACAAAACCGTGTATGAATTCTTCCAAGTCCTATTAGTGGCGCGTTTTCCATTCGCTGTCGTTAGTTGTTTGCGATCGAGGAACGACTGTGCGTCGGCAGGTGGTGCATCTGAAAAATATATATGTCGCAAAAATCACTTCACTAGCAAACTCACCGGTTGGTTTAGACTTGAACGATGGCCTTCGCCTCGTGGTAAAAGTAGGAGTTCTTTTCGGCTTACTTCCCGTAACATTTGTACCAACTTTCATACTTGCCGAACGTTGAATTGCACTATCTGACCCTCTCCTTAACCCACCCCGTTCTCTTTCAAACGTCTGAACAACGGAGTTTGTTTTACGGACTGTTGCAATCGGACGACCTTCTTCCTCATGTTTGGTCCCATTGACCAGTTCTTCGACAATTTCAGGCGGTTGAGGTCTTTCTTGCCGCCTTTTTTCGTTGATTTTCTGGATTTCGAGTCGTTTCAAGTGCTCCAAACGTTCCTGCTCCTGGCGTTCTTTCTCTGCTTTCTTGGCCAAAGCTTCCTGTTCTCGCTGGAGGAGGAACGCGTCTTCAATCAAAGTTTTGCGTTTGAGTGCTTCAAACTTGTCCTCTTGGGCTTTGACTGCTTCTTCGAAATCGCCATGTTTTCGGATCAAATCTTCCACGTGGTGGATGCTATCACCAGTAATTCCCTCTTTTAGGGTACCTTCCCTCACAGCTAACCAATTATCCAAAATATCTGCCTCTCGTTTGAACAAGAGGACGTCCAAATTTTGGTTGTAGAGCAAATTGCGCTTCTCCCACGTGTTATTCAAAAACTCCAATCTCTGGCGTAAAACTTTGATTTTGTCTTGGATTTCGGTAGCGAATAGGTGACCCTCTTCGATGAATTTGTTACCGGAGTCGTAGAATTGTTTAAAAGCGTTTGATTTTGCACTGATTTCAACTTTGTACTCTTTGTGGCGTTCGATCAAAAGTTCGGCTTCGTTGCAGTCATTTGGAAGGTCAGGTGCTGTGATTTTCGCCACCATTTCGGTAATCCATGCCAATAAATCTTGGAACTGATCGAAGTAAGCTTGAAGTTGTTCGGCTTGTTGCAAGTGATCTTTTCTCCGCGCCGCTTCAGTTTGAAGACTCCCCCAGGCAGACAACATATCCTCACACTTATCGTCAATATGTTCTTTGGTATCCGGAAACTCGTTTATAAGTTTCTCGCCTTCTTGTTCCACACTCTCCACTTTTTCTCTGATCACCTTCATTTCATTTTCCAACGCTTGGTGTTTTCGTAGAAGATCTTGGATACTTTCCAAGTCTTGTCCGAACGTATCGTACGATAAGTCAGCTTTCTTTTCCTGAATCCACGAAATAATTTCCTCAGCTGTGCGATCGAAAACATGCACTCGTTTAGCCCCAGCTAAGGCGTCTTTACGTGCGTTGGCAAGTTCGAGTAAGTCGTCCCATTGGTCGCGAATATCGGCCACTTTTTGTTGGACTTCCGGACTGTGGCTGCTTTTAGCTTCAATTAGGATATTTCCGTTTTGGATACACGATTGGATTCGAGGTTCGCTGTTCATTAGACTTGCATGGAATGTGTCAAAAGCTTGGATTAGTAGTTCGACGTGTTCGACATCATTTCCGTATTCTTCCGAATCCGTTTTAAGGATCTGGTCTTTCATCCATTCCTGGACGTCCAAACATTCACGCACAAAGGTAAAGTAACGAAGGGCTTCGTCGAGACGAACCTCACGCTCTGAGACTAATCTTCGGAGTTCGTTAAATTGTTCATCAAGTTGATTCTGAATAAATGAATTTGAATTTGATTCAAACAATAATGATTATAACAAACCTTTCTCTTTTCGATATTAACAGCATCGTAGTGTTGCCTCTCGATTAGTTCATCAGCTGACTGTTTTAACTTTTTAATAGTGACTTCAAACGCTTTTATTTCTAATTCGGTGGCTTCCAATTTACGTTTTAAAGATTCAGCTGAGTCTTCATCTTTCCCGACTTCTCTGGTCACCAAACTTGGACGTTTATCCCGCATCCATGCTTCAGCTTCTGTTGCTTCTTCATAATACTGGAAGCAAACACATTAAACAAAATTTTTTTTAATTAATTGTTCACCTACCGTTTGAACTTCCAAAGCATCTTGCAGTCTCAGTCTCCGAATACTGGCTAAATCCCTAATATTTGCGAATTTCTGTTGCAATTCCTTCGCTTTCTGACTAATCAGCGGTGCTGAAACATGTCCCGACCTCGCAAGAGAAGTTGCACGTCCAACAAGCGACCCAATGATTGGTTCTCTTGATGATAATTCAGCTTCAAGCGCTTGGTGTTTCTTGTGTAAGCTTTGAACGGCTGTCAGACTTGCTCCCAAATCTCTGGAGGCAGCAAGTGGTTCTCTATCGGCCAACCATTGTAATTCGTCTTCAACATCTCGAGTGAATTGTTGCAACATCATTGACCCCTCTAATAAATCTCTCCTCTGTTGAACGGGTTCTTTGAGTTGATGGAATCGAGTAATAGCGTCTTGCGCCCTTTGTTGAATCTCCTCACTCATGAAATGATTATTTTTAACGAATTGATCAGCCGCGTCGTTGATCGTTTCACAATTATCAGTGTGTTGTTGAATGTCGTTTTCAAGTATTGTGTGTTTTTTGAGGAGGTTGTTAACGGTTGCCAAATCTTTACCGACGTCTGTGGATGTTAACTGGGCTTCGACTTCGAGCAGCCAAGCTTCGAATTCATCGAGAGATCGGTTGAAAAGTAACGCTTGATAAGCTTCGTTCAAACGGTCACGTTTCAGGTGTGACTGTTCAATTAATTCTTTCCACCGATTTTCTAATTCATCAATTCGGTCGGCAATGTCTTTGCTGGCGTAGTGTTTATTCTCAATCAAGTCTCGCCCTTCTTCAATCACGTTGGTGACGCGTTCATGATTTGCAAACACTTCGGCTTCGAAAGTTACATGTTTTTGGATTTTGTTTTGCAAGTTGTATGGTTCACGATAATTTTCGTCGGTTGCGATTTGTAGTTTGTGGTTCAACCAGACCTCAACGTCGTATTCGTTTTTAAGGAATTTTTGTAATGCTTTTGATTCGTGTAGGATTTTCTTGCGCTCTGCTGCTTTACCCAAAAGTCGGTTTTTACGAGCCATTATTTCGTTTAATTTTGTTGCGACTTCGCTGTTCGCGTAAGTTGGATCAGTTGGTGTTTTACCTCCTACTTTTTTACGCGACAATTCATCGATACGTGACAGTGGTTGTGTCAACATAGTTTCAAAAACTTCGTGCTTTCTGATGAGAGCTTCAACTGCGCGAGGTGTATCACCAACGTCGTCGTTATTCAAGAAAGCTTCTTTATCGGCTAACCAATTGTTTAACTGGTTGGCTTGTTCTTTGAAGTCTTGGAGGTCGTATTCGTACGTTAGTGCGTCCTTATGGTGCTCCCAAGCTTGCTGAATATAACTCTGAAGTTCCTCCAATTTGTTCACTCCTAAACACAAATGAATTAAACGGTGCGGACCGCAGACTAAACCTAAACTTACCGTCAATTATATCAGAATCGTCGCTTTCGGAAAAACTACGGCCGAAATTGATTAATTTTGCAAAAACTTCGTTACGTCCATTGATTTCGGCCTTAAGTTCATCGTGTAAACCTAAAAGTGTCTCAGCTTCGTTGACACTACTTGGCGACTGGTGCGCTTCCATTCGTTTAATGGTGTCACTAACCCATTGTTCCAAATCCTTAACATCTGACAAGAATTTTTGCCTGGCATGCGATCCTTTAAGATTATTTCTGCGACGTTCCCTGGCTGCGATCAACTTCTCCCATTCATTTTGCAACTCTTCCATTTTACCCTGAAGGTGTTGGACAGCGTGCGGGTATTTATCACTCAATAAAACAGCATCTTTTCCATGATCCTGCAACTTATTTTCAACGGCAGTCATTTCACTCTCTAGTGCTTCCTGTTTGCGCGAAAGCAACTCAACGGCGGGTAAACTGCGACCAACGTCGTCAGTCTCCATCGCAAGGAGTTTTTCAGTAATTCTCTCAGCGGTATCAGCGACATCACGATCAAACAAATGGACTTCGGAAGCTGCAGCTAGTTTATTGCGATATTTGGCCAAAGCGCCTTGCAAATCTTGCCATTTCTTAATGAAATTGTCGCGTCTTTGTTGCACTCCGGGATGCCCTTGCTTTGCAAGTTTGTTAGCCAGGGAATTAATGGTTTTGATTCGAGTGTCGTCAATGCGCATATCGCTATCAACATCGTCAAGTTTTCTCTGCAAAGCTTGGCAATGTTCGTAGTCTTTGCCCACGTCGCCGGCTTGAATCATCACTTCTTTGTCCCTGATCCAAGACTCGATTTTATCCAATTGGTTGTTAAATTCTAAAATATCTTGTGCCTCTTCGAGACCTTTACCACGCGAGTCCACTTCACGCAAAAGCTGCCTCCAAGCATCGTCCAAATTCCGCAACTGCACTTCAATATCTTTAGAAGCTTTGTGTTTCTTTCCCAAAAGTGTCTCTCCCTTTGACTTGACTTCCTTGATTTTGCCTTCATTGGCTGCGATTTCGGCCTGGAATGCTTGGTGTTTTTGCAATTCCTTGATTTTGTCTTCGAGATTGGTCACTTCACCGGTCTTTACTTGCTTTTCCAACTTCTTTTGTTTCTCGGCTATCCATATCTGGGCCTCACCTACGTCTCTATTGAACTCCGCATACAATAGAGCATCGGCCAGGAGTTGTTTTTTGCGATCACTCAATTGGTGGACTTGTTGTCGCCTGGCTCCGACTTCTTTCAGCCGTTTGGCGATGTTTTTACTGTCGAAGTGTTGTTGGCCGATTAATTTCTGGCCGGATTTCACAAGAGTGTCGAATTTTTCATCTTGATGGACGATTAGTTTTTCAAATTCTTCGTGTTTCTTGACTTGATTGGCGACTTCATCGACAGTTTCGCCAAAATCTAAGTTACTCAAAGTAGCTTCTTGTGCATTGGTGGCGTCTTCGATTAGTTTTGCTTCTCTTAGTAGCATATGCAAATCGCACAATTGGTCCAAGTGTATTTTCTTTATCTGCCAGTCGGCGTGAAGTCTTTCTCGTTCCTGAAGCAAGTTCTTGTATCTTTCACCAGCTTCAGTTGCTGCATAATGCCCTGTTTGTTCCATTGCTGTTAAATTTTCGGCAACATCTTTAAAATCGGCTTCCCTCGCTTCAATTTCATTCTTCAAACCTTCATGTTCGTTACGCAGAAACTGTGCTCTTGCGATACTCCTAACATTCTCCTCCGCTTGCATATCTAGTCTTAACGCAGTCGCCCAATTTGTTAAATTTCTGACTTGGGTTAGGAATTTTTGTAAATCCACACTGGCTTGGAGTTGGTCGTGTCTCAATTCTGCACGTTCTTTCAGGTAATTCCACGCATCGATTACTACTTCTTGTTGATGTTGAATGCTCGATTGATTACTTGGGTAGATTTTCTGCAATTTGCATCCATCTTCAACCAGGACTTGTAACTGGGCTTCTAATGCCACCAATTCGTTTTCGAAAGCTTCGTGTTTTCGGAGTAATGTTAAGGCGGAGTTTAAGTCGCGTCCTAAGTCTGTGCCTAAAGCGGCACTCTTTTCTTGAATTCTTTGCATGGCGTCTGCGACATCGCGATGGAAGCGGTGGATTTCGCCGGCCGCAAGAAGGCGCTGCTCGCGGTTTTGCATCTGGTCGTGCAGTTTTTGCCACGATTGCCTAAGAAAAAGGGACAAAACATTTACTAAAAACGATCATTTTTAAATTAAGGTGAATCAAAAAAATACAATCACAAAACATATTATAGTGTTAGTAAAAAATACATTACCGTACAACGTCATGCCTCTGTCTAACTTCCTCAACGGCTTCTGATTGTGTTAGGGTTCTAAAACAGTTAGTCCAACACCAGTAAGTTACACCACAACCAGGAAATAAAGTGTAATAAATTAAGTGCATAAAAAATAAACACCAAACTTACTCGAGTTGAAGTTGCTTTTTCTGTATATCTGAAATATACGAGCTTTCATTTGCGATTAACTTCTGAGCCAAGTCTTCGCACTGGCGGAATCGCTCGGCTCCTGCTTCGATTCGGTGTTTCAAATCGTCAAACTTGGCTTGAAGAATCTACAAAAGAATGTTAATGTACCAATAGCGACCAAAAAAATGAACTTACAAGAAGGTGCTCGTAATCTTGTCCGTAATCCTCAGATGACGCTTGTTGTAAATTTTCGGCAATCCACCGGTCCAATTCCTCCGACTCCAAAAAGTATTCGTGACGAAACAACGACTCCATAAGGTGGTGTTGTCTTAAAACGGCTTTTCTTTGCAAAGAGCGAACTAAGTGTTCCAAGCTGGACTGCCTTTCTGCAATTAATTTCGAATCTGGGTGCTTATTTTGAATCAAATTTTGTGCCCCACGTCCCATCTCGACTATAATGTTGTTGTAAGTGTCTAATTCAAGTTCGAGTGCTTTATGTTTGGTTAGCAATTTCGTAGCTGAATCCCTGTCTCTACCATAGTCAGTACTGGCCAATATATCGGCTTTTTCGTTCAGCCACGACTCAACTTCGTTGGCTTCAAAGAAGAATTGTTGCGCTTTCAACGACAATTCCAGTTTTTGTGCCCGTTCACTTGCTTTTGTATTTAATTCCTCCCACGCGTCTTGGAGCACTCCACACAAGTCTTTGATTTTGGCACTTTCTGGATGTTTCATATCAACTAGGGTTTGTCCAGATTGCAAGGTTTTATCAATGGCGGGTTGATGACCAACAATTTCAGCCTCGAGTTTCTTGTGTTTTTTGAAGAGATTTTGGGCTTGGTGTAGGTTTTGGCCCAGTGTGGATGATGAAGCGAGAGGGAGGTGTTCTTTGATCCATTGCAACTCAGCGTCGAGTTCAAAATGGAAATTGTAGAATTTCAAAGCCTCTTCTAGGACATCTCGTCGTTTTTTGGCCGGTTCTTCTAATTCTTTGAGGCGTTTTTGACCATCGAGGGCCTTTTGGCGGATTGCATCGGCATCAAAGTGCCCATCATGCATCATATCGTTACTTTTATTCACTAATTCGTCCACTCTGGCCGCACATTGTCCAAGTTCAGTTTCGAGAACGTCTTGCCGTTTTAATAAATCGCGACAAGACCTCAAATCGGTTCCGACGTTAGTGCTACACAAATTCTCGTTAATTTCATCCAACTTGGTCTGAATATCGTCGATTGAAGTGTTATAGTCATGTTGGACAACGGCTTGCCTCAACCTTCTACCTTTTTCAAGGGAAAGTCCGACGAGTTGTTGCCACTCATCATTCAGTTCTTTCAAAGTTTTCGCAACGTCGTCCTTTCTGTAACTGTCTTGAGCAATCAAAGCTTGGCCCAATTTATTCACTGTGCGAAGTTGCCCTTCGTTTGCTCTCAATTCTCGTTCAAACGCTTCGTGTTTTTGTAACTTCCGCTCCAGGTTAGTTAAGTCCCGGTAACTTTCATCAGACGCAGTTTTAAGTTTCTCATTCAACCAACTGCGCAAATCGTGCACTTCGGCACAAAACTCCTGATAATTTTTCGATGCGTCCAAAACGTTTGTTCTTTGTTGGCACAAATCTTTAACAGCTTGGCGCCGTTGCAGGACTTCGTTTCGTTTATCGTCGATTCCTTTGCTTTCGTAATGATCATCAGCGATTAACGCGTCCGCTTTTTTGCTGAAGAGATTGACGCGGTCGTCTTGTGCGAATAAAGTGTTAGCGAAGGCTTTGTGCTGCTTTTGCAACGCTTCTACTTCATCAAGGGAATTCCCTAAGTCGGAAAATTCCAAAAATGCTTGATGGGCCGATGTTGCAGCGTCGATATTATCGGCTTCTCTGTTGAATAGTTGTAATTGGTGACACTGGTCCAACCAACGTTGTTTTTCCTTCCAACCGCGACCTATTGCTGCTTGTTCCGCATTCAGTCTTTCGATACGTTCCGCAACTTCTGGTAGTTCAGGATTCGATTTTAAGAGTGTTTTACCCAAATCGGTCAACTCGTTAAATTCGTCATTTTTCGCCTTAATTTCCTCCCCCATGTCTTTATGATTTTTGAGTAATGCTTCCGCAGTCTGCACGTCTCTAACCATGTTATCAGCATTCAATTGATCCTTAACATCGGCGACCCACCGCAAAAGATCTTTACACGAATTGGTAAATATTTGCTCACCAACTGCATTCTCAAGCCTGGCTCTACGTTCACTGGCTTTGTCTTTAACCTGTCGCCACAAACCTTCGATTTCGTCCTGTCTTCGTGCAACGTTTTGTCGTTCGTTAGGATACGCTGATTTGACCGAATTTGCTAAATGCATTACTTTGGTCACTTTTTCCTCAACAGGGGCAAGCTCACGTTCGAGATTATCATGTCTACGCTGTAAAGCTTGCACAGTTTTTAAATCGTGAGCCGAAACGTGGGTATCAAGCTGTGTCATTTTCTCCAACATCCAGTCTCTAGCTTCGTCACAAGTTTTCTGGAAAAGCTCAACACTACTAGCTCCTTCGAGACTTTTCTCTTTTCGAGCTTTGAGCAAGTTGAGACGCTGCCAAGCGCCTTGGACTTGGCGGTGGCGCGATTTGATTTTATCAATTTGCGAATGTTTCTGTTTCTCGAATTCTTTAACATCGTCGTTTAGTTCGTCCATACGTTTGTTATTGGCGGACAAATCAGTCACAAATTTCTCGTACTTGCGTTTTGCTTGTTCAATACTGTCGTTAGGGTCGTCAACTGCAAGCAACTTTTCTTTATCTTTGATCCATTTCTCAAAATCGTCACATTCTTTATAAAATCGGAATAGCTTCACAGCGTCTTCCAAGAGAGCATGTCTTTTAGCTGCAACATCCAGGAGATGTTGATACGTATCGTTGATTTTCTTCTGTCTTTTGGGGACACTATCATTATCGTCAACTTTCCTTTTCACAGGTTTGCGTTGTTTGAAAACCTTGACTGGGACTTTTTGATTCACCATTTTCGTCTTTTTAACTTTTTGCATAACTTTGACAGTTTCAGGTTTCCGGTATTGCATTTGTAACAACCTGGGTTCAATCTCCGTTACGTATTTAGCGGGGGCGAAACCGTCCGTTCCGTCAGCTTTACGTACACACCACCAATCCGGGTTGCTCTTATTTAACAAATACATCACTTCTCCTTTAACCATGTTTAAACCGTGGTCATTAAACGGATACAATGCTTTGACTTGTGGCACTTTTTTCTCTTCGACGACCATTTTGTACTCGACTTTTTCTACAGGTTCTTCAACCCAAACTTCAGTTGGAATCATCCTGTTTTCGTATACTATTTCTTCAACCGGTTCAGCTACTTCAACTTCAGCAGTCAAATCAAGATTGGAAATCCCGGACGCAATCAAGCGATCAGCTTGCGTATTCAAACTCAAAATATCCCCTTTGTAAGCGTTCAACTCTCCTTCCAAATCCTTGTGTCTTTGGAGAAGTGCTTGAGCGCTTGGTTCGTCACTTCCGTAATCACTAGAATTCAAAATCGAGGTTTTTTCATTCAACCATGAATCGGCTTCGTTCGCATCGGCGTAAAACTGATAAGTTTCAGCAGCGTCTTGTAACTGTTTTGTTCTATCATTGACTAGTTTTTCCAAATCACTCCAAGCTTGTTTGTTGCGGCCCATGTGTTGTTGAATTTCATTAGACCGGGGATGTTTTTCTGCGATTAGTTGTTTTCCAGTCGCTCCTAATTGATCGAATTTATTTCTACGTGCTTTGATTTCATCCATGAGGACTTTGTGTTTTTGTTGGAGAGATAATACGCCGCGTAAGTCTTTAGCTGTAATACCAGCTTGACAAATTCGCTGTTTTTCAATTAGCCAGGCCTCTTCGTCTTCTTGGTCTTGGAGGAATTGATAAAAATTTCTCGCTTCTTCAAGCAGACCCTTTCTTTTATCACTAGCATCCTGCAAGTCCTTGTAAGTCGCAGACAACTCTTGAATTTTCTTCTTCAATTTTTCTTCTTGTGGATTTTGAGCCAACGTACTCTCAGCGAGACGAGTAAGTCGTCGTTCTGTTTCACCCAAAGAACTCACTTGAAGTTCTTGTAAGGCATGTTTGTGTAATAATTCTTCAACGGCCATTAGATGTATTCCCGTGTCAGTGGTCGATAAGTCGGCTTTCAATTGTTGCATACTGTTCAAAGTTGTATCAATTTCCATTTCCAAAGATTTGATATTGACCATACGATTCAATTTCAGTTTATGTTTTTCCAACAAGTCCAACAGCTGCTTCCATTGGTTTAAAATTTCAGCCTCTCTCTTTACAACCCGATCGGAATTTCTGTATTTTTCTCTTACCAATTCATTGCACATTTGAGTCAAATCATTGACACGTTCTTGCCTCGCTAAAATATCAGCACTTATAGCTTCGTGTTTCTTGACAGTAGCATCAACTTGGTCTCGGTTAGAGCCGTACCGAGGGTCCGATAAGACTTGGATCATTTCTTTAACGTAACCTTCTCGGAGCACACTTTTACGTTCAAATTTGTAATAAAGTTGTTCAAGGCGTTCTTGTCGGAGTAATTCGTTCCGGAGGGCGACTTCACGGTTATGTTCGGCCCTTTCAAGGGTTTCCCAAGCCCGTTCTATGTCTTGCACGAGTTTACCATCAGGTGGAATGAAAGCTGGTTGTCTCAATTCTTTGAGTTGGGTGTTGATGTTGAAAAACAAGGCTTCGATTTCGCTCCGTTCGATGTATTTCGGAGGCTTTTCCTTCGTTCTGTAGCGAGCAAAAGCTAGAAGAAGCGTTTGGATGCCTTCTAGTGAATTGGGGAAATTGCGATCTTCCAGTTCTACGATTTTAATTTTAATCCAGTCTAGTAAATCTGTGGTTAGTTCGTCGTAATTGACTTTCATCTTGTCGGCGTCAACCATTTGTTTAATTATTTTGGCAATTCGTCGTCCGGACTTTTCTTCATTTTTCATTCGGGCAAAAGTGTGATAATATGAGGCGACATAAGTCATGATACTCTTCTCGTCCGGTCTAGAGTTATCAATATCTTCAGCATCTAAAAGCCGGGGAATTCCTAATTCGTTATTAGCAACGTCAAAAGCATGGTTTAAATTATCAATGTTTCGGTTATGTACTAAATCGTCGTAAGTAAATAAGTCTGGTCTGTGGGCATGTATTAGGGCATTAAAACCTAGACCAGTGCGCCAAGATGTTGAAAAATCGCGAATATCAACACCTTTATACCCTTGTGTTTTACGTTGTGCCCATAGGAGAAGAGCATCTTTGGCTGATTTCTTTTCAGAACTTTCATTTTCCTCGTCCTTAATAAAAAAAATCAAAAGGAAAATTCCAGCATTTTTGATTACTTACCACGTCAATTTCGATTTCTTGAATTTGGAATCTTAAAATGATGGTCCAGATTAAACCCAAGATAAGTCGGGGATTCCCATCGACAATATCTTCGGCTCCTATACTTTCTAACCGAACTTTTGTATGCAAAAACGCCAAACTCTTGTTGACGTTTTCGATTTTGTGTACCCGCATTTTCCCATTGTTTGGTTTTGCTAGTTTTTCACCGGATATTATTTCTAAAAGTTTTAATAATTTCTTGCCGTCTGCTAAATCTACAAATAAATCGTCGACCTCCATCCGAACCTAGAAGGAATTCGTTCCCAGTCAAAACATAAATCAGTAGAAAAACTGCCTACGCTGGCTTAATTTAAATCATAAGCACATTTAAATTGCCACTTTTATTACTCATAATTATGGTTAATAACTCTCTAATAATCGAGACAATAAATACACGATTAATTAGGGCTAATCAAGAACTGACCCTGACACGATCCGGCTTTAATGTAATGATGATATTTTATCAAATAAGGACAGATCGTATCTCGGTGCACCTTGGCGCGAGTTAAGTGGAAAGAGTTTACAATTTGCATTTGTATTCAAAAATTTAAATACATTTGAATCACAAAGAAATTTGAGACAGTGACTAAAACAGACCAAAATCTTTGTTTATTTCGTTTTCACTTCTGTTGTCCTTTTACTCATCACCATAAACATTATCATAACGCATACCTATGCATAAATCGAAGGACACTTTCAATAATGATAAGACAAGTCGTAAACAAATCAGCAATGCAAGAATTGGAATTATTACGCGTAAGCTATTCGATATATTTTTACCTTTTGAAGAAAGGAGTTCATCCATTTGGTGAACGTCTTCTTCTGTATGTACAGACGTTCTTCCTGCAGGACGCGTATTCGGCCCTGCTCGAACTTCTGTACTTCATCCCTTTGAGTCATGTTGGTTCGATGTTGCACAAAGGTTTGCCCTCTAGGGTCATAATGCACGAAGCCAACTGTAACAAAAACATTTTTGCTTATATTGAAAATGTAATAAAGTATGAAGTTTGACAAATGCAGGATATCAAGCGTAGTACCTTTTTTCAGATAACTAATCCGTGACAAGCGATCGATCATCCACACATAAAATAAAATTTTACTATCAGAGAAAAATATTTTGCTCTCGAAATTATTTCGTCACCAAAAATAATCCCTTTGAGAACATAATATAATAAAATGTGTGCTTGACGATAGTAAATCAACTGGAGATTTTTTTGTTTATTTGTTGTAACTATTACAATACTAGAGATATTATAGTTAGTTTAGGTGTTGGAATGTAACAAAATATTTATTTTGGTTGGTTTATTTCTTATCGTAGGATTATTGATATGGATTGAAGTTATTTTATTACAACATAGCAAAGAACCCATTACGAAATTAAAGCGAAATTAGATTTTTCCCGATTGCGATTTCTATAATTATTATCATAACACTTCATCTGTTAATTTGATCATAATTGTATCAATATCGAGATCTATTAAATCAGAAGCTGTTAATCTTAGAACAAGTGCAGATACAACTAACCTTATCAAAAAGAAAAAGTAATTTTAGACATGAGAAATAATGATATAATTCGGCGATTGCAAAGGTTTTGAATTTCTGATAAAACTAATCAATTAAATTTTCAAAATTTTTTGCTTTGTGTTTGACAAGCGAATAAGCCTGCATTTTTTGCAGTGCCGGTCGTTTGTCCTGGAGAAAGCTACATTCACGGTCAACTACTACAATACGTAAGGCTAGGTCAATAAATAATAATATAAGTTATATAACAAGAACAAGATGAAAATCTGTAAAAAACATATGCATGGTCATGCTGTTTTACAACACAATGCCTTACCAGGACCATTTTATTGAAGCTGAATAAAACAGTTTCAATTTGCATGAATCATATATAATTATTGTAATAATGTGTCTATGACACATACACTTGTCTTCGTGTCCTCGTCTTTCAAATTGATCTGTCGTGATGTCATCTTCAAAAACTCATTTGTACACTTATTTAAAAGTACTAGTTTAGATAAAAAACTGATGTTGTAGTCTTCGAGATTAGTTTGTGTGGCACCCTTTAGCCTACACTGCCTTAAAAATCTAAGCGCCCATACACAGTCAAGTCATGATAACTTAATCATGATACGTTATAGGCGTAGACTTGAACACGAGACTGTATCAATTTAAAGCAAGTATTTACATAGAAGTACAATTCGCCCACATAAGCAACTTAATCTATTTATTGTAATACAGTACGCTCCATAAAGAAAAGAAAAAAATTACCATAAGGTGTTCCTGACATATTCTAGTACTGCATCACCATATTGCAAGAGCACACATTCAAAGTAATAAAACTGACTAGTATCAGATTATCAGTTTCAGAGTAACTAGATAACGCACTCAAATATAAAGGTAATGTCAGCTATCTGCTCAGCAGTTGAGAGGATTGATTTGGATAAGTCAGTCCTAAGCCTGTTCTCGCTTTGTGCTAAAATAACAAGTATCAATTTCGATGACTGAAAAGTACTACTTTATGGACGATCTCAAAAAATTTGTCCTTAAATTTTCAAGTTTCAGTTAATTAGGATGGCCACTGACTAAGATTACAAAATAATTTTTCTCTTGTCTAAACATTCTTTAAATTGTTTTCAGCTTAATGTAAATAAATAATAATTGCATTTGAATAAAACATCCAGAAAATACATAAAATGTTGCATCATTCGAGAAAGTGCATCGAGTTGTTTAGTTTATTTTGAATATTTTAAATAAGATAAAAAATTGCGGAAGACGTAAAATTATTTCCTTCAAAGTTAAATGGAACCTTTAGTTAATTCTTATATCTGTATCTCCATCCACGAAGGTGTTTAGCACAAAAGAGTTCTTAGAACTATGAGTTTGACAATCCCACATGACCCAATAAATGCCAAATACATGGAAATTCATGAGCGTACGAACAACAGAACCAGAAACGTGCTACTATGTCTGACAAGCGAATGTGGCTACACCTGGCCATTGAAAGACCTCACCCACTACGAAGCACGAGGCACCGGTAGATCCTCCGAGATCACACTAAATTGAAGATGACATCATTGTTTCTAACCGTTTTCGGCCAAGTGTAACCGTTTTAATAATGCAAAAAAATTTAACCGAAAAATTGCGAGTCTGTCACGTATTTCCTACACCCACACGAGTAGACTGGTTCTAATCCGATGTAAACACATAATATAGAAATTTATAAGACACACTTCTAGCATATTTACACGAGGATAATCTTTACAGCGTTAATAAGGAAGCAATAGTTGCAACAGTATGATTAAGAGTCTACCGGAGAAAATTATTCCGCAAAAGGCAATTTTCGATTTTCTCCTACGAGTGTTGGAATAAAAATGCGTTCAATTAAGATAGTAAAATAAGAAACTGCACACATTTAATGTTTATGTCCACTTAAAACCGGTAATAATTCAAACACTGTTGTGTTACATAATACTGGAAAATATGGATCAGCTAGACCCGATCACCTTGGTCTTTAAAGAATCTCCAATCTTAAAACAATTAGGTACTGATGATACAAATCAAGTTTTTGCAATAATTTTATTGAAGCTCTGAGAGATTGCTTAACAAAAACACTTAGTCACCTGTAGCTCGCAATGAAGGATGTCAGCTCTAATTAATATTAATGCAAACCAATTAGAACAATTTATATACTTTATGTAAGAGCTTGATTTGATTTTGAAGTACCACAGAGTCATGTCGTACTACCGGAATACCATAGTCTCACACAAATCGAAGATGTGAATCGTGACCAATTATGCAGTTTAGAAAAACCAACGCCTTTCTCAAGAATGTAACCTTTATGCAGAGTTCGCAATCTCTCATGCTTATTAGGATATAGGTGAGATTCCAAACATTACCTGGATGATTGTGCCTTAGAACAACACGAAGAACGTGTTAGATAACAGGCATTAGTGCGAAGAGATTAGAACTAGAGCTCGCGATTATTTACCATCAAAGAAAAAATTCCAAGTTTAAGACAATAAGGCATATCGCCGATACAGTCATTTTTTAATTTATCGAATCTGTTCAAATTTTTTAAAATAAACAATAAAATTTTGTGGCAGTCAAAGTTTAAGCAATCTTTTCCCTAATTCTCGGAATAGGAATGTTATCACCTGCCCATTTGGAAGTTATGGAAAAGACATCTGCTCCATAAAAAGGCACGTAAAAAAATTTAGAGCACAGCTCTTGTCTAACATCATGAAAATAAAAAATAAATTAAAATCTTTCTTCAAAATTGAAACGAATTATTTTTTAACAATTTTTTTTCAATTATTTGTGACCTGGATTAACATGACTAGCCCATTGCAAGAAGTCAATTATAATCAGTTGTTAAGTGCGCAAATACGCATATCGGTAACGGAAACATCAGTTGTTTAACAACGTATTATTCTCTGCAAAGATTGAATAAAATTTAAATCACTATCGTTGCGCTTGACTGCTCCAACAATTAATCTTTTGTTTATCTCATTAAAACTATTTAGAATATTTTAATTAATTGATATACGTTCATAACGAATTTTGTTGTACTTTCACCAGTTATCAACCGCTTTTGAGACCGCATAAAAATTTAATAATAATAATTAGGCAATAATATTGGCATACATTATAAAATTACGGAATATTTCCGCCTGCAGCAGTGGAACGTATAGAGCACAGGAAGTTCGGTTCAAAACGCACAATTCAAAAAAAAAAACAAATTTCAAATAATTCAATTATAGCACTCACCAGTCGTACAACTGGAATAATAAGTGTAGAACTTCATCGCACCCTCAAAAACCCTCACACCTCTGCAAGCATCCGCTTCTGACTAACATCTGATGCAAGAAGCGTTTCCGTTTTTAGCTCCCTACGTTTATTATTTCAACCCTAGTTTTAAAAGTCATATCCCAATCGTGACACGTCCGAAAGAAAACGCACAAAACCTCAAACGTTTCCGGTGCTTATCCGGATCAAAGCTCGTGCCGAAATCGGGGTTTAATTGTTTCCAAGCATCGAAATTCTATTAATAAAATGTCAAAGAGAGTAAGAAAACGGCGTGCTTTCACCGCAGCGTGATCGATGGACGAAAAAAAGCGATTCCTGAAATACCACAGGATTACAAGCCTAATCAACTGATTAGCATTCTCATTAGGTGGTCTACTTATCTGCGCTAAATATGGACGCAAATATGCCGCTCGAATCCATCGAACGTAATTGCTCATCATGACAACAATTATAGTTGCGGGGGTGTCATTAATAACCGTTGGGTAATACATACTTTCTTCGATTAGAAGATACTTAACTCATACATTATTCAAATTCGAACGTAATATCCTCATTCTTGATAAAACTCATCAATAAATGTGTCACTTTATGCATGACAAAATTGTTAAGGTTTTCAAAACAGAAATGAGCAATTTTTATTAGATGACCACATGACGACCTTCACTTGATGTGGATGAGCTCAGTTGGAAGCAATGCGATTGTTACGATATAATTTATTCCAAAGTGTGGAAATATGTAACTCTGACGTAAGAAACTCAATACATTTTTGTTTCATTGAAATAATTGCAGCACCATTTAATGACTGCATTATTAAAATAAACAGTCAACATGATAACGTTATAATCTTCGTAATTTTATTATCCAATAAATTGAAACCACTGCCCAACAACTGCAGAAAAAACTGCAACACAATGTCAACAAACAGTTATTTTTTAGTGATAAAACCGAGGATAAAACATTTAATAAAATACACATTTTTGTCTTAAAAATGGAACTACTATCTGCACGTATAGTCGTTTTTTTTTAAATCAATTGTCAAATTGTTTTAACGTTGGCAACTCCATTTAAAATTAGTGGTCCAGGCTTCGTTCCTATGGCAATGTGGCAGGGTTCCAACATAATTTCAAAATTTTTGACACTGACAGTTGATTTAAAAAAAATAAGGTATATATGAGTTGTAAAATCCCCCTGAAAGCACTTGACTTTCTGGTGTCAAATGTGTCTAAATTTTTTGGATATTTTTTCGAATTTAAATGTGAAGTATCAGTTTTGCACTACAAACTCCAACCTCCAACAGGTGATCCATCTTTGGTAAATCCCACGCCATGTAAGAATGCACCTGCAAAGTTATGTTAACATGTTACACAAGCGGTATTGCTAATTTCTTAAGAGTAGACATTCTATGCCAGCAAGAACAAACAAATGATGCAGACGCAACTTTCAAATACATGTTAACTAATAAGTTATGATTAAGAAGTAAATTACAAAATTCCATTCAAAGTTCACGAACCAGTTGCATTCGAAAAAGCACTTAAAAAAGTTGAAGTAGGTCCACAATCAGTAGGAGAAATTCATACTAACAATATAGATAATATTTTATGAAGTTGTGCAGAGTAAATTAATAACACTGGAAACAGAAAAATGTAGAGACATTCTAACTATCTTGAAGCAGAATTCTGATTATATTCGCAATCTTTCTAATGCCAGACAACATTTATTATTAGTAAAGAGAAAATTATGTGGAGGTTGCAACAAATATGTAATGCCCATTTTTATCCTGAATTTGATGAAAAACAACTTTCAGTATTTCTTCACAACGCAGTGATTGATCGCTGCATCTTAAATCAATTACCTCCATAAAACCCCGTAAAAATTCTTGGAAAACTAATGGATTTCACGAATGGCATCAATAAAACACTGTTTACGGATCTTCACGATTGATTAATTTGGTTTAATGAAAATGGACGTTATCTTACGACTTTAATTAATGTTGACTTAGCATTTCGCATAATGCAAAAAACTGGAAGTGATTGACACCATTAAGACGGCTAAATTTAAAATATCTCGGTCATCGACAATCAAAAGTGCCTTTTTATCATGCGTGAAAGTGGACCAAGTGATAAAATTTTCATACAATCGAATTAGAAATTGCATTTATCCCGATAAAAGAAAAACAAAGAATGCGTGCATGCCGTATAAATTTCCGGTCGACAAAAACCTCTTTCCTCTTCCGACACATGGTAGCGCCGTTATGCAAAATGATCGCTTGGTTGCTTTGCATGCTCTCGTTTCCATCATACGCCACAAAAGGTGTGAGAAAACGGCGGCGGCTCAGTCACTCGTAATTTTCTGAAGGTAATATTTCCATTTTATGGCAAAATCTTGAATTTATGGCATATATCGGGCCATTTTATGGTGAACTGAAGAAAACCAAGTCGTATGTAAAATTAATTAGCAGCTTTACGTAACCATAAACATGTTCTGCGATAACATTTCTTCTTGAAGCAGACTTTATTAAAATGAAACAGCAGTATGTCAACCAGTCTCAAGCGTATGAAAAAATGTCTCGTAATAAAATTTTAACGATTAAAAACAATTTTACTGTTGTGAGGTTCAATGACTGGTTATTTCGCTTGTTACCAATTATTTTTGACACTTTCTTAATTCTTCTTAATTAGGCTATATTTAATACTTGATGTGTTGCTTATATTTTAACGAACAGTCTAAAAATCATTGTGCTTCACATAACTAGAGGATTATTTTTTATTGTTTAAATTTTTTCTCCTCCAATAATGTATGTAATTTCGGAGCACCTACCCAGGACCCATAATTATAAAAAAGTTAGTGAACTACACGAAAAGTAGTAATTTACATTTGAACACGGTTTTTCCCACTATTTAAATAATAGTGCACTTTGTCGGCTGATTAATGATATTGTTTAGTACCTAGATAAGTAAGTAGTTTTCATTAACTTGATTATAATAATGATAAGAAGATTCCTTCTTTAAAACCTTTCGGATTCAGTTCGTGTCCACCTACATTCATATTCCAATCTTGCATACCTTGGTCTTTTAAATCGGATATTTTAGTGCTATTTATCAAAACGGAATAATTCATTAACGGCTGACAACATAATTGCACTTAATGTACTTTGAAAATTCTTTAGGTCAAATTACAGCAATCGGAAATGTTTCAGTGCAACACCTCAAAAATATGTTTCACGATTATTGCTTGTTTCTTGGCGACTTATTATAATTCGCCTCCGCTTAAACCGACTCTGATCGTGACCTCACTTGATTACTTTTTGTTGGGTTATATAAACTCTTTGATATACCCACCAAGAAGTTACGCCCACCCCAGATGATATGAACATGAGCAATATTGTATTAATTTACAAATGGTAAACGTATACATGGACATTTTTAATTACAACACCTTCGGCATCACAGAATTGTAATCACACTCTTCTTGTATTTCTGATTTCATTCATCTCGGTCCAGTAGTTTAGAAATTAACGGAAATGCATAGATAGGCGGAATTCCACAAATGATTGATGAGATTATTAACAGAATTGTTGGCAAAAAGAAAATTTCGATTTTTCTGATTCAATTGAAATTCCCAACAACGTCCACGTTTCTCAATGAATTCAAGTGAAAGCATGAGAAGATTTGGTGCAAATTCCTGATGCACGTGAATTGATTGAGAATCAAACCAACTCTTCTGGAATGCCTTTGCCATGAAAGTTTATTTGCACCTTCGAAACAGCGCGAATATATCTCGGGACACGTTCTCTTTATAAATAATAGCTTCCATAAATAAAATAACTATTCGCTTTAATGGAATGCACTGAGCTAAGGTCACGAATAAGAACACACTTTAATTAAATAATCAACCAGATTATCGAGCATGGCTTCGGTAAAAAATACGGAAACGGAGTATTGAGTTGCAGGGCTTCCCAGCCGGTAGTGATTGCAAACCGCATTCCCATAATTAAAAAGTCTCCACGATTTATTCCTGTCGCTTTTAGGAGAGCACATTCTCTTGCAATTTACCAATTTAAATCGTACACATTATTCACACACTTTCATCGAATGAGACTATTGTTTTCAGTAGTAACATAAGCTGGGTGTGCCGGAAATTTTTCTCCTTACATATTTCATTCCGTCATAAAAATATAAACATAACATAGGGGTCTTAACTTGACGAAAAAATCGGTTCAAGACACTAAAACTTCCATAAAGATGCAGTTAAAAGGTGCTATTTCTACCACCAAGCATTTAAATCTGTTTAGTAGACAAAACTGTATACCATATGTCGTCGAGGACTGGAAAATGTTAAATAGGGACCAAACCATGACTGTCATTAATTGGTGCCATTAATTAATTTTTAACACTATTTATTTTGAGATAGATAAGCAAATCATACGACTCTTAATGACGTAAAAACTATTATGACGCAACCAAATTGATTTTTATTTCACCCAATATTGCCTCGGTCTATTTATCGAATATACTAATATGAGATGGATAATTTCTGATATTTACTTTTCTTGTTTACATTATTATAACGACCAAAAAAACTGATCAAACATTACCATAAAAAGAAAATGGGAGATTTTTGTATTGAAATGAATGGAAATTAACGGCCAACTTACCTCTTCGATCATACCAAAACATATCCCTTTTCATTATTTTCAAACTTTCACAAAATTTGTCTCAAACGATACCGAATCAGTTATGTAACTCAGGCATGCAAACAAAATGAACTAAACACAATTAAAATGTGTTTTATATGCTGATAAAGTGTTAAACAATGTTTTAGATACGTCAGTGCTAATCACAGAGAAAATTTTGAATATTTTTTTTAGTTTTTCTAATATTCTCGATTAGAAATGAATTATTGGCATTTTATTACTCTGAGTTCCGAAATGTAAATAAAATATAGATGTCATATTTTGCTGAACAATACAGAGTGATTCAGCTGAGATGACGGTTTCAGGTAACTTGGCAGTATCTCTGACGTTCTGATTTATTTACCGGAGACATAAATGCCCACAAACAGTTTTACAACAGCGGCCTAAGCAAATAAAATTTGTAAAACGAGTCATTTCTTAGTCATAAAATGTATTATATCCTTGACTTTACGTATGTACTACGAAATACTATAAGTGGCTCACCCACGTCTTTTTTTTTTCAAAAATAAACCGAATCTGAATTAAAAAGTCTGCAATATTTAAATCGAACCAAAAATAATAGTATATCATACAATCGGTCTATAAATGAATGTAGGATCGTAGTAGGTATTAAAAGTTTGCCGCTTTTTTCCAGAAAAAGCGAACAATGTTAGTATATGAAAAATATGGTTTGACTGGTTGCCTGAGTCGATAAAAATTGGTACTTTTCAAAAAATTTCATTGAAATAAAATAATTAAATGCGGCAAACTCAAATTCCAGAACCACCTGAGATCCTACACTCTTTTATAGACAGTCCGTATTATAGAAATGCGAGTGAGAATTTTGACCCACGAGTGCGCTTGCGCTCGAGTGGGACATACGAGTGCCATTACTTCGATCACATGTGATATACGTTATACGACATTTTATCTTATCTTATCTTATTTTATCTTACACCAATGTGCATTATACCATTGTTTCCGGTGAGAGAAATCAAATTTCTTTCAAAAGAGAGATAAAGCTAAATTTGACAGTAAATCTGACAGCTTTATCTCTCTTGTGAGAGAAATTTGATTTCTCTCACCGAAAACAATGGTATAATGCACATTGGTGTAAGATAAAATAAGATAAGATAAGATAAAATGTCGTATAACGTATATCACATGTGATCGAAGTAATGGCACAAAGAGAGATAAAGCTAAATTTGACAGTAAATCTGACAGCTTTATCTCTCTTGTGAGAGAAATTTGATTTCTCTTACCGAAAACAATGGTATAATGTACCAAAAAAACTGCACCTGTAAGATAAAATTTATTTTAAGTCAGAAAGAAAATATTTTATCTCAAATTGGTCCCAAGATAAGATTATAAGTACTAAGTACATTTTGGTGTTAATAAATCTTTAGGTTAGTAATTTTTGCAAGAATTTCAAATTATCTCAGTTTGTAATAAATCTCCAGCGGTGGAATTTTCGTCTTGCATAAGAGAAGCTCCGATGTAAAATATTCCTGAAAGCTAATTAAAAATCTCAATATTAGCCTTAAGGCAGGCCACTCGGCCAATCTTATGAAATCTGAAAAAATTATACGGTGTACAAACTCGCAAAACGTCCACGAATTCCCGTTATTTTTAAGAAATATTTAATAACAGCAGTAAGAGTTAAAAATTATTATCATAACGGTGCGTTCACCGATACGTCCACAAAGAAAGCTTCCGTTTGTTTACTTCTCATACAAGAAAGCAATATTTTGATGTGATAACGTCTGGAAAGGTCGAGTTAAAGCTCGACCCACCGACCTAACTCACATTCTCGAAAGATGACCTGGTGTAATCTTGTCGACAATCCCTCAGGCTACGTCTCATATTACAAAAACTCATCCATCGGAAAACTGGACGTTGAACATCTTGCAGCCTGATGGTCTCAATGTTGGATGAAATAGAAAAATCGCTCTTGAAACCCGCTTTGTTTACAGCCAAAAACACGTCTTTTCTGTAAATATTGCACCTAAATAAGGTGAGGAGTGAAAAATGTGCAACGAGTCTGTTGGTGTGTTATGCATGATTCATGCATGTCCGACAACTTAATTGCAACAACGGTTTATCTGCACATGAAATAAATAGTTTATCTCGTGATTCTGTTTGCATGCTAATCTCTGCTCGGATGGGTTCACACGATGATGGTTGACACCAGACAAAAAATCGGATCTAGCAAATTGGTCACGAGCACCTATAGATTGATGAAACGATAACAAACACCACACTCTTTGAATATATACAATAATTGCGGTCATTAAATTTTGGAATGCGCGTTATTTTAAACGCTTCAATATCAATAATTTTAAGTTCTTCTTCAGATTAGATTAGATTTTTTTGAGAAATGATTACTTAAAAGAAAGCTATAACTGTGAAGAAAAAAAGACCTGAAGACAGGTTTGTAAAGCCTATAAAGGAAACAGAAGTTACAAAAATCGCAGGAGATTAACAAAAAACAATATAACGGTGAAAAGTGAACGGAAACGTAGAAAGAAAAAGCGAGGATCTATGATGACAAAAGGGAGCCAACAAGAAAATATCAATCATAATTAATGGCCAAAAAGGATCGAAAAAATACAAATAGCGAATGTATGTTTTTATATTTTTCTATCAATACCCCAACGTTCATAACACTACCTCATATTAACACACATTACAAACCATTAGAATCGATCAAAGCTTATTTTATCAGGTACTAATAATTATTTATTCGACGAGTTTGAGTGTAAATCGGACGCTTTATTTCACGAGTGGATTTTTAAACGTCGAGTGATAACGAGAGGTTTTTCATCCACGAGGTGAAATAAATGAACCGATTTACACGAAAACGAGTTGGATATAACATTTTATTCTTCGAATTAGACTCAACAAGGCTTAAAATTGATTTAAATCTGTTAAAAATAATCTGACGTTTCATATTGAGAAATATCAAACATCAGTTGTTAAAACTTTCCTTACACAAGAGCAAAAACCATAAATTTTGATAGAGCCGAAGAATAAACAAAATTATGACATAAAATCTACTGACAGAGGCTTGAAAAAAGGGACTACTCAAATATAATATAAGGATATTATATCCTTACATAACTGGAGTAGTTTTTCTCCGAATATGCAAACATTTCGCAAAACGTATCTACTTATAATGAAAAAAAATCTGATAACGTGAAAATTCCATAATCTACTGTTTGCCAAATAGTCGAAACCAAAATTTCAAACTTGTTTAATTGCAATTATATTGCTCACACTCAGTAAATATGGGTAGATTTGCTAGTTGACTTTTTCATATTACGGTCGGAAATGGAGCGCCTTTTTTCAAACACTTTGTGTATCTAAAAAATTCCTATCATCGTCATTCGTTAAACATCCGACTTTTAACACGAAACGTCCATAAAATGAGACTCCAGGTAAAAAATTTCACCCTTCGGAAGGGAATATATTTTTTTTGAACGAACCGTCACACCCACTTGTAGGTAGGTTTATATTCCAAATAAAATGCCATCAAGATCGAGAATATTAATTTGAAAACACGTTCAAGTGAATCATACTGCTTTGTATGCAATGCAAACAATTGACAACAAACCTACAACAAAATTAAAATGTATGTTAGTGTTAAAATGACAACTGTATTAAAGGTGTGTGAACATTTTCGTGTTCTAGTTGAGCGTTCAAGTCTCCCAGAAAACATCAACCATTGCCATATTTAATTTGGTTTCGTGTTAATAAACTTTAAGAAAGTATCACCGGCGACTTTGTCATTTAAATAATAATGAACTGCACCTACCTATACTCTTTAAAAAACGAAAACAGGAGAAACCGACTTGAATTTCTGTCTACATAGTCTTACACAATTCTCATTTTGCAATGTTTTTGCATACACGAGGAAAAATGCATTATTCATACACACAGTGTGGAACATCAAAATTACTGTTACGTCATGATTCTTGTAAACAAAATCAAATATCCGTATCCTCGTAACACAATAATTTAGTTTTCACACCGACCAAGAAATGCAAAGTGAGCATTGTTTTTAAAATATCTCGCTAGTCGCTACTAACTTCAAGTAGTTTTGAAAAGTCTCGCTGTAAAACCTTGCAAAAAGAATTTCAAAGTGTATAGAAATCGTGCTAAATTCCTCATATTTAGTTTAGACCTGATTCATTAAGTTCCATAGAAAGTTTAAACCGAATAAGAACAATACCCGTTTAAGACTTGAATTTAATGCTTATTTAATGAATTAGTAAATATATAAAAGACATTCTTCAAGTGGTAAATGACCGCAATAACGAAACTATTCATTTATAATTTGTCCTAATTAGGAATGGGAAGTCAAAACATAATATATTCATTGTTTGCTACCGAATTTTTACACCCATTCACACGTACTGAACCCGGTTGGCCATGAAATTAAAGCCCAAGCTGGACTGAATCAGACTGTCAACATGTCAAGTAAATAATTTTACCAAAAATGTATTTCATTAATTAGTAAAGCAACACACCTAATTATTTTTTTATACTCCAAAGAGCCATGAAAATTTCTTAGAACGGTTCCAGGAACGACTTTCTTAATTCGAACAAATAGAATCTTTTCTCTCTTCTTTTTTGCTGACATTATTATGCTTGTAGTCTTCTTAAGTTACAATGATAAAATACCGTGTTAGATAACAAAACATTGATAATAACAACTCTCATTAGAAAACATTGTCTAAGATAAATGTTGTTTTATTGCCATTTTATCGAATCTGAAAATGATAATTTTATAAAATAAATAAAACTATATAAAAATATATAACTAATATATAAAACATATAAAACTGGTACAGCAAAATGTCATATTTGAAATTTTCATGTAGTTTCATAAAGCGAAATAAAATTTTGCTGTACTAGTTTTTTATGAATACGATAGTACTTTTCAGGATAATTTACTAATTTGCGGATTTGTGGATTCCAAGAGAAAATATTTAGAAATCTTTGCACACATCTGGTAAAATGCGATTCAATTACTTGTGAAATGTTAGTAAAACTACTTCACCTTCGAGTTTATGGGAAATGACGTCAACTGCGTTTTCACAATTTTTGCATAGCGGTGTCACTTAACGAGTAATAAAAGCCACTTTATTCACTGTGGAGTCCTCCGTGTTTTGTTTTTATAAATTGGCAAATAAATACAATTAATGACCCAGATATCGCTCAGCAAACACAAGCAGAAAACCTGATTCTGAGCGATCTCCGATAATACATTTAAATGAATTCCATCCGCGTCTCTAATAACCGGTAGACCTTTGACACGTCGTCTCCGGACCCGAAAAAATCACCGGAAAACTCCGGGAAAGAAAAGGGGGGCGTTCCGGGTGTCGTTGACCCATTCCCATCATGATGTCATCGTCTGCAAACCGAAAGATAAATAACACTTTGGTAGCCCCATAGACAGTGTCCTTGATTCTTGGTATACTTTGCATAATAGCATCGCAGCATGCCCTGCCTAAACGTCAGACTCCACACAGACTTCTTGATCGTGCTGACATACAAGAAACAAGAATTTGCCGCGCCTATTTTGCTGTTTTTATCCGCACTTGACAATAACAATCCCGGCATTGGCTTCAATTTCGCAAATTGTGGCCCATTTAATCGATTTTGCAGCGAATTTTCAAATTGACACTGGCTTGAACTCAGTGCCATCGAGGCCAACCAAGATCAACCAACTCGAAAATACTTTACCAAAACGGTAAACCAGACGCTGGTTACCGGTGGATGGTTTATAACCGAAAATACGGTTTCAAAGACGGTTCTTTCCATCACACTTACCACTTGTTACAAAGTTGTGTCGCCGTTTGTAATCCAATTATTGTAACTCATAAAATACACACAACACAGAAAATACACTCGCAACCACTCTAATTGTTCATAATGTTGGAATATTTTGGCACAATCGCGTAAAAATTATAATAACACAGCTTCGCCGCGTCTTCTTCCACGCTTGCGTTTCGTAGATTTAACTTAATTCAGCATCAACAGGTGGTACTACCAACCCAACGACAACAACTAATTTGCATTTCAGTTTCTTACGTTGGTGACCCTTGTGTTTTTTTCCCCAGCATTTCTAAACAATCCAAATAGCATTCGAATGAAACATATAAATAAATAAAACGTTTACTTCTTTTTACTAATATAAAATACATAAGTAGTCACAATTTTTTTTAAATTTGATAGAAGAAACACATTTGAGATGTCAATACTGCTTGGAAGGCCCGTTTTGGTTTTTAAATAAGTCACAAAAAAAGTCACAATTTTTTTTTTTAATTTGATAGAAGAAACACATTTGAGACGTCAATACTGCTATGAAGGCCCGTTTTAGTTTTTAAATAATCAACATATTTTTGAATTATTAAAATGAGATATTTAAATAAATTTAAGTAAAATCTTGACAACAATGTTATAAAAATTATTTGACAGTTAAATTTTTTAAACGTATATCATTTAGGAAGAAACACGATACATTTTTATAATATAAAAATCCATAGATAAGAATATAATTTTGTAAAATTATGTAAAATTCATCGATAAATTAAATTCAATTAATTTAAAAAAATATTGGTTGGCTTGGTATGCAACCAATATTACTCCTTTTTTTACTTTTTATGTTGGCAATTCTGTCTAGAATGTTAAAGCACGAATTCAAATTTGAAAAACGAGTGGCTCTGAAACTTGTTTTTAAACTATTTTTGTAATTTGCCCTTTTTATGGCATTTTGAATAAAAATGCTTAAGGTTTTTTTTAATAGTCTGATAAGTTAAAAAAAATAAGTAAACACTAGTTTACAAATAATAACTTTTTTATTAGCTTATTTCTTTAAATAAGATTGATAAAAATGTAAATTAGTTATTATAATGATTAGATCTCTCATTGAAACTATAAATTACATTAGCTATTAATTTTTTGCAGTGCATAAATATTTTATAACAACTAATTTTGGGAGAAAATGCGACGTTGACGTTTACATAGTCTTGAAACAGCTAATATACAGAGTGACTCAAAATTGACGCTTTGGGAATTGGGGCTAATACAATCGAAAGTTAAGAGTAACAAATTTTTCATTTGTCCATTTGTCCTTTGTTATCGGGTTATTGTTAAAAATGTAAATAATAAGTTTTATGCAGTCTTTCCAAATAGTTGTGCAACATAATTCATTAGGTGTGTATAGCGATGTTCAAATTCGATACCCTCTGGCAACCCAAAAAGGCAGGTAATTTTTTTATCATGTCCCAGTTTTTTTTGCGAAAGTATTTTCTCTCTTACCTGGACAATAAATCCCTCCAATTTAAGGTTAATTGTTTTAAGGCATACAGTATCAGAAGTGCTACATGATACAACATGTCTAATTGAGGTTGTAAATTACCTTCTGATTGTTTTTGTTACATTTGTGGACAATTTATATTTGCAAATAAGAAAGATCTCTTTCAGAAGCACTAAAAACAGCATACCTTCTGTATTTTGGTTTTTCCGTAACTAATTAGGCAGAGTTATTGCATAATTATAATCAGATGAGCGTAAATATGTCTCAAATAAAATATACATTTTCTTGATTCACATTTAGGTTCCTTTCCAAATGAATGAATGAATGAATAATGAACAGGGCGAGCGTTTTATCAAGATTTGAAGGTTTTCAAAGATCGACACAAAGGCTTCTGAGATTAAAACATGTTAGGAGATTATTGCTGAACTATTAAAAGGAAAACCGATCCAAAAATGTACAAAAAAGAGAGTAAAAGCATTCATTTTTAATTTGTTCTTTGGCTATTTAAGAATTACTCGCGTTTATTAATTACCTAATTATTTATTTCTTAAATCTGACGTGATGTTTTTTTTTAACTTAATGCCTCATAAGTAATAATCTATAAGAAATTATGACTTTTAGTTAAGATATATAAATCGTGTAAGCTAGCGTAATTGATAAAACTTTAATAGAAAAATGAAAATTTGTTTAGAGTTGCCTCTTATTTTATTCAACTTCTATCACATAAATATTATTGTTCTGCACTGAAAAAGATATAATCCATCCAAATCTATGATGTTGAGTTCGTTATTCAGGTGTCTGAAATGAAGATTCGGGGCTTCCCCACAAAGATACATATTGGTTGTACATTGGTTTGAAGGTGCACTTCAGGTGCACTTTGAATTGCGTTTTCTTCAAATACAGGCTAAAAATTTCAGTGTTTATTGTTATTTATGGTGTAGATGATTGTGGGAAATAGTAATGTAAAACAATTTCTCGAAAAATTAGCTTCATTTTGGAGTAAAAAATCTTAAATTTTTGTAATTTGCCATTTCTTTTTTAAGAAAATTTCAAAAAATTTAAGATTAACTGTTTGTGCCATGTCAACACGTATAAATATTGCAGCCTGATGAAGATTTAATAAAGCATCGAAACGTAGCAAAAAATATAAATTTTAATTACTCCCTGCCCTAAATAACCAATAAATCTTTTCCGGTCATATTTTTCAAGGACATAAATGTCATCTCAAAATTTACAAGATCATAAAGGTATTAGCTATTTCAAAACTATAAAAACGCCAACGTCGCATTTTACCGAATTATTTTTTTAAATCAGATTGATAAAATTGTAAAATAGTTATTAATGATTAGATCTCTCATTGAAAATATAAAATACATTAGCTATTATTTTTTTGAAGTGCATAAATAATTTATAACAACTAATTTTGGGAGAAAATGCGACGTTGGCGTTTTTATAGTTTTGAAACGGCTAATACGTGCTGCAGGTTCGTGTTTAAGTTTAAGCTAAAAAAAATATTGTCACATTTCTTCTAAACTTAGTTAGTTTAAGTCCACAACTCAAATCTAAGATACAACCGTTGGTTTAAAAACAATATTAGTAAATTAGAAATCATTTTTAAAGCAATGCCTTGTATTAGCTGTTTCAAAACTATAAAAACGCCAACGTCGCATTTGACTGAATTTTTTTTTTTAATACGACTGATAAAAATGTAAAATAGTTACTAATGATTAGATCTCTCATTGAAACTGTAAATTATATTAGCTACTATTTTTTTAAAGTGCATGAGTAATTTATAACAGCGTCATAACAGCTAATTTTGAGGGAAAATGCGACGTTGGCGTTTTTATAGTTTTGAAACAGATAATACGTGCTTTTACCAAAAAAATCGCCATAATAGGGTGCCATTAAAACATTTTTGAATAACTTGAAAATTAAAAGAAATTTTCAAAAAAATATTGTTGAAAGATGATCACATTTTTAAAGTACGTGATAATGCACTAATTAGATTTTAAAATGATAATTTGATAATAGTTTAGTGAATGCACAGGTGAATGTTACACGGTTACACACGGTTATCGGTTAATGTCTAATGCTAATGCTGTGCTAATGTGTAAACTTGGCTAGTATATATACTAGATGTTTAGTTTGTAAACTGGCCAAACCCTTGACTATTTTAATGGAAAACGCAAGTTCAACGATTTCAACTAGAAAAACAAGTAAAATAGAGCGGCTAGTTTAAAACTAGCCAAGAATCCTGACCCAGGGTCACCAGCGTTTGCGCAAGCGCAACACGACTTGTCAGTCTTGTAACTTGTCTGCTGTCAAATGTAAAGTTGTCACATAATAAACACAATTTTAGTTTTTTAAGACCTAAAAAACGATTTTTAATAGTTGTTTTTCAAAATGATGAACCCTCAGCCCTATTATGGCATACAGAGTACTGCGGGTGCGGTTCCCGTTCGCAACGAAAAAGGTAAAATATTTTCCTAACCTACAACCTATAAAATTAATAAATAAAAATGCCTTCTGACCCGTTTCCACTTATTTCCAGGCGAGATTTCGATGCAAAAGGTGAAAGTGCACCGCTATGTCTCCGGAAAAAAGCCCGATTACGCCCAAGACGCGCGTTCGAGCAGCGACAGCGACGATGACGATTTCCTGGAACGTCGCAATCAACCCCCACAGCCCCCAACACCGGAGCCTTCACGCAGCGATGATGAACTGAATGACCCTCGTTTGCGTCGTTTGAAAATCGCAGAAGTTGAAACTGAAGTTAGACCAGAACGCCGTCGTCACGTTGTGGAACCAGAAGTGTTGGAATCGTCTGATGAAGAATCCGAGAAGGAACAAATCAATTTACCTGAACACAAACACACATTGGAGGCGGCTCCTGACGATGACGAGTCCGAAGTCGAGCTTAGCGATAGCGAAATTGAGAAACGCAGAGAAATGATGAAGAAACGGATGATGGAGAAGCAAGAAGAGGAGTTTATGGTGAAGGAAGAGGAGAAGTCGGAGTCGTCGGAAGAATCGTCCGAGTATGAAGAATACACAGATTCGGAGGAGGAAACTGGGCCCAGGTTAAAACCGATTTTTGTTAGAAAGAAAGATAGGATCACCATCATAGAAAAAGAAAAGGAAGTGCAGAAACAGAAGCAACAAGAATTGGAAGCTGTGAGAAATGCGGAAGAAAGGAGGCGACAAACGCTACGTCTTGTTGAGGAAACAATAAGAAAGGAACAGCAACAGAAAGATAAAGAAAACAACGAACCCAACCTTAACGACGTTTGTACGGATGATGAAAACGACGAAATTGAATACGAAGCTTGGAAACTAAGAGAGTTGAAACGAATCAAAAGAGATCGCGAAGAACGCGAAGCTATCGAAAAAGAGCGACTTGAAGTCGAACGTTTGAGAAACATGACGGAAGAAGAGAGAAGGCTTGAACTAAGATTGAACCCCAAACAAGTCACAAACAAAGCCATCAAAGGAAAGTACAAATTCTTGCAGAAATACTACCATCGTGGTGCGTTCTATCTTGATAAGGAGGACGAAGTATTCAAGAGAGATTTCGCACAAGCAACTCTGGAAGATCACTTCGATAAAACTATATTGCCGAAAGTTATGCAAGTCAAGAATTTTGGACGGTCTGGACGAACGAAATACACACATTTGGTTGATCAAGACACAACGCATTTCGATTCACCTTGGTCAAGTGAAACCTCACAAAATCTCAAATTTCACTCGACACAAGCAGGGGGCGTTAAGCAAGTTTTTGAAAAGCCCTCGCTGAAAAAAAGGAAAACACAATAGTAAGGTTTACATGCAAAATATATTTTTATTCATCAATTAAAGAACAATGTAATAGGGAAATCTCACTTTCATACAAGCTTCAAGCAATGTATAAGGTAAATTAACATCATGATAAAATATTGATTTGGTTTTATTTCGATGATCCAAAGCTTGTTTGTTTTTAAATTAAACAGTTTTATCTTAACCACACATTTTTAAAGAATTTAAAATTTAATGAATTTATTTAAAATGCGATTGTGAGTGGTTAATTTGAAACAGTTTTATTTTCAAACCTACGAATTGTTTTTGGAACCACCTTATTACAAATTAAACGTTGGTTTTAAAGGGACGATCTCACGGAGTGATTTTAGTTGTTCAATTAACAAAACTTAATAAAAATCATTGAACCTTTGTTTCAACTAAGTTGATGAAGTTTTTTACGATAATTTTGTTTTTTTTGTTGATCAATTTTAATTGAACAACTAAAATCGATCGGTGAGAACAACACTTAATTTAATAATTCAAACTCTTACTTAAATTGTAACGTCAGTTAAATTCACCATTTTTTGTGATAGGTATCAGAGTGAATGAATTTAACTGATGGTGTATAGTTAAACATAAAAAAACAATGAAAAACAGCATTTTTAAAACAATCCTAACGAGTAACTGAATCAATGTAAGCGCGTTGTAACTTCGTGCGTTCAATGCGTTCAATTACAGTTTTAAAGCACGAAGAGCAATTTTGGCAGCGGCCCTTTTAGCCGAGATTTTGTTTGTTCCAAATCCATGAACTCGTTTCTTTCTACCTTCACACATAAAATCTAACGAAACCATGGTTTTTTTAATACCAACTTCCAATGCCTTGCTGTAAAAAGCATCGAATAAATCAGGGCTCAAACACAACCCAACTTACCTAAACTGAGGAGGATAAACGGTATGGCTTTCGTACAATCTCCTGATAACATTTTTCGGCACATTTTTGCTAAAAAGATCGATTTCACGCCACATAATCTTGTAAAACACTCTCCAAACAGTCTTCAAATCCTTATTGCTATCTAGATAAATTGCACCAGCAAGAGCTTCGAAAATATCACCCAAAACTTTAGGCACATCGACATACTCAGCGATATTCATTTCATCCTCTTCCAACAAAATCAAAACTTCATCGTCGATCACATAATTCTTTGAAGCAAGGTAATCAGCAAACTTGTCAATATGACCTTGCAAATTCGAATTCATCATGAGCAAGAACTTGTGAAACCCGCATCGAACAACAAGGCTTGCAAACGTGTTATTGTTGACAAGGGATGATCGTAAATCGGTCACTTGACCCGGCTCCAAATGCCCACAATGTTCGAAAATGTAACAAGTGATGAGGAAATCAAGGACAGCATCACCAAGAAACTCCAAACGTTCGTAACTCAGCGTTATGCGATTCGGTGAATAGGAAGAATGAGTTAACGCTTGGAGTAAAAACGCCCGGTTGTTAAACGTATAACCAAGTCGTTCCTCGATTTCGCGCCACTGCGGCATGTGAAAATCGATATCATTTTTCGTGGATTTTTTATTAAGGACGGGGTCGACTTGTGTTGTTTCAATCAGGCGTTGGATTTGTTCAGAAAGAGGCAAAATCCCGATCCATTCCATAAACTTAATACCGCCTTGAATCCCGCCACTTAGAAAGTAGGCACCTAGGAGGGCTTCAACACAGTCCGCTATGCTCTTATCACCAACGTATTGTTTGTTTAAAAAATTGCACATATTGCTGTATGAATTCTCCTCATCTGAGGCGATTTCTTCCATTGTCATGTCGCTCAAAGTCTTTCGGTTCAAGTTGCCTGAAACTTGTTCCTCGGGCGATATGCAACAGTTAAATAACGTGACGATTGAATACTCTTTATTGCTGATTGCCTTGCTGATTGTTTGTGGGATGCAAAAACACGGAGGGACCCAGTCGCTTGGGGACAAGTCGGTGTTTTTCAAAATACCGCCAAGGTTTTTCCTCACTCCCAAGTAATACAAGTTCTTGTTACTGACTAGCTTCCCCTTGAGAGTGGTCGATTTGCCCTCATCGTACGTCGGAAATTTGAAAATGATGTACAAGGAAGCTACGAATTTTAGGAAGGAGTCGCCGAGGGTTTCAAGGCGTTCGAGATTGACGATATCGTTGGCTTCAGCTGCCGTCAAAGCTTGATAAATCTGGCACAAGTTCGGGCTCTGATTGTCGAATTGTACGTCCAAAATCTGCAAATGTTTCGCTTCAAATTGGCGATCGTACGTAATAGCGGGCAAGTTCTGTTGTTTAACCGGACTGTCATTCTTCAACAACCGCCCGGTTTTGGAGGGCTGATGCGAAATGAAAGTTTCGTAATATTCTATATCCATAACAGTCACGGTAATATCACGCTCTATGTCTTTGGGTTCTTCAATATTCTTCCAGTAATACTCCGCTTCTAGCATTTTAGACGCAAAATCTTTGTTGTATTGAATCGTTCGCAAATTTTTTGGACACTCCAACGCAAGACAATTGTCAATCAAAGGCGTGGATTTGTCTGATTCTTGCGCCAGTTGAAGATCATGGGGTTCATAATGCAATAGATGGAGGTTTAACTCCAAAGGCGGACAGTTTTTCAAATATTGAGCTTTGGCCCCAATATCACGAGCTATCTCAACTTGGAGTTGTTGCAATTTTAGGAGGTAAGTCAAACGGGACAAAATACTTGGCAAAAATCGTGCTTGTATCCACAAACACGATGGAAATTCTTGCTTGACCACCAACTCTGGTATTAGATATTCCTCCAACTCTTCATACATCTTTTCCTTCTTTCTTTTACCACCGGCACCTCGCGGTTTGAAAGCGTTCAACCTTTCGGAAAGTCCCTTAACCAAAAGGAGAGGTTGTGAAGGGTCCAATATCGACAAAGAATGTTTTTCAGCGTAATACGACACGAAATTGGGATAGTCGTGGTTGGGAAACCGACTTAAGGCACTCTTATCAGTAACAACTTTTGTTACAACGTACATCTGAATGTAATAGTGTTAAAGACGCACTTCAATTCATGAAACCTTACCTTTGGTGGCGATCTGTACCACGGAGAGACAATTTTATGCAAATAAGTTTCCTCAGTTACGTTCAAATTCATACGTTCCGTAGCCGCCGGTTCGAGCTTATTTTTCAAGGTTTTGTTATCGCGAATCACTTGGAAATCCACCCGAACATCACCACTCTGATCCTGAATCGGTGCAACAAGCAACATCTCCGAATTCATTCCAGTGTTGTCAAAAATTAAGAACTCCTTCAGAATCTCCAAAAGGTCGTTGAATATCAAAAAATGGAATTCCCGCATTTCCTTCATTTCGTTCGATGCAAACTTCACTTCTTTGACATTGTTTCTGATGTCAATTTCCAACGTTCCGTTTGAATCGAAGAGAGGAAATTTGCACAAATCGGGCAACGGTTTTGGCGATAACAAACCAAATTTTAACGGAGTTTTGTACAGGTCGTAAATAGTGATCGCGTTTTTCAAATCGTCGCTTCTTTTGTATTGCGGATTTATGTTAATAGTGTGCAAATAGAGGACTCTGTCCGGTTGGATTGCACTCTTCACACTCGAGGCGACCTACAATAGCACAATCCAAAAATTACAATTCTTAAAACAAAATTAAGCAAAATAAAATCACTTACCTCTTTATCGTGTAATCTTTTCTTTTTCTTATTTCCGGCGTCACCTTCCTTTTCTTGTGGCCAGTGAGTAAAAAGATAGGAAACATTGGCTTCATCCAATTGCTTCTTCAAGGGCAACAAATTATTGTCAAGTTCTCCACATTGGTGTAGTTGTTTACATGCGACTAATGCGGCTGCTCTTTTTGCATCCTTTTTGTTGTGCATATAAGGTCCCTAAATATTCAATTACAACTACGAAAGCTGTAAAGCATTTACTTACGACAATCGGGTCAATAATAGGGCACACAACAGGCAAAAAAATGACAACTCGCAATTTTGCAGGGTTAGAATCCGTTTCGTAATACCACTCAGGGGCGTAACTGGTGTATTTATCACTTGCTAGATTACTGCAGTAACGGCATAAGAGAGCTACGGCCGAGGTCATGTTTACTTGGGCCGAATTGGGGCCATTTACGTAGTAAGGCTCAAGCTTGTCTTCATTGTACATGTTGTTAATTTCCGACAAGTTCGGATGATCTCTTTCAGAATTTTTACCGATGAGAAGCTGAAAACAGGTCACTTGTTTACTAAAACGCATGGTAACAAGGGTACCTGCCAATGTAACTTGGATTATTTGGCGAACTTTTAATTTGAAAGCAAGAAAATTATTAGGTAACAGATTGGACTCTATTCGTTTAAAATAAGTTGATCTATATATTTTTTTAAATCCAATGTCTGTGCCGATATCGACTGTATCTTTCCACGTTTATTATTTTAGTGCTCGAAAACGGTACATTTTACAAAAAATTACAAGAAACAATTTCTAAATTAAATGGGCTTTGAAATTCCAGTAATGCCAAAGCCAAACTAATTAGTGCTACAAAGCTATGAGACAATTTATGTCAAAGGGACCCTCGTATTTAACAATGTTCCTACTACCTTACAATTTGCACTGTTAAATGATTATTTGAAAAAAACGACATGTTAAATTTTATAAAGTAAAAAATATAATCTGAATTTTTGGAGTTATTTTTTGGAGGCTAATTCTGAAGAGGGAGCCTTCTGTTATCTCTCAGTATCCAGTTTGCCAGACCTGGTGCTTTCCAAGGCAAGTTGCAGTAGTAATGAGTAAGTTTTGATTTGTTTTATTTCCGCCTTGCTGCTCAAAATTACCATGCAGTTCCATACTTTGTTCCGTTTATTGTTTATGAAATAGTAACATGAGATCGAAAATAAACTCAATTAGATCAAGCTGTGCCTGCAGAATTTAGCCATATATTTTAGCCGTTTATTTACACTTTAGCCACATTTTAGCCGTTTATTTACGGCCGCACTTTTGAAATAATGTTGTCTTATGTTGGTTTTACACAGCGTATGATGTGGTTAAAGTTACACTTCACATTCAAGGCTTGCTCTAATTTAGTATATTTTCGATCTCATGTTAGTTTTGGTTTGGTTGGAAATGCGACCAGATTTATTTATCTAAGAAATGAACACACTAAATTACTTAAGATTGGCTACGGAATGGATTTGAAACTCAAGAGTGTTGAGGCACTAATAAACTGATGAGCCACTTGTTGTCGGTGCCTTTGATGTCGGGCGTTTGGCAATTGGCGGCCTTGCTTGGAAATGGACAAACGTGCGCGTAGCCGTAAAAAAAAATTTTCCAAACTACCAGCCCTTTCACTGTTGACGCTACAACTGTAGCGCGCGGTAAATTGAAAATAGTGATTGAACGCGGTAATTTTTGACTGCTTGACTGTACTCACGACAGCACGAATGAACAAACTTGGAAGCTTGAAAAGTTACTAGAATAAACAGGACAGAGATATATATCTGCACCTTTTTTTCACTAGGTGCTCTATTTGCAGTGCGCAGTAGGGCCCTAGAAAATTTGAACCCAAGAATGGGGGGAGAGACTCATCCGTAAATTCGTGGTTGAGGGATGTAGGTAACAGTGGTAACACGCGTGATAACTAAGAGGCACCATGGTTTGGTCTCTGCGACAAATTTGCGAACCCCAAATTAAATTTATATTGAATTGTATTATATTTTTGACGTGGGTATAAAGCTTGTAATCGAATAATAATTAAAACATATTAACGAGAAAATGCCGAACGTAAAAATGATTGTTAATTGTAGAGATTAATTTTAGTTAGTTCAGAAACCTGTTGTATTGTAAAATAGAAATATTGTTTTATTCAGTTAAATTGCATAAGTTCTGTAAATCACTTTATTTTTATCAATGAAAGTTAATTTATTACAATTTATATGTTAACCATTTATTTTCTTATTAATATACACTGAGGTTTTTCTTTTACTGAACATTACTCCTATGTTCAATTTTAAAAAATTCAAATCAATGTATTACTAGAGTTCTTAGATTTTCTGTATTATATTAAGCCGTCGGTCCCGATTACTAATAGTGGTCGTTAGGTCAGGTCAGAGGCTGTAGATGCGATCTGAAAACTCTGACACCTGATGGCATTACCACCATATGCATATTTATATTTATATGGTAGAGTTCGCTGAACATTACACAACATAAATGTTAATAATTGTATTATCCTATGTTCAGTTTTGAATTGCAAACAATTTCATAGAAACGACTATGTTCAGCAAAATACAATCTTCACTGTTGTTTGAGTATTATTTCGCACTCTCCTATAAATTCATTGATCTCACAAGTCAAGGCTGGGGATCTTACGCTAAGTAAATTTAATCACGCTCTTGGTGGGCCCCGCTTGACCAAAAGTAACACAAATCCAAACATTTTGTTTTTTGAGAAAAACTTAAAAACCCACCACATAATAATTCCACAAAAAATAATGCTTAATCTATGGTTAAAATAGCATTACTCACGTCATTTAGCAGGTTTTCAACTTCCTTGAAAGCACAATATTTCTTATCATACTTCTTCACGTCAATCATTTCTACAATGGTGTAATATAAACTTTTGATATGTCTTGCGCGTCCTTTCGACTGGATATACGAACGGTAGTCCTCCGATTTATCGAATTTGATGACGAGAGTGCACTTAGGTATATCCACACCCTCCTCCAAAACGTTCGAGCTGACCAAAACATTGATTTCCTTACTGACAAAGCTGTTGAGCACCTCTCGATTCTTTTTTGTTATGTATAAATTCTCTCTGGTGTCGTTGTAGGGATTATTCTTATTTCCAACGACGAAGTTAGTCTTGATATGATAGAATTTAGGATCAACTTGACTAACTTTGTCGATAATGTGGTGAAGGACTTTGGCTGTGAATCGCCTTTTCGTGAAGATTAAACAGCAAAGTTCCTCGTCTGATTTGGTTGTGTATTCGTCCAAAATTTCAAACACTTTTAGTACTTTGTCAGAGGAAAATTTCCGAATTTTTTCGAGCGGTTTATAACCGGTCATGTATTCCTCCAAAAGTAGTTTTGCCGTCCCCATTATCGTCATAACGTAATTTAATACCATGAAGAGTTGGTGGTTCTGACAGTGTTTTTTTATACGTTCGATTTGGATCATATGCGCCACGCAAGCAATGTGACCACCAAATGCCCCTAACATTTCAATGTGAATCGTTAGATCTGAAATCAAGTTTTTCAAACTTTTCAACACATCGGATGGCTCTAGCGGTTTCAAAGTTTCCGACTGTAATAAATTCACAGTGTTTTGCTCATCTTTGATATTAATATGTGTCAACACGTTTATCAGTTGACTCAAGTTGTTCAGTACTTGTTTGACATCAAGCGAAGCAGTGCTCGGTTGGCAAAACTTAAATAATTCCTGCGGATTGGTGGAGTATCTATAACAAAGTTGTGAATTTTACCCGAAATATTTATTATTGGTAAAGTACCCAACAACTACGTCTAAACCTTCCACAGTGGCCACTTTACTGTGGAAGGTCACCTCCAAAGACCTTATTTCATCCATGACTTTTGACAATTTGCAATTGCCATTTAATAATGTGGCTGTAAGACCAAGGATTCGGGGCTTGTCGACATAGCTGTGAAAGTTTTTCATTATCTGGCGCATTGGTTGGTCTTCCACGCCATGGTGGCATTCATCGAAAATTAGCAAATTTACTTTCTCCAAATCTAAAAGTATTAAATACTTTTATAAAAACTCCTAGGTACCAGTCTATTTTGCGCTGCGTTGCAATAGTAATTTTAATTTAATTTAGATTTAGATGGCCAACATACTAGACAAAAATATGGAATACAAAATAAATTTAAAAAATATACAGCGTGATTCTTAAATAGACCGACAAACTTCTACCCATGGTAATATCAAAAATAGTAAAAAAATTCTTTGCATAACCGTATTCGAAATAATTTTTTTTTTAAGTTATGTTGAAGATAAAGCGTACGCCACTGATGTGGTCGTAAGTAGTATTAATACAGTTAGTAGAAAGCATGACAATCATTTGATAACAATGTACTTGATCAATGCAACAATGATCACTGTGTATAATCGATATTCATGATGAAAATAAGCACTTTTTTCCAATTCAAGTAATTTAAACTCATGAACGCCCTAAGTGGCAAGGATTAAGGGGTTTCTACCCCTACGAAATAAAAACGTAAATATGGTACAGATCGTCTTGACTTACCCTGGGAAAGTTGTGATAAAATCTTGTCGGTCTATTTAAGAATCACCCTGTATATTCAAAGATTTTTCTTTCTACGAGCGAATTAATTTCAAATAATTTTGAATCAGAAATTTACTGATTCGAAGAGATTTTGCGAAAACAAATCAAAGTTGAAAAGGATTTACACAAACATTCTTAAACAAAAAGCATAAACGAAATCAAAACAGAATAAGAAATAATTTGATTCATCAATTTTTTACTGAATTATTAAAAAAATATTATCTACTTATGATGTGATTTCAGCCAATTATAAGTGATTCTGCTCGTTCCTGAAGAGAAATTTTCCCGAAAAGTCAACAAAACCCCTGAATTAGATTTAAATTATTCTTTTAACAAATTTTTAGAAAAAAATACCAATTAAATGGTTTAAATTAAGTAAAATAAACGAATAAATAAATTAACTATGACCTGACATAATTAATTTTTGATAATCTACTCTGTTTGGTCCCCGAAATGGTTTTAAAGAAATAATGTATGTATGTAAAAAATTATCCACGTAGCAGGTGTCACAAAAAAACGACAAAATATTTGTTAAATGTATAATTTGAATTTTTCTGATTTTGATTAAAAACTAAGTCCGTTTTTGCTAATAAAAATGTATCTACTTACATTTTTCCATAATTTATAGATTTTTTTCAATTTTGTTTTATAATAACAAAACGAGTAAGAATTTTTTTTAACATTCCATTTCAAATCAAGACAAAGGGATGGAAATCTAAGTACGTGAAAATAAATAAAAAATATCAAAAGTCTCAATCGATTTTTTCTGTGAATCACAATCTTGTAGATAACACATACCTATGAAGTGGTTGTTGATGAGATTTACCATAATTTGGCTAGTCATTATAAGAACTTGATGTTTATTAAATTGTTCTTCCCATTCAGCCTCACTCCAAAAATCCAAATTCATCTCTCCAGTGTAAGTTCCCACACTGAACGTGGTGTGGTCTCTGACATACATGCCATGTTGATCCACCAAAGCAACAGAATTAACCAATATAACTGAAACCTTTCCACCATCGCTGTAGGGTCTACACAGGATATTATTGCGTCAGATACCATAATTTGAAACAACAAAAATACCTTAATATTGGGGCACACAACTGCTTCAAAACCATTATTGCAATAAAAGTTTTACCCGATCCAGTCGGCAAATAAATAATTGTGTTCTCCCGGATGGCAATTTCCATCAAATTGACTTGGTAGTTACGAGGTTTAAGTTCGTCTTCTTCTTCCATTTTAATAAAAACCTTTTCTTAAATTCTCAAACCGAAGGTGAAAATGTTGGGATATGTGTTAACACTAAAACACACAGCAACACTGGGGCATAACTACTTCATCTCGAAATGTTATGCAATGAAGGGAGTAATTTAAGCTGAGGCTACGTCACCGACAGCAGGAAGAAAGGGGAATCCCCGAGATAAATTTCTAGAACTTTCTGAACTAAAACGCGTAGGTAGCATGTTTAATTTTTAATCCTGGGCATTTTGTACTTCGAAAAATTGTTAATAAATTGTGAAATTTCTATTAAAAAAATGAAAAACAAAAAAGGACATAACCTCGCTCTAACAACAAATAATACAATTTGTAATTATTGTAACAATACCTAATTACTACTTACATGAAAATGATGAGGAGATGAATGAGTGAACACAATTCTTTTAAAAAACTAATTTTTTTCTGACATTTCACTTGTTTTTCCACACTTGTAAAAAGTGGGGTGGGGTGATATTGGATCACCGGAACTACCACAAAACCCATTGGAACTAACTAATTTCATAAATTCAATAATATTTAGGTTTTTTTAAACGAGTGTGTGTTTTTTTTAACTTCTAATAACAAAGTACAAACACTAAATAGAAATTTGTTGTACTGCTTTAATTATTCTTGTAAAACATTTATAGTAGTTCAAAAGTTAACGTAGTTCAGTTGACTTAACCTACAAAATCAGTGTTTGAAATGTGTTGTTTTTACACTAATTAAAATGGAATCATCAACGGAATTGTTAGAAAAGCTCTTAACTAATGAAGTCTTGGACAGTTTAATTCAAGATGCGACGTGTTTACAAACTTTGAAACCTCTTCTGGAACTCAAACACGAAAGGATCATTAGGGGCCAGTGTGAGAAAATTACCTTGTCTTTGAACTCTCTGTATGGCAGTGATGTAGATGTAGATTTGGCAACACAAACTTTAAAAGTTGCTTTATACGTTACGCGAGATAATACTCTTTTGCCCCAAACCCAATCGTTTTGTTTAGGGAAATTGCAGACAAGTCGAAGCCTCAATGAACTTTACTACTGTTGCAATTTGTTAAATGTACTTTTTGAATATTGTAAGGGTGAAAAACTGGCACTAAAAGAGTGGAAAAATGGCGAGTTTTCGAATGGGATTTTAAATACTTTGGTTACTTCATCGAAACCATTGTTCACTTTTGTTACGATTTATTTACTACCTAACTACTTTATTGTGTGCAGTCGGAACGATAAGAATTTATTTTTAGAAAATGCATTTAAATTTATCAGTGATAATAAGAGATTGGAGTTTTTGTGTGTCTTATGGGCCCATTTCATTCCGGTTGAATTGACTAGCGATAATTTCAATGTTTTGAAAGTTGATGAGTTCTGGAAACTCATAATCGAGTCTTTATCAACCCAAACATCACAAAAACAAGCAATTTATTTGTTATCCAAAAGTACCGAAATTGCTTTCAAACCCGAAAATATTCGCCACATTCCTAATTCTTTAAAAGTCGAAAATGAATCTGAAATTGAAAAAATCTGGCGAAATTATTTCACTCTCCTCGACGTTTCAAACGAGAAACAGTTGCACTTTATTGAACCTTCTTTACACATGTTGGGGTCCGTAAGACTTTTACAAATTGAATGGAGATTATGTTTATATAAAATCCTTTTAAATCACTCACAAACCACTGTTGTTTATAGTGTTGCTAATTTTATTATAGAAAACGAAAATGTTTGGCAAGATTTTTCGAAAATTTTAGAAAATTTATTACATGCTGTCAACCAACACGAATGTAATGAACAGTCTAGAAGCGTATTTCGAAAAATTGGATTTTATTGCTCAAAACTTAACGAATTTGAAATTCAACAATTTTTGGTTGAGTGTATGAAAGTGACTTGGACTCCTTCAGCCCTTTGGGGTTTATTTAACAATATTTTCACTGACGAAATGAATTTCCAAATTTCGTTTGAATTGTTTTCTAAAATAATTAAAAAAATTAAAGTGCTTCCACACAAATTTATAAGGGACTCGTGCACACGGATTGTTTTACAACATTTTGCAAGAAATCACACAATCGAATCTATCGACGATGTTTTGAAAATTTCAATTTTACTTTGGGATTTTAACGAAGCTTTATTTCGGGCTTTTGTTACAAATAATGCCCCAGATATTCTTAATTTTAAGAATGAACTTTGTGATAAATTTCAAGCACCCTGTGATAAATGGGTTGAAATCCAAGTCAGAATTTTCCAAATTTTAAAAATAGAAATTCCGGTGCTCCCTTTTACTCCGACCCAACAAAATGATTTGATTTTTGATCTCCTGATTGAAACTGTTGAAATGTCCGTATTAGAGGAATATGTGATGAGTCGAATAGAATCAGTGCTTGAAACTGACGATATCTCAGCTTTGTTAAACATTATTTTAAAATTCACAACACCACAACTGTGTGAAAAAGCCGAAGTTATTTTGTCACAGCAACACTACAACACCAGTCAAAAAATAATAGCATTTGGAATACTTCGCAAAAACGAGAAACAAAATTGCAATTCAATCACTTTTTGTAATAATTTTGGTAAAAAAAGTGAGCCACTTACCATATTTTTTGTAAAAGTTTTACTCAATTCTTTGCATGATAATCCCAATGAAATTACCAATTGTATTAATTTTTTTGAAAGTGTCTTGGATAAGCAAAGTAAAGCAACACTTACAATTCTCGAGAACATATCAGTTATTTTAAAATTCATTAATCACGACTTTGTGTTCGATTTTTTCACATTATGTCTGAACGAATTTTTAAATTTAAACAAAAGTGGTAATTTCAGAACCACAGCAAGTGTGTTTTTAGAACAAATATTTAAAGCACAGTTTTTCGAAAATGATAGATTTTGTAACGTAATTTTCGATTTTGTCCAAAAATTGTTGCCAATTGCGAACACCGCGAACTCTGTTACTTACTGTCTCGCAAAAATGATTCGATCTGTGTGCCAACAAAGCCCCCAAAAGTGCCTAATTTTTGTCCCTGTAATCGTTGAACTAATTTTACACGGGATTGTGATAAATAAAAACGAAAGGTAAATGTATCATTTAAATTAATATTACTACAAAAGTGGTTTCAGGGTTGAATATAATGTCTGTCAGGAAATATACGCCAAATTGGGGGAGAATGAAAACAAGTTAGTAATTTTTTATCGTTTCAAAATTTTTGTCCTAATTGTTTATTATTTTAGTCCCAATTTTGAAGAAATGTCAGTACGGTTGACTGCGTTAGATACGATGCTAGATTTAATTAATAATCCGAATTCGGAGACTGAAGTAGTGGTCAATCAATTCGTTTCAGTGTTGATTGAAAAATACAACGAAAATTTTTCGAAACGATATTTCCCCGATTCGCTGGTAATTTTTCATATAAAATTTAATCGTTTCTGAACTTTGATTTTAGATTCATTTCCAAAAACTACGAATAATGCAAACCTCGTTACTGTTACACAAGCACATAAAGGCCGAAAAAACAACTTTGGTAAATCTTTTAATTAAAAGTTTTTTACTGGAAAGTCACCAACCATCCGTGAAACACTTAATGCAATGGCTTTTGATAAGTTTACTGCAAACCGATAGTGACGTTTTTATTCAAACAATTAACGACAACCTAAAATCAGTTAATAATAACCGGCCATCGACAATTTCTGGTTTTATCCCAATACTTTACAACTTAGTAACCTTCCAAAATGAGGAACAGTGGGAACAAGTAGTTGAGATGCTTTTGCCTTACACCATGGGACCACAATTCAAACTTCGCATTTTTTCTCAAGTAATAAAATCTTATAATTCAACTCAATTTCTAACACTTGTTTGTAGGTCGCTTTAGTAAAACTGTACGAAAAAGCGAAAAATAAAAGACTTAACAGGTTGACCGAAAAATATAGAATTTTGTACAATTCACTCAAACAAGTGCTTGCAGCTACGAGTGCTGTTTACGATTCTGACATGATAAAACACGAATTTCTCGATTATATTAATTTGTCACAGTGTGATTGTTCGACGATTTTTTATTTGATTGCGAGGAAAAACGCAGTTGCTGCCACCGAATGGGAAAATTTAAAAACTGTCTCCGGCTTGGAACCCTTCAAATTTATTTCATTCAATCATTCTGATAATACTATTCAAGAAACTTATGCATCAATAACAAATCACACGATTGCTAGTGACAACATTCAAAAGAAAATTACACCGTGGAAAGATAGTTTAAATACCAACTCAACGCTGGAAAATAATTTCATACTGGTGACAACTCTCATTGAGAAATCGACAAATTTGGGCGGTTTGTCACGAACTTGTGAAGTTTTTGGTATTAAACAAATCGTAATGAGGACAGCTAAAGTCGTCTCGGATAAAGAATTCAAAAGTTTGAGCATGTCCTCGGAAAATTCGGTCGATATTTTAGAAGTGAAGATTGACGATTTGGGCAGTTTTATTCTCAACATGAAGACACAAGGGTACAGTGTTGTCGGTGCTGAACAAACTTCGGAAAGTGTGAAATTGGATGCGTTTCGATTTGACAAAAAAACAATCCTTGTCTTAGGGTGAGTCAGTTTTTTTTAACTTTAAATTTTAATATTTCCTGTGTTTTTCTTTAGAAATGAAAAAGAAGGGATTCCGCCTGATTTAATTCCGCTTCTTGACCATTGTATCGAAATACCTCAATTCGGACTCGTCCGTTCATTAAACGTCCACGTTGCTGGAGCTATAGTGATTTGGGAGTATTGCAAACAACAAAGGTTGTAACATTATTATATTTTATTAACTTATGAATAAATATTTAATGAGACCTAGCAATATCGGAAAAGAAATGTAAAATATCCTCGATTGTAAACTCTAAACTAATCATAGAACCGGATAACACTGTTGGATCAGATCTTCGAGCATTTTGTACTGTCTGATAAACTCCTCTTGCATTGCCCGCCACACGACTTGAAGAAGATTGCCTTCTTCGGATAAATGCTTCTCGACTTTTTTATAAAGTGCTTCCAGCCCTTTCTTCACGGTACTTCCAGGATACTGATTTATAACTTTGCGCAACTCTTGTTTGCTGAATGCTAACTGATAACTCACTTCTGAGGCTTTCACGCCACTTGCAACCCTTGCTTGAACTCCTTCGAAAAATGTCTAAAATCGAGATTATAACACGGAAAAACTCGACGTGTTTTATTACGTACGTTTAATTTTTCAAGGGGCCGTCCGAAATATAAAGTAACGTACGCTTGCAAAGCGTCGTTGTATTTCTGTTTCGCTTCCTTTCGCTGCGCGTCCAATACTGATATCTTCAGTTGTGATAAAGTGAGTACAAGTGGTGGTAATTCTCTGTAAAAATTATTACAAATGGTGATAATTTGCGCCCAGTTTTTTACCCATTTTGATGACTTGTGGGGGCGTTTTGTGATGTTCGTTCGAATGAATCGAGATATATTCCAGAATTGTGTCCACTAGTCTAGTGTACCATTTCTCTAAATCAGCTCTTCGGTCGCTTTTTAACAAACAATCGGCGTTTATTGCAAACTCTTCGATGTTTGAAACGTAGGGTAAAATCCCGCATTTTGATTTTCGAGCGACTCGACATTCCTTAACTGAATCAATTTGCATTTGCATGAATTGATCGAGCGATCGTTTCACTTCAATAAGTTCAGAGGCGAAAGTATTGCTTAAAAATGAGCTTTGGGCCGACATGACGTGTTGGTTCAAACACACCAAAACATACATACAATAACTAGAAAAACCACGATCAAAACAAAACTAAATTTAGTTTCACTTACAAATTGTCTTGTCGTTTGATGTGGTCAATTAAACTATCCAACTCGCTTTTAAGACAGGAAAATAAACTACTCATCATATTGCGAACATCTTCGTTTATTTGTTTCTCGGCTTTACGCGGCGAAACTACACTTTCCGTTTCTGGAGCTGGACCGTCCAGTGTTGTTAAAGTATTTTTCGAACCATGAGTCAAAACATCAAGCTTCAATAAAACACGGTTTGAAACAATAGTGGAAAAAAAAGTTGTACCTGGAAAAAGTTGACGCAAAATTGTTGTTCTTGGAGACAAACCGGCTCCAGTTGTGTCAAAACTTGCTCGAGGGTCGCTTTGTAATTTTTTCTGTCGTTTGAGTTCGTTTCTAACGTCCACATGTCTCGATCTAAGCCAATTAAAGTTGTGGGTGACGTTGCAAGTCCTGGGGCTGCTATTTTGGCTTTAGCTAACTCAAATAGGTTTTTTAAGTCTCTTTCGTATAGTTTTCCAAGCGAGTTTGTGTAGACGGTTTTTAGCGACTCGTACGATTTGCGGTCCATTACCTAAATGTACAAATGGAGTTTTGGCGTTTATATTTTTTTTGAAAAGAAAAGTGTGTTATGCTGTGTTCCAGTGACACATTTAGTGCCTAGAAATTTCACCAATTAAAATGTTGGAAATAAAATAGAGCTATCTAAAGAATTGCTAAATTAAAGGGAAAAAATCTTAAAAACTGTCTACAATTTAACGTTTTATTCAACAACAATCGAGACCCTAGAAAATGTTCTACATACATGACCATGTTAATTATTATTGGACTGCAGAAGTTAAACATTTATAATTTTTTAAGATATCTCTGGACGGAATTTAGTCTAGACTTTATTCAAACTCTTTTTTGATTTGATAGTTTTCGTCTTTCGGAGGAGATGTTAAGCCGTCGGTCCCGGTCACTACTAGTTAGTGGTCGTTAGGTCAGGTCAGAGGCTGTAGATGCGACCTGAAAACTCTGGCACTTGGGTGATGGCATTACCACCATACGCATATTTATTTTTTTTTATTTGAAAGTTTGAATGTACTAGTACTTATACTAGTACTATAGTCAGCCACAACTATATCCTATTTCAGTTCATAGTAGAATTTTGCAACAACGCATTTGCATTTATGAAGTGAAATGGAGCACAAATTGGGAATTTCTGGTGGGATTTCTTGGCTCAAAATTGGTGGCTGGGATATAATTTACTACAGAATTCTTTTCTTATATAGAAACTCTCAATTTGTGCTTTATTTCACCCCAAAAAATTCAAATGCGCTGTTGCAAAATTCTACTAATAACTGAAAATCGAACTAAAAAAATCCAGTCGAAGTAGTTTATATCGTTGAATAATTAAATTTCTACCCGAAAAACATGATAAGATGAAGATGAGCGAAAACGTCCTTAAACGCTAAAATTAAAGTTTTAACTTCATTTTATGATTAAACCGGAATTTGAAAAGTGAATTTTTTGCAAGACATCGCGTTGAAATTGGTGTTATTTTATAGATTTTTTACACCGATTACGATGGAGCCGGACTGAAAGGCAACAATTATATTATTAAATGCGATTTTCTATAAGGCTCAGAGCAAAAATTGAAAAAACCTTCAGCATTCAGTGCCTAAAATTAATATTTTACTTACAATCAGCTGAAGAAGTCAACTCTTTGTGTTGAGGAAGAAATCGTAATTATTGGAATGTTGAAGTAATTTTTTCGAGTGGAAATACTATGTTATTAAAACATTTATACAATATCATTAGATAGACTTTAATCCAAATTCTTATTTATATTTTTAATAATTACCTACATGTTTTGCAAAATAGATTTTTTTCCAAGATATCGCCTTGAAACTTGTATTTTTAGGTTGGTATTGGTAGTTTTTTTATGCCGATTACGTTGGAGTCTAACTGTAATAGTTTCGCCGTAATCGGCATTTAAAAAATAACAAAAAGTAAATATTTACAGCATAAACCATCCGATTTTGAAAATTTTTGGTAGCGAAGTGAGTGCTTAGAATTAATATTTACCTTAATCCAATGCATCAATTCGACATACGAAGTCAACTCCTTGTGAACACCGCTGTGTTGAGGAAGAATCAAGCCTTCAACAGTCTTATCAGATTCGCCTTTGTGATTACCATAATGAATAAATAAATTGTTCAATTGACGACAAATACTGCGCGAAAATTTTTCTTTATACTTCTCAAATCGGCGCCTTTGTTCTTGAACGGCGGTCATTTGTAACAAAGCTTTATCAATATCCGAATTCATCGCTATTTTCAACGCATTTCCAGCCTCCACTGCAGCTTTGAGCCCCTGAGGAGTGGTAAAATCAGCATCTTCGAGAGTATCTTGATACTTTTTCGGGAGATCTAAACGAGTCTTAAAAATTATAAAATTGGAATTTTAATGGCAACAACTGGATAAAACCTACAACAATATTTTCCAATTCTCGCAATAAGAGTTGGTTGTTTTTGTCAACGACTGAAATCAGTGAATTTTTCTTCTCCATCTTCTCCATAGTGTCTCTAACATGGCAGAGAATCTCGTCGTAAGAATCCAATTGGGTTTCAAGCCTATCAGCTTCATTTATCGCAACTTCAAGCTGACCCATCAATGTTTCAACCTGTTCTTCAGACGCCAACACACATTGCACGTTCTCACCGTCAAGAAGCGACAAATCCCGGGCTAATATTTCCATAAAAGCCTCCGCATTGCTGATTGCGAACTCGCAACCCGACATCAACCTAATTCATTTCAGGACACAAAAAAAACCAGTTAGATTGCGACCAAGAACGGGCCGCCAGGACCTCAACGGCCACTTACCGCTTTAAATCTTCCTGCTCTTTATCAGTAATGGCCTGGAAGTCTTCAGTCAGATCCGTGTCCCCAAGCAGCGGCGAACTAACAAACTTATTCTCTGGAGTCATCGCATCTTCAGTAATCCAAGCCTGCGGCACATTCTTAAAAGTGGGCATATCCTTCATTATATGCTTAACCGCCTGCTTCCACAAGTTATGGATAAACGAGTGCCTCTCTTTCGGGTTGGTGGCAATCCAACGGTACACTTTATCAAAATGAAGATCAAATTCTTGGGTCTCGCTTGATTCATTCCGACCATCAACACTCTTCAATTCGGCGAGAGCCCAACTGCGTTTCCTCTTATGACTCTGTTTATCGGTTTGCTTGACTTGGACTATCGATATATTAATCGGGGGGCTGGTCGTACTGACGAGACACAAAAACGACGTTTTCTTCTTCTTCAAATATTTACCAACGTGGCAGCAGGTTATGAGGCGCTCCTCGTTGGGTTGGAAAACCTCCTGTTGGAGGGCCCGCACTATCGAAGTCATATGTAATTTAAATTTAATTGTTTCGGGTTTCGGATAGAAATTGAGAATTGAGGTTAGGATTGAAACGATTGTCACAATGCAAGACGCCAACGCGACAAAATCAAAACATTTTTTAAAAATATTCGGGGGCCAGTCGTGGTTTAGCGACACGTTGAGCTATCGGCAGGGTTTTTATTTCATGAGTCATTTGAATGTTTTTAAAGCCAAGAATTAGGTAAATCGGCGAAGTAAAAACCTATTTTGGTTCGTTGTGTTGGTGGGCTTGATGCCACGACCAATCAAAAGAGATGACAGTTGACAGCACGCCATCATTGCAGTGATTGTGGTTTTGTTTTATGCCGAAAATTTGTTAAATTTCATGATTTAAGGTTTTTTTCTTGTTATTTTCGAAATGGTAAGATCACTTGAATCATATTCTTGATCATTGTTACGTTCGGGCGCTTCTGGTTAGTGTTTTTCGAAAGGGGCGTTTTTGTATAAAATAACCTCTTATCTTGTTTAAAAGATTCTAATTGGATAATTGTCCATTACAGACGGACAAGTCCAACCAAGAAGAGGGCAACAATGTTCCTCTCGTAGATAACACGTTAATTGTTGATATTTCCGATGCCCTTAGCGAGAAAGACAAAGTCAAGTTTACGGTTCATACTCGTACTACAATGAAAAATTTCCAAAAATCGGAGTTTTTGGTCGTTAGACAACACGAGGAGTTTATCTGGTTACACGACCGCTACGAGGAAGACCCAAAATACGCTGGATATATTGTAAGTCCGTACTACGGAGGACTATAACTTAGGAGACGAAACGAGATACAAAATCGCAGGATTTTCTGAACCTCAAAAAAAAAATATAGTACGGTAGAGGAAAAATGATATACCGTCTCAATTCACTAATTACTTGGAAAAAATGCAGAAATGTTGAGCTCTGCATTCTTAGACAGAAAAACTGACGACTAAAATTTTTATGAGAAACGAGAGAAAAAAATTATTTAAAATTTGCGTTTCGTCCCATATTTTTCAAAACGCTGCAAATACGGTTAAAGATACAAGAAAAGTGTTCAAAAGAAAATTGTAGAAAATTAAATTTCCTTTAAAAAAGTCAGCGAGATCATAGTTTTATCTTTAACGGTTTGGGCCCTAAAGACGTTCAAAGACGCTCAAGCGACGGATTCGTTTCATTTTACCGGTGGTCAAGTATATACCTAAACCGTTGGAAATAAAGATATGGTCTCGCCGACTTTTTTTATAGAAAATTTAATTCTCTACAACTTTGTTCTTTACACTTTTTTTTTGTATCTTCAAGCGTATTTGCTGCGTTTTGATAAATATGCGGCAGTGTGCAAAAAATTATCGCTTAGAATTATCACTATGTTTTTCCTGATATTTTTGCTAAGGTGACCAACCGTCCTGATTTAGCCAGGACATGTTTAGATTTTTATTGTTATGTCCCGATTTGTCCTGATTTTGATACAAACAATTCCAAATGTCTCTAACAAAATGCACACGCTGTAAAAAAATTTTCTTATGTAAACGAGTTTTAGTTCAGTGAAAAATGAAATTTAAATGAAACCCGTATCTTCAACTCAAGAAATAAATTAAATTCTACCCCTAAGAGCCTAATTTCAAGTTGAGTTACAACCGGCGCAAATCATGATTGACATAGCAACGACACAAATCTAGCAATGTCATTCGTTGCTGCTATGCAACTGCGACCCGCGCAACTTTGCGACCAAACTTGAAATCAGGCCCTAAGATCGGTATACTAGTACACAACTAACATGAGATCGAAAATAAACTCAAGTAGAGCAAGCTGTGCCTGCAGAACTTTAGCCATATTTTAGCCGTTTATTTACACTTTAGCCACATTTTAGCAACATTTCGATGTAAAGGCTTATTTGACTGGATTATGCTAGCGCACGTCCATGCACTGACCTTCTCCCTTAAAGATTCTGCTCCATGATTATAACTGAGATCATAATTTATTTTTCCTTATCAGTTATCAATATTGAATGTCAAATTAAGGCTATGCTGAGCTTGATCAAATTACGCTACAACTTGAAAACTAAAAAACTTTTACTAAGTAGAATTATTTTTCATTATTCGTTTTATCATGTGGCAAAGATGAGATAAAGTACTAAGAAGTTTTTCAATGTTCATTTAAGGCAATATGTCTGTATTTTTTTGTTATGAATGTTCTGATTTTAATTTTTTTTTTAATTTTTGCAATCGCAGCGAATACGGTTGAAGATACCAAAAAGTGTAAGGAACGAGGTTGTAGAGAATCAAATTTTCTACAAAAAAAATCCGGAACAGCATATTTCTATCTTCAAAGGTTTAGGTATGAATTAACTTTCCAATACTTGACCACCGGCAAAATGAAGGAAATACGTTGCTTGAACGTCTTTGAAGGACTTTGTGGCCTAAATGGTTGAATATAGGGATATGGTCTCGCAGACTTTTTTAAAGGAAATTTAATTCTTTACAACTTTCTTCCTAACATTTTTCTTGTATTTGTAACCGTATTCGCAGCGTTTTGAAAAATATGAGGCATAGTGCAAATTGGTAAAAGTTTGAAATTTTTTAAAATATATTTTAAGATATAATTTTTGTATTATTTTTACCGCCTACGATTGAGAATTTAATGCTTTATCTGCCTGTATTTTTTATTCGCCTTGTGCTAACCGTTATTTAATTGCAACTATTTTTATATATTAATTCCTCTGAAAACTTCGACGGTAATCGAATAATTGTGCCTCTGGCGACATTAATGGAACTATCGAGGATGAGGACGTTTTATTTGTACTTCGTTTCGTATCCTAAGTTTTAGATATCCGTAGTCCGTTTAAAATTTATAAAAAAAAATATTAGATACCGCCGCCACCACCCCGTCCAAATTTCGATGCCTCTCGTGAAAAGCTGCAACGTTTAGGTGAAGGTGAGGGAACGATGACTAAGGAAGAATTCACGAAAATGAAGCAAGAACTGGAAGCGTAAGACCAACTTTTTATTCTTTCTCCTTTTTACATTTACTTTTGGTGTAGTGAATATTTAGCCACGTTTAAAAAAACAGTAGCCATGCATGAAGTGTTCCTCACACGCTTGGCTAGTCATTCCGTATTTCGGGAAGACCACCATTTACATGTGTTTCTGGAATATGATCAAGACTTGTGTGCGCGTCCCAAAGGCAAATTGCAACAACTTGGTGGCATTGTTAAGTCAATCGGAAACACAACCGACCAATACTATCTTAACGCAACCGTGCGAGATGTTAACGACTTTTTCGAACAACAAATGAACTCCTTAACTGAGTACCACAATCAGCTGAAAGAAGCCACAACAAGGACGGACAAAATGACTGAAAAGCATAAAGGTAATTTTGTTTATTTAAATTAATAAGATAACATAAATCTCGGTGAGAATATTATTACCCTTGAGCTCCCTTTAACCTTGAGGTACAGGCACGATCAAAAGGAATGACATCCTTAAAACCGCAGCTACAAATCTTTTTGATATACATTGCACTTAATGTATAAGTTTGGCTAGTTTATAAACTAGCTGGATATTTCGAAAACTAAATGGACAGTTTGTAAACTAACCTGCTTGTTGAAATTTATGATCTAACAAATTTTAGTCGGGGTTTTTCTATCCGGCCCGGATGGTAGGGGTGTCATTTTTTTTTATTGTGACTGTACGTGAGCTCTCGGTATAATGCGATATTTCCCACCTCGTGTGTAATGTGTTATTAATTAATGTTTGTGATAGAACTTGCCGATAGTTTTATAAAAATATCAGGCGGAGTGTTACAACTAGCCAATAATGATCCCGGCCCGCTAGATAAATTTTTAGCCAAAGTGTCGGACACGTTTGAGAGAGCTAGAGTAAGGTCTTGTTTCAAATTGAACAAATTGCAATTTTCTCAATTTTAGAAAGTTGAAAGTAGAGTTGCAAGTGACCAAGATTTAAAACTAGCAGACACTTTACGATATTACATGAGAGATAGCCAAGCAGCGCGTGCGTTGTTGGTTAGACGTTTAAAATGTTTGGTAACTTACGAAAATGCCAATAGGACACTTGAAAAAGCGAGGCACAAAAATAAAGACATCCATGCGGTAAGTTACTTATCTTATTATTGTCTTGAGTAGTTTTAACAATCAGTGTTTTTAACTAATGTATTTTTTACTGACATGCTTACACGGTAAAGGCGCCTGAAGTACAAGAGGTATTTATGTTTATTTAATTTCTTAGATCTAGACTCTAGAGGAATGCTGCATGATACTAATGATTGTGTTATTTTATTATTTAAGGCAGTTTTGAAGATGTTGTTTTTATTTTAGGCTGAAGCAGCACAGTCGCAAGCTTGTGAACAGTTTGAAGCGATTTCAGCACAGGCAAAAGAAGAGTTGTTAGATTTTAAAACACGAAGATTGCATGCGTTTAGAAAAAGGTTGGAGTCTAATAATAGAAATACCTTTTTTATGTTGTATTTTTTTTTCAGTTTAATTGAACTAGCCGAATTGGAAATAAAACACGCTAGAACTCAGCAAGATCTGCTAAAGAAATCGGTTCAAAGCTTGCGAGAATTGCTTTAATCTTGGTGATACTTTACGAATTTATTTTGTTCCATTACTTTGTCACACATTCCTTTTTTTAATTTTTCCTAAAGGGGAGTGTTTTGCTTTACTATAAACCTGTATTGTTTTTGGTTATATCAAATTCTATTATAAAGATATCGTATCATATATTGTATGTTGTTTATATTTGAATAAAAAATTGAAGTTTTCTAAATGGGTTTTTATTTTTCCTGCTCCATTTGTAGTTCTTCTAAAAACACTTGAAATGTTTTTATAGGTAATTATTAATTTATAACAACTAATTTTGAGAGAAAATGCGACGTTGGCGTTTACATAGTTTTGAAACAGCCAATGGTTCGTAATTAATTAACTGTTTCAAAATTGTAAACGCCAACGTCGAATTTTCTCTCAAAATTAGTTGTTATAAATTATTTATGCACTTCAAAAAATTAATAGCTAATGTAATTTATAGTTGCAGTGAGAGATTTAATCATTAATAACTATTTCATATTTGTAATTAATTAGACCTCGCGAACTTTAAGAATGTCCACGATAGGTGGAGCCAATGCGTACTTCGTCGAGTGGGGAGATTAAGCAGTGGCGTAGCAAAAAACTATTCTGCGGTAATAAGGGGTTTTATACTATTTACTATTTATTCTTTCCTATATTCATAATAGCAATATGAGATAATAACATCATACATCTTATTCTTATACGTTGATTTCATATAAATACGTCCAATAAATAACAAAAACACAATGAGTAACGAGTAAAAACTTGTTTAGTACAAAAATGATTTCTAATGTTATCTTTACTGTAAATGTTTATGTTGGATTGTTGAAAATTAAGATAAATTCTTTATACATAACAATTCACGCTACGCCACTGCTCTATGACAACACCCCTAAATGTACGAATGGTTCACATGCTCTAATATCCAAATGTTTGAATATGCAATACAACTTACGATTAATATATTTGTTGGTAATCTAAATTTACAATTATATTTACAACCGGAAATAACTATAGTTAAAAAATAATTCCTGATCATTTTATTATAACGATTATGTGGTTAATAAAATAAAAAAATGCCATAAGCAACGTAAAAAGTAACAGTGTGTTAAAATCAACACTGTAATTGATCTTTTTCGCTTGAATTAAAATGTGGCAAAGTTGCAAATTAAAGAAACTTAATTTGTGTTCCAGTACATATTATTTTGCTTGTCTAAATTACTAAATATATTAGGTATAGGTAGCCAACAGGAAATACATTAACATTATGCAAGAAATAAAGATAAATGATAAGAAATGAACGGTATTGTCTGTGGTTTTAGTTTAGGTGAAATAACAGTTTTTTTTATTTAATACTCGCAGCTATTCATTTACTACGTAATGCAAGTATAATTATTAATTACTCTAAATGCCTGGTACGTAAATAATAGTTTCTTCGATAAAAATAGTACAATTTTTATAAAAAATATTTAATACGCACAACAATCGATAAATAGTAATTATTTTTGTTTATAAAGTAGTGAATGTTCAGAATTTTTTAGCGATATTTTAAACGTTCCGTACGTATTAGCTCTTTCAAAACTATAAAAACGCCAACGTCGCATTTTACCGAATTACTTTGTTTTAAATAAGATTGATAAAATTATAAAATAGTTATTAATGATTTGATTTCTCATTGAAACTACAAATTACATTTGCTATTATTTTTTTGAAGTGCATGAATAATTTATAATAGCTAATTTTGAGAGAAAATGCGACTTTGGCGTTTTTATAGTTTTGAAATAGCTAATAGGTATTTTTAATAAATGCACAGAATGAATTACTAAAAAAAATTAATTATGAAAGGTAGAAATAGAAAAAAAAACGAGATAATTTCCTATATGCAGCTTTATGGTGCATACTTAAATGAATCACTGTATGTATCAAAACTGTCTCCATATAGGAACATGGTAATTAGCATAAATCATTAAACCTTGTACAAATGTTAATTAGATTTTTTTGATCAATATTTACTTATTAAAGGCTAATAATTTATTTATTTCAATTCAAAATTCAAGAACATTGTTGTTCTAGAAGATTTTCCTATTAAAGACTTATTCTCTTTATTCCTTCCGTTTCTTTCTCTTTCATAGGCTTATTTAATCTTAAATAATTGTTTTAATAAATCATTAGTATCATTACCAAGACGTGATAAAAAGAACAAAAAAACGGTTACTTTGCTCTTATACAGAAAATAACTATAATTTTCAAAATTAAAATTAATACTTTTGCTTAAGATTTAAGCTTTAAGATTAAAGCCTTTTGATTTTTGAAGTAGGTACTATTTTTTTATTTATGAAGTAGGTACTACTAGGTACCTATTAGTTGTGTATTCCTCCCAAATTTGAAGTTGCAATTACGAGTATGAATCATGATTATAGAGGACTATACACCAGGTAATGAAATAATGACCCATTTATTTAATGAAAGAATTGGAGTCACTAGCAATTTCGTTATTTTCACAATAAATGACTCATTCTAGCACATGTTTCCACAGCAAAGCATTTTTAATTCTTATTAGATAAGTTCTTGTTGGAACAGTAACAAAGAAAATGATAAGTCAATAAATGCTTTTTTTTTAATTTCATTGTCACACAATAGGATCGAAGCGTCCTAATAAAATACCCACTTTTTTGATTTAGCTTGAAAAATGAAACTACTTTTAAAATTGCATCATCGATTTATGGTAAAGTACAGTTTATTTTACAACTAAAATGCCTTCAGTATAATAGACATAAAAAGAAAACTAAAAGATGGTGTAGTCGTTTGTACCTAACGGATGAAACAATCCAAAATATTGCATCATTTTCTAATAATTAATAAGTTCAAACTGACACGAACTCTAAATCTGAACGTATTAAAATGCCTTGTGAATTTAAGTGATCGTTAGTTTATGAGACATCTGCTGAAGCTTAATCAACATTCTAAAAAATTTTGGAAGAAAACTGAAGGACTAGACAAGGCCCTCATCGCTGGACCGTGCAACGGTTTTACCCAACAAAAAGGTGCTAATACGCGTACGCCAAGTAGGTGGTTCGACAAGCTTTCACCTATAATTAATGAGTGTCATCTGTGCTTTCATTGATGAGAAGCCGACAAGGTCTTGGTCAATTTACAAAGCCCATTGATTTATTTATTGCAAACCAGTTGTCTCGTCTGATTCAATGAACCTTTTCTGGTCATGTAATTTACCCACACGTAGACACATTTTGCTTCTTCAAAGCTATTTATAGATTTATCTCCTGAAAATAAATAGAAAAGATCTTGAAGAAAGTAATTTTGATAGTAGCAGCAATTTTAAGGATTTAAATTAGCAGTTTGGTCAATCGGTTCTGGTGTAAACCATTATTAAGTTTTTTGACCCCTTTGTTGACATTGACTTTACTTGAATTTGAATTGTTTTGTCTTGGAAAAAACTCACTGTAAGCCCGAACATTTTAATAACAAACTTACTTTCGCCTGGTGCAAGAGAAGTGAAGATTTCGTCAGCCAAATTACCAAATTTCTATGTCGGCTATTCTTTTTACATTGTTACAATGGAATGCTTATGCGACGGTTTACATTTATGCAACCTGATTATTTACATCGGTGTGACCTTAACAAATTAATTAACAAATCTTGCGCCACGTGCTTTTAAATTAAAGTAATAGAAGAAACTCCAAAACCAAATAGTCTAAAAATAATAAAAGATTGTAAATCCGTTTATTTCGCTCCAAATGTTACAAATTTGCTTTGTGGGAAATCAATCAAATGTCAGAAACAATCGTAACGATAGTGTAGAATTAATATTTGCATAATTCGCATTGAAACGATCAGATTTGTTACCGGTTCGTTTGATATGCAAGCATTGATAGCATTATTACGATTATTATCACTCTATCAAGAATTATCATCTACCGCAGACAATAATTAATTACTCTGCCATATAATTATGTGATTGGCTGCATTATATACTAGCGTAACTGACAATTTGAATGTTTAATGGTTTTTGCATGGTAAATTACAGAAAAAGATGACTGCAAGGATTGATGTTAGGCTGATGTAACTTATCAATGTGTTACACTAGACGGTAAATTCTCAATTTGCAATTACGGGAATTATTGTTCTGAATTTTTTCCCTCGAGGTCATTTCAGTTATTCTTTTTATGAAATTTTACACAAAGACAATTTGGAATTGCCGTGGTTGTACCATTACCTAGAACAAGGCCGACGTCACCCAGGTTATGGTCAAGGAAATAGATTTGAATCGAGCGGATTTCGCTTTCACGATTATTTGGCCTACAATCTTCCTGATTTATTCATTACTAGGTTTACATTTTTAACGCCAAGTATGTGCAATACGAGGATTTCCCCCTTCTGAGATAAATTGCTCAGTTATTTATTCACTTACGACTTCCAAGAAAGTAGGTACAGATTAAATTATTGTATATTCCACTTTATTTACTATTCAAACTTGGTTCCTACCAAGTTCCTACTAAGTTGCTGATGTGGCTTTACTTGTTTCTACCCTGAAATCTCGTCCATGAATAAGATTTTTGATTTTTGCAAAAATTATTATTATTATTATTTTTAATGAAAATTAATTTAAGAATTACAACAGTGTAAACAAAATTCAGTTCTTGTGAAAATAAAGGCAGAAGTTAAAAATAAATCAATCAAATGTTACATTAAAAAATGTAGGAAAGAACTATAGTGGAGGGAAATTCTAAAAGAGGAACTCTTCAAGAAGCTTGCGAATGAAGAAGTTCACAACAAAATTTTTAAGAAAAATAACAAAGAAAATTAATATTGGATGTTGTTCCAACATGAAATCATTATCTTTCAGGTCAATTTCTCATTTTAAATATTTGTAATCAAGATTTAACGAGTTAAAAAATTCAATAGTTTTAAAATGATTTTATTAAAAAAAAAGTTCAAAGCGCTTGAAAAAATACAATAGCATAAGTAAATCATATACCTACTAGTATTAGCTGTTTCAAAACTATAAAAACGCCAACGTCGCATTTTACGAATAATTTTTTTAAATAAGATTGATAAAATTGTAAAATAGTTATTAATGATTAGATCTCGTATTGAAAGTATAAATTACATTAGGTACCTATTATTTTTTTGAAGTGCATGAATAATTTACAACAGCTAATTTGAGAGAAAATGCGACGTTGGCGTTTTTATAGTTTTGAAACAGCTAATACAATATTCCATAAAAAAAAAATCAAAAAAATTGTGACCATCACGATTTTTTTATTTGATTTGAACATTATGTATTTTCAGAGAAAATTAAACAACTGAGTTTTTTAACCCGATTAAACTCAGCTAGAAATATTTAAAATTAGATGCGAATTGAACTGTGAGGACATCAGGTAATGATTTATTAATTCAGAAACATCTATTGGCAAAGAAACCATTTTGTTTATTAGTTTTCTTAAAAATTCAGTGCCTCTTTAAATGACCCCGGTATAGTTCTACCTTATTGTGCTATCAGCGATTTTTTGGAATTTTTTTTAAATATGAAGCTCTAGATTTGTAAAATTAATTAAATACTTTAATATTTTTAGCTCGAACACTCGCAGCAACTACGACTGAATTCATTAGTTTGTAAACAAAAAATATAGACAAAATAGAAAAGCTTTTTCTTTACATTTTTTTGGTAAAGCTGTTTTAGAGATAAGAGATGTGTTCTTTGAGTTGAGTTATAATTAAAAATTTTTATTTCATTTAGTTTTTCTTTAATTCTAAATAAACTGTACAATCTCCACCACAATCTCCACTGATTTTTAAACATTGCAATTTCCGGCAATTTCCCAAATAATTTTTGCTTTTTTTACTTTAGAACTTTTGGAAAGAAATATATCTATTTAAAAGACAGAAGGTTTGGGAACTAGAAGATCTCTCACTCACATATTTTTGTATGATATTTTGCTCATCTTTCATTAACTTTCTTTTTGTATTCTATTTTTAGCAAACATGTACATACTCGTAGACCGCAATTTTGGGAACCTCAACAATTTCATCAAACTTTTCCTAATTTCGGGGCCAGTCCGGCACTGTTACTAAAATATAAAAATCTGATTTGAAATTTGTTTTGTAATATGTACAGTTATCTTGCAAAAACAACTTCAGTTAAAATAACTAAATACAGAGTCGCTAAAAAGTATGGATACACTTAAATATTTTAAAAACTATTCATCAAAACTTATTGAAACTTGGTATAAGCTTAAAAGTATATAAATTCTATCGTTTTAGATGTTTATCAAATTCCTATTTTCTTTTGTTCTGAGGATACAAAAGGCTAACTTGATTTTTTTTAATGGCAAGAAGGGTGTAATTTAATATTTTTAAAAAGAACATTTTTTTCTGAATTCTATGGTGTAACACATGCATACCTTATTTTAATCGAAACTTATCTATAAAAAAATTATCGAATTAATAAAATTTTCAAAAATGTAAAATGTTATTAGCCTTGGAAATGTTGACTTTATCTATCGTTAGCTCTTTGCCGCTTAAACTTTAACTAAAAAATAAGTAAAAGTTAATAATAATTGTTAACATAACACTTTTAACTGAAAAAGAACACATTTTAATAAAAAAAACAAAACACGAAATACATGTTTTTTATGCTACAAAAGATGTTGCTCAAAACGATTTCCATTGACTTCTTGGCTTTCTGTCGCCATAACCAACCATCATGAGAATTTCTGTACTTTCAGTTTCACTTAAATGTACCATTTTTACACTAATTATTGCACACAAGTTTAATTTTTGGCTAATATACGAGTGACAGATCGCTAATGACAGTATTTTCAAAGCTAACTTAGTTTTACTTTTGCAGAAATCCAGAATGAAATTTTTTAATTTTTATTTTTTTTTTTGTTTTTTAACGAAAATAAAGATGGGAATATGTTACATGTTAGCTGTATCCATACTTTTTAGCGATCCTGTATTGCTAGATCTTTACCTCAACAAAAAAGTTCACAACTTTATTATTTAAAATTTTGCAAATCACAACGACTGACTAATTAACAAAAGCATAATGCATATTGCAAATAACAATTAAAAAACAGATTATAAGATTTTGCTATTTGATTCATTCAAAATATTCACAATAGATATTTTCTAGGGTTTTAGGAAAACACAAATTTTCGAGATGTTGGAACAAAATTAAAAAATGTATAAATAGTAAAAAAATTTGTCTTGCGTCAGTTGTATAGATATGCAGAGACAATATTTCGCTCGATAAACATTTTGAAACTTCGTGAGGGGTCATGCAATAATAAACAATTAATTAATTAATTACCACAATTTCTGCCATTACCATTTTAATTGTGTCAATATTTTCTAGATAAAGGATATAAAAATCCATCTTCGTCAAAATTAGACTGGTAACTAGGACTGAGTCGACCTAAATAACGATTCGCTGAAAAATATTTTGTTTTGAATAAATTTTATCTCACACTTTTGTTGATGTTTATTTGACCAATTTTTGTTTTGTTTGCAAAATTTTTAATCAAAACAAGATATGGTGAAGAAAGCTATAAAATTTTCAATAAAACCGGATTCCAAAATGAGGGAGAAGAACCCGAATATTATCTTTACGATTTTTTAATTGAATATTTGTTAAATAAGTGTTTTACTGCAATTTTAATTGTCTGGTTTTTATATTTGACACCATTTATCAAAGAATTACGCTTCATTACATTAAATAGGCCATAAAATTGCACCGTTATCCAAATTTGATGATTTTATTGGTAATAAACAAAATGAAACTTTCAAGTTTCTAGTAGTATGCACTACCACAACACTATGCATTGGGGATAAATTAATAAAAATTCTTTCGTGTTTCGTGCGTGTTTTATGGATAAAATATTTAAATAAGAGAATTTGGAATTGCTTTGCTGCACCGTTAATTACAATGCATTATTAGGAAATCGCGTTAATTTATTCGAGAAAAAATGGGCCGTTCCAACAGTCATGGATCTTGTGATAAACTCTGTTGCAATGTCGGAAGATTAGTAGAACATTGCCCCGGTTAATATTTTTTCAGTACATATCAACGCTATTGTTACCTCGGTATAATTGCGCAATTTTTCTAAATGGACTTAAACTCCAAACTAGCAACAAAATCCTCAATTACGCCTCTGAACTATAATTAATTTTGAGATAAGAGGGGTCGTTGGGATTGTAACATAATTGTGTAACCTGTAACATTCCTACGTAAAACTGTGACACCCCATCATCAATTTATCATAAGGTTATCACTGGGCCATTTAGCAAAAGCTATATTTTTTCAAGCAAGCTTGCTTAAAACAATGTGTGTAATAGTATAAATACCATCAATGGAATATTTTGTGAAGCGACTAAGCGCCTTGAGAGATAAGGACGGCAACAACGGCACCAACAGATTGACTTCTTTTGTGTGCGATAGGGATGAGGGTTGGTCCTTCCAAGAAATTCTCTAAAATTTATGGCTGAGGGCCATTCATCCAAATAAATTTCGCAGGATGTTATAATTATGGCCGAAAGCCCGAATAAAATATGGATTTCACGAGAAATTATAATAACTAATCTCTATGGTAGTGTTTACCATCGATTGTTGTCTGCCACAAATTTTCTTATCTTGTCAATAATCGTGGAAATGGGTTAAAATGATGGGCTCCACGTCAATTTATTTTTTCAATACACGTGCTAGATATTTGTTTACTGAAAATGTAAATCGTGTTATGATCACGTATTTTGTTAATTATTAGAAAATAGCGCCAATTATGATAATTTTATTGGTAGGCATTTAATATTTAGAATAGTCAATTAATAGCTCTTTTTGGTGTCTGTTACTTCACACTTTCACAATCATTGCGTATTTTTATTTGTTTCATTGGAGATCAATTTTTCAAATCGCTAATTGACCAACTGCTAGGAAAAACACAACATTAGTGCAAATGTTAAGAACATCTCCTTATCTAACACAAGTTTAAAGGTTGTGGTTTATATTTAAAACAGTGATAGCTTGTAAAGCTAAACAAAACAGCCACAAATCTTTTTTGTTGCGCTGGATCGCATAAGGGTGTCTTTTAGGGGACGCTATTTTTATAACCGGAGATCGCTGCTGTTACTAGGGAATTAAAGATTCAAAAAACAACTTTTGAGGAAAATATACAGATGACTTGCAGAACGCTGATCAACAATTAATATGCGCTATTTTTCTCACGCTGTTTAATAAAAACAAAATTCATTCTAGAGAAATTCGCGTTATTGAACAACTAGACACCTTTGGCAGGCTTGACGGGCGATTTAAACAATCCACTGACCTTTCGAAATCGATAAAATGGCTTTTTTCTCGTTTTCAAACCATCGGAAAGTTCCTCAGTAACATATCTTCATCTTTATATTTATTCATACTGCTTTGTCACTGTTCAGGTGACTTTTTGCATATTTTACAATAATTTATTGTAGCCTGTTCCAACTAAATTTTATTTGGACGCCTATATTTACTGTAGCATCCGTTTTTTAAACATTCAAGCGTTCCCAAACATGAGCCTTGTTACCTATTGTTGTAGCTGTATTAATATTTGTTTTCAAGGTACCTTGCAAATTTATTGGTACAGAGAATAGAAAAATTCAAATAAACACACACAAACTGTGGTTAAAAATACAAGATTCTTCAAAAAATAACAAAATGAGATCTAGTGGGGGGAGTGATACTGTTAGTTATTGAAATATAACAATTCTTACGCTACGCGCCAAGTTCTGTGCTTTCAGTCAACCAGTTAGTGTTGAAGTGAACGCGGGAAAAATTCACTGCATGTGTTCTTGTGTGATATAGTTTATAGGCTTATGATTTTTTTTCTACAAAGGTATGAGTTAAACTAGCATTAGAATCGCCCCCTTGCACTTACATAATTTTTTCACAATTAATTGATTTCGTATCGAACAAGTGTTTATTTGGTGTACCAATTTTCTAAAAATAAGACTTCTGTTACGAGGCAGTCATATAAAGGCAGGTAAAAATATTTTCTTTACAAGAGCAGTACTTGAGGCTCTTTGCAATTGAGGGATGAATGGAAGTGACTTTCATTCATCAAGTTTTATGACACGGTAAACATTGAAACCATGTTTCCGGCTTCTGGGTTATTTAATTATTTAATCAACCTTGCGAATTAAACTCGATTGTGTTATAAAATTTTGATTTGTGGGCCTGGCCAAAATTTTAAAATCAAATTAGTTAAGTCATTATCATTTAGGCCCAATTTTTACATAAGTAATTCCTTATTAAGTGGCGATACGCAATTAAGCCCAGATTCAGTCGTAAATAATGTCTAGACTATTGAGTAAATTATCAGCAATACATCTTAGATTTTTAAATAATATTATTCCGAATAAGCTCCCACATCGGCATGTGTTTATCTAAAATAATTAAAATGTTAATTAGCTAGAAAAAAGCAATAAATTTTGCATAACTGGTACAGCAAGAGTCACTACAGAACGACCGTGAAAAGATTATCTCTCTCTAGACGACACACAGATAACACGCCCTTTTCCAACAGGTAAACCGATAAGACATGTCTCCCCCAAACGGTGCTCCTCCTGGAAATACCGAAACTGAGTACCTCAAAGTGCCCACTGAACCCAAACCGACCCCTGAAGAACAACAACCCTTAAACGACCTAGTCCCTGAAGACGATGCAGAAGTCGTTGTGCCCCCAGATGGGGGCTGGGGTTGGGTCGTTGTTTTCGCCTCTTTCATGTGCAATATGATCGTTGATGGAATTATTTTCTCGTTTGGGGCTTTCATCGAGCCCATAAAAGACGAATTTCACGTCACGAAGGCATATGTAGCACTTGTGGGGTCCCTCATGTCCGGGTTTTATCTTATCGCCGGTCCTTTTGCAAGCGCTGTTGCAAATAGATATGGATTTAGATTGGTCGCAATCATGGGGAGTGTCTTAGGGGCTGCGGCTTTCGCTTTGGCCAACTTCGCCCCCAATGTGGAGTATCTCTGCGTCATGTTTGGAGTTATAGGAGGTAAGAGTCAAATTGCAATACAAACAACTGATAACACTGTCCAACGCGAAACGTTGAATCCGAATTTGATTAGATTTGTTGGAATCATGAGATCGTAATTGAAATTTTGAGAACGTGGGGATCATAAATTTGACCGCGGCCTTGTTGCGTGAAACTCGTTATATAACGTCTGGCAAATATGAATAAATCGCACTCCTACTGATGATTTTTTTGCAAAGGAATTGGCTTTGGGTTCATCTACGTGCCTTCGATCATCACCGTTGGGTTCTATTTCGAAAAATGGCGAGCCTTGGCTACCGGAATCGGAGTTTGTGGTTCCGGTATTGGAACCTTTATGTTTGCCCCGATAACAGCATACCTGATCGAAAACCTTGGTTGGAGAACTGCGATTTTGTGCCAAGGCACTATTGTTTTCGCTTGTGGCACTTTTGGTTTCCTCTACAGGTAACCAAAACTTTTTTACCGTCGCGCCTTTCTAAAACAATAATTTGCAGGCCTTTAAAACCGACGAAAGTCCATGATATTAAGGATAACGAGGGAGAGACTGAACTGAAAATGGACCCGAGCAAACTGCCCCCCATTACTAAGATGAAGATGGAGTTGGCTCTAAAAGCCATGAAGAGCAACGAGTCTTGTCATAACAGTCAAGCCTCAATTAACCGAATGTTGGGGGTTAACAACAACGCGAACTACCCCCGAGTTTCGGATGTGTACCATACCATTAGCATACCGCAACAAAGGGCCTTGGATGGATCCAGTTACGAGAAAAGATTGAGCGTGCCTTTTATTTCCGAAGCAGATCGGATGAAAAATACAGGAGCGAAGGAATGCTTACTTCAGAAAAGTACCAATCCAATTATAGTTCCTAAAGGATCAAGACGGGGTTCTGCAATTGACCCTGAGGTCAATAGACCAATGTACCGGGACGATATCTTTTTCAACGCTTCTTTAACACGTTTACCTCAATACACCTCTCGCACATCAATCGCTTACAACTTATCAGTCACACGGTTGCCGACCAAAAACGACATTGAAGAAGAGAAGAAAAGTTCTTGCAAAATGTGCCCAGAAGCCGTCAAACGAACACTTGCCACAATGCTCGATTACAGTTTGCTTTGCTCCCCAACTTTCCTTTTGCTAGCACTTGGAGGTTTCTTCACCATGATGGGTTTCTACGTCCCCTTCATGTTCCTCGTGAGCCGGGCAGAGAGCGCAAATCTGGCGAAAGAATACACAAGGTTTCTCATCTCAGCTATTGGTATTTCCAACACAATCGGGCGTGTTTTATGCGGTGTTCTTAGCTCTTTTCCCGGTGTTAACGCACTGTTTGTGACAAATGCAGCGTTGACGATTGGGGGCATCGCAACAATATTCAGCGGTTTTTCCATGACTGCAGAATACCAATTCTTCTACACCGCAGTGTTTGGTTTAGCTATTTGTGAGTATTATAACGTTAAATGGAACCGGTTTATTGACTGGTCTTTATCATTTTAGCAACCTTTGCGTCGTTGAGGTCAATCGTTGTGGTGGATCTTCTGGGACTGGAGAAGTTAACGAATGCGTTTGGGCTGCTTTTGTTGTTTCAAGGAGTGGCTGCAATTTTCGGTGCGCCCATTGCTGGGGCATTTACTGAAGCCACTGGTAGTTACGATGCTGGATTTTATTTGTCAGGGAGTTTGATTCTTGCGTCCGCTGTTATGTGCTATCCTTTGAATTATATCAATAGGCGCGAGATGCAAAAGAAAAAAGAAATGGTGGAAAATAAATCAGTTCCAGTTTAATGATTATTTATTTTATAAATAATCGTTTTGAATAATTCATGATTTTCCACGTTCCTATTTAAATAATGGGTGCTACGTCACTGCAACTACGTAGTGAGTTGTTTGTCAGGGGATTTTTAATACTCGAATTTGTACGCTTGGTAGTTCTCGCGTACTTTAACTATAATGACAGGGTTTCTATACGACGATTTTTCAAGACTGATGTAGTTTTAAGACCTGTATATATTGTATTTAAAACTGTAATTTAACATAATGGAAAATTATGGAATTTACCTAATTAGTTTAGATTTTATAATTGCTGAACGATTATTTATGACAGCTGTTCTTGTTGGACATTCCAATGTTTCATTACCATATTAGGAGGAATTTTCCTATATTGTACGTAAATTATTCTACTCTAGCTATAGACCAAATTGTTAATTTGATACAAAAGGAACTTTTAATTGATTTGTCAAAGTAAAAATAAAATTGTTGTTTTGAAAAGTGCCTTTTATTCTGATCCTTTTCTTTTTAACTTCTTAGGGCTTTAATAATTTTTTTGATTTTTTTGTTGTTATTCCTTTTTTTTTTCGTTGTTAAAGGAATTACTTACTTTTTTGGAGAATCATCCGTCTAATTTTCCCGATTTTTGCAAAAACAGGCATTATCTAAGAGCTTTTGATTGCAAAAAAATAGTGAACTAGCAGTAACTTCTTAGGGCTTTAATAACTGGTTTGGTTTTCTCAAAATAATCAAGAGGACGTAGTTATTGCGAGATACTTTTAAAGAAACTCAGATGATAAAAAATGGTCATAAAATCTGCTAAAGGCAATTTTTCAGAAAAGCATTTACTCATTGGTGTATTTATAGGTTTAATGCCGCTCTGGGCTGTAGCCGCCTCTGCCTATGACATTTCTTCAAAATTAAAAAAAAAACAATTTATTGATTAATTCAGAAAGAAGGGAAACATTTACAAACCTAGAAAAAGGAAAATTTTTGTTGACAGTGTGACATTTTGTTTGTCGTAATTTGTAGCTATGTTTGTAGCCCTGTAGCCCTTTGTAAAACAAATCACCCTTCAAAATTTTAAATGCTAAATTGAACAAACTGCTCGAAAAATGTTAGGGATATTGGTGTTTTAATACAGGGTGTCCGTTTTTCGAGCTCCACCAGTTATTTTAAGAGATGCGAAGTCGGTTAAATTAGGACAAAGTTGTGCATTTTTATGCTGAATAATTACCTGAAAAAAAATTTGATGTGTCATTTTTAGTTTTTGAATTATTGAGAAAAATACAAAATTTGTAATTTCCATTTTTATTTTTTTAAGCGAAAACTAAGAAAACTAGACGTTTTAAAGTAAGACATTCTTCAGACACTTTTTTACAAGAAATCTAAATCTGTCATCGCCTTTTCCAAGGTGTTCTTCATGTCATAGTTACAACACTGAACTTTGGTTTTTCTTATGGACGCCATATTTAATACTTTTTTTGAAAAGTCTTTTTGTTCCTGATTACAACGATGTATCACATGATATGATCGAATCTTACATGTTGATAAAATTAAGAAAAAAGTGTTTTTGCAAAAAGTGCTTTGAAAAATAAACGTCAAAAATTTTGCTTAATAAACTAATAACTTTTGACAGTTCTATTAAATATGAGAGCAGAATTTTTATAACTTTGTCTTTTTTATTTTACAAAAAATAAAGTTCTAGCTTATCATGTCGTTTTAAATAAGTAAGCTTGGCGGAAATGTGGACCTTCCAGAACCAAATTCAATTAAACTTCCAAAATCTAGTTTGTTTAAAAACAAAATTGTTGACGTTTTTTCCAAAGCACTCTTTGCAAAAATGTTTTTTTTTTCATTTTGATCAGTATGTAAGATTCGATCATAACATATAATACATCGTTGTAATCAGAAATAAAAACTTTTCAATAATACAAAAATCGAATATGGCGTCCAGAAGAAAAACCAATAAAGTAGAGTGTTGTAACTCTGACATCAAGAACGCCTTGGAAAATACGATGACAGATTTAGATTCCTTGCAAACAAGTGCCTGAAAAACGTCCTAGTTAAAAACATCTACACAGACATCACGTTCTTTTGGTTTTCGGTTAAAAAAATATAAATATAAATATAAAAAATGTATATAAAAAATATAAAATATAAAATTACAAACTTCCGTTTTTTTTCCAATTATTCAAAAACTAAAAATAACACATCAAATTTTCTTTCAGATTTCAGATAATTGTTCACCATAAAAATGCGCAACTTTGCCCTAATTTAACCGACCTTGTATCTCTTATAATAACTGAGATCCCCATGGTGGAGCTCGAAACACGGACACCCCTATACACTGCTTCACAGCAGTTAAAGAACTCTAATTATGATAACATCAAACAAATTCTACCAATTTTCCAGCATTAGAATCTGATAAAAACAAATCAATAAATAACGTATGTATCTTTTAATTTTATTATTTTTATCAGTTGATTTTGTCTAAAATTCAGTAATATTCGTTAACTGTTTTTCAATCAGTTTATTTGAATGAAATAGCAGATAAACCCAGTTCTAGCACAAGTTCTCTAAAAATGCAAGGTAGTTTCCAAAAAAAACTCAAAATGTTCTTTATTAATGTCACCAAACATGCACTAAATTTTTAAATGTCTTCTTTATTTTCTAACGTATCTATTAAAAAATCATCCTCTATTTATTTAAGAAGTTTTACGGTGTCGCTGACTTTTTTCAAAGACATTTTTGTTACTCAGGCTACCAATTCTCATCGTGAATTTTCTATAAATAACAACTAAGAACTTAAGAAGTGAAAAAATACGACGAAAAATAAAAATCTGATCAATTGATTTAAAAAAATGCAACTTGTCTATTTTTTAAAAACAAAGTAAAGATATTTTTGCCGCTCCTAAAATTCTGCCGCCCTGGGCTATAGCTCATTTAGAACATATAGAAATGTTCCACTGCATTTACTGAAAATAAAACAATACCTACATGTGTTACAAAAATTAAAAAAGCGACTGAAACAGTCTCAGACGGTTTATAATTACAGTCAAATGTCCTTTTGTCTTCAGCGCTTGTCCCCTAGATTATTTTGATGTGTTTATTTTGTCATTCCCTCATTTATGAAGGAATTATTTTTGTGGGAATCATCCTTAGCAGAAAACACAGCTTATCCAAATAAGGGTCTTTAATTGCTAAAATAGTGAACCGAGAATAACTACTTAGCGCCTTTACTGAACTTTTGTTTTTTAATATTTTATTATTGGTTCATCTAAAATTTTCTTGATCTTTGTAGAAAACAAAACTTGGCTAAATTATTATAATTATTATTGACGTCTGTCACAAAAGTCAGTGCAAAAATGGAAGATGAAGAAAGCAGAGTTTCGGTAGCAACATATTCAGTGCGCTCCACACCCTCAAGTTACAAATCTTCGTTTAAACTAAACGAAGACGAATTCATTGACACATACATAACTATTCCTCCCGACGGTGGCTGGGGATGGATTGTGGTCTTTGCCTCATTTATGTGCAATTTCGTAGCAGACGGAGCACTGTACACTTTTGGAATATTCTTAGGTGACATAAGTAAGACTTACAAATCCAAAGCAGCAACTGTAGCTCTAGGAAATTCGTTAATGACCGGTTTCTACTACATGACGGGTACTGAAACGCGTTCTTTTACCCAAATAATGGTTAAATTTCAGGACCGATTACTTGCGCACTTGTCAATCGGTTGGGTTTTCAAATAACTGGCGGTCTTGGTGGGATTATAGCAGCGGTGGCTTTTTTCTTTAGTACAATGACAAGTACAATAACTCAATTTGTGTGCGTTTTTGGTATTATTGGCGGTTTTGGATTTGGTCTTGTCTACGTGCCTTCAATTGTTGCCGTTGGGTTTTATTTCGAGAGGTGGAGAGCTTTGGCCACATCCATAGCTGTGACGGGTTCCGCTGCTGGAATTGTAGGTTTCCCCTTGATCGTGGAAGGTTTGCTTGGTAAATACACCTGGCAAACAAAATTCAAAGTTATTTCGGGCCTGTGCATTGCAACAACGTGTCTGGCTCTACTTTACCGCCCGCTGAAACCAAAAAGAGTCTGGACAACCAAAGACAAGAAAGTTGTTCAGTTCAATTCTGGCGACGTTGCTGATTCAATTGGTTCGTTCCATTTGGACGAGAAGCCTGGCTTTATTAAGCGGATTATCAATCGCTTCCACAATGTTACATATCCGACTCATGCCCAACTACATAAAGAATCAACATTTGTTATAAATTTCCCAATTGGGCCAAGCACTTCGTCCGTTTTTATAACAAGTGTCCCGGAAGGAAGCTTGACAACGTTCATGCGAAACAATCCTTCACGAAGTGAACTGCGATCGGAACGACTCGACAAACTGAGTACGGTCTATGAAGATGAAACCGATAAGAAAAAGAGTTGCAGAAGGTGTTGTAGTACGAAAAAGTGTTGCGGAGCGTCCACCTCCAACAGACCGATGTATCGAGACGACATATTTTACACCGGATCGCTATATACGCTACCACCACAAGTTTCACAAGTTTCAAAGCTCAGTAAAGTAAGAACAAATAGGGATTTGGTAGTATAATTGAATTAAATTTAGGTGCAACAAATGAAGAGCTTGGATTATACTCTCTCTGTCACAAGAGCTGAGGTTTTGAAGGAAGGTACTGAGGAACGATTGCATTGGAGATGTTGTCCTGAATCTATGGTCAGGACTTTGGTCACAATGCTAAACTTTGATTTATTGAAATCACCTTCGTTTATTTGTCTAGTTTCTAGCGGTTTCTTCACACTATTGGGAATGTTTGTCCCTTTTATCTACCTTATTCAAAGGGCAGACGAAAATAAGATCAGTCGAGATGTTTCGTATCACTTGTTTACAGCTTTGGGAATATCTAACGCATTAGGACGCATTATAAGTGGAGTCATTTCGTCCCTTCCTAAAGCAAAACCTCTGATTGTGTCATACATCAGTTTATTTATTTGTGGATTGTCCACTTTTGTATCTTATTTTTTACGTGACGTGTACAGTCAGTTTATCTACGTCAGTATTTTTGGTTTAACGATTGGTAACAGTTTTCAAACAATTAAACCAAAATTAATCAGTCAATTCTAGCTTGTTTGGCTTCTTTAAGGACACCGATTGTTGTTGAGTTGTTAGGATTAGAAAATTTAACAAATGCCTTTGGATTGTTGCTACTCATCCACGGAATTGCTGGATTTTTAGGAATGCCAATCGCTGGAAGGATTGTGAAACTTGCTAATTCTTACAACAGTGCGTTTCTTTTCTCAGGAAGTACTTTAATTCTAAGCGCTGGATTGTTAATTCCCATAAAACGAATATCAGAGTGGGAACAAAATAAACTGAAAACTTAGTTTTGACTAAAGCTTTTTTATTCAAATATTAATTAAATACTAATCTCTACCTGTAGGTATATTATAAAACAATTCCGTCACGGAACTTCCGTGACTGATTGAGTGATTGACCATTAAACATAAAAAAAATGAACGAACACGTGTTTCAAAATTGACCCCTAATGAAATGAAATGAAATGAAATGTAATGAAAATTCGTAATTTTAAAAACTATATCCAGGCAAATTAGTACTTGGGATTTCGGTTAAAGATGAATAAATAAAGTTCCGTCATTTTTGAACTTAGATCCATTAAAATTGTCTTTTAGGGTTTCGGGGAAGAAACACGTGTTTTATGATTTTTAAAAACTTCACCCCCAAAGAGGGTTTAATTTTAAAATCCGTTATTTTTGAAGTTATATTAATCAAAATTGATATTTAAGTTTTTGGTTAATAATAAAGAAAGGCGTGTTTCTGAATTTTATAGTTCTATCTCCAAAGGGGGTTAAATATAAAAATCCGTAATTTTTACCCATGAAAATTGGTATTTGAGCTATACAATAAAAATTAAAAAAAACTGGTTTTAGAGGTTTGTTTGACATTCCACCCCCAAAGTGGTTAAATATGAAAATTCTTTATTGCTGAAGTAATAATCATGAAAATTGATTCGGTTGAAAAAGAAGAGACGTGTAGCTCAGGATTTTTAGAACTTCCTCTTCCATGTGGGTTAAATATAATAATCCGTAATTTTTGAAGTAATATTCATGAGAATTGGTATTTGAACATATGTTTTCGTGATTTTTGGTTAAATGAGGTGTCAAAATTTGTATGAAAATCCATATTATTGGTAAAGATATAATATCCATGAAAAAATTGTTGTTGTTAAGTTGTTGTTATGTATTGGTATATTGGAGCTTTCGGTTCAAAAGAATCACGTGTTTTAGGATTTTTGGAAATTCAATCCCATACTGATGAAAATGGAAAAAAAAGCATTTTTGCGAAGAGTACTTTGGAAAAAACGCCAACAATTTCGTTTTTAAACAAACTAGATTTTGGAAGTTTAATTGAATTTGGATCAAGAAGTTTCACATTTCCGCAAAGCTTACTTATTTAAAAACTAAACGACATGATAAGCTAGAAGTTTATTTTATGCAAAACAAAACAAGACAAAGTTATACAAATTCTGCTCGCATATTTAATAGAACTGTCAAAAGTTAGTTTGTTAAACAAAATTTTTGGCGTTTTTCCACAGCATGTAAGATTCGATCATATCATGTGATACATCGTTGTAATAAGGAACAAAAAAACTTTTCAAAAATACAACTATTAAATGTGGCGTCCATAAGAAAAACCAAAGTTGAGTATTGTAACTTTGACATCAAGAACGCCTTGTAAAAGGCGATGACAAATTTAGATACCTTGTAAAAAAGTGTCTGAAAAATGTCTTACCTAAAAACGTCTAGTTTCTTAGTTTTCGTTTAAAAAAATAAAAACGAAAATTACAAATTTTTGATTTTTCTTAATTTAAAAATTAAAAACTACACATCAAATTTTCTTTTAGGTAATTGTTCAGTATAAAATTGCGCAACTTTGCCCTGATTTAACCGACCTCGTATCTCTTATAATAACTGAGATCCCCATGGTGGAGTTCGAAAAACGGACACCCTGTATATAAAAATAAAAGAAACATTATTGAAAATCTGATGTCATTAGTAATAAGAAGAAAGCTTTTTTAAAGCGCCCATCTTAAAGGGGCAGATAAACAGAAGTGAACTGCACATTCCACAAATTGTTTGGTAACAATCTATTTCAACACTCATAAAACTTACAAAATATTCATTTTTTGTTAATAAGTATTTCTGAATTTTGCGGGAATGTGTCTCTCTGAAAAAGGGCATTATTTGATTACATAAATTCACCATCTCCATTTATACTCAAAGTTTGTACACTGTTCAGAAATGTTCTCCGTAAACGCCGTTGGTGAATTCTAATAAGTATTAGGTGTGAGTGATAATTCTATCCAAATAACGCAGAAAACCTTTAAATTTAAAAACAATAACAAAAAATGACTAAACAATCGCAAAAATCATTTGTAAAAATAAAAAATCATTGTACGATAATTTCAAATACTCTCTTTGCTAAAAAATAGATGTTCATCAACTTTGTAATTCTAATGTGCCGTTTTGTCCAAATGACTTGATTGTTCGGTGTTCCCGTAGTTAAAAAAAATAAAACAACTTTACTCATTCATATAAAAAAGAGAAAGATTTAATTGTTAATTACAACATTCAGAAACTACAATAAGCATTGCAACAAGGAATTCCATCATCAACTAGACAAAAAAAACATGAATTAAAATTTATGCGGACGAAATCGCGGGTAATTGCTAGTTGTATAAATAAATAAATAAATTATACAAATTATTTTGTGCTTCTAATTCTATTCAATTATTGCTATACCTCCAACTTCTTTCTGGACTTCCCGTAAAGATTAAAAATGAAGTTTTATACATGAGTAAACAATAAATAATGTCGTTTTTAATCGGCATCCAGCAGCAGACGGCAGCGCCGTTTCAGAAACAAATCGACGCGCGTCTTTTATTGATCGCTCGCCTACAGCTGCTACTGCAACTAGCCATCGATTCAACCACACGGAACACGCAGTGTTCCTGTGTTCCAAGCTGGTGTTAGTGTCCAAAAATGGAAAGTAGAGATTTCGACTACCCCAGAAGTGGGGTTCCCCAGCCCCAACCTGGGATACGTCCGCTGGTCGATCCGGAAGCCCACGGCGAAGTCGATCCTTCTATGTAAGACCCTCCTCAGCAGTAGACATTTTTATCAGAGGATCTCCACAGGTACCCACAACCCAAAGAAGCAACGCACAAAATACGGGGAAAATCGGATGTTCTCGAAATGCTATGTGGGCCAGTGGACCAGGAGTTGTTGATTGTGAAGAGCTTTTACTTTTTCTTTTACTCGGCTTTCGGGTCGTTGTTTCCACTTATGGGGGTGTATTTCAAACAGATGGGGATGAATGCGGGCCAGTGCGGGTTTTTGATCGGGATTCGGCCGTTTGTGGAGTTTTTGTCGGCGCCGTTTTGGGGTAGTTTGGCCGATAGGTGGCAGAAGGGGAAGGTGTTGCTTCTGGCATCGCTTGCAGCTTGGATTATTTTCACCGTTCCGTTGGGTTCGATACAACCGCCTCCAACGTCTTGTATGGAGATCAAGAATAACACACCTATCTTGACAGCGCCTAATGTGAACACCAGAATGATAAATAAGAGATCAGTGATGGAACAAGATTCGGAATTTGAACGGTTTACTAATCCCACTTTTCATTTCTCGGTGTCATTTTTCCCTTTCTAGATATACAAGATTTGAACGAGCTACGAGACCGATACCAAACGCGGGTCAATCACCAATCAATGTCGAATTTGCGTCCAATTACAAGCCCAAAGACCACGAAAGCTGGGTGCAACCAATAATCTCCTCCATAGTTTATCGCACCCAAGATATCCAAAAAGCGTTCTTCCTTCTTATCCTCCTCGTGATAGTCGGAGAATTTTTCAGCGCACCTGCTGTAACTCTAGCAGACTCTGCTGTAATCACCCTACTAGGAGAAGACGCCGATCGTTACGGCCACCAAAGAATGTTCGGTTCGTTGGGCTGGGGCTTAGCAATGTTCTTTGTTGGGATAGCTCTAGACCATTCGACAGCCTTCCCCAACCATCCCTGCGGACCTGACAAGAAAGAGAAGAACTACACGATTTGTTTTGCAACTTTTTCCGTCCTAATGGGGGCGGCTTTGATAACAGCAACTCAGATAACTTTCAAATACGATGATCCCCCGCCTGCACCCACCACAAACACTGATACAGAAAAACAACCAGCCCCTTTATCGCACGAAGACCAGTTGCAAGCCCAACTTGCCGAACAGTTGCAGTTACCATCACTTGCTGATACTCGGGCTTCGGTTAATGCACAACCGGCCGAAGAAAAGGTAATCAAAATGAAAAATTATTCATGGATTATTTGGTTGGTTTCAGACGAAAATTTTCGCTCAAACGACGCGCGAAATGCCCGAATGGGTCACAGTTCTCCAACAATTCAAAAATCTGAAATGTGCGTCGTTTCTTTTCGTGGCGTGGTTTATGGGTTTTGGGATCGGTTTGATCTTCACTTTCCTTTTCTGGCACTTGCAAGACTATGGAGGCTCGCCCACTCTTTTCGGAGTGGCTTCTGTTATCAATCATATATCGGAAATCTTTGCCTACTTCTTCAGTTTTAGACTTATCAGGCAGATGGGACATGTGAAAGTGCTGTGTCTTGGTCTTATTGGTAACACGCTCAGATTTTTGTACATCTCTTGGCTCTCCAACCCGTGGTGGGTGCTACCATTCGAATTCATGCAGGTAATTAACACGCATGTTATTAGATTTGCACATAATATCTGTTTCAATGCTATAAAAAAACAACTGTCACTTTTCACAATCGGTTTTCTCTCTTAATTAGTGGGTTTTCTTGTTACTAAAAAAGCAAAAAGTAATGTTTTAATTTGCGACCTATTTGTTCCCAAAAAATGTAAGTGCGCTGTTACTATTTTCTCTATAGTTTTGAAACAACAACAAGTATTATTACCCTAATCTTCAGAAACCTTTGAAATTTCATATTTCGCAGGTAGAAATTAGAATCAGAAAATAATCGAAAAAATTAAAAATGTGTAAGATTAATAATAATAATAATAATCTGTATTCATCCTGAAATACAACAGTGACGGCATTTACATAACTCAGATATTAGTATAGTGACTGAACAATGTAAGTAAATAATTTGTTCAAAGTAAAAATTTGTAACCCGGAAAAATCAAAATATAAAAAATTCCTCAAAGAAATAAAATAAATGTTTTACTAAAAAATTATTGTCGAAGTTTTAAATAATTTACAAGGTAAGGTTTTAATATGAAGAGGTTAAGTATTGAAAAATTTTAAACAATAATAATTAACAGCGTCTCGCGAGCGATTTAATCTTTATCTTTATGGCGAGTATAGTGTTCGTGATCTAGAATTAAAAACTGAGAAAAGTTATCTTTTACAAAAAGTAAACAACAAAAATATACAAAGACGGAAGTGTCATGACTTCCAAAATTTCGAAACTTTTGCGGCAACACTCTTTAAAATTTAAATTTTTAATAATGCGGATTGCGGATACTCTTACGTTGGAGGACAAGCAGAATTTTCGTATGCCTCCCAATTATAGTAGACCGTAGTACATACATTAATTGGCTTTTTATGTAAACAGGCATGTTATGCCGTAATAATTGTTTATTTGGATGAAACTTTTAAGAGTTGTCTTAGTAAGTATTAGCTGTTTCAAAACTATGTAAACGCCAACGTCGCATTTTTTCTCAAAATTAGTTGTTATAAATTATTTATGCCCTTCAAAAAAATAATAGCTAATGTAATTTATAGTTTCAATGAGAGATCTAAGCATTAATAACTATTTTATATTTTTATCAATAATTTGGTAAAATGCGACGTTGGCGTTTTTATAGTTTTGAAATAGCTAATATATGTATATTTTTGCGATATTTTATTTATTTGTTATATTCCTTTACTAAGTAAGTTTATTATCAACATAAAGACCTAATAAATAATAATAATTTAATAGCTTTCGAAGTTTAATCGATGTTCCGTAACTAATTGTATTTTGTCTTCATTAAGAGATAGTCTATTTGTTTCAAACTATATTTTGATATCTTTGTCGGAGGATACTGCAATATTATGTAATGATTTAACATCACAATATTATGCGAATAATATTATATTAGAACGTATCGCTTTGGGAAGATCATTTATATACAGAGTTGCCCACAACTCACTCCCCACCGGAAAAGTGCATATAGTTTAGGCAATTCTGAATCGAAAGTTTCTTTACAAAAAAGTTCTAACTCTTTGCGTTTGGGAGATAAGAACGATTCAAAGTAGCCAATCACCAAAGGCCTTGTTCCGGAGGATTGCGGGAATAAAACACGTTGCTAAGAAACGAAAAATAGGTAGAACGGATTATAAAAGTGTGCACTTGAAATATTTTTCATTCCTTTGCAACGCATCTACTGTAGACACTACACCTGGGAGGGAGCTTCTGGGATTGGTCACTTTGAAACCTTTTTATCTCTCAAACGAAGAATAAAAGTCCTACTTTTTTTGCATTTTTGTCATCTCCATTGCTGTTACCACCAGCATATTTCTGGTGGGGAATGAGTTGTGGGCCACGCTGTATAGTTATATACGTATATTATATATACGTATATACGTATATCGCATTTTCTCTCAAAATTAGTTGTTATAAATTATTCCTGCACTTCAAAAAATTAATAGCTAATGTAATTTTTAGTTTCAATGAGAGATCTAATCATTAATAACTATTTTACATTTTTCTCAACTTTATTTAAAAAAATAATTCGGTAAAATGTGACGTTGGCGTTTTTATAGTTTTGAAACAGCTAATACATTAAAAACAATAAAGGTCCTAATACGGATCTTTGAGGAACACCAAATATATTGTATTGGCAGCTGGAAACTGGAAGCTCTTTACACTGAACAAATTGTTTGCGATCTCGAAGATAGAATGGTTATTTAGGTATTTAGAAGAAAAACCATAATATTTCAGTTTATCTAAAAGAACACGACATGAATAAAATTTATTTGAGGAAGGTTCTCTAACGATAAGTTGTGGAGCCAGTTATTTTGGGAAACGGCTGATTTTATGTGTTTCTGGCTACATCTAGTGTTAGAATTAACAATGATGTGGCGTGCTTAAGACAGTGATTGTTATTTTTGTGCAGGGAATAACCCACGCTGCCGTCTGGGCAGCTTGCTGCTCGTACTTGGCCCACAACACCCCTCCACAGCTCCGCTCATCCGCTCAAGGCGTCCTCCAGGGCATCCACCACGGCCTTGGTCGTGGTTGTGGTGCTGTATTCGGTGGCCTCTTCGTAAATTCCTTCGGCTCGACCGCCACTTTCAGAGGCTACGGTCTCATATGTCTCGTAGTCCTTGGAGCTTTTATTTTTATCAACTTCTACCGTGTGGATCAAGGCTTCGTCTCCGAGTTGCCTCAAACCGAGGATCCGAGACAAGTCGCCGAAGAAACGTCCCATCTTGCACCCCATGGTGTTCCAAGTAACCCAATTCCGAGAGCTTTATCCAGCACCAGGCTCCACGAACTTTCGCAACAAGACGGATACGGCGCTACTTACCAGATGGGTCAAGGAGGGACTTTGGATATTCCGGGAGGAGGAGGCAACAATTCTTTTATGCAGCAGAATACCAACGATCAGCGATACTCGGGGTTCCAGGTAAGAAGTAAGTACTGATTTTATTCAATCGTTTGGCCCGGCTTAGTGGTTTTAATGCGGGTTCGATTTGTAGATGAGTTCTAACTTGGTTCAATTTCCGTGTGGATTTTCATCCGAGTTTACGACTCTTCAGACGCAACAACCACTCACGACGGCTAACTCTAGTTATGATTGGTAATAAAACACTGCATCACCGAACATGTCATAAATATTATTCATTTTGTCTGTAATTTGAGCGGTAAGTAACTGGTAGTCGAATGTAACGAAGGAAAACAATTTATCGAAATCTGCTGTTACACCATATGATCTCATATCATTTTAAGTAGAGGTTTATACAAAGTGTTGTAGGATTAGCATTATTAGTTGTTGTAGACATTCGAATTTGGAGAGAAAAATACTCTAATCTATATTTTATATGTTTTTTAAAACGTCTATAAAATTGAAATATCGTTGTTTCTTATCAATGTTGCAAAAGCGGAGTACATATGTGGTATGCCCCTACAGTTATCTTGCGTTAACCAAATGTGTAAAAACTAATCGATATTGTACAAAATACTTGTTACAGTTGATTTGTTTGTTTTTATATTTAGATTTTATTTGTTGTAGATAGTGTACATTATATTTGAAGTGTGGCTTCGTGGTCATGTTGTCGCACTGGTATAGTCTTGCCCTTAGAACCAGTTTCACAATTTTATTAACTACGACTGATACCTAATAACAACAATCATGCAAAAAACTGAAACTGGTTTTAAATAATTTCTGTTGTTCTTAGTAACGGTATATTTGTTGATTGTAAGTGTATAAACTATTCATAAAGATATAGCTTTTTATTGTTTACGCATAAATGCAAGGGGGAACTACTAGTTGATGTTTGATTTAAGCAAAAATGTTCCGTCTTGTGTTTACGAAACACTAAGTGACATCCTTAGTCTATACATATCCAGAAAAAGTATTAAGAACATTACGAACAGTTGTTGAAAACAATCTATTATTTATATAAAAAAGCACCTTGTATTTATCTGTATATGTGAAATATAATATAGTCGCACTACGATGTTACTTAATTTTAAGCTAAATTATTTATACTCCTAAGTCTGGATAAGTCGTCGCATTTGTTTTAAAAATGAAAAATAAAAGACCTTTAACAACTAAAAATTTTATTACAAACAGTAGTATTGCTTCGAGGACTGAAAAATTGGTCTTGATGAACACGTTTATTCTCGTAAAATCAACATACAGTTTTATATCACAACATATGGATAGAAAATACTTGTCTTTAGAAATACTGACAGTGTAGAAATATTCCAAGCTACAAATCTACCGTGTCTGTTCAAGAAGAAATCTACTGAGACGTCAGTTTTTTTATAAAATACATTATTGACTAGCTTCACATTTATTCAGAATTTTACAGCGTGGGTCAAAGTAGGGACAGTCGCGATCATAAAGAATGTCACCCTATAAACATACCCGGGTGGCAAGGGGTTGAGCGCAAACCACAGCAATAAATCTTTTAGGTCATAAATGTCGTCAATTTCATATCAAACATTCCTTCGAATGTTTTCTCGACATGGATTCATTAGATGATTTTAGACATAAATGATATTAAAATCGTATAGTTAATATAATTCAGAAAACGAGTTAAAATTTGATTCAACGTTAAATTAATTCAAAGCACAGTTCAAAGGACTAGGCACACTTCTTATGGGAAATTAAGGACCGTAGGAACGCCAGAAATCGCGATTGAATTTAAATTATTCTTATTGTTGGAGATATTAACTTCTGTCAGCTTAAATCCCTATATCCATAAAAGTGGTATTTCACTATACCCGAACCCCAATCCAGCAATTGTAGTACAACCGCATGTTGTAAATCTTTAAGATATACAATCTCTTTGTACACACCGAAAAGCGGCCCCAATGCTTTTCTTATGGGACAAATCTTCACTTTGATTGCAATTTCCGGCCTTCCTAATTGAGTTACATATTTGGCGCAATGATATGATTTGTTCAGCTTTTCGAGACGCATCGATTAATATAAAAATTATTTAATTTGAGTGGTCCTTAATTTCCCAAAGAAGTGTGCCTAGTCCTTTAGTTACCATTTACTTTGCATTGACAAAAGTCAAATTAGTCGCAAATTAAAATTTCATTGCAATTAAGGGTTCTGTAAACCGCCTTAAGTAATCAAAATTAACTTTAACCTGTAAAAGGTGTAAAGAATAATTTGATGTTTTATCTTTCTAACGAAAATATAATTTTAATTATTTAATACTTAAATTATAAAAATTATTCTGTGGTAATTTTAAATTAAGAAAATACTGATTTATTAAAGTGCATTGCTCTTCAATAGTCAGACTCTGACTATTACAAAATAAATAAAAAAAATAAACGTCATTAAAACTGTTTTAACGTTCTAAAGTGTTTTTTTTTTGTAAACACATTAGCAATAACGCCAGTTAATTGTGAACACCGTCAGTGATGGGACTTTTATTTGTCATTTATTATCAATAATCACCAAAGAGTTTAAGAAATGTTATGGACAAAACTTTTCATTCAAATTTAAGAATACCCATTTTTCTCAAATTCCATTCAAACAAGCTTTGTCTTGTTGAATGAGTGGTGATAAAAAAGATTATCTTCTTGTGTGCCTTTTATCTGATGCAGAGCGGGAGCGGTTTTGCTATAGTTACTTATTTTTTAATTACATTTTTATTTGCAATAAATAAAGTTGCCATTTATTTTGCATTGCCAAACGTCAAGTTAATCGCGAATTGAATTTTATTTGCGATTAAAACGTTCTGTAAACCTGCCCTTAATGTGTTACGTTAGAAAATATAAATGTTATTGCCTTTATTTTGTGTTACTATTAAATTACCTCAAAATTCTAATAAAATTCATAGGATCTGTTTACACAACATACAATAAAATTTTAATTTCGGATTAATTTAACATTTGTCCATGCAAAATAAATGACAACTAAATTCAAATTGGTTTAGTTCTCAATTATAGTTTAATTCGTCTTCAGTAAATCGACCGTTTTAATGGGCAACACACCTAAACAAATAATTACGTTGTTTAGTTGGACATCTTAAAAAACAAATTATTCTTATTTATTAAAAAATGAAACCTTATACTTTACTTAAAAAGCTATCTCATTAAATAATTCCTCATCTAATTTACGTAATACAGTTTTAATCATTTTGGGTAAATTAATTAGATTTATTAATTTACACGATTAAAATATTGTTTATGTTACAAAAGTAAAAACACAAAATCAAGCCTCCGAGCAGATGAAACGTCCGAAGGACGTTTATCACCCAAAATTTATTGCTGCGGGTTGAGTCAGAACCTTGCTAGCAGACCGAGTTTATAGGGGTGACATTCATTATGATCGTGACTGTACTTTAGAGCACATTTGGCACACCTGCACACGTTTTTTTAATTATAATTATAAATTTTAGTTTATGTCGAGGAGTCAACTCGCAACTGCTACCGAGCGCTATTAGTTTTTGAGAGAGAGTAAAAAAGACTTTTAGCAGACTCAGGATTCACCCAAAAGTGTACATATTTAGAGGTCTCGGTTTACTCCCCGACTAATTGTTTCCAAAACCGGATTGTCAGGCAGCTCGATTATGATTTTTTTGACTTGGCAGTTATCAGCCTCGCAGCAGTCCCTCTCTGTAATTTTGGGAAGGGCAAAAGCGTTGGCTGACACTGTATACGGTTCCATCAGGGCTTTAGGGTTAAGTAAAACTTGCAATAGTTCGTTTCCCGTCTGACACGAAAGAGTTCTTTTTTGTGGAGGCACGTCTCTCCCTGAAACCGTGCTTTCCTTCCAACTGTTATTTGAGCTTTTCTCCGAAACAGCAGACGCCACTCTTGAGCCAATGTGGCACCTGATAGTCTTACTGGTGGTGAAAAGAGCCCGATTGTTTCGTTCCGGCTTCACGAGAATAATATAGAGTTTAGGGAGGAAAAGAAAGACCCAAATCACCATCGCACTGAGAGTTACACACATGCACAACGTGATGACTTTAGAGTCACTCCCAAAGTAGATGGGAACGAAAGCGATCCAGATGACACAGGTGGTGTACATTGCGAAACCGATGAATTTAGCTTCGTTGAAATTTTCTGGAACGTTTCGCGTTTTAACGGCGTAGATGGTGCACAGGATGATGAGGACGAAGTCAAAGGCGAGAGGGACAACAATAGCTTCTGGGGTTGTGTCGCATTCGAGAAGCGTCCTCTTGGTGGAGTAGACATGTGCAATGCTGGGGAATTGGTAATGGAGCATCCCTCCCGAGATGAAAATCTCGATAGCTATCAGGAAGCAAGTGATGACGACTTGGGCCGTTGCCGACATGAACAAGGGTTTCCTCGTGGGAAAGCGCTTCTTGCTCCCTGCTAGAATCCTGGCAATTCGGTTGGTTTTGGTCAAAAGCGCCGCATACATCATTGCAAAGCTCAAGCCGGGCAAGACCCGGCTCAAGGCGCACGAAATCATCGACGGTTTCATTAGAATAGCAAACACGCTAGCGTGCGAGACGGTCATTCCCGCTAGGATAATGTAGCATAGCTCTTTGGTGGAAGACTTGACGACCGGAGTGTTGTTGTATTTCATGAGGACCATAAATGCGAAGAATGTGCTGAGGAAGCCCAAGGAGGCGAAAATCATGGCGACGATGGCCTGCGTGTCCCACCATTGCATGTGTTCGATGGGCAGCAGGAGACACTCTGAAAATCGCTCGCTCAGTTTAGGGATTACAGACTTCGTGACGGTTTTTACTAAGTTTTAGCTCGTCCGGCACGAATCCTTGCGGGCAGCGATGGCAACTCTCCCCTTCCTCATCTAGGATCTCTCCGCTGGGACACGGCACGCATACCCAGCAACAGCGCTTGTCCTTTCCGCCCTGCTGGACGTTCTGAAAAAGTCGACTGGAATGGAATATCAATTCTGCATTGAGCGAAAGGGTACGGGATTGCTGCGAGATAAGGATTTTCGGTACTTTGATGGCTGCTAGCTCAGCTGAAATTTTACTACCGCTCTATTAACCACAAAGGCAGTTGAATGTGATGTTATGCATTACATTAATTTACAAGAGTGAAAGCTGGGACGGACGGACGGTTTTAATCTTTGAAGTGCCATTTCTACATCCGGCGAAAATTGATTTTTATCGTAATGATTAGGGGATCAGCGTAGAAAATGGCAAATGAATGAAATTATGGATCTTTTTTCGGTTTCTAGGATATACAATGCGTTCAAAAATGGTTGTTCATCAAGTCACCTATGAAATTTGAACGTAACATGCCGCTTAATTTAAATTGTGAATGCCGTCAAAGTGACAGATCCGTCAAAATAATGCGAAAAGGCTTCGAATCGAAAAGGAAAGAATACACAACAACAAAAATCACGGAAATATAAAACACAAATCAAGACAAACCCTACACTTGAAACGACTTGAAACGACCGAAAAATGCAAAAAAGTGAGTAAAAAGCTAATTCAAAGATTTGACAGAGAAACTATAATAGTAATATGGACGAGGCGGCACATTAAATTTGAAAAATTTAGTCAACTTGATGAACAGCCATTTTTGAACACATTGTACATAAACCATCATTTAAAAATTCAATGAAGATTCAAACAAATGTTAAATTCATCGTGCTAAAATGATCTAGAAAAATCATTTTTGTATTGTGGACCAAATCGCATAATTAACCCCACAAAATCAATGAAATTTCTCTTAAGGCACCAATTGCATTAGGTGTTTACGAGTATTTTTGATTTTTGTCTTTCTTTTCAACATCGTCGCACTCCTTTACGACCATCTTTCACCTATAAACAAAATCTGGGTTTGCTTTTAAAGATGCGTCCTCTTGGACATCTAGTCCAATAGCTCTTAAGAAGTTCAAATAAGTATGTACATCCCGAGTCGATCCGAGCTTATTTCTATCACATTGGAAATTTTTCGCTTTATTAGAGGAAAATTTCTCAAAACAGGTGAGTTTTTACCTCAATTAACGTAATTTTCCATAATTTTTTTGCTAACTGTTAATGTTAATACGTCGTATGATTTTGACGTTTAAAAATTTAATTAAAAGTAATTACACACACCAGAAAAGTCTAGGGATATTATAAATTTTTCTAAATAATCATGTAATAAATGAAATTTTTGGCATTTTTTTTAAACGAATTGTTATTTACTTATTTATTAACGTAAATTTCAAAGATTTCATGAAAATGACTGTTTGCCATTGTTTCATTTAAAAAATAAAAAAAATAAAATCTGTTGTTTGTAACTTGATTTTGTGTGACGTTTTTACAATTAAAAAAACAAAAATAAAATATATTTTTTTGCAACTAATACAGAGTGTGACCTCCCCTACTGGTTACTGCAGCTCAACATCGCTGTGGCATAGTTGTTATCTTTTCTTGAAAGATTTTTCTCCACACTGCACTTAAGGCTGCGACGACCTCCTGATAATTTTTTTGCGTAAAACATTTTTTCACAAAACTATTCTTTGGAGTGTTTCCTAGACGACTTGAATGAGTATAAAGTCAGAAGATTGTTCTGGCCACAGTAAAACAGAAATTTCCTTACCTTCGTAAAAATTTCTAACCACTTGAAGTGTGCGGTTAGCAATACCTTGCCTAAAAGTTAAACTATGACCGTAATTTTTGGTGTAAGGCAAGACAAAAGGTTAGCGAACAAGATCCTTGTACCAAATTGTCGTTAAAATGGTTTTGCCAAAACGCGTAGCCAGACTTTCATGGATTCAGGAATTTGTTGCTTGCAATTTGCAATAGTGAACTAATGTTTTGTTTATTGATGATGAATCCTGATTTTTAATCTATTCCAGCATGTCCAGGAGTGTATCCTTACATCAGTGAAACAACGTAATTTTCGACGTAAGTACTCGTAAGAGATTCTCCGACCTGTTTTAACAAAATTTCACAAAAAAATAGCTAAGTTATTCACCCAAAACCAGCTAAACATTATTACAAATAGTTTTAAAGAACGTCAATTTCGATCTAATTTAGTAAATTTTGACGAAACTTCCCAGTAAGTTTCAAAATAAGACAAATAAAATATATCATTTGATTTTGATTTGAAATTTAGATGTTTAAAGTAAAAAATGAATTTTTAAGCCGTCACACTTGGTTGCTAAATTTTGTGTAAACTTGTTCAAGAGTATTTTATTTTTGTATTATATCAACTAAATAAATATCAGCTCAAATACCAACTAAATAATTACATCTTAGAAAAAGCCAATCAATTTATCACGTATTTTTAAGCATATTTACCTAAACATAATAGTATATTGAGCATTAAGAACGGTAAGGATATTTTACCGACCGAAGACAATTGTTTGGGACCGAAGACAATTAATTGTCTGAGAATAGGAAAGTCCGTACGGTTCGAGTTGCTTATTACATTTTTTGCGCGATTGATTTTTTGTAATGATATTCCTAACAAATTTACTTACCGTTCTAGAACGCAAAATACTTTGATGACTTTGAATACTTACCAACGAGGTTGCGTTAGCAACGAGTACCTAAATACAACTTATGTACTGTCTTGGAAACAGACGTGGTAGACATACAAATAGAGCCCAATCGGGCAAAAAAAATCTTGGGTAACAAATAAACTGAGATTACGTACTAATTTTATTGAGAATTAATTTTAATCTTGTTGAGTATATTTATTTCAATAGAATTTTCAACAAAATTAAAATAGATTTATATCTGTTGATAAAGCACTGTAATCATCAAAAATACCTATTATATGTTGTGTTTGTGATGGAACTGCCGTAAAGTGGGTTATTACCATGCATCAATTTTAAATTTGAATTTGCGTGGAGTAGGTTATTTTATAATTTGTGTGCAAATTATTTGATACCGAATTCAATAAACGCGTTCGTGGAATATATTATTGGGTTCCCTTTAGATTAGTTTCTATTACGTAAAGTGTTATTTTTCACTAACTAAATATTTTAAGTACATTAAAGAAACTCGGTTTTTAAAAGAAATTCCTTAACAGGCTGTGGTAGAGAGATAAAACATTAATGAATTTTTACTAACTATTTATTTTTGTATCCATCTGCTAGGCGGATTTGTGTTTGGTGGTTTAAAATACAAAAATGTAAATAAATAGATACTTTTAATGTGTGAGCATGCACACGATTTTTAGTAACAATTCCAGGTTTATGTCGATAAATGCATATTTATTTTGTCCCACATAAACTTTTTTCTAATTTGTGTGGTCGTCAGGAAGGCGAACAAACAATAACAAGAGAACCCTTTTCACAGAATTTAGCAAAAACACTGAAGAGAAATAATATTACCCACCACGTACAGTTAGTTCTTGCACTAGTTCTTGTTCCAACTTATTTCCTTTTTCTCATCATGTGCTTTTGTAATAACTGGAATTTCGAGTTTCAATCGCAATTTCTAAAACAATTTCAGGTAAAGTTATTTTGGTTTAATATTCCTTAGATAAATGATGCAATGTTCTTACATAGCGGACGTTTTTATTGACTTCGAACAGTGTTCGAACGAATTGCATTGTATCCAATTTTCTGGAGTAAATGAACGAAGTTTTAATTAAAATTTCAATTATCATAGTAAAGTGTGTAGCGTTGGAAAATCAGATTTATCTGAAACAATATGAATATGCACATCTTCAAAACTTGTTTGTGCGCGCAAATAAATAAAATTCATACACGACTAGGCAAATTTTACGCGGCATTAAACATCCGTCTTGTATGATATAAACAGGTTAAAAATGTAGAACTGTTTCCTTTTTGCGACATTTATTTCGTATAGAAATAATAAATAATGCATCTGTACTTACTTTGTAGTGTCCTTTCGGGCATTCCTCTGAGCAAACCGACTTGACGCTTCTGCTTTTGCCAAACTGCACCGGTCTCGACTGATTCCACAACAAACTTCTGTTATGCCAGTTGCCGACCTGGACATAATCAAAGCTCCCATCGTCAAGCTTCTGATAATTCATAATGTCATAACGTCCCGGGGGATCCCCGTTTTCATCAAACTCTATTATATCTTCGTCATACTCAAAGGTAACGTTCATCAAATAACTCTGAAAAATCAAATATTTCAGCGTGTCTTCGTTAATTCGCAAGAATCTGACGCGGAAAGAGATCGAAGTGTGTAGCTTTTACGTTCCGTAAAGCTAAAAGCTCACTCGGACGTGTTTATTCGGTTTCACTCTTATTCACTTAGAAATCAGCATAAATCGAATTTTGCTTTAAAAGTCGATAAAATAGTTATGGGAATAGACGCTCCGACCTAAACGGCTCCAGTTGTTTAAATTTTTAACGTTTTATTACCGTGCCGAAAAGCAACTCTTTGCAATTTTATGATCCTGTTGCAGCATTAAATAAAAATTTTAAAAACGTATTGCCGCGAGTTTGCCCCGTCTGTATATTTTATCACTCGCATTTTTTTTCAGGATCAAATATCAAATAACTAGTTTGTTGATACAATTTTGAATAACGACCGCTGGCCCGTTCTTTGTCGCATCTTTGTTTGTTTAGAACCTACCTTAAACAAGGACCCATTGAAGGGCAGGAGCTTTTCACACGTTCCGGTAGTTCCGGGCCCACACTTGTCCTGCTGCATGTCATGCAAAGCGTGCGCTAAACTGTACACAGCTTTAATAACAAAGCTGAGCTTAGAATCTTGCCGATATTTGTCTAGCAAACTCTCTTCACCTGGAAAATACGATTTTGTTAGCACAGCTCGTAGACATGAAAAAGCTCAAAGCAGCAGGACACTTCAAGCTCAACAATCCCTAATTGGTAGCTTTTTCTAAAGAAGGTTATTTTTAGTTGACTTAATTATTATTATCGCTAAATGCTGTTAATGGCGGGTGATCTTTGAGGAGCTTTTGAATAGAGAGCGCGAAAACATTTCAACTGCTAATTAGCGATGACAAAACTAGTAATTAATTTAGCGCAGTATTCATCATTCAGACTGGCGTCATTTTGTGAAAAACTAAAGGACCGAATACATTAAAACTTCTTTGGTTCCAAAGTTGGAAAGTTCATATTTATTTCATTCGTGTCAGTGTCGCGCATACAAATTCCATTGCCCGTGTACTGTAAATTGTTGGTAAAACCATTTTATAAATTGGTTGGTTAACAGGACATATCATACCAGTGGCAACCTGCTCTTCCGCAAACAATGTTAAATGCAATTGATTGATGATGATTTATAAACCACTTTGAATAATGTCGACGTTCGACTTCATTTTACAAACAAATGCACCTCGGATGTCTGATGATCTAATTTTTCAAGCTTCGAAAACACGATTTTTTCTGATTTGTAACGGATACGTATGGAATTTCTTGATGAATGATCAATGCATTTATACTTGATGAACTGAAATGATGCCCAACAGATTTCCCCGAAAGTTGGGCCCAAAATCAATAAAAAGTTTCTGTTATTTAATTTGAGTTATTTCATTTACCTTTTGCCACAATGTATCAAGTGATACAAAACCGTTCCATGAATTTAACATGAAATAATGTGTTTCGCACAACCTGAGCACATATTTGCCTTGAATGATGTTCTAAAAATATTCTGTTCTCAAAGTAAAGCGACCTAATATATTTTTTAATATATGGACCCTTCTCTTTGAATTTTACAAACTTGATTAATTTTAAATACCTAGTTGCACATTTACGAAACTGCGGGCCTATGATAGACAATCTTTTAAAGATGATAGTCGAGAGTAAACAGGCGTTCATTGCGAATAAAAATTGCTTTTCTTTGTGAGGAAGCAAACGCGTTTCTGTTGCCTCAAGCGTCCCGCTAATTTTTCTAGGCCCTTTTTTACAGATTTGTATTGCTTCTGTTTATTGAAACCAGCACAGGCATTATCTAAAGAATAAACTGTTGCTAGTATTTCCAGCTATATTCACACTTGATGGAACAATGGCTTATTATTTGAAACAAGAAGTACTCTGATTAGCGCCTTAATTAAGAACGTGATGTGCCTCTAAGGCTTCATTAATAAAGTTTTCAACAGGCATTAACACCAAAAATCGAATGAAACAATGAATGTGATATTGTTTTCAATTATTACATCGGATTCGAATGGAAACGCACGTTTTTGCCTTGGTTTGCTTTATTACTACAACTCGATCAATCATGCATTTGGAATCATTCATGAATATCAAGACAAAGCTCAGAAATCAATGTCTGTAAACACTGTGGTTCTACAAATTTGCCGAACACTGACACGCAACTCTAATCCGAGCTCCTAACCAAGAGAAATTGTTTAATATTTTTTGATTTATTACTAACAAAAATTAACATTAGAGTTCGCCAGGCAACGAGCATAATTAATAATTTCGTGCGACATAAATTTTTAAATATAATTAAGTGAAACTTGTGGTTGCTGGTCGCCAACATTAATAAATGGCAACTCTTCAATTTTGAAGCATGTGCCTATTACCAGCAGGTGGCTCGTGAAGTTTTAATTAAGGAAAGAGTTTTTAATGATTTATTTTTTTGTCACTCATAATCAGCATTTATAAAATTGTACGAGTTACGTTAGTGTTTTCGTAATTAAATGAATTTTAATATAGTTACTAGAGAGAATTGCGATGGGTTTCTGTTTCTGTAGCCTTATTAGGAAGTAATCGAATGAGCTCAAAATAAGATTAATTTGTTTACAGTTCCACTACGCGCTACATAAATAATGAAGATATTTTTCGATTCTTTAAATAGTGTTTACACAGTTCTGTTGTTTGGACGTAGTCATGAGCGCCGATTTTTTGAAGCAACTAAATTAGTAAATCAACCAATTTCTCAGGAAAAGCGGGTGATCAAATTTCTTGAAATGTAATAAGAATTATTCAAAAAATCACTGTTTTATCTCCGTTAATCCGTACAACTATGCGCTAAAGGAGCCGTAAAACGTGGAATCATATAAATGCGGTTTGTACCCACTCCAGACAGTGAAATAACCATTCCGCTCCGCATACATCAAATACCGACGACCATCACGATTTTCTAGGTCGTTGGTGACAGAACTTACCGCTGCAAAGCTTTCTCGAGTCTGTCTTGTTGACGGTAGAGCTTTGTGTGAAGTTGAGAGTATCGACGGAAGAAGTGTCGTCGTCTGGTGGTCCATCAAGTGAACACGAAAAGCGGGACTCCCAGAATTCCTTAAACCATGGGTTACGGGTGTTGTTGTGGGGTTTCAAAGACCAGAAATATTCGTCGAAAGATTTCACATATGGTGAATGAATTCTGATCGAAAGTGCACCCCAGGCCTCTTCTTCGAAGCCTCGTGTTACATCACCTCGGTCAGCCCAACCATCACTGAAATTTTGTTGTAATCGTTGTAATTAATGTAACACGGTAATAAATTGAAAAGTTGAAATATGTAGGGCACCCTACTACATTTGCAATAAAGATCCTTTCAGAACATTTAGATACGATAGGGAATATCGGTCCTTGGGCTGGGTAACAGTTTTATCGAGAGATAAAGCCGCATTCGCTGTCATAAGTGCCAATATGATAGAAAAATTTAATATGACTGGCTGCGAACGTTACACTGATAGTTACAAAAAATAAAAAAGTACAAGTGCTTTTAGAGTATAGTTGCTTTTATTTCTTCCAGTGTAAAGCCTGTAGTGACTTACGACTCGAGACCGTTAAATTGTTAAACCTACTGTTACGAACATTGTAATAATAAAATGATAAGTTACAAAGGTATTGAAATTTATGAATTTGTCCAGATAGCATCGTTTTATAACCCATTTATGAACTTGATAAATAATATTTCATCGCAAATAAGTAGAAAAATTGTCGTTGTTGTTTGAAATAATGCTCCCAGGCTGTTGACCATTATGAACCAGTTCATTCGCTTTTATTTTCTTCAATTCGGGTGGAAAATTGAGGATGTGTGCTTAAAACAACTTCAATATCACAGTTTTCTCGGAAAATAGTCTATTAAATTACAAATACTGGCTTCTAAATTTTTAATCAAATTTCTGGTGAATGTTTTTTGTATCTAATTTTTACTCAAATCGGTTGTGTTTAGTGACATTTAATAAAGTCTGATTGCGTATGAAAATGACACCACTTGTGCTTGAAGTTTTGATAAATTTACGTCACAGAGACGTCACCACTTATTTCAATATTGAAACTTGCAATTCGAATCCGGCTGTAGTACGGGTTGAAGTTAAATATTTCCTCTCCTTTTGTACGAACGCATAACAACACAAAGGCACATATTATACGAGTACGCGCTTAAAACTGGCGAAGATAACATCGAAAACGTGCAGATCATATTTATTCCAATGAACGTAATCAACTGAAATCAACAAATATAATAACTTGTCTGATTCAAATAATTAGTAAATACGATGTGTATAAAAGCTTGTCGATTTCCATAAATTCTCGCACAATGTTTGGATAGTTTGATCGTGGAATTTGAAGGATATTTAATAAAATGTTTCGGGACAAGTGATACTCTCCGTGATTCTCACTGGAATTTGTCCTAAAAGCTTAACTAAACAAACCCTCTGAGGCACTTATATTCCCCTGTAGCAGATATCCACTCATATAATTGAACAAAGACTACGTCGAGCAAGAAAATATGTAAAATTAATTATTAAATTCAGAAATGTTTAAATAAAATCGAACAAAACTTTTCCTTATTGTATGCACCTTTAAAGGTAGTTTAGAGTTTGAACTGAATCTAAAGGGTGTAACTTCAAATTTACTGTCGGCAAAAACATTTCATTCCGAAAGTTTACATAGCTGATAGTCGTTGACATTCAGGATAAGTAAATTCGACGAAATCTTCGACAAAAAATAACGCAGAATTTTTACATCTTTTAAGAGAACAGTGTTATTTTATTTTATCCATAGCCAATCTATTATTACTACTACCACTACCAGGAGACGTCTTATGATATCCATAAAACACACGGGTCTTATGGAAAAATCGTCTTGTGATTGGCCGAATAAAAATTAATTCGACAAAAATGTCACTTCAAAACGTCAAATAAAAATTTTCCAGCATATTGAATTTAGTCTTTATTGTCTGACTGTGGATAAAACGTTGTATTGCATACGGGTCTTGAACTTCGTTTTCGCGTTTAAACTTTGCGGGGATAAAACACATTGTAAGACCTTTATACAATAAATAACAATTATTGTGTTATTTTTATTTAATTTATCAAAAAACTGTATTGAAAATTTGTGTTATCTGAATGTGTTTTTTAGTTTTAGTTTACATTTTTAACAACTTTTGAAAAGTGGTCATTGTTATAACGATTATCTAAATATTTTCACTTATGAGTACATCATTCTTTTGTTTACCGTTTTACGTTTGCATATGAATATTTTGATTTAATTTACAATCTGTTTTTATTTACTTTTCAAACTAAAAATGTTCAATTCCCAAATTGTACTATTTTATTCAGTATATTGTTTCAATCATTTGTTAGCGCATTTTACAAAATTTTTCGTTTGAACACACTTCAAACAAATCCGTGATGATTTAAAGGATTTTAGTGATTTTTTTCTTTGTCAACTCAAATATTCGGTTGTGGACACAATTCCACAATCACGAAGCAACAATTAACAAACGTATGTAGATGGGAGACACGGTGAAAGCAAAACTATGACATAATTTAGCAACTTTTGAAGTACCTGGGACAAATCTACTTGCGATGTCGGGAGGAAACAATGCCATCTGGTGCTTACCACATTATAAGTAACTACAAACTTGTAATTTAATATTCAAATTTGGAGATAGTTCCACTTAGTTCATTAAATTTGGTTTTTACGAGCTAATGAACCGAGAACTTGTCATACTTTCCCGAATTTCCTGAAATTAGATTCAGTCTCAAGTGTTCCCGGCTTGTTTAACAATTTCCCTATTAATTTTTTATATCTCTTCGAAATAGAAGTGGGTTTCGATTGACCACTATTAATTAATAATTGTTTAATCGACCAACAGTTGAGGCAATTAGCAATCAACTATTCATTACTAGAAGTTCCTACTTATTTGACGGGAAATCCGGTATGAAAGGCTGTTATCACGGAGGATTCAGGATGCAAGATCTTGCACGCTTGTATTGGTTTTATCACTTACATTAATTAGGAGATAATTATAATTACAAGTGGGGTAGCAAAGCGATATCAGGAAATTAAATCCGAAAACACGATAAGTACAAAATCCCAACAAAAATACAATAAGCCAAATGCAAAACCAATCCTATTTGCAGCAGCGAATTCAGTAAAAAGATCGACAAATGGTCCAAAGCTTCTTTTGTGCTTATATTAAAACAATTTACGTGTAAATAAGCTCATTTGTCTCGGAATTCCCTTTATCCTGCTGCAGGCCCGATTTAAAACTCGTGCTGTTTCGATGTCGTCCTCGAAAATTCGAGGATAATTGAATTCTTCCTACATACCAACACTGAGTTATGTCCCCTTCAAAGTATTTGTCTCTTTTATACAAATTTATAATTCCACATAAATTGATTATTTTTTAAAGCAAAGCGTTACAGACTTATTCCTGCATTTGTCTTCAATTTCCTTTCGACGCTTCAGGCGGGACTCCTTAATTAGTCTGAAAAACGTGTATTTTTTGTCCGAGATCGTAAAACGTAGCCCTGGATGTGACAAACGCATCGATTATAAAAATCGTTTAAAAAGAAATTTACTCTGTTCTCTACTCGAAAGCATAATAATTAAGCTTTCGTAATAAATCATTTTTGAAGTGGAGCATAAATCAAAATAAAACTAATTTATTTTAGGCAAATACGAATTAAAAACTTCACTGTTGAGAACAATATTGTGATTTCAAATCCAGAATTTCGTTTCATTTTCCAAAGTAAGAGCAGCATTTTTTGACTGAAACTGAAAAATCTGATAATTCCTTTGGTGAGTTAATTTATTGTGGCGCAGAATATGAATTGGAATTCCTTTATTTCATTAAAATATTGATGCTTGATGCTTCGAAAACCTGATATAGTGTCGAACGTTATGCAATAAATAAACGATGCCTCCTCTGGGACGGCCGGGCCGTTAGCAAACTAAACGCAACTAAATTAGGAGTGTTACCATGCTTTATTAAACTCATTGATGATGGTAATATGACAGTAATAGATTATGTCAACATGTACGAGAATAGGGAAATCATGAGCGAATCAATTTAATATTCATTTGGAACTTCTCGTATAATACAATGCGACACAAAGGTATCTTATAAAACTTCCCTAATCCGCAATTTTTAAGGGCTTTTCTTAAAACTCGGAATAAATTTGTTCCGTTAAAAATATAAATATTTGGCACCCTTTTTATTTTTCTTAAATTCCTAAACTGACCTGTTGTATCCTAAATGTGTTTTTAAACATCCTAAAGTTGTGTTTAATCTTTTAATTTAGTTAAAAAAATACATTTGATTTTTCAATTTAATGGTTTTTTAGTTTTACATCTAAAATTTTTTTGTTTTTTAAGCTCCCTGTCTTTTAATCTCATAGCTTCTTTTAGTGTTTCACCCACACAGCTTTTAAGTTTCTCAGTTATTTCAGCTTGATTTCACCATATTTCATATTCATTTTCTAAATTTTTCAGTTTTCCAATTTTTTATTGTTGTATTATGTTCTGTGGTTGCATTGTCTTTTAATTCTGAAGAATCACGAGCCCTTGCACAGCATTATTTTAGTCAAGCCACTTTGAAAAATGACTTACTTTCTCACTCTGAAATTTTAGTTAATAGCATAAATTGGAAATAGTAGGTCTGTCACTTGTTGAAGCTATTGAAGCTATTGAGCTCGTAAATAAATTGTAAATATTTGTAAAAAGTACTCCAGGCGTTGTGGACAAATCAGTTAGTGACAAAGTATACAAAAAAATCTGGATATAAAAATTTACAGAAAATAAAAATATTAATTGAATGAAAAAATATTGGTAACGGTAATAGGTAATAAAATCAAAAGATGCTTAATTTTTGAACTAATACTGGTATGAGTTTTAATACAGTGAGTTTATTTTCTAGGTGAAAAATTTTTGCAGAAAAAAAACGAATAAATTTTTGTAAAAAGTACTCCAGGAGTTGTGGACAAATCAGTTAGTGACAAACTATACAAAAACATCTGGATATTAAAATTTACAGAAAATAAAAATATTAATTGAATGAAAAAATATTGGTAACGGTAATAGGTAATAAAATCAAAAGATGCTTAATTTTAGAACTAATACTGGTATGAGTTTCATACAGTGAGTTTACTTGAAAAATTTTTGCAGAAAAAAAACTAATTTTACAAGAGCAAATTTAGAACATATTTAGGTTCAACAATTAAAAAATTTCTTTATAGATTTTTCTTTGTGCAGTAAATTTTTGTAAGTTTTTTACAAAACGTATTTCGTTTTGTTTTTTTTTTGTAATGGAATTTATTGCATTAAAAATTATGTTCTTATTTCTCCTGCATTAGGAATTAAAATGTACCCTAAATTACCAGATTTTGATATCTATATCCCATTTCAGTTCATTCAGTTCAGAATTGCAACAGCGCATTTGAATTTTTCGGAGTGAAAAATAAAGCACAAATTGAGAGTTTTTGTATAAGAAAAGAATTTTATGTTAAACTAAATCCCACGCACAAATTTTGAGCCAAGAAAACCTACCAGAAACTCTCAATTTGTGCTCCATTTCATTCAAAAAAATTCAAATGCGCTGTTGCAAAATTCTACTATGAACTAAAATGGCATATAAAATCGTCTATTTGTTTACAACCTTTTTTGACAAAATAAAGTTTTTAACTTCTTACAAATTGGGTCTCTAGTCATAGAAGTTTCTTTGATCACACTTGTGTGAATGAAACTTTATTACTTCATACATTTATGTATAAAAACAGCGTAGAGTAGAACAAAACCTGACAAAGATGAAATCAAGTGTAGTCTCCAATCTAAACCACCAGATCGGAACCCGAAATTCAATCGCATTCACAACTGGAAAATTGCCTCGAAAGAAATAAAGCTACAAACTGTATGAAATTACCTTCCTATGAATAAGAAATGATTGGTCATGTTGAGACGCCTTGTCGCCTTGAGGAGTCCTCTGACGGTCAGTCCTTCGCAAAAGCAGACAACGACATAAGCGTTGGGATCCTGTTTCAGATTGAGGATAACTTTATCGAAGCCTTCGTCTGGTGCATTGCTCAGAATCGAGTCCTCTCGTGCAATGCAAACGTCGGCCTCTTCAGCAAGCTCCCGAAACGCTTGGATCCCAGACTGGCCATAATTTTCTGTAGCAAAATATCGATTACGTAATTAACGGCTTACGTAACACCTGTTATTGTCTGAAAAATGTTAATTAATTGCTAACAATTATGCAACTGACATTGCTGAAACTCGATGATCAATTACTGTAAATGCAAACGAGTTACAAAAGTTGTTCGATTAATCAGAAGTTTATTTGTCAATACTGACAGGGAAAACTAAAACCGTTTCCAATCCGATTTGCATTAAGAACTTAAAAGTGTAGTTGTTAAACGGAGAACAAAGGATCTTTTAGACACTATTTGAATCCACTCCATTGTAGTTAATGAAAATGCGTTATGAACCGGAAAATAATTAGGTTAGAGAAAACTCGCAAAAATTATATTTTAAAGAAAAACTTTATATCTTTGTTATTTCACGGAAATGACTGAGCCCAAAGCGACCTTTGAGAGGATTTCAGCTGATTACGATGTAAAATATTTCCTTCATCTTCTTATAAACTCCTTCACAATCCTCTCTTTGCGGTAGTAACCAACTATGAACATTAAAAAGTTGCCTAGATCCACTTTGAGTAAATTGGTACATTGAAAGCTATATTTGAATAACGGGACCGCAACGATTAATTAAACGATGTTAGTTATTTGCTCAACAGCAATAATGACAAGCCGAAGTTTAATGAAAGGAATTAAACCCGGCGCATCCACCAAATACATTCTTCAATTTCTTACTTTTCCATCAGTGCGTTGTCGCAGCAGATAGGGATTTTAAAGGTACAATGCCATGGAAAATTGAAAAGTGATATTTGTTCTTTGTAGGGTGCGCCTCTGATGAGGCTATTGTCCGTAGCTAAGGCTACATAAAAGGAACCACTTCAATAGATTTTTTATTCTATAAAAAGTGCGCCCCCACAAAACATATTTTTAACACCTGAAATAAAAACTCATCATCGGTATTGACCGCCGAAGCGTTCCTGCATTCATAATAATGCTATTTCCAGTTTGGGTAGGAAGCAGAAGGAACGGAAATTCTGTTAAATCAATCTTTATTATTTAACGTGATGAAAAAAATATATGCACGAAGCTAACTGATTTGAGTAGAAATTTAGATAAAACTTAAAGTTACTATCCTATTGATCTTTCAAATTTATGATGAGAAAAGTTATTACAAAAAGCAATATTTTGTTTCCGTGTTTCGGCCTCTTGAGTGGTAGTTTTTAAAAAAATTGAGTGAAAATGATAACAAACATTAGAAACATAGCATCGGTTTTCATTCTTTTTTTTAAGTTAAAAGCAGTTATTATCCTATTTTAACAGAGATCTTTTCAGTGGTGACGATCCTCTTCCAAATCGACGATATAACACCACAAACGTTCAAAGTAGTTTTTTTCTTATTCACATTATTTGTACCTTCCAATAAAAAAAATCTCAAAAACCAATAGTTTTTTACTTATAAATAACAAAAAGAAATAGTCAACTCAAAGAACTAAAATAAAATTTTGTAATTAGGTACTGCCAAGAGTACTATATAAAAAATTATGAGAATCTTCAAAGTAGACTAGGTTAGGTATTAGCTATAACATAGAATAAAATAAATAAATTTAGATCTAAACGGGAAACCTTAGTCTCTATTTTAATAAAATATGCTTTTAAAAATACGAGGGCACTGATAATCGCTTTCATGTCTTAGCAAAGTTTTCAGATGACGAGAAAACTCGTTCATTTTCCGTCGATTTCTCGATTTTTTTACACTTTATTCAGGAAACATAATTCCTATAAATTCTTGCTCTGAGAAGTCTCGAAACCCTAGAAAACACCAGGGTAAAGGTGCCTAATATGAGACACCGTTTTCACAGTTCTATATTACTAATTAAAATTCTACATCAACGGTAATGGGGTAGTGTTGGAAAACATTTAGCTGTACCATAAATTTCTTTGCAAAGATTGCAAAAATTTTTGCGGTTCTCGTCGTACAAGTGAATAATAAGAAAAAAATAAAAATAAAAGATAGTATTGATTAGATTGTTTCTTAACAACATTCACATAGTATTCACATAGTATTTCGTTCGATAATGTGTTATACTTCTGTTGATTAATCAATCTCTAATGAGAAATAGGCACAGATCTGCAGAGGCAATGCGAGGAAATGAAATCAAAAAGGTTTTTCTGTGCCCTGTGTTGTGAATGTAAAACCTAAAAGGAAAAGTCTCATACAGAGAATGCATGCTGTCTCATATTAGAAACCCTTTTTTTAAATAGGGATAATTCACATATTCGACGAAATTAAACTTATGAAGTAAAATACAAATTCGCGTTACAGCTAATGGATTGGAAATAATGTAATTTTTAAAAAACAGTGTCTCATAATATCTTTACCCTACTTACCTTTTAATTTTTTTATAAGCCTTAAAGGGATTTTTTCATACGACGAATTAACCACAATTTGCGGAATTTTTGTCGGAAAACTGTAGTCTACCTATTTAATATTTTTTGGTGAAAAATAGTATATTATATTATAAGTGATAGAAATGCATCATTATATGCGAGTCAGAATTTTGACTCACGAGTGCGCTTGCGCTCGAGTGGGACACTTCTCACGAGCTTTATAATGGCATTTCGATGTGTGATATACGACATTTTATCATATCTTATCTTATTTTATCTTATACCATTGTACATTATACCATTGTTTTCGGTGAGAGATAAAGCTGTCAGATTTTCTGTCAGATTCAGCTTTATCTCTCTTGTGAAAGAAATTTGATTTCTCTCACCGAAAACGATGGTATAATGTACCTAAAAAACTGCACCTGTGAAATAAAATATATATTATGATATATGTTTAAAAAAGTCGAACTATTTTTATGTAAGCTCTTGTAAAATGATCTGGAAAATCGATTGGCGTCGAGAAAATTGCCAAATTCTCAATACTTTTTAAGTTATGAATTTTTTTTCAATTTTTGCTTTGTTTGCAACTTTCTCAAAAACTATTTATTGGAGAACAATGATCTTATTTGGAAAAAACAGACTCTCAAAAGAAATTTCCAACGATAATAAACTTAATAAGGTTACGTCTAATAGTTCCGGAGTTGTTGCCCTCAGAATGTCAAAAACATGTTGAAATATTCACACACTAACTCTTCAAATGTCGATTACAGCAAAACTATTCGAAAAAGTGGATCTATTTTAATGTAAAACTATGTAGAATAATCTTAGAAATCGATTAGCGTGTAGAAAATCGTCAAGTTCTCAATAGTTCCGGAGTTATTGCCCGATGAATATCAAAAACATGTTGAAATATTCCCACACTCACTTTTTAAACGTTGATTACTGCAAATCTATTTGAAAAAGGGAAACTATTTTAATGTAAAATAATCTGGGAAATCGATTGCCGTGAAGAAAATCTCCAAATTATTATGATTTAAATCACTTGAACAAAAAAAAGTCTTGACTTTTTTTAAGATTTTGCTAAAAAAATTGCTCATCTTTATAATTATACTATTTTACTTCAAAAGTTATTCATTGTTACAAAGATTTTATTTGAATATTTTATTCAAGAAAATTGATTTTTAAAGTGTTGTAAAAATGATGAGATTGTCTATCCTCCAGTTTTTGCCTTACTTCACCTATCCATTTACACATTTCCTAAATTTTTTGGGGAACTTCATGCTGAACAATGCAACTTGTGTTGTCTAGTATCTAACTCTATTTTGTCTTGCATAATACCTTACTCACGTAGTAATGTAAACAAATGCAAATAGGATAAATGGAAAAATCCTTTGAAGTATTTTTTAACAGACTATTGCACTAGGTGACTATTTAGTTTCGTTATCTAATTACTTAGAATAAAACCACATGTCTTATGGACTTATAGAGTATCTTTTTTTACTTAAAATAACAGCAAAATAGTTATTTGTGTATCAAGGCCGCAAAGGTGATCTTTTTTTTGTCCGAATCTGTTGTTTGTGGCCGAGGCGTTAGCCGAGGCTGCAATTCAGGTGAGGCCAAAAATGCACCCTAGGCCGAGGTGCACACTATGTTTTTTAGGCGATGCTCACAACAGAATTAAAGAATTTGACAACAAGACAAAATAAAAAACATCTGTCAAATTTAATAGCATTGACAGATCGGTCCAAGAAAGTGACAGATGAGTCCAAGAAAATGACAGATGAGTCATGAGATGAGATGAGATGGGTCCACGAAAGTGACAGAAGTGTACAAAAAAGTAAAATTTGACAGGTGAGTACAAAAAACGAAAACTTTATGGCGTCAAAGGAGGCCACAGAATTATCTTTTTTGTAATCATCGCCTAAAAAGTAAGTTTTTTGTAATTTTTTTTATTCCACGGCAACATTCACTAAGGGTAAGGATAAACATTGGTATAAATTACTATGGTTACAATTGTTCCAATATTGTTTTTTTTTTAAATTATTCCTAGTATAAACTTATGCGCTGATTGCAAAATCCATCCTAAATCTGTTAAATCTGTTACTTAAAATAATACTTTGAAGAACACTGCTTAGGACTACTTTAGTCTATTATGAATTATAACTCCAAATCTAGACGTAATAGGAAGTTTTGGCTGATGATTTCTCGTTTACCTGTACACCTTAAAGGCATTGGCAACTTATTTTACCTGTTTTATGTTTAACGAAAATTGAAAAAATCGTTCGTTCTGTACCACTAGGTTCTTTCAAAATTTCCTACGATGAAAAATAAGCGAGATTATCGCTTCGAAAGAAAGAAATCGTGACGTCGTAACCGCCTCTCATCATAGAATCCTCTTATCACTGAACACTCTCAATCACGAAAAACGTGACAGATATTTGAACATTTTTCACACATCTTTCACAAAATCAAAAATTAACCACTTTTTCGACTAATTTCTGTTCTAAATTTTGTCTTGAACTTCACGAAAACATCTGAGGGATTTTGTCAAGTTTTGATGAACTCTGTCAGTGTCACTTAAAAGTCAAAAACTATTTGATCTTAAAGGCATTGGGGCAACTTAAAAAACAACTTTGTCTTAAATGACGGTACTGAAAATGCTTATTACAGTAGTGAAAACCGTTTCTCTGTATCTGCTCTCTAACTCAAGTGATTTCGATTTAAAGTTGAAATTATGACGTCATAACCGCTTATTGAGCATTTGGTCCAATATTAGGATCAAATGGTTTTGACTTTTAAGTGACACTGACAAAGTCTATCAAAACTTAACAAAATTCCTCAGATGTTTTCGCGAAGTTCAAGACAACATTTCGAACAGAAATTAGTTAAAAAAGTGGTTAATTTTTGATTTTGTGAAAGATGTGTGAAAAATGTTCAAATATCTGTCACGAAGCGATTATCTCACTTATTTTTCATCGTAGGAAATTTTGAAAACAACCTACTGGTATAGAACGAACGATTTTTTCAATTTCCGTTAAAACATAAAACAGGTAAAATAAGTTGCCAATGCCTTTAATATTGGACCAAATGCTCAATAAGCGGTTATGACGTCATAATTTCAACTTTAAATCGAAATAACTTGAGTTAGAGAGCAGATACAGAGAAACGGCGTTCACTACTGTAATAAGCGATTTCAGTACTATCATTTAAGACAAAGTTGTTTTTTAAGTTGCCAATGCCTTTAAGGTGGATTTTATAATCGTCGGATAAATTTATCCTGGGGATAAATTTTGAAAAATACATTGTTGTAACAATTGTAACCATAGGAATTACACCACAAATAACTTATCCGGAGTTTATCTGACAATTGTAAAATCCACCCTTAATGAAATAAATACATAAATGAATATGCTTTATTGAACATCCAGTGATGCAAAAGTTTGACTTTTTTGGGATCAACTTAATGTAGGTTCACCACGGCTCTCTTTTTCATTATTCAGATTAAAATGTGTGAACTTGTGCACATTTTTCACGCAAATTTGTGTCGAAAAATGCAAAAAATATGGCCGAAGTGTCAAAACAAATTAATAATTTACCGCAAACTTTTTCCCGACTCTTCTCACCCTCAAACACCCCATCCCACCGTTGAGTGAAACTCACCATCGGTATTGACAGCCGAGACGTACGTCCAACCGTAATGCCCCACAATATCGAGAATAACTTGCGCTTGGTAATAATCCGACGGCACCACTCTCAAGAAATAATTAAATCTGCTCTTATCGGACAAATCCCTCGAGGTGGTGGAATACCCCACTTGTGGAATATGAAACAACTGGAGCAAGTTCTGCACTTGCAGCGCCACCGAGCTGGACCCCGGCCCCACAACCCCAATAAGGGGCCCCCTTTGGCCGGCGTCGGAGGCCGTGAGGTTGTGGCAGGAGTCCAGGTAAGAGGACACGGGGGTGATTGCATCCCTTATCAGTTCGATGCTCTGCTGGAGCGCCACCGGGGCGTACCAGCACTCGTCGCGGATTTCCACCCCTAAAGTGAGGTTGGGCAGCAAATTGGGGTCTTTATTAATCTTGTCTAATGTCTGGAAAGTGACTTCGACGCGCTGGATGCCGTACAGTTCGCGTATTTCCCCGCATTTGATGCCTAGACTTGCAACGGTGCGTTTCTTTGATGACGGTTGGTGGTGGACTGGGAATAAGGCACCGATTATAAAATCGCCGTTCAGGAACGCAGATATGCGTTTGTCTTGGTTGACTGTTGGGGATGAGGGTTCAAATAGATGGATCACCGTTAAGACGATAAGGGTTGTGGTCCGAAGGAGCGGCATCGTGGCTTTGGCACCGCTTGGATATGAAGAGGAAACGCGGCGTCATTTTCGGTGGATTCTGAAACAAAACTCGGGGAATTATGACTTAAGTATAAACTAGGAAAAATTAAGTATGTAACTAAAAGGTCTACTTTGAACTCGCCTAATTATGTACCTAAAAGTTCTAAAAAAGCAATGTTTTACGCAGCCGGAGTACTTAGTTATTAACTTAATTAATTGGAATATCAGTTACACCATATTTAGAACCAACAATATTATTACGACTATTAGCTGTAAACGCCAACGTCCCATTTTACCAAATTATTTTTTTAAATGATATCGATAAAATGTAAAATAGTTATTAATGATTAGATCTCTCATTGTAACTATAAATTACATTAGCTATTAATTTTTTGAAGGGCATAAATAATTTATAATAACTAATTTTGAGAGAAAATGCGACGTTGGCGTTTATAGAGTTTTGAAACAGCTAATATTTCCCTTAGAAAATTTCAGTCAATCAACGGACAAATATAACTGATGAGTATTCGATGTATCGTCGGCTAATAGTAAAATTAGGCGTATTATAAAAAGCCTAGTCATACTGAAAACGACTAAATGAATAAATAAATGCAGAGTTTTTATAATGCGACTGAAAATTTTAGGCGTATTATAAAACGCCCAACAAGTTTTCGTCTTGTTGAACATTAAATTTATATTATACCGGGTGCTCAAAAACCGGCGCACCAACTCAATGGTGTGTGGTAGAGAATTGCTTACATATAAAAATAAAAATAGTAAAAAAACGTTTGTATTAAAATTATATAAATAATAAATTTTAAATAAATGATATGTGGCAACGTTGTCGTGATCGCAATAGAATTTGATCAACAATAAAAATAAATTAATTTTGAAACGGTTTTCTAGGAAATAATTCCCAGTGTTGGCACATCTATGAATTGTGATTTTTTTGAAGAACTTAATTTTTTTTTAATTCAAAAAGCTGTTAAAGTTTGATAGTAAATTTAAAAATAATTATTCATCGTTTTGTTAGGGAACTTAGTGTAAAACATAAAAACATTAAAAAATAATGAAAACTGAAGAAGTTAACAAAATAAGTTTGTAGCTCCAGATTTTTTAAAATATGACTTTCGGAATTATTTCAAGATTTTTCCCTTAATCTACACGTGCTTCTCAACAACGTACCACTGAGTTGGTGCGCCAGATTTTGAGCACCTGTAAATAATCGTTTTAACATTCTTGAAGACACAGAAAGAAATGTCTTCATCAATAAAGGGTTGTATTATCAAGAACTACAAAAATTTTAAGGTGATAAGCTGATAAGTATAGAAAGAAAAATTAACCTCAAAATGGTAGTTATGCAAATATTTCAGAGGGTGATAGTATTGATAGTACCAGAGGTGAGACGACCTTATCGCGCACCTAAGAAAATCGCGATTTCTAATTAAATAACAATTTGCATTTTATACGCCTAACTGTACGTTTTAAAGGTATCTCCTCTAATTTTTTGTAATTTTTCACATACAGATAAAGATAATAATTAAAAAGTACTTTTCGACCAAAAAGTCAAATTCTGAATTTTATACGAAACTACGCGCATTCATCTCAGATAATTCTTTACGAAATTAGCGAAAAAAATACCAATCAGATTTTGAATTAAACGCACTTTTATCTTTTAACTTTAAAAATTATTTTTATTTATGAGTTGCTACTTGTGGCATCGTAAATTTAGACGACAATATGAACTGTAATTGGGGTAATATTGTAAAAGATTTCGTTGTGATATTTGAATGCAGACATCAGTTTTTGTCAATTTTATTATAAGACTGTAAATAGGGGGCTTTAAAAAGGTCTGCTACTGGTAAGTAATCCCTTTGTTGGCAAATTATATCATCTTCTAATAAAACACGCATCTGGTGTGACCGATTATTTAACCAACCAGTAAAAATTTATAATTCTGATACCAGGGTTCGATGGGCGAGCAGATAAGTATTCACCTAGACTAAAAACTTTGTAATCAAATTAACAGTTAGTGCCCAAAAACTCACAAAACTGCTACGACTTTATTTATTAATAAAAAAATTTAATAAAAATCGAGAATGGTCCTTATCAATGTAACAGGCTGCTGTGTAAAATTTCAGGAAGTGAAAATAACACAATTTGTCTTATCAGAATGTTTACAGTTATTGAGATATAATAAGAGGGTTTTGGTCGACGAATAAATAAAAATTTGAGGTGCAATTTTACTGTGTAAAAGTACCTAAATGCAAATAGAAGGTAGTATTTTATAAAATGTCCGATTGTATTTCTCTTTCTTTTACAAAGCGACTAAATGTAACTAGTCATTTTCTAAATGGACAATATTAAAAACCATTTTACATTAAGACGAAAACTTGTTAGGCGTTACGCCTAAAATTTTCAGTCTCATTGTAAAAACCTTGCATTTATTCATTCATTTTCAATTTGCCCAGCCGTTTACATTATGACCAGGCTTTTTATAATCCGCCTGTTTTTACTAGCCTACGACAGATGCACCATGAAAACAACCGTATATTCCTATTTGCACGTGTTCATCAAGTGAATATTTTTTTTTTAATTAAAAGTATATGAACAATAATCGCTATTATTCTAGCTAGAATCTCAAATTTGAAATTCCTGCTATCACAATTGCCCGAATTTTTCTTCTTGATATAATATGTATTCTTCCTTCATGCCACACTTGAATATTTTTGTTGGTGCACTAACTTATTTAGCTTGCACTCAGAATATATTTGTTTTGATAAAAAAGAATGAGTTAATTAGTCATGCAAGATTTACAAACATACATGTTTCTATAAAAAAAAATCGTGTAACCAGTTTCAACGTTAAAAAAAATAAAACATGATAATAAAAATTAAAACAATTCAAGATAAAACAAGGAAGAGGTAGGGCGGGGTGTCTCACTAAGACTTCAGTTTTACCGTCCACCAAAAAATAAATAGTAGGGGAAGAAAAAAAATAGTAGTTATTTATAGTACTCGTATATCAAAGAGCAAAGTGTACAAATTCCTTCTGCGAGCAAAATTTGCGGGCACGACGCAAAAATTGCATAAGGGAGGAAATTTGCTTTGCTCCCATGTCATATGTACATATGACTTTTTCGCTTCATCCCTTTATAGAAAATGGTATTTTGCTCCCAAATTTAAAGGTGCAATGTAGACTCGAATGTAGGTTAGTCTTTTCCTTCCAATGGAGGTAAAGTAAGTGCAAAGTATGTCTTTTCCTCCCACGGGAGGTAAAATAGGCAAAAATTCCCTAGAAAGGTAGAGACATACTTTTGCTCTCTCAAACTAAGGAGCAAAATATCATTTTTTAAAAAGCAAGGCCAGAAAAAACTTTATAGTACAAATCAAACAAATGAGTATTAAGTGCGCTTCAATTTGATGCTTTTTATAGGAGTAGTAAATTTTACAACTGAACTTTATTAAAAAACAAAGGTCAATATGACTATTATGGTTAAAAACACCTTCTATTACTCTATTTTTTTATTTTTTTATTTGTGATTAACAAAACACAGTTTAAAAACCCTAGCACATCACTAAGCTTTTATTTTATTATTATTAACTTTTACTTATTTTTTGCTCGAAGTTTAGGCGGCAAAGCTAACTTTTGACAAAGGCAACATTTCCAAAGCTAACACAATTTTATTAGTTTGATATATTTTTTTAAATAATGTATCCATGTGTTACTTCTCAGAACTCAGAAATAAATTCTCTTCCTAAAATTAGTAAATTTGATCCTTCTTGCTATTAAAAAAACAAGTTAGCATTGTACATGCATCCCCATAGTAAATGAAGATAGGAATTTGATAAACATCTGAGACGATAGAATTTAAATACTTTTAAGCATATATCTTTCAAGCAGTTTTGATGAATAGTTTTTATAATATTTAACTGTATCCATACTTTTTAGCGACCCTGTAAGTATCTGGCATTCTGACACGAGTACCTACGGCCTGTATCAGAACTTGGTCCCCACTGGAAAGATGCGTATAGTTCAGACAATCCTAAAGCTAAAGTTCCTTTACAAAAAAGTTCTAACTCTACGTTTAGGAGATAAGAACGTTTGAAAATAGTTAATCACAAAAGCTCTTGCTCTGGAGGACTAGGGAAACAAAACACGTTGCTAGGAAAACAAAAATAAGTAGAACGGACAATAAAAGTGGGCACTTGAATTATTTTTCATTCCTTAGTAACGCATCTACTGTATACACTACTCCTGAGAGAGAGCTTCTGGGATTGGTCACTTTGAAACCACTGTAGCTCGCAAACGAAGAATAAAAGATCTACTTTTTTGCAATTGCTGTTACCACTAGCACCTTTCCGGTGGGGAACGAGTTCTGATACACAATTTATATGAAAAATTAAAAAAAAAAAAATAGACTGTTGCTTTGTGCAATTTGATTTATTTCTTTGGTAAAAATGAAAATGTGTCTTGTTTCTACAAAGTTTTTGCCTTTCATTTTGATTTACTTGTATTTTTAATTTTCCATCATTTTTTTGGTTCAATTTAGGGGAAATTTTATGGAATTAATAATTATTATTAGATATTAATTAATTGAATGAATTCTTTCTTTGTTGATTGATACTTTTGTTCTTTATTATCTATTAACTATTACATGTAGAGTTTTTGTGAAAACACAATTATTTTGATACATACATTTTATCATTATTATTCCCATTTTTTGATGAATGCTACAAATTTACTACTATTCCTTATGCTTCGTGAATCGTATTTACCGAAGAAGTTATCAAACATAAAATCAAGAACACAAACTATACGAACTTGAAACACAGAAATATTTAAGCCCATCAACCGTGAAAGTGATTGCTATTGCTTACGTTTTTATTATACAACTATCCTATTATTTATTAAAAAACATAACTGATAAAGTTCATTGACTACAGTGTTAAATTTTAAGTATAAAATTGTCTTTAAGATCTTTTTCTCAAAATATAATAACAAATGTACGAATTTTTAAAGAATTTAAAGAAAACAAAAGATTATGGCGAGATGCGGTTCCGATCAAAATTATTTTCACAAAAAATGAGTTTGAAACCGTGTTTTCAGGCATCCCAAAAAATCAGACAAACCTCTTTGATCGCACCTTTGTTCGTAGTTATCTAAATAGAGAATATTTTTTATTAATGACGTTTTGTCCGGATATTCTTACACAATTATTGCTATGCCATTTAATTTTATTTTATTCAGTTTGTCACTTCTGTTGTTGCGAACGGGCGGCTCATACATTTATTAAATAAAATAAAATAAAATCCGTGCGTGTAGTAAATTCTCTACTGCCTTAAAATATAGCCAGTTTATAGAAAGTTTAATCGCAATTAGTTTATCGATTGTCCATGTAAAATAAATGACTTACTCGAATCAAATTTTAATTCGCTTTCAGTAAACCCATTCTTATGATGCCAGAGTTTTAAAATTTTGAGTGGTTAATGTTTCGTCCGGGGAAAAATGGAGGAGCTGAATTAAAGGGTACGTTTGCAATATTTTTGTAGGAAAATCACATTGGTTTTCACTATTTTCAACAAATTTAACAGCATTTTGTAATGATTTTGGTTTTTTAATTGCAGTGAGTCCGCTTATGAAGATGAGGGGTCGTGTTACAAATAAGGTAAGTGCATTTTATTTTTTTCCTTTTATCGCAAAGTATGTGCAGCGAAATTATTTCTAGGGGGTCAAGCTGAAGAATCAAACATTAATTTTTTATGCAAAAATAAATAATTCGTAAACGTTTGTTAATCAAATTTCTAGTTATTTATAAATTTAGTGTATATACACGAACTATTAGCTGTTTCAAAACTATAAAAACGCCAACATCGCATTTTACCGAATTATTTTTTTAAATAAAGTTGATAAAAATGTAAAATAGTTATTAATGATTAGATCTCCCATTGAAACTATAAGTTACATTAGCTATTCATTTTTTGAAGTGCAGGAAAAATTTATAACAACTAATTTTGAGAGAAAATGCGACGTTGGCGTTTTTATAGTTTTGAAACAGTTAATAGACAATTATAATCGTTTTTTTTTTAATCAATTGTTAAATTGTTTCAACGTTGGCAACTCCATTTAAAATTAGTGGTCTAAGTTTCGTTCCTATGGCAATATGGCAGGGTTCCAACATAATTTCAAAATTTTTGACACTGACAGTTGATTTAAAAAAAATGAGGTATACTCAAAAAATGCTCAAAAAATGGCGCACCAACTCAGTGGTACATTGTTGAGAAGCATGTGTAGATTACGGGAAAAATTTTGAAAAAATTCCTTGTCATATTTTAAAAAATCTGGAACTACAAACTTATTTTGTTAACTTCTTCAATTTTCATTATTTTTTAAAGTTTTTATGTTTCACATTAAGTAATCGTTTCCTAACAAAACGCTGAATAATGATTTTTACCATCAGATTTTAGCCGTTTTTTGAATTTAAAAAAATTTAAATTCATCAAAAAAATCACAATTTGTAGATGTGCCAACACTGGGAATTATTTCCTAGGAAACCGTTTCAAAATTAATTTATTTTTATTGTTGATCAAATTCTACTCTGCGATGATCACGACTGCTAGACAACTTTGCCACATATCATTTATTTAAAATTCGTTATTTATCAATAATTTTAATATAAAGAATTTTTTTACTATTTTTACCTTTATATGTAAGCAATTCTCTACCACACACCATTGAGTTGGTGCGCCACTTTTTGAGCACCCTGTATATTATAATTGTCTATAGTTTGTGGTGATTTTTTTACGTAACAAGAAGTACTTGTTTTTTTGGGACAGTAAAACTCTGAATACCTACCTAATTACAAGCAGCATACTGGGGCTGATTTATTAACATGAGATCGAAAATATACTGAATTAAAGTAAGCCTTGAAAATGATGTGTAGCTTTAGCCACATCTTTGCTGTGTAAATCCAGCATAAGACAACATAAATTCAAAAGTGCGGCAGTAAATAAACGGCTTAAATGTGGCTAAACGTAGCTAAAGTTCAGCAGGCACAGCTTGCTCTAATTCAGAATATTTTCGATCTCATGGTAATTACACTATGAAAAATTTAAATGAAAGTTTTCACCTCCCCTTTGTGCTTTGAATTCAGTCTGATTATTAAAAAACAATTCTTTGTAAAAAAGTTTAACTCTATTTAAGCATTTGTTGAGAAGTGTCTTCTTAAGTGAGATGGTGATTTTGTGAAAAGAATTTTACACAAAATTACCTTTCTCATATATTTTTGTTATCGCTCTAGCGCGGTAATGAAGCTATTACCCTATGAAGTGAACATCATCGAGCTGAAATAACTTTTACGTTACCGACCCTCTCCCTTGGCGGACATTGAGCAAATAAATTTTAAGTAACCATAAATTTAAAGCAAAAGTTACGAAAATAAATTAAGTAGATTCCATGTCGAACTTCAACGTCACGCATTTCAAATTGAGTTAATCACGACGTTTACGTGACATTTCGACATCTTGTGGTTTTGCTCCAGCTCATTCATAGCAAAAGCTTCGGTTTTACTAATGCCTCAAGTAATACATAACACTGCGAAACTATCGACAACAAAATTGTTGTTTGAATAAAAATATATTCGGAATTTAGTTGCGAGAATTTGATGTGGATTCAGGCTTGTCTCGACGGACTCGTGTTATTGACAAATGTCATTATTCGGTAAAATCACATCTCGCAATTTGACAAAGATCAAAGAGATTGATTAAATTGGATGGATAGTGTCAGGTTATATTCGGGCAAAATTTCAAACGTCTACCAAAACAACATTAAAACTAATAAAGTAGTAATAAGTAATAAAACACAAACCATAAATTTTTTCATTATTTATTTCAAAAACATCTTTTTTAATAAGTGAGATTAAAGACTGTCGATCATAATTCTGGATGAGTTAATGAACTTTAACCTCGAATTTTATCTTTTAATTAGTAGTTTTTTATAACAGGCGTCGGAATTTTAATTACGTGAACGGTACTAGATAAAATCTTGTTTATTACACGTGTGATGTTTCTACGTATCAGAGTCCAATATTTATTACAAAGAAATTGATTATTATTTTCATATAATATTTATTTCAAATTAGGTTACACATTCTCCCGGCGCCTCCACCATTTGTATTTGTGCATTTTAAAATTTGGTGAAAAATTGAAGTGAAAAATTGTACAAATCCGATACCTTTTCAGCCACGCAACAATCGCGTGTTGTTTCAGAAGGGAGTGCCAAACTACATTTGTTTGTATATAAAAGCCTTACACATCCATTGTATTTTCATGAAAAACATTCCAATTACTAAATTAACTCCAATTTCACAGTGCTCATCTTAATTAAAACTTAACTATTCACTTCTTTAATCATTTTTTAACTAATCTGACACTGTATTATTAAAGGAAAAATGTGGTATCACTCAGAATCTGTAAAATATTTGATATCGTGTTCCATTAGGGACGCTGGCAACAGTTGGTGTCATTCATCGAACAAAAAGATCTTCGCTTCACTCACTTTGTATTAAAAGAAGGAAGTGTTGAGGCTATCAAATAATATTCAAATTTTTTCTACACGTAACAAATATATTTCCATTACGAAATTTAATCTTTTAGCATCTTGCGAATGATTGCACAAGACGTTTATTTCCTTTGGAGTGCTCCCTAACGACACAATATGTCATAACAGCGCCATCAAAATATCGTTAAAGTCAAAAGACCAATTTAAAATTGCATAAAGGTGTTTCCTGTGCCATTCAAATATTAAATTAGCAGCATGTGAAAAAAATAGTTTTGTGTAATTAAAAAATAAAAATTTTACAAAGTGTTCCAACTCCCCCTGGTTGGTTATTTAATTTTCTTTAATGCCTATTAAGCATGACAAAACAACGATGAGCTATGTAACCTCAATTATTTCGCATTTTAGGCGGAACACAACAATTAAATCTTGGTTCCGTCCGGAATTTTTCCACCGAGTCCAGAATATTTCATTACGAAGAGCGGTTTAATAAAAGAACGCGAATAAATGTCAAATTTATAAATTATGCAAAAGCTCGAGTTTGAATTTATGTCGGCATGTTTAAGCCTTTAAGAAGTGCATGCTTTGGAGCGACTTTAAAATAAAAATAATAAATCTTTTGATCCTGTATGTAAATAATGATCAGAGTCGGGGATCAACTCGATTGAATTTGAAAAAGAAATTCATGTCGGTTCGCGTGTTTTCGACAACTTCACAAGATGCTCAGCTCCAACTTCCGGCGCACAAAGCGGGCCTTCAAATACCTTGCATTTTTTAAGCTTATATATTATATATATATATATATACATATTTAAAGTTTATTCGGGTGAAGAGTTAACTATAACAAAGCAGGTAACAAAAAACATTATGTAACATTATTCGGGTGAAGAGTAACAAGGTAACAAAACAGGTAACAAAAAACAAGTATTTTATTTTACAAAATGCTCCGTTAAAAAGCTGAATCCTGCAAGAAATATGAACTTATTTATCGGAAAAGGGATTCGCAGCCGTGATCAGTACAATTTCATTTCCTTAGTTCTAGAAATCGAACTTGAATCTTTCAATCTGCAAAACCTCACTCGTCTAATCTCATTGAAGCACATAAAAATTACTAGATTACGACGGCAAAAGCTTTGCTCCTACTTTTCGGTGATTTCTTGAATGATAAATATTTAACATTGCTGCTCGTTTTTATTTAATTTTTTGCTTTCAAAAATTGTTTCTCACCTAGTCTGTAGTCTGTACCTCACTTCTGTCATAATAAAATCTCATGAGAAATCAAAAAGTTACACCGATTCAGTGAATTCGAAATAAAATGTTGACGTGCTCTCATATATTAGATATGTTTTGCAAGGTAAACAAGTTTGGGAGGACGAATGCAGAAGGGATTCGTAAAATACGTGCCCTAAGTATTGGTATTATTAGTTATCACAAAAATGTTTTAATCGTTTTTTAAAAAACATATTGAGCCACTAATTTGTTTGATAGCCAACAAGTCTAAAATTTATGACAGGTGGTTTAACTGCGCCCTAATCAATGCAATCGTCCACATTTGTGCTTTTTATAGCACAAATCTAGAAACAAAGCGCTAGGATCAGAATGTAGAGTCAACGATAAAAACACTGTAACGAATTCAAAACAAAATGTGCAAGCTTTTGTGTTGGCACGAGCAGGAACGCGATTTCAATTTTCCTCAGTTGCAGCATCCGGAAAAGTGTAAACTCATTCTACGACAAACATTTATTGTACGAGCATTTAATCGATAGAAAATTTAATTGAAGTGCATACAGTAAAAATAACTGAATTTTGTTTGAAACCTGAGATGGTAGTTTTATTTAGCTGGTGTAATATTGAAGCACGGAAAATGTGGCAACTCATGCGCGTTTTTCCGTCAGGGGAAGCCACTTAAACTAAAAAAAGGACGCACAACAGAAAACACAAGGAAATGCACATTCCTAATATTTCTTGTGTTTGTGCAAAAACGAAAAGGCTTATTTCACATCTCGTGTAATTATTTAGCCACTGTTTATTATAATATTTAATTAAATTAATAGAAGGCACAATTTTTGGTGTATGTGCACACCAAACCTAATTTACAATATGGAACAAAATGAATTAATCACCGGCTTAAAACTTTCCTAAAAGAGGCAAAGTTGAGGTGGAGCTGAAATTATTTGTTTGAGAATGAAACGGTTGGTATTGTTATTTATGTATGATTTTATTAACATCATAAATTTAAACAGTTTGTGGGTGATGGAAGAAGAACATAAAGTTGGATGTGCTTTAAGTTATTGTTCTTGACTAAGTTAAGCACCAAAGAAGTGATTTTTGCGCTTATATTTTTTACAAATGAAATCCCTTTTGTATTAGTTTACTAATTCACAAACACCATAATTCGTTTATTAGGAATTCCTTTCGAACAGGCCACAAATTTCCGCGAGTAACGTAATTAATTAATTTGTTAATTTGTTATTAAAGCACTACGTAACAAAGCATTTTACTTTTTTTACGAAAAATATGTTTAGGTCAAACTTGCTAATGTTGGATAATGTTAGAAAATATTAATTAATATGCTGATGACAAATTTAATTAAACGTTTAGTCAATGGCAGCTATTTTAAATAAAATCTGCCTTTGTAATTTTAAAATTACGTTTCCGAGCTGTTACAGTTAAGCAAATGCTGCAAATGTTTAAGAAAATTATTTAGAACCAAATAAATAACTCTCTCCTGACTTGCACTACAAGTTTTTATCTTAGTTGGTCAAACAATTTTTACATTAATTTCAGAATTTGTTATTCCAGTTTTAATAAAAATGTCAGCAGAACTCCAATTTATATTTACATTCACCACGTGTGACGTAAGTTTCATTGGATGAACTCAAAAAGTTGTATGCATAAATGCATGAGCATTATAAGGGTCAGGCACTAAGACTTGCTAATAAAGGTCTATTTGTGCACTTCCATTACATGACGATGAAAAATGGTCATCCATTAAAAAAGAAATAGGAGCTTCCGACAGACTTATGTCAGTGTATTTTTGCAATATATTTTATAAACTATTCGTACTTGTACTATTCATTGTAATTTCGATACTCAAATAGAATTAGGATCCAATCAACTGTTAACAGTTCTAAGCGGCAACGATACAACCTGTTGAATAGAGGGCACGATTAATAAAAACACTTATTGCGGGTATATAAAACATTTGTTAGATACTAATTAAAGCCAATAGTGGGGTTTGTTTTAAAATCACTGAGTTCGCTTTTTTATTTTAAAATTCATCCGGGATTTTGATGATTCTGTATTTACACATCAAAACGGTATGTTTGTCTGAACACAAAAAGTCAATCAAGGATTTTTGTAAAATTACACTATGCATAGAATTAAATTTAACAAACACTAGGAGTCGTTTACTCGTTTTACAAACGAATTTCTCTCTTTGGTGCACTAATAACACTAGTTTACACGATTTATATACCTTAACTGAAAGTTATCATTTCATATAGATTATGAGGCACTAACTTCAAAAAAATATATAAAAAAATCCATCACGTCAGACTTAAGAAATATATACTTAATTAAGAAGCAAGAGTAATTCTTAAATGGCCAAAGAAAACATTAAAAATGAATTCTTTTACTCTTTTTTTTTGTACTTTTTGGGTCAGTTTCCTTTATAATAGTTCAACAATAATCTCCTAACGTGTTTTCATCTTAGAAGCCTTTTTGCCGATCTTTCAAAACCTTGAAATCTTGATGAATACGCTCGCCCTGTTCATAGCTCATGCTTCCTAGGCTTTTCGGAAAGAAACCTAAATGTGAATCAAGAAGATGTATTTTTTGAAACATATTTACGCCCAACTGATGATAATTATGCAATAACTCAGCTTGAGTAGTTACGAAAAAACCAAAATACAGCAGGTATGCTGTTTTTAGTGCTTCTGAGAGAAGTCTCCCCTTATTTGCAAATATAAATTGTTCTAATATAACAAAAACAATCAGAAGCTAATCTACATCCTCTATTAGACATATTGTATTATGTAGCATTCTTTCTGATACTGTATGGTGTATGCCTTAAAACAATGAACCTTAATTCAGAGGGTTTCGTGCAGGTAAGGCAGAAAATAATATTTCGCAAAAAAAGCTGGGACCTGATAAACATAAAAACATAAAAATAATAATTTGATTAAAGCTATATAAAAAAGTTATTGTTCATAAACTAGTGTAATGTGTCGCACAAAAGAGGTTTGAATTCAAGTTAAAAAATGGAAAAAGGTTGTATTGTTTTTTGTGTTCAATGTTTGCCAAACAGTGTTATCGGATCCGCTTATTTTTTCCGATGCAATACGACTAAAGTATCGACCAACACTATTGTTATGAATGCATTTTCGATCTGCTTTATGAACCAGTTTTACTAAAAATAAATAATAGAGGTGGTAGATGAATTGCTAGTGTTTAAAACTTGTTTACTTTTCCTCCGATTTTTCCATAAACTAGGTATAGTGAAATCAAATTCGAATTGAGAAAACGATATTGTCTACTCAAGAGACAGAATATTATTCCGACAGACACGAGATGGGATATGGATTTACATATCCATCAGACTTTTTACATTATTCACTAGGTACTTAAACGGTAAACCTTTCATACTCGTATTTGTTGCAAGTAACAAGTTACGAGACGATTTCAACTCATTCAAATAACAGTTTCTGACGCTTCAATATTGAAGACCAGTTTAGCATCAAAACGAATGATAGGATTTGTTATACGTGTTGTCCATTATTTCTGTAAAATATGTTACATTTTCATATCTGAATCAGAAAACAAATTGTCTGTCACTCTACGTAAACAAAAACTAAAATAGTTCAGTATTTTTTTATTTAATATTAATGTTAAAAGTGGCTATCCTTTGTGATGTGCTTCACTGTACGCCTTGTAATTTTCATTTTTAGACGTATAGAAAGTTTGTTAGTAGTGTTTGATTAAATGTCTCATGATAAGTGTAGTAAAAGTTGGAAAAATTTGTGTATGAGATGATTAAGAAATAAACCGTCCAAGCAAATTTTAGCTCATAGTGAAAAGCAAACGGTCTTTTCTATACCGAAACGAGACAATGTCTTATGTTAATTGACGTTTGCAGTAACAAGCAAAATACAATTTTAATGACCCACTCCTTTCATTTGCACTGTGTATTAATTGTTCATTCATCTTTTCGAATAATTGGAGCGGGTTTTAGGCGAAATCATTGAAGAATTGTTAACCTGGACAACTAAAAAAGCAGTTTTCACGTAGTCAGAGCCGAAAATTGCGTGCTTATGCGATTCAGCGTAATTAATTATTGTGTTCGTCGTATATTCAGAGTTTAAAAGTCCATAATTCAACACAGACGTTAATCTTAATTTCCGCATAAATTCCGTGGCACTTTTAATTAACGCCTATACAGAAGCATCTGAACGAATCTTTTTTTCCGAACAAAAGATTCAACCATTGTGTTCTGACAAGATTGTCTTTGTGTTTGTTGATTTAATTTTAAAAGTAGGTAATTTATTTGCATAATTCATTCGTCTAAAAGCCAATTATAAAGTGAAAAAATTATGCATGCATGATAAGAATAATTTAATCATCAATAGATGAAAATGGGGTTGTGAAAGAAGAAGCGTGAGAAAATGAGCAATACGCTGCGATGATTAATCGAATTCTTCAATTGGAGTCAAATGTAATAATAAAAACATGGAACAGGGATCCAACAAGTGTTAATGAATTATTTCCGCATTTGCATATAAACATTATTCCAGGAAGTTTCTAATTTTTTCATAAACATAACAAGTGAAACAATTTCAAAACATTTTCTCGTTTACAAATTCCTTCCAAATTGCGAAAGTTTTATCATTTTGAGGTTGTAGGTAGGTACCTTTCTCATTCCTGCCAATATCAAATGCTTACATACTTTTTTCATATTCGTTAGTAAAATAGCCGTTGTTTTGGCACGAATTTGTCATTCATAACTGACTCATAAATTTTTATATCGTAAGTTTTGAATTACTGACGCATGTATCATCAGGTTTAACCAGATGCTTAATCTTCTGTGCGTTTAATAATACTTAACATTTAACGGGAAAACAGTGCCCTAGCACTAAAATAACAATAATAATTATAGCTACCTAAATGATTGATATTCAAGGAAATGATAACGTATCAATAAACAGGATGTTCAGTTTGAAAAAACATTAGGCATTTACGCAGGTAGATGTGATGCGATTAGATCAATAACAATATTTACCTATATTTAAAAATAACACAGATTTTATTCGTTTATTTAATAATAAAAATATATTGTTTAAGTTGAAAAATAAAAACATTGACACATAAATCATCCAGCCCATCACCTAATTGTTATTGATTTAGTTAATTAAAATTAAATTATCTTTTTGTGGTAAAATTCTGATTCGTCATAGTCGTTGGATAGTAAAAGAGTATTTTATTCACTTCACAAAAAGTTAATTTTAACACATTTTACCATTTTAATAACTAAATTTAATAACAAAAACAAAGTTATAGAATTTAGAGAATAGGTACTTATTTATGCATATTTTCCTCGATATTTTCTAAATGAAGTATAGAACGATGTTTTTTTTTATAATATCTAAGACAGTGGCAGGGGCTTTACGTCAAAAAAATGAGAGCAATTATGAAAAAGATCTTACGTAATCATAGACAATTTTTTCTACTTTGTACACAAACTTTTTAATAAAATAGATATCCACACGGTATGATTACCAATTTATTGGTGTTTGGTAGTAACATATACCATAACAGAACCGCAAAATGTGTAGTTGGCGAAAAACACAAGGTACTGGCCATTCGAAAACAAACTTTAGTTTTGGAAACTTTTTTGTTATTATTACAAAAAGTTTAATAGTTTTATTATTTGAAACCGAGTTACAAACAAAGAATGATAATCTGATACATTTGATAAAGTATTTTAGTTTTATGTTTAGTGGTTATTCATGCGGGAATTTGAAAAAAAGAAGCGACAAGAAACTTACGAAATCGAATTCATGAAACCACGAGGTTCGAGCTTTTCGAAGTTGACGTTTAAACTAGTATACGCCACCGACGCTTTTGAACTGATGTTAAAACGACGCGCGAATTTGCAAGGCGCTAATATTTTGCGCCGACGCCAACATGTGTCTTTCTGATAAAAACGTGATAAGTTACGTCGTAATATTAATTTAAATGAAACCGGAAGAATAAATTAGATAAGTGTGAGATGAGAAAACAGGAAAATTCTATTAACTGAACTTGATGTTGCGCGCTTTTTTTCTGTAAGCACAAGAAACGGAAGTTATCTTTTATTGATGTTATTTAATGAAATAACCGATCATTATTATCGGTAGTGATCTTTTATCTCTCTAACTCAGAATATACGCAAAAGTCTAAATATAATTTATGAAAATAATACAGAAGCTTTTGGGTAAGGTGACCCACGGTGACCAACCTAAAAAATTCAAAATCAGGACATTATATTATTTAACACTAATAAAGTAATAAAAATATAAAGTGTAAAATACATACATAAAATTAAAATTTATCCACAGCCAGTCTTTTATTAGGTCATAATACCACTACTAGGAGACGTCTAATGATATCAATAAAACCTATAGGTCTGAAAAAATCGTCTCGTGATTGGCCGAATAAAAATTAATTCGACAATGTCACTTCAAAACGTCAAATAAAATTTTTCTAAAATATTGATTTAGCCTTTATTGTCTGACTGTGGATAAAACGTTGTATTCCATATGGGTCTTATACATGTATTTTATCCCCTTAATTAAACGCTCGAACTTCGTTCTCGCGTTTAAACCTTTGCGGGGGTAAAATAAACATTGTAAGACCCTTATACAATAAATAACTATTATTTTAAAGAACGATGAAAAACTTCGCATTTTCGTAATTTTGCCAAAATATTTCGTACCTATTCATTCAATTTTTAAATGCTTCTTTGTAAAAATCTATGCAAGCAAAACTTAAATTTAATTTTTTTCTTGCGAGTGGAAGGTACGAATTTTACTTAAATTTTTAAATAAACTACGAGAAGTCGGTAAGTTTTTTTTACATATTGAGTCATATTCATAAAAATTAGTATCTATTTATAAGTATTAGCATTTACTTATAAGTATCAGTTGAACCTAAAAGTAAATACTGCTTCCATATTCATAAAAAGATGCTTATTCTTATGAGCAAATACTTACATCATACAGGGACATTTTTTTAACTCTGAACATAGCCCTATGTAGAGTTCCTAGCCCTATGTTCAATCTGAAAAAAAACAGATCAAAGCATTGCGAGTATTGCTATGCAACTAATTATTCTACGCGCTATCAAAAATTTCATCTTGTCAATTAAATCTTCCAAGATTATTTAAGTAAAGAAAGATTAATTTTTATGAAATGTATTAATCATCAGGTAGCATGGAAGGAATGATAAATTACTTTAACAAATATTCGAAATCACTTCAAATTGGTTCAAATAACTCGACATCAAATAATTACCTTTACGTATCGTTGGTAACATAAATTACTATTACTATTACTATTACTATTACTATTACTATTACTATTACTATTACTATTACTATTACTATTACTATTACTATTACTATTACTATTACTATTACTATTACTATTACTATTACTATTACTATTACTATTACTATTACTATTACTATTACTATTATGGGTGTCGCGATCGAGCAGAGGCCGAAGCCTGTTATGCCCGCGCTAACAATCATACCGTGCTACGTTAATAAATATAATCAAGGGAATCGTATTTGGCCTTGAACTGAGTAATATTATCACACAAAACTACATCCTCCGGTAAGAGGTTCTATAGATGGAAGACCCTATTTGTTATAAAAACTTGCCTTTCGCTAGTCCGGAATTTATCCTTAACTAGTTTAAAAGAATGCCCTCTGGTACGTTTATCAGGATGTAAAGGGAAGAGGTGTCTTATAGGCGAATCGACATTTTTCGTAGCACAGAAGGCTGTTATCAAATCACCTCTTCTACATCTTGCCAATAAGGTTGGTAACTTCATAATTTGGAGCCTTCTGTCATAAGGCGGTCTCGTGGACGACCAAAGGGCAGTCTTGTGGCACGGCGTTGCACGGCTTCCAAAGAATCTATATCTCTTTGAAGCATCGGAGTCCATGCACTATTTGCATATTCCAAAATCGGCCTTATAAAGTTTGGCAATTACCACAGGTTTCGAACCGTAAAACATTCTACCAAGAAGGTAAACCATTTTGTTAGCCTTTCTGACAACATTAGCAACGTGCATAGACCAGGAAAGGGTGGAAGTAATTGTAACACCCAAGTCGATAATCGAGTCTACCTGAGACAATTGATTGTTAGCCATAAAATAAGCATGCTTTGGATTATTAGGCCCCAAATATAAAACAGAACATTTTTTAATGTTCAGCGGAAGCCTCCATGTGTCAGACCATTGACACATAGTCGAGATATCTGCTGCCAGGGTGGAATGGTTATCACTGGTATTGTAAATTTTTACATCATCAGCGTATATTACACAATGAGATGACAAAACTTTTTTTAAGTCGGCAGTAAACACGTTAAACAAAAGCGGACCTAGCACAGAACCTTGGGAACCCCACTCGAAACCGGGACGGAACCACTGAGCGTGCTGGCTACCCTAACTTTAAAGGTCCGGTCTGACAAAAAGGCGTTTATCCATAAAAGAAGTTGACCATTTATACCACAATGTTCCAATTTATACAACAAACGATTCTTTGGAACTCTATCAAATGCTTTTGAAAAGTCAAGATAGACAACAATGCTTTGATATGTTTTTTTTCAGATTGAACATAGGGCTATGTTCAGAGTTAAAAAAATGTCCCTGTATAAGTATTTACTAATAAGCTTGCTTGGTTACCGCCAGATTTGTCAAATATCGACAATTATTTTTATTTTGACGTTCAAAATGTAAATCAGCCTGTGAAGTTCTTAGCTAGATTTTTGGAGTGCTAGGTCACCCAGCTTGGAAACAGAAACATAACCGTTTCATGATTTTCTAAGCGTTTCCGGCCAAAATTTTTCAAATTTTATTTCGACTTTTGACCCAGGGTCACACAAAATGCGCCGAAATCGGCCAATAATCACCTAAAAAATTCGAACAAGCTTACTATTATTTAGTTATTAACATCTTCAAAAGTTTGTCCGAACATCTAAAGTTGGATTTTTATCTAAGGCTGATAAATATTCCCAGTAATATTTTTTCTAATAAAAAATTTTTGTATCTGCAGGCGAATCTGTAACTCTAACTACGTATCTTCTCGGGTTTTTCATAGTTCTAAAAAGAATTTTCCAAATATAGTTTGATTATGATGAGCCTGGAGTCAGCCAAAACGCACTAAAATCGACGAAAAATCATCTGAAAAATCTGAACTTATCAAACTCTGTTACTTACAGTCGATAGTTTTCCCACTATCAACGTAATACAAAAATTGGTTTAGCGCTTTCGATAAAAAATTTTAAAATGGTAAATCGGCTTTTGTGTGTTCATCGAGATCATTAACTATTGTACACTTTCTGCTGAAAACCGCTACATTAATATGAAATTATGATCGGCCGCATTTTCTTGCCTAACTTTAAAGTTTCTTGAAGTTCTTGGTACGGCAAATATAGCCTCTTTTAGTAAACCGATTTTTCTGCAAAAATATAAGTCTAACAAATAGCAGACTAGTAATTTCATAAGTACATACTAATTTTTGTTAGTAACTACTATGTTTTATGAATATGGACAGCAGTAGATACTTATGTTTCTATGATTTCATAAGCATATGCTAGTACTACATAAGTACAGGGTGAGTCAATAGTGGGTTATTTCTGACTTTTTTTAAAATATGCAATCAATAATACTGATTCCAGCTGACCAGATCGGTAATCATTAAAAAAATTTAAATTAATCCACGATTACATTGTTTTCGGTCTTTGTCTTGATCGTTTTGTTAAAATTTCATTATGGACTATTATTATTTTAAAGCTAAAAAACCAGTGGTTGATTCAATTAATGTTTTAAAAAATCAAACGAAGTATCATCCAGTGGTAAGTGCAATTAGTATTTTTGGTTGCATCTTAGGACATGTCAGAAGTAACCCACTATTACCCTGTATTAGCATCTACTTCTTACTACAAAAGTAAATACTTATAATTTTATGAATATGAATGTAAGCATCTGCCATGCGATCATTTGAATTTATAATTAAAGTAGGCGGTTTTGTGTCTTTGTGATTGAAAAACTAGTGCAAACTAAGGGAAAAACGTATTCTAATTGAATATTACCGTTCAAAACATTATTATTTGATTCTTCAGTTGGATTAATTATCTCAATCGGCGTTTTCAGCAAAGTTAAAAAACTGACAAAGCCTACCCTAATTATATATTCAAATGATCGCATGGTACTTAAAAAAAATATAAGTATAAGCATGTACTACTTTTTATGAATATCATCCATTGTGTTAGAGTTCATTATTATGGCAAATTCCGAGTAAATTTCCAAAATCGGAACATTTCGGTTTGGTTATATCAAAATCAGAACAAATCGAGACATAAACGTAGAACAGGACAAAACAGCGAGAATCTAAACCTGTCCTGGCTAAATCAGGACAGTTGGTCATCTTACTTTTGGGATAACTTACCTGACTTACTTTTTTCTGCAAAAATAATTACCTACCGTAATAAGTAGTTGGTAATGGTTAATATTTAATGACAATAATAATTAATGATTAATAATTACGCTGAAAAAGAAAAATGTGTTAAATTCTTCAATGAAACTTTAATAAAATCCAAAGTTTTGCATTTTTACTGACTTTTATATTATCAAGGCCATCTGAATCAAACGCTACGCATTGAGGCCGTTTCAATTTTCAGTTTTCCATTGAAAATTTTGTTTCTGTGACATTTCGAGCCGCGTCCCTTTTTGCGCGCCATCTGCTGACAATTGTAATAAAATACAAGTTGCATTTTTGGTTGCATACACATATATTTGATTAAAAAGCTGTTAATAAAATTAGTCTACTTAAGCAAAGAAAAATTTTATTCTTAATCAAAAACTAGAAGTAAATAAGTAAATATGCATATTTATAATTTAAATACTTTTCTACTATTTGGTTTGTTGTTTATTACATATTTTTTTAGTAGATCGGTTTTCTCGAGGCATATGTTGTCCAAAACTGGTTTCAATGTTGCACTTAAGATTAGCTCGCAAAGTTCATGTTTATGCTGCGTACAATTGAGAGATGGATTATCCATTAAATGTGGTTTTAATAGAACCACCATTTGGTGACAGGTGTTTTCCATATTCATAAATGGTAATAGCTCTTGTCCAATATCTGCGATTTTTTTAACTATGCCAACAAATTTAGAATTTGGGTACAACAGTCCTCCACGATCTTGAAAACTAATTAATTGCATCAATGGTCCCGGGATAGTAAAAGAGAGTAGCGAAGTCATACAATCATCACACCCTATTTTGGTGTTTACTTTCTTACATATGTATCCTGCCAAGAAGGCCACAGATGCAGCATAAATAGTTTCAGGTAGGGTGTTATTGTATTTCAAACTCTCGATTCGTCTTTTTAAATCAAAAGGCAAGGTAAGGTCTAGATCGTTGTTAATGTTGACCTTTTCAATAGAAGGTGCGAATTGCACACTTCTCGATGAGCTTATAAAGTCTTCATGGGTCGAAACATTTGCGGACGTCGAGGCTTTAATAATGCCACATCTCAAAATTTGGCGCATAGCGTATTCGGCCCCCCTTGCATCAATTGCATCATTGGAACCCCCTTTGTGCCTTACATGCTTCTTTTAAAAATCTTAAAGCTGCCGTTACTGCAGGAGAAAAAACTTGAATGGCTCATCGGACATTCATTTTTTCAAAACTTGTTGGGAACAAATGTTTTTTGGTCAAATATTTGACTGGTTTTACTGGAAGACCTCGCTGCAGCTCGAAGAGGAATTTCAAATATTTTGCAGAAATTGTACCTTCTGATGAACCCATATCGTGATCCAGGAAAATGTTTCTTGCATTTTTTAGAACATGCACATAATCAAAACTCAAAAATAACGGTATTAGTTCCAAAGTTGGATGTGGTATGCAATTTTTAAGGGAACCATTGCCGAGATTCTTAAAAAGGGCAACATTGGCAGAAAAATTGTCTGTGACCAGTCTTAGGACTATAAAACCACAATCTGTTAATAATTGCAAAACTCTTAAAGTAATGGAATGAAAATCTTGTGCCGTTAATGAAGCATGGAAAAAGTATCCAGCCGGAATTGTATATTGAGTCGACAACCCATGTACAACGAAGCACAACATCTTAGTCGCTATTTTTGGCCTTGCACCAATCGTTGTTGAACTACATGTATCCAAACCATACACATAATCTTCAGATCGGCTGTAGTGCATTTTTCCTTTAATTGACATATCATCAATTACCAAAGAACAAATTCGTTCTATGGGCTGCGTAAATTGAGCTATTTCTGCGCACAGACGTTGTTTTATCAGTTGATTTTGGCCCTTGAATTTCCCAAGATGTCTTAGAATTGTTGCTTTTGAAGGCAATTTTATCAAATTATTGTTGCAGAACCAATAGCCTTTGGCCGAACAAAATCTCCATACCGTACACATTCTCACTGAAATTTCAGACCATCTGGGTACCATTTTACCATAATTTTTGATCAGATCCATCAAAAAAATTGCTTTTTCGTCAGCGTTTTCGGCATCTTCGATAATTTTATTTATGAAACACAAGTTTTTGGAGTTTTTGCGTTTTTCTTCTTCCAAATCCTGTACCTTTGAGAAACATTTCAGATACTTTTGATTTGTACGTTTCAATTTTTGTGTCAAAACTTTATAGTGGTATTGGAGATTCGCCACATACTCCGGAGAAATAGAATTTACTTGAATTGATTTTGATGCTTTTGATTGGGGTTGCATTTCAAGAGGTTGGTCAGGACTATAGGAAAGGTTTTCAGTTACAGGCCCAGAATTTTCAACTGGAGTTTCGGGACAACACATCTAAAGAAACACATACATATAAATAGATAACAGATTGCATTAGTTACTCTTAATTGGACGCTACTGATTATGTTTGCGAAAACAGTTCAAAAGTTGAAAAGTAGGAAAACAAAGCTTAATTATTACTTTAAAACCACAACTACTTTAAATTTTTTGTTGAAATACGTACGAAAATGGAAGGAACAGCTTCTTTGCACAAACGTCGCCTTTTTGCAGTCCTAATAACACAGCCCTTTTCAAAATGTTCCTCACAAATTTCTGTGTGATCACCAATTTTAGATACATCTATTATAAGATATACAAATTAAAACTTTTTAATTAATAGAAGCAATTTAGTTCCTACCGCATTTTCTTTCAAGTATTTTAAACCATTTTTGCCTGCTTTCTTTATTGGTTGGAATTTCGAAAAGACCGACATTTTTTTGCCACAAATGTAACATTTTTTAACCATCTTGTGTGTTGCGTGTGTGGTGTGTTTTCGTCAATTTATTTTAAATCAATTTTAAATTGAATTTTATCAATTTAATGACAACCTGATGACAACTGACATACAGGTATCTTTTTAGTTTTGATAATTTACTCCGCCAGTTGGCCACTGAAGGCGCGCAAAAAGGGACTCGGCATGGCTACTGTGCGGAAACGGCGATTTTGGAAATTGAAACGGCCTCAATGCGTAGCGTTTGATTCAGATGGCCTTGATATTATTTGTCAATAATTTTAACAAAAAAGTTAAACAAAGTAAAATTTTAAATATAAACTTGAATTAATATATCTCTGTTTCAAATAAAATAACATGGGTCGTAAATAATTTAGTTTTTAAATTTTAAAACGGATTGTTTTTGGAGTATATGCAACCAGTAATATAATTTTTAAATTACTTTATTAACAGTGACAGTCAAGTGTTTGACATTGACAGGTAATTCTGACAGTCATCACAATCACACATGAATTTAAATCTGCTAATTCTTTTATTAAAATCAACTTAATTCAGAATGGTGTTTGGTGAAATTGTTGAACCCTCAACACGGGCCTTAATTGATGATGAATATGAAGACTACCCTGAATACATCAAGTAACTCGAAGTATTTGTGGAATGTGAAACAATTTGTTTTTGTTAATGATTTAAGGCCAGAATTAAAGTGGGAAGGAACATTTAAGGCGCCTCCAGATCTTAATACTTTGATTTTTGTTGAAGGAAGCAAAATACTTACACTATTCAATGCCTTAATTTTGAAAGAACAGGACCTTGTTTGTATGTTAAAAGTTGCAGGAATACAAATATTTAATGGAAAAAATGGCAAATATATCGTTTCCTACACCAAAAACGACATAACAACTGGCGAAGTACGTTTGCAATTTTTAATTTAGACTATAATTTACGAGTTAATTTTAGATCATTGAAGAACTTGTACTATGGCTTAGAAAAGCGGCCCATATTTATGCACTAACGTCAGAATCTGCAGCCTCTTATCAGAATTTACAAATGTCGGAGAAACCTGAAACTTTGATTAGAAAACTTTCCACAGATAATAATTCTTTTCCAAATTATAAGAAGCTAGAGTCGCCAAATTTAGTATCAGGTCTGGGTGCTGATATCTTGTCATTTTCTATTCATACAGGGTTGAAGTCGACGCTGTTTGTTGTATATATGGACAGCTCACCCCTTGATTCAATTAATACCACTCCCGTTATCCAATTAATGAAGCTTCTGGATTTGAACGTGAATATGTCTTGTACAAATTTAAACCCTGTACCAAGCAATTTATATTTATAAATAAAAACATAGAACTTTAACTACGATACTTTATTTAATAAATTAAAATAGTACAATAAATTAATAATTACGTCCAGGTGTAAGTTTTGTTGTCACCACTATATTTCAGACACTCAACGTTTGTAACGCAAACGTCCGCTTTGCAAAACTGCTCAAGAATTTTTCTACTTAACCCACAATCGGACAAATTTTCCTTATCAAAAATAAAATTTCTCTTCGCGTCTTGATCATTGTTACTTAAAACTTTACTAAACGGCAGTGTGGACGCCACATTAACGAATGTAGCGCTCATACTGTGTTCGCTTTGATTAATTGAAAATAAATTATGAATTGTGCTCGGCAAAATTGGTCCCGAAATTTCGAGCGAATGATAATAAGAATTGTCAACATGAACTTTGCTTTCCCGTACTTTCAGTGCTTTCAACGTTGCTCCATTAAACGCAACTGGAGCCAAAAGCGTTGGGGGAATCCCAGCCAAAGGCCCTGTCAAACTCGTCGCACTTTTACAATTAATCAAGAAATTGTATAGGGCGTGCACTTCCACTCCTCCTATTAAGACTAGACTCTGCTCACTGTTGTCCACTTCGCATTCGGCTTTGTGCACAATCTTGGCCTGAAAATAATTTAATGAGTTTTCGGTCAAATTTGAAATTAAGTTGGCAACATGAACTGGCCAGTTCAAACGCCACACTATTCACTTTTGTTGTCGAAGTAAAAAACATTTTTAATAAACGTATAGACTTTCTTGTGATGATTATAGATTAGAACTCTAAAAACATCAAAATCACAAAAATATACTAATAGTGCTAACAATGCGCGTATTATTAGGTTGGTAGTCTTTCCGCGTTTGTAATCCTCCGCCGATTTTGCGTCTGTCATTGTTCATTGTTTGTGGTTCTTTCAAATTCAAATTTAAAACATGTTGTGTTTTAAAGATTTGGGACTATTTATGTTGAAGCCCGTTTTAAAAGTGTTAATAATCGTTTATAATTTGTGGATTAGTAAATATCTGTTGGTGTTAGTGGATATGTTTTTGGTTATTTGAAGACATCAAGATGAACATTTTAAGGAATTTCACAATTCTCAGGTAAATACAAATATTCTTAGTTGATTATGAATGGCGGCTTAAACCCACGACGTTTTTTCACTTCAAAAATGAAAAAAAATGATAAACTGAAAAAACTGAAAAAATGAAATGTTTTTAATGAAAAAACTGAAATTGTTGCGGTACTACTTTTCGAGCGGAGTGTTAGTAACTTGTTTCTGACTAATTATGGCGGCTTAACGGCTTAACCAAACATCTTGACACCATCTTGACTCTAAAACAAAATTAAAACTTTTTAAAGGAAAAACTGAGATTTGGTGAGAAGTGCTTTGAATAATTACAGTTGTTTCCAATCATTCATAATTCGATGTTGCCATTTTAATTTCGAAGTCACCTTTTAGTTTGATCAGAAGATCAAAAGCTTACTTGTGTGTAATTAATTTGCTTGATGTCATCAGCGTTAATTCCCATACTTTGCAACCACTGTTCGTCTGGGGCTTCCTCGTCTTCAGGGGATTCCCCTGTTGCAGAATCCAAGGTTTCGTATCCCTGATCCGAGGTTCGTTTCTTCTTTAGTGGCATTCTAAATTCAATATCTTCCTGTCTGAGCATCTGACGGAATCCCCGAGTTGTGGGAGTAATTAACGCATGTATATCGCTCATTCCGCTAATTCCCGCCGCCCGAAACAACACAGTAAAGTTATTGGAACAGACGTAAAAGTATGGACACTGTTTTGTTCTTATTAACTGGAATAGGGACTTTAAACTGTCTTTCCAGGCCTCTTGTAAGGCGTTTTTCATTGCAACGTTTGTAACAATGCTCGAATCGGACTCTGAGACTTTTCCAGAGGTTCGAGGAAAGAGAGTTAGCCATGGAAGAGACGGCTGTTGCCAGTAAAGACAACACTGGTGAAACTTTGAGTTTGGAGAGATATTTAAATTTGTGTCAGTGTTTTGGTCCAGACAACGAACAAATCCGGTTGTTCCCGAAGCTTCTTCACTGATTTTTAATTTCTGGCTCCAGGAAAACTGCTGTTCTGACCATAAACGTATCTTAGTTTTTAATGTCCAGTCAATGGGAATATCGTTCTGGCCCTGTGCCTTTACAACCACCACTTCAGGCTCGTTTTCTTTCTTTAAAATATTTTCAAATGATGTCAAATTGCACGTCGGACTTGGAGTACTTTGGTGCAAGAGTTTGAATAACGTTTGATCCGTTGACTCGTCAAAACTAGAGGGAACATCCTGTTTGAATTTCTTGCTTTCGACGGTTTTCACAAACGGGTTTTTGCGTTTTTTGGCCGAAATTATGTCTTCTAAAGCTGCGTTTTTGTTATCCTGGGAATCGGAAAGCGATGTGTTGAGAGTGTCCCCCGCAATGCGCGCCTGAAGAGCTTTCTTTTTCATTTTCAATTTGTGTAATTTCATGACTTCGGACGGGTGGTGCCATCTTGGAGCCGGTTTTTTAGGGCTTTGGGGCATTTTTTTGAAGCCACAAATGGGACGAATTAATTTAGAAAATACAATTTATCAGCGAAACATCGAACAAGCGTCACAACATAACCACACTTTTTGGTGACAGCTGTCTATACAATTTGACGTTAAGGGATGGCGCTTTTTTATACGGACCCCCGGAATTTCACGGGTTAAAACATTTTTTTCCTAAAATCCGACTGTTTTAAACCCAATATCATCGACAAAATGGTACGTCTCAGTACTTTTGTCACAGAAATCGTCTCAAAAATGATCGGAATAGTCCATAAGTTGCTACGTGTGTATTATGGGTTGCATAAAGCAGCGCAGTTTCAAATTTTTCCAAGAAATGTTTTGCCTAAGTCAAAATGATATTTTTTTGATTAAGACTTACGTTCAGATATATAACAAATGTTTTATTGTTTATAACAATTTCATGCCATATAAATAAAAGTATTAATATCATCGTCGTCCCTCCTCATGTACTTGTGTTCAATCAGCCACTCCAGCTGCTCTTTGATCATTTTTTTCGAAGGAAGAAACATGTTTTTCAAAATATCCACCAACTCAGTTTGTAGCGAAGCATTTGATATTCGTTTCCGCATCTTCAAGATTTTTATTATGGCTTCTTGTGTCCTGAGAATTCGTAATTGTACAATGGATTGGTTATCTTCCATTTGGGACCGTTCAGTACTTAGCTGTAACCGCCCTATTAAATTCACCTGAAAAACCGCTATTAAACCAAGACAAATAAAATAATTGTTTTGATTACTTTTCCCCTTTTTTGCGGTTTGCCATTTTTAATGAGCGCAAAATCTTGATTCACCCAGAAAACTGTGTGTTCGGTAAAGTCTTTAGGAGCGCTAACATTTGGCGAAAAAAGCAGCAACTGCCTTTTCAGTTTTGGGAATGCTACCAATGACCATAACGTCCGTCTCAATTCGCCATCTGGTAATTCAGTTGCTAAACGTAAATTTTCGTATGTTATTCTATCGTGTGGTCGTTGATTCCATGCGAAAAGCACAGCCATTTGAAAGGTGGTCACATCTAAATCGAATTTCCCGCCGTTGGTAGCAAAAGTTATTGTTCCATTGCTCATGTGGTGGTACCTAGGGCCACAATATTATTGTTTCAAGTAAATTTCTGATTCTGATTCTGTGACTTTGAAATTATTAGCTGTTTCAAAACTATAAAAACACCAACGTCGCATTTTACCGAATTATTTTTTTAAATAAGATTGATAAAATTATAAAATAGTTATCAATGATTAGATCTCTCATTGAAAGTATAAATTTCATCAGCTATTATTTTTTTGAAGTGCATCAATAATTTGTAAGAGCCAATTTTGAGAGAAAATGCGACGTTGGCGTTTTTATAGTTTTGAAACAGCTAATAAGTTGACAACAAGCCAAGCTCGGTTAAATTCCACCAGGTCTGGTAACTTTTGAAAAAACCCTGCTGTAAATATTGCGCCTATGTATTGCGCAAATGTTAAGGAACAAAATTCAATTTATGTATTTGGGAGGTGCAAATAGTAAATTAGGTCAAAAATGACAGTATTTTTCTAATTTGTCGAGCATTTTGCCCGTTTCAAGAACATGTCAAATTAGTTAAAAAATGGTGCTTGTTTTTTGAGATTTTACTACACAATGTTTTAGCACGCTTTTCGGCGAGAAAGGCAATTATTTTGTAAAATTTTAGTAAAAATAAGTCGTAACATTAACAAATTAGGCCAAAAATTGTGTTAGCTTTGGCTTTATCGAGTATTTGAACACGTTTTTGAGGTAAAAACTATTTTCTTTTTTGAAAAATTGTAGGAATTATCTGGAAGCTGAGCAGAGGCTCATTAATTTCATTTAAGAGCTTGTTTAAATTCGCCTAAAGTAAGTGAAAGAGGGAGTATCATTCAATTTTGCGCGAGATTACTTCAAACAAGTCGAAATACCTTAAAATTTAGTTGCAAATTGCTTAATTCAAACAGTGAAAAAAACCTTTCAACACGTTTTTGCAACAAGTTCTTAGTTTTTTTTTTAATGAGATTTCCCTACAACAGACTAGTAAATCACAAAATTGAGTAAAAAACTAATTGATTTTGCCTTTTTAAAGCGGTTTAGTATAATTATTTTACAAGCAGGAACAACGTTATCTCGCTAAATTTTGTTGAAAACAAGCCGAAACGTCAGCAAATTAGGCCAAATAGCGTGCTATTTTGCCATTTGTGAGCGTTTTGGCTTCTTTTACAGTCAGTAACTAAATTATTTCGCAAAATTTATTTAAAAACAAACCGAAAGAACAACCAAATAAGTTCACAACAGTGTTATTGTGCCTTTTTAGAACGCTTAGGCATGTCTACGAGCTAATAACATTTTTTAAATTTTATTAAAATAGACTGAATGGTTACCTAAATAAACGCAAGTTGTTTCGCTCAAAAATATTGTTAAAAATAGGTTGAAAAAAAAAACAAACACAAAATTATGTCGAAAATGGTGTTTTTCTATATTTTTCAAGCAGATCGTGAAAATGGTGTTACACTTCTGTTCAATGAAAAAGCGTACAAGGGATGAAAGCCAATTTTGCAATTTTTAATCAATGTGAAACAGGATTATTATTATTATTGCTAATACGTTGCCACGCAAACAGTGTTTTAGACTATGATGTCTGATTTCTAAACTTATTTACACCTCAATCTGCCACAATTTATGCTTTTTGAATATTAGTTAATTGAGATGGCATTCTGAACATAAAAAATGGCTGTTCAACTTCAAAATCAATAAATAATTTGTAACAGTGACAGTAGGGTGACAGTCTGACAATTTTTTGGCAAACCAACAATTAAAAATTAAATTACACAAGCAAAATGAAGTTGTACGCTTTTTCAATAAACAGAAGTGTACCTTAATCTTTTTATTCAAGCCTTTAATAACAATTTTGTACCAAATTTTCAAGTTTTCTATGACATTTTTCAGAAGAAAAAATCAAAAATTAAACCGAAAATTATCTTTTTCCAACTTTGTCATTATGACTTCTAGCCGCAAACGCAAAATTTAATTGAGAATTACCCCATAATCACCAAATTAAACCGAAAATGGATTTATTTTGGATTTTTTCAAGTCTTTGAGGAAGGTATTTAAACCAAATTCTGTTTTTTCGTGACATTCCACTTCAGAACAGATCACATGTTGTGGAAAATTACATTATTTTGCCATTTTCGAGCTGTCTAACATGACTTCTAGCCATAATTAAACGCAATTATTTCGCAAAATTTGGCCAAAAATCACCAAATTAAACCAAAAACTGTTAAAATTTAAATCAACAATAGGGCTGTTTTTTCAGTTCGGATCTGGTGAATTTTGCCAACTTGATTTCAAAATCATAGCCGACTTTGATCAGAAATTCATACCATTGCAGCTTCCTTCCTGAGTGTTTCTTCTTGTAAAACTCCTCCACTTCGGGGATATAATCTTCAAGTTCCACTGGCAAACTAACAGTGACGCGTTCTGAGCCTCGAGCCCAAGCACCAGCATTAAGAATTTTAATATTAATAGCATCATGTCTTGCAGTTGAAGTTCTAAACTGACCGTTTAAATCTTCACTAACTTTAATATCTTGAAACATTCTAGCTAACTTATTTACGTAGTCGGCTGGCATTCCGACCTCTCGCAACCACTCAACCATATCTTCTTCCTTCTCACTATCAGCGCTAAAAATCAAATACGGAACAATACAAAAATTGTTTTTTTCGCGACAAAAATACCTCGCATCTAGTATAAGTCTTCTTGTTAAATGGGCCTTATGGTAACGCATGAAAACATCTTTATTCGATACATATTTAAGAACTAGCAACACGTCTTTAAGCCGCGACTCGATTTCCTCACTGGTCAATCGTTTGGACAGTGGCGTCCGTCTCAGCAACATATCGCAATAATTGGCTAACAATTCCGGACACTTACTTTCCGGCGCTACAACTTTTCCACCGGCATTTCTTCCCGTGTTTAACTCGAGTCTAAACACCGTCGTGTCATTAACTACAGCTTTGAACGCCTTATCTCTTGCTGTTAAAAAACGGGGGTCGTCCGAAAACGCATCATGCACCAATTTACTAAACCTTCGAAACAATTCTAACAATCTCTCAACGTATTTTTCCGAATCTTGCGTAATGATATCAGCAGCTGCCACCATATCGGCCAAACCGGCTTGAGTTATGTGGTTCTCCAGTTCGTTTAGCATCGGTTGGACCCCTTCCGGAACCCGTTCCAACAATCTGAACATTAGCTGGAGTCTGTCGGTTTCGCCAGCTTTGATCAGGGGCGCACATTCGGCCAAAAGCACCGACAGGTTATTGCTGACTAAGACTTTGACGCAACATTGGATGACTCCGTTGCTTCCAGCTTCGAGGTAACGTTGAGCTCGGGCTTCTTCTTCCCGTAGTTTGCTATCAGCGTAGCGCATGTAAGCTTGGACGCCGTTTGTTTCCAAGTGTTCGGGAGCTTTAAGTCGGTAAAACATTTCGGTGCTTTGGATGTACGCCGCTTCGAAGTTTTCGCGGTAGATTTTTAAGCGGTCGTAGGTGCTCGAACAGAGGTTGACGTACGATTCACGAACTCCTGCAAAAAATATTCATTCGAAAACAACGCAAAAATTATTTTTTAACTCTAAAAATAATAGAGGGAAACACGAAATTAATCACTATTTAACAAACACTATTTTCTGGCAATTAAATAAAAACTTTAAAATAAACACATAACGCTTTCGTTATCGTCTGTTTTATTTTAAATGAGAAATTTACTTTTGCATGATCCTGTTTTAGAAAGACTTGCGTTACTCTGTTACTGCTTGTTAATCAATGAATTTCGAATAATTACCCACATAATGTTTCAGTCAAGGACGTTATAACCTCCTTCATTTGAGCTAATAACATGTTTTTTTTTTTAATTTCGCTAAAAGAGGCCGAATGGTCATAAAAATAGTAGATCTAAGTTGTTTCGTTCGATTTAGATAGTTTTTGATAAAATCGTCGTCAAAAACAAACCGACAAACCACAAAATTTGGTCAATAAATGTGTGATTCTTCATTTTTTCTCGTCTTAGATGAAATGCCTGTGAAGTATTTTTTTGAGACGTTTTTGAGATAAGAAAAAAATAAAAAATCTAGAAATAACAAATAATAATTATGATAAGCAAAACTAAGTTAACAAACAAAAAAAATTTTCGCGGAAAGACTGAATGGTCACCAAAATAGATCTAAGTTATTTCGTTCGATTTAACTCGTTTTGGACCAAAATTTCCTCAGAAATAACGCGAAAAACAACAAAATTTGGTTGAAAATGGCGTTGTAAAAACTTTTCATTTTCTGAGATTTCGCCAAACATTCACAAATTATGAACAAATATTACATTAGTTTTGCCCTTTTGAACATTTTACTCCGTTCTACAATCAGAAACGGAATAATTTTACGAAATTTCGTTGAAAACAAGCTGATAAACCGTCTATAATAATTATGCAAAAAATGGTGTTATTTTATACCATTTTCGGGCGTTTCAGTAGTCCGTTTTACGGCCAGAAACGGAACTATTTCGCAATGTTTACTTAAAAACAAGCTGAAAAACCTATCATTCTATTTGTTTTCACTCAATTTAGGTCATTTTTTAACAAAATGTCATGAAAAAAAACACACAATGTTTGGTTGAGAATTGTGTTATTTTTTAATTTTTCCGGCCATTAAATACATTTTTGAATTAAATTTGTAGCTTTTTTTAGAGAAAGTCAAAATTTACATTATTTTTACATTTCTGGAGCGTCTGCGCAAATCACTTTAATTAAGCCGAAAATGGTTTTTAGACATGCTCTGTTAATCTGAAGAAAATGGAAATTTACTATTGAAACATTATTAAATACAAGTCAATGTGGACTCTATTTTAGTTATAACCTCTCCATTTATTAAAGTCCAAGAAGTTACAAGTATTATATTTTTGCGTTTTTCATCTAACTCTGATGCACAGCTCTGATTGCTTTACCATTTATAACCAATTATTTTATTTTCAAGCACTCCTTAAAAAAATTGAAAACCGTGCCAGAATAGTAGTAATTTCAAGATTGTTTACTTTATCTCATTTGGTAAAAATTTGTTTGTTTTTGAGTTTTTCAATATGTTCGATGATTTATTCGATTTATTCTTAGTTTTCCATCATTTTTTTTGGTTCAGTTTGAGGACAATTTAATGGGTATGTAGATTGCATTAATTGGCAGTGATTTAAAGAAAAAACAATTTAGAAAGCAGTTAAGTTCATATTTCATTTTTTGAAACTGGAATAAAATACACAGAATTTTGTTGAGTTGTGACTTGAACAATTTTCAAGTTCTTTGTTTGTTAATTTCGACGAAATTACTGCAGCGGATATTGTTGCATAATTATTTCTTTGTTGATTCATTCCCTTGTCCTTAATTATTTTTTCCAATGAGTTTTTGTAATATTACTGAATATACCTATTATTAAGGGTCAGTTTCATAAGCAAATTTAAAGGAGCATTAAATTAAATGTTGTTTATAATGTGCTTGATTACTGTGGATTTGTTGACAAGCCATTCACATTCCAAATCAACATTAACTTTAAAGTCCCTTTATTTCGTTTATTAAACTGGCCCTAAATGTGTTACTTTGGAACATTACTTTATTTACAGTCAGCACACAGTAGTATTTAAACCCAACAAAAAACAAACAAACCAAAACAATGAATCAGGAAAACCTCTTTGTTTGCACCTTTGCAGCAGATAGTTACATAAACAGGTTTTTTTGTTAATTACGTTTTATCCATACATAATCACTTGCTGTTGTCACGAAAGTCAAGAGTAATTAATTAATTAATTTATAATAGAATTTTGATAAAAATTTATCTATTTATTTTCCTTTATCACCAAGTGCCGTGTGTGAGTACTTTGAGTGAATTTTCACAACACATTGAATAAATATTTAATAAAATTTTAATAACAGTTTATTGTGTTGTAGAAGTATTCCTCCTACATATTTTTCAACGAAACAGTAAAATGTAACTTATCTATGTTTGTTATGTAATTACGTAAAGAATTTTTTTTAGGAATATTTATAACAAATATTGAACTGAATTTTTTGAACTAAAAGTTCTCCGATCAACAGTAATCGACACGAAAATAAAAAAAAAGACTAACTGAAAACCACATACATATTATGATTTTCATATGAGGTTTTACAATTTAATAATTATAGTTATTAATTATTATAATTGGAATATTTTATTCCGGATCTACTAATTCGTTCTTACTTCTTAAAGAATGATATATGGGAAAAAGTTGTTATAGTAAATTTAATACGTTGTTGGGACTTAAAAATAAACCTACCTATTACTAATTGAGAATCAAAGGCTTCTCCATTCCTTTCAGCATGCACGAGCTTCATAGCACTATCCTGCAGCCTATGCTTAATATCTTTAAAAATACTTTCATTCCACGAATCAAGCATTAATTTCCTAACTATGCTCTCATCTGTGGCCCCCTTTTTCGCACTACCGCTTTGCCCACTGTTGGTCCCTGACCAAGTTTTTCCTTGCAGCGATGTTTCCAACTGTCTAAAAGGAGTGGGCAGATAGTTACACTGCGTAAAAAATTTCCTCCATTCTGCAATGTAAGCTTTCAACAGTGCTTCGTCTTGTCTTTGAGCCAGAACTCGAGCTTGAGCTTGTTTAATAAACTGCACTATATCTTCTTGTAAATGATCACGTAATTTAACTGGCCCTTTCTCGTCCCAAAGACAAACCAAATGGACGTCGTAAAACAGTTCCTGCCATTCTGCAGGTGAAACTGGCTCTTGTTTTAACAGCTTCAGGACAATGGGGCGCATCAAAGGCCATTTGTCTTCGAATTTTAGTTGCCCCTTTTCCTGCAAAACACACTTCAGGGTTTTGTGCAAGTAATGGAAGGTTATTGCAATCACCTTAAGCATTTTAGAGGTTACGATTGGCATTGAAACTTCTCAGCTTTGCTACTGATATGTTTTTACATTTGTTTAACGTGTGAATTGTTTTAAATTAGTTAAAACTAATTTCAATGATTCATTTTAAGTAGTTTCAGCTTAACCTTAGCATATTTGTGCTTAGTCGCTGAGCTTGCTAACAATAAGAGGGGAGCGGTACCGCCAATTACTTAATTACGAGAATCGCTGGGAAATTTTAAAACATCAGTGTAACCACGGTGTAAATTATCGATTCCAAACGAAATCTATAACCACTTCATTTTATTTTTAATTAATTTTAAGGAAAAATTGAAAAAATGTCACCTGTCAGACTGACATTTCAAAACCGTTCTACCAACATTGGCAATTCACACGTACCAAAGTCCCTAGTTTTTGACAATCGAAGGGTTGAACTTGACAGTGCATTGGGGCTCTAAGTTTAATTTCATTTTAAACTACAAAAAAAAACGCAATGATGGCCACAAATAAGCTCTCAATGCTTGTAAGTACAAACTGGTTCGATTTGTGTTAACCTTGTCGGAACGCTATCACCCAAAATGTGATTACATAACCGCAGGTCCGCTCCTTCAGCACTAGCAATATCGCAAGTCAGATGGTTAAGCCTCCTGTGCAGGTCTTTGGCATCGACGGACGTTACGCCACCGCCTTGTACTCAGCTGCCAGCAAGCAAAAAACCCTCGAGACTGTTGAAAAAGACCTCTTAAAGTTTCAATCAACCATCAAGTCTGACCCCAAATTGAAGGAATTTATCAAGGACCCCACGATTAAGCGAGCGGTGAAATCTGAGGCTCTGAAAAAAATTGCCTCGAAAATATCGCTTAATGTACAGACGTCCAACCTTTTGCAGATTCTTGCCGAAAATGGGCGTTTGAAGAAGTTGGATGGGGTTATTAATGCCTTCAAGATTATGATGGCAGCCCATCGTGGAGAGGTAACGATTTACGGTGTTCACTGTTCATACATCAAGAACAGGTTTTTTTTCTTTCTTAAATAGACAACCCAGTTTATAAGGTTTAAAAAGTATTAGTTCTGAAGTTGTTCAAAATGAACATTACGATCAATTTTTGGACTGTATACAATAAAAGTTTGTCCGCAGTTTATCATTGCCAAAAGGTTGGTAGATGGCACTTGTATGAAAATGAAACTTGTATTCAACTCTCAACTGGTATTGTTGGGTCAAATATGACCTAGAGCATTTTCAAATCGCTGTACTAAGGTGTCTAGACCTGATAAATTCAACCCCCACCAGGTATTCTACAGGCGCTATGTATACTTCCAGATACAGTGTATATCCCATTTCAGTTCATAGAATTGCAACAGCGCATTTGAGTGAAAAATAAAGCACAAATTGAGAGTTTCTGTAAAAGAAAAGAATTCTGTGTTAAACTAAATCCCAGCGACACGTTTTGAGCTAAGAAAACTCACCAGAAATTGTTTGGGCTATTGCTTATGTCAGTAATTAATTTCTGGGTGAAATTTGACCCAACAATACCAGTTACATTAGTGCATTTTTTTAAATTCGTTTCATGAAAATGTCTCCATTTCTAACCAATGCTGAATTGGCAGACATTAATTTATATGATGATAATGATAATAATGGATCAGTAAATAATGAGATTCAGAAAAAGTGACAGTGATTTGAATAATTGAAGATAGACTGGCAACAAATAACGAGTCTCCCCTAAAAAGGAGTCGATTAAAAAATTGTCCAAGCACACTATATGGAAAATATTGAGTCTTTTTTGTAAGTTTTTCTTTTCGTTAATTTGTCGCCAAAAAGTATGAAGCCAAATTTTGTTACTAAATTAAGCCCAAACAACTTTTTCTACGTTTGTGTTTAAATTATCCTAACAAAACCTGGGAAGTTTAAGCAATGAACATGGTGAATGTTTCCATCGAGATTTAAAGTCTTATGAAGAGAGTTATTAAGGTTTTTGTAATAAAAATATGTTACTCGATTACTAATAGTCTACGTTAAGATAAACTGACCCTGATAGTACAAAAGAAGAAGCAGTCTTGCTACATTTTTGATGCTCCAAAAATTGTCAAATACTGATACTTGATAATGAATATTTAAAAAACTTGATGTCCTATTTTTTTTTCGACTTCAGTATCAGACTTAGGGTTAATTATTCTACCGATACACATTGGTTTCATTTATTGGTACAAAAGCAAGATACCTACAAACACAATGACATGAATACACAAAGTAAGCAGAAATCTTTAAAATTGGCCACAAAATAAAAAGTTATTGAATTGTTTGAAAACTATAGGTATTATAAACGTCTTTCTTGATAAATTATAAATTAACATGTACTATATTTCGTATATCTATTCCAAGCTTTATAATTTATTTAACTTGAAAATTACTCCATAAAGGCCACGTTCGGTTAGAACGAATGATCGGTTATAAAACGTACAAATTCTTCAAGTCGCTTGAGTGTTCGTTATAACGGGGTTCACTGTTTGCCACCTTTTGTACCTTTTTTGAAATTAATGTTTTTTAACATTTAAATTATTGGCATTGCAATTTCGATAATTACAGGATCTATCGATGTGGCTCAAAAATTAGGGGCTTCCATTAAAAAAAGACGATGACATTACCTAAAACCAAAGGTGAAAAATTTCGACTTTAATTGAGAATGTTGTACTTTTTAAAAAGAACATTGACTTGTTTGAGCATTTTTATCACAATAAAATATTTTTAGTTTTATTAATATTATTCTATAATTTTGCCGCTCACTATATTGATTACTAAAGTTTGTTTCCATAACCATTGCGAGTTTTGCCCAACCCAGTATAGCTTCTGCTTACAAAAACTTACTGGTATGGAATTTGTTTCTTTCTGTGTTTTCGGTCCAAATTTTCATAGACTTTTGTTGCTGACGTTTATTTACATTTTGTTAAGAAATAGAGCAAAAACCGGGATTGTCAACTTTTATTAGAATTACTACGAATGAATTTGCAAGTGTTGCCAATCAATAATCATTGTCTTGATGTATAAAAGAAATTTGACTTTAGGTGACTTGTGAGGTGACTACAGCCAGAGATTTGGATGCTGCACAAAAGTCCAAGTTGGAATCGGTTCTAAAATCGTTCGTGAAGTCAAGCGAGACCATTCAGTTGAGTACCAAAGTGGATCCCTCTATTCTTGGAGGAATGGTTGTCAGCATTGGTGATAAATATGTTGACATGAGCGTCGCTAGCAAAATTAAGAAGTTCACAGAACTCATTTCCACTCCTGTTTAAATTAATCATTACGATTATAGAAGTTGCATAGTTCATCAATAAAAACGTCTTAAATTTCATTATTGTTTATATTATTTAAAATGAAACCTATAACACCAAACTCTAAATAAATATACGCTACTGTAACCTTTATGAAATGTGTTAGAAAGTAAAAACTCCTGTAGGAATCGACTGGTAGTTAGTTGTTGGTGGGTTCAATAGTCTCCCCTCCGCGGATTTGCCCCCACCCGATGAGACGCCAATGCTTCTCCACACGTCTGCTGAGTGCAATTTTCTCGCCAATTTCGGTACAAACCGGGTTAGTTAACGCAATCTTAACCAAATCGGCTTTCGTGGCAACGACACGTCCCCCCGTGCTCAGAGACCCAATATTGACTAGCAAGACTTCGCTCTTGGACAATTTCTGGACTTTCGCCCCCTTCTTGTCCCCTTCCGTACGCACCCCAAGCAGACGCTTCAATAAGTAGTAACTGACCTGCAATTCCGGTGATAACAACCAGTAAACCCAACATTATGAAATCACCTCCAACTCAATAAAAATGCTCGGTAAGGCCCCAACTGCTCCCAACACTTGCCCGACCAGACGGTCAGCCCGACACAAAGTCGGCTCAATTTTCGTACCAACACCAATCAAACCTCCCGGAACAGCGAATTGTAGCTCGTTTTGCTCCGTGTAGAGGGAGACAATTCGGGAGAAGATTGGGCGGCAGGTGAGCTTGCCTTCGGAGTCTTTGCTCACCAGACCGGGTCTTACTTCAATTTCTTGCCCCACTTTCAAGACCCCGCGTAAAATACTGCCACCAGCGACCCCCCCTTTGAGGTCGTTCACTTCACACCCCGGTTTATTGACATCGAACGACCTAATAACGATAAGACGGGGCTGTGACGTGAAGTCTCTCACAGGAACGGGGATTTTCTTCGTAATGTATTCGCAAAGAACCTGGAAGGAAATGACAACTCTTGTTGTTGCTTGTTATAAAAAAAACTAGTTACTTCAATATTGTACTTCAGTTGGGCCGAAATTGGAATAATCGGTGCCCCTTCGGCCACAGTCCCTTGCACGAACTTGACGATTTGTTCGTGTTGCTCCTTGGCTTGCCCTTCCTTCACCAAGTCGATTTTATTTTGCAATATGATAATATGCTTCAGTTTCATGATTTCAATGGCGGCTAAATGTTCGCTTGTTTGTGGCTGAGGACACGACTCGTTGCCTAATAATTAAGAAAGTTTAGTTTTGGACGAATCAGTGAAATTTTTTACCAGCAATGAGGAGAAGTGCAGCGTCCATAACTGCAGCTCCGTTAAGCATAGTGGCCATAAGGATGTCGTGACCGGGACAATCGACGAAACTCACATGACGGATTAGCTGGAAGCGACCAGTGCAGGCAGGACGTAAGCAAGGGAAACTATCGTCCTTTGAGGACGCGCCAGAAATGTAACAGGTCGGTCTGGGGCATTTCGGGTTGTCGCATTTGTAAATCTTGGCGTTAGCGTAGCCTAAAATATAAAAACATTTTGCTATACTTTTGTTTATATCCCATTTCAGTTTATAGTAGAATTTTGCAACAGCGCATTTGAATTTTTTGGAGTGAAATGGAGCACAAATTGAGAGATTCTGGTGGGTTTTCTTAGCTCAAAACGTGGCGTTGGGATTTAGTTGAACACAGAATTCTTCTCTTTTACAGAAACTCTTAATTTGTGCTTTATTTTTCACTCCGAAAAATTCAATTGCGCTGTTGCAATTCTACTATGAACTGAAATGGGATATACGTTTTATTTAACGACGGAAAAAACGGATTTGTAGATTTACATAAAATTTAAATAAAGGTAAGCTCTAACGGCAGTGACATATTTACATATGGGCTAATTGGGCTATAGCCCTGCTGGGCGACAGAATATCTTTATTATCTTTACTGATTAAAAAAAACACTAAATAGACGGGTTGAATTTTTTTAAATCAATTGATCAGATTTTTTGTTTTCGACGTATCTTTTTCCTTCTTAAAAGTTCTTAATCTTGATTGTTTCGCAGTGAGTTATTAATTCATATTACGATGAGTAACGGTAGAAAATTCCTAAGTAGTCCACAATACAGAAAAATTTCTTTAAAAAAATGTCAGCGACAACTGAATATTGTAGAAAAAATAGTGCAAATATTTGAAAAACTTCGTAAATAAATACAGGATGACTTTTTTAATGGATATCTCAGAAAATAAAAAGGAGACACTTCAAAATTTAGTGCATGATTGATAAACATTACGAAGAACTTTTTTAGGTTTTTCGATTTAATTTTCAGTACTATCTTACATTTTTAGGGAACTTGTGCTAGAACTTGGTTTGCTTTTTCATTAAAATAAACTGATTGTAAAAAGTTAGAGATGTTACTGAATTTTAGAGAAAAAAGAAGCATAAAAAATAATATCATGTGTGTTTTCTATGAAGCTTTTGATTTTATCGTCTAAAGTTGTAAACACATCAAACAAATTCTATCACTCTCTGAGCATCGGAAACTGACAAAAATAATGAAATTAAAGGCAGATAAATATGTTTTTACTGATTTGTTTTTATCAGGTTCTAATGCGCCGAAAGAGAATTTGTTTGATGTAGTGTTTGATTTTAGAATAATTAGATTTCCTTAACTATTGTGGAGCAGTGTATATTAAAACGCCAATAGCTCTTATTTTTTACGAGTTTATACAGTTCAGCAGTTCATTTGAGGTATCACAAGGAAGGCCCTACCATTTAAAATTTGAGTGGTTTGCATTACAAAGAGGGTAAGTGGTACAAATTTCCAAAATACTACAAAAAATTACCTATTTCGGGATTTTCATTATTTTGTGAATTTCCAATAAATGTATTTTTTAAATGTTGTTATCGGCAGGGGCGGCATTTCTGGGTAGTAGAAGTAGAAAAAAAATATTCAAGCGTATTTTCAAATCAATGCTTATTTCTTATCCGTTTTTACTTTAGTTTAGTTTGAATGATGATGAAACTCCCGATTATTATTTACAAAATAACTACAACAGATATTTCAAATGTTTTCAGCAACCCACCTTAAAGAAATCTTCAGTCAAATGCTACAGGTTTTGACGTAATCAATCTCAAGGTGCTGAAGCTTTACAGTTCATTTATTGATTAATACGAGTTCATAACACATCATTATAAACATTTATACAGGTGTTTCGTCTAAACCCCACATTAGAAGTATTGAAAGTTCTAATAAAGATATTTATCTGAGAGTTGGTACTCAGGCATAATCCGTTGAGTTATGCTCAATGAAAATATTTTCAAGCTGGCAGCACTTCCGGTTATACCGGAAGTCGCTATTAACTTTTTTATTTAAAATGGAAAGCTATATTTTTCACTGCGTTTTTAGATTAGTTGAGTTATTTTAAGGGAGTTTTTATTAGCTTTCCCTATACCCAAGTTTAACCGTTTTCGAGATATTTAGGATTTTTGAAAATTTTTGATTTTGCACCTGTACCTTAAAAAATCGGTAACTCGCTTAGTTTTAGAGATTTCGAAATCATGTTTGGAGAATTGAAAGAGAAAGCATAGATCTGTTGTTCAGTGTGATGATCAAAATTGGAATTGAAGTTAATAAACCCAAAAATTTTAAGGTTAAGTTTGGACAACTTCAAGTACCCAAAACTTAATTTTTTCAAATGCGATGTCTCAATATTTATTCTATTAGATGGAGGAGAATTTTTTTCTGCATCTATCTGTATTAGCATTCCCTATACCTATCTGTGATAATTTTCAAGTTATGTTGTTTTTTTTTTGTTATTGTAGGAAATTTCTTACTAACCACAGCTATTTTTATAAAAACATTTCTGATTAAACTTAAACGGCAAACTCTGTTCAAAATTGTGTTATCAGACTGTGAAAACAAAATAAATTCATTGGGTGTTGGTTTGAAAAACTTTAATTTCTCACCTGTTGTCATTCGTTTCCATGGCAACCTATGAGAAAAGGCCTATGGCTAATGAATTTCTCAATCCCAACAAAAAGGTATTGTAACTTGAAAACTATTAAACATAAGTATAGGATATGTTAACACGGATCGAAGCAGAATTAAATTCTCTACTATCTAGTGAAATAAAACTTTTGTCATTTCATTTGAAAAAAATGATTTATGGGTGTTTAAAGTTTTGCAAACTTAATTTTAAAAATTTGGAGTTTGTTATTCTTCTTTAGAAATTTGAAAACACCAAAGGAAAGATCTAGGCTTCCTCTTTCAAATGAGCTCAAAAGTATCTCCAAATTTTTTAAAATCGCAGAGTTATCGATTTTTGAACAGGAAGGTGCAAATCCAAAAAAAATTTAAAAACCATAAATATTTCGTAAACGGCTAAATTTAGGTGTAGGAACAGCTTATGAAAACTACCTTAAAATAACTCTAATAATTCAAAAACGCATTAAAAGATTTAGCATTCCATTTAAAATAAGGAAGTTGATAGCGACTTCCGGTATAACCGGAAGTGCTGCTATCTTGAGAATATTTTCATTGAGCAGGACCTAAAAGATTATGGTTGTACACAAATTTTCAGATGACTATGATTATTAGAACTCCCAATACTTCTAATGTGGGCTTAAGACAAAACAGTCTGTATAAGATTATAGAAACTTCAGACTTATTATTATAATATTATTTCGACTCTGTCAAAAATATTAGGAAAGTAATTTTTAAACAAATCTATACTTTCGTCAATCTTCATAATATTCTTCCTTCGTCACAATTTGAAGACAACTGTTTAAAATTCTTCATACTAAACTTTATTCTGCTACGGTTCCAGTTCAAGTGAGTTTTTGTATTATTATAATGTAACGATTCAGCATTTTGTTCGAATACGCTGATTTAGATGCAAAGTTGGGAAACACTTGTTAGCATGTTTTCCCAGAAATACGGAAGGTGATGATAAATAACAAAGGCATTTACTTTTATTATTTTGTACAAAATTTAAGACCAAAAATTAAAAAATTAAAATTAAAAAACAGCACGGTTTTTTAATTTTAGTGATAAACAAATGTCATCATTAAACTAATATCACTACTGTTACTTCATTCAAATAACTCGATTCCTGATTACATTCGCAAATATTTTTTATTATAATCACTAATTTTAAGTAAAATATATTTTACGCATTATTACCAATTACAAGAGGTGCATGTCTCATTAATATGATAGTACAGTCATTTCATTTTCTCCGAAATTTATCTCGACATGAAATATTCAAATACTTATATATTGATTTCATTTTCAATTAACTACACTCTCTGTGGTACAGTTCTGGACATTAATAAAACAAAAAAAAATTGCAGACAATCATTGAACGAACGATTGGTAGTAAAATGCTTGTGTTAGTATAGAATCTATTGATCAATTATTTTTTTAAAGACTACCCATTTTGAAACAAGGAGAAAGAAGGGGACTAATTTTACAGTCAGGCGAAACCAAAATTTTGTTAAAACTTCCATTTATTGACAAAAGAAATACTTCACAAAATAAATTACATCAATTTAAGCCATAGAAAATTGTATTATTTGTTCCTTACAAAGAATATTCCTTATACTAAACAAGTGCAGGTCCTTTAGTACTTCTACTTTTCCAACATTCAAACGTTAAAATAATCTAACTTGGATAACAATTCGTTCTTTTGGGACTTAACTAAACTTAACCAAACAAATAGCGACGACATGAATCCGCAGCGCACTTGCAGATCGACGTTCCTGGCAACAACTTGCCATCCATGATTTCATTTTTTTCCGGCGTTTGCAATTTCGGTCTCGACTTTTCGGGCGTATTCATCGGGGACCCCATATTATTCGACATATAATCAAACGTCAACTCCTCACCTTTCTCGATGTCTCTTAGCGAAAACAGCGCCAATCTGGGCAAGTTCGGATCGGAACAGTTGATCCAAACGGCCCAGACGGCCAAGTTGGGCTCGCACGAATGGTTAATAAAATGCGAGACATTCCCGTATTTGGCAGCGTCGACAGTGTATGGATTATCCCGGGAATTGTAATCCAAATCGAAGAGATAAGTCAAACCTTTGGCGTCGTAGGTGCGGCCCCGTCTCTCGGCCTCCTCGTGCGTTATCACCTCGCCCACATACTCGCAAATGAACTCCCCGCAGTAGATTTTCCGCAGGGTTTTCACGCCCCAACCGCAGCCGTTTCTCGTCCGGAAAATGCAGAGCGGGACTTTGCGCCCCTTTTGCACGACGCGGTTGCGACAGTCGGGGTCGCATTTGCACAAATCGTTGCATTCGTAGATTGCCATTCCTGGGATAATGTTGATTTTGTCGCGTTTGCGGTAGGTGAAGCTGTTGTGGTCTTGGCGGCCGCAACACTGTTTCTTCCTCGGGCCGCATTCGTCGCAGTCGCAACCGCTGGCAGGCTTGTAGGGAATTGTTACGTCGTTGCCCGCTTTGTACTCGTTTATGTAAATAAAATCGCGAGGTGGTTCCTCCAAGTCGACGTCGTTTTCCACGGTGATAATCACGCCGTCCTTTGACTTGGTGTTGATGTAATCTTGCCACTTTGCGAGTTTGAAAAGTTGGCGTTCGCGTTTTAATACAAGTTGGTATAAAAGTATCGCCTGTTTGCCTTCTTCCAGCTTCTCGATTTGGCGTTCTTCCGGTGGGGTCGCTACTAGTCTTAGGATTTTCTGCTGCAGTTCAAGCTTGTTCGGGAGGTTTTTTAGGTCGCATAATTGTAAAAGCGTTCGTTGTTTGGTGTTTTTCTCCACGTTGAGTTTCTCTGATAACGCGTCCAGTACTTGTTTACCCACGTTTGCGGCGAAAAAGTTCATTAAAACCTTTGGGCAGTGTTCTAGGTGTTCTAAAGGTTCCCATGAGTTGTGACTCTCGGAATAATTTTTCCATTTGACTAAAAACATCTGTTTACCGCTGGAAACTTTGTGATCTAGGATCTTTTCCACGTCGTATTCCCTGGAATATGTTGGAATCGGTTTTTCCTTTTTTTTGACCGAGAGTTTCCTTTTTGTTCCTCTTCTTGGTGGAGTGATTCCATTGTGGTTTGTTACAGCACTCAAGTCCACTTGCATGTGTCGAAGGTGTTTCGGCCAAGTGACTTTACCGTTCGCATCGAACTGGAGCCTCTCTATAAACCGATATAAACGACTTCAAAACCATAAATTAATCAGAGAATTATTAATTACATCAATAATTAAATACTACTGTTTATAAAGATACTATCAGTTCGATGTAACGTCTGGAACGTGCGGAGACGATGCACTAGCACCCACAAGTTTTATCTGCGCATACACTCACTTCACAGAAACTATAATTCTTATTGATTTATTTACTAATTAAAAATTAAGGCAAAAACAACTCAACATCCCGACCAATAACAAAAATTAAATAAAAAAGGGGATGAAACCATTCAAGCAAAATCGCCTAAATGTAACAATTTTATTTTAAAAAAATGTGTTCTTCGGTTAAAATAAAATAGCTCTTAATAACACGTGGCTTATGTCTTCACCATGTGAAGATCTAAGCCTAAAAAAAATTAATTTGGATATTTTGTGGGCTCTTTTCGAGCAAAATATTACAGGTGCACACACAAAATGTTGCGACAAAAGTGTTACTAAAGCGGTTTCACCAAACACAGTTAGAACTGATTTATCAGACGAAATTGAGGAGTTAAGTTTTATTCAGTTGGCATTTTAAATATTTTCATTTCATAATTACAAAAATTCCTATTACCCTTTTTCTTATGCGGTTGTGACTAAATTTAATTATTATTTATTATTATTATTTCTTGCCAGCTTAACACGCACAACTCCCAAATTTAACACTTTTTGTACTCTTTTTATTTATTATTTATTTATCGTTAGTGCAACCGACACTCAATAATTTTTTCTACAGCAAATGTTAAACTATTTTTTTATCCACTCTTTTGAAGAGATAAAATAGCACTTTAACCGCAACGTGATAAAATGTTTTAAATCTGTTTTATTCAATTAAATTTACATCTCAAAACCTATCTACTATTTCATAAAAAATCTACTTTTAAATTTAATTTATTTAATTATACAAGTAGTGTTAAAATGATTTTCATCTAGTCGCCTGTGAATTTCTCATGTAAAATCGGAAATGCCGCTTTATGGAACTACTGACAGGCATTCAGACTTTGCCATTCCCCATTTACTAAATCTATTGGGAAAAAATCTTTGATAATAAAAGTGTTTTTTTGCATAGTGTAACATTTTATTTGCTTTTTAACGAAACTTTTAAATGTAATTAACTGGCAATTTGTGAATTTCACAACTGACAATTTTGACATTTATTGTTGGCGGATTCATTGGAGTAGAGCGGCACAATTTTCTTTACAAGTAAATCAATTTCAAAGTTAACTTTGAATCACTTTAACACACCTTGTATAATTTTGAAGAAGCAATAATATGTATATCCCATTTCAGTTAATAGTAGAATTTTGCAACAACGCACTTGCATTTTTTGGAGTGAAATGGAGCACAAATTAAGCGTTTCTGGTGGGTTTTGTTGGCTCAAAATTTGTCGCTGGGAATTAGTTTAATACAGAATTCTTTCTTATACAGAAACTCTCAATTTGTGCTTTATTTCACTCCAAAAAATTCAAATGCGCTGTTGAAAAATTCTACTATGAACTGAAATTGGATATACAGGATGTAAGCGAAATAAGTACATTAATTTTAACCAGTAGTAGAACTCATCAAGACATTTTTTCAAAATCGGATTTTTTAAAATCATTTTTTCCCCCTACAAATTGACGAGCCTTTTATGAAATGCTCTAACAAAGAAAAGTAATAATAAATTTAATTTTATGTTCATAAACTTGCTTGGAAACGGTGATCTTGTCGACTATTAGCTGTTTCAAAACTACAAAAACGCCAACGTCGCATTTTACCGAGTTATTTTTTTAAATAAGATTGATAAAATTGTTAAATAGTTATTAATGATTAGATCTCTCATTGAAAGTATAAATTACATTAGCTATTATTTTTTTGAAGTGCGTGAATAATTTATAACAACTAATTTTGAGAGAAAATGCGACGTTGGCGTTTTTATAGTTTTGAAACAGCTAATAGGTAACTTTGCTTCCAGTGGCGTGTACGAAAATTGTGTAAGATTTTAAAATAATTATAACTCAAAAACAAAAACGTTTCGAAAAAAAAGTTATTAGGAAAAATTGTTGGTCTTGACGAGTTCTCTTACCAGTTAAAATTAATGTACTTATTTCATTTACAGCCTGTATTTGTCGAAGATTTTGAGACAAAATTTAAGAAAATATCTAGTCACTAATCATTGAAAAACTGCAAATAGAAAAACAATTAAGCTTCTAATTAAAAAAACTGGTGATCCACCTCAACAGTGTATTACATTTTTAAAGTTTTTATGTATTTAACTTGCTTTGTTCAAGTTGAAGTTGAATTGAAAGCACACACGACAAAACATTTTTGGAATGTAAGTCACGGGCAGTTATTCCTTTTTATTTTATTTTCACAACAAATTAGTACAATGTTAAATTAGCAGTTTTGATGGAATTGGAATGTTACAATTTTTATCAGGCCCATTATTCAGCTCAAAAAGCGTTTAGTAAAAATTTATTTTTTAGCTTAAACAGCGATTTAGGCGATGTTACATGTAATGATTTAAATTTTCATCTTCAAAGCAAAGTTAATAAAATAAAAAAACTTGTGCGTATGTGTTCCCATAAATAAATCAGTTTGTTGAAAAAAAGCAAGCCCACTTTGGTGGTGACCGAGACCTTGGTTTAGCGCCCGTAAACCAAACGAAACCCAACTTACCGAGCTTAATTGTAATGTTCCTTTCCAACTCATTCTTAAACCTTACAGTTTGGACGCCTGAAATGGCTTTAACTACTGTGGACTTCCCGTGGGCTACATGTCCAATTGTCCCGATGTTAATAGTCGCTTGTCGACTTATAACTTCGGGTGATAGGGCTGTTAGTTTAGTAACATCCTGAAACAACGGGTTTTTTAAAGTTCCAGATGTGGCACCTGGTGTGCAAGTTGAGGTTATGTTAGGAAAGCACCGATTTTGGGTGAAGCCGTTTTTCCACATATTTTTATTGTCACAAGGAGACACAACAAACACGTACCAATTTTAATAAATCCTGTTTGTGTAAGTTAGGTTGACCTGTTGTCACGCCTGTACCTTCAACGGTCGCCATTTTTAGCCGGGAATCCAAACTGAAAGAGCGGGAAAAAGAAAAGTTACTAAAACTGGGCGGGGCTTGCCAAGTGTTGCCAACAGGTCATTTGTTTGATTTTTGGTTGATAAATTTCCTAACCTCAAAGTCATTCCTGTTTTTGATAATGAATTAATATTTAAACAGCAAGATTAATTCAAAATGATCACGTTAAACGAGGTTTTTGTGAAATATGCTATCCTGTTTTTCCTGTGGTCGGAATACTTATGGGAACTGTACTTATCAATAAGACAGGTGATGCTGTAATAACCCATATGTTTTATTAAATTGTGTTGTTTCTGCAGCACAAGAAAGGCTATGCAACTACGGAGGTGCCCCCAGAACTGAGAAACACAATGACTAAGGAGACCTTCAGCAAGGCCCGGCTATACATGTTGGCGAAAAGCAAGTTCGGTATGGTTAAAGACACTTTTTCTGTGATTGAGTCAACCGTAATCATCTACTTCGGTATTTTACCGAAAATTTGGGACTATGCCCAGTCCTTGAATCCTTACGGTGGCGAAGTCCTAACTAGTTGTCTTTGGTTGTTCATCCTTACCACAATTTTAACAATCGTTGATTTGCCCTTAACAATTTACAATACTTTCGTTCTTGAGGAAAACTTCGGTTTTAATAAGCAAACCGGCGGATTTTTCATTTGGGACAAAATCAAGGCTTATATCTTGAGTCAAGTGTTCACGATGATGATTTCTTCCGTTATTGTAGTCACTATTCAAAGTGGTGGTGCCTATTTCTTTGTTTGGCTTTGGATCGTTGTTTGCTTGATTTGTTTCATCATGTATGCAATTTATCCCTCATTTATTGCTCCCTTATTTGACAAATACACACCCCTTCCTGAGGGTGAATTAAGGACACAGATTGAAAGTTTAGCCTCACAATTAAAATTCCCTCTAACACAATTGTACGTGGTTGAAGGTTCGAAACGTTCAAGTCACAGTAATGCTTACTTCTATGGACTTTTTAATTCAAAACGAATCGTATTGTTTGATACCCTTCTGGCTAAAGATGATGGAACAGGTTGCAAAAATGATGAAATTCTAGCTGTCCTGTCACACGAGTTAGGTCACTGGCATTATAATCACATTGTGAAGAATTTTCTAGCGTTGCAGATCAATTTGTTTCTATTGTTTGCCGGCTTTTCGTACCTATTTAAATATCCAGCCATTTATAAAGCGATCGGTTTTTATAAAACTCAGCCGGTTTTAGTGGGGTTGTACATTGTTGTGCAATACGTTATGCTGCCTTACAATGCCTGTTTGAGCTTTCTTCTCACTTGTCTGTCTCGAAGGTTTGAATTCCAAGCCGATTCGTTCGCAATTAAGTTGGGCAAAGGCAGCTATCTCATTAATGCGCTAGTTCAGTTAAATAAAGATAATTTAGGATTCCCAATTTATGATTATCTTTATTCATCTTGGCACCACTCGCATCCTCCTCTACTTGAGAGAATAGATGTTATTAAAAACGCACTTCAGAAGAAGGATTAACTGATTGATGTAACCAAAGTGTAGCCAGTTATTTTATAAAATAAACACAGAGTTAAAAACAAACCTTCCTTTATTTATAGAACAATAATATAATTTTTGTGTCACTAAATAGCGTTTAACAATTTAGAATAAATCCAATGGAATGAAAATGAAGAGATTGAAGTTGAAGATCATTTCTTCCGATACGCTCCATCATGTGCCGACAAAGTCGCGTGATATTTAACAATTGTTCCCGTTCTGAATAGAATATGAATAAAAGGCAACATTAAATAAAATATATAGAAATGGAAACAATTTCGCCTAATCTAGCGTGTTTTTGCTCAAATCAAAATGAACCTAGCTACATAGCAGATTGAGATGGGCCTGGACTTGTGAAAATAATTTTCAGCGATATTATAAAAGTTTTCCCGAAGTTCTGGATGCCCATTCGGGACCCAGCGCAATCTGTACAAAATACAGATAGTACAAGATTTTTCACTAACCGAATGTTCTATGGCAACAACCATTCTACCATCTACAAACATATATGTCACATCTCTTATTTGATTTTGTGAGATTATAGGTACATTTGGCATTATCATTATTAAATGGAGAAGTAGGAAGACATGAAATAATTTACAAAAGGTAAGAAGCACACAGTCAAATTAACACCAACACTTGTCGTCCAGTCTAATCAAAAATAAAAATTTACCAAGCGACAAGTCTTGACGCCGATTTGAAACGTTTTAAACCAACTGAGAAGGAATGAAAGAGACAAGGAAACGTACAGCTTATTGTCTTCCAAATACCTAACATTTTTTAACAGGTGAAAGAAACAATTTCGGTAGGTATACATATTTACATTGACTACTTGCGCCTAACTCTAGGATGTATATACAAGTGTTAGTAAATTCAAAGAACAATTGCAACGAGATAACTGACTAGTCAAATCAAATATAAACGTACAAAAATCAACTAAAGCAAACAATTGTAGTCTTCAAAGTCTATTCTACAGTCTGAATATATATGACTTAGATTTATTTAAAGGGGGCTTAACCACCAAGAATGCAGCAGTTTCAAGCAGGCCAGAACTGAAAAATTGAAACGCTTATCCTAACACCTAAACAATCCTCCAAAAATATGTTCGTCTACGTTTCCACTACGATAGATATGTGACTTGTTTCTAAAAACCTAACAGTTAAATATTTGTATTTTACTGGCTTTGTAATTTGGAATAGGAAGAAAGTGCTGCAAAACCGGCGCATTGCTGCGCAGTCAAGCCCTTTTAAAATGTTCTTAAAATATAATAAAGTAGCAAAGGTACAAATTTGCTACACTTCATTAAAAATCTACAATAACACATTTCCATACATACAATTTAATGAATTATATCCTGGGTGCGAAAACCATGTGCTCTTTTGAACAGTATTAAATGATAATACAAGTTTTAAATCTATCCTCAGGCAGAATAGAATATCACAATTCGCGTTAAGTTTAAGAATTTATAGCACGACTCGCGACAGCCAGTGACAATCAATCAAGACCCAATAAAAAATGCACCACGCCCTCACACCACGTGTTAATCAATTGTCACTTTCCGCCGCATCTATTGACTATAGGACTAGTCTAGAACGGAAAACTGTACAAGAAACATGTAAACACTTCACAATTGGTACCATTTCTTGTCTTTGTACTTGAGCATGAGATCATGGGCCGACGTCTGGAAGTTTTCCGCTTCGCTGCGCATTTTTTCGGCGCGGTCCTCAAGCTGGCCCAGTTTTTCGCCTCGTTCAATCATCAGTTTATGTGCTCGGTTGACTTCCCCGGTTACACTTGTCACACGGGAGCCCATCTCTTGCAGGCTGCCTGGGATGTGCTTCGCGATGGATTTGTTCGCTTTCCCGCTTGATTCCCCAACTAATTTTGTTTGTGAATTTTAATTAAAAAAGTTTCAAGTCACTTACATAATTCTTCGCGGTCTAAACTGCGAATTCCGCCCCCGAACAGGCCCTTGAAGAAGCCTTCTTTTGGCGGCTCTGGCATATCTAATGGCAAAAACAGCTCACCCATCATTTCAGACAAGTTTGAGCTAAAAATGCGCGTTGCTTTACCACGTCAACAATGTTCAAACTTACCAGAATTCTGTACACAGTGTGAATTTTTGTATTTCAGACGGTGAAGCCAAGTACAATCCATGTCCCCTGTTACTGAAGCAGAACGTTCGAGCGATTCTACAAATTGTTTAAGGTATTAACATTGTGATTGGGTCCAGTTGAAAAGGACTTAAAGTAAAAGTTTGTTACTACAATTTGTGCGTTTTTAAATTTTTTGAATCGATACCATACTGATGGGCATTGTAGGGTATATTTTGTTGTTTGGTGCAATATTTACAATTTAAATACAAGGGGGGTTTTGGGTGATGCATAACACCAAAATGGCATTCAACTTAGAGCAATGGTTGTATTGATTCTACGTTCAATAAATGTTATTTACTCAAATTTACCTTCTAATTAAAAATGACAAAAACATTTGGGTTGGGTGGGAACACTTCTTTCAAAATCCACATCTTTACAAAAAGGTACAAAAATTGGGCTGATTTATTCACAAAATTATCGACACACACACAATATACTATCGAACATGCGAAGAGAGGGAAAAATTGATGACAATTTTAAACAATCGGTGATCGATCAAAATTGCATCGCAAAAATGTCGACTGAAAAAGCATGGACAATAATGAAACAGTGATCATGCCTGTCATGCACAAAGATTTATTGGATTGTTTTTAATTTGCTGGTTAGTTTGTTGTTTAATGAATAAATAAATTAACCAATTAGTGTTGTTATTATTATTTTAAGATCGTTAGTCTTCATGTATAACTAAAAGCTATATTTACTCTACTTCTACCAATGTTTACTTTTACGGGTACTATTTTACTATTTATGAGGATTTAAAACTTGGTCAACAAGTTGCAAACAAAAGTATTATTCAAATTACTAAACGACTCGTTGAAGCTTTCTTGAAACTATTTGTGCTTGAAATGAGTGATTTTTTAAATAGTTAAATAAGCGTCCGCGACCGCGGTGCAGGTGTATTACAAAAAATGAAGATAAATGTTTCTAATGATTAATCGGCCATGCTATAATTAGCACTATAAATTGTGATTTTATTTACGGCGTAAAAAATCATAATTGGATGGTAATAACGCAAATAAATAATTCATAACAAGTCTTGAACGTAGGGTTTTAGGTACGTTTATGTTGTCTTTATTGTAGAAATAGTTAAGAGTTAATTGATTTAAGTACATGCAGTAATATGTTTAATAAACAACGATCCGACCATGCTCTTATCAAAATGCAGTGCCGTTGAAAGTGTGCATTGAAAGCCAGATAATCAGTTAAGTGATTGTGTGTTCGAAATTGTGTTCGTCTTGAAAGAATAATCACAATTATGTTAGAAATCTGGTACCTGTTTTTAGGCTGATTACGTATTGCACAATAATCAAGTCAAACTGCATTTTAAACGCCTTATATCTATCGATGATGTAAAGATGTAGTACTTATGCAATAACAAACCAGGACGTTGATACAACTTTTTGGATGTTCTATGTTCTTATACTTACGCCCTGTTATAAAATAAGTGGCTCAGAGGTGACCTAAGAGTGATAGGACATCCAAAACAGGTTGGGTTAAGTCCTGGTTTTACTCCTTAATGTAACTTAAGAGCGTACATTGCCGTGTGAGTAACTTACTGGTCAGTATCCTCGTTAACAATGAGTTGTTGTCCCCAAATGGATAACATTGGGTCTACAATGCCTTTGTTAGATTGTGTCTGGAAACTAGCATAGCAAGGTAGATTAGAAGCAAACTAGGGCGAACAGTATTACAGATTGAAGATCGGTTATCCTAAGAATCTTTGCTGCTACAACAATTTAGTAGAGGTTGTGCTTTACACCAAATACTTAAAGATAAGTACAAAGGTTACACTTAGTTATAATAATCGCCAAAAGTCCACTGAAAACTCCTAAATGTCCACAACACTCGATAATCTTAAATGTGTAATACGTATTTACAGTGAGATTATCGAGTGTATTTCCTCAGGTGCGGCTTAATCTAAACACAACAATTGACTCCGACCTGTACAAAATCGCTCTAAACTTTGAAATGGAAATTCTCATGCAATCAAATCTGAGCATAAAGTAAAGGAAACAATGCTAACAATGGTGCGGCGCAGCTATCGTGTTTAGTTAGAAACAAGAGTCTGAATAGTCGCGTTGCCACTTTCCCGTCTACTTACCTAAGTTCGGATAAAGGCAGAAAATCGATATCGATTAAGGGTCGCAAACTTGGCAGACTGTAAGCTACGAGATGGCCGTTCGAAATGTAACCCAACAAGCAAACACTGTCTGAAAAATAAAAACAAATTGGACGACGGCTCTACACCCGCTTTACGTTACCTCTCAACGAAATTACTTCGGCTTTTACGACAAAATCGGCATCGGTCAATTGCTGGCGATACACACATGTTTGCGACGGCAATGCCACAACTCTCGCCTGCTTTTCGCTCACTATCACAACGTACTGTCTATCACTGAACGAGTCACCTCTGTTTTGCTGGTCACTCAGCGTCGGACTCATCCGGTTCTGGCATTTGGTTGGGGTTTCTATAAAAAAAAAACATAATTATAGTCCAGGAAAAACGATTTTATTACTCTCTCGTTTGTCCCTGTTGTCGTCCCTCCAGGACTCGTAGGCGTTCGGTATGAGAGAGCCGTTGCAATCGAGAAACGACATGGTCAGGATTGCACCTTTCAGTCGAAAAATCGTAACGCCAACGAGCGATACGACCACAGGCTGCGATGATCTGCTATCCGGATCCGGCGGAGTTATCAAGATGGTGAGCACAGATCCTAGACTCGTGCCGACCCATAAAGTTGGTATAAGTGATGTAGGTTCTAAAATATTGGCTCAGCTTTTGAACGCAAAATGTGTGACTTATTATCACCTGATTTTTTCGCAAAAGAGTCGGCAAAAATCAGGCATTGTATTGCTTCGTAGGTGATGTTTTCCAGAGAGCTCATTGAACTTGATCGGGATCTTGAAAACGAACTATCCAGCTTGTCTACGCGGCCCATAAGCATATTTTACTATTAGTTGGGGAAATATAGAAGGGTTTAGGTGGGTAAAACAATGCACTACTCATGCGCTCACAAGCAGAATCATTCCAGAAAAAATTGACGCCTTCACTTACAAAGAATCTCAATTTTACATACTCTCTCTTTCAAGAAACGAATTCTTCATGAATGAAGACCGTAAATTAGGTTTCCGTAATTTTACAGCGTGTTTAAATTAAGATAATTAATCGTAAAATTTAAAATAATCTAGCAATGAAACACTTTAAAATAATATTTCATAAAGTAAAGCTCCGTAGAAATCTAACAAAATTCGTTTTATAATTAGTTTTTAATCAAATTAATTTTATTCATTGTCGTTACGGTATTTACCACAAATATTTCATCCAACCGCTAATGTGGTCATTTGTGGTACATACGATAATCCACAATAACCATGCATAAGCTTTTAGCAATAGCAGTAATAACAAATGAAGTAATTGATTACTTCTGTTGATAATTACCTTTAAAATACCAACCACCATAACACAACAAACACAAAACACGTATGCATGCTGTCAGTACGACTCCTAATCAAAAGAAACGACAAAATAATATTCAAGAAGGCGTTTTAGGGCCTTTTTTGGGAAATAGCAGAGTTTAGTTTTGCCAAATCAACACAACAATGTTGATTTCGCACTGAACTATTTAAGGTGGAGTAAAATTTAATCTACTTTATGAACAGTTTTAGCCAGACAAACAGATTTATGCAAAAATGTGATTTTGACTGTTTAGATTCGTGTCTTTGATAAATGTAACGAAGCGTCCGAAATCAAGGAAATGATGAATACTAATGAGAGGGGTTGATTAAATTTTACGTTTTGGTGAGGCTGCAGATCTTAAGAGCGACATAAGCATTCAGATATTAGAACATGCCAACGGCGGTAACAATTTTGTTTGTTTGACATAAAATACGAAACAAATCAACTAAAGGGGAACAAAGGATAATCGAGAGTACGCTGTGAATAATAACAAGTATTGCGAGTCAGCACAAGGTACACAAAATCGTCATAAAGCAAAACAAAATTTACAATATCGGATTTTTATCTCTGTTTCAACTTGATATCTGTGGTCAAAACTGTGTGAAAATTTCGTGTTTTTAATACATTTTATTTGTGCAAATACGAGACACACACAAGACGAACACTTTAGAGAAGAAACAATTTTTTGTCAAAGAGAACAGTTGAGAACACAGACAAGTAAGGCTTTTATAAGGTAAGATAAAGTACAGGTTTGGATAGTACGAGTCACCTGATGACATGCTGTAGTTAGAGAAAAAGAAATCGTTTGTATAAAACCAACAAAAAGTCGTGTCGCTAAAATAAAAACGTGACACTATCAGAAACAAATGAAGAGCGAAAGAGCTCAAATCTACGAGGTGAACATGAGACATCACTACTTCGTGTGAGACCAAAATCTACAACAAACTACACAAAATGTCAGTTCAGTAAAATGTACTGCTATTGCTTCCATCTATTCGTTTCATAACAGCTAATTCGCTAACGAAACCAAACAAAAGTCTACAAATAAGGCGAGAAAATACTCAATACAGGTTCTGTGAGAAGAACTAAACTAAAACTTTAAAAAGCCCAGAGAATTAGATGTGTTGCTAATAAGATTAAAAATTAAAAAAATCCTACAATTTCTCATGGATTATCCTAACTACAAGTTGAAGATGTATTTGCAGAAATAACTCAAAGTTGTCGATTCCAACTACATGTTTAATGACGAAACAAAAGTTGTTAAGTACTTAAACATAACCTGAAGTAAATGTTAGTTCAAATCTACCTGGTTGTCCTACGCAAAATGTTCATGAAATTTATAGTAAAACATTAATAATTCGTAAATTAGTTCTCATGGAACGCCAACAAATTGCTGCAACAGATGGTTAAATACTATTATCGAGATTGTCCGCGAGTCCACAATTAATCACAATGTTAGCCCCCAGAGACAATCATTTTGATGACCATTTCGGCAAACTTTCTGAAATAGATTACAACTGACCCACCTTGTATTAGTTAATAGAAATAATACCAATTTTGCAATATTTGCCTTCTGCAGTTTGTAACTGACGATAATGTTGTGGCAACTCGGTTATTTGGCTAAACTTGGTAACAAGTTACGTTAACCGCAGCTGGAAGTAAGTTATTTCGAACAATTAACGTGGCGGTTATTTATACATTCTGTTGCGTCAATTTGCCTGAGCCAATTTGGTGAATTATGAGACCAAATAAGAGAAAGAATGTGTTCTGGGCGGAACTAATCGCATGAGAACGCCAAAGAAAATCATGAGTCGAGTCGTAAGTGAACTAAAAATACGAGAAAGAATAAGGAAAAGAGAGCAGCATGTGAATAGTGAATAGTAAATCTCTCTAATAAGTGACGTATTGTTAGTGAAGGCTGGTGACTGTACTACCAAAACTGCAATATTGGCGAGCGACCATCAGCTGTTGTCGCTGGGCAGTGGGCGCAGTGGGACAGGGAAAGTGGCTGCCACAGTCCTCTGAGTAGCTAGCCGTGGACAGGCACTTGTGTAGTTTGCGAGTACCTTGCGATCGAGAGCGACGGGGAGGATCTGGGCGCGCTCGACCTGTGCTGGAGACGGGACACGTCGAGGCCGGGCTGCACACGCCGTTTATCTACCCCAAACCCAGCACTTACTCTCCGACACAAAATCAGAAAAGAGTGGCGCGAAATCGGCCACGAGTGCCGCGAATAAAATGCACTCGACTTTTATACTTAATTCTTTCAAGTGAATAAAATAGCTTTTACTTTGTGCTAGTCATTGTGGGTGATATTCACAAAAAATAGAACATGCTTTTACTTATAATTTTTTAAGTACATACTTATTAGTCATTATTATTATTACATCGATATTCATATTTAGGAAGTAGTTGTAATGAAGTATAGATGCTAGACTTTAAGTATTAGGCTATGCTTATAAAATCATAAAGAACTAAGTTTCTACTGCTGTCAGTATTCATAAAGTAGAAAAGTTACTAGTTAAAATTAGCATGTCCTTAATGGAATCACTAGACTGAATTCGTTTGACTTATGTTTCTGCAGAAACGTCAATTTACTAATCGAAAATTCGGCTGATTTCAGATGACCACGTTTTTTTTCCCCCGGAACAGCTAAACCAATTTTTGTATTATTTGCTGTTTCAAAACTGTAAACGCCTATGTCGCATTTTACCAAATTATTTTTTTAAATAAGATTGATAAAAATATAAAATAGTTATTAATGATTAGATGTCTTATTAAAACTAAATTTCATTAGCTATTAATTTTTTGAAGTGGATAAATAATTTATAACAAGAGAGAGAAAATGCGACGTTGGAGTTCACATAGTTTTGAAACAGCTAATACGTTAGTATTACGTTAGCTGAAAGCTGACGGATGTAAGTACGAGTAACATTGCATAGTAACAATACGTATATGCAAATGTTTCTGACGATTTTTCGTTGATTTTGGGGCGTTTTGGTGACTTCGGGCTCATAAACAGCCTTTATGTTATTGAAAAAATTTCGTCTAAAAATGTTTTCGAATCACTCCAAAAGGATTAATAACTTGAATACTACTACTTCTCGCAAAATCTTTTCACTTCGCTGAATTTCTTGTGCAGAAAGCCATTTTTGAAAGGTTTTACAATCTAAAAGAAACGATGTTTGGGGGACCTTCTGACAAAATACTATATTATGAATAATTATATTTTTTCATTTTTGTAACGCACTTTTCGCACCAAACAACATTTAAGCGTCGTGTAATTTACAATGATATAATCTTTTTTTTTTGTGTAGCGATTAAGTATTTTTAATTTGAAAGAATATTAGAAAATTTCTGAAAAAATCACATGTGTAAAATCAAATAGGTATTATAGTATTTAGTAGCAAATGGTAAATTCTGTGTGATAATTTTTGAAATATAGTAAAAATATACTTTTAGCGGATTCACCTTGTATAAGCTTAGATCTTTTTAAAAAAAAAAACCCTATTACATATTTAATTGCATTTTTCGGCGTAACTTTTACTTCTAACCTGAACTTTTATTGGTCGATTCTTCTTGGTTATTGATACAATTTAATTGTTTTAACTTCTTCTTGACTGATGTAATTTGCCAAAAAAAAATGTTACGACACTAAAGCTCATATGCTTTAATCTTGATTTTGGTGACCTGAAAATTGAGGTGTTTTCGTCAAAAAATCGACCAATTCATTAAAAAATGCAAAAAATACGAGGTGTGCCATTTAAAAAAATAAAAAATGTCAGGTGATGTAGGGATTTCGTACCTGTAACGAAATGAATTTAAATACTTAATGGTCATTAGTGGACTTTGCTGGGTCACCCTGTATACTAACTCTACTGTTGGTTTCTTTGTTTACATAACGGCTCATAAATAATATGAATAAGTTTTTTTTTTAACAATCAAGTCCAAAGCGAAACTAAAAATACTATCCAAATCTGCGTTTAAGACCAAAAGTTCCTATAGACCTATGCCCGGAAATGTTTCCTGAGGGAGTTAAAGCCTCTTGAGAATAGCGGACAAGAGGCCTTCTTTCTTTCAATTAGGTATTTGAGTAACCGATAGAATTAAATTTAAGAAAGTTTGCATCTGGAGTAATTTTTTGCCGCTGAATCTATATTTATGATTTCAAAAATGGAAACTATAACTAGGGGGGCGAAGGCTGTGGAGTCAATCCTGTTTAAGATTTTTACTTTGGGAGAAACTTTTTGAAAACTTTTGTTGATTCGGATTTATTGCGCCTAATTTTCTTTAAAAATGTCTTGTGTTATTTCTTGCGCGCGTATGGATTTTAATTACGATTTGCTCTATTCTCTGTCCGCTTTAGTGCATTTCCTACCTCCCTCTGTTTTTGTTTCTTCTGTTCAGTTTGCCTTTTCTTCTTTCTAATTTCTATTCTACGCTCTGTTCCTTATCTGGATTTGGTTAAAGGCATTGGCAACTTATTTTACCTATTTTATGATTTAACGAAAATTGAAAATGTGGTTCATTTTATGTCGGTAGGGCCTTTTAAATTACTAAATAATTACTCCGAAGGGAAGAAATTCTGACGTCACAACCGCCTCTCATCACAGAATCCTCTTATCACTGAACCCTCTCAATCACTAAAAACTTGACAGATATTTGAACATTTTCCATACATCTTCCACAAAATACAAAATTAACTACTTTCTCGACTTTTTTCTGTTTTAAATTTTGTCTTGAACTTGAAACTCTGTCAGTGTCACTTAAAAGTCAAAAACTATTTGATCTTAAAATTGGACCAGATGCTCAAGAGCTAGGCTCAAGAGGCGAGGCGGTTAGGACGTCATAATTCCAACTTTTAGGGCAGTAATAGACTAGCGTAAAACACGCGGCGTGTTACCCGCCCCGCTTAGGCTGTCTCTGTATACACTGCAGCGTTTTTTTTCTCAGCAGCAGACGTACAACAAGGCATTTTCATTTGAAAATTGGTCGTACTACTTGTTAAATACGCTGCTAGTGTATTCAAACTCATAAGAAGCAATGTATTGCATTGCCAGCGTTTTCCGCGTGTGGCCCGCTGGCACGCAATCGTCGGCGTTTCGCTAGCGGTTTTAAGCGAGGTAAACGCTAGTGTAGTCACTCCCATTTGAATTCCTTGTTTCCATTTCAGCGGGGAAAACGCCGCGTGTAACCCGCCGCGTGTTACACGCTAGTCTATTACTGCCCTAAATCGAAATAACGCGAGTTAGGCCTGTAATAGACTAGCGTAAAACACGCGGCGGGTTACACGCGGCGTTTTTCCCGCTGAAACGGAAACAACGAAGTCAAATGGGAGTGACTACACTAGCGTTTTACACGCTTAAAACCGCTAGCGAAACGCCGACGATTGCGTGCCAGCGATTCACGGAAAACGCTGGCAATGCAATACATTGCTTCTTATGAGTTTGAATGCACTAGCAGCGTTTTTAACGAGTAGTACGACCAATTTTCAAACGAAAATGCCTTGTTGTAAGCCTGCTGCTGAGAAAAAAAACGCTCTAGTGTATACAGAGGCAGCCTTAGCGGGGCGGGTGACACGCCGCGTGTTACACGCTAGTCTATTACTGTCCTTAGAGAGAAACGGTTTTCACTACTGTAATAAGCGTTTTCGGTACTATCATTCAAAACAAAGTTGTTTTTTAAGTTGCCAATGCCTTTAATGGAACTTAATCTTGTAATTTTTTGTTTATTCCAACTCTCGAAAAAATAAATGTACGAAAATCTCACAGCAATAGCCAGTTTTTGAAACGTTTTGGGGTTAAACTGTTATTACTTAATAGTAAAACTTTAGTTGCTAGCAAGTGAAAGCAAAAGCTTATTCACGCATTTTCACTAAAACTCAAAGTTATTGCTCAATTTTATCCATTACATAAATCGAGTGGCCGATTTCGCGGGTCAAAAACGGTGGAGCATGAGTGAATCTAGACGAGTACAAGCAGCAGCGCATCCCGCTCTAGAGGTTGGCGTGAGCTAAGCGCACTATAAAGGGCAGGGACGACTACGCTAGACTACGTCTCCTACCCAGTAGTAAATCTCGACAGCTGCCGTCCTCGTCCTTCAACACAAACCAAAGCCACTGTGAACAAAGTCACAAACCCACCAATGCCCGCTGAAATAAAGCGTTAGTCATCAAATTGACAGACACGTTCACGGTGGGACGACTGCTCAACAAAACAAGTAAAGCAACTCAGCAAATAAGCGACCAAATCAAACACAAACTGGTATCGTGGTGTAGGCTCGATCGGCTAAACTCTACCCAAAATCGGTACTCCTCTAACACTACTCACACATTCCTACCACTAAATGGCAATATTGTATTAAAGATATCGAGAAGAGAAAAAACTATCCAGTCAGTAATGCAGGCATTTCTAACCAAAACCGACGTGTTAATTAATCACGGGTTCGGGATGTGGGAAGGTTTCAAAAAGGGGGCCACCGTCTAAAGGTGAGACAGAGTTGAAACTTACTGAAACGCCTAATCAGACTTCCGGTAAACGACGGCTGCGGGCTGACTACGCTCTCCTCCCTGTCTCTTAGATCTTTGAGAGACTGAACCTCTGGTTTCTGAAATTTGATATTTGGTACAGATAACAGTCTTTGGTCTCTCTTATCAGCAATCTTTTTCTTTACATGGCGTGGTGGCCGCACCGGACATCCATCTTCATCCACCAGCTCCAAATTATCAGGTCTCAACGCAAACCCGATTTTTCTGCTGTTCCCCATTTCGTACTGGGTCCCAAGCGAACCCACCACAAAAGGCGTGTCACTGTCCTCCCCTGGCGAAAACTGTATTTCGGCTGGAAACTCCTCGTATACTTCTTTTTGGTCCTCTTTACCAAGAGTTAACGTCAAATCGATAACGCTTTGATTGTCGATAACCGTATTTTCATCGGATTCCGGCGACGATTTGATATCGTCTAGATTGTCTGGATCGGGCGAAACGTCCGAGTAAAAAATCGAATTCCTTTTCTCTTTTAACGGGTTCTTAATCTTAATATCCACTCTGGATAGCTGTCTCTTAAGACCTTTCCAAGTGGAGGATTTCCGTCTTGTGGCGGCTTGGGGTATCGGAACGGCTTTGTCCTCCTCTAGGGCCTCGGAAGCTTGTTCGACAGGGGTGGGGCAGGGGCAAGAGGAATAGGGACTTTCCGGGGATCTTCCCATCTACAGGCATGCACAGGCCCGGGTAAACAGAAAGCAGAGGTTCTCATCAGCAACTTATGGTATAAACAGCAAAATAGGATAACTGTTAAGGTGCTGTCAAATGGCAGTGCAATCACGCCTATAGCTCAGAGAAAAATAACATTTCCTGACGCATGTACTGTAACTGCACGGTTTCTTAAACAGCAATTCTATATGGTTGGTTTATTATAAGAGACGGTGTGGTTTATAATATGTGATGGAAGAAATTCGTACCGTCATGCTAACGATTTGGCCGTGATGATGGTACTCATTCGCTTTTTGCGCAACTAACCTGGTCTATGCTAGGGCTACGAGGTTGTCTGTCGTCCATGTTTACCGGAAGGATATCGCTGGCGGTTCCTCCTCGCTTCGGACTCCTCGGGACTCTGGAATATGGGTCTTGGGCGCCGTACAGGTCGGGACTGCCGACGTTTAAAAGGCAAACTTTCTGTTCTATATCTATTATCACAATTCCCGCTTCGTTACCATAAGCCATCCTGGAAAAACACCAAGTAAGGGAATCTGGCTGTTGGGTCCTCCGGGACTAAAGGCTGTTTGGTCATAAAAAAGTGTTTTAATAACTTAAAACCGAGTTGATTGTAAACGTTTACTGAAAACTGATCCTTGTATGGAAAATTTTGTGCTGAAATCGAATCCAAAGGTAGTTTGTTGAACTACCTTCAGTATGAAAAAGAAGTTTTTGTAAAAAAATTTGAAAAACTTAAATTAGGCAAATTTTGTGTTTACCTTCTCACGTCTCCTTTCTACATATAAAGATAAAAATTTCATTTTTTTGCAAAAGATTCCTCAATTTTGTTGATGTTTAGTGAAGTTGTTTAAATTAGCTGCTTAATCATTTTAAATAAATATAAATAATCAATAATAATTTTGTTATCAAATCCCGTTAAAATATTATTGATCGTATCTAAAGGAATAATCTTTACTACTCATTAATCGAAAAACTCGTACTTGAGTTTGGAAGTCACTTATTTCAAACAATTACGATGAAAAAGATAAAAAAAATGATGAATTACATTGTACAAAATTGTTTTTGACATGACATTAATTGATTATTTACCATTTTTGGCCCCATAAATGTATATAATACAAAAAATGAACTGTAAACAAAGAGAAGTCGGAAAGCTCTTGACGGTGCTAATAAGTAACTTTCAATTGCTATAACTTGGTGACTGTTACAGATAGTGAAATGATTCTTGCACCAAAAACTTTACTTAAACTATTAGCTTCATCTCATACAGGATATGTCTAAAAATTGACGCCCGTGCTTTTGGGGTTTGTTTCAATGGACTAAAACAAATCGAAAATTACGAGTAGAAAATTTTCCAATTGCCTTCATTACCAAGATATTGATAAGTTGATAACAAATAAAAATTTTAACGATTAGACTTTAAACTTTATTAAAAACGAATAATATTAAGAAGCAAGATATTTTCCACATCTGTGGTTACAAAATATGCTCAAATACACTTTGGAAAACTTTCCGCATATGCCTTAACCGCAGCAGGGGCATTATCATTACACACAGTTAATTCTTTTAACATATCTCCGAATTCTCGGTTACAGTTTACAGTAGTATCGTTCCATTTTAAATATAAAAACCGAAGGAAATTATTTGTCACTAGACAGAACTATTCAAAAAAAAAAATTAACATCCCTGCTGGTATGGCCACCTAAAAGTTATGCTGGACAAATACTCGTTGTTGGAAAGGCAGCATAAAACTAATTACTTTCACTTTTGTCAATAATTCGATAACGAAGTGGAAACATTTCTGCTCTTAATTTTCGATTTGTATTAGCCCTCTGAATCATATTCCAAAAGCACGGGCGTTCAATTTTGAGACATCCTGTATAGGGGTCTACCTTGTATCTCGTATCTCTTTCTAGTTTCTAGTTTTATCCCAAAGGAAGACATGAGAATGTACACACTTTCCCAATTATAGTTTTTTCAAAATTTTAACAAAAACCTCTTTCATAATGAAGGCAATTCCAAATTGGAAAATGACCTTTGAATCTGAATTCAGCGGTAAATTTAAAAAAGAATCAGTTTTATGCAAAAATTTATGCTGGTAGAACAGTTCCCATTTAAAACACTTAGTTTTTTGAATCTGCATAAAGAAATAGTATTTAAAGCCAAAAGTTTCCAAAGCAGATGTCTGGCAGGGTCAGCCTACCCTTTTAAGCGCCCGACTGTAACTTTGTGTTCGCAGTAAATCTTTTAAAGAGCTTTGACACAATCAAATCACAAGAGGCTTTACCGTGATAAAGCACAACTTACAGTCCGTATGAACTATTTATAGTAAGAGCAGTAATATGGCTCGGAGGTTCTCCATTGTTCCAAGGGGTTAAACAAACTAATTGTGCTTGAAAACCGGGAAGTTTCTTTTGGATACCAGCACGAACCTTAAGCGTCGGTGTATCCTGTAATTCAGTGCCGTCAACCCACCTAATCGTTTCAAACCCTTTTAATACTTTTTTATTGTCGAAATCCAACATATCCGATCCCGCTGATCCGGGTCCGGAAAATTGGCAATCCGGCGAAATTTCCCCTTCCTCAGGAACTTCGTAAACTATAGGAATCTCCAATACCTACCAACACGCAATTTACAATGCAAATCGCCCTCATTTCACCTAATCACGTACAGTAACTTCGTCGTTACTCTCCGACTTCTTATACGTGAACAAAATCACATGACTCGACGCTCCGGCGACACAGAGCTTCCTAGACTCGGGACACAACGAAATTATTTCGATGGCAAACGGATCCTCCTCTTTATCCAACGACCTCGCGCGCTGTTTCTCGAAAATTTTCGCCGTTTTCAGCTTGTACAAGACCTGGAGTGTGCCGGCGCTGGCATCCCAAAACTTTATGCTGCCGTCGGCATGCCTAAAACGCCGGCAATTAACATCGCGTTCGATAAAATCCACTTCTAAGGCTGGGGAGTTGCCGTACCCTGTGAGGATAATTTCGCTGTAGCTGCAAGATTGCGCCGACCAAGAGCCTCCACTAACAGGCCAGTCCATCTCGGAGAAACCTTGTCTTTTATTCCCGCTCGCCCTGCCGACGTAGTAAAACGCCGGGATTAGATCAGCAGGACAATCCGCTAAGTAACTGCAACACGTCACGGGAGATTCATGAATATCCATGGGATACGGATTCTCTAAACAGGGAAACCCAGCCGTCTGTAAATCCATCACTACTAAGTCGTTCTGTAGTAAAGCTATTATTGCGTAAGGTTCCTGCAGTTCTGGAAAAAAAGACTTAGCCCTTTTTGTTCGAAAATAATGGTTTTGCTGCGTACCGTTACTATAGAAGGATTCGCACAAAGTAATAAAATCAATAACGTTACTTTCCATTTCTAACACAGTGGTAGTTTTATTATGTACAACAGTTATGCTAGGTGTCCTGCCGGCTTGGTCGTAAGGCATTCCACCCGAAAATATCACATATGCTTCTCTAAAACAAAACGATTTGGCAAGTGCTTAAAACACAGCGAACTTGTAAACAATAGTACTCTCTCCGTTCCAAATAATTGTCGATTTACTTTTTTAAGCGATTATTATCAGTAGTTATTTAATTAAGCAAGGAAAAAATTATTCTTGCGGGTCGACGTTTGTTAAAATAGTTTTTGTAATTCTGGATATCTTAGAGAATAAAGAAAGAATTTGAAAATCCCGCGACAGTTCAATTTTGTTGATTAAGGGACACCTTTTCGGGGTACTCTTCAAATTTGCAGCACTTACTCTCGTTGTAATACAAATCAGCCCCATGTGTACTGCAAAAGAAAGGTATTTGGATCAGGAATTCAGTCCAGTTTTTTGAGTTTCAATTATTAGTTTTTATTAAAATTACGCCCAAGTTCTCTAAAAATGAAAGAGAAGCTCTGAAAATTAACTCCAAAAAATATGAAAAGTTTGTTCGTAATGTCATTTGTGTTTACCATTAGAATTTTCATTCTGGATACTGTTTTTTGGTGTAGATTTCAATGCACATTATTTGAAAAAACACTGTTTAAATTAAAATAGTAAAAGCATTCTGTTCGCTAGAACAAAACGGTTTGTTCCAGCTAATTCTACGGTTCATTTTACGTATTATACTACTAGTTTTTTATTACAAAATTTCTGAAAAATTTTGTTTAAAATTCTAATGGTCAATTTTACTGAAAAACGATGTTAAACAACTTTTTCGCGAAAACTATTGGTCGGAAAGAAAGTTTTACCCGTTTTATGTTCAGAGGATCAAGTTATATATATCTTTTGAAAGCTTATTTTATTGCCTTTAACGTAGTACACACGTTTCGATTATTGTTTCTCTTAATGTGAGAACTCGAGGTAGTATTAAGTGCGGTTTGGCCAAAAATCATGAAAAAACTTGCAAATCTCATTTTTCACAAGTTCATACATAAGCACTTTGCAAAAGAAGCAAGTCGTAACTCATGTGCCATATTAGATAGGCAGCCTGTAGACAATACTAACTGCAGATGTTGGTACAGAAAGTTTTCTGAAGGTAAGTATTCCAAGATTTCACATAAAAGAAGCATTTTTTTGGTTATTTTTTGATGCCATTCGGAATTGTGCATTGGGAGCTGCTACCACGAGGCCAAACCGTAACATCGGATGTCTTTGGTGTCCAACTCGACCGCGTACAAAAAAATTTAATTGCACAGGGAGTCAAGACAGCTCATGTTTTCTTCCACCAGGACCACGAAAAAAGACGAAATTTACATCAGCCTCGAGCAAACCTGAACGAGTTCGAATTTATTCGAATAGTTTTGCCATCATTGAAAAAATATAAGAAATCGAAATGGGGGCATACAAAATGATACATTTTAAAAACGTTTATTTTTTTTTACAAAATTGGACACTTATTTTGGAAGAAATAAAATTCCTAATCGGACACTTATTTTGGAACGGAGGAAGTCAATGAATTTAGTTTTTAATTAATACTTTGTGTTAATAGTGGTTGTTGCGAAAAAGATCAGAGGAAAAAGTTAAAATTACCCCGTCCTTGATGACTTCCATTCAACCTTATTTATGGGTTTACATTGTTCCGCCTTGCCATCTTTGTTAACTTTCGCTGCAACGAAATACTTTGAGTTTTATATTCTTTGTGGGGGCATAGAGGACGCACCATGAGGCTGCGATATACAAAGATATTTCGTCCTATCTTTAATACTCCATGTCGTTAATGTTCCATCGGCATGCGAACACATGAACTGTTTGCCTTCATGGTGCCACGCTACACTTTTTAATTCTGGAGTTTGCCATCTCATTTCAGCCGATTTGTTCCTCAAATCCCAAAGAACAACCTGACCGCTTTCATAACCTATCAATAACTGAGAACATCAAGGATTTGATTATTCGTTTATATTTGATCAAATCGTACACCTTTTACCTTACTAGCATCTAAAGGGTTATCACTTAAATGGACTAGAGCGCCGGGATGAGTCTTTCGAGAACTAGAATCAATTTTTAATTATTGGCGAGATCCGAAACTTCGATTCAAGATTACAGCCGAAGTTTTCCACTAAATAAAACACTATTAATTTATTTCGTGTTTCGCCCTGCTAATAATTTAGATTCTATCAGAGAGAACATCCTGTGTAAGAAAATTTCGACTGCAACAGGAAATTATTCGTGGCACACTCACACTTCTATCGCTTTGTTCCAGTTAATGACGTATCCCGACAAAGCGAAGGTTTCAATGTGGACCACATGGACATTGCCACGTTCAGATCCCACGTAAAGCCATTTAGATTGTAATGGTAGATGCATGCAGGTAATCCTGCATCAAACAATGCCATTAGTTGCACTAACAATTTAATTTATTTCAAGTGATAAATCCGCTTCAAAGCAAAAAAGTGCCACGACAAACTTTGCTTTTATTTCTAAAGTTCTCGCGTTCGCTCCACTGCTAGGTAATTATAATCTCGATCGTCAAATAAAATAAAAACAGAAGAGGTAATCTTTCAAGAACAAGAATTTCTGCAATATTTTGAGAATTTACGACTCGAATATAAATGCAAATCCGAACTATTAAGGACAATGCAACTTCTGGGTTTGCTCTTGTTATAGGTACAATCATCTTCATATTAGAACCAGGAGATAATTCCCTTTAATTTATTGATGTAGTCTTAAAGTGAAATTATTGTGAGCGAAAGATTAAATTTCGATTAGCAACGAGAGGGAGACGCACAAACCTTCCGGTATTATCATCAATTCTCTTTAAATTAACTTAATTCCTCCAAATGCTGATTAATATTAAATCTATATGTACAAAGCAGCATTATTTATTGTTCGAGTGATTTATATTACGAACAAAGTTAACACTGAAAAGACTCAGCACTAAGCGTAAAAACCATGTTAAAAGAAATTTCCCTTATAAATTGTTCTTCGCTTGGAAACGTCAAGGACGCTCTTAAAACTTGGAATATTAATAATTGTAATTTATTTCACCATTTCTTAAACTTGTCCTTCCAAAAAAAAGTTCAGCCAAGGTTTTATCAATTAAGGAAAAATTGCAACAATTTGAAGTACTTGTTGCGTAACGATGAAAAGAATGCAATGACAAGCACTTCGGAAACCCCTTAGGCTCGAGATTTTTATTCAGGATGTTAAATAAACGAAGGGGGAAAATTTGGAGTACAGTGTCATCCGTTTGTGTACAAGTTTTAATTTATTTCCTCAAATAAGGAAAACAGTGTTTTTGCGAGCAAGCATTTAGAGCTTTAAGCTTTATTGCTAGAATGTCATTTACAGTTTTCCCTTACTTTGGTGCACAAAGAAAGATCTGAAGGAAACGCTGGATCTGAATTTCTAAAATTAATCTCGTACTACCAAAAAAAAGTGTACTTTTAAATACCATGCGATTATTTGATTGTAGGTATAATTATAGAGTAGACGATTTTTTCTTTATGACTGACAAAGTAGTGCCAACTGAAGGGAAAAAATGTATTTTAATTAAATAATTACCGTTTGAAATTGTTCCATGAAAGATGGAAGTCGGTGATAATAATAATAGTTTATTGGATAATATGCAAAAGATTAATCCACCATATAGTTATAAAAGAATGACAGTGAACATTGTAAAAACTTAAATATTTCTTTTATTTAACAGAAATTTTATTATTTCACTCTTCAGCTTAATTAATTATGATCAGCGTTTACATACAAGTTAAAAAATATTAAAGTTTAGTCTAATTATGGACTTAAACGATCACATGGTCTTTTGGAAGGAAAGATTGCGAAAGTATTGCACTTAAACTAACGTTAAAATACCTAGAATGATTTCTGTCTTTTACAGATTCACAACGATTTAAAAGGAACAGCAGGTCTTTATCGTAACAAGAATTTAATTGTATAATAGACTTTAAATAAAAATTGTGGATGTGCCTGGCCAGAGTTATCCCGGCGCATCCACCATCAATAGTTTTAACCAAAAGTTAAAAAAAAGTTGAAAAAATAAAAAAGCTGTTACGGCAAACTACTAATTTTTCTTAAACACCTTCCAACGCTGAGAGGTTAATTGATGATTGATACATTTCTGTGAGAGATCGACATTTAGATAAGGAAAATTTATAACGATCCTGTTCTCTCACAACCTACTCGTTGCAAGTTCTGGGAGGAAAAAACCTACATCAATTTCTCTGATCTAATAAGAGATTAATTTACTGACTTCTTAGTTGACAAGGTATAATTTTATTGACTCGTCTGTATTTAGAAAAACAGGCCTTAGAAATCAAACAAAAGACGGTCAAATGGGTCAATGCCAAATAAAATTGTGTAGAATTATCAGAAAAAATTGTATCCTTTGCCGAGGAATAATATACCCTATGAAATAAATGCCATCATAGATCATCCAATTTGGGTGTTATTAATATCAAGTCTAAAAAGTTTAGTTTTTGTGGGCATTAAAAGGAACAATAAAAAAATGAAAACATCTTAATAAGATGTCTTAACTGTAATATTGTAAGCCTAATTATTTATTTACTGTCGTTGATCTATAGCTACTATAATATTAATTTTTATTTGTTCAGGTAGATACAGGTATCGTATTATTCCGTTATTTAATAAGTCCTTCGATCGTGACTATTTATTGACCTACCTAGCAATTGGAGGTTCTTTAAAATTTAAACGAAAAATAAAACCAACAGCTTTGCTGTTTCAAGCTAAGAATTCAACTTTAAATAATTTTGATGTGACTTTTAAAACTTGGCATTTTCTCCCCTTAAAACTTGCGATGAGGGCATCTCGTGAAAAATTGATACTCACTTTTCCTTTTGAAACTTGAGGCTCTGAACAATCTGCGGAACTTTCTGCCTGAAATTCCAGAGGTGTAGCGAGTCATCTGCCGTTGCGGAAACTAAAGCTCCTTCATTAACAAGAAACTGTAAATGAAGGACGGCTGAAGACCCTGGAGAACCATCGATGTCATGTCGGACGTGAATGTCGACGCCTGGTTGGCCGAGTCTGATCCTAGTTAAGGAGAATACCTTCTAAAATTCAATATTCGGCCGAGATCAGATAACTCGGACACGCGTCCAGAGATCGATTAGCACGATCCTTATTAACACAAGGCTAGCTTTAATAACGGACGACACGACAACATGAATTCGACCCTTCAAGATTTCACGTAAATGTCGGCAAGACTCGAATTAAATTTTCCTGGATTAGAGACAGAGTGAAGCTCTCACGGGCTCGATGCCGTCCAACAAGTTATCGCAAAACATTCATCCCATTGATATTCAATGTGAAAATTGTGCAAAGCAAATAGACAGCTTTGGCGGTGTTCCGTTTCGGTTTTATATTTTGTTACATGAAAACGGACGAGATACGCTCGTCCAATAAAAATATCAACTTAGTGCTGGAAGGGGATTTGACTGTACCTGCGAGTTTTTTAATGCAGGAGGGTTGACACAATAAAACGTTTTTTACAACAGGACTAACAAATGGTACGGTCGTTTTCTCGTTTTAATTAACTTGTAAGGTCGTATAGGAAAATGACTTCGCTGGCACTGATCGATATCTAACTGACAAGAAATTTTATGATCAAATATTAAAGAAGCGTTTCTTCTAGATCGCTACTGTTGACACTCTAAATTACTAGACACGAATAATCTATTTTGGGAATTTTGAACACACCTGACTGACAACCCTTGTGCTTTCTTTGTGAATTTTTTATCAAACGCTGTTAAACGAAATAAATAAAACATTAAAAAATCGCCCCAATTATTATCACACTTTATTAAATAATAATAGTCAGAAGTTGGACGTAAGAAAATACGAACAATTCTCTCAAATCAAATCGCGTTTATAAATCCGTCCTGGATTTAAGTTTTCCGATATGAATTCGATGCAAGTTTTTATGGACTCTCCTTTATTCCTGTTTTCTCGAAATTCAAGCATCTCTTATCGAAAATGCATTAAATATGACATCTAAAACCTTTACAGCCACTCGTCGATTCACGCCGGAAAATTTATCATTAAACTTTTTGCGCTTAACGTTCATTTGACGTCTATTAACAAGCCAGAACTGTCGTAATTACGTTAATAAACCCGAGCAGTTGCAATTATGCTACAACAGTGTCACATTCTGCGCCAAACTACCTAGAATTCGAGGTCCGTTATGGCCCGGCATTAACCACTTAATGACATTCACCACCAAAAACTGAAGATGTCATCTGCAGGCGCAACTGGCTTGTATAGAGGTTTTAAGTTTGAAGCGGGCCTATTGAACCTTTAATTACCAAGCTGCTCAACTTTGAGACACAAATTAAGACGAAAGGACAAAATTTGGTGGATGCGCCGGGATATCAAATTCGTAATAAAATTCAATGCATTTGTAACTAGTAGCGAACAACGTTATAACTCTGCAAAGTTACGAAAAGAAAACAATTTTAATACAGGTGGAATGTATACATTAATCGCATTTAACAACACTGAGAAACTTTAGCGTAAAGAAAAGGCCATTAAAGCATATTTATCTTAAAATTAAACGTTTAAACTTTGCACTTTGTACTTTTTTAATGAACAAAAAATAATAAGATTTTGCAAGGTAAAAAAAGAACAAAGAGGAAGATGAATATTTTTAAGTGTCAAGATATGAATTAGTGTCTTCCAATGCAGCAAATATTGATTCTTCAAATCCCCAGTGTAAGCGGTCCTAGTCAAACAAAAATTGACTTCGCCATGCAATAAAATGTGAACAATCAAGTAAATTTAATTAAAAATTTGTCACTTTGTCTCAACTAATTAGTATAAGATTTTACTTTCGCAAATATAGTTTAAATTTCGAATAAGTGTATTAAAGATGCATTTCGGTGCAATTTAAGAAGGTGAAAAACACATTCTTTTTCTTTATACTCTTAACAATGAATGACTGACAGACTATTAAGCTGCACTAAAAAGACTTCCATTTCGGGTAGTCTTAAGATAAAGAGTAATTTTCTGTTTCGTTATTTTCTTTTCTAAAATCCGAAGTTAATTAATAATTACATAGTGCAAATTTATCTAAGAAAAATATTACAGAATACATCTAGAAGAATGTAACAGAAGTTTTCATAAGATAAGAGAGAATAAATTTAATAATGAAGTCCTTGTTACATTATATTAAATATTACATCATATTAAATATTACAGAATACGTCTGGAAGAATTTAACAGAAGTTTCCATAAGATAATAGAGAATAAATTTAATAGTGAAATCCTTGTTATTACTGAATACGAAACAACACATAATGATGATGTCTATCTCAGGATCGATTCCCCGTGTCGCCAGTAAACAATACACAAACTTTTATTATACTTCAATTGAGGCGTACCGTAACAATTTGATGCTCCTCTATTATTCACGACAATTTGCACGGCAATAAAGTGGCTTTTAACTCGGATGCACTTTAACGAAAATACTCGTCTCTGTGTCGATGGCTCATTAGGGCTTGTAGGGAGTATTCAACTGGTTATGTCGTTTGGATAATCTACGAGCAACAACTAGGATGACTTCCGTCCCCAGTCAAACCAGTGACAATGCTAACTGTGAATTATCTTTTTCAAGAGACTTTCCACATTTGCAAAGTGAAAAATTGCAAACGAAAAACCAAACGCAACGGTGGAAATTTATCTTAATTCAGTTTTATTCGTAACGTGAAGGTTACAAATTAAATAACCAATCATTCAGGTTCTCTTTTCCGCGTTGTTTTACGGTTCGCAAAGGGACTTGGACAGTGGCATCAGTGATTTATTGTGGGCCAAAGTGCTGGCAGCTGCAAAAGAATATTTAACGTTCTGGGGGAAACATTTTAGTTGAATAGATGGGGGAAGCTTGTCTATTTAGGTGCGTTATCACAGTTTATGGGCTATAATGTTGTATTAATTCCGTTAAATGGCGTTTCTATGAGGACATGCATATTCGGCCGGAACTTCATCAAAAGCGACAATCTACCCTGGACCAGAAAACCAATACCACATTTACATTTCAAATTTGAATAAACCAACAAATCCACACCAAAGAATCAGCTCATTGTGTTTATTCATGCATGATGTTCGCTGTACAGTTTTCAATCCGAAATTGGAAATGATCTTTTGTTTGCTAGCATAATGTTTATAACATTTCATCAAAGTTTCAACAAAAAAGGAAATTAATATGTTATTCGAATCCATTCCGACGTTCTATTCCAAAATGCAACAATGAGCACATAATTAAAAAGTGGGAGGCAGAAATCCGAAAAAGAATTTCGCATTGATTATTAAGGTTCACTGCTCAATAATTTTAATCTCACGGTTTTCATCAAATTTACTGGATTAAAAGTTTAAACTTCCATTTTTAAAACATCAATCGTACATTTACAATGCATAACTTCTTTGTTGACTTTAATTTCGTAAAGAATCTTAAAATCTTATCCTAGTAGAATTTATGAATACATATTAACACACCCACACACCCTTTAATCTATTTCCGGGCTAGAAACACGTTTCGAATTAGCATAATCTATATCCCTGAGGATAGCGAAATCCCCGATTTGTTGTCCCCAAAGGTCAGAGTGCGATGTGTCACAACGATAAGACTGTCACGTGATGGGCAAAATGTGACTTTACGTCCCATGCACATTGTTATCGAATTTTATTGTGAAATGTACATGTCTCAACTGCCAGGTGTTGCTTAATGTCACGATAAAAACGTAAAAAATACGTCCTGTTCAAAGAAACAAAATCCTACAAGCATGAACTGGAAATTTGAACAAAAACCGATGTTTTTCCGGGGAAATAGTATTTGTCAAGTGGAGAAATTGGACACGAAAGCGTCTTAGCTGGGTTTAATGTTTTTGGCGAAAAAGAGCTGTTTACACGTCGAGAAAGTCGGAGTGATAAAGCTTCATTACATTTGGTTAGCAATTAGAAAAAATGGCGTTCTGGTTTATCTTGAATGCTAATTTCTGTCTTAAAACTGTATAAAATTCAGTGTGACCAATAAAATGGAATATTTTTCTTAAATTTGAAAAATATTTAAACTGGGAAATCTAAAATGGGGAGAATTCTTACGAATCAAAATTATTACGAAGAAGATAAAGAATTGAATGTGTGTCTACCTTTTCAACACTTAAACAATATTTTGTGGATTCAGTCTGAAAAGGAAAACTCAAAGTTTTGTTGAGTGTTGATGCGGTGGTGATGTGAAATGGAAAAGAAGCTCCACACCATAATGCATTAAAATGAGTGAAAAAAAATACTCATAAAACGATTTTCATGTCGGATCGTGGATAAAAATCTGATACGTCCTACTTAAATTATGGTTCCAAGTAAAAGTAAAAAATCAAATTTCAATTAAAAATATTAGGTACCCAAATATATTTTTTTTAACCAACGAAAATATCATACGAGTTTGTCGCAACCTATCCAACACATACAATAAAAATTTCGTTTAAAACCTAGTTTATATTTAATAAATATATTAAAATAAATAAGTGATCAGACAGGTACAAAAAATATTTGTGCGAGCGCTAACAACAATGTTTGGACGAACACATTTTTGCAAGTAAAATGCACGTCAAGCTAATGAATCTTTATAAGTATAAATTGAAGACGTACGTTTATTTTGTAAGTTATGAACTATTTAAAAACTATTTTAAAGCACTTGATATTTAACATAAAATTAAAACAAAAAAAACAGGAACAACATCTAACAACTAATTGTTTGGACAAAAAAAAACTTTTTAGTAATTTGTGACATCTTTAATTGGCTTTAATGACGACTCGTCTTACCGCTGGCATAGTTTTAATGAATCTGTCACAGAATTCTGGAGTTTTATTGATCCAAAAATGTTATTTTATTTTTTAAATCTTTCAATGACCACTGAAGAAGATTTCTAAGATAACTTTTCATTTTGTGCCAAGAAGACACAATGATATTTAAATCAGGGCTATTTGCTGGCCAAGACATAACATTAATGTCAAAATTACCGAATCATATATTTTTTTAAATAAAAATACCTGGGGGATATAGTTTTTCTGTCGGTGATGGTAATAAACGTCTTTGCACTCTTTGCAAAATGTATTTGATGGTGTTTACTGTCACCGAAATTCATGAGTTGTCGCCAGAAGTGAAAACTTGGTTGTCCACTATCAAAGTTTTGTAATTTCTTCTATGTACAAGTATTATTGTACTTTTTGTTGTCATACGAATATATATATACTGTCCCATCTATGAACCCAAATTGCTCAAGACCCTTTGCAAATATGCATCACCATACCATTTGTTCCTTGGGAAATTTAACCGTACTTTTGAGACAGTCTTTATGAAAGATCTCTTGTTTGTTTCTTCTTACTCGTTTTCGAGAATTTCATTTTCCAATACATACATCAAATTAAGATTCATCACTAAATATGACGTTTTTCCAGTCCACTGCCATTAACTTTTGACCCACGGATTTCTCCCCTTTTTTTGAGCAGAAGTGTTTTTTTGCCTAGTTAAAATCATTATTATGGAAAGTAACATTTTATTATTCATTAGTGTGTATCTTACAAAAACCAAGTTCTGTTTTTTTATCCAACTTTGCAAATTTTTACCAAGTTCGTAGCAGCCTTAGTGTCAGAACTCGTGATCTTCCAGGACATTTTCCTTTATTAACTATTGTACCTTGCTCCCCTTATACTTGAATAATCTGTGCCATATTCAGTTTTTTGGCAACTTCTGCCAAAAAACAAATTACAAAAGTAATTCCAAAGGAATTACTTTTGTCTTTGTAGAAATTTCCACCCTTTTTGTTATTTTCAAATTCAAATTGAAAGTCAAATGATGTTAAATACAAAAACTTGTCGTAGCCCATTTTGATGTTAAATTTCTTAGCGTCCATACATTTATGGATAAATTTCATCGTTTATATATTTTTTCTGATAACTGATTGAAAATTAGACAATAAATTACAAAAAACACTTTAGAATATGTAAGAATTGCATAAGTTTGAATCCATGCAAATTATGAACAAAATGTTGTTCCAATAAAACCAGGTTGATAATTAAAAATAAAACAAGATTTCGTTCAAACATTTAGTTGTTAGGGTTCGTAGAGTAAAGGACCTTTTAGTTGCGTTTTTTACAAACTGTATCCAAAAAAGTTAAAAACTAACCTACCACTAAATATTATGTACATACACTCAGAAATGTTTTAGATTTATTGTTTTATCTACAAGCACGACTGAAAAATCGCATTCTGCTTAAACTTTTTCAATTTAAAAGTAAGGGTTTGAATTATTAGTATCCTTTGCAGACAGCAGCGAATGAGAAATGGAGTGTTTTTACTATATTCCAGAGCTCTGTCTCATTGTAAACCCATTAATCTAAAAATTAAGGACATACGACCTAGCCATAAGGGCACTTTAAATATTTAAGAAATACACTAATTTTCAATATTCAAAAATTCAGTGAAAAATAATTTTCTGTGCAGACAAATTGGATCGTAAATTTATTTTAGTGAGAAAATAGAAAAGTGTTAAGTTATACACGTCACGAATGTATTGCAGATCGTTTACCCTGAGTTCTACCCAACACAATTACCTCTAACTACTGCAATTAAGTAAATTAAAACAGTCAACTGATAAATTGGACAAATGCAACTACAATTATAATAGTATTTATTTGTGCCAGAGCGATATTTACAGTTTGTATATTTATTTAAACTTGTTATTTCAGGTCTTCAACCAACTCTGCCTGCGCTACAAAATCCACAGATGTGAAAATTCTAATTCTATCCCCATTAGCAGTCATAAAATGTGTATCATGAAATGCATCGTCCATTTCCGTTGGCATTAATAAATAACACAAACGTCGCCAACGCTTGAATTTTGCAGTCACACATTAATGAAAATCGTCGGGATTGAACTGAATAATAATTTATAGAGGGTCTCCTGACTTCGAAACATAATACGTCATCACGGTTAATTGACACTGTAATTAATTTAATTAAGAATGACAATTTGTTATTGACAAACCTTTGTAGCCCTTACACAATTTCATTTTAACTTCATTACATATAGAGCCAAAAATTCGAATTGACTGATCACATTAACTTTGATCGTATAGTTAGTTAATTAATATAACAAACGGACAAGTCAATTATGTGAGGCGTTCGTTCTAATTTTCTGCTAACACACACATAGAAAACCTACCGAATCTGGCACCTGTTACGCTTCTTTTTTGCTTATAGAAATGTTATAATTATGAACAATCAACGCCATAAACACCTCTCCTCACCTCGTCTTTCTTAATTAAGGTAAAAGCCAATTAGTTGTGGAGGTCCTTGCCTCAAATTAAATTTATCAGGAATGTAAAGAACAATAGCCGTTATTTGCATGAACGGTTACGATGTAATGAAACTGGTGGGTTGGAAAAGCTTCAACCGCCCACTCTTTAGTTTTACGTTCAAGTCGCACAGAAATTAATCAAAACACTAGAGGCTGCATCTGCATCGTTTCCTATTTTATTGCCTTCCTCTCGGACGAACAATAAATCAACGACTATGCAATTGTAAGAGGTGCTCTCAACTCTCAAATATAATAAAGGATGCTGGCATGTTCTGAAAAGGTGGTAATAAATCCTTGACATCTTCAAAAGCATCATACACCAAGAAAAAATGACGATGGAGTTAGTTAGTTGGCTAGTTCTCCCGAAATCATTTTTTTTCATGACAACCATTTGGTGTAGAAGAATTCGAAAAAACTAGTGAAAAAAGAAATGATAAAACACATGTTTTATTTATAAAGTTTAAAAAAATTATACATCTAGCTTTGCGTGATAACATGTCACATGTAAACGATCGTTGTTATTTTATGTTGTCTGCAAGTAACAGGTGGAAACAGTCGCATTTCTTGAAAATACTAATCCTTCAACATCAACTTTTTGGTGGCTACTCAATAAAGCTGTAAATAACTGACCGTTGATTCTGTAGTGCAAACATAGGTTTTCCTATTCAAATTCAAAATAGTTATCCAAACTCTGAAACGGATGGATTAAATAATACCGGAAGTGATCCTTTTCACTTAACAATTTCCAAATTGTACACAACATTGTTTACCTCATTGTAGCTAAATTCGGAACACAAAGCAGTAACACAATTTTCGGTGTTTGTTACAGATTTAACTTCATCAGATACGGTGGCTTTGTTGCCAGTATTAATTATTCTATGCATCATTAATGCATTTATGAAAATATAACGCAAAATTAAATCTCTGAAATGAGCTCAGAATTGGTAATAAAAACGCAAACAATAAATATTTTGGCTTTGTTACAAGTAGTCTAATTGCGCTGGAGAAGCTGGCAACAATTCCCATTACCACGAAGCCCTGAATTGCCTAAAGTTGCCTATAAATACGTCATATGTCAGAGCTCGGAAGGCATCCATAAACGTGTACAAATAGCTCACGATCAACCATTCCGTTGTAAGCGTTGTCAAATGCCTAAACGCAACATTTTTCTTGGCAGATTTGTGTTAAACTTTCCCTCATAGTAACACGGAATATAAAGTTTTATTTGTTCGAACATCGCTCGCAAAAGACATTTCTCAAACACGGAATGCTTCTCGCAAACCCAATATTTGTGTATGATGATTTAAACTGAAAATTTATAGGTTTACCTGAACCAACCGCTTTGATTAATTCAATTTTATGATTCGTTAAACGGAACAGGCTCACTAGAATCGCTTCCTTGTTTGTGGGTGGTTCCACTAAACGCAATTCGAACACATTCAGCTATATCAAAAGACGAAATCTCTATTTCCCACTTTATCAAAGACGGGTCAATAGGAGGAAAAAAGGAGGAGTGAAAGAAACGTAACGAGATACTCGTGCAAGCAGAGGATGCTGGCATGACGGAGTCTATCGGGATTTTAAGCATCATAAAGACTGACTATTCTAAAAGATGCTTTGTCGAGTGCACCCGATCCGTATCGGAAATGGATTTTCACATCTTTATAAACTTGACGTACAAAAGCATTGAGAGAGCTCGAGAGACATGCAGATGAATTTTTTAGGAAAACTAAATTTTCTTGAAACTCTGGTGGAAGACAATAGCAAATTAACTGTTTGCCAAAATTAAAATCTGTCCCGTGTGGATGAATTTTCAGTTTGAGAATCCGCAGCTTTCCAGGGCATAACTAGGTGATACGACCAAAGCTCAGTTTTCCGGAACGTATTAAAAAGCACTCTATTTTACAGCGAAAGCATTAAGCACATGAACTTCTTGTCATCTGTTACCTATAACCTTAAAATTTTGTAGATCTTACCGAGATTGAAAAAGATTGTTGAAGTCGTAATGTAATCATTCGTTTTTTCCGACTTTACGCAGTGTTAGTCAAAGCAAGCAATTAAAATAAATTGATATCTCAATTTTCGAAGAGCAAGCAACTCTTTTCTGCCGAAGGCCGAAGGCACGCTTCCTTTGCAAGTCATTCCGTCGAAATTATTGAAATCTAATTTAAAAGATATTGGGTAAGATATTGGCAATTCAGTGCGTTCTCCTGATTCATGAAACGGCAATTTATATGCAGTCAGATTAAATCTCGCCTCTAAATATTGACATTATTGAAGCGTGGCCTTTAAGCATGCCCACGTATGTTGAGATAGGCAAACGAAACTAGCCACAGACCGTAATCCAACTAATCCTGAAAGTTATTCCTTTGTACACCCTTTTTTTCGGATTGTCCTATAAAACTTGGAAGCAATTTTAGACTCACACAATGACGAAAAGGGAAGGTTTGCGCTTCTTCCTGATGGTCTTGACATAAAACTTTCGACGCGTCCGGACTTCGAATAAAACGTTGAGACAAATCGCTCGATTTTGTGTTCAAGGGGTGATCTACGGGGCATATCTATTAAAAATAAGATTCCAAGAGGACCCTCCTTCTCCTAATTCCTCCTTTAAGGGAAGGTTAACGGTAAATCGATGCCAGCACAAGGTTGTTAAGCACGAGAACTGGGCAGATGCTGTTTCCGTTAATGTGTTTGAAACAGCCCGATCAAAGACACACGTTGCAACTTCTCCAGTGAAATTTCCATACGGTTTAACAGGTTGAACAAACCAAAAAGCGCTTCAATGAAATTTTTCTCGACGTAACCACATTCACCACTCTCATATTCTCAACTCTAATTCACTTTTTCGAAACACTATCAAGAATTCCTTGTCTCGTCGTGAAGCTCGCTCGACTCGGGCGCAAAACTTTATAGTTGTTTTTCTCGAGAAAGGGGGAAATGTTTAAAATATTAAAGCAGAACTGGTAAAACCGCTTTAACGTTATTTCCGGGGTCTGGAGTGAGCTTGCGGAAAAGTCGCTAACCGAGTGTGTACCGGAAGGGTCATATCTGATATGGCTGAATTTAAATAATGAACGGGCTTGCAAAATGTAAACCTGCAGTTTGGCTTGTTGTAAATCCTGCAAACCACAATCAGCCGCATTATCACGTAAGGATTTTATTGGACGAGATCACAGAGCTTTGCAGGATCAAAGAGGAATTATCGCGGACGGCATGCACTGACTCAGCGCCAATTATCCTGTTTACACAACCCCTATTACATCAAGGATGACAACTGCAACATTGCAGTTACTTGTAATTGAAGTGTCACTAGTTTTGTCCTTCGATATGTAATTAAAAAATTACAAAAAAATAAAAACATACTGACGAAAAACAGGACCAACATTGATGGTCAAAAACCTCCAGATAACGAATCACTGATATTTATTTTTCTTAATAGAAAATCTGAAGCATTTTGCTCATATCGATAAATAATAGTAAAATATACGTGCTATAAAATGTAAAAAATATGCAAACAAAATTTGGACCTTGATTTGTACTTAATTTGGTGATTTTCCACATTATTGTTGACGAAATCTCGCCAAAAACAGTTTTATGCTCAAAAACATGATCAAACCATTGAAAATAGCAAATCCTATGCGACATTTCACGTAATTGGTTGGGAGGTGGCTTTATTTTCAACGAAATCGCGAAATAATTGTATTTTTGATTGGGGAACGTTCTAAAACGTTGAAAAACGGCACAATATGCGATTTAATTCAATTTAATTTTCACTTAGTTTGTAACGAAATCTCGCGAAGATAAAATTCTTGTCTCAAAAACACGATTAAAACTTTAAAAATAGCAAAAATGATAGCGCTTTATTTTTAACGAAATTTTGTGTTTCTGACTGAAAAACGTGAAGCACTCAAAAATTGTCGTAGTTTCGATTTAATTTGGAGATTTATCGCTTTATTTTTAACAAATCACTTAATAGAAAATCTGAAGCATTTTGCTCAGGGATGGGGGAGTAAATTACTTGACGGAAAATACATCGTGTTTTACACGTAAAAAATACGTAATTTACACCATCTCTTTAGATGTAAAAAACGATAAAAACATAAAAAACGTAAAAACGCTAAAAAATAGATTTTTTTTATTTAAAATACAAACAACGATTCGCAAAAGAACTCAAATAAGATTTTTAAAATGAATACAAAATATTATTCTAAAAATCAACGAAAAAACAAATTAACGTAGGTTCACTTTTAGTCCAGATCCTCGTATAAATTATTTCTTGGTCGAGCCATAATCGTGAATTTTATTGAAAAACGAAAAATCAAAGAACTCAAGATACACACACATCGACAACATTACATGTACTTAACCTTCTAACCAATATATTACATTTTTTACTTATTTTGCGTTTTTTACACATTTTACGTTTTTTACGCATATTTTAAATGTAAACGTAAAACACGTTTTTTACGCGTAAATTACCATCCCTGAATTTTGCTCATATCGATAAATAATAATAAAATATACATGCTATAAAATGTCAAAAATATGCAAACAAAATTTGGACCTCGATTTGCACTTATTTTGGTGATTATTCACATTATTCTTGACGAAAACAGTTTTATGCTCAAAAACATGATTAAACCTTTGAAAATAGCATGCGACATTTCACGTAATTGGTTGGGAGGTGGCTTTATTTTCAACGAAATTTCGCGAAATAGTTGTATTTTTGATTCGGGAACGTTCTAAAACGTTCAAAAACGGCACAATATGCGATTTAATTCAATTTAATTTTCACTTAGTTTATAACGAAATCTCGCGAAGATAAAATTCTTGTCTCAAAAACACGATTAAAATTTTAAAAATAGCAAAAATGATAGCGCTTTATTTTTAACGAAATTTTGTGTTTCTGACTGAAAAACGTGAAGCACCCAAAAATTGTCGTAGTTTCGATTTAATTTGGAGATTTATCGCTTTATTTTTAACAAAACTTTGCAAAATAATTGTACTTTTGACTGGAGAGTGTTTTAAAACCAACCCTTAAAAATTGCAGTATTTTCAATTTAATTTGGTGATTTTGTTGAATGTTTTCGGAAAAACCAAAACTGAAAAACGTGCTAAAACGCGGAAAAATGCAAAATGACATTTTTACTTAATCTGAAGATTTTTCGCTTTATTTTAACAAAATTTCGCGAAAAATAGTGTTTTTAGGTACTCAAAAATCTACTTACACAAAAGTTGTCATATCATGTTTCATATACAATGTGTTTAAAAATGGCTGTTCATCAAGTCACCTATGAAATTTGAACGTAACGTGCCGCTTAATTTAAATTGTGAATGCCGTCAAAGTGACAGATCCGTCAAAATGATGCAAAAAGGCTGCGAATCCAAAAACGAAGAATACGCAACAACAAAAATCACGGAAATATAAAACACAAATCAAGGCAAACCCTACATTTGAAACAACTTTGCCGAAAAATGCAAAAAAGTGAGTAAAAGGCTAATTCAAAGATTTGACAGAGAAACTACAATAGTCATATGGACGAAGCGGCACATTGAATTTGAATTCCATAACCAACTTGATGAACAGCCATTTTTGAACACATTGTAGTAATAATAATAAGTGTCACTAGTTTTGTCTTTCGACATGTGATTACAAAATTACAAAAAAATAAAAACATACTGAAGAAAAACGGGACTAACATTGATGGTCAAAAACTTCCAGATAACAAATCACTGATATTTACTTTTCTTAATAGAAAATCTGAAGTATTTTGCTCATATCGATAAATAATATTAGTAATCAAAAACAAATCTTCTTGTAAATTTCCCCGATAAAGTAATTCTAAAATGTTGTACATAACTTCTAAATTTAATAAAGTTTGTTGATGGAGATAAACAGCAATCAATGATTCTATGAATATTTAAGTAATTCTCGCCTTAGCACAAATTCATAAACGCTTGCAACTTTTCCACAAGTTTTCTCATAATAAATCCAACTCAAAGAAGCTCAGAGAGTAAAACTTGCAGTATAAAATAGCTGTCATCTAAGCATGTAGAGGTGTGAAGCGGCACCTGAACCCAGGCATCTATTCGAAAGTTCAGTTAATTCAACTACTTGCAGTTGAAATCACTTCCAACTAGGTAAGTACATTTGCGAAATAAAATTTTATGTTTAACTACCTGTAGAAACTTAGAATCGTTGCAACTTAAATGACTTATTTCAATGTAAAAATGTCACGAAGCTCAAACTTTAAAGTAATTTGAATGTCTTATTTCTTGTGAAGCGAAATTACACGAGGACAATGTAGTGAAACATGGAATGTTCCGTTATATCGCCATGCTGGGTGATAAAACTGGTCAACAAAATTACGTCTATCAGCGTTTATGATTACTCAAGATTATTGCATTGCGGATATTGAAGATATTAATTCCAAAATCCTATAATAATTTATAAACTTTATTAAGGTATAAAGCGGACATTTCATCAACCCCGTTTACTCGCGATAGAATACGCTTCTGATAATAAACTCTACAAATGCGATTATGTGACCATCTGATAAAAGCTGATTTAATAGCTTCATACTGTTGTAGCCGACGAAAAAAGTACCGGTCATAAATTTTTATTCTTACAATTCCACGACAACTTCATTCTTTCAGCGAGATTTCAATCAAAATTTTCTGCATATTAATTGGAGGAACAAAACCAAAACCGAACTATTTAAAGCAGTGTTTTTCAGCGAGGCCATTAAAAGAAGCATTTGTAATTTAGATTTCGTTTCGAATTTCTTCAAAATTTCATTCGAGTCGCGTGCCATTTGTTCGTACTTGATGGAAGTAAAACATGGAATCGATATTTCTAACAATTTAAGCTCCGCTGAACGCTGAAATACCTCGAATACATTGTTTCACATGTGTTTTGTTTCATATTCCTGACGCAAATCCAGACATATGTTCCGTTGTTTTTCAACTATTGTTCTTCGGCTTTGTAATTAACGAAAATACGGTCGCGCCTTATATCAATTAAGTATTCAAGATCGTGAGCAACGAAGCACGTTCTCACATAATCGCAAATTCATTTCTGATTTCGAGCGACGGTTTGGCACAAAGCCGCTACGGTATCAGTCACTAGGACTAGGTTTCTTCCAATTAAAAGCCCATGACTTATTCATGACTTTTGCAGATCTATTAAGAAACCATTTCCTTCCTCGTACTGCAATTACGGTAAAGTTGGGAGGATCAAAGAAAATTATTTTCGCTTGGAGAAAATATAACCAAACAGGGCGAAATTAAACCAACGACTAAAAATAACATTACAGGGAAGAAACCGACCAAATAGAAGCACCTCAAGGAAAGCTCTTACCGTAAACGAGCTATTTTTAAACAATAAGAGAAAAAAACACTAAAGTGATGTGTTTGACTTTAATTAAATTAAAAAAAGAGTTACAATACTCCTTAAATTATGAAAAAAAAAGCAGCGTAATGAAAGAGCTTTAAACCCGGGTGAAAAATGTGTAAATATGAGAAGTCCCTGTCAATTTATTTAACTACAAAACGTGGGGTTGAGCTTTTAAGCTCCAGTATTATTAATTTGGGCACATACAACTTTAACATAAACCTTTACACCAGCTTTTTCATTGGATAGTGACTCGTGTATGTGAATACATTAAAAACAATGTGTCTTACTCAGACTGGGAAAACCTTGATCAGCAAAAAGGTTTCCAGAGAATTAAGCAAAGTAAAATGCATCATCATGTATATGCTTTTTTTAGTGGAAAAATCCCGAAACTGGTCTTGGGAGTAAAGCTCGTTGAAGCTATTTTCCTGTTTCAAGCTCGGCCGATTTTATGCAGATGTACTTGTTAAACTTTTCTGTTATCCACCGACATACTTTTTCATTAACTTTATTGCTCAAGCTTTACAACGAAATACGTATATGGTGCAAGTTTTTATTTTACTTGTCGGGTTATGATAAAACAGGATTTATTATTATACATAGGAAGCTTTCAGGGAGGTAGCATTATCGTTACATTTACTCCATTTCCTTTTCGATTTCAAGTTTCTTATTAGACAATATAAGGGTTTGACACGCGTCGATAATACACGTTTTCGATACCAAGGCTGAAAGAAAAGATGTCATATTCAAGTGGTAAATAAATATTTGACGGTCCGGTGACGTTCCGAATTTGATTTGGGGAAAAAATCTTACTGTTTATTTCACACCACTTTTGCGAACTGACAGCACACCGGCCTAATTCGGGTAAAAAACGAACACAATCAACCGCTGTCAGACTGGTGCAACAAATACGCAAAAACAAACACTTTCGGGCAGCGTTCATTAAAAGTTTCATTTGGTGTATAGTTCGTTCATTTCCAACTCGTTATCTACTCAGAAAAAAATCAATAATAACGCTATTATGTGAAAAATGACGCTTCGACATGAATAGCTTCATGAATTTTTAGAGCTTTGCTGGCACCGAATAAAAGTACATTTCAGCCGCAAGAATAATAAAACACAAATTTACAAATAAATTATCTCGGCAAATACCAACCTTGGCCTTGCTCCATTAAATACTCTGTGTAACATCTGTGTACCTAAATTTCGAAGATTAATGAAAAAGGATACATCCTGAGGGAGCCACATTTTGAACCGATCGCTAGTAATCGCTGCACAGGGTCGTAAGCCATCGCCGTTGGTTGAAAAGGGAAGCCATGGCGGAACGTCTGAAAAAAAAACATTATTTATACTCCATGTCACACACATATATCACTAATGGAAAAATTACAAAATAACACACTGCACTGATTAATATTCATTTCAAAACCGCACGCTTGAAACTGTAATTTGTTTTTATTTCAATTAAATGCTAAATAACGGAATTTAATAAACCACGTACCAACATTGCTGATTTTCTGTAACTACTGCATTATCAACACTATCAAATAATATACGTGGCACACTGTGGCAACCAAATCCTAAATTGAAACAGAGATAAACAGTGATAAAAATATTCACGGTGTTTCCGCAAGAATTTTTTTCTGCACAACTCACTTCCCACCCTGTGAGGAACAAATGTGTTCAGTGATGATAATTAAACATCAGAAAATTAATTAAATTTTGCGTAAAATGAACAAGCACATTAATAAAATATATGTTTTTTGTTTCAGGCAATTTAATTTATTATATTACGTAAATATCTGTTACGAAATGAATGCGTCAGTTTGATAATTTACCCTGTTGATACAAAATATTCAATCCAAAGTTAATTAAAATGAATAATGTGTTCATTTGTTGGTCTGTTATTCATACTACATGAAGGAAATGAAAAAAAAAAGCTTTAGCTGAAATATGAAATCTAAATTTAACATTTAAGCAGGTGTAATTTCTTTTCCATCTGATTTTGGGAATATTTTAGCTGATAAATTAACCTTGCAACCTTTTTTCAGTTATTATTCATTCTAACTCAACAATATGCTTTATTGAGATTTATTCACTAGAAAAATGAAATGCCTTCATAAATCACAATGAGAAATAATTAAATTCTTGAGTCCAGTGTTTATTATTTCTCCAAACAAAAAATAGCAGTTACAGCTCAAATCCTGTGGTATTTTAAGAAATCCTGTATTTTCACAATAAACATTGCCGAAAGCTTCAATTTCTGGGTTGAATTAATCCAGTGACTTGCTTTTTTCACCAATTAAAAGAATAACCTCTACAGAAATTATAATGATCAAAAAACGTAAAAGATTCGACTGAATAATTAATTGTGGACATTACTGCAGCGTCAAGTCCAGACATTTTATTCATGAACAGACATAAAAAACGCAATCGGGAGAACAGCTTCTTTAGTAAAAAGCAACTTATTAAAATGCATAAACTTATTAAACGGTATGGTTCAACACAGATTGAGTTTGTATAATTAAAAACCTAACAAAGCTGAATTTTTAATCACTTTTACAAAGTTTGACGTAGAAATGAAATCTTGACATCATGAACTAATAAAAGGGAACGGCGAAGACTCGAAAATTACTACGTTTTACGGTAATGATAGCCTTTTGTACGTTCGCGTACCGTGAAAAAGTCTCTTAATTTTCCTCCAATTTTAATATATCAAGTCTTTTATAAAATCCCCGAATAAAGGCCCAAAGAGGATATCATTTGCCGAAACTGATTATTCAACATGTCTGTGTAAATTTCATCATGCAAATTATTAGCGACATAACAGCATGGACGTGAGTAACAGTCGCAATAATGCGGTAACTGATGAGCTTAAATCGGACATACAAAGAGACCGTGACTAATTACACGAGATGACAAGCACCAATGAACTATTTCAAATGCAAATAAATGTTAAGTTTAGACGAACTTCCACATTCAGAAAATAGAGGAAGCAATACTCGAAGTTTAAACGAAATGCTACACATATTCAGCATGAACCAATTCAGAATAATCTGAGTTTGGCTTTTTATAAACATATAGGTCGACCAAATTCTCGACGAAAATCGAAAATTTAACACTGCATGTGGGATTCGATAATTACAATTTTGGTAAACCAATCGAAAATAAAGTTCCACCCAGAGTTCAATTAGATAAATGTAATTAGCCTCATGTCAATTTCTAATTTGAGGTTTCATCTTCATGCATCATTCCCAAAACTCCAAATCGGATTTTGTGGTTTCCATCCGAAGCGGAAAATCAAAATTAACAGTAAGTAAATAATGTCTAATGCGAGCAATTTTTCGTTTTAGATGGAAATATGGAGATTGAAACGTCTTCCCGGAGGTAGAAACGTCGTAAAAATAGCTCCTGGTGCATAAGAACGTGAGGTTACACCTAAACATTTTAGCACGACTCAAATTTTCAGCAACACATTATTAATTAAGACATGAGCTATTCGGACAATTTCGTAATTATTCAGGCGCCGTCGTAAAAAAATTCAAGACATGGCAGAAGATAGTTGAAATTTTTGCCATTACTTGTAAAATAATCTGTTCCTGTTTACCATCTTTTCATTGAGCGTCGTCCCACGTAACTTCATGAATTTTCAAGCGAAATGTTCCGTCTCATCTGGGAATTTCGTCTCCGAAAATACAAGAAGCCATGAATTATTATCGCATCTCGTCTACGTAGACACGACCAGCCTCAACCGTCCCCGTGCAGATTTACAATAACAGCTGGCGTTCATTTCTTATTTATGGTCAGGGGTTCGTCAAGAAGGTGTTTTTCGAGGTCGCTCGAGAATATTATGTGAGCTCGGTTTAAGTTAATGGAGGCCTCGACATACACACTTGTTGACTGGAACACCACGACGCCGCCACCACGATCGATATCTATGCTGAGGGCGCCGACAGTGGCTGACGTCAATCATTAGCCCATCATGCAGAGGTGTACGTGTTTTCGAAGAGATCCAACACTCGATTTACGAGCAGGTTTTATTAAGCTGCCATTCATGCGCCCCAGGTGCCGGAACTTTTCACCCAATTCCACAAAACAGCTAGTCCAGTGAAATTAAGAAATGTTTTTATTTGTGACCAGACTCCGTGGAGTTACGCCACTGTATTATATATTCGTATGACAAAAACAAAAAGAACAATACTACTCGTACGTAGAAGAAATTACAAAACTTTGATAGTGTACAACCAGTTTAATAAGCTTCTGGCGACAACTCTTGAATTTCGGTGCCTCCTTGAAAACTCATAAATCGACATTCTTTGACAAGATGTTGGACAGTTTCTTCCACTTGACCACGGATTTTCTATAGCATTCCATTTAAATAACACTGAATTACGTCTGTCATGGCTAGTTCTTAGTCTGTTCAATTTCACCCAGACCCACCTTGGCTGATCCATTCCAGGTACCCTTTTTGATGGATCTTCTATTAAATCTTTATTGAAAAGTGGGATATTGGACCACATATTGCGCCATTCATTAATAACAAAAATGTTTTCGAAATTAAGCATTTCAACCCAAAAAGGTTTTCTAGATTTTAATCAACTTTCGGGGACAATCAGGTCAGACCATATTGGATAATCTTGGGGATGTCTTCTATATTATTTTGATCCAGAGTTTCTTGACTTAAAGTTTTCTTGGAGCAATGTTAGACAACACTGGAAGCCATTTAGTGGGTGTTGATTTCAAAGTGCCAATTATGACTCCCATAGCAGTGTTTAATTGTGCATCTATTTTTCTTGTATGTGAACTGTTTATCCAAACAGCACTGTAATATTCTGCCGTTGAAAAGACTAATACAAGACCCGTGACACGAAGAGTTTTATAGCATTAGAACCCCAAGTCAAACCGATCAACTTTAATAAAATGTTATCTCTTGTTTTCAGTTTTTGTCTTAATTTTTCAAGGTGAAACTTGTAGGTGAACCAAGAGTCAAGAGAGACACCACGGTAGACTGGATGAAAGATGTGCTTAAGTAGTATTCCATTTAATGAGATGTTCAATTTCCTTTCTTTTGGAGAATTTAATAAATGGAAGCAGTAAACTTCTGTTTTTGATGGGTTTACACATAGACGCCACTGTTTGAAGTAATCACACAAAACAGAAGCGTCTTGGGAAAGTTGTTCCTCTAATCGATGAAATTTTTTATGTTGAAAAGTCAGTGCAATATCGTCAGCATATACAAACTTTCTTTTAGGGAGGTCACTCGTATATATGTATGATTTTTTTATTTTAGTTCAATTAAATATGTTTTGGTTTTTTAGGTATACAATCCAAGAAAAATAAAAAAGTTTTCAACGTTTTTTGACCAAAAATTTTCAAAAATAATTTGTGCCAAATATGGAACAAATTGAATTCAAGGCAAAAATTAAAACATATTACAAAACTCAAATTTTATTTAAATAAACTCATTCTGTATAAAATGAACAAAAACAATTTCTGTCTTTATTAACAGAGGTTCACTTGACATTTTTCGCAGTAAATTGAAGATTTTCCTTTACATTCAGGATACCTGCAACGTTGACGATCTTCTACCCATAGTGGTAAGTGTTTTTTGTTGTCAAGTCGAACTTCTGCAGCAGGAATTTGAGCAAAAGTGTATTTTTTTATTAGTTTTCCTAAGATTATCAGATTTTTCCACCAAGACATATTCAAATTCCGTGTTTTGACAGAAATTATCATCATCGGATAAATTTTCGTCTTCACTTGTAATCCCGTCTGAAACTACCTAATGTAACAACTTTTTTTTCCATAAAAGGTACCAGGGTTCATTTTCAAAACAAGACGAATAGAATCTACAAATGTATCCCTAACATCAAATTGTTCCACATGTGGCACATGTCTTATAACAACCAAAAAACAGAAGTCATAAGACAGAACTGCTTTCCATTGACAAAACTGGAAAGTATAGGCCCTTACCTTTTGGCAAATATTTTTTTTATTGTAAAAAATGTTTTTTTACGAAGTTACAGTCATGCGAATCCCTCCAATGTGGCTCAGAAACTAGTTTAGACAAAACCACTGTCGATACCCACCCCACTTTTTGTTTTTCCATTGTGAAGCAATGCTGGAGTGTGAGTATCATATAGATGCAAACGTGCCAAATGTGGAACAGATTGCAAAAAAATTCTTTTGTGGTGTGCTATATTTGGTACAGTATGCGGTTAGGGGACATACATTGAAAAGTAATGGAGATAATACTGCACCCTGAGGAAAACCATTGTTGCGAGTTTTGACTTTATTGATTTTTCAACGACAAAAACTCTGTTTGTTAACATGCTCTCGATAAGACTGACAATCCGCTTGCAAGGTACAACTTTATAAAGTTTGTGTATTAAACCATCCTTCCAAACTGTATCATAAGCGGCAATGAAATCCAAAAGAACCACACCAGTTTTCAAGCGTTTCTCGAAACCAGTTTCAATGTGGGTCGTTAAAGCTAAGACTTGGTTACAGCAACTCCTTTGTGGTCGAAATCCAGCTTGTTCAGAGGGAAGAACATCTTCAACAAGAGAAGAAATGCGCTGATAAATCATCTTTTCCAAAATCTTATAACAAACACTCAACAAAGAAATGGGCCGACAATTAAATGCTTTTTGTGGAGGTTTTCCCTTTTTTAGAATCGCGATCACCTTGGTCTTTTTAAACTCCGGGGGCAGACGGGTGAAATAAAAATATCATTTAAAAAAAGTAAGCCATTTCAGTGCAAAACTTCCGAGATTTTTGATGAATTCCGGGTAGATTTCATCAAAACCGGCCGATTTCTTGCTTTTAGTCGATGATATTGCTGCTTTCAACTCATCTACGTTGAAACATCTCGACAGTTCTTCTAAAATGTTCATCCTCTTTCTTTGTTTTTGAACGTTTCACCTCCTTCTTTGCTCTTTTTTCTAGCTTAACGGAGTGCTACAGCATTCGGACTGACAGCAGAATCTGCTTTAGGTGGTGCGATGTTCGAAGATCCAAGTTTTTGCAAAAGCTTCCAACAACTGCGACTACTGTTCTATTTTTCTTTCCTTGCCTTATTTAACGAATTTAATACAATGGCGGACAAAAGTCTTCATACATCAATGTCATGATGATGACATAAATCTGTGAAATGGCTTTATAAAAATAACCACACTTTTGATTTGATGTATGAAGACTTTTGTCCGCCATGGTACGGCATCGGCATTCTCTGGGTTAGGATTAGAATAGAAACGTATGCATTGTAAAAGCTCCTTGTTTCATCGCTCCAACAGGGAACATAATTTTTTCTGAATTCTCCGGGAATGAATTTTTTAGCAGCATTTTTGATGACTCCAACAAATCTGTGGTAATTCATTGAAGTTGATGGAATCCAACGAAGATCACTATCCACTTGTTTAGCAAGCTCATTCCATCTTGCTTTTTGAAAATTGTTTTTCAAAAATTTTGGAAATTGTTTTATCTCATTGCCAAGCTTAACAATTACAGAACGATGCTATGAGACTATGAGGAAAACCAGATAGTAAGTACATTTCGTGATGCGTGTAAGGCTACTTCATTATTCATTGTAACAAATCATAAATCACCCAATTCCACAAACAGCGACTAGTCCAGTGAAATTAAGAATTTTTTTTTATTTCTGACCAGACTCCGTGGAGTTACGCCACTGATTGGTTCCTTCCTTAACATCGCAGCTCCCATAAAAAGGATTTTACGGCGCGAATTGTTCGCACATCTCGCTCTAATCTTCCCTGTTTGCATAATTTAGAGTGTCCTGTCGTAACGAGTTTTGGATTACGTTACTTTTCTCTCTTGTGAGTTTTTGTATGTCACCATCAATTACGTAAATTGTGAAAAATCTTGCTGAAAGTGCGACAAATGCACGCCCGCCCTTACCCTGCATCCCCCTGCCGAGTTAATCGAATTATGGAATTCAAGCACACATGTGACAGACACAAGGGATTATTCTAGAACAAAGGGCTGAAAATGTTGGTACAAAGCTGTATATCTTGTTGTTGATTTCCGACGGTCTATTTGAAACGTCATCAACTGAGGTAAGGGCTTTCATCCTCAACAGACCGTTTACGTCTTATTTTCCGCTGCTGGATGTTTATGTTTGTCCAACAATGTGGTCTGCCTCTAAACATTCATACACGACTTGCCTGAAGGGACAAAGATATTGTTAAATTTCTGGTTATGAACACAAACACGTGTCAGCTTTCTTTAGACAAAAAAACACGATTTTCCTTCTTTTTTATTCTAGAGTAAAACCACACGGAACATTTTCACTCAACTTGAAACTAAATACATAATATGCGGTTTTGTGGTAGATAAACAACCTTCCTATCCGTTCCACGAACAAGATGTTATCCCATTGTGTAGTGCTTAATTAAGTCTTCTTTGTAAACTAAAAAGTTTGTTTCATTAAAATGGTAATACTTGTGCGTTTGTTTTACATTTCGTTCAAATATTAAACGAAATTGTGCTACTACTTCTGTTACAGTATAGTAAATGCTTTTGCAACAACATTTCATGTAATTTCAGCAGCTTCCTGCATACCGCCTCTATTCAGGAAAACTTTTAATGAATTTAAGCATAACCTAGTTGGAATTTCTCCTTTATGGAAATGTAAGTTACTATTCTTAAAATCCTTTAAAAGCCAACCACATGCTTACTTTTCACAAAATATTTTTCACATTAGTGCTATCTCTCGAGCTTTAATGACAATAAAAAGCTGAAACTTTGTTACACTAAAAGAAAAAACTATCCCTCCTCTCTAAGTAGATAATAACCATCTCTTACTTGTGGACTTATTAGCCAAAAGAAAACCCCGCAAGCGTTTTTGTATTAACATCTGTCAAAACACAATTGGGTTTAATGTACTTTTTATGCGAAATTTAAACATTTTTGTCATATAAAGTGATCCTCAGCATTGCAATGACATATAGAAAATATCTTTTATAAATCCAACTGATAGTTGAGAATTGGTCCTTCTCTATTATAAATTTATGCTATCAGGAAACCGATAAACACTTGTACCAACATATTTCTTGTTAGATCCTTTCCTTATTCATTTTAACGGTATATAATTTTTCTTCGCACACAAAAATACGTGCAGTGCAGCAAACAAGGCATTTTATATAAAACAAAAGATTACTTTTCGAAAAGAAAACTAATATTCCTACTGTGTACCTAGTTACTGCACTGCATAAAGCTAGAAATATAAAATTTTGTTGCCTTTTTTAAACTTTCATCGTAAAATGATCTTCGTGAATGTTTAAAGAGTAAATTCTTTGACAATGTTTATTCTGTCATATAACTGTTCCTGGATCGTCAACAATGCTTCCTTGCCTGTATCCTTTCAAAACATGAAACCTTTTAGTTTTATCGTTGCAACGACAACGACTATCAAAGACATCTGTTAAAAAAACATTTAATGTAAAAATTGTACAAAAAATGTATTCATCGATAAATATTAAATGAGGAGGGAAACACAAAGGTAACAATCCAAGTTCTATCAAAAATCCAGCTTCCCAAACGTGAAGAACGTGATGTGGGAGTGAAAAACGTCCAGAAATACTACTTAAACATTAACGAGCCACCTTCCAATATCCAGCACACTCGACAAAGCTTGAAGTGACTTTAAATCCAAACATTTTCCAAATCGCTGCCATGTCAAAGTAATTTTGTTGGAAGTTGGATGCTTTATTTGCGATGATTTTACACTAAATTACCCACGGACAATTAATATGAATTTGTTAACAATTAATAACAATAATTATTATAGCGATGTAACTCACACGTAAAATTCAATCACAAAAAGTTGTTATTTCAACCAGTCATTTATTCTAGTCACTTGTTTTCAGTTATAATTCGAATTAAATTAAATGTTAATGATTGGTCAATAATTTATAAACTATACTTTCTCAAAAAAAATAACTATTAGTTTCCATTTCTATTAACAGCTATTTCCAATCTGCCAGTAATTCTTTCCCGAGAAAACAATTCACTTTGGATTTTTCGATATATTGATGGATTCAAGAAGAAAGCATCATAAACCCTCTTCTCGATGTTGGAGATTTATGAGAGTTGGAGCTGGTTTAATGAATTTGTGATGAAGCACACTACTCTCACTGTGCAAACTCCATTCTTCAACAGGCGTGTCTTAAGTCACTCTTGCCAACCGCGCAAAAAAATGATATGTAAAGTGTTTCATTCTCTAGAGTAGGTCGATACAAATATACAATTTATTGGAGCGTTAGACTCAAAATCAACAAACATGAAATACAGACTGTCACCCCTACATAAACAACCATCCTTATCAATCAAAAGTAAATATTGATATTCCTAGTAAGTGTATAAAGCAGCGGATAATTGCATATTGACTCTCTCGTGTCTAATAATATTAGAGGTAAATATACAGGGCGCTACAAAAATAAGATGAGAGTCCAATTTAATTATCTTCCCACGTAAAGGTCTAGGTCAACAAAGATTCTGTTAAACTTTCCTCAGTTCAATAATCCCACGCTAGTTGCAAAACTTCAACTCAATCATACACAAGTTGCAGTGATATATGTACAGCCCAAATGTTCCAAGAAAATCTATATCAACACCAATAACGTTAACTATCAAAGTAGTTAAATATACAGCCGTATAAATGCCGGTCTCAGAGCAAAGCTCAAGCTCATTTGCTCGAATTAATGCAGTGATTCGAAGAAATAACATGCAACATATGCTAAAAGCAAGTGCTGATTGGTAAAAGTTAACGGTTTCGGTTGAAAATTGATTAAGCAAAACCGAATTACTCGAAGTGCTGTATCCAGTTAAAAAAACAATTTTCTGTTCTAAACGACAAACCAGATTTAGGTCGACTCGATTAATTCCAATTTTTTACGATCCTCAATTGAAAAAGCGACAAATCACTGAATCACCTGAAAAATTTACGCTTTTGAGTAAGGTTGTACCTAACCAGAGCTTGCACAATGACGGTAAATTAGCACCCTGCTACCGAATTCAATTTTGGTGGATGCGCCGGGAGAGGCAATAAATGTATTAACTTTCTTCCTCACTTACTGGGGGTGAAACCACGATAAAATATGGTTGGGAAAAATTACCAACAACAATTATTATTACCTCACCATTATTTTTATGTTCTGGTTACACAAAATGACCAAATTTTCATTACTCTACAATATTAATCAATAAAAACACAGAAAGTAAATATAATATTAGTCCGTAGTGCCCATTATCGTAACTACACTGTGTCGCCGTCAATAAATCAAAGTAATTACCTACATAGTTAATTTACGACTACATAGAGATAGCAAATTTAATATTTATGGAATCATCTAGTTAGTCAACAATGTGGGCGTATTCTTGTAAGACTCTTTGATTAAATGTGGTATTATTCGGTTGTTTATGTAACAAAGTATCAGATAACATTTAATCAAGGTTTATAACGATCCTGTAAGTGGGGCGTTGCTTTTATTGCAACGGAGATTTACAGAGCTATAAATCATAAAATTAAGCTTGTCCGTTAATTATTTAGCAAATACAACAAACGTGAAAATACAGAAAATAGGTAAAATGGCACTAATTACTCGCACTTAAACAATCGAAACCAAAGTTGCTTTCATCTCACATTAATTGACGTTGCAAATTGAAATCGCCAAAGCTCGTTGAACACCAATTTCAACTTTCGATAATTAATTAATATCAAACACGCCATTTGTGATTAAATTTACGAAACTGGTACCAAAAACTAAGTTAATGGAAATCAAATAATAAACGTATTGTTCAGAACGTGTGAAAATTTATTTTAGTTTAAGCATGACTTAGATTTAGAGCTAAATTTTGTGACAGGACAAGATACCGGGTTCATACAAAGAGCTACCTATCACGCGATAACAAAAATCCAAGGACTTTAATTAAAGATAAAAGCAAAACGCAAACCCCATTAAAATACTTCCTTCATCTAGTACAATCAAGATCGCATAGAAGTCAAAAAAATGAAAGATGGTGCTCGGATTCATCGAAAAAGATGAAAGTTTATTTTTAAAAATCGTTTTTCGTATCAAGATCAATGAGTTTCTGGTCCCTGGCGTAAATAAAAACGGCGCAAAATAAAATTTAATTTAATGCATGATTGATGGTTCTGGCGGAAGTGGCTCTTCATGCTAATAAAATCAAAAGGATAGGAGAGACCGGCGATAGCCGCGTGTGTCTTATGATAGCTAGTGATAACACTATCAGTACGACACACGCTGAGCTGCCGCCGGCATCGTTTATCTTCATGGTTCGGAATGATGGCCGTTATTCGGTTTCATATGTTCACCTTCCAGCTCTTATGGAACCAATATGAGATTCTTTTTCATAACTTGCGACTTGTCATCCATAAATTTCTTACAGAAGTCGCATGGCTGGAAGCGACAACCGATTTGGCTGCACAAGATGTCATAATGGAACTGCCGAGAATGCGCTACATGAATCACCTCACAACGAAATCAAATCTTTAAATAATTTCTACCACAAACGTGATTTATATCAGTCAAATGAATCGTAGTAATAGCGACGAAAGCTCGTCTGTTTATTCACAAAATCGCATAAATTTGGCTGCCACCATTTAATACAATGACCAAAACTGATCCGATCGAGCGGATTTACAGCTTAATGGGTGCATAAACACTGCAAAAATATGAAAACAGAAATAAACGCCCAACTGTATTTTCCCTACTCTCCGTTCACTTGATTAAACCAAAACAATAAAAGTTAGCAAGAAAATAAGGCAATTAAAATGTAAGGTTGCCTGATATTATTTAATTAAAGTGAATAATATGCGTCCATATTTCTAACCAGGAGAAATTTAACTCTCAAAATTTAATTAGAAAGAAGTTCGCAGATAAGAGAGGTACCGGAGACAGAAATTCAACAACGCGGCAAATTACCTGCGTTACTGATAAATTAAACCATTTGCCAAGATTAAAAACTAGCATCAATTACAATAATTAATCGGAAAAAACGAATTTCTTTGAATTATCTTTATTAAAAAGCTGCAACTGAAAGAAACTCCCACTTCATAGAGTGGGTTTTAGACCCACTTGCAATTAAAATCCAATTGGCACGAACCAAAGTGGCACACATAACTGGAACTTTGCGCTCAGACATGTTAATTGTTTCGCCAAAAATGTTGATTTCTTTATTATTCTAGGTTGCCCCAACAAACTTTGACCCAATTGTGGAATTGGCAAGGCCTCGAGAAACACATTTGACTAATCAATACAACTGTTTCTCTTCATTCGAGCTTAAATTTGATAAATTCAACTATTTAGCATTGATAAGCGAGTCACATCTTACGATAATTGGTCTGGCATTTATTATATTTCCGAGTCTGCACCTGGCTGAACATTTTAATCCTTCTGCAACATTTCCCTTACAAAAACCGTTATTCACATTCCTGAACATAAACCAGACACGTAATAATCAAGACAGTCGTTATCTGGGTCACTGCAAGTTCTTCAGACAAACTTGCGTGCGCTACTGACAGCTAAACCCCCTTGATTTATGTTCCTCAGCGCGAATCTACGCCTTATCTCAGGTGGTGGAGTAACACCATTCAGAAAAACACAAGGGATGTATTTCAGCCTTACGCAAACATAATATACGAATAAATGAGAGCACCGCGTTAGAACTGTGACACCATAACGCGTAGCACGGTAATGATCTGTAATTAAAAGCTAACAGTTTCAGTAATTAGGTGCACAATTGAAGACTCACATTAAAATAATAATACGTAGTATAAATTTAATTGGCAAATACAGAATAATTTGCATACAATTATGTTTCGTTTTCTTGCATGTAGTCAAGTGGGGTGTAAACGATGGTTAATTTTCGTGTGGAAGATCTTGCTCTAGAGAAACTCTCTTTGATCTAAAGCAACATAGTGGGTTAACTACGCATTGTATTGCACATAAATTGATACAGCAAGCACGATTAAAGTCGGGAACATTTGTTTCAAGTGCATTATGTCTTATGGCAACAAACTAAAGCTATATAGGAGTACAATATGAACAAAACGGCTCAATTCACAATAAGTTATTAGAGCACATTTGAATAAATCTAAGCTGGATTTGTTTCAATTTCTCCGATATTTTGAATATTAATGGTGAAGTTTTCGTCACAATTTGTTTTCGATAGACGATTTTAACATTACTCATTTCAAAAATCCGATAAAATTTGCCAATCAATGCATAGTTTTGGTTTATTATACTTATTTTAAACAAATGTTTGTTTAATTGAAAAAGTCATAATTGACTGATTTGTGATAGTAAAATTGAATTATTTAACCATATTTTAAAGTTAAACTATAAAATCCTCGCAATTTAAAATGTGTTAAAACTTTGTGTCGAGACTCATTTCAGTAGAAAGTGCAATTTATCCGCTATAAAATGTGAGTTCTCATTTAGTTTAAATAAATGTAATCAACAATTTGCCCTGCGGATTCAATTTAGGTTTTTTGCATACGTTCTACTAATTAGAATACTTTTTATACATATTTTATTTGTTGGGTATTTCCTAAAACGTATTTGTTTTATACTTTGGGAAAACATTTTCACAACACTGCAGGATATTGTGAGAGAAACATGAGGTAAGAAAGTCGTGAACACAAAGCTTGGAGCCAATTTGGTGAATGAAAAAAATTACCTGTAATAAAGTATAGTGCGGGTGAAAACATGGGTTAAGTAATAACGAAGCTGATTCTTTTTTATTGTCGTACAATTCCAACTTCTGACACGTAATCGAAAATTGCTTCTTTTATCCGCCTGCTTGTAGAATTTTTCAGTGTTTTACAGGAATTAATAATAAAACTTAATTAAAACTCGTTCACGTTTCTAATAAAGAGAACCATCCTGACAAATATTTTCCATTAAAATAAATTGGATAAGTCAAGCTCAATCCTAATCCCTTATTGCATCGATTTAACTTTTCAAAATCAGTTGTTAACGTCAAAGATTGCTTATTTTTCACTTCGCTTTTGCCTCGATTTAAATAATCATCCGGTTCGTTCTTTCGTAAGCTTCTTTTCTGCTTAATCATCGATGTACGCTTTCCACCTTCCGGATTGTCATAAATCGTGTAGCAGATGGGTATGACGTGCACACTAAGTGTATTAAGACTGGTTTGTAAACCTGAGCCGTGGAAATTCGGGACAAATAGGGCAAACGCTTCATCATACTGGTGAGAGAGAATCTTGGCGGAGAAAAGTGAAGTAAAGCCCTGTGGGTAGCCCCACGGTGATAAACAGATCAAGCTTCGAGGATACGCCCCAAGCGAAAACTCCCTAGCATCGAACAAAAGAAAAAACAAATCTAATGTTTACAAAATCCATGCGTTAAAAGCTTAACAATATAATATTAACCGAGAAGATGAAAAAACTTTGCTTATGCGAATATTCTTAATTAAAACTTCCATAGCCTTAAAAGTTTCCCAAAAATAATCCCGGCTTCGCCCACTTGAAATCGCACAAATATCGGAAGATAATCCAGAGTGTGATAAATCCAACATTTTTTATCACCTTTTCTCGGGAGCACTCTCGAAAAGAAATTAGCTTTTCGCAACCTTGCGTCCCACTTAGAGTGGCCAACAATTGTTTATTTGACATTTGAACGCAAGGCAAATGGGTCAATATTAAGAGCACAGACCTGCGTCTTATTACCAGTGCAAACGACCGCAGAACTTTATCGATCGAGAATTCGACATTCGTTAAATTACTCCAAACGAAAATATGTTTACCCAACCGTTAATTAAATGCTGGAGAAGTTGAAGAATTCGCCTCACCCTTCGCCTAATTTTTGCCGAGACTTAAAACCGTCTATATTGAAAGTAAAACAATCCGAAAAATCTTCCAATTATGCACTCGAGACTCGTTAAACTATTAGTGGAGCTTTTAGACTGTGGGGGCTTAAATTAATTATTTAACAGCGATGGCTTTAAGCCAATATCAAATTCCCGTGGCAGAGTGCCGGTTTTAAAGTTATATAACTCATCTTAAAGTTAATCGAATCGGTAAATGCAGTTTTGAGGTATCCCTACAAGGACGTTAGTGCATTCCGTAATGCCATACAGGACATTACACATGCCGATAAATCTCGTTAGTGCGACAACACGAGCACCTATAATGAGAATACAAAGCGTGTAGCCGGCGACAACACCACAATTATTTCAACACCAGAAATTTCCCTTGAAAATATCTCACTCAAACAACAAATTATTCATTCGACTGTCTTCCCGCGTCCTTTATGTTAGATTCGCCACCAATTTAATTTTTAATTTGGTTTTATGATCAAGCGTAAAGCAGTACTTAAGAGCACGCGTAATTATGTTTGCACTCAACAGTTGGAATTTTTAATTTTGCCCAAAGTTTTAAAATAAACTCTAAAGTTGCATGTTTATAATAAAACTTTGGACCAAAAGAATGACCAATAAACGTTCGTTTCTCGTCAATCGTTCAGTTCGAAATTGTTACAAGTTCATTTTTATTGTCTTTTTATTGCCAAAGTTGAATACTTATGTTCAGTTATTCGAAAAAGTTGTAAAGTTCACTCGGAAATAACTTCCTGCAGACACAGGAATGGTAAAAGGTACGCCTGAGAAATATTAGCTTCTAGAGAAAACTAGACCATTACTTTGCAAGAGAATTTACTTATAATTTTCTCGCAAACAAAGATGTGAGACAGATAATTTTTATAGAAGAAAACAAATCACATATTTACAGTGTTTGACTAAATTTAGTATTTATCACTAAAACAAAAAACTTACTTTACAAAACTTCAGAAGCAAAATAATTCAGGATAAGAGCGGCAAAAATGGTGGAGGCGCCGGGCAAACAATATTTTAAAATAAATATCGGTTTAGCATACTTATCACCTTGTTTTATTTCTCGACCCATATTTTTTACTTTGAAGTCACTTACAGATTAAATAGGCAAAATAAAAAATTACAATAAAATAATCTATCCAATTAAAATGACGCTAACACATAAAACAATTCCGCAAATCTCTGACTACTAAAATGCATCTGCGCTCCATCTGCGTTTTAATATGTATTTTCATAATATTTTATGTTTTTAATTGCCTCCATTTAACATAATTTTACTGCCTTTAAGCCGGTTATTTGATTTGAAAATACCCTTGTATAAAATTGAATGAGCAAGAAATGTCCTTGACAATAAAGAATCCCTGATCATAATTAGAACGAGCCATGGAGCTACGGTATTAAATTACAAGGAAAGAATCTCCACTGGGAATTGTTTTCACCAAAACAAGATTTAGTCTGTGTCACATATTCTTATTACTGCGCACCTTCTTTCTTATAACACTGATTTGATGAGACTGTTCTTTCGTCTCTCCTACGCATAATTTCGCCCGGCATAAAGTATATTTTTGATGCAATCTGGTTCTTAATATGGAATCCACGTTAAACGAATTAAATTACTAAACCGACCAACATAAATTAGAGGGCTAACCTGTTTCTCGGCAAGGGACATCGGTATAAATAACAAATGCGCTAATGGTTCTTCCCCAGGGGTTTGGGTCTGTTGGAGAAGTGCTGAGTAAACGATGTTAAGAGCGTGCGGTCAGCGAACAACAGATTTGTGTCCATATCGAATTTTCATTACTAAATTCTACAGGCTGCTCACGGAATTCAAAGTATTAACCAAACTCGAGTCTGGTTAGCATGAAGGGAAGTTCTAATATCCCCTGGGAAGTTACGTATTCGATTGGCTGCACTCATGCCTTATCGAAATATGCAAAACTTGACTAATAACATTTTCCGAAACAATTCAATGAAGAAAAAATTGTACAAAACCACAATCGATGTTTGATTAATTTTGCGGAAAATAAATCAATTCTACCCGGAAAACAATACAAGATTTATGGTATACTTGTCGACAAGTTAAACGAGAGTTAAAGCAAAGCCACTTATGTTATTGGAAAATCTACAAAATTTAGTAACGTCGATTTAGTAAAGTCGCAAGAAGTTCTAACAAGGGTCCGGTGATTTAACATCAATTTGGTGCGACAGCAGCCATGTCAAACATGGATTAATTCCCTAGTTCTTGTTTTAACTACAAGCACTATTCTGCAGTAGAAGAGTCCACGCAAAGAAACTTCGTTTATCTTCCCCTGCGACAAGGAGGTCATGTTAAAGAGCGTCACTCGAGAAACGAGTCTCTGTTGACACGATAACTTCCTCTTATGCTACGTTCCATCTTTTGTGACATTTAAAGTTGAATTCTTTCCCAGAGTCTGATGAATGAACTTTCTTTTTGTCCGTCGGACGTGTCCTATTTACTCAATCGAGTTTGCAACAAAAAGAAGAACGCACCAACCCCAAAGTTTAATAGTCTCGAAATTGATTAGGAAATGGTAATTTATATTTAAGGACCGATTCCGACAACTTATCTTAACTCTATCACAAATTTAATGATTACTTTCGACGAATTCGAAAAACAAGCTACGGAAGAAAATGTCACCGCAACAGGCAATTCTTATGAGTTGCATTCGATCTCGCACCAGTTGCTCCATCATATGCTGTGGACGTTAATTGTTAGTTTGCACTGACAGGCGAAGAAGTCAGTAGCAACTCCACGTCTAATTAGAGGATTGAGTTTTCATCGGAAATAATTACGCTGCGTCGACAAATCGACGTTCATTAAAAACCAATTAGTACTCTTGGCACATACTTTATTAACACGAAGCAATTCCGAACTTACTGTGTCCAATATGACAGGATTAAAGCATTACCATATTTTTGCCAAAACCACACAAACTACAAAATCAGGCACTACCATGTAGTAAAAAATAACAAAAGCGGTGAAGAGTCAGTTTAATATCATTGCCGATTGCTGTGGTCACGTTTTTAGATTTTTCTAATTGCAATTAACGCGGAATCCAATATTTATGAGCGCCAATTTCATTTACATAACGAGTCGATATGACAACGTGGCCAAAACGGTTAATGGCTCAATTATACGGATTCTGCGGTCCATTTCCATTATTTAACAACAAAATCTACTTCGTTTATTTCATTTGAGATACATATTCGGGATTATGGGAGGCATCGGATCTTTTACACTCAGTAAGTTAAATAAGAACGGAAGGAAGATGAGTGCAACAGCTTTGTATAATTTGCTGTACAAGACAGTACAGACTACAGTTCCGGTGCAAATATACAGATTGTTCCTAAATTCGACAACCTTGCTCTCTCATGGATAGCCAAAGTTTCAAATAAATATATTGTCAATCAGCTAGAGGCAAATATTGTTGCCAAATTTTCATTTAGTTAATTTATTACAGCATATCCAAAATACATTTACATTGCATTGCTGATAGAAATGACGACGGATGACACAAATTCATGTTGGCAATTTTAGCCCCCTGTCGGTATTCCTTCCACCTCAGAAGAAATGAACAAAGGAAATGCTTTATAATATTGGCCGAACAAAAATACTTGAGACAATATTGAGTTAGATGAAAAAATTTGATATTTTCAGCTTCCCGGCAAAACACGCAGTTTTTTCAGCAAAACAAATAGTCAGCAGAGTTGTTAAAAGTTGTAAAATATCTCTCGTTCAGCTACATAATTTACCGTGATATCGATCACTTTAAGCTGAAAGCGCCGATGAAGCATTACTTTGAATAAAAAAGTAAATAATACCCGTTTAACACAAAACCCTTTCGAGCGTTTTTGTGATATGATATGCGATAATCTACAAAATGTATCATTCCCTTTCAAGTTTTTATGCGACGGCTCGTAATGAGAAAGCGACCAATTACATTTTACTTAACTTTGTCGAATTTATATTTGACAAAAACACAAAATTTAATTAGAACATAGTTCTCGAACCGAGCGGATGTACATTAAATATTTGCATAATAAATCCCTCGGAGCATTCTCTGGAATGGCTTTCTAAGGTTCCATACCGTACGGGTCTAATAACCTTAAACCATAAACTTGTCTGTTATTCCTGTCCATTATCGTACGGCCATAATTTACAGTGAAAATAAAACATTTTTTTTACGACACGCATGCCGTCCCCAAATAACGAGATAAAACAAAAGATAAATTAATCTCTCACACCGCAACATTTTATCACGTCTCGGATGATGCCGAATTTTGGTGAAACACGTGCAGAGTTACAATTATGTTCCTGCCTTCCAATTAATTTTCCTCCGAGAGAATTTCAAAGCTTGAATAACATAAAAAAGCGCCACCAAAAGGTAAAGGAGTAACAAATGTACTGTAACATCACGACAGGATAAGACCATAATCAAGATAATGTGTGCAAATTACGTTTCAACACTGTAATTATCTCGAAGCTCTTTACTTTAATGTTTATACAATTCGATCCACCCTTGCACAACTTCTCAACTCCACTTAAGTGGATGGTGGAAATTATGAATAATTTTCAAATAATTAAAATAATTTTCGGCTGGAAAGCCCCCAACAGGAACCTTCTGGCCGAAATGACCTAGTACAACGTATTGTAATTTTCTCGACCTTGGACACGTGGTTATACCTCCAGTCTACCATGATCCAGGGTCGAAATCGATGCTGAAGGACGCAGAACTAATTATACACCTTTGCAACACCAATCGGGCGCACCTGTAATTATACCTTCCCTTTTGCTTTAATGCACTAATTAATAGCCGTTGAGCTATGAAAAACTACCAAACATTATTTAATTTATTCGTAACAACTCCTAAAAATGATTAATCGAAAATGCCGCAACGCATAGATTAATTATTATTATTTCATAGCCGTTATTTTGCATCAAATTATGATGAAAACTCCGATATCGCATCCAAATTGCGCTTAAATGAATACATTTAATAAATTACCGCTTGGAGAGCGACAGCGAGTGTTATGGTGGATGCGCCGGGTTAGCAAAATGTTAATTTACCTGGTGCAGTGAAGCCACAAACACATTACTTTCAAAAAATGAAGGTTTTTCAAACAAATCATTTTAATTGTTTTCGTTGAAATAAAACTGAAAGAAATACCAGCTGAAGAAAATAACAGTCGAGCTTAATATGTCACAGAGAGTTGTGTTATAGTTAAACTGCAACAATCAATCACCTCCCGCATTTATCTCTAAATGAGCAAAAATAGCCGTTATAAAAAGAACCTCAGAGTTGGCTTCATAACTAGAAAAAGAAACTCACAAAATGACCCGACATCTGTCTTCATGTAAACTCATCTCTCAATTTTAATCATTTAAAAAAACGAACACAACTAACAGCTTGACTCGAATAAAATCTCGGGTAATTTAAAAATGTCGTGCTGACCTAGATTTAACCGTTTCGGTCACGGAGATACCTCAGAAATTGGTTTTCGAGTAAAGTAGGGTAGGGGAACAAAGAATGTTCCAAGTTCGCACTCTTGAAGGCTACTGTCAGCGATACTTTAAAATCCTCAACGAATGTTTTTTCGCGCATTTCACTGAAACTCCTAGTGAATAAATAGTAATGAAGATAGTCACTGTGAATAAAATATTATACACGGTATATCGCGTCATCCATTACGGATGCTCTTATTCAAATCGGTTGCCACAAAGCTCATACCCAGAAAACCTTTTCAGTGCGCGTGAAAAGCACGACGAGATGACCACACTATGAATTAGTGATACGTTCCCAATGTTGTAAAGCAAGTTTTTCATCCTAGCACAACTTATTTACATTTTATATGCTAGAAATTACAACGCACGAGATGGAAAATTTTTCATTACAGTCGAAAGCGCAGTCAGTTATTAAAGCACCAAAGAAAACAAAACGGACGTCGTGAAAATATGACTATCCCGACGGCCTTTAATTAACAAACTGATAGGTATACGAACAAACTTGATCTGATATAAAAGCCAATTTAGACAAGTATCTAGAATTGTCCACAATCAACGAGAACAAAAGTTCGATGTATCAGAAAAAAATGGGGAAAACTGTCACATCGCGAACTGTCCCCACAAAAATAATCTTTTTCAAACAATAAAATATCCGAGTTTTAGATATAAATAGTTTGGTGAAGTTGTTCCACAAAAAAGTAGCTTAGCTTGATAAATGGACCATGAACGTCTAGAAGACAATAAAAGTTCTATAATCCTCACCCTTCAACATCAAAGAACACTTCTTTAAGTAATTTGTTACTTTACATTTCGTATCAAAAAGAGTTTAAACGAAAAACTTAAAATGAGTTTGCAAAGGGAAAAAAGCAGTATGATTTGCCTATCACAACTTTGAAAGTAACCAAATTTGCTTCTTGTATATTTGCTTGGTTCTGATCCTGTTTTACAAAGTTTTTTCAAACATCAGTCCACCAAATTCTTATTCGGCTAAAGCTAAAAATCCGTAATGAATCTAATTAACGAATTTACACTGAAAACACGATGCTTCTAATTAATTTGTATAATAGAACGCTACTGCCGTGCCTAATAAGACTGGAGCAAATTACATTTTCTAATGCAATCAACTACCTTTCCCGCGACTTATTACATTATCAACCCTTAGTTTTACTTTCGTATAAAATTCTCATAAACTGTGCTCTTCGCAGTTTGAGGGTAGTTAAAACATTTAACAGCCGACTTCGATCATCAAAAAATACCCGATATTCATTCCACCCCTTTTCCATTTCATCTCACGCAGATATTACAGCGACATAAAAACACTCGTAATCAGGTTAAAATTTAATTAAAAAAATCAGCGATGGATACAACAGCTATCTGACGTAAAACCTCGGGTGCAAAGTTTCAAACACCCAACAAAATTAAAACAAAAATAAAACAACAACTCGGATCCAATTTCAAAAACTCGGAAAATATAATCCCACCGACAATTGATACCTTGTTGGAACATTTGTTTGTACTCGTAGAAGCACAAAAGTATTTATTTATTAATGTATTCAACTCGCATACGTCAACAGTTTCAAATCCAAATGTAAAAATAAACCCATCATAAAAACTTCTCTTCGTGATAAAACCTTAAAAGAATGTAACCGACGGCACGTAAATTTCCCAAATACTTTAAAAATTCATTCGACGATACCAACATCCAATTCCCATGCACTATTTCGGTTCTGATAACTAGTAGTATTAATCTATACCCTGTTATTTCATTCTTTATGCCATCAATTATTAAACAATAAGAAACAGGCGCCTATACAAATTTAGCCCCTGTTCAATTTCATATTTAATTAGGCAGAAAATAATCTTATTATTGATCACGTCTTTATTTTCAACCCAACGTTTATAGAAAATAGATAGGAAAATTTCAAGATAATTAATAACCTAACAGTCGCCTTAAAGCTTCAAATATTTTCTTTAATATATTATGTTAAATAGGTAATGAATACAAATTATTTGTGTAGCTGTACTTCATCTAAGAAATAAGTAACATTTTTCCATTAAATCACACGAGTAAATAGTTAAAAAAAACATACTCACCTAAACAAATCAATATGCGACTTTCTTACCAAAAAAAGAACATTTAAATAATGGTTCCTCGGTTCCACGACATAAATTATTTACTGTTGGGTAAATGTAATTAAATTTAACGGTGTTATACCTTGGTTGGAAGAACAAATTTGCAAGACAAATTCCTGATTTAAGTCCAAATTACAAATGAGAAATAGGCAAAATACAAAAATATATTTCAAGTTCTTTAGGACCTGTAACATATGATTTATTATTACAGAATCTTCTAACTTACACCAATTTCAGTTAAAAAAAACTACAACAAAAGCGTACAAAAATCTATAATTTTAATAATAGAATTGTTAAAGAAATTTATTAAAATAACGACTATGTTATCTTTAAAAAATTTGCATGTATTGCGTAATCTGATACTATTCACAATAGAGTTCAACAAAACGCTATTCTTTGGCAAAGTAATGATTTTCTAGATAAAATGCATTTGTTCTCAAAATAACAATTTTTTATTATTCTAATTTGGAGAAAGCACAAACAAGGGAAAAAAACATAAATGCAAAATAAAAAATGGTGGGTGCGCCGGGATAAATCTTTCCTATTTTATGTAACTCTGCCATAATCAAACAACAATAAATATGTACAGATCCAATTACGTTTAGTAGCTAATGCGGAAGCAAGGCCGAACGGTTTATTACAATAGAATTATTGGAGCGACGTCGTGAGCTCTGCGAATTACATATACCACCTATGCAACAGTGCTGGTTAATTAACGACGGATGAATGTAATCAACCCTGAGGCAAAACAACAAATTTGTATTATCTCCCTTAAATGATTAAAGAAATTTACGAATACCCCATCAATACCCATGATTTAATGAAGCCGTTAATTTATGCACCCTCGCTCGTGAGTCGAAACTAACAATGGATCCATCCTGCTCAGAATTAAAATTGTAAATTGTTGTCTGCATTTTATCACCTTGATATAAAAATAATTAAGAAAAAATCGGATCAAAACACTAATTTAAAGTTTTAACAATGGTGTGAAGAAACAGAATATTCTACTTTGCAAGCAAGCCAGACTGAGTTTCGCCATAAGTGGAAAAAGGTGTCTTGCAAGTGACTTTATAACCAAAAAAGTCCCGTAATGTCCAGAACTGAGAACCGCCAAAAGCGTAATCAGACGAGCAGGCGCGCTAATATTGACCGCCCCCGCTTCTACCTTTTGCCAGTATTTACTTCGCCGCATATTTCGACGACACAACCGAAGATCGTACAAACGTACTCACCAGTATAACAATATAAACACGAAACGTAAACGAGATAAACTTGCCTTCGCTTAGGGATTTTTAATATGCGCAAACAAAACCCCAGACAAATTTGGAAGCCACGACCGCAAAAATCATTTCAATCGCCCGCAGGGTGAGATGAATAATAAATTTTTGGCATAATTACCTCCGAAGTTACTTTTATGTTAGTTGAAATGGCAAGGACGTGATCCAACTTACCTGAAACAAAAAGAAACAAATGTTATTTCGAAAACAAGCAATAAGAAAGTTCTAATTTGACGCTAGCGCCTCATTTTAATGTAGTTTTGTTGTTATTGTAGTGGAAAATTTGAAAATACAATTTATGGAAATGCCTCGTAAAGTAGGGTAAAATGAGCACAACATATTGCAAAGCAGTGCAAAATTATTTTCGCGATTTCGTGTTTTGCAAACAAAACGTATTTGTTTCACTTTTCGAATTAACTATATTAGAAATAAAATAATGAAAAGTTAACATTTGCATCGAATAAATATTGTGAAATAATAATGAAAACCCATTACAATGATTATTTTATTTCAAAAATAAACACCGTGTATTTTTGATGTTACATAAATTCTAGTCACAGTTTCACTCAAAACTAATCATTTTCAATGCTTGCATAAAGTAGACCGTATGAGAAAAATTTCCTTTATCATAGCAATACAGCTTCTCTGCATCCGAAACACCTGAGACTACACATCAAATACAAATAAAAATGCTGTCACTTTGGTTGAAATCTTTTTTGAGAAGTAATTACACATTTAAAATTTTGTAGCCTGAAGTAAATTTTGCGATATTGAATTTCTTTACGTGGCTATATGACGTGAAAACGAAATCAACTTAGTTGATAAAAATCCGTTTCAAATCTAATAAAGGTAGTAATGAAAACCTATCGGGGTTCAAAAAAGTCGCATTAGGTGGCCTTAAAACGAATTTATCGCAAAAGTAAAAACGAATAATTAAGTTCCACAAATTCCATTTGAAACTTTTTAATGAAATATACAAAGACATTCCCGTTGCTTTTAGATTCCTCATTTAAATTGCCTAAATACTGAGTCAACTCTGGAAAAAGATGTGTTCATTCAACCGTGCAATAAAATCAAATCCGACATTATAAAACTTTATCCTCCATCCGAGTGACGCAAAACACGTCATTTTTCATATGATGTAACTTTATCACTCCTGTTTTGACTCCGGAAGTAATTGTCGGGACTATTCCATCCTCGGTGATTAATGTACCCGCTCACCTTATACATGTTTTCTAACGGAGTTGTTAGAGCATCCTATTTTCCTGTGCGATGCTCACATTTACCCGAAAGTCGTATTTTATTGTAAATTAAATTTTTCTACGTTTTAATAAAAGCATTCCAAATAACGAAATAAACGCCTCAAAAAATCGGATATATTACGATGACATTCGACGTAAATTCACATTTCGCATAAAACGTTTATAAGTGTGGTATTATTTCTGCGCCACTGAGTTTAAGACGTTCTATCTGCTAGAAACATACTCTTCAAGAAGTTTATGTTTGTCATTTGGACTCGGTGATATTTCACCGAATTTCTTGCACCGAAAATAATAAACTTATTATTTCCAGAACGAGGCCGGCGAATTAAGCGTCACCCAGACGATTAATCTCGCAAACTGCTGGCACATCAAGACAATAGAACTATTTGTCCTCCGTTTAAATCAGAATTGCATAAAACACCTTATTTTCTTAACCTTATTATAATAGGAATAAGAATTTAAAAAAAATTCAAAGACAAAATTAATCAAAAGTCCATGCGGCATTAGTAGGTGTTACTCTGATGCTATAAGCCAAAGTATTTGCATCACTAATTTTCAATTTACATTTGCTCGTCCCGTAAGTTGTTGGAGTTATAAATGGCAATGCATATTCATGTTATCTTAAGTCTTGATTATGACAAGCACAACTTGCAGCATCGTGATTGTTTACAAATAATAGAACATCCGTTGGCAAAATTAGCGAGACAATACAAGAACTTTCAATCCAACATCACTTATCAGTGCGAACCATCAGGATTTGTTGCCTTATTATGACTATAACTGGGCAGATAAATAGCTTTATTGGCCTATTGTAGAAATCGCATCGATCTATCAGAATAAACACAAATCACTCTATGATTAGATTTGTGCACGTAAGTTCCTAATTTATCGGACAAATTGATCGCGTCTTTCCCTATAAATTGCAATACTAAATGTCGCAGTTCTCAGCATCAATCGAAATGCTTCAACAAACAATAAAAATTCAACACATGTAGCAATTTGTCAACAAGAAAATTTTATTACTTGACGTGAGGATGAAATTTCCTTTGATGCAAGCTTGTATTGGCTCAACTTCCGTTTCCGCTAATAAAAGTACACCAATATAATACAGACCATTCCGGATTCAACCACAAAATCTGCACAGTGTAACAAATGCAATTATAATTTCCGAACTAGAATATATAACTTGGATCGACGTTTCAGGCATTTAATTAAAACATTTGTTCAAGTTCGAACTTTGAATAATTCATTCGACTAAAATTAACTTAACATGGCATGGTATCAGAGAGGATGAATTAAGATGCTTTATTACACAGCTCGTAGAAGCTTTCAAATATTCTTAACTAAGTTCGTAATTAATCAATAAAGCGAACCCCTGTACTAAAACATACTTGAACACATAATCCCAAGGCAAGAAAAATCATTAAATCTTTAACAGTTTTGTTAAATAGCAAAAACCTGCAAAACTAGTTTTAGAAAATCCAAGAAGCTAAGCATATTTGGCCCCGAATCAACACATTTAATACGATGGAAAATACGACTTCGTAACGCCGTGAAATTGCAGACCGTATTAGCCCCGTTCCTGAAACTGAGTTTCATTTTAAACCAACATTGAAGACTTCAGCTAAATCTTGACCAAACAAACCGCAACTCAAAGTCTGTATTTAGCTATAATTTAAAATAACTCCAACTTTTCTCCAGTCACTAAAATTATGAAAGCAGGAAGTTTTTCAATAAACGCAAAAACATTTAATTGCAGCATCAAAGTTAAAATCCACCAAAAACTCATAACCCATAAAGCCTGGACTCGTTCAATAATTGTCGACTCCAATTTTAGCCAGAGTTATTGATACTCCCAACAGTTTTGAAGTTTCAGCGATTGTCATTCTGGTTACGTATCGGTCTCCTGCGCTCGCATGTGAATCTTGAGTTTCTTTTTCGTTTTATTGTTACCACAATATTGTTAAAATAAACCGGAAGAGTGCAGGCAAAAATTCGTACTTTTCTGCCATATACAGGATGATTCACATAACTTTACGACAAAAACGCCAGACTGCAATAAGAACCTAATTTTTGAAGGTTTTCAAGGAATATCCAAATCACAAACAAATTTATAATTATTAGTGTTTTTGAATCAAGTTATAATTGAGTAATGTATTACTGGTTGCATTTAAAATTCGTCAAGGTCGTAAAGTTATGTGAACCACCCTGTATGTTCGACTGAAATTTATTTAACAAACTGAAAGTTTACGTTTAGTTTACGAAAGAATCGCATTTTCAATAAAGATAAATATGTTTGTAAAGTTGTGTCAAAGCTCTGTATCGTAAAAACTGAAAAATACATTTCATGGAGCTTTTGGCAGTTGAAACAAGTGAATGAAATGCCACAAAAGAAGTAAGTACCTTTGAGATTAACCAGTTCAGAAAAGTTTGCAAATAACGAACGAAGCTGAAAGCTGACAATAGACAGCAAAAGTGGTCAAAGAAACTTACCTCAAACGCATTTATTTGTATCTGGAGTTGCACTTTACCTTATGGTATTTAAAAAAATTGAAAACCGATCAAAAGAAAACTTTCAACTTTCAACGTTAGTACAAAGGTTGAAAACACTGACAAAAGCACGCTTTTCATGTTCACATAGTTAAAGAAAGCATCAAAATATTGTTAAAATATATATATGAAATACATATATAAAATGTGTATTAGAAGCAACCTCCACTGAGCACGAGAGAAATGAGTCAGTAACAGGAACTTTAAAACAAATTTGAATAAACTAATGTACACACATTTTAACTGTCTCCTGCAGGGATGGTATTCCATCCACAGCTGTAATTTCGATTTAATTTAAATAAATTTACATTTCAAAAGCACTTTTCCAAGGTACAAATTATCATAAAAGCCACATAGATTTCCAAAATCCTCTCATGAAAAATCACACTGATTGTCCATTTAGCGCCCATAACAGTTTAAAAGCTTCTAATCGCGTTTCCACAACCAACCAAAAAAATTATGAAATCAAAAAATAAGTTTGGAACGCACTACAAATGAAAAAGACTAAAGCAATCGAGCTTTCAAGCAATTCAAAACACAAAACGATCGTCAGTGATTCCATTTGGAGAAAAACCCTTTTAGTCGGTAACCTCTTTCTACACAGATTGTCTCTCATGATAAAACAAATCACGACGCAAATGAAAGCAGCAAGGCAATACTTGTGAAAACGACCTATTGAAAGATCACAGACCATGAAATATCAGAGATACAAAAGGATGACATTTTCGTTGCTCGATATTTATCACTGTTTAAGATTTTTACGTGAGTTATTCAAGCACCTACTGATGACTAAAAGCTTTGTTCAAAATGACTTCAAAGTTCTAAATGTTTCTGAAACAAAGCCAAAGATACGGTGTTTTCACCGAAAAGACATTTTATCAAGAATTGTATCGATTCATGATACAATTATGTAGCTACGTTGAAAAATGCTTCAAACTTCAATTCCATACCGAAATGCAATCACGTGTAGTAAGGATAGTGATGTTTCATTAAAACGAAATCTGACTGTCCGTTTATTGAAAGCCTTTTTCGCTGAACTAATCCTAAAACGTTTCATAGAATTGGTTTATAAATGACGTGTTGTAAACAATCCGACACAGAACGGCCATCAGCCGTTCTACTTGAGTAAAAACCCGTGTGATGAGTGCTTCTTTCAATTCGAGAACCGTTTCAATGTGTCTCCTTCACCGTGATAACACAAATCACGTCGCAGGTGATAACAGCAATGCACATCCTACAGGAAAAACGAATACAAGTCCTGATACAAAAGACTGACGTTTCTATACCCCCTTATTTATGATACAATATTGTGGATATTTATGAGAAGTTATTCAACGAGCAGGAACAGAAATGACGGTTGCTCTCGTCATAACGCCTAAATTAATTTGACGGACGCTACTGATACAAGCACGATTATTTTAACAACCGGTCGTAAATCATGCGATTTCAAATCTAAACCGGAGGGACCTTTTTTATCGATCGTCAACGCTGGACATTCATTCGAATTAACTCAACAAATTAAACTTGAACCCTCTGTATAAAATATTAAAACGGCTTCAAGTTTTAATAAGGTTTGGAAAGGACTACATTTTCTTATCCACATAACAGCATTTCGTGCTTCAATCTCGCCTGATATTTAATTCAGCAAGTTAAAAAGATGCTACCTGAAAAAATCAACCGAGGAGGAGGACCTACGTCCTGTCGCAAAACGTCTAATGAAAATAAAAAAGTTCAAGCAGAGTGCTTGTAATTTGTAATCGGAAAAGTTAACTTCGATTCCGAGTTAAAAATTTAATTTCTAAAATGGCATGCCAGGCGGATAGACAACTGAGGTAATTTTATTAAGTAAATTCGACCCGAATGGAAAATACACGAACGAGATATTTACGCGACGCAGAAACAACTAATTTCATTTTCAGAAAGAAACTCAAATCAACAAGTTAGAAAAAAGGAATACATAATAAAGATAACGTAATCTCAAAAACGCCCTTTTTCTCAAACTCACTTTACAAATCATGCGGCATTTGCCTTTTGCATTTTACACACTTTTACAGAAATTTTCCAACCAATACAACACAACACAAATGTTTGAGCGTTGGATAGTATTTTTGGAAATACTATAGTATTGTGTTTGTGATTAGAGATGTTTTCAAAGGCCGATCTTGATCCTCATCCTGTTTGACAAGCGAGCCTTTGATCCGCATGATTTATGTAAAAATCGTCCATTTCCAAACAATAGTGGGCCTTTATTCCGAGGTTTTCAGTATTGGAATCACATAAGTTCAGCATCAAATTTGAAGAGTCGATAAACCAATTTATATCCAGTGATATACAGCCCCAGTGTGTGGGCTCAGAAAAATTGCGTTAAATTTCGTATTCACTACAAACCTCGTAGACCAAGTCACAATAAAGTTAGTTCTTTGTGAAGCCGTTGCTTAACATACTGAACGTTGTTTTTGTTTTGTTGGACAAAACAAGCCCCGACGGTGTGATATCTCAACAATTTCATCTCCTTTGCCTTTTAACATCCGCCTCATATAATGAAGTCGATAGGTTCTATTATCCGTCCGAAATTCAAATTCTGCTCGATATCGTTTCGTTTCCAATTCTGTGACAGAATTTTCCACACCAAAGGAACCGCAATGGTGACCTATAACTCGGCATCGAGTGGCAAAGTGTTAATGTTACAAACTCTGCTCACGTTCTGCTCCTCAACAAGGGAAATTCTGTTCCCAAATGCATCATCCCGTCTACCCTATCTCGACCAATACGCTCTAAAACACCACTTCCACGCCTTTTTCTCCTGGATGAAGCTTTATGAGTAATTTGTCAAATTTGTGACCAACCGGAGAATACATTTTTCACTTAATTCAACACTTCGACGACCAAAAACACTATCTACTATCCATAAATGTACCACAACACCATAACAGCAGAATCAGAAAAAAATAAAACCTACAAAAAAACTCGGCTTCAAAATCTGCTGGAAACTGTGAGCATTCGTATGATTAATTTTAAGGCAACAACATGATTTAATTAAAGAATTTCCAACCTGCAAACGTAAACGAGGAGGAAAACGGTAATTCAATAAAACACAAGCATTCCAATCTCACTTTGTCATTTTGATTGTGTAACAAGTGAATACTTTTATTTATTTTTTAATCTCACAATACGAAGTGTAATACCTTATTACAAAGCAAATATCTCCCGGCAAAGAAAACTGTATTTAATATCGTGTACACATCCACAAATAACTGAAAAAAATAACAATTCATTCCATCCCTAAACCGAAATATGGCACATTTTATGACCTTTTATCTCACGATGGCAGTAAATATATTTGACCATAAACCGTCTCCTGAATAATGCATAGACACAAAATGTGGGTTTAAATAAATTCAATTCATTGATTTCGATGAAAAAGGTTTTAAAGCAGTCACAATCAATAATCCAATCTGCCTAATGCTATCACAGAACAGCATCGCTTGAAGGTTTTGATATTATGCTCCAAATAAACTGTGACAGTAATCTCTTTCCATAATATAGCAGTCCTATTAGAAAAATAAAGACCGCTATATGCAGTTTTTTCCTGATATAAGTAAACTAACATTATCGTGTTTGAACTAAAAGATGGAAAAACAACGAATATGATATAAAGAAAAACATCTTTCAGTCGGATTCTGTAACACTCTACCACATCCAAGCAGCAGAAATGTTATATTTAATTAAAGTACGAGCCACAATTATGCTTCAAGAGTCTTTGTACACCACTAAGGTAAATTATGGGCTGAAATGAAAACAGTATCTTACAATTACAGAGGCAATGGAATCTGAAGTAGGCCATTGTGGTTTCGGTTAGAAGACACTCAAGTTCAAGAACAAAAGCGGATTACTTCAATACTGAATAATTTTGAAAAGCCAATTTTTATTTTTTCAAAAAAGAGCTTAACTCGTGAATTGTAGAATACCCGTTTTAAGACATTAATCTGGTTTTAGACTGTATCAGAACTATTACGTAATTGAAATGAATTAAAATGATAACCTCTCTCCATATTTAATCAAGGGAAGGTAACAAAGGAAAGTCTAATAGGACCTATACCTAAATTTACATTTTGCATAGAAATTCTGCTTTGAGCAAATCACCCGTCCGCATTTCTTCCTTTTCTCCCGTCATTACAATTTAGATACAGATATAATTTAGATTTGAACCGGCAAAATTCAAGGAAGAGCTTGGCAAACTTTAATCATGCTAATATACAAAATTCATGCGCATTAGTCTGTTCCACTGTCCTGAAACCTAGGTCAGTTTATTTTATAAATGCTCCATGAAACTTTAATCGTTCATAAGCGAAGCTTTTACGAGATAGAAATATGACCTAACAATGATTAAAATTTCTTAAAGAGAAACCCAAAGAAATTTAAATTATTTCTGCTTAGTTAATTACATAAAAGTTAGCATCTTTGCATTAACTCAAGTTACGACCTCATCTATCTTTCATGAACTTGAGAAAAAATAAAAGAATAAAAATGAGATACTCGAGACACAAAAATTGCATTACATCAGGAAACTGGATTTTACGAAGATGCAAATAGGAGTGGAGAGAAAAATTATATGAAATCGCGTTATTGAATACATCCAATGTAAAATAAGACTAATCTTTCATTGTCGTAAAACATAATTTCTTGCGCAACGAAACTTTATCTTGTGGATATCGATTGCTCTTGGAAACCTCCAATTAAAGAGAGATTTTCTGAGACCACGCTGGAATAATAACCCTCTATTTCAACGTCACAATAATTACAATTAGATTATGGTCTGGCGAAAAACTATGTCAGAAATAAATCAATACTTGGCATATCATAGACTTCAAGGACAGAGATAACAGTACATTAGGTTAACAACTAGGGCGTGGTATTAATACAGTTTGGGCCCATCAACCCATCACTTTGACCCATAACAGAGCTGCAGCTTCACACAATACCGTTCGAAATATGGAAATTACATTCGCTTCGACAATATCCCGGCTTTACCACCGCTATTCGAAAACCAAGACAATCTCGAATGTGCTTAACTTAAAACACAGCATCTCTTAAACACTTTTTGAATAATATCCCTCGGGAAATAGAAGCGGAAACTAAAAGCTATTTCCATTTTGTTAATGTGAATCGCGTTACGCATTAGTGCAACAAAACAAACACAGATAAAAGTGCATCTTGCACAAACAATGATTATCTAACTTAAATCATGAAATCCTGTAGATATATCAAGACATAACTGTATCTAAAAGGACACGAAGTCGTTAAACGAGACCGTGATTACGAACTAGATCTCGATGGTCAACAAATTCCGATTAGGTCTCCGACATCTTTATCACACAGACGTGCTTAATAAACCGACATTTATTGGTCAATATTAAAAGTAAAACACGATTCCTAACCTAATATTGCGACACTAAAAGAAAATAGCACCAAATTTTAGATTTAATCCACTAATAAACATTGTGATTGAAAGCTTCATTCCACCCTTGAAAAAAAGTTAGACCTAAAGAAATAAAATTTCGTGAATCTGATAGTAAAGGGACGTAATTCCATTCTGCACATAATAAGGAAAGGACCAAAATTTTTTGTAGTTAAACCTTCGCTACCTCCCATGGATATAACATTCAGTTATTTCGCCCCAAAAGATCCGTTTTATCCCTTTTTGTGTTTATGTCAATCCAGAATCCAATTATTCCGTGTACAAATAAAAATAAACGAACAGATAAATGGGCGTATTACAGTTAAGACTCGCTTTATTTTATCTTTTGTCATGACACGATAAACACCGAGCTGTAAAAGTACAATCAAAGCATGTGCCTTTAAAGAAACAAAACGAAATGTAATTTAAAACTGTACTTTTGAAAAAAATCAACTACCATAAAACGAGAATGTGAAAACTGTACGTATTTCGTCTGGAAAAATTTATGTGTCAATAAAATAAAAACTTCCATACGGTTTTCCTGCATAATTTAATAGTAAACACAAGGCCAAAGCAAAAAGTTTACTGTACCATGCCTCTCCATTAATTAAAAATATACATAAAAAGTGGATTCATTTCAATTAAGGCTAAATCAATATTGTTTTGCGTTTAACAATAATTAACAAAAAACACACGTGTTTAAATAATAGTAAATGGTCAAAGACAAATTTATGTTATATGTTAATAAAATTAATGATTCCATATACAAATGCAAATGAGAATTTAAACAAAATTTTAAATTAATTTTACAGTCGGTATTATTTGGAACTAATGTATTGACAAGAGATTTGCATTTGCAATAATTTACAAGTTAATTATACAAAATAAAAAATAAATACCTTCACCAAAAGTGGCCGTAAAGTTACTTGCAATCAATCCTCGGAGGATAAAAAAGTACCAGCAAATAAAATTGGATTTATTATCCAATGTATTTTTAAATACTATAAATGGATTACACTTTACTGTGTAGGAAATTGGGCAAAATGTTTCCAATAAAGCAAACTAAATTATGGATTTCTTTCCGAGGGAATATAACTTGTATACAAATATAATACAAAATTGTTTATTTAAAGTAAATGTAAGTTTGTTGCTATTATTTCAAATATATCGTGATACAAGAAACGAATAAAACAAGTTTGGTACACCACTCATGTATACAGGCACATAAAGTAAAATCGTAAATCTAGAACTACCATAAAACTCGCATGGTGGACAAAAATCATACATTATACATAGGTACGCAAAAATACCAAACATCACATTTTGTAAAAAACAGTGAAAACGTTTTAAAGGTTTTCTGGCCCGGCGCATCCACCAATGTTAAATATTTCAGGAAAACAAATAAGTTAGAATCATCAAATTTTAATAACAGGTAATACATATTGATTTCATTTTTTCCACATTAGAATCTGTCACACAAATGATCTATTGCTTACACAGCTACTTATTCAAATTACCTTTAATAGATAAAAACATTAACAAATTCTGATAAATGTGTTTAAAAATTACGTGACTTTTCCATGCCCTTCTTACTTAACTTCACTCTAAACTTCAAAGAACTTCATGAAATTCTCGAGTAACAGTTGACTTGAAAGAGCTTCCAAACATTTTTGTGTAATTTAATTTCATTCAATTTATACATTTAATTATTTCCAAGAAAAGTTGCTCGCTTTACTCAACAACGGAACGAAAAACATTTTAATAGATAATTTAATCTGCTTACAACTTTCTGAAATTAAATATGTTCTATTTTGAAAATGCCATATACCGTATAATTCCTATTTTCCTCAAAGCAAACAGCAACTGGCCGACCTTATTTTCCTACTCCTACACCCCTAATCTCTAATCCCCCAAGTAGATTCTATATAAAATATCCATAACTTGGTCTTATTACGGTTTCCAAAGCAGACGCCATTTTTGCAACCTTCCCTGGAGATCTATTCTCTACCCGAGTCCGTGTAAAGTTCTCTCGGTTTGAATATAGCATAATAGGATTACACTTACATTCAAAGTGTTAGTCACGACGACCCTTGGTATTAGAAAATTATTAATCCAAATTAAATTTTATTGGTCAGGTGCTATGCAACAAAATCTCACGTTTTGTTGAGCCTGCAGCACGCCTGGGACCTTGACCAAGTTCGGTTTTCCTTGCGGGATTGAAACCCTTCGCTTCACCCCATCAATAAATCGAACGCAATATTTCTGGGTTTTAAAGATATACGTTCCGTGGATAAATTCAGAAAATAGGAGAGCCCGGAAAGAAGCAAGCCATTCAACAAATACCACACACGAGAAAGTCGATAATCTGATGCCTCTGTAGAAAAAAAAACATTGTGTGAAAATCACACAAAGCCAGAAAAGCATCAAAGGGTTTCCTCGTGAAAACCAGCGTCGGATTATCAAGACCAAGACAATGCTGGTAATATAAATCATTTGTTTTCACGCCGTAAAGGCCCATGTTAGAATAAACCGTGACAAAGGAAACACATTAAAGAAGAACTTTAAACTAAGACATCAGTCGGATTAAAGAGCCATCAAAAGAAGTGGTTTCGCTAGTTTGATACCCTGTAAACAATTATATGAAGAACTCATCAAACTCGCCTCGGAAGGCAGCACGAAATACGTGATTAAAATGTAACATGCGTTCGCTAGACCCAGAAGGATTCGGGTGGATTTCTGTTCGATGTTCCATCCATCACGGTAATTGTTGTCAGAAGCATAAGGAGATCATCCCGTAGTTCATGTCAACAGCAAACTATACGCTAATGATTATTTCAGAAGCGACAGCAATCAACGTTTACGATGCTTTTTGTATCTCGCAACATGTAATAATCAATGATTGATGTTTGTGTCATCGATAAATAAACCGAAATTGAATTCACATTATGGCATTTTAATTATTGCCCATATCCAGGACGGAATTTCACAAAATGTGACAAATAACATGGAAGAGAGCAAACACTGCTGTATCTTAACTATTTCGACCAATTAACCGTTTTAATTTTCGTCTTTGAAACAGAAAATATAAATCATAGCAATCAAAATTAAAAGAGGCTTCATTAGTTCATTCAAATTATTCTCTTTGCGCCAGTTGAAAAAATTATAAATATTCCGTTCTAATTATTTAATCTCATCGTATTTATTATTTAATGTGACTCAGTTAGGCCCGTGCTAAGGTTGATGGCCGCCTTTGTGAAAATTAGAAATTGCCGCCCCTAAACTTAAATGAGTTTTTTTAGTATGAACCATCAGTAGACATAAAAAACTTGTACATCCAAAATTTGCTCATTGTGTATCAAACTTTTGAATTGTCATTGAAGCCAAAGATTGTCAGGAATTCAACGATAGCCGTTGGAGATCTTTGAACCTAAATAGATGCTAAATCAACTGTGTTATTTATCCAATCTTTGTAAATGTAGAGAACTGAACACTTTAACTTAATTTTTCTGACAATATCTCATTAGTATGTCACAATTTTTATAACCTTATTTGCAAAAAGGCAAAGTTACCCGATATAAATTTGTGATTTTTTGACTTATAAAATTGTCATGCTTGTACCAGTTTTTTATGTCCACCGATGGTACCTACCGAATTTCTATTTATACTTAAGTGATAAGTTCTAAATCTAATACAAAAATCAAACATTTTTCAAAATTATTTTTTAAATAATCAACAAGTATTATAAAATATTTCACGAGTGAATTTTCAAAAACGAGTTGAATACATTTTTTCTTCGAATTAGTCTCAAAATGGTTTATTAACAAAGAGCGATTTGCGAAATTTTTTTGATGACAAAAAGCCTAGGCACTTTTAGAAATGTTACACTTTCTTTAAATTAAAGATTCAATCAAAATTGTAGAGGAAACACGTAATTCAGAAAAAAAACCACTGACACTGCAGATGATGTTGGACAAAAAAAAAGCTTTTATAAAACAAAGTCTGTTATTAAAAGAATCCCTGGTAAATAACTTGAAACGACTTTATGATCTAAATATTTTAACCCAATACCATCATGCTGCTTGAAACGTTCTTTTTTAAAAACAAAATTATTTTTTTAATGATAAACGATTTTTTTGTATGCCCGAAAATTTACGTACACACAGGGTAGCTTCAAAAAATGATAAGAACAAGCAAAAATAACAAACTTGCATCATAAGAATGTTTAGGTGTATTACATAGTGAAACTAGCAATAAGAATAACCTATTTTCTGAGATATAAGTATTTTACAGTTTCAGTCGTTTAAAAAAAACATCCTAAGCTAAGAAAATACAGCTTTCGTCTAGAAAAATATTAAATATTAAATATCAAATTCTAAAAATTGTCTGCCGGCAGCTTTTCCGAATACCGTTGCCGGCAGCTGGTATGGGCGCCGTTGCCGGCAGCGGGGACACTGCCTAAATTTTAACTGAGCTTTATATAAACCGGCCCTTAAAGTTGTTTTAAAATCTGTTAAAAATCATCTGACCTTTTGTATTGAGAAGTGCTAACTAAACAATTGTTTGACATTGTCGAAGAATAAAAAAAAATGTATAACAAATTAAACAAATAAAAAACAAAAAATGACAATTCGGTATATAAAAATAATTAAAAATTAACTCGCCTTGCTTTTAAATTTGCAAAATAAAGAATAATATATCACTTAATTCTAATAAATCAATTGTTTCATTTTCTATTGAAATAAAAGCTATATTTGACAACCCGTCTTGCAACAATGTAGTGCGTAAATAATTTTTAATTAGTTTTAACTTTGAGAATAATCTCTCGCTAGAAGCAAACGTTACAGATAAAGTTAAAGAATTATCAGAGCAACTGATAAATTTCGAAAAACTAACAATAAATTGTTGACTCTTAAAAACTGCAATAATGTTATCAAAAGAAGTACAGTGTGATTTTAGTTAAATTTTTAAGGTTTTAAATGTTTAAATCTCTTCTAGCAGTTCTTCTTTCTGACACCTAGCAGAAGATAATGTAAAATGTTTAAGTACCAACACGAAATTAAAAAAAATATTTTTTTTTAAACGGCTTAAAAATGCCGCCCTTCGGGGAAGCCGCCTTTGTGAATCCCACAACGTGAACAACCGTACAGCACGGGCCTGGACTCAGTACTGCATATTTGTACCGGTCACATATTTTCATTGTGTGTCTTCAGGCAACGTGACAACCATAACTCTCCTGTAAAAATTACAATTCCGCAGTGTTGCCCCTGATTCACATGTTGCTCGAAGCCACCCGTTTACGATTCCACCAACATAATTGCAGAAGAATAAAAGCAAACAAAATAAACCCTGCACGTTACCAAGCCCATTATCTAACCGAAACAACAAGAAAACCTCCCTTGAAGTACACTAATAAAGAAATTAAATTAGTACAGCCCGGTTAGCTTCAATCAATGAACGCGGCACTTTTATCATCATTTCCGTCGAAAGGATATGGCGCCTGCTAACGTCCTAGCATGACCGGTCATATTACACAAGCGTCGCCGTCGAGACGCGTCCCACAACATGATTGTATGCTAATATGACAGGCTCTGCATATCTGTTTTAATCAATTCTCCAACGCAGCAAAGGCGACAAGAAGAAACGTAACGTTTTGCTTGAAACCAAGAGCCACCATCCCAATGTTTCAAAAATTCTGTTTTCTCAGCTAATTGCAAAACTTAGCCAATTCCGGGAGCTAAAAGCTACGAATTGTACGTATTCATCATCGGCACTTAACGGTGCATCCGATAGGACGAATTTTATTTGCTTTAAAGAATCGCATTTTTACAAAGCTTCCCTTTTCAAAAATTGACCTCTTCGACGTCAACTGTGGCATTGATGGATGGGTGTCGTATGGAAAATGATTGTCAAGAACCTTTGTGAATATGAGATTATCTTGTAACGTACGAAAAAAATCCATGCACGATATTGAATAACAATAAAGTTCTAGTTAAACAGCTTTTGAAGAAATGAATTATGGGAACAACCCACCCATTAATCACAAACTAAGAAGAAAAATGGTGAAGGGAACATAAATTGTGAACTTTATATTGGCGAAGTAATTTATAAATCATAGACTAAACTAGCCTCAACACTCCTTACAAATTACAACGAAATAAATATTACACCACTAGCTGCAATAATATTGAGGGCTGTTTACGGAACAAATCAGAGCCAATTAAACAAGCACCACAGCGCTGGTATTTTCTTAGCAAACAATACACCATTTGAGGTAAAGAGTTTCGAAACTAGCTGTAATTAACCACGGGAGAAAAACAATATTGCCGTGCTTTGATCTGGCATTTCATTTTACAAATAGACCACTTCCGACCGGTATGTTTGTGGCATTCACCATACTCGCAGTAGTAATTAGAGTAGTAATAATCAATGAAAATCATGAATAATGCAAGAATGATTAACGTGCAAGTGAAGCACATACACAACATCCATAAATTTTGAAGCGCAAGACAGAATTACCAAAACGGATTATTTCCATTTAAGCACGAATACACACTGAATTTAAGTTCATTGAATAATAATTTAATCGTAAACCAAAATGAAAAACTAATTTTCAAAAGTGCGTAGTCAAACAGTTCATGCCAAAACCCAATTTTTTATTTAACGTTTGTTGATACAAACTTCAATAATTGTTTTGTTAGACTCTGATTGCTTACCTTATCAAATGCACCATTAATTAAGAAACTGGAATGATAATTGCCCCAGAATTAAAATTTCCGCAGTCTGGTTTTGATAACTAAAAAACCGCAAAGCGGATGCACTCTAATTGCTACATTTTCTTAATTCCTTCAGTCTTATAGAAACGCATCAAGAAGTGTACTAGAGCTTATTCCAAACCTGGTGGCGAACTGACATTGACAAAAATGACTGAATTCTGACATTAAACATATGCTTACTATTAAGAAAAAAATTGCCCATTGGCGTCGTAATAAAATGTTTTCAAACTCACTGTTAGTCTTTAAAAAATTATAATAAGATACGTAAGATGAAGAATAATAAAGAAATTATTAATAATAATAGTAATATTTCTATGAATCTTCGTCCTCAAATTTTGTTAATGTTAAAATGACAACTAAGTTAATTTTAGAGAAAAAAAAGCACGCCCATGTATTTTATTATTTTAACCAAGTGGGTCAATTTCAAGAGTCTTTTATGTCACTGTCAGTTCGCCACCAGATATGGAACAGCCTCTACATAGACTAAAAAAATTCTCAATCTTAATTCCACTAGAGAAAGAGGTTACTGAATTTTACATTAATTTCGTAAATATTTTATTCCAACAAAAGGTTAAATTTGAGCAAATAAATAATTAGCAGTCACAATTCAATTCAGCGTGAAACGCACATTTTACTTGTTGCTGTTTTTGTGTTATAATTATTTCTTCCAAATTAATTATAAATCTTTGAAACATTGTACATCATTCGATACGACATCACAAAGTGCACCCTATCAGGATTCTGGGGTAAAATATAATAAATCCATTTTATATCCCGCCTTGACTTCCCTCCAATTTCATTTTCATAAAACTAATGTATCATCTACCTAAACGCTTCGCAGTTTAGATTGTATATTCCTGAAAGGAGAAGGGTGAAAGAAAATGTAAACCAATTATAGGTTCAATAAAGGCTATTGTTACCTCTAAACACTACACTATTTGTCCAATTTTAATAAAAAAAACAGTTTTGTTATAAGAAATCACTACTAAGATCAATACTTGAATATTTAATATCTTTCACTAAACCAAAATTAAAAAATTAGAGCTGAGACAGATATCCCAGCATTTCGAACCAAAGTCCAATCAACAAACAAGTTTGTTTGTGTACCCTGAAGCACATCTTGCGATAATTTCGAAATTAATCTAAAAACAAGACGCTGTGCAACTAAGAGGAACTCAAATTAACAATAAGATAAGGTTCAAAGACATATTACTTAGACTAAGTTCCCAGGCACGAACATAGTTTCTGCCAGAAACTTCAGCAGTAAAAAGCTGCCCGAAAAAGCTCCACGTGGTAATTATAATCGAATCAAAAATATGGAGTTTTCCCATTTGAACGGTGCGTGTCAGTACACAAATTAACTTCCATCGACAAACGCTCACGATTCGATTTTTGACCACACGTTTTAATGGTGCGAATGTTCGGCAATCAGATGTAGGAAGAGATCGTGCAGTAAGGCCGCAATCGTAAATTATAAAGGAAAACTACAAGCCAGAATCAACAATGATTTTATACCCGAAAGGGAAATCAGACAGTGTTTCATGAGACCGTGCCAGCCCCACCCGGAACCATGGGAGCAATTAATTTTGAATAAAACATCGTTGAAACGAAATTGCGTCATACCTACCACATCGATATTGTCATCACATGGTCCATACTTTAAAGTTACGATATAAAACACAAACAATAAAAAATTCTTAGGAGTTTCAAGCGGTGGAAAACTTAACGACAGGTTATTATCAGCGTCAGATTGCTCTCCTGTTTGAAAAAACTTAAAACAAAAAATTTAAACTTGGGACAACTTGTCCACTTTTAAAACCGACAAGTTGAGGGGGAAAATTCACGCTGTTGAAACAATATTGATGAAGCGTCATAACGAGTTAAGTTCGTTAGAAATGTAATCTTGTTGAATTAATTGATAACTTCATTCGTTTCAGATAAAGAGTACAAAATGCTCCCTTTTATTCAATCAATTAAGATGACTGTCATTCAAATGAAAGATTATTTGCATGATGAAAATTTTAAGTAACACACTTCCTAGACGACCCTTTTTAGTGGATTATGGTTTCTTCCAAAAAACCAATAACTAACTGAAAATGTCCCGCCCTTTTTGCATAGCACTTCAATATTGAATGTGCTTGACACTGACGCTTAATAATTCTATCGATTATAGATTATCTTAACAAGATTTACGACCTGAATGACCAAGCCGGGTACTTCACTTCCCCGGAACATGAAAATACTTAACCTCGCCAAAGTGCAACGCAAGCAAGATCATTAGAGATAAACAAAACGTTCCTTACCTATTATTAGTCGCCTGAGCAGAGATAAATTAATGAAACAAGAGGTATTAAACCCAGAAGGCACTTAGTTAATAAAAGTAAGTAAATAGCATCGTAAACATTTTATTGAAATTAACTGTCCAATCTTCAGAAACATTCAATGAACTTTTTTAATAACGTACCACAACTTCCGCTCCCTCACCGCAAATTGCAGATAAATTAAAATTTGGATATAATAATTTGGCAAAGATTTTAATTCCTCATAAATAACTCTGGTAGGTTCAGTTAAGCCTTTGAGTTATACCTCAAGGTACAGCTTAATAATTATTCATGAAACTTGGAGAAATACAGCCAAAGTTTATATACAAATGAGGCGAGAGGAACTTGAGATCTCTCTTAATAACGCTTTCTTTCATTTATAACTCTGACGTTTGGTATAAATTATCACTTTTTTACAGAGACAAATTTGTTTTTCGACTATTCTTTAATTATAATTTAATTCGGTTCACTTTAACGCTCTTTACCTGACTTTTGTCGCAAAACAACTAATCTACGCTTTTCATCACGGAAACTAAGAACGCCAAAGACAGTTTTACATTCAAACGAATTTTCGTAGCTCGTTTAAACCTCAAACGCGGATTTAATGTTACAGACGGGCGTAAACAACAGGATTTGGGCGACTTGGTTTTAATTAAAAATAAAATTTTGCAATTTTCCTCGTGACTAAACAGTGCTTTACAAACAAAATCGATCTCTAATTTTTTAATTAGTTATGTGGAACGAAAAGTCTGTCTCTGATCGATTCGTATAAATAATATAGACCAAATATAACCCAATTTCAATTTGACAGCCTGAGCTGACTTTTCCACTGCAACAATACATTCATGTTATTTGAGATATTAAACCTTGGAAAGGTCATTTTTCACACAGAAACTGTTTCTGGTGTGTCCGGTAATACTTGATTACATTACTGATGATATGTAACTTTCATCTCTTGTTTCCTGACTATGGGTTTAATCCAACAATGTTGAGTAGGTGCACAAAAAGCGCACTTACGTTCCAACATAAATCACAACAAAACTTTCAGATATGAGAAGTTATTGCAACGTAAAAGCTAGCAGTAATCTTGGAATATTACCTTATACAAAAAATAAGCTTAAAATAAGCCCTACCTAAAGCAGCCGTAATTTAGATTGTAAATTCATCCATCAAAAATGGTAATAAGTATCCCTCATTGCATTATTTTAACGCTCAAGTCTAAAAGATTAAAAGTGATTAAAAAACAAGGTTGCTCCCGGCGGATTATGTAATTTGCGCTATCTAACAAAATCTGTGGTTCATGCTAATAGGTGTTAATAAAAAAATACAGGATTTATTTTGTAAACAAAAAATGTAATTTAATACAAAACACAATCTTCACTGTTCATTGCACAGTTAAAAATGAAGTAAGGTCACCTTGCCTGACAATACGTAATCCGATTCACTCCGTTAACTGCCAATTCTAATTATTGTAACCAAAACATAATTTTAGCACTCTATCTAAAAACATTTCATAATAATTGTGTAAACAAAAAACAAACTCATACATTTCCATTTCTTTCTTCAAAGCCAATTTTCGTTGCATTTCTACTATAAAATGCAGTGAGGGTAAAGGTTTGACACGACTTCCATACATTTCCTAAAATAAATAATAAAACACGTTGTGCCATATTTCACTTCAGTTCCTCCTCATCCATCTAAACCTCCTTTACCCTTTCCTGTAATTGGAAACTTGAACAAAAAACCTCACTAACATTTTTAAACTGCACGTCAATTCCTGAGTAAATTAAAGTAGGACGTCAAAAGTAACATGCGAAATGTAAATTAGAATATATTTTCCAATAGCATTCTTATAACATCACAATACAAGAAAAAGAAATTGATTCTATTCTAGAATTTTGGACAGCTCATTCCTTCCCCATTCACAAGTCATTTAGATTGATGTCTAAATTTTGTAACAGTGATTGGATAAAATAAGGGTAGACTTTTTTGTCCAAAAGGTGCTCCATCACACACATCTGACAAAATAAAGTTTAGTGCCTGACAAACATTATTTTTCAAATAAAAAGTGCTTTTATTTTCTATTTATAGCCAATAACAATTTGGGAAGAAAATTCAGGTTTTAAAAATAATAAACACCAGTATCAATAAAATATAATGTCGTGGATACAGTTTTACAAAGTAATCATAATGCGGATATTAGTGTAACTTTATTGCAAACACATAAAATACTCATATAACCATATACAAACAAACCAAGCTATTACATACTTCAAACTGTTAATTTGGTGAAGTAACCTATTTACCATTAACATGTTTTATTTAGTTTTTATAACAAACAATGCAACAAAATGAGACAACAAAAAATATCGTATTATTCATAATGTATTTTAAATCTTTATTATCTTAGTTATAAGTAGAGCTCGGAAAATATGCACTAAAAATATGCTCTTATGCTTCTTAATATGCATAAACGCATTTATGAAATAACAAAATAAACAGTGTTTCTGACATCATATGTATAATTTTCAATTACAAAAACCATAAAAAATACAAAAAACAAAATTCTAATAATTTATTTACAAAAATAAAGACACATAATACGCAATAAACATATCTTATTTACCATACTGTTACCTACCCTATTAAATTAGTTATTTTAATAATTTTTTAAAATTACTATTGGGAGTTAAAACAAAATAATTCTGAATGCTTTCCTAGAAGAAAATTATGTTTTAAAAACATTTTTTGATTTTAAAATCATTTGGATATTTGTAAGACACGTTTTGAGAAAAGTGGATTTACCGACACTGTGTTTTGGCATCTTCACACTTTAAATATACACAATTTTGTGATAGAAATACAAATGAGACAATTGAAATCAAAAGCGTGCTTTTTCTAAATGTTCCAAATTTAAATGATTTTATTGTCTAGATGCAAAGAATTCAACTGATACTCAAACACCAAAAGGAAAACTAGGAAATTCCTAATTTCAAATTTATGACATAGGGCTTATTTTATAACAGTAGGTATACTGGTTACGTTCATACCTGCTTAGACAAAGACTATTTGTAGTACATTTTAAATAGTTTTTGGGATTTCTTGCCGAAAAACTTTGAAAACATGCATATTTCATAAATGCATATGCTTTTATAGAATTTTAGCAAAATAGGTATCTATGCACTTTATATGCATTTTACATATTTTCCGAGCTCTAGTTATAAGTGTTGCAACACCAAAATGAAGAAAATAAATGATGATATTATTATGACATAATGCATAGTGTTTCAAAAGCCTCGAGTTATTCAAAATAGCAATATTCAAATTCAATAATTTGTTTAGGTTTGGGAGTTTTTTACAAGGTGTTTTCTGCGAGCTTCAGCCGAGGTAGAGAGATAACGCGTTGTCAGAATAAAAATGCGATGTAATGTCCGAGTTTGATCGGTATTGTGTACATTTGGTTAATGAATATTGTCTTAAAAGTGCCTTATATTGTAATAAAATGGCAGTGTTTCCTCATGGTGAGTAATACCTATTGTGCTGGCGTATGGTTTAATTATAATTTTAACTTACATTTGCAAGCAGTTAAAATTTTCGTATTTTTTCGTTTGCAGTTTTAAGAGTAGTTACTTGGTTGTAATTAAAATCACGCAAGTCAATCACACTGGTTTTCTCAAACTAAATCTCTAACAATTTTCAAATTGCATGGAAATGACTATGCTGTAAGCACAAGCTTTGCAACCTTTTAAGGAATAAAAGCTTCATTTTTCATTATTAAATTAGAAGTTACAATTACGTTTCAAACACAGCAACAGTAGTTTGTTACTCTTTTTGTGGTAATGTTAATTGCGCCTCTGTAATCTATTGAAAGGATATCCGTAATATTGCAATTATTAACTGTACGATCCTTTGTTAGATAATCATTAGTTTGTGCAGTCAATTATTCATAGACAGCACAGTTATTTAAATAGAGTTTAATTTGGTATTTTCTGTTTAATTACAAATAAACAAATTATTGTTCCAAATTTTCAAGGTATCCAACAAAAATCGATTATTTTAATAGAAACTTATAAGTGTGTAAATATAATTCATAAAACTGTTTACAGTGTTAAGAGAAATAATGCTCGGAATAACTCATTTAAGTGCTAATCCGTTCGACATATAAAGTAAAATAAATGAAGGATAAAAAAGGGAGAATCCAAGACAATATCTTTCGGAATAAAACACGCAAAGATGCTATTATTAGTAGGTAGTTTTATTTACGTTCATATTACAGCAGTATTTACAGATTATACAATTGTAAATTCGTTTATCTTGGCTATTTATTAAACGTTGTGTAATGTCTGTTGGAAAAAATTACACAATACGCTCACAAACAAAATGCGAATTTCTTATATTGTATTTCATCTTTAAACAATTCTTTCATCAAGCTATGATTAAGTTTTCTTTTTACGACAGACATTTAACACTCCTGTTAGTAAACTAGAAACTGACATTATCTTATCAGTTTAATATCTATAGTATTTTATTTATATAAAGCACGATAGTGACATGGTGGCTGAAAATCGCTCGTTTGTAATGTAGTCATAAATAAAACTTGTAGTAAAAATAGCCTAAAGTTTTAAATATTATGATAAAATTGTTATTTATTACAAGGCACAGATTGGTTTGAGCGATAATCCACTCTTGTGTGGAAAATAGCGCACTCCCGCTTCTCAGGAGTAGTAAAATAAATCCATTGATTACGTAATCGGCGTGAATAAATTAAAAAATAATTTGTACAACACCCGCATCGTTAATTTAGTCCACGAAAGCAATTTGCTAATCACTCACCCTCTTGACTTGGAAGTTTTCTGGCCGCAGAGTCTCTTGGATTTCCTGGTCGGGCTTGACTTGCTGCGCCACGGAGGTGCGGAAGTTCTCCAGAACGCCTTTAAACGTAAACTTCTTCATGACGTCTCGTCGGTCTGGGTCTTTGTCGCGTTTCATGGCACCGTGGAGAGGGTGCAGTGTCCTGGTGAGAGTCCAATCAAAGATCGCGCGTCTGCAGAGAGGATCACACCATTCTGCAGCAAAAGTATCGACTATCGACGGACTCTTGCACGAACCGCTCCGCGAGGTACGGACCTTTGGCAATGCGCCTTGTGCCTGGAACTCCAGCAGGATACGCGTGCGGAGCGTCTCCACGTTATCCTGCAGTCGCCGTTCTCACCAACCCACGGAGTCCTCGCGAAAAGTCAATATCGGGAGCGCTCAGCTGCGACCACACGCTCCTAATTCTGCGCCATAAGGACTCACACAACGCGCAATTGCGATTTTGCAGAACAACGCCAGTTTCGCACTAAGACACCTGGAGAATTTACTTCTAAGTAGGGAAATACCAAGCGTTGACGGTGTCCAAAACTATTAAAAAACCCGCAGCACTTGACACTGTCAAGTTGACAGATCAATATGACAGAAAAAATACCACATGTTGCTTTGCGCACTGCGCTACGACCTTCCCACCTAGCGCCGTCTCAAATTTCTCACCCACCAGACAAGGACAGCGATAGCAGCGCACGTGGGTACACCCACCTCAAAACACCTAACCACCCACCAGTGGCGGCTCGCCACTAAAGGTTTCAACAACATTAAATAATCACAATCAAGTGTAATGCCAAGAAAAGATATTCTCTTTATTTCAACCTTACAGGTCCATTGCACCTATACACTTAAATGTAAACACAAGAGTTAAATACATTTTGAAACGTGTTAGTTTTTGCGGCCACGAGCCCCCACTGCAACCAACAGCTGATTTGACAATGACGTATCTAATCTGATATTTTTGATTTTCAAACTTTCCCAACTAACATTTAGCACAAAAACTTGCCCAGTTCACACTAACAACATGTTCCTGAAAGTATTAATCAAAAACTGCTCATTAATTTATTATCAACGCCAACGCGACTTATCAAAGTTAAGGTAAGGCGCTTTTTTAAACAATTTAAACAATTATCAAGTCAGCGTGACATAACCAAACTTATAAATAACTTGGCAAGGCGTTATGGCCCGGTTTTTATCGGAGGCTTCGCCCTTTTCTCTTCCCACACAGCAAAAATAGACACTAGCACGTTCATGGCATCACCCATAACCCCCTTGTCGCAACTAGAGCAAGCCCCCGACGACATGAAGACCCGTATGGAGCTGATGGTGCTCCGGGTCCAGGCTGAGGCCTGCAAAGCTCTGGAGGAGGAGGACAATTGCAACAAGTTCCTAGTGGATAAGTGGGAGCGGCACGACGGCCGTGGTGGTGGTATCACTTGTGTGCTCCAGGAAGGCAAAGTTTTTGAGAAAGCTGGAGTCAACATTTCCGTTATTTCCGGGAATTTGACTCCGGGGATTGTGGCACAGATGCGGGCAAGGGGGAAGAAATTGAAACGGGAGAGTCCCCCGTTTGCCGTTATCGGGATTAGTGCTGTGATTCACCCCAAAAATCCAATGGTGCCAACTGTTCACTTCAATTACCGGTATTTTGAAATCCAGGATGAGGATCAGGTTGTGTGGTGGTTTGGGGGTGGGAGTGACCTCACCCCCTACTATTTGAATAAGGCTGATGCTATACATTTCCATTCGGCGCTTAAAGATGCTTGCGATAAGCATGACAAAAGTTATTATCCCAAGTTTAAAAAGTGGTGCGATGATTATTTCACTATTAAGCATCGCAAGGAAAGGAGGGGCATTGGGGGGATATTTTTTGATGATTTGGATACTCCTGATCGGGAGTCGTGTTTCAAATTTGCTACCGATTGTGCAGACGCGTTCATTCCCTCCTACATTCCTTTGGGTAAAATCGCTAAATAGTAAAGTACCGGCATTATTTAAATATTTCAGTGCAAAGGCATAAACATGCCATGTACACCGAGACTGAAAGAAACTGGCAATTATTGAGACGGGGACGTTACGTTGAGTTTAATTTGGTTTGGGATAGAGGTACCAAGTTCGGTTTTAATACACCTGATGCTAGGTTCGAAAGTATTTTAATGTCATTGCCTCTCTTGGCGGTAAGTTAAATAATAATGAAAACACAAAAATATGTGTTTTTATTACACAGAGGTGGGAATACATGCACCAACCGGCTCCTGAATCACCTGAAGGAGAACTACTTGAAGTTTTAAAAAATCCGAAAGACTGGATTGAAGAGTGTTCTTGCACAGACCACCAGAAAAAATAATTGATTTTTTAAATATATTTTGATAAATAAGTGAAAACGTTTATTTATTTTTGAGTAACATTAATGCCAATTCTTCTGCTTCATTAACGTCAAGATTTGAACTAATTTCGCTGATTTTCCCTTTCTTCTTCTGTTTGATAGGCACTTCCTTATTTGCGACTCCTGGTTTCAACTTCCTCTTCTTGGATTTAATTTTTTCTTCAGCTGCTTCCTCTTCATCCACTTCCCGTTTTCCATATACTTTATCAGGATCCGGAAGCCATGATAAGTCGGGTTCGTTCTCAGATTCCGACTCTCCAAACTCATCCTTTTCCGCTTCCTCCTCCTTCTTCTTCAATTCCTTGAGCTTGCGTTTTTCCTCTTTATGTTTCGCCTTGACCTTATCTTTAAACAACTGTTTGTCATACTTATCTTCTTCCTTAAGCACCAGTTTCGCTGTCTCAATATCAATACCGCCCTTATCTTCATTTTCGTACTCTTTGGCGAGTTGTGATTTTTTGTCTTTCAAGCCATCAGTTACGGCTTCACCACTGTCATCAAAGACAATTTTCTTATTTGGAATAATTTTCTTCTTTAGTAATTTCTTAGCGACTGCTGCTTTTGTCACAGGTTTCTTATTTTTATTTTTACTGTTTTCTTCCAATTCAAAATCGGTTGGTAAGTCAATGTCGTGATCTTTCCTCTTCACTTTTAAAACTCCGTCGTCACTGTCACTATCGTCAGAAACGTGGAACGGGGCGGAAGATTTTTCATCGTCACTTACACCACTGTCTGTCGAAACGGCCGTTTCAATTTTTTTCTCTTCATCCTCATCGTTGAAATAAATTTTATTTTTGCTTTGCTGTGTTTTCGCATTTCTAGCATTGAGTCTTTGCAAAAATCGTATTCTAGGGGGAATTGCTAGACCAAGAGAATGTGCAAACGAATCCGTATCCAACGCCTGAACATTAAACACTTTCTTATCCTTCATAAGAAACACTGATTTGGCATAAGAAACAAACGCTCTCTGTGCTGTGTCCTTCAAATCAGGATCCCGTGCAAGAAAAGCCTCCATTTTTCGCACCGGATTGTTGAGTTTCAGAGGGTTTATACTAATAAGTAAATGGAAATGGAATTAAAAAATCAACAAAAATTCAAAACTTACTCTATTTTTTCAATCGGAATTTTCTTCTCTTTCAAATTTTCCAACATTTTCAATTCACTTGGTAAAAGAAGCAGTAGACTTTCTCCCCCTCTGAAAAACCGAGCAGTTCTGCCAACACGATGAATGTAAGTAGCTGCGTCTTCAGGACAATCGGCTTGAACCACCCAATGAACTTCTGGGAAATCCAAACCTCTCGCAGCTATGTCAGTTGCGAAAAGCACTGCAGAGGTTTTCTTACAAAAATTTTCGTAAATGTCCATTCGTCTTAATTGATGAAGAGTGCCATACAACGCCATTAAGCTAACACCAGGCCTTAATCTGCAACATTCACGAAAATTTAATCTTTTCTACAAGTCGTTCGTTTTATCAATTCTTATTTTAATTTATTCTTATTTATTCAAAAATAAAAAACCATATTTCGTCAAACATCACAAAAAAAATTAAAGCAGGTTTGAAATCGTCAGATAATTTTACATGAAGCAGGAGTACTTATTTAATAATGCGAATTTCAATAAAAGTGTTAAAGTTGGCAACACTATCACACAAACGTTAATAGTCAATGTTGCCAAATTAATTAGAATAACTTACCTACAAAATATCTCATAGACATATTTGACTTCTTTACAGCTCGCAAGAAATATGATAGTCTTCTGCTTCAAATGATTTTTTATAAAACTCCACAAAATCGAAACTTTATCTTTGAGCTCACAGACAACGTAACTTTGTTGCAGTCCTTCAGGTGTGCTATATTCGCTGTGTTCATGCACCGAAACATAGGCAGGATTTTTCAAGCTTAAACGCGCCAAATCTCTCACTGATTTAGTCTGTGTGGCTGAAAACAGCAATGTTTGACGCTTTGCTGGTAAATTTGCCACAATTGCGTTCATAGTTTGTTCAAAACCCATATCTAGACACCTATCAGCTTCATCCAAGACCAATATTTCCATATTTACACAATCAAACAATGGGTTTTCATCCATGTGTTGTAAAATTCGGCCTGGAGTACCAATCACAATATTACATTGATCCATTCTATTCCTCTCAAATTTTAAGTCTTTGCCACCGATAATTAAACCAGCGGAAAATTCGTGATGTTCCCCAACACGTCGCAATTCTTCAAAAATCTGATAAGCCAATTCCCTTGTTGGAGTGATAACTAAGGCCCCAAGACCGTCCAATCTTGTCCATTGTTTGCAATACAGGCGTTCCAGAATTGGGATAAGAAACGCGAGAGTTTTACCAGAACCGGTTTGAGCAGCCCCTAGTATGTCTTTTCCCGTGAGCCCCAATTTTATTGTTTCTCTTTGAATGTCCGTGGGTTTTGTATAACCACATTCTTTAAGCCCTTTTAAAGTCTTTGGTGATAAAGGCAAGTCAGCAAAACTATTAACTAAAGAAACATCAATCTGAAAAAAAGGTTGGTGACCAAAATCAAGAAGCACAGGGACTTACAGTTTCGTATTTTTCTTGTAGCTTGTCAATAGCAGCCGCTTCCGGAGTCGGAGCTTTGTTCCTATTATTGAAAATTTTTATTTTGGCTTTGCCTTTCGGTTTAGTATTTGTCTGTTTCGGAGGTTTCTTAGGCATTGTGGTAATCAAAGCAAAAAAAACACATGTAAAAATGAGGTTAGCATTTTTGACAAACAAGACAACCAACCTAAGGACTGAAATCTGTTTTTATTTAATTAAACCACTTTAAACTGATTCGTTTCGATTGATGTTAGCTCAAACGATAAATTTCTAATTTATGTGCAAACGAATTAGTTTGGCTAAATTTATTATGTATTATTTGAATTAAATGTGTCCACAATGTCCAGAATTTTTGTTGGATTGGTTGTCTACACTGCAACACTAGAAACTTCCATGAAAACAAAAAAATTATTAGTCATTTTTCACATTTTTCAAATTGAATTGTTCTGATTATTCATGCGGTATGGCTGATTTTAAAGTAATAACGTCCGATTTTGTGAAACTCCACATAAGCACATCCAAAGACGATGTATCGTTTGAAGAAAAGCGATTTCCTAAGGACATAACCATATCGGACCTAAAGGTAATTTATGCATTTTATGATGAAGTCGGATCGAAATTTCAATATTTCAGGCCAAACTCGAGTTAATAACAGGGGGCAATTGCAATACAATGCAAATTGAAGCTTACAACAATGATAATAAGCACATTTGTTCACTTTCAAATAATGAAGCTTTGCTTGGTTCTTATCCTTTGGATGATGGAATGAGACTACATGTGATTGACCAGTTTAATATACGTAATGAGCTGGATTCTGGAGATGTGCCTAAATATGAATTACCCGAGGAAGAATATAACAAAAAGGCAGATTCTGTCAAGGCATATTTAATGAAAAATAAAATGGGTAAATTGTCACCGAAACCCACAATTTTCCAGCAACAAATTGTAAATTTTTAGGCCAATATAACGAGGAGAATATAAAAAAGAAGGAAAAGCAGATGTCTGAGGAAAAACAATTGGCAGAAAGCACTCCAATTGGTTCAAGGTGCAAAGTTACTGTAGCTAATGCTCCTTGCAGACTTGGCACTGTGATGTACGCTGGGTCTGTTGAAACCTTACCTGGATATTGGATTGGAGTCAAGTATGACGAGCCTCTGGGGAAAAACGATGGAACGTAAGTTACAACTATTAACTAAACAAAAATTTTAATTTAAATAAAACTTAAAAAAATTTAAATTTTTTTTTAATTTTTGTTGCAGTTTTAAGGGCAAGAAATATTTTGAATGCGCTAATAATTATGGCGCTTTTGTCAAACCACACAACGTGGAGTGCGGGGACTTCCCTGAGGAGGATTACGACTTGAACGAGGAAATATGATTAGTAACGAGCATTCCAAAATTTGCAATTGAATTAATTTATTGTTTTTATTAAATTAAAAATTATTATCATCACTAAGTTAGAATTTCATTCATTCAAGTTTTTTTTACCTAAAATTCAACATTTTGTGAACTTTTCTATGCCTAGAGGCCTATAAAATACATAAAACATCAATTGATTTAATTAGTTTTCGAAAAATTTGCTAAAAATACAAAATTGGGTAAAATTAAAACTACTGATAAAAATTAAATTTATTATTTTTATAAGAGTAAAATCATTTTAATCAGAGAATTAGAATTTCCTCCGTTTCAAGATATCCGGTTTCCAGTTAATAGGATGCGTTTCTTCCGTCGCAGTTTCATCCTCTTTGTAGATTTTGATGGTTTTATCCGCTTCAGTTGTGATTAATCTTGACCCAGAATTATCAAAAATCATTGAAAATATTCCAGCTTCACTGTCCATGGAGCCAGGTTGTACTGGGGCCTAGAAATGTAACATTAATCGATTAATTTGCTTCGATATTGTGTAAATTACTTGTAATCTTTGGAAATTGTAACCAGTCCTCCAATCCCAGAAGTGCAATGTACCATTATCACCACCTGAAACCAGGACGCCTTCTGGATTTACAGCCAGGCAATTAACAATAGCATTATGACCAGACAAATTCTGTATAAATTTGCCATCAGGACATTTCCACTGTTTTATATTATCGGGCGAGCCTGACGCGAACATGTTCCTACAAATAATAAAATAATTACAAGTAAAATAATTAAACAAACTTACAAAGTTGGGTGAAGAATCACATCTCTGACACTCTTCTTGTGATTTGTAAGGGTGCAGACTGATTTCCCAGCTGCCAAATCCCATAACCTGATTGTGGTATCATGAGATCCTGTGATAACTTGAGGTTCAGAGGCTTGTGCTACCACACTAGCAACAGTATGCGTGTGACCAGTCAAAGTATGAACATTTGCTTTAGTCCTCATGTCCCAAACACGGGCTGTTGAATCACGCCCTGCTGTTAATAAAACATCAATTGTGGGGTGAAGTGCTAGAGAGTACACTGCTGATAAATGTCCATGGTAATGTCTAATGACTTTGTTGTATTCCAAATCCCAACACTTGACCTGTCTGTCTTCACCACAACTGAACAGATACGGGTGTCTACTGCTCACAGCCAACCCTCTAACTGTGCTCACATGCCCAGTTAAGGACACCTTCAACTGCCCACTTGCTAGGTCCCAAATTTTTATAATTCGGTCCGCAGCGCCGGTGGCAAACCACTAAGAAAAAAAAAAGATCGCAAATTCACTTTTTAAAACTCGACGTTTTTAATTATAGACCTCATTTCCTGGCTCCACTGCAACACACCTAACCCACCCTAAATGCCCCGCAATCACCCTGTACAACTTCCAAGGGGCGTGCCATTTCGGCTTTGGCATGGTGGGGACTTTCTTCATTAAATTGGCCAGTTGGTTTTGTGTGTTATTTTGGACGCTTCGCGTCATCAAACTTGTGTCAGTGTAGGGAACAACAGCCCCCTCGGTATTTGGGGCGGCGTCGTCAGTGCGTGTTCCCGGCGGTGGTGGGTTTGGCCCAGCCTCTGCCTCCCGTAAATGCTTCATAGCATGCATTTTCTTAACGTCGTCAAAGACAAGGCCGTACAAATCACGGGCTTTTATGGCTTTTCGTAGCATTTCGCTGTTTGATTTGTAATATTAGGCCGATTGTGTTTGTAATTTGTTACTTACGCTTTTTCGTCGACTGATGGCAATAAACCCTGGTTTGAGAGAAACATGTCGTGAGACCGCTTCAAGGAACGGAACACTAACGTATGTACGGAATGTCTTTGCACGTCTTCGGTCATTGTAGAAAAGAATATGAAAGCACGGGTAATTATTGAATACTAGTAATTAATCTTCCTGTAAATAAACAAAAACGTACATAACCTCACTCTAACAAATCACCAAATCAACCATTTGGTAATTTTTCAATTTTTGGTTCGTGACAAACTGATCAACCTTGGAGGGAGATTTGAAATTTTTACTTTTTGTAACCAAAAAATAATTAATTTGCCTTCCAAAGTCGAGATTTGTTTTTTTTGTTGTCAGGTAGTTTTGATAAAACCAAAACACGTCCATTTTTTTTTAACATTTAATGTATTTTTTTAACAATTATAAAAATAGATACGGGTTGTTTTGCTTATAAATATTTCGTTAATCAAGTCTATAATGAAATACAAACGACTTAGTTCTTTTACCACAAAACACATAGTTTTTATCTGTACAAGTCCAATGTCAACATTCCTGAGCCCAGATAAAAGCAATATATTACACAAATTCATATTGTGAGTCGACTACAATAAAGTAACTTTAACTAGTGCCCCACTTTGAAGCGATAAGATTAAAAATGCAAACAAAATTATATAATGCAATAAAATTTAATCCAACGGAGTTATCTTGACTGAAGATCCGCGAGATTTGCGATACCTTTGAAAATCTCCTCCCTGGTAAGGTAATGCCCTCATATTACTTCTATAATATGGTACATCATAAGGAGAAATGTATAACTGATTAATTGGAGGTGACTGCTTTCGCCACAAAACCGCCAATAAAGTATAAAATCCAGAAATGGTATTTGAAACTAAACTCATAAAATTGACAATAATTGGTGTGCAAACCCTGATAAGTCCTTGCGTTTCACGCAAAAGTTTCAGGAGATAGTCCAGAAGATACTTGATGGTGTGTATCAAGAAAGTGATCAAAGTTGATAGCAAAAGAACTATAAATATAGTGGCTTGTTTAATGTTGGGCCAAGTTAGAGTTTCAGTAAACAAGTTCCTCAACTGGTCCTTGAAAAAATCCTGCAATTTTGCAACCAATTCACCCAAATTGTTCTGAGAGACATCGTCAAAAATCTGAGTAGGAGTAATATTATGAACTGGAGTTTTCTCTCTGACTGGCCTGACAACTTCAAGCTTGACTCTAACTTCATTGTGTAAGAATTCAACGTTTTTGATTTTGTACCAAAAGCTCCCAAAAACCTCCTCTTCCAGACTGACCCACAAATTGTAGCCTGCCGGGGCCCCAATTGTTTTCGGTTCCGTGATACCAATCCACACATTTTTGGTAAAATGCTTCAAGCAGCGCTTTCTTACTGCTTTCAAGTTTGCAATCAAGTCGTGTTCATCGTCACATATTTTAATTACATCGCGGTACGAGTTCAAAGGTTCAACCAGCCTTTTTTCCAGGAACGTACCAATAAATAGGGAGCTCTTCAGCATGTGTTTCGCAAATTTGCGCACTCTTGTTTCCTCATCATCGTCGGAGAGGCTTGCAGACGAATTTCGGCTGATTTCAGTGATTTTTGTCATTTTTTACAGCTGGAGTCTTGCGGGGCTTCTACGAACTGTTAGATAAGAACTACAATTGTGTACTTCCCCCCAGTTACTTGCGCGTCCTGAAGAATTGTCCAAACATAACAGATCAAAAGAAAACTACATTTATTTGCAACCTTTATTTACCAGCTGTCAGTTTTTTGACATTTCCTGACCGAGTGACATCTGTTAGGTATTAAAAAATTAATTATAGAGTTTTGCAACAAGATATCAACTAGTTTTAATCAGAAACTGGTTTAGAAACTAAATTTAATTAAAATGGTTGTCGTCAAACTTGTATAAATTGTTAAATCCTTAAATTGGAAATTGGGGAAAGTTTTAAACTTGGCGCAACACATCGAGTGACCCAATTGCCCAATGCCACCAATCTAAAAACCGCGCATGTTCCCAATTAACGAAGTTTCTTTGAATTTGTGTTGTTGACGAAAACGCCGTTTTCAGCGTTTATTTTATAATTTCCATAAATTTGTTAAATAACCCACTGAACGGTGTTGTGACAGCTTCTAATTTGTCATTTTACCCACGCAGTGTCAAAACCTACCAAAAACTTGATACTTGAACAGTTGCGAGCCACAAATTCGTCCAAATTTTGTGATTCACACGTGTACAAACCACTAATTTATTTACCACCACCTGTTTAAGGAAAATGTCGAATCCAACTTTCAAGGCAAGTTATTTCGCCCCGACTTACCCTTTAACCTCACTTTTCCACACTAGCCGTCCGAGGGAAAACGCGAGGAATTCCGCAAGTATCTGGAGAAGAATGGGGTTATGGATGCCTTAACCAAGGTTCTCGTTAACCTTTACGAAGAGCCTGAGAAACCTGAAGATGCTTTAGAGTGACTTATTCCACAATGTTTTGTCAAAAGTTTGATTTTTTTACTTAGGTACATTCGAGACCGCTTGGCCATGCAAGCAGGGATTGAGACCTTCGCTCAAATGAAATCAAAGATAGATGAGTACCAGGCCCGCGTTGAGGCTCTCAATCAAGAGCTGGAGGAGCTGAGAATCAGTATGGAGCCCCCAGCCCCTACTGAGGAGGAGGGGGCCCCCGTGGAGGAAGGTTTCGAGCCGACTGGGGGCGACGAGAACCCGCCGGAGGAGGCGGCAGCGGCCGCGGCGCCCACTGAGGAGGCCCCAGCTGAACAGCCCCCAGAAAACGCCGACTAGTGGTGCTTCTATTTGCCATATTATACATTGTTTTTTATTTTTAGAATTTTATTTTTGTTCCTTTTATGAATTAATATTTAGTTGTTTTAGCATGTGAAATTAAATAATTCACGAGACTTCATCCGTCTCTGATTATTACAAGGTACTTAACTCTCAGCCTGGAAATTAATTCAGGTGTTGCCTTAACCACCATTTTTGAGAAGCACTTTTATGTTCTTAAACTTATTATGTGGACTGTTATTTGCAGTATTATTTTTTATTATAAAATTTGATGCACTTAAAAAATCCAAAGGTTGAAGAAACAGTCTGTGTCTATTATATTAGCAATTAAAGTTATTTCCTTAATAGAAATAGTTTTATTCACAGAAACGGGTTAAATAAAAGCTAGACGTTATTATAAATGCTCAAGCTGGAAGTAATGACACGTCAGTTACATGCACTGTTAAAGGTGCGAGCGCGAAAATATATTTTGCAAAACTGGACGATATAAAGCAGCAGTGACAGATCTTGTAACAAAAATAAACAGTGCTAGATGGTCACTTGGAGCTTCATTTTGCCGCTGCTTTAGCAGCTTGGCGCCTCTTCACATCCCAGTTGAACACCCTCGCCATATTGACCTCAGTTGTCGTAAACTGATCCCTGAAAATTGACTCAGTATAAAGCAAACCCCAAAAAAATTGTTACCTCAAAAAGTCGAGATCGTGTTCCACATATTTTAAATTCTTGGTAGCGGCAGCAATATTCTGCGTCAGCAATTCCTGAGCATCTTTTAAACTATATTCGAGCATAACATTGGCCCCCAGCCACAGGAAAACTGTCTCAGTCGGTGGCACTTTAGCTTTGGCGAAAACTTGTTCGCTGAGCAAAAATTGAGTCTCGAATTCGTTCTTCTGTTCGCCTAATTTCTCGATCATCGTTAGCGAACGCTTCAGCTCAGGGACTTGGTTCTGGAGCCGTTTCTTCTTCGACAGTAAATTATATTCCATAAACTTGTACTTGGCATGTTGGTTATCTAATTTTTTCAACACTTCTTCCACGTTTTTGTTGTTTTCAGGCCGCGACATGTATGCATCCACATCTTCCTGGAGCAGGAAAAATCATAAGGTAGGGATTGAGGTTATGTTTTTTCTTCGAAAAACATGTGGCGAGGGTTAAGACACTTACGACAAACTCGGCTTCGGGGATTCCGGCATAGGACTTTTTGTCTCCGAGATCTGCGCTATTCTCCTTTTCTGACGGTTCCATTCTAGTTTTTGCAAAATTTACCCACACCACCCACAAACAATTGAAAGTTTGGTGATTTTAATTTTTTCAATCCGTTGTGTTGGTTATTATGCGAGGTTAGGAAATTTATCAATTTTTTGAAAAAATGAGTTAAAAACAACCATGGATTTAATTTTCGGCTTGATGACAATAGCGGCGATTTACTTATGGGTTCTCTTCATGGACAGGTTTTTCAAAGTAAGTTGGAACACGTTTAGTGCCATTAAAAACCAAAATTTTAGTCATGTTCTCACTACGGATACATCCAATTTCTTAAAGGAACGGGCCTGGAGATCAAATTGTTCCAATTTTCGTGGACCACGACAGCTTTTAATAAATTGCTCCTTAAGTGGGGGAGTCACAACACGAAATTTCTTAATTTGTGGTTTAATTTGGGGCTATGTGTGAGTTTAATTTTGCTGCCTGCTTCAATCTACCTATTGATAGTGGCTTTCTTCCAAAACTTTTTATCTTCGGCTCGTGGCGAGGAAAGCATAATTCAACCGGTAGTACCTGGAATTAACCTTCCAGCTTCCGAAATGGGGTACTACAGTTTAACTTTATTAATTAGTTCGGTTTTACATGAGCTAGGCCATGCGTTAGGAGCTGTCCAAGAGGACGTAAATGTTATCAGTGTGGGCGCCAACGTAATTTTTATTTTACCAGTGGCTTATGTTAACTTAAATTCTGATAAATTATTTTCTTTAAATCCTTGGAAAAGACTCAAGATTTTGTGTGCCGGAGTTTGGCACAACTTGTTAATTGCTTTCGTAGCTTACCTACTCTACACTTCTCTACCGTCCGTTTTTTCACCCTTTTTCAATTTTGGTAAAGGAGTTGTTGTAACGGAGTTTGAGGCAAAATCGCCAGTTGTTGGAAGTAGGGGTTTAAACGTTGGCGATTTAATTTTTAAAATTAACGATTGTGACATAGACGATGAAAATGCGTGGTACAAATGTTTAGTGGCTTTACGCACAAAAAAACCCGCGTTTTGTATTGAAGGAGACGTTGTGCACAATCTGGATGAGAGCGTTCATTTAAAGCACTCCGAAAGTGGGATTGTGAGCTGTTGTCATTCGGAGAATAAAGGCAAATTGTGTTTTGAATATTTGGATAGTAAGGACAGCATTTTGGAGTTACCCCCTTATGCGTGTCTACCTGGGAGATCTGTGATAGAAGCCTCGACGAATTTTTGTATGGCTGACCCCCATGTTTGCCCCAAAGATACTTACTGTTTCAGACCGATTTTAACGAATAACACGAATTTATTTAAAATCAAGCGAGTCGACAAAATCGATGTTATCTACATTGGCTCCGTGTCAGATCTTGTGAGGACAGTAACAGTGTCCTCATACGTCCCAAAATATTCGTTTTTAGGGTCGCGAATTCCCGATGTTGTTACGAAATTTTTGGGGTATTTAGCGATGTTTTCAATGGGGTTGGCTCTAGTTAATATTTTGCCGTGTTTGTTTATGGACGGCCAGCACATAACTAACACTTTGTTTCACATTATTTTCTCAAGCCATTTAAGAACCACTCATATCAAGATTATTTCAGGCATTGTGACCGCTTCTTTTACACTTTTGTTAGTGATTCACTGCGTTATTGTCATATGGACTAAGCTTAACTAAGTTGTGACGAATTGTTGAATAAAATCGTTTTTTATCTAACAAGTGTATTCATTTAAATCACAACCTATTTTGCTAAAGAAATGGTATTTTCCAATTCCTTTAAACACCTTTCTCCGTACTTGATGTACATTTTAATGGTTATTTCATCCGTGTGGTGGGCGTTGCTCCTGAAATCACGTCTGGCCCATTCTTTCAGCTCCTGTTGGTGCCCCGGGTCGGGCACTTGCCTTATAGCCCTGAAAATTTTCCTGTAAAGATTCTTAACTTCTTGTTTCAAGATAAACTAAAATTGTACGAATTATTCAAGTTTTTGATGTGAAACCCATTACGTGTTTCAAGCTAAGGGCGGGTTTTGCAATTTTGGACATTACACAATATTTTGGGGTTATTTTTAGGTGCGCTTGCGCAGTTGGTAGACTTGCGCGTTTTGAATTTGAAAGTGTGGCGGGAATACCCCACTTCGAGTACCAAAATAATCACAACATTATTGAAAAGCTCAGCTTGTAGTTCTCATCGAAATTTTCCTAGTGTGCGCAGTATTAATGTGAAAAGTAATTTTTTTCGTCATTCAATTGAGTCAGTAGTGCGTTTTGAGTTTTTGGTTTTGCCCTTTTTGTACATTTGGTTTTCATTTATGGAAAAAAGTGGCGCCGAAGAAATTGCGAAAGTTACGATTAAAAAGGAAGTGCTTAACGATGATATAAAGGTGAGTTTAATTTTGTGATGTTTAATTAACAAGTCTGGTTTATTTTAAAAGCATACAGATTTACAATGTCGATTTAAAAATAGATTTCGTCATTGTTGATGTGTTCGTTCGGGAAAGAGGGGGCCAGAATATAGCCGATATAATATCATAAATATACATTTTATTTATATTTTTTTCTTGAGCGTTTTGATTATTTTTCGTGTTGATTGTGTTAAAATTTAAATGCGTTGTAGGCTTGAGCACGGGCCTAACATGGATGTGTAACATGAACTCGATACTTGATATGGGGGTATCAAATGGCAGATGGCGTGCAACTGATACCCATCAGCCAGACATCGTAAATACACGTTATTTTATATCCTTGCATCTCGCTGGATATTCCGTTGATGCTCTACAAATCATACTTCTCAAAACATGTTTATTATTTTAATTTAAGCGGCTTAACAGACAAGCAAATAACCTTTATTTAAACAATTACCGATCATTAGTGCTGGACAAATAAACATTTTTCTTTTACAAGAATCCGAATCGCCGCTTCACCTCCAGTTACCAACAGTGACATACCAGCAGTTTAGCAATTAATACTGAAATCAATTTTTTAAACTTACAATTTATAAAGAAAAAAAGACAAACACAAATTTGTATATTTATTTAAAACTAAATTGTGTTTGGTGTCTATTAACCAAAAGTTTTTAATGATTGCATTTTCTTCTATTATTTATGGTACAATTTTTTACATTTATGTATACTAAATCTAATAGTTACAGTAACACAAATCAAAGAAATAATTGTAATATGACACAGTACACAGTCAGTTTATCGAATTTAACTAATTCAATTAATATTAGTTGGAAATTATTTGTAATTACTTGTGGAGCCTTGAAGAGACACACAATATGGAACAAACAAATGGAATTTGTTCATCTCTACCTTTACATTATAACATGAGATCGAAAATTTGATGAATTAGAGTAAGCCTTGGAGGTGAAATGTAGCTTTAGCCATATCCTATGCTGTGTAAAACCAGCAGAAGACAACATAACTTCAAAAGTGCGGCCGTAAATAAACGGCTAAATATGGCTAAAGTGTAAATAAACGGCTAAATGTGGCTAAAGTTCAGTAGGCACAGTTTGCTTTAATTCAAAATATTTTCGATCTCATGTTATCTCCTCTAAACCTATACATCAAGCTCCGAAGTTGGTTTAGTTTACTCTATTTAATGTAGGTAAAAATTTTGCTTCTTTATTTTTGTTATTAAATTTTATAAATTGGTTTCGTCTGCTATCTTAAAAGTGTTCGAAGAATAAAAAACTTGGGCACATAAAAATATACAAATCTCTATGTCAATCCATCGTTGGGCAGGTTTTGTAAAAGAGTAGACCACGAGTTTAAAGAAACATAAGGGTTCATGTGTCTGTAAAATCTTAAAATTTAGACACTTTCAAAATCGCCTTTTCAGTTCTTCCAAATGAACTAGACTGTAACCCATTTTCCAAAGAATCCTCACCCTTTCCCAAAAATTATTTTTTTTTTTATAAACCTAAATATTTGTATGTACTTCCTTCACAATAGACTATGAAGTATACAAACCAAGAAGGCGTCACCCGAAATTTCCACTATGAGAATTCTCCAGTAATAATTAAGCAAAGTAAATAATTTATTTGTATTTGTAACGACAAATCGTGAGAAAAAGGGTATACCTACATAGTTTGTTAAAAAAAATGTAATTTTTATTGTATCAATAAATAATCTAGAATTTGTTTGTAATACGTGTTTGTAAAACCTGCTCCAATTATTTCAATAAAATTTGTAATTTTATCAAAAAAAGCACATAAACAACCACTTTTTCTACTGTGCTTTTCAAGAAAATAATAAAGTCAGATCATGAAAGGTGTGCGTATTACTTCATAAAAGATTAAGCCATGCAAAAATATTCTATAAACTTATTTGATACGAAAAACATAAAAAACACGCTTTCAAATAATTGCAATTGACTCTTCTGTACACCGGCTCTTTAATAAATCTGCAACACAAAATAAGTGATTACTGATTACTGAAAACTGCTGGTAACTTAAGAAAATTTAAGACGGACTAGAGCTTGAATAAGCTGAAGTTAAAAATTGTATTTTTGTTTGTCTGATAATAATGAAATTAATTTAAACTTTGAATATAACTTTTTTCACCATTAAAATTTTGTAGTTTTTGATCTACCGTGCGTTTTCTAATTGAAATAATTGGCTTGCGGATCGTTCTTTATTAATAATTAATACTTGTAATTTTTATCATACATCGGATGGACGTTTCGGCAGAAAACATGATATTACAAATAATCACAAAACACTTAAACATTGAAACAATTAAACAATTTCATGTTTCCACAAGACCACAAGACAAATTAAAATCACCACTTCACCGACGAAGATTAACGTACATTCCCTCAAATGCCAACAAAATCTTTTTCTATCATTATCTATTAAAAAAAAATGGATCAAAATCAAAACTAAACGACATATTTCTTCCACCATTTAATTATCCATTTTGATACACAAATAATAATGGTTAAACTGACTAGAGAATAGAAAAAAAAAGGAATGTAACCAAGTAAAACTTGGTTTCCCGGTATAATACAAATTGGTCTAAAGTGTCGAAAAAAGAAGTAGAATCGAATAGAGGAAAGATTAAGTTACAACAATGTGTTTAAAAATCGATAGAATCATCAGTATCATCAACATGATTTAAAAATTTTGCGAAATAATTATCGTAGATTTAAGTCATTATAGGTCTATTTACAATACAGTTGTGGTTATGAATTATTATTATTTGTTAGTTGCAAGGCATATACATTTGTCCAAAGGCTTTTAGTCATTCAAGTAATATAATTCCTGTATTTATTAGCCCGAAACTAAACCCCCTCAAATTTTGTTTATGTAACATCGTATTTTGCAAATTAGTATGTTTGAAAATCAATCCGATCTTTCAATTAATAAATCTGTGCAAATATCAGATTTCAGGTACCGAAATACCATTATGAATCAGTAAAATAAAAATCCATTAATAACGTGTTCAAATATTTTTCGTTCGGTTTTTATCTCATTTTCGTTCTAATGTTACTTTTGGTGGATTCGCCGCTAACATTTCAATAGGCGAACTCTTTGGCGGCAAAACTGTTCTGTCTGTATAATTAGAGACATTTTGAAAGTTGACACCACGGTGTCTGTTTACTACGCTGAACCAGCTACGCCCTCTTCGTCTCTTTAACTCCTCCGCAGAGGTGGGTATCTTGTTTCCATCAGGCTACACCTATATGTGCATTATGTACTCGTACAACTACATTAGCTGAATAAATCTAATCACTATTACACAAGGGGTTAAAAAATTACGCCATGGAAAGCCATAGATATGTATTTTCTAGCTCGTAATAAATTTATGAATTAATTACCCTTCTGTTCCAACGTATTGAATTTCTCGTGTTCAGCAACTACATAGTTTTCACTTTATTTACTTTTAGTTATGATTTTTTATGTATTCACAAGATGCATCCAATTTACTGTAATTTCACCTACAAATTGAAACTGTAAAATTTAGGCAAAAGTGATTAAACTTCAGTCAAATTTTATTTTATTATTGTACTTTTGAGCACAAAGCCGTCGCCGTCGGCTCGCACCTGGTGAACTTAATTCGAATCGAAGTGGAGTTTGTTCTCGGGCGAGATGGAGAGGCTATCGTTTTCACAAACTGCAACAACTCCTTATATTAAAACTGCATGTAGAGTGCGAACATGATCTGCAGGAATGAAACCAGGGTGTTTTATTTCGCCTTCTCTTAGACGAGCATCGGGTAACTCCGACTATTAATAACCACTTCGTTTAATTAAAATAAGCAAACAGACACCCTCCTGTTTTGCATTTTAAGAAACAGCTATATTATTCCGACGAGTGTGGAATAAAATTCAGTTTTAATCGCTGCTTTGTCACGAGATGGCAATGTTGTATGGATTTTTTCCTCTGATAAGATTTTATTAGTAATAACACGAAAACGTTTCCAGACTAATTAACAAATTCTACAGATATTTGCCGGTGATAAAATTCTCGTAAAGGAATCATTGTTCATGTGTTGCAGGAATTTGCTGAAACAGCCATGAATGAGCTTCTAGGCTGGTACGGATATGCCAATAACAATCACAGGGATGCACGTGCTTGCAAGTCGCATTCCGGAAGCAACAGTTCTGGACCCCCGTCTCCCAAATTTAACGGTAATTAGGATTTTGCTCTACTTATATGTTGTATTAATGCGGTACAAAAAATTATTTTCTATTATTTTCAGTAGCTGAGCTGAATCCACTGTAAATATAATTCGCTACAATTTTGCAACAAAACTGCTGAAAATGTAAACGTAATTTAATCTGTAATTTAAACTTCGTAAATGGTATTTGAATTCGCTACGTTATACTTAGATTCAATTATTACGTTTTGCTAGTGAAAAAGCTTTAATGTTTCACCTGAAAAACTTACAATTGTCTATGAATTTACGTGTTGTTATACCTCTCGTGGTGAAATAAAATTTTCAAAAACCCTTCTCTACTTCAAAAAATCAATCAAGAGTTTTTTAACGAGTAGTTGTTATTTTTACATTATTAGAGTTTGAAATAAGGGGCAAAAAGTGCAAGTTAATAAAGCTTGAATTTTTAATTTAAATACTTTGAAAACCAAGTTTTATTTCAGCAGACCTCATTATGCTCAATCAATGATCGTAATTACAAGAATGCTAATCAGTATTAAATTCCTCGTTAGAATTATGAATATTCAAATTACATGCGCCGATCAATCATTTAGTTTATTTTTCACCGTGCATTGAATGCAACAACCCGAGTTATCGAAACTCCCTGATGAAAATTTATGACTAGTGCAATTATTCGGACCTCATGCAGTTTCCTAATCATTGGCTCACGTAATAACATAATCATTTGTGACACTTTCATAATGCACGAAACTGACTTTTATGTATATTGCTGGGCAAAAAGGGCACATTGTGTGAGCCGTTGAACGAATTTCCTTTTGTGCGAATAAGTTTTATCGATAATTTCCTCGAACCATGCTTCAGCATGTGTGCTATTCGTGGAATTCCATACCAATCAAAATATTTCGAACCTTCTTCACGCTTAAACGTCCACAATTAATATCAGATTGATGAAAAGCTTTCATTGGACTTTGCTGCAAGGGGTGGAGTTCCCGGAAATATAGTGCACACACCGTCGCTATAATTAATCAAAAATGCCCCTGTCATGTTGGGGGGTGTCGAAGGGTTGCGGAATTTTTCCCTTTGAGGCGCATCTGAAAGATAATCCGCGCGGCTATTTCGAGACGGTGTAATATTAGCCTGCACACTTTTACGCCAAGTTTGAGTTATAGGGAAGGTTCATTTGATCTTTGGCCACGTGCGACCGAATCAAAACATCGCATTATGCGGGATTTTACCAGAATTAAACCGGGAAATGGTTTATTTGCTTAGGCTTTGAAGTTGCTCACTTTCGGCATTCGACCCTTGCGGCAAATTATGCAGTTATTTCCAACGCAAAATAAAATGCTTCTGTACTACGCAAAAGAGTGAGAGTGTCGGAGCTGATGCTCGTTTTGGCTCAAACAAGGGAAATTTGAGGGAAATGAGGTCAAGGAGGATTGTGTTGGCTGAAAATCCTTATGACGAAATTACTTCCAACATATTAGGGACGGGAATTAAAACTTTAATGCCGATGTACATTATAACTTATTTTTAAACTAGGTACTCTAAATGAGTTTTTTATAAACTTCTATCAAAGTCAAAGTAGGTAGTGCTACAAGTTGTCGGTTTCCTGTTTAATTTTTCGCGATGGGGAATGAACTGGAAACGGTTTTTTTAATGTAACAAATTTGAAAATATTGTTTGTTTGTTGTTTGTCCATTATCAGTATTATCACATATCAGTTTATAAAATGTTAAAATAATTTTTACTTTGCAAACAAACCAGTATTTTTAAAATATTGGCTATGTAGATATTATTTTAAATAAAATATTTTAAGCTTTTAATATTGTTTGGTTTTTCAAATTTTGAACATCGGAAATTATTTCTATATTTATTTAAGCAAAAGTCATGTGGTGGTGAGTATGAAATCTGCATTAAGAAATTTTCTAAAAACTGAGGAAGCTCAATACCCAATTACTTCTTATTATATCTTAAAATGTTTTCTCTTCAAAGAATTAAAAAATATTATAATTCAGTGCAAATTAGTGGGAAATAACTGCAAAATATGACTAAAGACGCATTTTTTTTAAACGTGAGATTTTTTCAGCAAAATCATACCAAACATTTGATCATAGAACCGTACGTTTAAGCAATTTATGTATATTCACTGAATTACATGTGTTATAGCTATTATCTGTAATAATTTTGAAAATTTAATGAGCCGTAAGCATCTCTTTGAAGAACAGTCATGCGGAAAGTTATTGTTATGTCCCATTCAAATGCTCTTTTAATTTAGAATGAAGAGATCAGCTTTAAGGTAATAGCTATTTGTGCAACTAGACAGGAAAAGTGATTTTTTCCAGCCAGGGGCGGATCCAGAAATTAATTTGGGGGAGGGGGGCTTCCAAAAATTTTTAGAATGGTGAAGCTATTGAATGAAACTTTTGTTATGTTAAAATATATGTTTAAATAAATTTGCACAAAATTTAAGCTCAAAAAACTTTTTTCCAAAAAATTTTACAATGCAAATTTATATTTTCTCAAATAAAACACCCTATACGTTGTGCATTTTTTAGATATTCATAGGTAGTTATTGATCATAACGTTTAATTGAAGTTTTTGAAATAATTAGTTCTCATTGACAAAGACAACACTCTTTAATTATTAAAAAAAACTACAACATAAAATACAACAGGAAATTTTAATTTACATACAGTTGTTTAAGCAAGTTTAAGTAATAAAAAATTCTGGACGTAAAAAAATTTCTAAGCAACTTCCTTGTTTTACTTTTCGAGTATCTTCGCATAATATTTTATTGAGTGGTAATAATTTATTTTCATTGTAAGGAAAGGTATTTGGTATTTTTTGGCTATCATCTAAAAAAACTTTCTAGAAACGTTTCGATGTTAATTTAATTTTCTTTAGGCCGTCAATTGTTTTTTATAAACGGATTGAAGAAGATTAAATTAAGACGAAACGTTACCAGAAAATTGTTAGTTTTTGAGTGATAGTCTAAAAAACACCAAAGAGGTACCTTTCCTTATACTGAAACTAAACAAACACATTATAAATTAATAATTTATGTATTTATTTATTAAGAAATGTGCATTAAAACGACTTTTAATGTGATTATTTAAAAAACATTTGTTCATTATTCATTATTTGTTCATTATTTATTAAAAAATTAAAATTGGTGTTTCTGGATCCGCCCTTGTTTCCATATCGGCTTATCTAAGAAACACGTTGTGAATGAAATAAATCGGTTTTTCTGACGAGTTGAACACAAGATTTTGTAAAATTTGGTGAGGAAGTTGCACTTTTCCACACTCAAATAATTATTGAAAAGTTGAGAATTTCTCATCGAATTTTACAAATATTTTTTTGTTGATTGAAACCGGACCACTTTTTGACCTTAATTAGAAAAACGGTTTGCTTAATTAAGTGAAACATTTTTTAATTTAAATCTTTGTCACGCATGATTTTTTAATGAAAAAATAAACGTGCTTTACTTTGTGATCATGTTTTAATTACAATTCGCAATGTGGAGGCTCCTTGTGCACTTTTGCCGCTTTTATAACTCAAAGTCTCGGTAAATTAGATTATGTTTTCGATATTTACATCGAACTTTGATTTTCTTCGACTTTGATAAAAAAGCTTTGACAATATTTAAATTCCTGGCAAAAAATCTCTTTCAGAGGGTTGCGGATGGTGTGGCAAAGCGGTCGACGAGAACACAGGCCTGTCTTCAGCAGCTGCAACATTTTGTTCCGAATTATGTTTCTCCCAGTCGCGAAGGGCCAATTTCAAGAAAAACAAGACATGCGATTGGTGCAGACACGTCAGACATACGGTTTCGTATGTCGATTCTCAGGTGAGGGCATTTCTAACACCACCATTTCTGATTTTTTTCTTTCAGGACGGGTCATCGCAGTTGCAATTTTGTTCAGACAAGTGTTTAAACCAGTACAAGATGCACATTTTCTGGCGCGAGACACGGGCCCACCTTGAAATGCATCCCCACGTCCATGGAGAGGAGTCCTCTAGTGGCACTTTGATCACTCCAGATCTGTGGATGAGCAAATGCAAATCTCCAGAAGTGCAAGTTTCGTCGCCGTCTTCGTCGCCGAAATTGGGGGAAAACTCACAACAAACGTCGCCCTTGCCACTGATTACTGTTGCTCATCCGTCAAAGCTGATGTCAGTGCAAGAAGCGGAGCCCAAAAGACACAGAAATAAAGTACAAAAGAAAAAGAAGAAAAACGTTAATTTGCCGAGTTGCACAAGCACGAATAAGACTTTCTCGACTGATATGCCCCAGGATTTGCGAATAAGACATACCCCCACTGATTTTGAAGTCAATCGACTTAATTCAGACGATACAAATAAGACTCAGCAAGAAGGGGCGTCCAGATTGAGCCAAACACAGTATTTTTGTAATTCCGAAGCTGCAACTCATAGAAAATTGCTTGATAATTTAGTGCCACCTCCTACAATTTTGGTTCCTTATCCTCTTATACTGCCTCTACCTCTTCCGATTCCCATACCCATTCCTTTACCTTTTCCAAAAGGGCTTTTGAATAAAGTTAAGGATGATGGCGGGAAATGCAAAGATGCGTCATGTCAGACGGGAGAAGAGTTAATTTCTAGTCAAATTGTGAGTGAGAGGGTTGAAGACAACGCGGAAATAAATAGTATTAGGCCGTTAAGGAAACGAAAACGTATTGTAGAGAAAAAGTCCAAGTTTCTACTCAAGAACAAGAAGATATTATCCACTTGAATATTCGTACGCTTATTGGAATAATTTTCGTATTTCTTCTTTTGCTAATTTGCTATTGTACATACACATCGGTATAAATACAATTAGTAGAAATGTACAATGGCGTTTTTTGTATAAAACATGCAAGATAAAGGTGTTAAATTTGGCTAGGGACCAGCGCTTCTCAAATTATCTTAGTCTATGAGTCATTTTTGGGTAAATCCACAAAAAATCAATTAATTTCACATTAAAATGTAGTCTACGAAATAAATCGCTTGAAGTTAGTATTTTTAATCTAATCGTGGGCTTTTTCGGATGAATTGTGAGTTGTTATCTGAATAACTGAGAATTGGCTGAATAAACAAATAAGTAAATAAAAACTTTATATGAAATCATTTACTATGTATTTTGATACTTCTTGTTTTTCTCTTTTTGTTATTTTTTTTTTCTTTTTAAAAACTTAGACTTACCTATATCGACGAAATCTCTTGAAATACGAGAGTTTTTAAATTATGAAAGGGCTAAATCGTCCAAAATGGTTGAAATAATGTAATTCAGACATTGTTTGATAATTTTGAAACTTGTAACCACAAAATAAGTAAGATTTTGATTCAAAATCTGATTTAATAAATTAAAAAAATTTTAATAGTTTTTGGCTTGTTGCAAAGAAGTCATTCAAAATACGAAGAAAATATGAATAGCATAAATATTTTAATAAGAAGAAAGCTTTTTTAAGTATTTTTTCCACAAAACATTTAAGCATCATTTCTTTCAGAATGACATACAAAATAATAATTTTTGTGCAGCGACTTATTCTTAATTAATTAATGTTTATTGTAAGGAATGTCTGGAAAAATTCACACGTGTAGAAAAATATACTTATCAGGTGTTTAATTGCAAACGCTGAATTATGTGTAATCATTAGTTTCTGACATGCAGTGAAAATATTATGCTTTTAGCAGGCAACTCAGCACAGGAAAGAAAAACAGTTTGCATTGTATGGCTAGTTTTTTGTAATTTTGGCCCATTGTGGGTCTAGGGTATTTACCGCAGATCTAACAAATTTTCATTTTGTCGGTGAGCAGAATACAAGTTGAGGTAACGCAATAAAACAGCATTTTCCAACTTTGCACTTTAGTGGGTTGCAACTGAACTTATTCGTCGTTTAAACTTCAGCAATAAATTCTTTCTAAAATATCTCGCTCCTAATAAATTAAGCCGTAAAAATTTACTGTAATTTGGTGGTAATTCACTGCGGTTGTTTAAGAAAGACTGGATTAATTCATTGAACAGTACAAGTTTAGTGTCTTTTGTTCACTTAAATTGGGTCAAGCTTTATAGCACGAACATTTTTCTCACCTTCACTTACAAGATGATCTGCTTGGAACAAGAGAATCCACTTCATCGTGAGACTTACTACAGGTTTAGCTCCTACGGGGTTTTATCGGACGACACCAAAATGTTTATTATGATTGGCGAGATGGTCAGGGATGTCAAGGACTCTCAGAAAAAAATTATTCGGAGCGATGATACAATCGGAATGGCCATACGATAAAACTCTTATATTATATGAGCCAAACTAAACAAATTTGTATAGACGAGGTTTTTATGAACCACAAAAAACGACCAGATCCCGCATAACGTAGTGACCCAGTCTGGAAAATTACACAAATTGGGACTATCTTATCAAATTAGAAAGAAAGAAACGAAATCATGGATCCAACGAATTCATTAAAAGTATAAAAGCAAGAGCTAGACAATATTAGCCGAATTAATTGCCATGAAACAGGTTCTCTTTGTGCAGTTTTAAAAAGTAAAATGAAAATCTATTTATTATTAAACAGTTCCGTGACTGATTGGCAGACAACGCACAGCCTAAACCACTGAACCTAGAAACAAGATACGTTCCTTAGAGGGTGTAGAGTTGCGCTAAGAATGGATTTTTCGAAAATCAGTCTCTAAGGGTGGATTTTACAATCGTCGGATAACTTTATCCTGGGGATAAATTTTGAAAAATACATTGTTGTAACAATTGTAACCATAGTAATTATACTATCCTGGGTTTAAATGAAAATTCGTAATTTTCAAAATTATATCCATGCAAATTGGTACTTGGGATTTCGGTTAAAGATGAAAGACGCGTGTTTTAAAGGAGGTTAAATATAAAAATCCAACATTTTTGAACTTATATCAATGGGAATTGGTATTTGAGCTTTCGATCAAGAATGACGTGTTTTATGATTTTTAGAAATTCCACACCTAAGAGGGTTGAATTTTAAAATCCGTTATTTTTGAAGTTATATTCATAAAAATTAATATTTAAGCTTCCGGTTAAAAATGAGGAAAGGCGTGTTTTTGGATTTTTTAAAGTTCCACCTCCCAAAGGGGTTAAATGTAAAAATTCTTCATTGCTGATGTAATAATCGTGAAAACTGATTCAGTAGTTCAGGATTTTTAGAACTTCCACTCCTATGTGAATTAAATACAAAAATCCCTCATTTTTGAAGTTATATTCATGAGAATTGGTATTTGGGCTGTTAGTTAAAAATGATGATTTTTATTTTGTTTTCAGGATTTTTGGTTAAATGAGGTCTCAAAATTTTTATGAAAATCCATTATTTGTAAAGATAATATCCATGAAAAAATTGTTATGTGTATTGGTATATTAGGGGTTTCGGTGTTCAAAAGCATTACGTGCTTTAGGATTTTTGGAAATTCAATCCCCAAGAGGGTTAAATATAATTTTTTTTATAGTTATGTTTGTGTAAATTAATATTTCTAAGGTTTTTGGAAATCTGATCGCAGTGGGGATAAGTAGGGGATGAAAATCTCTAATTTTTTAACTTATACAGTTGCCAAGTTGAGACATTACATTTAACATATGATGGTATGCATTGTTCTTAGAAGTTTTAACCACAAACAAACAAAGAAAAAAAGATACGACGATAACTACTTTTTTTTTAATTATTGAAGCCGACCCTAATTAAATTTGCAAATTTACAGAAAAAAATCAGATAATTGGTGCTGATCAAAAAAGCTGCCACTTAATTAGTCGTACAGGTTGCATTCGTAACAAGCTTACAGATATGTTGCTATATTCTATATAAGAATAAAAGTAACATAATTGAAAATCTGATGTTAGTAATAAGAAGATAGCTTTTTTTAAAGCGCCCATCTTAAAGAAGCAGGTAAACATAAGTAGACCGCAGATTCCACAATTATTTGGTAACAGTTTATTTCAATACTTATAAAACTTACAAAATATTCTATTTTTGTTAATAAGTATTTCTGAATTTTGCGGAAATGTGTATCTCTGAGAAGAAGTGCATTATTTAATTACGTTAAAAAAAAAGTCCCACATTGGTTGGAGTTAGCGAAATCATAAAACTCATAGATAAAGAGCATAAATTCACCATCTCCATTTGAAATCAAAGTTTACACACTATCCAGAAATGGATAGTGGTAAACGTCGTTGGTGAATTCTATTAGGTATAAGTGACAATTCTATCCAAATAACGCAGAAAAGTTTTAAATTTTAACAACAAAAAATGATTAAAAATAATAAAATAATTGTACGATAATTTCAAATACTCTCTTTGCTCAAAAATAGATGTTCATCAACTCTGTAATTCTAATGCGCTGTGCCGCTTCGTCCAAATGACGCGGTTGTTTAAAAAGTTAAAAAAAAATTAAAACAACTTTACCCATTCATACAGAAAAGAGAAAAAGGTTTCATTATTAATTACAACATTCAGAAAGCATTGGAACATGGAATTCCATCATCAACTAGATGAAAAAAAACCATTTATGATCATTAATCAGTTATTTGAATTAAAATTTATGCGGCCGAAGTCGCGGCTAACTGCTACTTAATTAATATCTGTATAGCCTTACTAACTGTTTAGTAACAAGCGTTTCTACCAAATAAGGATTAAGGAAAATAATTTCTGGAGTGATCAGGGAAGGGTGAAATATCAAGGCAACGGCCAATTTTAAGACCATTTTATTGGCTGAGGCATTTATTGTACATTTATAATTATTTACTGTTATAATAATAATAGGTATGTATCAGGATAGATAGTTACCCCATACTCTTAGAGAGGTCGCGTGGACACTCTTCTGAACCGATTTTTATAATAGCGCACCTCCGATATCTAGTATAGTACATCGTATCGTATAATATTGTACATCATACTGTTTTAAATAGGCTAATAGTAAAATATACTCATTTACACATTAATAAGGTAGCGGTTGTTCGGACGTTGAGGTGGTGAGACCCTTCGGCGTCTGTGTGAGAGACGACCCGGCGTCTTCGGAGAAACTATGACAGGCGCAGAATGATCAGTCAACAAATACCTATTTTTATTATTTTTCTTTATAAAAATATTTAGGCCGTCAGATTTAACTATTACAATAGGACTCCGTCCGGGTCTCACCGCCCACCTTTCCGTTCAGTTTCGGGTCATCGGTGACAGGACTGGGGATGGGGGCGGGAATGTTTGGTTGCGACAATTCACTAAACTAAGTGCGGAGGGGCGACGTGCCGCAGAGGACACTCCGGCGAGTGTCGTGTGGGGCACACCGCCGGTTTGTGCGTTAGTGCATGGTGACATCTATTATAATAGAACACATGTACCAAAATTTAGAGAGATCAGTGCAGATTTGTTGTTATTATAAACATTCATATGAACAGTTACTACGTTAGTTCAAAACTAAACACGTAAAAAATAAATATCTTCATATTTATAGAATATATTTTTATTACTTTTTTTATATTATAATTTATGTGCAGGTGCCGTGTCGGGACTCCTTAAATGTTACACTAACCCATCCAGGGATCCGAAAGCATTTTTGAGACTTTCCTCAACTTAGCACTAATTTTTGTACAAAAATAAACGGGAATTATGTCACACTTGAACGCAACGTTGCCTACAATACAGGAACTTGTACTAAAAATTTCAAAACGATGCTTTCACATTCGAAAATTACGTTCGAAATCGTCGCGTAGCGATCTCGGTGCTTGACGAAAGTGATTGTGTCTCTTTCACTTACAGATTCCGAAAAGTAACTTTCAAATTTTATATGAACATAGTTAAAAATACTTATTGCAAGTTACACTTGATATATTCACTTATTACTTTGGTTACAGACTAGAAATTGACTAGAATAAGAAAACAGCTCCCTCGTGAACGCAAAGATAACAGCGCACGTAGAAAAATAACTTTTAGTTTAAATTTAAGGAGTCTGCCGATTTATAAATATGATAAAAAGTCACACACAGTTAAACATTAGGAGAAAACACTGTAAAGTTTCAGTGGCAGGAATATATCACATTAAAAAACTCGGCTTTGCCGTTACTTCACATCACTTCAGCGCTGTAAAATCGTGCACTTAAAAAACGAATCGGAAAGAAACGATTAACCGAAATCAAGTCCAACATATACGAAGGAAAATTGGTGCATTAGTGCTCTTGTGCAGCAGTGCAGTTCTTATTTCTACGTCAGGAACGATTCAATTTGAGAGTCCGTCGAAAATGTCTCCTCGGAGGCGATTTTCTCGGGTTGATAGGAAGGATCGCGTGGGTAAGGAATGTGGAACATTATGCCTTTTGACCCTGAGAAACAACTAAAACCTATCTTTTTGTGTTTGTGTGTGTGTGGAAAAATAATTTTTCGAGGGTCTTGATTTTCCCTGTTTGGTTGTTTGCACGGCTGCAAGTGTTTTGACAGTTTAACTGTGTCAGTAGTAACAGCGAGTGCAATAATTCATCTCGTTGCTTTTTTCTCGATGATTAATAGGGATAGATTCCGAATTATAGAGGTTATTGACTCATGAACCGTTTCCAGTTGTTTTGAGTTCCAGAATCGATTTCCACACCGGAGTCTGTTGTAAACACTTGCAGCTATGGAAGTCTACGTATTTTAGCTACAAGCTAGGTTCGTAGGCCGATGCTTCGTTCATTTCGAGTCTCCTTAAATTAACAAAAAAAAAATCAATACTTAACGGAAATGTGAACCGTCTTATTCGGAAACGAAATTAATTGGCCAACTCTACTGTCTCGACTCGTGCATGCCCAAGAAGGATATTTTTCAGCGACCTTGCGTAGACCACAGCAATAAGTACAAAAATAAATCACTTTATCATCGGTACTTCATAAGCTATACGCGTTTTTAGTTTTTTTTTTAATTATATTATTAACAAAGTGCTCCGTCAGTAAGCTTACAATCTAATTATTTTTCATACTTTGAAACGAAAAACATCCCTCTTTACAAACTTTCATATAAATCTTTAACAGTCAAATCATGTAACATTCTGCAAGGAAAACTTTAAAACCGTTGTTGGGAGTTTGGTCGACTACAGCGTTTAATGTCAGTTGATGGATTTCGGTGGCTCAGGATGATGTGAAAATCATCGCCCGATACCATTAACTGACATATTCGTTTTCTTTCTTTTTCGGGAACACCATTAACTTTTATGTAGTGATTAGTTTCCAAACAACGGCCCAGCCTCCGTGTTTTGATTACAGAATGTTGCTCCACGCCCTTACTGAATAAAACCTCTGAACAACAGCCAGGTTATCTAATAAAGTGCGTAATCATAAATATCTTACATCAAAAGCATGATTTTTCAATAAATAGTTGTACAATGCCACACTTAGTATAATAAACTACGACTAAGTACTTTTTTTGTAAATTTTCTTTTCTACATGATTTATAAGTGCATATAGTGGCTGGCGTTGAGTGTTTTAGGGCTTTCCTGAGTGCTTTCAGAACTCTTTCCAAACAATTTAACGAGTCGAGACTGATTAAAATATAAGTCTCTTTCGTATTTTTTTAGAATATTAACAATATTAACAGTGATAAATTTGTAACAAACAGGCTTTAACATATTCATTATTTTCTAAACAATTTGATTGACATTCGACACGCCTCCAAACGGCAAAGCTTGACAGTAACCTTCACCCTTTGTCGCCGTGTTAATTTTATTATTTTTTGGAAAAGAACCAACGCTACAGAGCACCAACTACTGGTCTGAATCTGCAAGAAAACGGGCTGTAATAGAAGGAATAAAAGTAGCTAAGGCCTTCTTCAGACGATCGAGGGAGGTTCAGTTGGAGAGGCTCCTGTCGTTCTAGTGGAATGCACTATTTGGGAATGGTTACTACACAGCGAGCTGCAGCTCGACGGGACCCACACACACCGACCACTACTTTGGATACTTATTGAATGCTTCCTCCAGACCGAAAATTGTGTTTGTTTTTTGATGAGCAAAGTCCCCTAGGTGGTGTGTCGTCCGCGGCTGCTACTTGCGAAGTCTTATTACTCTCTGAAGTATACGCTAGTCGGTGGGCGGAGGTGGGGCGATCTGAGGGACGCGCGGACCTGACTTTCGGGCGCCCCCCGGACCGCCCGGAGGCATGGGGGGTTAACGGCCGCGCGCCCACCGTAAAAGCGCGTCGGCTAATACGTCCAGGTGCGCTTTTGTCTGAAACAGAAATTGCAACGTTATTAGACGACAAAACTGATGAGTAACTCGGGGAGTAAAAGGAGTTGAGAGTTACGCGGTAATGAATGGGGGCACCCACGTCTTAGACAGGACGACGCCGAGACGCCGACGTCAGGGCCAATGTTGGAACAGACGTGGGCGATAGATGTGACTAGTGTTGCTGGAACCATGTCAAGAGACACGGCTCATTCTATCTCGCCCTCGTTTCTGACACGGTCAACATGATCCGGAAAGGGGACACAATAACCGATTTCAGGACATAAACTTGCACAGGACGTTTTTTTAATACAATGCATTGCGAATATTTATGCACTGCTTCAAGAGATACCGCAGTAATCTTTTTACCAGTTATCTTGTCTATTGAACGGTTTATGGAACTAAAGGTTTTTTTGCATAGATTTAATTTACTTTTTGGAAAGTGTTTTTGAGTCCTGGTAAATTTATTTAATTTATTAATTACTACAAGCATTTATTCAAATTTTTTAATAAGAATTTGGCCGTTGCTTTGTGTAAACTAACAAGTTTTTGAGCTTTTTTAATAAACGTTCATTTAAAACTTTTTCGAATTTCATTAAATATTCGTATCTACTAACTACATTATTGTAAATTAAACCATAAACAACTACACCCAACGAAGTTCCGAGTAGTGTGATTCTTATCAGACAAACATGATGAATTAATTAACTAAAGAACACATTATTTTATTAGAAACAGATAGGGAGATAGGGTTGTTTTTTATGGGCTGGACAGCTCACATTGGATATTGTAAACGAATATTTGTTTATCAGGGTGTCCCACCGAGTTGGAAAAGTCCTTTATTGGCTTTTAATTAGTTGAAAAATATTCATTTACAAAAGCCATAGATACTAACCGCTTGCACCACCTAAAAGTATTTTTAAATATACAGAGTGTTTCAGAAATGTGCTACAATACAAACATGTTTTTTTAAATAAAACACCCTAAAGTTTATTGAATTTTTCGACGTAAGTTTTAATACTGATGAATGGTCGATTTTGCTTAGTTTTTGAAATAATTTGATTTTCTTGAAGAAAATACGTTTTTTAAAAATGTATTACACAAAAACTAGCTAAATAAGTTGAAAAAGTTAAATAAAACCGCCAATTTTTTGTTTTTGCTTCTCAAAGATTGTTAAAGTGTCTATCTAAAAATAAAAAGTTTCAAATGCCTAAATTAATAATTAAAAATATATTTTATTTTAAAACTCAATGTCAGCAAGAATGCACATTATTCATGAGTATTGTTGTTACCATAGCAAACCATACCATAACTATAGTAACTCCACCACAGATCATTAATTTGTTGGAGTTTATAAGGGAATTAAAGATTTGCCATAAATATTAAAATTTTAGTTATTTCACTGAAATAAATGTCAAAATATATGGTCTAAGGGTAATGTTATAGTTATTATTACTAACAATTTCACTTTACGTCTTCTAAAAAAATCGTTTTCTTAATGTTTAAAGTTAAAAATGAGTTTATTTGTTTCAATTGCTTTGACTGCCTGACTAAAATCCGCATATAAACTGCAAACCTTAGCATATAAAGCCCAATTTCCCTTGTAATGATATAATCTAGGATTATGGGATAAAAACTTACCGGTCTGACTAACTAAGCAAGTTGTTAAACAATCACTTTACATTACTCACAACATTAAAGAGACCACAAATGGTGGATGCGCCGAGATAATATTTCTAATTTTACTGTTTAGAATAAACAATAAAACATTGTAGGTCAATAAAAAATTTAGAAAAGTAATTACAATCACCATTTTTAATCCGCATGTGAAGAAATTTAATTTTCGATTTGCTACAAACACTGAAATTTTAAAGTCTCTTTTATAATTGGTTTGAAAATTTCATTTAATTATTTTCAATAACAATTCTAAACCGGTTCATAATTTTTATTTACTGAATACAATGCTATTTCACTGTATCGCTGTCTGAGAAGCATTTTTTAGTTAATAATTTTTTTAACGTTTAAAGTTAAATATCATTTGAGTAATCAAAAAAGTTACTTAACTGTTAATGTTTTTAGAGAGACAATTTAAAAGCCTTTTAGATGCGACAAAAATAAAAAATAGGGTGTTCCGTTTAAGAGTTTTAGGTATTCAACTTGCAACAAACTTCTTCAATGTTTTTATCTTGTTCACTGCAAAAAAAAATCATATCATTAAAGTTTGAATTTTCTTTTTTAAAGTGATGAAAAAATAATGGACACCCTGTATAGAAGGGAACTCATATTTTGTCAACTAAATCAATTTGTAGCATTATTTTAAAACAATTTGAGTACTGGTTTTAAAAAGTGGATACAATTTCCTCAACAAAGCCTTCAAGGAGCAAAACAACTTGTTTCCTCGAAACCAGTAGTAAAGTGTGAAGAAAGTCACAAATAAACGATTCTGAATCACAGAAATGAATTGAATAGAACTTCTCCGATCATAAATCTTTTCCAATTTGATCGAATCTCGCCAAATGTACGAATTCTGTTGCTGAATTTCGCTAATAACAAACTTTCGAATAAAGTTCCCGTTTATGGTCTCTCTGTTTTCCCCAATTTTTCTAATTGTTGCAGACGAAAATACCCAATTTTATTGAAAGACGCCTAACGACGGCATTTTTTTGCATATTAATGTAAAGAAACATGTAGGGATTAACCGATTAAGCTAAAAGTTAGCATTTACTGCTGCAATGTTGGACCAAAGGCTACAACTTGATGCAATATAAATCACTAGTCCTGTTGCTTTCACAGGAGCTCTCAGTCTTAAACTTAATTTACTCTCTTGGAGGAAATATATCCTCCGTAGTTTTACACTGATGCTCCAGCTTTACATAAAGAAATTTGCTGAATTGCTCGTTTTGTTTTCTGGACATTCGAAAAAACCCGACATAAATTATATCGTTTGAGCTCTTTCTTTAGTTGAGTTTTTGTGCTTTCGCTCTTTTTCGCAAGCCCACAAATGTTAATGTTTTCATTCATTAAATCAGCAATAAATTCGAGTCTTTTTTTTCTTTGGCACGTTGTCGCCAACTTGCGAAACAACATATCATAAATTTCTTTGTAACGTTGTTCGTTTAAAATCCATATAAAAAACATGCAACAATTTCTATTTTAATTTCAAATACAAGAAATGTGTTCTTTAGCCGCCGTTTCAATTCCATACAAAGGAAACGAGTTTTACCAATCTGAAGTGCCGGGAGAACTTTTAAAAAAGAATCGTTTAGTTGTTTTTTCCTCAACGTAGAGCCTCCGAAAAAACAACTAAATAAACACAAAAGAACGTTGTATTTGAATGTGGGTTCGCCTAATGATGTGGAGTAAGCGAAAAATGAGAACGGAGGAAGAGCGGATTTTTTATTATACTCGTATTCTTTACTTCTTAAATTATTAGCCAGGATGTATTTATGGTAAACAAGGTTTACAGCTTCAAAACACTCGGGGCATTTAATTTCCAACAGACACAACGAGCAGACCACTCGCCTTAATTAATCTGGCACAATTCGATTAAATCCATTGATTCTGCACCGAAAACAGCAACATTAAAATGATGTGTTGCTCCCTATTACTGCAAAAATTTAAACTACTTTTGCCGAATCAGCTTACTAACAGCACATTTATTTAATTGTAATTCCGAGTTTTCTTAGATTCGATAACATATAAAAAAACCTATCTCTAAGAATTCAAGTGTCTCACTCATAAAACTCAACCGACAGGACATAAATAGTTTCTCACATTTGTGACAAATATGAGTTACGAGGTATTCCTTTTATAAAGAAGTGCTTCACATAAAATTCTTTCAAGTTCTCTCTTTAAACAAAATAATCGTTCCATCATGTAATGAAAAGCTCCCACGTTTAAAGCAGAAATACCTACAAACAATTTTGTAATGTAAAGATGGCTCCAACTAACTAAATACGTAAAAAGATGGAACGTTAATGGATTTTTTTATAAATGAACTGAATAAGCTGACAAATTTTGAACTCTATAAATTTATAATTCACTGCCGTGATACAATTTCATTTAATATTCAGTTACGTGTCAATCAATTCTAAGCCAGTTTCTATTTTTTAGTTACCGGGTATATGGATTAATACCGACAGTTTAATTCCGGTCACTTTGCAAAACTTTTCTTAAATTATTTCACCACACAGTTGTCCGGATAATAAAAAACACTTCTCCATCAGAAAAACAATACAAACCAGCAACTTTAAAGTTAACTTACAAAACAATTCTTTTTTTAAACCTCACACTTTGATGAGTGTCTTCATTGACAAGGTTAAAGTATCACTTTATTGAATCGAGCATATGAAATAGCAACTTTTGGATACTTTACGTGCCCAATCACATAAAATTAAAAAATCAAACATTTTGGTGTAACCATTTATTAATATTTATTGTAAAGGTACAATTATTTGTGTGGTTGAAGGATTTTAGTGGCAATCTCCTTTTTATTTTTTACGGATTCTTCTATATTTTCAGCGACTGATCTAAAGCGTCACCTTCCATGGCGTTTTACTAAATTATTTTTTCTTATTTCTAGTTTTGTTACAATTTAGGTATTTGCTTGGAAAAAAATAGTATCCCGGCTGCTCAAAAACCAGGGCACCAACGCAATGGTATGTGGTAGAGAAATGCTTACATATAAAGGTAAAAAATATATTAGAGTTATTGATAAATAATGAATTTTTAAATAAACGATATGTGGCAACGTTGTATAACAATCGTGATTGCAATAGAATTTGATCAACAATAGAAATAAGTTATTTTTGAAACGGTTTCCTAGGAAATAATTCCCAATGTTGGCAAATCTAAAAATTGTGATTTTTTGATGAATTTTAATTTTTTTAAATACAGACTGATCCAGAAATACTGAGTCTGTTGGCAACAGATTTGAAAGTATTTTTGTTCGTAATTTCCAGCACTGCAACCGAATTCGATTTTTTTTGACAATTATTTGACGTACAACCCCACAAGAATGTTGAATTGTTGTTAACTGAAAGCGTACTCCATTTGCATCCTTTAAAATTCAACTCCAGTGTTACCAACAGACTCAGTATTTCTGGATCAGTCTGTACAAAAAAAAGATAAAAACATTAAAAATAATGAAAACTGAATAAGTTAACAAAATAAGTTTGTAGTTCCAGATTTTTTAAAATATGACTAGGAATTTTTTCAAGACTTTTCCCGTAATCTATACAGGCTTCTCAACAACGTACCACTGAGTTGGTGCGCCGGTTTTTGAGCAAAAAATGTATATTATTATACATTATATAATACATTATACTGTATATTATTCGTATATTATTAATAATATATAATTTACAATTATGCGATGATAATTTACCGGATCGACTAACTAAGCAAGTTTTTGAACAATCAGAGACCAAAGATGGTGGATGCGCCGGGATAACATTTCGTCCTCAATTCTGTTTTTACTATTTAGAAAAAAACAATAGAAAATTACATGTTGATTAAAAGTTTTATGATTAGAATCACTATTTTGGATCGGCATGTAAAGAAATTTAATTTTCGATTTGCTACGTAACGCACTGACAAATTTTAAAGTCTCTTTTGTAATTGTAATTTGTAAAATTTTAAGCCGGTTCATATTTTTTATTTACCGAATACCGAATATCGTATTTTACTGAACCGCTGACTGGAGAGGATTTTTTAATAAGGCACTGGCTAAACGACCGATGGCGGTACTCTTAGTTAATACTAAAATGACCGCCGTCCGGCGGCATTATCTGCTCACGTATGAAAAAGCCGCTGAAAATTGGAAATAAATCGTCAGTCACGGCGGTATGATACAAATATATTGTTATATGCCGCCGGTCGGCGGTTTTCTTTGTTTAAAATACCAAATACCGCCGAATTTTGCCATACACAAGTCTAATTCTAATTCCAATATGAAAATTTCTTTCAACAAAAATTGAATTCAATTGAGGTGGTTATAATCCTGTGATTGTAGTCTTTGAGAAGAAAAATTCTTTCGGTAGGTTGCTACTTAAGCATAAACTTAAAAACCTAAAAACATTCTTTTTACTATTTTATAACATGAAACCGAAGATAAACTAAATTAGAGCAGGCTGTGTCTGCGGAATTTTAGCCACATATCAAAAATTGAGGTAGAGATAAGAATTAAAAAATAATTTTTCAAAAATTGAATGCTTGCTTAATCAAAATTATTTCGAAATGGTATGTACCACCCAACAAAAAGCCTACATTATAGAATGCCATTTTCGAACATCTGAAAAAATAAATGGATAGTGGAAAAACTGATTTGGGAGATGCTTGGCAAAATTTCGGAAGAAATATCTCTAAGAATATTGTTCTGGATACTTAGTCTCCTCCACTATCTTTTGCAACACAATGTTTTGAAAAGAAATGGAGCTAAAGTTACATTTCACTTTCAAGGCGATCTCATGGTAGTTACCTAGAGTACATTTATCGATAAGTTTTTTCAAAAATTAAATAAACATTTGTATTATTTAAGTTAACAACAATCGTGTGGACATAAACAAATGTAAGAATTAAAGTTAGGTATATGTCACATTTTAGGGGGTATTGTAAAAATGTGATCGTTTTTCAAAAAAAAAATTTGTTTTTGTTTTTGAGTCAAGCTCAATTTTTCTGAATAGCAACATGAAACGATTTTTTTGGCCAAGAATGCAAACTGGAAGTTACAACTATTAGCTGTTTCAAAACTATGTAAACGCCAACGTCGCATTTTCTCTCAAAATTAGTTGTTATAAATTATTCCTGCACTTCAAAAAATGAATAGCTAATGTAATTTATAGTTTCAGTGAGAGATCTAATCATTAATAACTATTTTGCATTTTTATCAACCTTATTTAAAAAAATAATTCGGTAAAATGCGACGTTGGCGTTTTTATAGTTTTGAAACAGCTAATACCTCACTAAAATTTAGTTTTTGTCGAAAGACATTTTCATACTCGGTTGTCATTTGAGAAGAAAATATGCATAACACAAATCAAAATAAAATTTGATTTTTAAGATATGTTTATATTATGTGTAACCTTATATCTTTTACCAATTATTATTTTTTTGGCAAGTATTTCGTTTAAACTACTTTAAACAGTTTAAACAATAAAAAACTTTCATATTTCCATATTTTTTGTTCGGTATGTATGTTGTAAAAATAACATATAGGGTTAGGTATGACAAATTTTTCGGCGGTATTTAACATTTTAAATAGAGAATACCGCCGACCGGCGGCATCTGTCAATAAATTCATATCAAACCGCCGAAACTAACGATTTAATTTAGAATTTCGGCAGCTTTTTTACACTTGATGCGATAATGCCGCCGGACTCCAGTCTTTTTAATATAAATTAAGAGTACCGCCGGCGGTTGTTTAGCCAGTGCCTTTTAATAAACACATTTTCATGTCAGAAAAAAAATCACATAACATAATTACACTCAACAGAAGTGGTGGATACGCTAGGTTAACAAAATAAATATTTCGCTCTTTTCAAATTATACTATTTAAAGCGCAATAGAAGTTTATTGGTTAATTAAATTTTAAAATCTTTTATAATATTGGCATTAAAGCTCCAATTAATTTTCAGTTACGTATCAAAAATTTTAAACCGGTTTATATCTCTTATTTACCGAATACATCGCAATTTCACTGGGAAGGATTTTTTAATCAACACATTTCTCCGTAAAAAAATAAAAAAACAATTACATTACATACAGAAATGGTGGATGCGCCGGGCTAACTTCATATTTTACATTTTTCTAATTTTAAGTATTTAAAAAAGCAACAGAACTTTACTGATTAATTAATGTTTACAGAAATGGTTAAAATCATCACTTTTTACCCGCATATGAAGAAATTTTATTCCGATTTGTTAAGTATTAGCTGTTTCAAAAATATGTAAACGCCAACGTCGCATTTTTGTTCAAAATTAGTTGTTATAAATTATTTATGAACTTCAAAAACTTCATAGCTAATGTAATTTATAGTTTTAATGGGAGATCTAATCATCAATAACTATTTTACATTTTCATCAATCTTATTTAAAAAAATCATTTGGTAAAATGCCCCGTTGGCGTTTACATAGTTTTAAAACAAGTAATAATTAATACATTGCAAATTTAATTTTCAGTTAGGTGTTAAACAATTTTAAGTCGGTTTATGTTTTCATTTACAGATTGTATCGATTAATCCGACAGGGTTTGAGAGTGCATTTTGCAAATTTAAAACGACTTTGCTTACTAAACACATGTCAGAAAAAATCCACTTCAAGTAATCACTCAATCAAAAAATGGTGAATGCGCCGGGATAATACAAAATATTTTTACTTATAAAAAATTACGTGTACTAATACAAGTATGAAATTGTTAAAGGTGCAGAGATGGAGAAATTTAATTTCCGATTTACCAAAGATATGATTTTAAATATTTCCAATTTTGTTTACTTGTTTGTTTATAGTGTCACGCATTGTACATTTACGAGTTTTCGCTTACGTATCAAAATGTGTAATTCCCTTTCGACAAGCTTGTCTGTAAGAATTTTTCGGTGAAAGTGGCCATTTAAAAATTCAAAGGTCCGTTTGTCATTTTCATGTAACGTGTGTGATAAATTTGTCCTCATTAAATAATTCGTGTGCGATGAATTATTGGCTACGTACCGTTTTATAAAACATGCAGGCCTGCCGGTCTTCGTCTTCCCCGGAGGGACAGTCTATAAAGCCGTCGCAAAGGACGTGGTCGTCTATGCAGTGGTAGCGGCCCTGCCTGTCGGGGGTGGGGCATGCAAACCGCTCCATACCGTCGGGGGCGGGGGGACATTCTGGAAACACAAAACAAATTTTATGTCTTTATGGTGATTTCGTTTTATTGGCGTTATTCGACGACGGTGCGCGCGAACATAAACAATACCAACGATGTCATATCAAAAATCTAACTATAGAAGCAAGGGCAACATTCTTTACGACGCCCTTAATGGAAACGCTCTCCTGCTCAATCAAGTGCCCTCACTGCGACCCGCACGCCCACGCTTTTGCGCGATATTAAAATTTCCTTTGTAATTACATTAAATTCATTCACATTAAAATACAAAAACTTTAAAAAATGTAACGAAGCACAAAATTCTCTCAGTATTTTCTCATAACTTGAACTAAAGTTTTAACTTGAACTAATGGTTGCCTTGGAAACAATTAGTTACTTTGATTCCAGTAGATGGCATGAGAATGCAAAAATCAAAATTAAATACGAAATTTCAATTTTTGGAAATTTTGGCTCGTTGGCATTACCAAATTCGTCTTCGTGTGTATTGCGAGAAATCCGTGCGTTTCAAACAAATTCAAATAATTTTTACGCCTTTCATGTTTTAAGAAATCAAACGTGTACCCTCTTCAGATACTTTGATCGCAATTATACAAGTGGCAAAAGCTCCTGGTGCACTAATGTGTGATAGACAGATTAACCTATAATAGTGTAACAGCTAAAACAATTAACCTTATCCCTAAAGATGATAACTGAAACACCAAAACGCAAAACCAACACCTCTACCTCTAGGTAAAGTTTTTTTTACTGCGTACATTATCAGAAAATCATTTAAATTTTGTGTTCTTTGTACAATAAGAAATATTGTAAAATAATGGTTAAAATTTAATTTTTGTTCGTTTATAGTATATTATTTAACGAGTTTGAGTGTAAATCGGACGCTTTATTTCACGAGTGGATTTTTAAACGTCGAGTGACAGCGAGAGGTTTATCATCCACGAGGTGAAATAAATGAACCGATTTACACGAAAACGAGTTGAATACAACATTTTATTCTTCTAATTAGACTCAACAAGGCTTAAAATTGCTTTAAATCTGTTAAAAATAATCTGACGTTTCGTATAGAGAAATGCCAAACAGTTGTCAAAACTTTCTTTCACAGGAGAATAACCGTAAATTTTGACATTGTCGAAGAATAAACAATATATTTATTTTCCCACTACAAAATTGTGCACATTTTTGTTATTTCGTCTAAAACACATGTACAAATACTGTGCACTCCTGGTTCCTTGCGAAAACTTGGTTGCACTAACGCCTAATCCTATGCCAGTTTCACCACCTATTGCAGAACAAGGAAAAATCCGAGGGAAAACCATTTTTATGATTGAACATCGTTTTATTTTCTAGGAAATTTTCAATACGGATACTTAAAATTGTCACTCCAATAAACTTCTTTCCAAGTTAATTCACATAACTTGACAGTTATTTAATAAAATAATTTTTTCTACTTTTGTTTCGTACTGAGGTCATTACGATACGCCATTTGGGTTTCGTAATATCCAACGGAGTGCTATAATAATTACACTAAAAACCAGGGTAATTTAGTTGGAAAATGATGGCAACCTAGTTTTTTGACATTTATCTGAGAGAAGTGTCAGTGTCAATCGTCACCTGTTTCAAGTGATAATTTAATCAAATGAATTAATTTCGAACCTTTAGAGGCTTTTGTACCAACCCTGATACGTAGTCCCTTCGAACACCTTTTGAGTAGTGTACAAACATGACTTCAAAAGCCAGTGTAAGTGAGTAATTTGAGATCCCATTCTCCTTAGGCCAATGTCCAAATTCCGCGTATTTGCCACAAAAGCCCGTATTTGTTGAGGGGCAGATAGATTGCAAAACGTCCTGGACACTTTCAGAATACATTTTACGAATAAACTAATGACGATCCAAATTATTAATTTAATTTTATGATCCACGCAAACGCTGTCAACTGCCACAAAATTCCCTAAATTTCGAAATTGAATTTTTTTGTTAAAAAAGGTGCAAAGTAGAAAAAATAGTGTATGATACCTCGTTTATAAGGCATTTTGTCGCACTTACTCCCAATCCCGTGCGTGCGACGAAATGCGTCTTATAAAACTCGTATCATAATATACTATTATCTTACAGGTGCAGTGTTTTGGATATATTATGCCATTGTTTTCAATGAGAGAAATCAATGGTATAATGTACAATGGTATAAGATAAAATAAGATAAAGATAAGATAAAATGTCGTATATAACACGTGATTGAAATGCCATTATAAAGCTCCTGAGAAGTGTCCCACTCGAGCGCAAGCGCACTCGTGGGTCACACTTCTCACTCGCATATAATGATGCTTTTCTATCACTTACAATATAATATACTATTACAGGTTAACAATAAATTTGACAAGTTGTCAACAATTTTCAACCGGAAACCATTATGACTCCTCCAAAAATGTCACTGTCACTTCCTTCCAACTAAATTTTGAAAGCGGTAATTTAAAAAAAATATCATTATCTAAGAAGTTTTTCTAAAGGTTGTTTTTTCCTTACTATTGCAAGTATCGGGTTCAGTTTTTGCATGCAAATTTACAATGAAGTTGTGCATAAATCATGTATTTTTTTCCCAATTGGTGCAGCATCTTGCGTTTGGCACCCAAGTCTCAACTTTATGAGATAGTCAGATAAAGACGGGTTAAATACTAAATAAAAAATGTGTAGTTTTGTGTGGAATTTATTTCTAATCATTTTGCTTTTTGTTTGGTATTGATCCGTGGTCTATTTTGTGAGATTTGTATAAAAGTATAAATACATGTTTTTTGATCATTTTGACAGTTCTCAGGGGCCGCCTTAATAGTATATTATTCAATAGTAATATTTAATAGTATTATTTAATAGTATTATTTAATTTAATTATTTTTCATAGTTATTAAAAAACAAGTTTTATAAGGGTTGATTTGGCGCACGAATCCCAAGTTAGAAAACGAGCCGTACGCGAGTTTTCTATAGGATGAGTGCGCCAAAACCATTATAAAACGAATATTTTATGCTATTTTTTATATTTTGCGCCCCCTTTTTTCTTATTTTAATTTAAATTTTTTTGTCGTCTAGGAAATTTTGAGTCAGTTGCTAACGGTAATAAATTATAAATAATAAATAAAGAAGATATGATGACTAAACCGATCGTACGTGTATTCCACGCATTATCGATGAAACTCTTGAAAACTAAATATCCCTAAAGGAGCCATAAACGACTCCTACTGATGTTAATAAACGTATTAAAAACGCAAAGTATACAATCTCTTTATAATTTATCGAAAAAAAAAATTGAGTTAAAATTTTCACCGAAATCCACCTCTGATGTAGATTTTAGTTCGAATTCTGTCTAGGAACGGCTGCTCTTTATTTATAAACCGTGCAGATGCAAAGTTTAGATTTTTCTGCATTAATTTTTAATTTGCGTACGACTACGTGTTGAAAATATAAAGCGCGTTTATTTCAATTCGCCGAGCGCCGGTTTAATATTTTGTCTGTTTTGTTTATATTTATTATTTGTGAGTGTGTTATTGCGTTTTGTGAGCGTTGAATCGTTTAGAAAAACCAAAGTCAAATAAATTCTTTATCTAGGCAGAGCTTTACACTCTGGAACGATCACGGTTCGGTGCGCACACAAAGTGAAAAAGAATTACGACAGGTCACCGGTTTATTTGATTTGGAGAGAAGATAAATTTACACACAAATTTTCTCTCTCATAGAAGGAAAATTATATTATGAACTCTGGATTTATAATTGGGATATCTTATAACGGTATCACCCTCAAGCATTTTGTGCTTCTATCAAAGTAAATAAACTAAACGAAAAAACCGACTTGTCGGATGTCTTAATGAGATATAAAACTTTAATGGGCGAGTGCTGAAAAACGTGAAATTTGCATACGTGCATTTGCATTTTAACTGGAAGCGTGAAATTTTTTGCCAACGCACGTGACTAACTAACGACAAATTTTAGCGGACATTGTGAATTTACTTTACCAATTAAACAACCGCATCAAGCTGAAATCAATGTTAATAAATAATTGCATTTGGCTGGAGTTTTAAACAAAATTTCAAATGCATACTTTATTTAGTAGAGAATAATTAAAAACGCCAGAGAAAGGAATGTTTTATTTTATTTTACTAAAATATGTTTATCATTAGCGCAAATCGATTTGGGGGCATTTCACGTGAAACGGACAACTCAAAAAAATGCGACAACCTGAAATTCGGTTAAAATTGTTCCTAAAAGGTATGAATGTAAATACGTGATGATTTTTTTGTGAGCAACTTATTTAAAAAGTTATTGACTTCTAAAAGTTGACCAAATATTAAGCATAACGTTCTTGTTAACTGAATTTCTAATTAAATAGTAGTAAATACTTAAATACTAGTAAATAGTAAAAAATTTAAAATGGTGCTTTATACAGAAAATTCACTGTTCTTTTTAAATCTAAAATCAAATTTGAAATTTGAAATGTTTTTCGTGTAGAAAACCGGAAGTAAAGTTTCAAATCCGAATTTTAGTAACTTGGACCATTTTTTTAAAATTATTTTTATTTCAAAAAATAGCTTAAAGTAAATAGAATTTACACTGTAAGTCGCAAAATGGGATCTCTACTCGTTTAGGAGATACAGTACTTAATGTACGTGATAGGCCGGTTTACGCAAGAAATTACGCGCTTTTGTGTACATTAAGTACTATATCTCCTAAACGAATAGAGATCCCATTTTGCGACTTATAGTGCAAAATCTATATATTATAAGCTATTTTTTGAAATAAAAATAAATGAAAAAAAACGGTCCAAGTTACTAAAATTCGGATTTGAAACTTCACTTCCGGTTTTCTACACAAAAAAAATTTCAAATTCTAAATCGGATTTCAGAAGCAAAAAGAACAAAGAATTTTCTATATAAAGCACTATTTTAAATATTTTGGTATGCATTAGTGTTTTGCATAAAAACTTCCAAAAACTCTCTGACTCATATTTCGTCAATTTTTTAGAAGTCAATATCTTCACAAATAAGCCTCACACAAAATCGTTATGTATTTACAATTATGCTTTCTAGGAGAACAATTATCCTGAATATGACCGAATTTCAGGTTGTCAAATTTTTTTCGTTGTCCGCTTCACGTGAAATGCCCCTTTGGTCAATTTACAGTTAAACTCAACCAATGTTGATTAATTTGTGTTTGAAGCAGATGTTTTTTATTTTACAAATTATGTAAATGTTAATTATTTGTATTTCAACTGGTGGTTGAATTATTTTTATCGTTATTTTAGATTATGAGGATGATTATATTGCACCTGACATTTAGTTAAAAATAAAATTTCAAAAATATCGGTTTGGTAAATATTTCCAAATATGAATATCGCGCTGATGTAATATAAATATTTTCTTTATAATTGAAAAATTGGAAGTATATTTTTAAAAACACGCAAGTTACTAATGAGGGAATTATTTAATTATAAAGGCGTTTAATATTTTCTGAATTACGCATTGTCTGAGTAATTTAAGTTGAATGGGGAATTTACTGCAGTTATTGAATCGCTTCAAAATAACTAGAATAGAGATGTGGCCATAAAGTAGGAAATTACTGTATAGGAAATGGACGTAAATTTCTATTTTATCGTTGCGAGGGGTGTAACATTCCATGTCCAGGTCCGAGCGCTTTTCTCCGGGAAAGCGCCAGGAAAGCACTTTTTCACAGCTCAGCGGCAACAAAGTTCGATCTTTGACACTATTCGGACCGTGTGTAAAGTTTTTCATTTTGTCAAGCTCGGTTATTGTCTTGCTTATTCGTCGTTTTCTCCCCATGAGCATCTCATCACAAATGTCAGCGCGCGACAACCGCATGAAATATTTATAATTTCACACGATTCCTGACAGACAGGCCAGAAATAGGCTCCTGGTGTATTATTAAGTCCCAATATTTCTGTTATGATAATGTGATTTTTCCCAGTTTGTCAACAGGATTTTTTACGGCTGCGCATATCAAAAGTTGATGAGCGTCAGTGATTGTGAAGTATCGAATTACGTATTTTTAGCTCATTGTGTGACCGCACGTGAAAACTCTTGTCGGATTCTTTTCATTGTTGCGTTTAACATGTGGGAAAATTTTATCAGGGCAATTAATTTTCTGGGAGCTTCTTTTGTGCGCAACTTTTAAGGATGCAATGAGCGAAACTAGTCGAGCAAACTTCCCTCCTGCGGTCGCTAATGACAAAGTCCTCTGGTTATCAATGGCCTGTAAGGGCGTATTCAACAGGCTGTTACAGTTACAAGTCATCCCTAGAGTGGCAAAGGGCGACATTTCTGAATCGTTTCACGCGATAACTTCAACGTCCAACGATCTTACACGAAACCTATCCTTTTGTAGAGATAATCTAATGCAAAATTACCTTTCAGTACAAATATTTTATAATCCTGGAAAAACTAATTAGTTTACGATCAAATCGAACTGTAATTGGAAACTGGATTTAAAATTCACAGAGCGGAAAGACCAATCGAAACAATTAGTGCATAAGTAATGAACTGCATTTCTAGATTATCACAGCAGACAGAAACAAGATCAGTCGGTATAAATTATTCAGCGGAAGTTAGCTCAGACAAGAAACGACGGCGTGAATTCCTTTACCTGCAATTCATCAGAAAACGTTCATTTGCATTTAAATTTACTCTTCATTGACCAGTCTTGTTGTAACAAATAGATAAGAAATGCATAGAAGGAAGACACAAAAAAAAAACAAATTACAACAGAATTTATTCAAAAAAATTAACAAGATGACGGTTAAAAGACATTGTTTTGCAAAATTTTACCAAAAACACCCAATTTACATCAGAATTCATTCTTTTGATCTGTTTGGGGTGATTTCATTAAAACAGGACGAAGAATCATATAATTAAAAACTTATATAGTTTATTATTATTAGGATTTTTGACAGATTTTAGGTGAAATGCAAGAAGTGTTACCTGTTTGACCAGTAGTCATTTAATTAAAATAGATCAGCTGAAAATTTATTTTCGGTGTTGTAGAAATTGCTGGAAGTTTTTCAGTCGCAATTTACGCGTGACCTCCAAGCCCGTGTTTCTGCGTTGTTCTTTTGCTTTTAATTTAATAACGAACGTAACAAGCCGTAATTCTACCGAAACGAGCCCAATCACAATCGGGTGTTGCAATTTTCGTGTCCAACAATATTTACGACTTGTTTTTGTTATATCATGTTCGTCAATTTTCAGCGTCCCATTTTAATGCGAACTTAAAACCTGAACGAAAATATGAAGCAGTCACGAAGTTTTGACGTCAGAGAACGGCTCTTCGGCGAACTTTTATATTAATTGGTCATTGTTGGGAAAAGTGTGGCTGTGTTCCTGCTGTTTTTCCCTTAATGGAACCGCACGAAACGGTTAAATGGTTGCGCATTTTCAACAGCTAAATTTAAAACTGCCAGCAGTCAATCATATATTTGGATTCACTTCTCACATCACTAAATCAGCAGGAGAGTTTGCCAACCGGAATTGATTTAACGCAATTTGCAGCAGGAGATTCGAAAAATCAAATATTTAAATAAATCAGCGCCGAATTGAAATTGGCATTGCTTCCAAAAGTAAATGTTTACACAACAATAATTCATTAAAATGTTTATTAGTAAAACTAATGTCGGTGTTTGGAATGCATCAGTAGTGAAGTTTCCAGGGTTATATCTTGCACTTAAAATATCTTGTGAAAATACATTTTTCGACAAGACTCGAGGGCTCGAGCCAAACATCACTTTCCATTTACATAACTTTGGAGAATTTCCGAATCAAATAGAATAACTGTCAATGTGAGTTCGCGTGAACGTACCAGAATTAATACAGTGGGACACTAAGTAAGTAGATTTACATTAGGTGTGAGCGATGTAACGGGAAAAGCAGACAAAAGATCCGCCAAGTAAAAGAATGAGACGATTCTCTCGGGCATGTAATTTAAATTCGGAAAGAACTCAAGTGCGTGGGAGGAAGATATAAACTGCGACTATCTAGTTAGAACATCTTCCTTTAACGCCTTAGTCAACAGTGTTTTCCTGCCCCAACTAAATTTATCCAGGGATGGCAAAAAATCCTAATAGTTCTCTGGATGTCGTTATTGCTCTTTCTCCGACCGTTTCCCATAACTTGCCCGCAAATCTAGGGATATTACCGGAATATATTTCGCTCTATCGGAATGAATTTCAATTTTATAAATTTCAATGAAAAATGTTGTTGGCCTTTTACTTCGGATTTGTCCAGTTTAATTAAACGAAAGGCTCTACCTATATAGCATCGGTGATTTGTTTGCAGCTTATTTCAATTAAAAGTTTATCCTAGTTAGGCTATAGAATCGGGCTAAAATCATGTTCTGCTGCGATTGTGGCTCCGTTTCAGCATTAATTGGATTCTATCATCAGGTAATTGTGTTGAGAGCCAAGTTTTTGTGCACTATTTGAAAACGGAGAGCCGAGATAACGCCACATAATATTCCCGGATTTAAATTTCCAAGCCGTAACTTCTAATTCGTATCTGCAGATCATTAATTATCACCTCATCAAATGCACGACTTATTTTATAGAAAACGAATTTCAGAAAAAGTATTGGTCCAAGATAGGTTCTCTCATTTTTTATTAAAAATAAGACTGATTCTTGAAAATTAGATTAAATAATGAATTTCTTAAAGGTCTAATGAACTAATGTTTTAAAACATTAAATTGAAGTTTGGTTTGTCAAAGAAATTTCTCCCGAGAAAGTGCAAATATTTTAACCATAAACTAAGCATTTTTTTCTAAAAACTTAACAAAACATCTTTTTACATTTTATTATTTATTCTAAAAAAATTACAAGAGAAAAAAATTCTAAATTGATTGCGCTTTCAAATTCTAGTACTAATATAATACCAAAACTAAACCAAATTGTGCTAGAAAGTTATAAAAGAATTTATGTGAAGGTGTCCCTCGGAAGTCCCCTTTAACAATTTTCTATAATCCTATAACATGAGATCGAAAATATACTGAATTAGAGCAAGCTGTTACTGCGGATCTTTAGCCACATTTTATTTACGGTCGCACTTTTGAGGTTATGTTGTCTTACACAGCATAAGATGTGGCTAAAGTTACACTTCACTTCTTGCTTGCTCTAATTGAGTACATTTTCGATCTCATGTTACAATTTGCACTGTTAAATGATTACTTAAAAAACAACTGCATGCCAAATTTTATAAATATTGAATAAGGGCCAGTTTCATAATCGAAATAAAGGGACTTTAAAGGTAATGTTGATTTAGAATGTGAAAATCCATAGTAATCAGCACATTTTAAACTACATTTAATTTAAGTCTACTTTAAATTCGATTATGAAACGGACCCTAATTGAGTACATTTTCGATCTCATGTTACAATTTTCACTGTTAAATGATTACTTAAAAAAACAACTGCATCCCAAATTTTATAAAAATTGAATAAGGGCCAGTTTCATAATCGAAATAAAGGGACTTTAAAGTTAATGTTGAATTAGAATGTGAAAATCCATAGTAATCAGCACATTATAAACTACATTAATTTAAGACTCCTTTAAATTCGATTATGAAATTGATTATATAAAAAATATAATCTGAATTTTTGGGGTAACTTCGGGAAGCAAATAAATCTATTAAAACACGTTTCTAGAAAAAAAAAAACTGTGGTTACAAAATTTGTACTTCCTCGCAAGACATCCTTTTTAAGATAATAAGTTACTACTAATTTCTAATAGTATATTATATGAAAACAAATCTCTTGAGAAGCATTTATAATATTAAACTTATTCATTGTTCGAGTACTTGTTGAACATTTTATACAAACGAAGCAAGAACATTTAGGACGTCATTAAGTCTTAAATCCTTGAAGATAAAAGAGCAAGGAGCAAGGATTTTAATTTTTTATCTGTTAAAATATAAAAGTTGGGACTAAACCGAGAATGTTTTTTTAAATTAAATTCTCCTCCACAGGAGATAACCTGAGGCAAAGTTCCATCATGAAAAATTAGCTGTAACTAGACGACTTCCAAACTTACAAAACAGCCTTCTATAGTCTATTTTTAAAGCCACGGTATTCTAAAAATAGAATTAAGAATAGTGTTTGCCGCTGATTTTTTGATATGAACCCAACAATCATCCCCCACAAAGTGGTTCAGTTCGCGTAACGATTTTTCCGAGGGCAACGCACCTGTTTCGCTAACAGCCGGAACTGAGATCAAATCAAATTTAGATTAATCCTATCTAATCACCGTAGTTTAGAGAGCGGCCCTCCCTTCGTGCACATTATTTCCTTGTTTTCACAGGCGTGTTAACTCGGGTCAAATCTCCAAGATCCGTTTAAGTCAAAGATCAACGAAATTTTTTCGGTGAAAATGGGAACAAGGTTTGCATTTCGTTAGCAAATCGCATTTGATTGGGTCCAGTCTAAGAAACGACAACAGAGCGTGTACGCAAAGATATAAATAGCGCAGAACTGTTGCTTGTAATCGCACGCCAACCTCAAAATACCAGGCCTGGATTAAGCGAATTTATGCCACAAGCGAAATTTCATCACGGGAAAAATTTAATCCGCCTTAATTGCGCCACGAAAAAACTAGCACTTAATGATGTTTACGCAATGCTCTGGCAAAAATTAGATGGCACCAGTATCGGGTTATCAATACAGGGGAGTTAATAATAAAAGTGGAAGGCGAGCAATTACATGCACGAGACCATTCATAAATCAATAAGAGAACTTCAAATAGACTCAAGTTCCGAAAATAGCCCTTGCCGTTCTAATTGAGGTTTAATCGACCCGTTATTTATGTAATAAACTAGTGGAACACCCTTGCGGTTATTTTTGGTGAATTATATATAAAAAACAGGGAAGTGTTACAACGCCATTAACCCGAAACTCGGCGCTATTTTCGCCCCAAACAATCAATTTTCTGCGAAAATTATCATCACAATTGATTGTCACTGAAGTAGGATTGTGATTTATGAGGGTGTGTTTCCGTGCCGGCCGAGCCCATTCAGGGAAAAGCTCGCCTTCATTAATAAAAAAATGCATACTTGGGGAATTTTATGTTTGCCATTCAACAAGTTGATGACGCCATGTGAATTTTTTCTGCTGCATAAATTTAACTAAGTTAGCGCCAGAGGGAAGCTTTTAATGGCCGTCGGAAAAAACTGATTATCCAGACGTCGCTTAATGATTCCGCTAGTTTTGTTTTCTTTGGACGAGGCAAAAATGAAGAGGTAAACTGTGACGGAAACGTCTGATGAAATATTTATAAATTCCATCAAAGAGTCGGCAAAAGACAAAACAAACATTTACTCAAGCAATTTTGCTATGAGTCTGTGCGATTTGACGGCGGTACGCTCCTGAAACAGACGAACTGCATCGATCGTTATTATTATTTATATAAAAGTTTGTGAGAGCTGAACTTTACGAGGAGCTTTTCTAATATTTACAATAAAGCCAAATCACAAACGTCTGACCATACTTTGGCCCCGAGCAGGTTGTCGCAATGATGTCAAAAACAAGAGTTAATGAACGTAATGATGATAATAAAATTGGTGGATGCGCCGGGACGAGTCGTTGAAAATTTTTGATTCAGTAAATTCGCTCGACAATAAAAGTAAAATCCGCTTGTGCTTTCGAGTAAACAGTAACAAAGTGGATATTTTACGAAATGAGTCCGCTACATCCGGATATAGAACAATTTTATTTTCTCCTTCGTTCACTTTATTAAATCTCTTGGCTCTGTCTTTAGATCATTAGTTTCGAGTTTCCGGAATTACTTGGCAACTATCAAGCCTTTTTAAAAATAATTTTCACCACATTTATCTGTCCTTTTCAAGGCACGGTCAACCTGTTGGATGTTCAATTGAGTAAAAATCAATCGATTAAACCCGGCTCAAAACAATATAAAATTTAATTAAAATTTTATGCCTCGCAATGCTTCTAAATCCTCCAAAATATAAAAATTTACCTCAACACTTAAATAACACTATATCAGTTTATTACGTGCCTTGCGAGCGGTTATAACTAAATTTGCTCCATGAATTATTAAGACTCCCGGTTCCTTTTAAAGTTTATTTGGCGAAAGCTTTAAGGGGAGTTTTTTACGTTTTAAGATAGCGTTTATTCGTATGGAGCAATTTATTGTTAAACTTCTATAAGCGGAGGAAGTGGACTAAGCAAGACCTACATCACACTTACTTTATGTTACGAGACCACATTTTGTAATTTAGATAAAACAGATTGTTTCACAAATTTAAAGTTCTTGAAATATATCGTTTCCACCCAAACGCAAACAATCTATTGATGCAAATGAGTGTTGGTCAGGTCTGTTTGTTTATTGTTATAACTGGCAATTTGCAACTTTTTTCACATAAATAAAAGCTGTTTGTCGGATCCTGATTTTTTCCGTTCTACTTCGATGATATATTTGGTTCATTTTATACGAAAAATCAACATATTTTTTCGATAATATAAAGAAAGTTGAGTCAGAATCAATAAATTTGAATATGAAAGAAGTTTGATTACTTGCGAACTTCCTTCAAACTCTCTTTATTATTTAAGCCGATTTCTAGTAATCCGGAAAAATTAGAGGCAAATCTCATTCATTCGTACATTCAGTATTTTCAGGAAACTTAAAAATTTTTGTGTTTGGTCTGACTTCACAGAAAAATTTATAGGAAACGCCGAACATGAAGATGCTAATTGTACTTTTACCAAATAAAATAAAACTGTAATTTTATCAGTATTTTTATACACCATTTGTGCTGAATGTGGAAAGAAAAAATCACCAAAAAAACTGATAAAAGAAAGAAAAAAATTAAGATGTCAAATAGTAAATATGTGTTTGTTTTAATTTCATAGCCTGTCTGGACGAATCCGTATTAATTTTTGTGCTGAAGTGGCCCAACAAAAAACAGGCACGGTTGGTCTGAAGATGTCTTATGTTTAAAAAAAAATGTCCAAGTCTAATCTCAGTTTTTATTTATACCTGATACCCTTCTCTTTACAACAGAATTTAAAAGAAAATATTTCATCGACGTTTTTCAAAAAAAATTGAGACCTAGATTGATTTAATTTTAAATCGAAAAAATAGCAGTTTTAGTAAATTGAATGGGAAAAAACGCAAAAAAAGTTCTTAATAGAACAAAACAGTTTGGAAATGTGTGCTATTATAAAATTTTGCCAATTAGATACTGTAGAGATTCAAATTCTTGCTGGTTGCAGCTTTCTAAAGTAAGTAGATTAATTTATTTTAAACATAACAAACATAAAACATAGATGTAAACATACAATATGCCCAATGTTTAAGTAGGTTCAAATGTGTTATCAGATAAGTTTTATTTTAATAACAATTTAAACATCAATTTTGAAAAAGCTAATGAACAATTTAAGAAAGATTTTCTTTAACTCAAAATTCATGCAGTATTTAATCATGTGTGTATCACAATTTTGTTAATATAAGAATTCAGATTTAGGACTATTTAGCGAACAGGTTTCTAAATCTGTACATGCCAATTAAAAAAAAGTTTAGAAGTATAAATTAGCCGAAACAAATCCAGAATATTTTCACAAATTCTTACAATATGTGAAATTTGATGATAGCACACATATGTAAAATGTTAATGCCAAGAAAATTTGGCTAAATTTTTGAGGTTTGGTTCAGAAATTTTTCATTAAAACAAAAGTTCTGACCGAATTAATTTCGTTGGACTCATGGATAAAAATTTGGTAGACCTCTCAAGACAAAAAAAATATATAAAAAAATGTTTTTTAAAAAAAGCTTTTATTTAAAAGATGCACTAAAAAGTAAAAAATAATGTATTTCAATCACAGGAGAATATTTTTTCTTACAGGTTAAAATTCTAAAATTTATAAAAGCTTTGGGAGTTGTCAACTGAACAAAGTAATTCTGTAATGCCGTAGTTTTATAACTCCCATTTGTGCTTGAAAAACTTGAATTTATTTTACTGAAGCACAAAACTAAAAATTGGACAAATTATCAAGGAATAATTTTTCTACTGCGAGTTGAGACAACCACTTTACATTCCTGATATAGCAGCTAATTTTTTTTCCTGAAAGAGGCCTGAAAAATTAACTTTTTTAAAGAAACCTGATTTTTCAGTAACTTTTGGAATAAGTACAGTCTAAATGTGTGAGTAGAAACTATTTCTATTATGTATTTTGTTTTTCGTTTCTAACATTATATTCCCACTAGTTTTGATGTAAATATGTAAACTGTTTTTGTTTTATTAAGTACGATTTTTGGGTGTTTTTCACTTTACGAAAACTTCTATATTGTCGATTTAAACTTAATTCAAACTAAAACTTCAATTTTTTTCGAAAAACATCGATGAAATATTTTCTTTTATATCCTGTCGTAAAGAGAAAGGTATCAGGTATAATTAAAAATTGAGAGTAGACTTGGACATTTTTTTCAAACATAAGACATCTTCAGACCAACCGTGAAGGGGCAAAAAGGCAAATTTTAACTTTTAATAAAGATACCTTGAGAAACGGGGTAGATTTGATAAAAAATGATGTGTGCTAAAAGAGCCTTCTTAATAGTAAAGTAGTCACGCAACCAAAAATTTGCGATGTGCTTGTGTTCAAGCGTAATCGTTCCAGATAATCAGATTTATAATTTAATTTTAGAATTGTTCCACTTGTGGCGGAAGCATTTGAATTTATAAATAGTCGGAGGGGTGTTTGGGAAAAGCCGATAATGACTGCACCTTAGCCGAGGAAGTAACGGAAAGTTAATTTTTAGTACCTCACTATTTTAAAAGCGCACATTAATCTGCGGATTAATTAAACGTGAATTTAAGTCAGTGTCGTGTTTAGTTGGGTGATGCTCGAGGGAAATCAGGATGAACGGGATGTGAGTCACGCATCGTAGCAGGCCTAAAGCCGCCTTCAGACGACACAGACTTAAATCGTTTAAAACTACGAGCTTTCATAACGGATATACGACAAATTGAATCGTCAGAGGACAGTTTAAAATGAACAATGCGACGTAGAGTTGACGCCGTGTCAAAAGAAAATTCGGAGGAAAAGAAATGAGCGTTAACAATTGTTACAGTTGTAAAAAACTTGACTCATTACGAAATCAACCATTTTAAATGTTATTAATTAACTGGAAGGACTGAGTTGGCTATGAAAATGATAAAGTTTTATCGCTAAAAAAATCACCGCTCCCTGCGGCGAAAATTGTAGTATCAGATGATGTCGCAGAATGAAAGAGGGTTTAAGGTTGGAAGAATATAACCCTCGAAACTGTGTGAGTGCAGCAATGAACGATTGACCGGCTGTTATATCACCACATCCTTTTGACAGAAGTGAAATGATGAATAGGGGATTCTTACACAAGCTATTCCAACTTTGCGAAAGCTTGAAACCCTTATTTGTGCTCATGTAATCGCTTTACTTCCAATTTTTAATATCTGGTTGGATTTTATATCTAAACAAATAGCAGTAACAACTTTCGTTGTTTTTCCTATAAAGTCATTGTGTTTGATCAAACCACTTGAGCTGTTCCTAATTGTTGGATGTTTAAAAATATCTTATGCCGCATGGTGTAGAAAAAAATACTGTGCGGCTTTTGAATTAGTACGATTTTAACCTTTCAAGCTGTGGCTTAAATCCAAAATAATTGAAACAATTAGAAAAAATTATGATCCACTATAATTAATGTTTCAATTATTTTGGTGATATTGTGCATAAGGTGTATTACTTTTGTCTTTAAAAGGTTTCTCGAGAGGTTTCTCCATACTACCTTGCAAAAATTGCCTTCGTGATTTATTGGGTTGGGAATTTAACAGTTCTAAAATTTTAGTTTCATTAAGTTTCGAGATAAATGATTGTAAACTGAATTACGATCCCGTAAAATCAAATTAAGGTAGCACTGCAAACAATATTAAATTTGAATTCTTTAACTATTCAACTTTAAATAAAACACGAACTAAAAAGCCAACAAACTTTAATATTGAATTGAACTAAATTTTATTAAACATTTACATTATAAAATGATCACAAAAACGAGTTAAAATTTAAGTTCGTAATCGTAGATCTCTACACACAGGAATTAATAATTCATTAAATAGATATTATTACTGAAGAAAGAATTCGCAATAATAAGTTCCTAAACTGGTTTGTTTAAAAAACAATGAATATTGTTTTTCTTAAAAACCATTTTAACGCTTTACTCAATTTTAACTGTATTTTTAAGATAGTTATGAATTTATTACCTCGGGCTATGTATCTCATTTAAAAAATTCAAAATTTAAAATAGCAAACCAATATGTACGGTTTTTTAGCACATTTATCAGAAGTGTGTTTTCAAATACAAATTTAAGCTCTATTTTGTTGGCGCCATTTTACTTTAATTAATTAGTCAAGTACATACTATTGTTTGTAAACAAAATTCATGTCATATTTAATAGCCTATATTACTTAAGCTCTACAATCTGCATGAATTTCGTTTCCTAAATGTATTGTTTTTATTTGTAAATAATGCAGAGGCTGTATCTTTAAACAAACAATCCACTAGCAATTTTTCGAACACTACATAATGATTTAAAATGCAAAAATCTCTGGTACAGGAAGTAGACACAAAAAGTTTTTTAAAATATTTATCCATAACCAGTCTATTTTTAGGTCCTAATATTGCTACTAAAAGACGTCTTTATGATGTCAATAAAACCTACAGGTCTTATGAAGAAAACACCGTAAGACCCGTACAAAATTAAACTGCATTTTCTACATTTACCTTTATATTAAAAGAGAAGGTGGGTTTTTCCTTTATTTTATTCGATGTGGATGCCAGATTTACTGTAAACTAACCCTTAACTAATGCAGTATTCCTATTAATTGGGCGGATAAAACACATTGTAAGACCCTTATACAATAAATAACTATTATTTATTTTTCACTTCGCTTTATAGAACATTCCCTAATTTGAGGGTGCAAAGTATGTCTTTACCTTCCCAGAGATTTTTTGTCTATTTACCTCCCCTGGAAAGAGAGACATACACTGAGGATTTAATTTTTATTGAACACCACATAACATAGTACTTAACACAATAATTTTAATCCTATGTTCAATTTAAAAAATCATATCAATACATTACTAGGGTTCTTAGATTTTCTGTATTATTATGGTAAAGTGTTTATTTCGCTGAACATTACATAACACACATAACACTATTAATTGTATTATCCTCTGTTCAGGTTTAGAAAGTCCATGTCAATGCATTGCAAACAGTTCCATAAAAACGCCAATGTTACCTCCCGTGGGAGGAAAAGACATACCTACTTTCCACCTTTAAATTAAGGAGCAAAATATCATTTTCTATAAAACAAAGCAAAAAACTAATATATATGTCACGGGAGCAAAGTAAATATCCTCACTTGTGCAATTACAGCCCTCTGCTTCACATCGGGCCACAAACTTTGCCCACAGGAGGAATTGTACACTTTGCTCCCTTGAAGCTTGAACTATGCTGGGAATAATCGTCTGTTCAAAATGAAAAATAGCAACCAATTGACCGTTGTTCCCAAATTAACTCATATTTGTGGGGATTGCACAATTCAATAGTTTCCATTTTTTTAAAGAAGTTCTGGAGTTAAAAAATATGGCCAAAAGTAGAGGTTTTTTTCCAGGTTTGTTATAGCATTTTTAAACGACTCATAAACATTTTAAAATTAATATAAACGCATTGTTTCTTTTCATAGTTTTTGGACGATTATTTTCGTTTCAGTGCAGCCTCAAGTTAGCTTTTTAAGCACTTCCTTTTAAAAATTCAGTTAGCGATTTGTCATGGTTGCGCCCCTTCTGCAGCCAAGGCAGCAAATCGTCATTTCGCGTCTGTTTCCGCACATGCAGACGTCCTCGAAAGTCGACGTCGGTGGCGGCGGCGACGGCGGTAGTGGTGGTGGCGGTGGCAATAGTTGGCGGTTCTCACTTGTGAATGGGATGTAAACGTTTGGAGTGTGGCTGTTGTAAGATGCGCACTGATGATGTAGTATTGATCGTGCGTGGGCGCCGCCGGCCCAAAAGCTCAACGCTCACCTCTCGGGCGCCTCTGACGTAACAGCAGTCCTTCAACATCGCTCCACATCCTCCTTCACTGCTTCGCTCAGCGGCGCACCATATCGCATGACAACACCAACAACAATCACATTTTAACGGAATTACATCGATAATTAATTAGATTCGAGAGAAGCGTTTATTTGATGCCTGCTTTGCGCAATTACCCGCCGGGAGACCCTCGATGAGAACGCTTTGAATCTCGTTGTACCATTTTTGGCTGTTTGCTCACATGGACTAACATTGAGTTTAAAATGATATTTTCTCGCTTTGACGAGCTGCTTGACAGCGTCCCGCGGTTTCTTGCTTTCTTAATACTCGGTAATTAATGATTCCGCCCACACAAATATGTCAATAATTAATTTCAGTCCAAGGAAGGACGAGCTTAAGTTTCTAAAATAATTACACCTTTTAAGTCTAATAATACAACAAAAGTTTTTTGCCTTCACGTTTTAGCGTGTTTCCAAGCCGACAGATGGCAAAGAATTAATTTCTCTGTTATCGTCTTAACCATTCACACTTTTCGAAAACGGAAAAAACTTTGTACATAGAATCCTAATTAAATATGCGCCAACTTTTTATTTTTTTGACTGATTTTTAAAGAAAGAAATCGTCGTCATTAATTTTTTTTAATCCCAAGGTAGAGCCACGAATCTCTTTGCTCAAATGTCTTTCTTTTAAAAATCCGGTAGTAAAAATGGTATCAAAAAGCAAATCCTGTAAAGTTTTCTTATAGCTGTGTACGTATTAGCTACCAGTAAGATGTTTTCAGTAATAGAAAAAAAAATGAAAACAAATATGCAGCTATAGGGTGGATCTACTAAAAAGTAACTTTTTACTACTAGCTGTTTTAATACTATCCAACGTGGCATTTTCTCTCAAAATTCGTTGTTATAAATTATTCATGCACTTCAAACAATTAACAGCTAATGTAATTTATAGTTTCAATTTATTTATTCTACATTTTTATCAACCTTATATAAAAAAATAATGCGACATTGGCATTTCCATACTTTTGAAACAGCTAAAACAGAGTGGTCAAAAACTGGCGCACAACTCAGTGGTACGTTATTGAGAAGCATCTGTAGATTACGGGAAAAATTTTGAAAAAATTCCTAGTCATATTTAAAAAAATCTAGAGCTACAAATTTATTTTGTTAACTTCTTCAGTTTTCATTATTTTTTAAAGTTTTTATGTTTCACACTAAATAATCGTTCCCTAGCAAAACTATCAGTTTTAGCAATTTTTTTAATTAAAAAAAAATAAAATGCATCAAAAAAATCACATTTTGTCGATCTGCCAACACTGGGAATTATTTCCTAGGAAACCGTTTCAAAATTAATTTATTTTTATTGTTGATCAAATTCTATTGCGATCACGACTGTTAGACCACGTTGCCTCATTTCATTTATTTAAAATTTGTTATTTATCAATAATTTTAATACAAAGAATTTTTTTTACTATTTTTACCTTTATACGTAAGCAATTCTCTACTACACACCATTATGTTGGTGCGCCGGTTTTTGAGCACCCGGTATATCTCAAAAAATACTATAATCGCATAGAATTCAGCCTTTTCTATTAAATAGTTTATCTGTGAACTGTGAATTTTTTCAGAATTTTCCCTTATAATTTTGCTTAAAACATCTTTTAAGCATCGTTGTTTTTGAATAATACTAGAAATAACAAATAAATAACATTTGAATTAGTAACTGATACTAATATTTTTGTTAATTAGTTTTAATTATAAGAGTAAGGGTAGAAAAATTCTGAAAAAAATCATATACGTAGAGGAATACTAAGGAAAACATTAGGTATTTGATCGCGACTATCTGTTTATGAAATATAGTACCTTTAACATATTCGCCCCGTATGTAGTAGTAGATCTCTTAAAAGTTAAAATTCAACTACAAATAAGCGAAAAAAATTGTGGTTTTGTGATTTGGATAGAGAAAAGTACACATATTAATTAGTTTACCCGTCTTTTACGTTTTGGAAAAAGCGATCTGCCCAAATTCATACTTTTCAAAAAAAAGTCCGTTGTGTCTAGAATACATATTGGAGATCAATGAAAAGAAGAGATTCAAGAGACTGACTAGCACCTATATCTTATTAGCACCTCAAATAATAGTTTTTCTTTGTATTATAGAATATATTTTTTCTTTAACTCTTCAAAGTGAATTAAAAAATTTCAAAATTAATGAACATCTACAAGCTAAGTTTGATAAAGGTATTTTTTGCTGTAGATACTTCACACAGAAATCTGCGTCCGCTAATAACTATTTTATTATTTTTTCTATAGGTGTGAATTTTTTCAGATATTTTCTCCAATTCTTTATTCATAATCATAATGAATAATATTAGGTATACACTTTAAATCAATTGATTTTCCGAGGTTTTTAAAAGTAAGGCCATAATTTATAAGCGCCAAAAGTAAATCCGATTTTCTAAAAGTAAGTCCTATAATAATGACAACTATTATTAATTAATAAAAAATGTTAATATGTATATTAAGAAAATTAAAAATATGAACATAATAATTACGTAACCGAAATTTTATAATTTCTAGTGTCAGCCTAATTCAACCATGTGAAAAAAATACGTAACAACTGTTGTTAACCTTTAATTTTTATTATTATTATTATTATTAAATAGGTATTTAATCATTTTTTGGGACTAAAGACATTTTTTTGTACGTATTTATTGCACAAAACCACATTTAAGTCTCGCTTGTCTTAAGCTGAGATACAGCGAGTCAATAACAATAACAATCATCTTTTAGTAATAATTGTTTTAATTTCTTGGTCGCATTCTATTCGTATCTTCTCAGTATATTTCTGTTCTCTATATGTTTTTAAAAATATTATGAATAAATTCATAAAATGAATTCAAAAAGGTGTTCCGTTGGGGCAAATTCTAAATGTCTTAAAGGATTCATTCTACTTTTACAATTAAATTTCATTACAAATTACAAATACGGCGAAAAACAGAAAAATAGTTTTCATCATACTGCTCGTTGTCCAACACTTGGTTTAACTCTGTCGTCCCCTTTATTTTAGCCTTAAGCCTAACCATTTTTTAACAGAAAAATTGATTACATTTGACACCGCCTTGTTTGCTAGAATTTCCCATGATCTCGTGGTAATTTTATGATCTAAATTAAAAACTAAGTTCAAATAAGTCCATCCTTTTTTGAGATCGATAGTATAAAAGTGTAAATTCAGTAATAAAATTGTTTTAGTTATGCTGACATGGTAGGAGTGGGTGTGCAAAAACCGCTCAAATTTATGCACCACCATCAACTAAAACGCCCGAAGTGTCAGCTATTGCAACTCGAGAAAGTTTCAATTACCTCTGGCAATAGACAGATACTTGAAATGTGCAAAATTTGAGAGTATTGTTGCGACCTCTCATGCTCTTGAAACATGCAGTGAAATTTCTTTAGAAATTTATATTGAACTGCTAGGCGCCGTTTGATAAGTAGTCCCTTGCGATCGAGAGCGAGTCCCAAGCCCTTTCGCAACGTGCGAAATGAAATTGAGCTATTTTTGGCACACATCGTCAAAAATTCGGTTTTTTACCCGAACGTAATGCTTCCAACAAACAACAACTTTAATCATTTTAAAATCGTTAGACTTTTCCACATGGAAATGATTAAAATCGGGCGAAACAATGGATGTGGGTACGTCAAGACTCGGCGAATTTCGACGTTGTCGCTTAAAATTAATTTAACAGATTCAATTCAAACCCGGTGAAAAGCTGCCATAATTACCCCACCGCTTAAAAGACCAAAACCGCTTTTCATATTGTTTTAATTAGAATTTAACGGTTTTGTATCGACGTATTGGACCAGTTCATCAATAATGTGTGCCGCCGGATAGGAAGGGACCGGATATGAATGGGAGTCGACAGTAAAAGCTCGTATTATTTATCTTAATTTGAAGCCTTGAACAATTCATCAACAAAGCGGACGACAAACATAAGATAGTTGTAGAGTTTTTTTCCTGCAATACATATATCAAAATGCGGCCTTGTTCGTAACAATAAACGCAGACTCCTAAACCGAAATTAATTCGCAAGTCGGGAACTATCGAGTTAGCGTTTTATTTATGGCGTTTAGCGTGCTAATATTTATTATTTAATCCGGAATTATCGCAGGGGAGTGTACGATTGTTGCGGCGATAATTTTAATTGCACAATGTTTCCTTAAAATAACCCCAACTTCGCTCTGTCGGAAGTAATCTGGTAAGCTTTCCCCATAATTACAACAGTAATTAGCGCAAAATTACACAATTAGTGGAGTTATGTTAAATTAAAAACGGCCAAGCCACTCTTCGACACAACCTGCAAGATAAATGATCATTAATGTGTCTAAAAATACCACCACATGAAAAAATTAAATTAATAACGGAAATTTCTATTTATGACATCTCGATTGAGTGCATATGTTTCTCCAACACAACAGTGAAAGTATCCAAAGTTGTTTATAGCTCGTAAAAAAGAAGCAATTTTGGAAGCATTTAGCTAATTTTACAGTCGCGAAATTTACTGTTTACATGATTTTGTGTGTTGTTATTGTCGAAGCTGCATTTCCATTAAACATTGGAAGGGTTGAAGGTCGCAGCTCTTATAAACATAAAATAGCAGTCATAATAATTTTACGACTTGAGCTTTGGTTGCAGTTTCAATTATGAAACTGTTGAGGCAATAAATCGCAAAATTGCTTTTTCTTAATTTGAATAAAGCACAACATTTTAATACTGTTTTGCCTCAAACATACGTCTTCGAAATAAATTCTGTTCAAAGATAAGGCAAGGAAACGTTTAACAATATGTGCAACTACGTAAGATTACAATCGCACCGCGGGCTAATTTTACACTGCTCTTACATTTTATTTCACTCGAATTTCACATAATATTTGAAAGAATCGTTATAAATAACGTAATAATAGAACTATACTTAGAAAATGTATTGGGTTTTTTCATGTGTAATTCAAGTACCTCATCAAACAGTCGTAATTGGTTTCTAATGGTCCCAAATTAGCTAGGTCACTACTTACGTTTGCTGGTAATTGTTTTAAGAATATCGTACTGCTTCTAAAAATAGCGGTACATCTACGTCAAACGGCAGGGCCTATTACCTAAGGTAGGTCTGCAAATTTATTCTTGGAAAGGATTTTCCTGAACAAGTTTCTTTAAGGAAAAATTCTACAACGCTTTTATCGCGTCTTCTTATGATCAAAGCCTTGCAGAAAAACGTGCGGCATATTTTACTAGTTCGCTGGCTTCTCGTAGGAATAATGTATATTATGAAGACTGATTGTGGCTGAAATGTCAACAAACGCAAAGTTTGTAAACAAGAAATATTGTTTTCTACAGGACAAATAAAAGAATAGGACAATAAAAAACGCCCACAAACTCCACCTTAACTCATTGAATTAATTCACAAATCATTTATTTTCTCAGCACATTCGACAGCGCTGATTGCCTTTAGTAATAATTACAGTTGGGTAGGAAAAATATTAAGAGAAAATGTTTGCGAGTTTTTGAAGAGTTTAACTTTGTGACAGTCCCCCTAGACGAGGTTTTATATTCGACGTAATGTTGTGAAAGCTATTAAGTTCAGTGTGTACGTGTTTAAGGGATTAGGGCTGTAGGGACACGTTTTCAATTAGCTAAGGCATTCTCTGGACAAATGGTGGGTTAAAGGTCAGCAAACGGCAAATAAACTTAAGCCAAAGACGCAACTATGCGGCTCTTGTAACCTTGGAGAAATTTAAAATAATTTTAATTAAGCTATTAGTTAATTTCAGTTTGTCTTTTTATATTCTCGGGGTTCTTACATCGTCATGTAACAAAAAGAGGAAAGATTAATCAATGTATCGAAGTTGGTTTACGAAATTTTTTATGAGCACGTAGCTTCACTGTTCCTAACTTTATTAGAAGTTTAGCTTTCATGTCACCATGAAAGTTTCTTGCTGCTGCGTTCTTAACAAGAACTTATTTACACGTCAAAATAATTGGTCTAGAAAATTGTGAAACAAAGACTTGTCTATTTAACATAATACTTTCTTAAAAAAATTGTGAAGTGGTTTTAATATTTAATCTAATCACGTCGTAAAACAAGACACCTCTTTGAAAACGCTTCTGTTTTGAACAAAAACTCACTCTGAATATTTTATGAGAAGTTGCTGGAGATTTTATAAATCTTCGCTGTACACGACATAAGTTATTTCCACTAAAATGCTCAGAATCCATTAGCGGAACGGTGCATAAACACCTGTACCCGACTAAAGGCGCAATTTATAGTAAATAAAGTGCGAAATATGTCTTTAAAATGTTACTTACACACCAGAGAGATTTTGCGTCTTATCGCTTTTGTCGGATTCAAAGATTTTGCATCACACTTTATAAATAACGTATCCATAGAAATTATAATATTAAGGCACAGCTTTTTCTCTTACCAAACTACATTTGTGATAATTAACTAATTCCGACTTCTGTTTTCTTTAGCCCAAAGATAAATATTTTCCAAATTATTTCAAACAAAAATGGTGGATGCGCCAGGATAGCTAAACACATAAAAATGTCCGATTAATTTGTTGTTTAATAATCACTAGTTTACAACGTTTTTTACCAACAGATGAAACCAATGTGTATCGGTAGAATAATTAACCCTAAATCTACTACTGAAGTCGAAAAAAAAATAGGACGTCAAGTTTTTTAAATATTCATTATAAAGTATCAGTATTTGACAATTTTTGCACCATTAAAAATGTTACAGACAGATTCTTCTTTTGTACTATATGGGTCAGTTTATCTTAAAGAGGATTAGTAGTTAACGAATAACATATTTTTATCCCAAAAACCTTAATAACTCTCTTCATAAGACTTTAAATCTTGATAGAAATGTTCACCATGTTCATCACTTAAGCTTCCCAGGTTTTGTTAGGATAATTTAAACACAAACATAGAAAAAGTTGTTTGGCCTTAATTTACATTCACTGATGATATGTGAAAGCAAATAAAATATTTAACAATTTGTTAATCACGTCAATAACGAATGCCAAAGACACCACAAAAAAGGTTGACTAAAAACTTTTGAAAAATTAAAAATGACACAGATTGTTTCTTTTTTTGCACTGATTAGTGTCAGTTTCTCTTATTCTAACCATCAGCAATCAGCTAACATATTTTTATCCCAAAAACCTTTGTATACCACTTTTCATAAGACTTTAAATTTTGATAAAACGGTTACCATTTGATCGCCTAAGTTTCCCAGGTTTTATAAGGATTGACTGAAGCAAATTTGATAGACACATAAATAATTCAAAGTATTAAGTTATTTCCAAAAAAAATTAGTTTGTTTATTTGATTAATTTAAGATTAGTTAAAAGAATAAAAATACCTTTCACCAAATTTCTATCATTATTTTAGAATTAATTTTAATTTAAATATCTAATACGATGAAGCCGAAGATTGGTTCAAAACCGAAGAACCATGTTTTTGCCAAAGGAACTATGATTGTTAACGAACCGTTAAATTTAATTAATGTCAGAGTATTCGGACGTTAATCAAATACTAACAAAATTAGTTAATTACTAACCAACTAATAGAGAGTTTAAAGCTTCTTGAACATACACACAAAACTAATTAAATTAATGCTTAGATGTTACCACAACGTTGTGCCAAAGTAAAAAATACAAGCTGTCCTTTGACTCAATGAAAAATTACAAATTTGTTATAGGTTAATTTTGCATCAAAAGTTTGAAATAAATATCGATAAGAAATAAAATTTGAATGAGAAACAACCGAAATATCCTTGACCAATCATTTCCGATGTGACATTTTACTGGAAAACGGATTTGTTTTGTCGTAGAATAATAGATGAAATGTGAGTTATTTCATAATTTAACCATGTTTACTGTTGTTATTTAAGCGGCTTAATAGTAGAAGACAGAAAGCTGCACATCCAGGCCTCCGTGTCCTTGATCTAAAAATAATCTCGCTTAAAGCCCTTGAACAAAATAAAATTGCTCGAAAATCTGATTAGCATTTGCTCGGATCTTGCCTTCGTTGAGGATTACACAACAGGCTGAGCTGAGCAGTGACATCACACGTTTCCGGGCAGATGACGTCATAGGGCGATGGCAGGACTCCCGGAGTTGCTCCGGAGCTCCCTTTAGCATTCCGGTTGAGTCGCGGCCTCATGTCTAATTCATACGAAGGGCCCGAAAATGCTAGCGGAATTACACTAACGCACAACTTTGGGCTTACGGGTTAAATAAACACATAAAAGCATCGTTGGTACATCATCAGTTCGACGACTCAATCATCACTTTTCGGCAAAATAATTTATCGTAAATGAAGGGCTTTTTGTATCACTGTGAAACAAGATGTTCGAGATCAAAGTTAATTTGAGAACCAAGATCGAAGTGGCTTCCCCAGAGAGAGCATTAAATTGTTATTTTTTAGTTTCGAGACCAGTGTGGTTTTATGGTTTAATAGATTTTTTATTTTAACGTTATAACGCAATGAAATTGCTTCTATTCACGTAATGCACCCTTGAGGGTTTTTATGTTTCCTATTTGTAGCAAAAATTACTCTGCAGTGGCCAATCCAATAAGTAAATATTGTATTGTATTCACAAAATTTTAAAATAGAAACAACAAAACCGAACTGAACATCGAATTGGTTTCCACAATATCGTGTCTACATGCATAAAAACTAATACATTTTTATCAGAAACATTTTATTGAATTTTTCAAATACAGGTAGGTATTATATTTGTTATTCCAAGATCTTTTATTTCAGTTAATTCAATTCAATAAGAATAAGAAGTTGGTATTTGGCATAATTCGTAAATTACGTTCTCAAATTCTGTCTTGGTTTCACTAAGAGTTTCATAAATCATTCCAATTTGCTTATAAAGCAAAGCATTTATTTTAAACTAAGTGCACACTTTCCCTTCTCAGACAAGAGTGCACCACACAGAGTGCAAACAGACGTTGCTTTCAGTAGGTACATCTTAATTTCGTTGTCTAATGAGGATAATTTATCAATGGCGTGAGAGCTGTTTTTGTTGCATTGTTACAGCGGATGGTCTTGAATAATTAATATTTAAGCAACGAGTAAAGATAAACACAAACATTAAATATTCATGAATAGAAACTAAGGTTAATTATTGTCGCTGTGGGTTCTTATTAATGTAGCAGAGAACAACCGATACGAAATCTTTTCCAACAACAAACTTTTCCACGGGTAATTAAATTTTTAAGTTTTGCGAGGATATGACATCGGAAAACGCTAAAATCCCAAGAAAGTTTACTTACGAGCACTATTGCAGAAGTACACTTTAAATATTCAGAGGAAGCGGTTTTATTATAGCGCGATTTTACACGATGTTGCTTTCATTCAAGTGAAATACCTCAACTGCATGCATACACAACAAAAATTTCAGAACGCCATAAAGTGACCTCAGAAAAGCCAACGCGTGATTTATTACCTCACTTTTATCAACACATTTAAATATCTTTTATTCCAAGTTACAGTTTTTCCTTTTCGAGCACAACGTTAATCAAAGAGCCAAATATTTTCCTTTGAGAATATTCAGATTTCAATGGGAAAAAATAAAACCACAAACCACATGCCTGTTCTCGAGGAATGAAAGAGTGACCTCGCATTTGAGTCCCGTGGAGATTAGCTCCATACAGTGGGAATGATTCGAACGCTTCGGATGAGACATCTTGTGAAAGCTCTGACAGGTTATACGTTTCTGAATGGAAACGGAAAAAAAGTTTCCTTTTTCAAGCGTGTTATTAATGAACACTGGCGAAACTAAAATAAAAACACAGGTATTTCTCTCCATCAAAGAGGTGTTACTTTTAGTGGGATTCTTTAAAAAAAACCTTTGGGGATTAATTTTACTAGTCTGAAAGTTGTTAATTTGGTGTAAATTGGAAAACTCGCCGATTGTTTTGGTTGTTTAAAAGCACGTAAAGAAATTAAAAAGTTCCTTTCAAATAATAACTTTCTTCCAGCTTTCCCCATCAAGGAAATCTTATAATGATTTGAATATCTCAGGCTGTAGTCAAAGCAATGAGTCTTCAAAATAATTCAACTTTAAAAAGTAATTATCCGTACTTCAACCTGAATAATTTTTGATTTGGGCATAAAAATCCTTCAAAAAACAAACATCTCGAACTTTACTCCAACATAAAAAACGATTTTATTTAGAAGATCCTTAGCACAGAATTTAATAATATTTATGAAACCTTCATGCTACCTTTGAAGACCTAAAATTACTCTTTCATTATTTTCTCCTCACTCACCATAATTACAAATAAGAACAGCTTTGGTATGTTTTCTTAATATGAACTTTTAAAAATGTCAAAGATGTTTATTGAAAACAAATATAATTAAATTGTAATTTCAGCGACGCTGAAGCTTATTATTAAAAACAGTTTACCGAATGTCAAAATAATTACGTAACAAGTAAATATCATATAAACGGTTTGCAAATCCTTGAAAGTTTTAAAAGGTAAACAAGAAAAATACCAAAAATAGCTTTTGCGTGTGGCAACATCGATTTAAATATTAAAATAAAATACATGATCTTACGGCTTAGGATAACTAACAAAAGTTAAAACATGGTACACAATACTAGTGGTTAGTTTTGTACAATACTGACATTTGTTTCAATTAAAATTATTGTGGTTTCCCGGCGCATCCACCATTTTTAAACTTGATTACTTTTTGTAGTCTGTATGATATTAAGGCCCGGTTGCTCAGTTCGAGCTTAAACCGAGTTTAACTAAGCTTAAGCTTAAGCCGGTACCGAGTGTTGCTCAGTTATGAAATATCGACTAAGCCAAAGCTTAGCATTGGTTTAACTAAGCGGTCGATGTTGGCCGCTTAAGCATTGGCTTATCTCTAAATACTTTTAATATTAACGTTATTAATAAACATAACTTTATAATTTTATTGAAATCGTTAACAGATGAATAAAAGAAATCGAAGTAGCAATTTTACGCACAAAGAAAATAAATTTGGTTAATTTTATTCAATATTATAAAACACTACAGTGTAAAAAAGTTACTTGCTTATGTTCGATAAAAAAAATAGACCATGGCCCAAATTGCAATAAGATTTAATGCAATAGCAGACACCCGTAGAGAGGCTGCTACATTACGAAAAATATGCGACAATTAAAAAAACCATAAAATATGCAGACTAACAATGTTATAAAAAATAGACTGGTGGAGGGCCATCAAGCCCATATACTACTTACTTTCACAATGGAAAAAAATTGCTTTTAATGATAATTAGTGATAAGGAACCAATAAATTACCGGATTCGACAGTGAATTTGCTGATGATGCACAGAAACAGCTTTTTTAAATAAATTTTAGTTCAGTTTGAGTTAAACTTATGATAAACAAATAAATTTGAACAATAACAGTAATGAGTGGAGGGCAATGGCAACAACATGTTGTAAGTTAGTATATTAAAAAAAACTAAAAAAAGTATAATGATAATAATTTACTTACTTATTCTTATTCTAGTATATTAAACATTATTTTATCCACAGCCAGTCTGTTATTAGGTCATAATACCACTACTAGGAGACGTCTTCTGATATCGATAAAACACACGGGTCTTATCTCGTGATTGGCCGAATAAAAATGAATTCGACAAATGTCACTTCAAAACGTCAAATAAAAATTTTACAAAACATTGATTTAGTCTTTATTCTCTGAGTGTGGATAAAACGTTGTATTGCATACGGATCTTACACGTATTTTATCCACTTAATTAAACGCTCGAACTTCGTTCTCACGTTGAAACCTTTGCGGGGATAAAATACATTGTAAGACCCTTATACAATAAATAACTATTTTTAATTGCTGCAGCAGAATCCAGCAGACAAGGAAAGAATGATGTTAGAAATTACTGATATGTAAATATTATGTGATTTTAATTGAAGCACAAATTTTTAAACAGTTAAATTATTTATATAAAATTGTTATGCTTCAAAACTGAGGACGCCCAAGTCTTCAAATGCACAAGGCAACAAATAAACTATGCAAATCAATTTATTGCTGTGCTCTGAAAGAAAACTATAAATTGCATTTTTTCAGAAGGAAGCACAATTTGAATATACCGCGCATGAAAGAGCTCCATGAAATAAGAAAAAACATTCTAGAAATTAATAATTATATTGAGATACATTTTTAAACATAAGATTCATATTATAGCGATATTGTTCCTACAATGTACTAAAATAATGATAAATGATGATATTGTTTCATGTGAACCTAACTTTTCAAAATCAGAACTGTCAAAACAAAAACTCGCAAGCAACCTCTTACTTGAAGTGCGCAAGCGTACAGTACTACCAACCGCATAAGTGACAAGTTCAGCGCGGCTTAGCTAAACTTTCCACTGAGCAACACAACTGTGGTTTAAGCTTAGTTTAATTTTAAGCCGAGTAAGTAAGTAAGCCAAAGCTTAAGCTCAAACTGAGCAACCGGCCCTGGATGTATCTTAAAGGCTTACGGTACCACAAACACATAAATCAATACTCTTAAAATTAACTTTTCATTTCATATAAATTGTTGAAATCGGATAAATTTCATACAGCTTAACATAATGGTACCTTACGTGTTAAATTAATACAAATATGAAAATTTCATTAAAAATATCGTTTCGTTGTTACTACATTTTGTAAATAACTTGGGGCAAATTCTCATTGTCTAATGTAGTTGGGAAACACGCTCTTCAGGTTTTCGTTACCTTTTCGCTTGTTTCTGCCAATCTGCGTTTGTAATTAAACCATAAAATCAATTTAAGAAGTGCCCCCTGAATGTACACAAACGTAAAATAAACACTACTATACTCGAATTTCCATTTTTGAGCAAACTTTTGTTATTTTAACCCAGTTACTTTATTTGGTTTACTCCCTGTTAGAAAGATTTATGTGATCACATATCTCTCGAGCTCTCGATTCTATTACAATTACATCAAAAATTATTTCAAGAAATCGTGTAATTGTGTACAATGATTCAGTCGTTCTTGATTGTGAAAAATTTCTCTTCGGGCTTTCCACTGCGTCGTGCGTTCTCGGCTTATCTAAACGCGTGGGCCGCCATAAAATCGGCTTTTCCCTGTTTACAATTCGTTTAGTCGCGTTTGCCGATTTTTCGATGGTAAACAGTGCAAGCAGGTGCATCGGTTGGCCCGGAGGTGGTTGCGGATCAATACGTCGAGGAGAGGAAATCTGGTCCGACTGGCGACACAGACAGGAGACACATCGGCCCCAATTCAGCTTCGGCGGTGCCGCCCCCGTATCTCTCAAAACACGTGATACCGAGATCAAACCGCACAACCCCTTCAGTCCAGAGGTAGTGACTTTTTTCCGACTAATTTTAGCAGCAAAATTGCACCGAAAATTGCACCGAAAGTTGAAATTGTGTCGGCACGGAACTCGCGACTTTAAATAAGCAATCAATGCTGCTATTTATACGGGAATAAGTTTATAAATGGAAACCCAACCTGTTACAATATCGATTGATACACTAGTGGCAAGTTTCTTCATTATAAATTTATGCGTCGAGGGTCTGCTCCAAATTATTTCTGCGGTTATAAAGTTACAAAGTGGCAGAAAATGCACAACAAATTCCTTTATTATTTTGCCACGTGTTTAACTGTAAACAAAGGAAAAAAACATTTTCATTACAGAGCAGAAACTGGAATCTGCACTAATAAAACTAATGTTTTTAATAAAATTGCGACAGAGGAATCTGTTTGCACGGCGTACTTCTTATTTTCGAACATCAAGTCAACAATTTTTTATCACTTAATTTAAGTTTTAACTAGTAATCTTATCCACACTTTTCCTAGACGCCAATTTATAATACGTTTATAAATAAAAGCGTTCAAATCATAACAATAACACAAACAAGTTGGAAAGTGAATGTAAACACTGTATTATTCATTGAAGACAGCTACACCTACCCCATCATCATCAAGGAAATGTATTTCCTTCTTCATGTGCCTAGTAAGATCACCATTAGCCTGAGTTACAGTTACAGCTACAGTTACCAGAATTACTAAAAATGTACAAAATATCGTTTTCACTTTGAATGGATTCAACAATCAAAGTAAAATTATAGGGGAAAGTAGCCTATGTTGTACGACTTTTTGTTTTTTGGGCAAATTCTTAAAGGCATTGGCAACTTATTTTACCTGTTTTATGTTTTAACGAAAATTGAAAATATCGTTTCTTTTTTACCGATAGGTTCTTTTCGAAATTTTCTGCGATGAAAAATAAGCGAGATAATCGCTTCGAAAGGAAGAAATTGTGACGTCATAACCACTTATCATCACAGAATCCTCTTATCACTGAACCCTCTCAATCACCAAAAACCTGACAGATATTTGAACATTTTTCACACATTTCACAATTTACCACTGTTTCGACTTCTTTCTGTTCTAAATTTTGTCTTGAACATCGCGAGAGAAATTTTTTCACGATTGAAAAACTCTGTCAGTGTCACTTATAAAATCAAAAACCATTTGATCTTAAAATTGGACCAAATGCTCAATAGGCGGTTACGACGTCATAATTCCAACTTTAAATCGAAATAACTTGAGTTAGAGAGCCGATACAGCGAAACGGTTTTCACTACTCTAATAAGCGTTTTCAGTACTATCATTTAAGACAAAGTTGTTTTTTAAGAAAAAATGTGCTGTAATAGGTGGATATATATGACAATTTATTCTATAAAAAAAACTAAAGTTTAGAGGTATGTAGTACAATTTTGGCATTTATTGTTATAAAATGCGCAAAAATTGCATTATACATACTGAACCAAAAGTAACGCACAAAATTTATATCTTTGTTAATGGTCACTTATCAAAACAATCCTCTAATAGGTCGATATTATTTTTTTAAATGGTACAATGGCGAGCAAAAACTTTCGGACACTTTTGTCATTTCATTGTCAAAAAGGATAAGGAATTACACACGATTATGTCAGCGAAATGTCAAAGGTGTCCGAAATTTTTTGGTCGCCACCGTACCTACATTTTGACATCAGAATGACATTTGTAATATCATGCGTTTTTAAGTTGTAATGTAATTTTTAATTTTTTTAATGACAATCGACATTTTTGTTTACTGTTTTAAATACTACACATGTTTATCTTTCTGATATAAAAGTGAAAATTAAAATAAAAAAAAATTAATAAAATAAAAAAAGTTGACAATTAAACACAGAAGGCTTTATCTTCTTGTTCATGCCCTATTTTATTAGAGGCAATTGTTTTTCATATGCTTTTTTAATAATTAGCATGAAAACGCAAAACCTAAACACAAAAAAAAATAAAGAAAAAACAATCACTTCTTATAAAATAAAGCAAGAACAAAAAAATAAGGCTGTTTGTATAAAACTTTCAATAACTTTTTTAATTAACTCCTTTTATTTTATTTTTTTTTGAATTTTTTTTGCTTTATTTTTTGAAGTTTTTTTATACATACCAGAAAGATAACGATGTGTACTATCTAAAAGGGTAATAACACATGTCGGTTGTCATTTAAGAAAATTGAAAATGACGTCATTACTCAAAAACAAATGACGTCATAAATCATGTCAAAATGTATGATGTCAAAATGTAGCATTAAAAAAAATAAAATCGACTTGTTACAGGATTTTTTTGAAAAACGACTAATAACAAGGATTTGTTTTTTTGCGTTACATTTGGTTCAGTGTGTATTTTTTAACGAGTTAGTTGCATAGACTAGCTGATTTCATAGGTTTTCATTAGTTTATGAAGTTAAGCAGCGCTGACCCCGGTCATTCCTTGGATGGGTGACCGGATAATGTAATGCCAAAAACATCGCAACTAACTCGTCTTTCGGAGGAGACGTTAAGCCGTCGGTCCCGGTCACTACTAGTTAGTGGTCGTTAGGTCAGGTCAGAGACCTGAAAACTCTGGCACTTGGGCACCATACGCATATTTATTTATTTATAACGAGAAACATTTTGTCAAAATAATTTGAAATATGGTATGCAGTTAAAGCAAATAACAATTATATTAGTGTAAAATAAATACTTTTGCATATTGAAAATATGGATAATAATGACTGTAAAAAATAACAACAAAACTCTAAACTAATAGGTCTTTTAACTGTCTCAAACAAAAGAGGACCTAGAATCTTATAAATAACAAAATTAGACACTTATGCATTAATTGCCATAGTTTAACAATAACATAGGCTATATACTTCCCTATTTGTCCCGGCGCATCCACCATATTTAAATTATTGCAAATAAATATTTTTGAGTTTTGACTGCCATTAACAAAAACGAGTAAAATGTCGTTCAAAGCCAAAAGATAAAATGTGTAATGCCATTTCTATTGCGATTAAAAAAGTTTTACGAGTCGTGGGATATGATCACTCAGAGGCAGATTCGGTGTCGGTGTAACTCAATCTTGAATGAAATCGATTTCTGATTCCGGAACCACTCAAATATCAGAGCAGCGTAACTAATCTTGAAATTTCTACAACTTTTCATAAGTAAAACATTTATCAAAACTCTGAAGTTGGAAGATTTTAGTAAAACAAACAATTTTATTATTCCTTTTATAATTTCGCTAAGATCGCTTCGTTATTTGTCCACGCAAAATGAAATGTGCTCTGCGAGGGGTTTTTAATATTAGCTTCGCAAATTCAAGTCAAGACAGACAGCAAGGTGTTGCGTGGGAAATTGCCTCGTATTTTTTAATTACTGGGGTTGTGAAAGCAAAAGAAATTTCTTATTTTTGTTCGTGTTGGGGGAAGAAAGTGCGGCCGATATATGGACTTATAAAGCAATTTATTTTCGATTTGCTTTTCCCCTTGCAATATTTTAAAGCCTACGCAGAACCATAGAAAATCATTTCTGATGCTTGTTACGTACCGGAAAATCTATTAACTTTTTTGGTGAGATAAATAAATCCGGGTATGCTACGTGACGTATTTGGTAAAAAATCGACACGACTACTGTTCTAGAGACAATAACGCGTCCAATTAAATCTGATGTTGAATTTTCGATTCGGTTGTAACATTTAACTCAGCTTAAACGACAATGCATTTGGATCGACTGTCTCGTTTAATCCTTGTGTAATATGAGAGGAGGCGGACATGTTGTATAAAATTCCCCCCATAAAATGCCAATGCTGCCAATAAACAAGGCTAATGCTGAATTACCAGCGCAATTGAACGAGCGTTGAACTGCACTCATGACTATTGCCCAACTTTGCACTCAAGGGCCAACAGGGCCTTTGATCAGACAAGAGTGTGCTGTGTTTAAATCGTCGTTACAGGAATTTTGATAGCGGGGAAAAGTTTCGCTGTAAAATGATTTAGTGGGGCATAAAAAAGTTTATGTGTTAGTGGCAAATATAGCCCCGACCGCCGGGAACCAATAAAAAAGGTAGCTCTTGTATTCGTGGGAAATTTATATAAATTACTAATCACTCTTTCCTTTCGAATATCGAATAATCGTCTTCTCTCTCATTTAATTGATAGTGCCAGTCGATAAAGGCCTTATTTGACGTCACACACTCAGTTTTCTATTTTAAAACTGAAGTGAATTAATCACGATGTTTTATCTCGAACGCATTCAATGAATTTGTTCAAATCAACAAGTTCATTAACTGTATATGCCTAGTTCCTAATTGCCGGTTATGTTCCTGCAATCACGATTCGATCAACATCATGAATAACACACTCCCACGCTTGATACCTTCTTACGCCGAGTAAAACACGGATTTTATGCAAATTTTATGCAAACGCGCCAAATCTTGGGCTTTAATGTTTACTAGCAACAATTTGCAATTAGTCAAACACCAACATTTTGATATTTGCTTCAGCTGTCAAAGTTACTTCTCTAGACATGTTAGTTTACATAAATTGAAACTACGGCAGTCAACACCGTGAGCTTTGACTCCACACATAAATTATTAGGCAAACAAAATCTACGATTTTTTAAAGATACATATTTATCCACTAACTTTTAGAATTCATTTAATCTTTAAGAAAATCCTAAAATTTCATCGCTCGAAGGGCCTACTAATGATGTCAATTGTGTTCTGTCAAAGCAATTTAAAGAGGTTTTCTTTTTTAGGAATTGTTTCATTTTGTACACAGTAAAACACGTTTTTTTAAATAAAATTCCAAAAACAATACGTTTTTTTCTGTACAAAGAAGTGACTTTTAAGCTGTCAACGTTGCTCTCTTAATTAATGTAAACAAAGCTGAAAAATAGATTTTATCCGCAAACGTCACAAAACTGACAATTTTGTGATAGAATGTGTCAGGTAAAAGATCTAGTTCTCGGACCACCTTTTCCGGACTGGGGTAAAACGTTTTTATGAGATAAAGCGATTTTTACTTTTGTCTGTCATCATGACTTACCATTGTTTTTACTTTCTTGTGACTTTTGCTGCTTCGCTCAAGAGGTGATGATTCCCTCATTGTGAGACGGGAGTCACCGCACTAGTTAAATTAAAAAATACTCAACACATTCGAAAATCTCAACACAAAAATCCAAGACTGACGTTTGCTTATAAGCATTGTTATGGTAATGATTCACGTGCAAAGCTTCCTGATTATTTTATTCATTTACCTTTAAATTAGTGTTGCTCAAAATTGCTCTTTACTTTTCACCAATACGTTTGCGGATAAAATAGTATATTTTATTCGGAGTAAATGTGAGTTTATGTGGCTCAGCTGAATTATTTGCCTCATTGCATTCGGCAAAATAAATATTCAGCTTCCCCACAAAACTATCACATTTACCCCTTATAAAATAATCTACTATTATTCTCTTTAATACAAAGAACATGGTTTACGTAAATTCCGTTTCAGATTTTTTTATTTATTAATTTATTAATTTTGTCTGAAAGAAACAGTTATCAATTAATTCATTAAAAATAATGATAGCATGCTGGTATGTCTAAGTATTATGATTAAGACCATTTCCAGAGTTTATGTGCATTTGGTTGAAATAAGTGTCGTTGAGAAATTTAAATGAAATACAAACGACCAAGGCACTTAATTCTCATCCCATTTTACTCTGTCATGTAATCGTCTTTTGAACAAAATTTAATGCGCCATCTAACTTTGTTGCTAATCTTCGTATGTACATAAAATTAACAAAGACGTGATTTTCAGTCTTTGCAGACATTGCGATTTTTTTCGGTTTCCCAAACACCATCACAACCAGTTTTCAAGCGTGTTTTATTGGAAATAGTCTTCACGTCTAATTTCTAAAGCCTTGATTCTCTCTCACCAACTAATTAGGATTTTAATTAACCCATTCATGAAACATGAAAATCTCATTCAGTGTAGGTGTAAGAGAATGAATATTGCCGCTGCTTTAATAAATTATAGTACCAATTGGTCTAAGAGAATTAGTTTAACGTAGCTGTTAAACTACAAAAACTGAATTAACAATTCCAGCGTCGTTATCGCATTTCTCTTTTTAAACTTTCTCATTATTGAGAAAGTTGTTACAAGTTTAAAGTTTATTAATTGCTATGAATCTTGAGACTTCCACAATTTTGTACAAATATAAAATAAATTTGAGTAATTTTACATTTCCGGTCACTAAGTACGGCAGCGAAATCCAGCTTGGTACAACATTTACATTTTAAATTGTCGGCAGAATTAAAATAATTATCGAGCAACCTGAAAATTTCCAGTCGGGATAAGACAAATTGGAGCTAATTAATGAAACAACATCATTTTTCATGTGTTATTTTCTATGCATAATATTTGGAGCTTTCGATACAACCATTAAAAGCTTTAGAGAACATTTATAAATAGATTCGGAGCTTTCTATATCACTCATGGGAATATAGGGAGGCGTCAAGCTGTTCAAGGTTGAAAGAAAATATTTCTTCCGTAACACTTTCCTACGTAAATAAGCAAATGATGAGTTGTCGATATTCATAGATCACTGCTTCCATTGGGGAAGACTAATTATAATGTTTCATCCACAAAAGCTCGATTAAAAAATTAAAGCAATGTCCACTTCGGTTATTAGTATTTAGTGTAATGGAGCCTAAATGTGGGAATCGCATTGTACCATTACCCGGTAATCGGAATTACCCGATAACAATAATATCAATTTATCTTTAATGCAGAGATGCATTCTGTTGTAATGATACGGCCAAGCTTTATGAACCAAATTGTATAAACAACCCCTTTGTTACATTATATTCCAGCTCTCAAGTGTTTTATATCAAGTTACGCGTATTTTGTGAAGAAAATTACATCGCTTTGGCTTAGACAAAAAGAGCAAGAGCAAGGCACTATTTAATTATTATTTAAGCATTCACAGCTTTTGAAAAAAGCCTAATTTTATTGCTTAATTAAATTCATAAACTTGTTAGTGAAAACGTCTAATTAAATATTCTCTTTGATACTATTAATTCAGTTTTTACCAGTACAGTTAGTTGAAGACTGACCAAATTACATGCTCAAGAAGAGTTTTTCTAAAACTAATTAATTTTCGTTTCGATTTGTCGGTTTCGAGTTGGTTTATCCCTCGTGTTGCTGCCTGGCAAGTAAGTGGTGAAAAGGGCAATGTTATTTGGAATTTATGATTGAGTCAAGAGAGAGCTTAATTTCCGAAACGAAGCAAACTAACCGCGAGACAGACGCATAAAAACCTCCAAGGTATATCACCCTCGGGGGAATACATCCATTTGCATATGATTTCTCAATGGAGAAGCTTGCATCACACGGGGTTGTTTACCTTCCGTTTTGCTTTATGCGCCATTAAATGGCCAAAAGGCCACCTGTGCACTGGAAATCTTTCCATTTTTAATGCTGGCATGGCTACATTGTTAATCTGTCCAAAAAAGCCCACCCTTCAATTAACTTGCTTCTCGAGGGAAGTTTTTGCTTGAAAGAGCTGCTCTTTAATGCGGATTTATGCGATTAGATGTGATCCGTTGCTCAACGATGAGATTTCCGGTTGGATTTCGACATCCACTAATTCGCCGATTCTTGCGAAAATTTCATAAACGATTATTAGACTAGCGCATAATTTCGGTCTTACATCCGTATATTATTGAATTTATGCAAATGGAGCTGTCAAGTGTAGCATTATTGCGTTCAACACGACGCTGTTTGATACCAAACACAATAATTACACCATAAATCTCGACGAGAGATAACAAGATGACAACTTAACCAAAATCGAATTACGAGGCACTATTGGCTGGAAGATTAGTGTTTATTCACCACATACTGAACCGGTGCATGGGCGTTGGAAACATACGGAAATTCAATCAAAATTCTCTGACACAAGAACGCTTTCTCTTGATTATGATGTGCGCTCGTGTTTATTGTGGAAAAATTAAGCGAGTTGAGCGGAAATTGAAGTCGAAATTTCTAAGAAAGCTGTCAGGGACAACATTACCCCTAACACACATACGCCTTTAAAAATAAAACTAAAGTGGGCGTACTGACAAAACAAAATGGTTTCGAACCAAAGAAAATTTTTTTATCAAAGTCAAAGAAAGGTCGCAGTTACACTAAAACCCTCTAATCTGTAATTCCAGTTATTGAAACACAATCTACAAGAAAAGTCTTAATGAAAAATAGTCCAGACTATTATGGTAGAAGTGCAACAGATACCTGAACAGTTCTTTTGAAGACTATTTGTTGAGTCAAGCCAAACAAAAATAAACCGAAGAAATTGGCAAAAAGAGGAGAAATTGGATAAAGCTTAATGTTTTAACACTGAAATAATGGCATCCAATTGTTACACTTATTATGGGTCAACGAAGTCATTATAAGTCTATAATAAATGACACTGGCAATCATCAAGTTAATAAATCTAATTACAGATTTTTGTGCCACAGACAAACAAAACTGAATTACAAAAGAACAAGTATTAAACCAATAGCAATTGCCCGCGGCTTCGCACGCATGTCTACAATTATTTTGAAACGCGGAAAAATACCGCAAAACTTAGTAAGGTGACCCAATACGAAACCGAGTTACTTTTGGCTTTTATTCACTGTTGTCCTTATTTAATCCCCTCGTGGGTGTAATTTCAAAAAATCCTGAAACACATGTTTCTACACTTTTAACTGAAAATCCAAATACCAGTTCTCATAAATAGAACTTCAAAAATGAAAGATTTTTGTATTTAACACCCTCGGGGGTAAAATTTATAAAAATCCTGAATTACACGTCGCATCTTATTTAACCAAATGCCCAAATATTAATTTTCATATTCCATCATTTTTGGGAGTGGAATTCCTAAAAAATCATAAAACACATGTTTCTTTAATTTAGGAGCTGGAATTGCCAACAAACCTAAAACACGCGTTTGTTTATTTTTAGCGTATAGCCCCAATACTAATTTTTATGGTTAGAAGTTACGTATTTTTACATTTAACCCCCTTGGGAGATAGAACTTTAAAAAATCTAGAAACACGCCTTTCTTCATTTTTAACCGAACGCTTAAATATTAATTTTCATGAATATAATTTAAAATTTAACTTTCTTAGAGGGTGGAATTTCTAAAAATCATAAAACACATTTTTCTTCATTTTTTACCGAAAGCCCAAACACCAATTCTCATGGATATAAGTTCAAAAATGACGGATTTGTATAGTTAACCCCTTGGGGGTGAAATATTTAAAAATCATAAAACACGTGTTTCTTAATTTTTCATCAAAAACCCAAATACAAATTCTCATAGATATAAGTTGAAAAATGATGGGTTTAACCCCCTTTGAGGGTGGAATTTTTAAAAATTATAAAACACGCGTGTGTTTATTTTTAGTCTATAGTCTAAATAAAAATTCTCATGAATATAAGTTCAAAAATGAAGAATGCTTATATTTAACAACCTTAGGGGTAGAAATGTCAAAACTTAAAACATGCGTTTTTCATCTTTAATCGAAATCCTAAGTACCTACCAATTTGCATGGATATAATTTTTAAAATTACGGATTTTTAAATAAACTTTAACACCCCATTTAACTCCCTTAGGGGTTGATTTTTCGGAAAATCTTGAAAGACGTATTTCTTCATTTTTAACGTAAGGCCTAGATACCAATTTTCATGAATATACCTTTGATATTTCTTTTAAAATGACGGATTTTTATTCATATTTTAACACCCCATTTCACCCCTTTAGAAAGGGATTTTCGAAAAATCCCTTCTTAGCGGAACTCATGCTTCTAGGTTCAGTGATCTAAGCTGTGCGTTGTCAATCACGGTACTGTTTTATACAGACTGATCCAGAAATACTGAGTCTGTTGGCAACAGATTTGAAAGTATTTTTGTTCGTAATTTGCAACACTGCAACCGAATCCGATTTTTTTTGACAATTATTTGACGTACAACTCCACAAGATTGTTGAATTGTTGTTAACTGAAAGCGCACTCCATTAGTATCCTTTAAAATTTAACTCCAGTGTTGCCAACAGACTCAGTATTTCTGGATCAGTCTGTATATAGAGATTTTTTATACGGAAAAGCAATTATAAGAGCCACTGATACGTCGCTGAAAACTTTATTCAGAGGCTTAACTTGAATATCCAAAGGGACAGATTTTGTCCTAATTTGTCTCTTGGCAATTACGTCAAAGTTTATAATAATACTTTTGTAAAGAGGGATATTTAAAGCATTTTCATAACTTCTTCCTTAACGACCTTTTCATTTAAATGCCATTTGGAGTCTAAACAATTTGAATAAATAATTTTTGATGGTTTTAAAAAAGTTTCGTCTCATCTCACATTCCTTTCAAAGTTGAAGCAGTTCCTAATTCGGATATTTGTAAGTCCTAAACGTTTTTCTACACCGACACGACACATTATAATTCCGTGAAAAACCGGAAGCGTCTTGAATTATTCATAATCCTCGAGCTTTTTCCCTTACATAAAATGCTTTTTCTCAAAAGCTAATGCGATGGTATTGTACGTGTTTAATATGTGGTCGAATGTTTATTAAGCTACGGCCCAACCTGTGGTAGCCGATAGCGTGTGTGGTAATGAATTCGCAGCCAATGAAGCCATTTCCGGGAATTAGTCGCTATTCTCTCTGGGCAAGCGTGCACTGTCCACCCAACTATCTAGAGACATAATTCGAAATGAGGCAAAACGGATTAAACCGGAAAACATTCAATACAATGAAACGAAAAACACGTATTAACAATTTTGTCGCGCCTTCAACAAGTTCGCTCGGACGCGAGAGGATTTTAGTGTTGTGTTTCGGTTTAATTAAAAACTGACCTTTAGCTATGCTTTAACTAGATCCACCTCTGCGTCATCCATTCAGGGTGACTCTGTGATAAAAATAACGATTTTGTCTAAATATCGTCATTTTTTAAAATTATAGTCTTCGAGATTTTGCTCTGTTGTGCAAAAACAGTTCATCAGATTAAGGAGCTTGCATAAAAAAGAAAAGCGAGTAATAAAGCGCGATTAGTGCGCCAATATTGACATGTTTGTCGCGGATGTTTGTGGAAAGTAATGACGTGAAGCGCTGCGACGCTGGTATCGGCATCGCCAATAATTAAGACGTTGGAGAGAGCGCCAGCGCATTGAAAACAATGTATTAAGAGCGAAACAAATCGCCGTTTTATCTCCAATATTGGTCGAAATCGCGACCGGTAATTTACGTGTCCGGAAATCCGATCAAGGACCGGAAGTACTTAACCGAAATCGATCGTGTCTTCGTTATTTGTTTCGTTTAAAGCAGATAAATTTCTTCGCTGATAAAGTTCATTGGCCATTAAGGACCAGATCGATGCTATCTACATGTTTGTGTCAAAAACAAGGTATCAGAGCGGCCCCGCAACCCCTGCAACATCCGCCGCCGAGACAAAATATTTCTGGAGTTTGGCCCAAGTTTCCCCTTTGCACACACATTTATCAGCTATATTTAGAGAGACCTTTCTCGCTGATATTAGGTTATCGAGATGCGACGTGGTCATACATCTGGGACCACCCCCATTTGGCGCTAATTGATTTCTCCTACTCGGCAAAAAGCGAGCTGGGGCTTGTTAGCTGTTTTATCCCTGCGACCGCAAAACACTGGTAATTTATCGAAACGCAGTATGGCATAGGCACAGGTGGAAGCCCTTTCGTATATTTTCCTGTTCTGCATTTAAATTTTCAATATGAAGATGCTTTCAGCGGTTTCGGATTTATAGGCAAGTCGCAAATGGAAACTTTCACCCCAAAGAATCAAATATTCCAAAGAATATGAATTTTATCATACACGATGATGCACCGTCTGATTCACTTTTACTATTTTTCGTTCGGATTGCAGAAAATGTTTCGTTAGGTCGGTAAAGCGGGGATAAATTTTCGAAAAAACACGTCACTTAAACAGACATGTCATATTTCAGCGTCTGCGATACAATCTATTGTGTTCCGAATGGTTGTTTTGAAGCAAAAGAAAACAAACATACGTCCCATTTTACTTTATAATACGGAGGGAATATGGAGAAATGAAATTGAATATACTTTTTGTATTAAAAGGTCTTGCAAGTGAATTTAAGGAACGACTCCGACGCGGTTAGAACAAGTGGCAATTTCCTCTGATCTTGAGAATGATCACACTTCTCAGCAAGTAATAACAGAATAATGAAAAACTTTATAATAGCAGGGAAATTGATAATTAGAAGTTTTCGGGATAAGCCTCAGGCTTTGATAACAGGAAACGATCTTTGTTGGATGCTCACTCGGACGAAAAATATTGCTTTAATATTAGGTAGAAGGCTTTTGATGTTGAGTGTTTTGATTGTTGGTATGTTATTTAAAATCAATTTAATTTAATAATGTCAATGAAAATTAAATTTCACTCTGAAATTTCTATTTTAGCAGCATCCTCCGGGAATCGTTTCAGCAGGAAAGAAATAAGATACCGAATGCACCGACAGTGATAAATACCTCCGCAGATGTTCAAAATTCATGAACACTTCCACTCATATTAAAATGTTCAAACTTTTGCTTCATTCCGAATATAATTTCGCAGTCAACAATACAACCAATTCAACTTTCGAGTAAAAATAAATTTCCTACTAGTGAACTAATCTAACGTTTTATTGATTTAAGAACCGAAACCTTCGTATTTACCATTAATAGATTTCATTCAGTGAATCCACAATGAACTCGGTTTTAATTACATTTCCATTGACATAAAACTTGGAAATAAATGCGTTTCTCTTGTAAGCTGCCGAAAAAATATGTCATAAATAACGAGAAATGTTTGTATTTTTGGATGCAAATAAGGACATTTGTAAGTAGGATTACCCCATTTCTTTTTTTGAATAAAAGTTCCAACCTTATAAAGACTGTGGTATTTTTTATTTATGCTTTTTCTTATTGCGAGATCGCCTACTGTTTAACATTTAACGAATTTTTAGTACACTAGAAACACTATCGTTTTCTGGGTAATTGGTGTTAATAATGAACCAGATTTTGCTTTACGTAACGAGAAAATTGAACTGTATCATCTTTCCGGTCTTTAATGAGATGCCCTTTACCACTCTACAGTTAGTCCAGTTTTAATCATATCCAATTAAAATAAAGAGCAACTTCAAATAATATTACTTGAGCAATAAGGATAATCTACACCGTCACGTGTTTCCACCTTCCACATCTGACAACATTTCAATTCTAAACACAGATAATTTATAGTCCGGTCAAAATAAGCAAAAATATAATGGTAAGCTTGCAAAAATTTGCATATAGAGCTGAAAATTGGTACAGGTCTTAGGTAGTCCCCACCGATCCGACGTGTGCTAAAAAAGTTATTCAATGTCAAAGGTCAAAAGTACCGATTTTTTGCATTTTTCTCGTAAACGGTAAGTCTTATCATGAAAATAGTCAAACAAAAATTGTATATCATGCAATTATCTATAAAAATTGTTTTTATAATTTTTTCCGACAAATCACTATTCCTGAGATATCACCATTTGAAACAGAGAAAATACGAATACACAGACCTACGTTGCAGTCGCCTATATGCACCATCGGAATATACCTAAGCAAAAATATTAGTTTAGGTAACTTAAACGTACAACGAATTGTACAATTCTGAAAATACTCCACGATTTATTGTCATTTACTTTCATTATACAGAGTAATTTTTTAACTGGAGCCACCCTGGATATCTCGAGAAGTAAACAAAATATTATAAAATCTTGAAACAGGTCAGTTTTTATTTACAGGGGGACATCATTTAGTGTAGTTTTGAGAGTTGTAGCACTAACCCCCTTTGATATTCAGGGTGTATCAAAAATACGTGTGTAAATTTTACTACGTAATAAAACTCATCAAACGCAACAACTTTTCTATATAACATTTTGCAAAATTCTTATTTATTATTTTCACTGTTTTCCTCCTTTTTTGTGCATGCGAGCCGGTCAGTGTTTAATAATTAGTTTGTATTCATAGCAACAATTTTTATTGTTGTTTTAAATTGTTTAAATTGTCCGTTTCGATCACAACGAAAATAGTTAGGCACTCTTATTTTTGTACCCATAGGCGGGTAGACGTTTCAATATGTTCTCTTACAAATTTTAACTAAATTTGCGAAACTCAAATAAAAGGTTTTTTGGACAGGACTATGGCTATGTAGGAAATCACGTTAAAAAAAATCGACAGACTATCTCACAAGTGGTGGGGAAATTTGTTCATGTTATGCACACGACTTCTTTAGCATTTGGAATCGCAATATCTCTGGAATTGTGACTCGTAGCTAAAAAAGTATAAGAACAATTTTTATAGACAATTGTATGATCTATAACATTTATCGACCTATTTTCATGATAACATTTACCGTATTCGAGAAAAATGCATAAAACCGATACTTTTGACTTTTGACATTGAATAACTTTTTTAACACACGTCGTATCGGTGGGGACTTTTGATATTTTATTTGTAATAGTGTACTTAAGGTCTATACCAATTTTCAGCTCTATGCGAATTTTTGTAAATTAAAATGTCTATTTTGACCGGACTATTAACTGATTTTAAATATTTCAAAAGAACGTACACACTGCTAGTATTCTCATTCTTTATGGCATCAAGCAATTTAATTGAAACAAAAAAATGTCGATTCAGGTGACGAAAGGTTAGCTACCCTTGCTTTAAAATTTTTAATAGAACCCGTTACTTCAACATCATTGAAATCTTCTTTAATGGTAGTTAATACCACATCATTTGAATTTATAATGAGAGTAAATGTGTTTTTTCTTTGTGATTGATAAACCAGTGCAAACTGAGGAAAAAAAATAGATTAATTAAATATTACACTTCGAAATTGTATTATTTGACTCTTCAGCTTTCCGTGTTTTTATACAAGTTAACAAAGTATTAAAACTTAAATTCAAATGATCACTTGGTAGTTATTTACATTATTAGTGAACACCAAAAACATCTATATCACGTGAAGACACAACCGAATTACACATATTGTACAATGGAAAATTTTGATAATGCCTATAGTTTTGGACAACACACAATAAAATGTAACATTACATCTCCGTTCGATTCTAGGTATATGTATAAAAGTTTAATAGAGATAGTAATTCTGAGCTGTCTATAATATTATTTACAATTTATATAAAAATAAAATTACATTAAGTTTTCTTCGCTCCTCTAACTAAACTTGGTTAAATTCATCTAGTAAAATTTTATGTGAGAACCCTTGTTCCGAATAGCTGCCGAATTTAATATAATGAAGATATTTATACAACTTTTTATGTACATATTCTAGAGCATTAATCTGATTATAATAAAATGGACACCATACGTCATCACAATATTCCAAACGAAATCTCACAAACGTGGCATACAATATTTCTAAACACTTAATAATTTTGAAACCTTTGGTGTACTCGATTAGTTAGATATTCAGTGATGACAAAAATACCAACAACCAATAAGCTTTTCTTCATATTTTATGTAAATATTTTACACTCTGAAATATTGTTTTTAATAATGTCCTGATTTTGTTGAAGTTTGTCACCTTATTAGGTATTAGTGCGAGTTACAAGAAGCAAAACTGTCCTTATATAATAATAAGTCTGCTGTCCTGCATCAGGCACATAATCATATCATAACGTTTGTAGATTGTAGATAAGGAAGTAGCTAACAAACAAACTTTTGGCAATTTTCTATTGTTAGTGCGGTCTTTTTTACGTACGTATTATTGTAATAACGAGGGTTAGAACTGCTATTAATTGAGATAACAACGGAGAATTATAATTAGAAACATCTCTATTGAGTTTCGCTTTTAATTTAATGATTATTACTGGTGCTACAGAATGAAGTAGAGTTGTATGGCTGATGGGTTTGTTTGGTTTGGAAAACAATAGAAAATATATTTCAATTTCGTTGGTTGTTGAATGGAGGTGCGTTTGTGTGCAATGCGGTGTTTGTTGATGTCATGCAGGCGTTCTTACCGATTTGGGGCACGTCGTACTGGCGTGATCCTCTGGGTGAGCGCAGCATGAGTTGCGAGTTGACTGCGACAAGCTGTGGCAAATGTTGTGTCATGTCTACAGTGGCAGGATTCTGTCCGATGGCTTGCTGGTCCCTTTTCTGCCAGACGTTGGGCCTTCTGAAGGAGTCCCGCTCCAGGTGCAGCGGCTGCGGAGTGGCCACCACGCACACCCAGAACGCGGCCGCTACCACGGCCCACATCGCCGCATACACTCTCACGCCTTCAGGTTATCATCGCGTCCAACCATCAGTTGACCAAGCTGCGAGCCACTTGTTGATGCGCGTCCAAATCGCGAAAGACCCTCGACCGAGTGGACGTCCTCTTCGCAGGAAGCTGGCTGCTGCTGAGGGCTGGGAAGGCGGCTCGCGACTGCCGGGACGGCGGCCGCCGCCGTCGTCTCGACCGAGTCCGCCTACGCGCCCCCACCACCGCCTCACAACGCCGCTCCCCATTCAACTCGCACAATTGTCCGAAAGATTACAATATGCATTATTCAGACGCACCAAGACCTGGACCTGGGCGAGGACGGAGACTGGACCGGAGGACGGGCCGACCATGACGACGACACGGCGCCACCGAGGCCGGAAGGAAAAAAGACCACCTGTTATGCCGATTCCTCTCCATTCATGGATTCTGACACGATGCACGACTTCAGCCGCATTTTTTACAACACCAGGAGATATCGATTGCGCCACAAATGACCTCCACAACACCAAACGCATCATTTTCCTCTTTGAATTAGAAGAAAACCGAATTTGGTAAAAGCACTCGCATGTCATTACGCAACATACTGAAAGACAACCGTCATCAATCATCAAACACTGATCGATGCTTTTTCATAATTAATACTTCCATAGCCATTTGCATCTTTCACGCGTCATTACTAATTTCCCCATTCAATTAAATTATTTTTGGAAAATCATTAATTCACTCACATACACATCCTATAATATTAAGGTCCAAGACACGAGAAAGTGTTTTCCGGGTTACTATCAGCTAAGGTGTCGATTTTATGAAAATTTGCCAACCCCAAACTAAGTGATTTTTTACTAATACAGGGCGCTCAACAACTGGCGCACCAACTCAATGGTACTAAGTTGTTTAAAAGCATTACAGTAAAAACTTGAAAAAATCTTGGGCATCTTAGGACTTTTAGGAGGGAATTATGAATCCTTAATTCCCTACAACCGGATTTCTTCAATCATTTAACCCATACCTTCTTGTGCATTGTTCCAGAATTTACCGGAACCAAAAGTAAACGTGTTCTTCGTTTTTTTTTGCAATTCGCCCGAGATTTTACTGATTTATAAACATGGATTCAGCTCGGTTTGCGTGAGGGGATGTACTTTTTCCCTTTGCTATTCATGCCATAATAACTAAAAATTCAGTCATAAGTGTGTAAACAAATAGTATTATTATCTAGAAGAAGATAATATGTCGAAAAACTACATTACATTTACCATGGCTTTGCAAAAATTGTTTAAAATAGCGAGGCACACGCAAACCGTCGTGAACTGACACATCTCATTTCAGTTCATACGAGTAGTAGAATTCCTAGGTAGAATTGCAACAGCGCATTTGAATTTTTTGGGGTGAAAAATAAAACACACCAGAAACTCTCAATTTGTGCTCCATTTCACTCAAAAAATTGGTGTTATTCAAAATTTTTTTTGTTGGAACAAAACGTGTTTTAAATTAAATTAAAGTTTTTTCTGAATTAATTTTTTTTTACATTTATTTTAAATTTCAAATTTAAACGTGTTTTAAATTAAATTAAAATTATGGTATGCTATGGGAAACGTGTTTTAACATAGTGAAAACACATTGATATGAGAAACGTGTTTTAAAATAGTGTTTATAATCTAAGATTCAGATATTAAAAAGAGGACTTAAAATGTTACCAACAAAATTTTTAACTTTGTCAGTTCACATTGATTTTTTCATATTTTCATATGTTTTCATATTTCATAATGATGAATAATTGTTTTTGTACTCATAGCGTTTAGACAGCTATTTCCCGGTTATCTCCAGCGTCTGGGAAACGGACTTTCCCGCAGTGCGGTGATTTTTACTTTGCAACAATGGCTAGGGACATTTAATAGGTTGGTATCGCTATCGTTGAGATGGAAACGATTTTTGTCAATTTTTGATTGTTTGACCTGTTGCCAACCCATTAGCAAAAAACACTAAATTATAAAAATTATTAATATTCAATTTTTTGATAGATTCGTTACAAAAATTATTGTACCTAACTTGTTTGGAAAGCAATTTCCAAAATTGTATTTTCCAAACACGTTAGGTAAATAACTATTTTAAATTTACTATCAGTCCGAAAAACAATTAAAACTTATCAAAAGATCAAGATTTATAAATAAGACCGTGTATTAGTAGTGATAGTAACTAAGATTTCAAAAATATAATAATTCATTTTTATTGTTGGTCAAATTCTTTTGCGATCACAATTAATTATTAGAAAACGGTGCCACTCACATATTGACCATTGAGTTGGTGCGCCGGTTTTTAAGCATATCATTTCATTCAATAGTGTAATAAAAAAGACAAACCAATTTCTTCAGTTTTAATTAGGTACTACTACTTTAAACAAAGAAAAGGTATTAATACGTTATACATAAGGCTGGGCTTAGTGAACATCTAATTGCAATCAAATTCAAATTTTAATTCGCGAGTAACTTGACATTTGTTCATGCAATGTAAATGGCCACTCAATTCTCATCAGTTTAATCTTGGATTAAATCTTAATTCGTCTTCTGTAAACTGGCCCTATGGGAATTAAACATACCTACGTTTATGCTCAAAAAGATGCTGAAATCATATCTTTGAGTGAATTCAATTTTGATAAAATTTCGAATTAAAAATTTAAAAAAATTCTAATCACACTAATTAAAATTTACAATTGGATTTTTCTTTAAAGTAAAAATAATAATATTACATTTTGATAAGTTTAGTCTCATATTATTGCCGATACACCACTGTGATTAAAGCATCAAAGTCTTCTTTCTTTTTAAAAACCAAATTTTGCGATACATTTACTCCTATAGGTATGCTTGTTAAAAATTACCAACATTTAATTCGTTTAAAAAACACAATCAAATAATTGGGTTTCTTTCACAATTTTGTTGTTTTTGTATAAAACATTTTTGCCGTAATAAACCAAATTTCCATTATGCAAATTAAATAACAGTCGAAACCAGATGTTTTCCAATTAATGCAGAAATTCCATTTAAAATAAATATTTATTAATTTACACCCTTTTTTATTGTTAAATTGAACAACTAACAGTTTTATCACCATATTACCTACTTTACTCGTAAATGAGTTTGATACAATTAAACAATAGTGTTAAAATATGTGGTACAATGGCAAGCAAATATTTCGGTCACTTTTGTCATTTCTCAAAAAGGATAGGGAAGGAACTACGCACGTTTATGTCGGCGAGATGTCACTCATCACTGTACCAGGAAAGATATTTAAAAAGGGCACCAGTAAACACTTAAACAATGATTATCGTGTAGTTGCCACCATAATTATCAGTGTTACAGTTAGAACATTTATTGTATTTTGTGTTTGTTATTCGCTTTTTTAAACAAATTATTACATGTCGTCAGTATTAAATGTCAGCTAATTTTGTCTTCCTTCCATTCACTCTCTATTTTCGTATCAAAATAATTTTGTAATTCTTCCCGCACTGGTCGATAAGGTTGAATTGTTGTCAATCTGTCCATGTCGCAAGCCCCAAGCAATCAAAATCAATATTAATACCAACTAATTTGGAATAGTCAGATCCATAAAACGCGTCCTTCAACTAGCGAATTACCCCAAACGGTGACGACCGAATCGAAAAAAAGACCACCTGTTTGCCTTGTCCATTCACAGATTCTAGCTGTGCTAACGTCACTTATGTTTTTTATGGTGGTGGTGTGGTATTGGTCGCAAGGGTAGCATACAATATTGATTTCTCACTCCAACCACCACTACAATTATTTCAGACACAATCCAAAGCACCTCAGTCCTCGACGCATGGCATTATTTACAAATAATTGATGGAAACAAACTGAAATTGCTTCAAATTGCACTTGAATCTAAAGTAACTGATTACGGGTTTAATAAATGGTCGAGTTCTCCCTAAAAAGAGGCCAAACGAGAATAAATTACAGTAATTCTGACAAAACTTTATTTATTTATCGATTTATACAAGTGTATCAACTATGACGTATTTTTTCAATGTAGCGACTCGTCAACGTCACGAGTACAAATTTTCCTAATTGCGGAAAAATTGAATGTAAACTTTTTGTTAATTGAGGGATTAAAAAAATTAAAAAGCTGAATTGCGCCCAATACATAAAAAAGGAAAACGTTACAAGTGGTGGTGAAACTTAATAGGCGCTAAAAATAGTCCAGCAGCTAAATTGATTGTAGAGATTTTATTACGCGCCTCTTTCACTTATTAAGTTTAGCTCTAATATTATTTTTTCTTGGAAACATCAACTCTTCGATTCATTGACGTACACTTTGCTTCGGGACGAAATGTGTTCTTAATTCTCTTTTAATAATTGCGTTTCTGTTGTGTTTCTTTTGCAAAAGCTTCATTTGTAGCATTTTCCGCTTGATAATTACGTTAAAACAAATTAGCATTTATTAGGAGGACGAAGAAGAGTTGGAATTGAAATAAGGATGGATAGATTTTGTTTCTGCGATGGTGATGATAAATTGTATCTCGCCCACGATTTATTCTCGGAACATGTTTAATTTTAACTAATGAAAATTATTGGATTGGACATGAAAGCTCCTGAATTGAACCCTCTCACCTGGTAATTTGAGTGTTTGACGATGGAAAATAATTGCACAAACAAATTTTTCAAAGCGCTTCTTTGGGGGAGAAAAAGAAATCTAATTTTAATTGATCCGATTTGGCGAATTTGGACGCAAACTGAAATTATTCACGGTTTAGAGCCGGCATAAACGTGGAACAGTTTGTACGCTGAATAATAAAATGCCCGCTATCATTATTGCCAATTATTTTAACACTTTTTATTGAGATAAATATCACACATTATGAGTCACCTCCGACCAACGTTCTACGAACCAAACTCAAAATTGCAGTTTGCATGACTACACTTTTCCAGAATTCAAAGGCCTTACTAAGACATAAAACGATAAATTTTTATATATTTCATTGGAATAGTTTAGGCTCATTACTTACTTGTTTCATGCATGAATTTTCAAGGAAATTAATATTTTATTTAATTTTCCATAATATAAGGGTGACTCAGTTAATTATTTCGTCCCTGACATTCTTACATCAACAATGCAACGGCTTGAAACGTTAGTTTTTAAATGACATTTTTAATTGTGAACGAGTAAATTAAATTATACTTGACATCAAATGGAAATTGCATTTTTACTTTTGTTTCTCTTTGCGATTTTTATCTCCTGCTTAATTTATAAATTCATAACACATCGCTATTGAATTACCAACTTTACGAACATCTATCGGAAGCCGTAAAATTTGATGCATCGAAAACTGCATCGCGCTAAATGTCAAAGTTCACACCTATCTCTATTTATCCAGGTGTTAGAGTCAATGTTAAATACCCATCTGAGCCATCGTAATGACTGGTTTGTGGAATGACCTTTACCAAATTTAATTTCCAATTTTATATACATCCAGTCAAAGTTTTAATGGTTTTGGATACGACGAGAGATAAGATTTAACGATCATATGCACATCAATTTCCTAAATGTCAGCGAGTCATCGAGACCCAAAACAAGCTAATCCCAACTCTGAAAATATAAGGGCGCGAGCTTCTTCTGCTACAACGACAATTTGTCAATGTAGTCGACTCAAAGCCCACCCCGTTCTGTCATTATCGGAGCTTCCAGAACGCTTTTCGCATATGAAATACACGAAATAACGAGCTGTTCCGGTCACCCTGTCGTTCACACAGCGCTGCTTTGTGAATATGTTACGGAAAAAGATGTCTACGACAATCTAAAAGCACCCAACTCAATTATTTCAGGCCCAAAATATCAAAAATTGGTGTTAAATGTCGCGCAAAAATTTTCCAAAAATCTAAAGCAGCTACTTCATCACTTTCTTTTGGCCGAGCACGTTCTCAGCGTGGGCGCGAGAATTGGGCAAGTTTGCTGAAAATCAGGTGACAGTGACAGGGGCTCGTTACTTACACGATTTCGTCGGCTTTACAACAGGATATCTTTACTGGAAGCCCCTAAGTAAGAGAGAGATTCTCGCCGGAATCACGATTAGGATCCGGAATTATCACCGGAGACAATCATAATTTTGGCCGAAAGTTAATCGGTTACACGATTGGCTGTCCACCACTCCTACACCTTATTGTTTCAGGCTGTATCTAGAGATTGCCTTATAAATAATTATTGGGTGATAGGAACCGACTTTTCATTAGTTGGACGTTGAGTGGCAATAAGTGAAGTTGTTTCCGCAAAATCATCAATATTCAATTCTCAGATGTGTTATTTTTGCCTTGAACCCTGCCTATAAAGCACCTGTAGATATTTAATGATAATAACTTTAACGATCTAACATATTGCAATCGAAATGTTCGTAGTTTTAATGTTATCCCGGAGGTAATATAGACAGTTTTTCAAATTATCCTAGAGCATAACTTTCTACATCACCGAATAAAATTTAATTCAGGTTTACGATTATTATTATGTGGAGCGTCGGCTTGGAGCTTGATGTAGGTTCTCACATGTGCTAAAAGCATCTCTTGACCGAACAGAGCTGTTTCACACTTGCTTTGTTTCGGACGTGTTTCTCACACACAAAAAATGCTTGTTTCATAAAAACATGAGAGCTTGGCAGCTTTAATCTAAAAAATAATTTAGCTACTTTATTTCAAGAACCTATTACGAAAAGGGAATCGCTCGTCGTTTACTTTTCTTTTATTTACTCGTTACACATAAGGCGGAGAATTTTATTTGACGTTGCAAAAAAAGAAACGTTGATACAAAAATCAAATTTGGTATTTTTACAGGGTCACTTACCAATGTTTGTCAGATGGCTCTGTACGACCTGAAGAATGACCAACGCACACAACAGGAAATATTTCTTCCGACTTCCTGCCATTTTTGATATATTGGCTAAACTAACACAATAAAGTCAAGCTTGCAAATTTTAATAAACTGGTGGCAGAATTATCTTTTATAGAGGTATTTCTATCATTTTAATTTGGCTACTGATTAGGTTAATCCCGAGAAAAAACACAGCCTATAATGTGATTGATAAAAAAAATTGTATAGGAATTTCAGTCTGCTCATTGTTTTTCAGGTAAATTACTTCTATATAAGAAGTTTGCCCACTCATTGCCTTGACACTTCCAATCAAAGAAAAGGTTACCTACCTTCTGGGATTTGAAAAAAATAATTAAAGGTTTTGTTATTTGTCATTTGATACATTTTTTACAGACGTAATCAAGTATTTTTTTTTTAATTTACTTTACTTTACTAAGATCACCTTCATTATGCTTTATTTTTAAAAAAATCAATTTAAGTGTGATCATAAAACGTAAAAAATAACAAACTAAACCAAGTTTTCCTTTTTGTGAATTGTTAATAAAGGTGAAAAAAACAAATCTACTAAATTCTCTAAAGCTCTAACGACTCCACTCACTGTCGAGAATCGTTCGTCTTGGGGTTGAAGGACGAACGAAAGAATCAGGTTCGTTTTAAATAATAATTTATTTAAGCAACTACATTTTGTCTCTACTGCACGACTACTTATTGACTACGTTACAATATTTGGATGTCCTAAAACTAACTACGCTGTCAGCATTAAGCAATAATTAATTATAGAACATTCCATTTTGGTCTTACACTACATCTCCCCCGATAGAAAAAAAAAGATTTTTTTTTCAGTAAATGAAGATTCTTTTTTCCTCTACGATAGTAATTGATATTACAACACTAAAATAAACTTAACCTTAACGTTACCTATTCTTGTACTTATATTTTCTAAAACATTTATTCATCTTAATTATTATCAACGAATTCTATTATCTACCTATTTTCTTATTTGAACCAATTCTTAATATTCGAACCAATCCATAGATTTGTTACTGAATTATTCCTACATTACTTTACATTGAATTAATTACGTACAAAAGGGTTTTGTTCGATTTTTATAAAAAGTTATTTTTTTATTGTTTTTCACAATTTTTAAATTTGGAGACAAATCTTCTATCACTTTATATGGTCCGTCGAAAATTGCACTTAACTTATCACCTTTTTACTAGCACTAAATCGTCTTTGCGATACACTACCGGATTAACACTTTTATCATAGTTTATTTTTCTGATAGTCTTACTAAACACGAGATTTTTCTGAGCATTCATTCAATAAATTTTTTAAGTTTATTAACCATTAGTCTTATGCCTGCATGTCCACTTGTCAGTACGATATCAAAAGTATTTAAAATTAATTTTTTAGTATCGTCACCTACTACTCTTTGAGCTCCTTTTATTATATAAATTCGGGGACCCCTATAATATGCTAGCTCTTTAATTAATTGTGCACTTTTATTACTTTTAATAATTATTATTTCATCAATATTATGATTATTTCATAGTAAAGCCAATCTCTCAACATTTCTTCTCGAGACAATGCTGATCGAGTGTTTTGGTTCATGAAAATCACGGATGAAAATCATTGATAACGTAGGGACATAAATAAGATTTCCTATTACAAAATTTTCTGTTTCTCTAAGTTTGTTAGCATAATGTTTATTCAAAAGAGTTAATTCAACACAATTTTCAGTTTTTTTCAGAATCTCTACAATATTCAGATGGTCGGTCCGAACATTTGGAGAAGACTCCACCATCGTCTTTTCTTTCGTACTTTTACTCTCATTCATCTTACACTGCGCTCTTGTTAAAACTGATATCACACAATCATGCATACTTTTTAATTCACTCAATGGTATATTAATTCGAGATAATGCATCTGCAGCTGCGTTATCCGAACCTCTTACATACTGAACATCAAAGTCGTATTCTTCTAAACAAATTTTGAAAGACGACTTGATAGATCTTTAAGACTAAACAAGTAGATCAAAGGTCTAATGTCTTCCGTATAAATATGGTCTGAAAAATACCTTACTGACCAAACAATAGCTAACAATTCTTTTTTTATTGTTGAATAATTTAATTCTGCTTTATTTAATCCTCGACTGGCGTACGCTACAGGTTTATTGTTTTTATTTGACAAAACGGCTCCAATAGCAGTACCGATAGCATCTGTTTGTAAAATAAATTCATTATTTTCAGAAAAATCAGGATATTGAAGTATGGGCGGTGTACTTAATGCTTTTTTCCAAAGCATGAAGGAATTTTGACATCTGGAGACCATTCGAACTTTGCGTATTTTTTACTAAGTTTGTTTAATGGTGATGCTATGCCAGCAAAATTTGGAATAAATTTACGATAAGGCGAATTTTGTCTGGATCGGGTGCGATACCATGAGTGCTAATCACATGCCCTAAATACAGAATTTTTCAAAAATTTACATTTTTCTGGATTAAGTTTTAAATTTACTTCTCGTAATCAGGTAAACACTTTCCTTAAATTTTTATTATGATCTTCTACATATCTTCCAAAAACAATTAAATCATCTAAGAAGTAAGAACACAAAACATTTTTCATAATTTAAACCAGACATTATTGTTAAATTACGTTATTAAACGAGAAAATACACTGGTGATGTTTTACAACCCATTGGTAATCTTTTCATTTGATATTGTCCTTCATTTGTTGTGAATGCGGTATATTGTCTACTTTCTGGCAAAAGTTCTACTTGATAGTATCCTTGACTAAGGTCCAAATGTGAAAAATACACTGCACCAGAAAGGAGATCGAGAATATCTGTTATGTTTGGCAAAGGGAACTTGTCATCCTGAATTTTTTGATTAAGTGATCTGTAATTCAATACGACTCGCCATTTTTTATCATTGCTGTTTGATGTTTTTTTAGGGAGTAACAAAACTGGAGAGGACCATTCACTTTTACATTCTTCTATTATGTCATTCTCAAGCGTTTTTTTTCAATTTGTTTATTCATTTCCAATTTTTGAGATTGAGGAATTCTATATGGTTTAACATAAACAGGAGAAGAATTTTCTTTTAGTTGAATTGATTGTTTATAAACATTCGTTGTTGTTAACTTATCTTGAGGCAAATGAAAGATATCTGGAAATTTGGCTATGATTTGTTCAATCGACAGTTAGTTGTTCTTCTTTATTCAAATATTTTAAATTTAATAAAGCAAACAGTTTTTTGACTCGTTCGACAGTAACATTTTGTGTTTTGTTAAATTCACATATCTCGTATTCGCTAAGTTTCTGTAATTCTGATTCACAATTTTTTAAATGGACTGCGGTCTCGCGCGTATTTAAGATTTTTACAGGAATTTTTCCATTATCTGGAGTTACCATAAGACTAGCCATAAAAACTCCGTCACATAGTTCTTTTGCAATAACAAAACAATCTTCGTTAAATTTTGTCGAAACGTACTTAATAATTTCACACCTGGGAGGAATCTCTAATACTTCATTAATTTCCGAATTTAAAGGAATGACTATTTCTTCGTTTACATTAACAAGAGAAATATTATTTCAAAGTTAATTATTCCATTGTATTTTCTTAGCAAATTTTGACCAATTATTCCATCATTTTGCCAAGACAAATTTTTGAAAACATAAATTTTTGTTCGAAAAATGTGTTTCCGTATTTTAAATTTAAATTTACAGATCCTTCGACACTAAATATCCACCTATCCCTTTTATTTTTAGTTTATCCTTACGAATTTCAATATTTTGATTTACACGAAATTCATATTTTAAAGCACAAACTGATGCACCTGTGTCTACAAGAAATGTTAAACTACTATAATTTACGTTGAAACTAATCCAATTTACTCCTGAATACGTGTATAAGCAACTTTAACTGACCTTCCTCACTTCTATCTGTTTCAGCAAAATTAATACAATCGCGGCCTTGCCCGCGACCTCTGTTTTGACTACCTCGTCGGTTTTGGTTGTTGTAATTCTGATGATTGTAGTTTTGACGACAACCTCCGTTATTGTTGTTAAAATTAAAATAGTTATTATTGTTTGAATGATTATAAGAATTATTCTGCTGACCACGACCACGATTCGAGTGGTACGATTGATTTTCCCGATAACACTAGTTTACAAAATTTTTTTTTCTTTTACCAAGAGATAATTTATACTGATTTTGTTTTCTTCTTACTCACTGATAACTAAAATATATGCCACATTTGTCTATCAGGTCTAGTTTTTTAATAGATTCATAAAAGTTTTGAAAACTTGTTTCTGGTGTCTAGTTTGGCATTCCTTGTTTCTGTAATAAACTAATTGTTAAAAATTGTATTTGCTTTAAGATATCGTCAAGTAAATTTAGATTAATCCCAAATAACTTTTGTTTTGTTTATGGTAAAATTATCCTAATAAAACCTGGAAAACTTAAGCGATCAAACGGTAAACGTTTTCATCAAGATTTAAAGTCTTATGAAAAGAGATATACAAAGGTTTTTGGCATAAAAATATGTTAGCTGATTACTGCTGGTTACAATAATAGAAACTGGCACTAACCAGTTCAAAAAAATAAATAATCTGTGCCATTTTTAATTTTACATAAGTTTTAAATCAATCTTTTTGTGGTGTCTCTGGACTCTCTGGTGTAATTATTAAAATTTCCGCGTTTGTTGTATGAATTTACTTGATGACCATTGGTGTCGGTATCTGTACGAACCAACTCTTCATCTTGAGCGGCTCTTATAGCATCTTTCAGAGATGTGAAATTCCTGGCAGCAATAATGAATGGCACATTTTTCATTTATTGGCTTTAATACTGAATAATTTGCATTGTTTCCATCTGCTTGTGCAATCGTAAGATCAATGAATAGCTGTTCCATTTCTCTCTCAAAATCTTCAATTGATTAATGACTTTTTACCTTGTTTAAGTCGAACAATTTTAGCTTGTAAAGCTGTGTCCGATTTTTTAGTCAAAAGATTAATTTTCATATCCCTTACTAAGCCTGAACAGTCGGATACGTCTGTGATAACCTTAGTTTTGCTGCTGGAGATAAAAGTGTTTTCAAAACAAAAGTAACTAACATCATATTGCCTTCATTACTGAGCATGGAGTATAAAGTTCAATACTATCAATTAACTGAATTGTTTGACTTTCGGTATCGTCCATCACGGGTAACAAACTAATTGCGGTTTTTAGATCAAAAGTAGCCATATTGGAGTCAGTCGGATTTCCTATAGAAACAAAAGCCAAAATTTATTTGAAATTTTTTTCAAATTCTCTCATCTTTACTAAATCACTTTTTATGCTGTTTTTCGGCACTTTTTTTTCATTATTGCACTAGCATTTGCATTTTTTGGAGTCAAATGGAGCACAAATTGAGAGTTTCTGGTGGGTTTTCTTAGGTCAAAACGTGTCAATGGAATTTAGTTTAACATAGAATTCTTTTTCTTATACAGAAACTCTCAATTTGTGCTTTATTTTTCACTCCAAAAAATTCAAATGCGCTGTTGCAATTCTACTACGAACTGAAATGGGATTTACACGACTACTTGACTTGACTACGTTACACCTAAAACTAACTACACTGTCAGCATTAAGCAATAATTAATTCTAGAACATTCCTTTTTAGTCTTACACTACAACTGCAAGATACTCTTAAATAACACTGTCTATTTAAAACAAATAAATTTTATCAATAAATTCAGTTTATTGAACAAAATTAAAAACTCACATATTATGTGCTTGAGATTACCTTGTTAAGGCAAAAATGTAACATTTCCTTTTGTTTATTTATGTAATTGTAAAATTTTTGTGTGAGTACATTTTGCACTATTAATAGGTATTTAGCATATCAAAATCCCCTCTGATTAAAACCGTATTATATTGCAGCGTAACAACCAACCGAATCTGACAGCTTGGATTAACCATTTTATAAACAGAATTAGTAAACAGTTTAATCAGATACCTTTCACCTGAATTATGAAACTACTTTGCAATTCAAAACTACAATTTCTAAAACCTAGTCAAAATTATTTTTGAATACGATATTCCATTAACAGAACGGCATTTGGAACAATGTGTTTGAACATTTGGGTGACATAATTTTCATTTACCCACAAGGCACAAATCATGTACTGGTAGACAATGAAACCTGAATCTGTTGACAAAGAGAACTTTGAAATGACAATCCCGTATACTGTAATTATGTGCTAAAGAGTATTACATTACAAGCAAATGGCAAATCGAGAATATTCGCTCGAACCCATTTTAAAAAGCAGTAAGTTCTTCTTGATGTAAATAACGGGTTAAAGATCTGGGACATAAAAATAATAATAAAATTTCAACGAACGAACTTCAACAAAAGACTTTAATTTTTCTGTTGATCAGCAGATCTCTCGTCTAATCCCATAAGATTCATGAATACATATGAAATATGAGCCAACTCACCAAAAACTGATCTGGAGTTCGGAAAAAATGCTACAGGTTAGCCGGATGAGAATAGAAAGGTTTTCTCAACCTTTCCGGTTTAATTTAAAATTGTAATTTAACTTGGGATTTGATCAAAACGCAAAGGCACTTAATACGAACATGGGCATAGAAAATTTTCAAGTTTTTACGTTGAAAGAATGAAAATTAGTTTAACGCCGTTGCGAGGTGGTGCACCTAACTTAATTATAATACATTTCACATAAAGTAAGGTTTCAAGTATAATCTGACTCACTAAAATAGAGATTTAATGCAGACAGGACCTTCTAATTACGGTGGTCTTGAAAGGACTAAGAGCTTTTAAATTTAGAACACACCAAAGATATTTTTAACATCGACTCTTCTCTAACAAGGATAAATTAAAACCAACATTTTTATTCTGTTTTTCAAGTGAAAAAGTAGTTTTTCAGCTTCTTCAACCACTCCTGCCTTGTGTAAGTCCCTTGATTAAACCTGATCGTTTCCCACAAGAATATAGTCTCTTGTGAAATTAAAAGAGGTCAACAATCAGTGTTGGAAACACGCGATTGGTTCAGCGGGAGGTCCAGACGTGATCGATCAGATTCAATAATAATAAAATATCCACTTTTTAATTATAAATTTTGATTTGCCCCCTATTTTATTTATAGTAGTTGTAGTAATAAAAAATTTGGTGACTTTACTAATGTTCTTTGTCATAAAATACAGTCTAAAAGTTCTTTAGTATATGAATGACCCAATTTATTAAAGTTTCATCTACTGAAAGTAATAAAGTATTGATAAGAATGAATTTTTTGTTAAAGTTACGATTCTTTCGAATTCTCTAAAAAATTGATGAGTTAACTCTTAATAAACCGGACTTAAATTAATGATAATGATTTTATTAGCGATTTTTTATGGTTAAACCGGATTGTCTTGGTTAAACAAGTCGAAACAACAATTGGTGTCAATTGGAATAAATTCTGTAAGAACGGCATTTCGTTCACTACAGAAAATAGTAGAGTCTTGTAAGAATCTGGCTCTGTCCTGTTAGTATTACGTAAAGTATAAAAGAAATGACGTAATTTCCCGTTGCTTGTTTACCGATGTATCCGTTTTATACGTCATTATACTACTCGAGATGTCATAAATCATTTGATAAAAACAAGCAGAATGATTCAAATAGCGACCCAACCGCAGAGCTATATCAATAAAGATGCCCACGCTTAGCCATCTTATATCGGGTGAATCTGGAGCTTCTGCATAATACTCGATGCCATACAAATCCAACGTCCCACGCTTTTGTAACTTTATTAATTTAATACCAGCAAGTCAACAATTTAATTATGCAGCTGCAAACAGAAATTGTCTTCATCGGTAAACACCTGAGAGAACTAGCACTTTCTGACGATAAATGAGCAAGAGAATCCGCACGGTGTCATGTTTTCGGGATAATACAAGTCGATACATGCCTGTTAATAATTATTAGTTGGGAAGTTATAACAAGACTTGTTGCTTTGCAATCGTTGCTCAGGGATCGCTTACAATAATCATGATTAAAATGTTGCAACAGAAAATTATTCCTTAATGAGGAACACTGATCAAACTGGAATAAAAAACAGTTTGTACAATACACAAGCTAAAACTAAAGGCAGAATGTTTCATAAGATACTTAATCATTTTTTCCTTAATTTACTCATTTCAGCTGGCAATCTCAGTACAAAACTTAAACTTAAACCGTAGAATAACATGTCATATGTTTCAAAAATAACATAGTGGAAAAATGTTTTTAACACAAAATAAAAGTCTATTTACCTGATATTACAACAGCGTTCAAAGTTCAAAGAATTTCCTTTGCCTCTCAATAACTAATGAAATTAACACTTATTTAGTTTTACCTGGAATGGCATTTGCCGTAGGTGTAGGTGGTCCGTACCTGTGTCAGTGCGAAATAAAAAACAATTTACAAGTTAACAGACACAACAGCAGCCCCCGCATCTACATTAAATAAAGTACAAAGTAATCGAATGAACAATGATTTATCCAAAAGAACCAGCAAATTTGTTATTCGAATAATTAAAAAAAACACTATTTTATTGGATTATTGGAACGTACTCGTAGTTGTAATTAAAGTTATTAGAGATAAACATTTTTCACAAGCGAATCGCACATGTCAAGTTATTCGCATCAATATTTCATAAATATGTTCTAAATGCAATTGCAATAAAATATTTATGCGATGGAAAATCCTTTTATAAGTTTGACATTTATTTGTGACAATAAATTTTATCGAAACGTTCCAATATTAAATAAGTGGATGCTTTTCATAATTAACAAAACCTACAAGAAACAAAGAGTACAACTAAATGTTTGGACAAAATCTCGTTTTATTTTTAATTATCAAACTGGTTTTATTGTAACAACATTTTATTTATAATTTGCATGGATTCAAACTTATCCAATTTTCTAAACACTCTAAAGTGTTTTTTGTAATTTATTGCCTAATTTTTAGTCAATTATCAGAAAAAAATATACAGGGTCACTAAAAAGTATGGATACACCTAATATTTTCAGAACGGTTCAACAGTGCACGTTGAAACTTGGGGTGCAGTTAAATGCGTTTAAATTCTATCATCTGAGATTTTTTTAATTTTCTAACGTTATTTATTTTGAAAATACAAGGCTAACTTGATTTTTTTAATGGCACGAAAGGTTAAAATTAATGATAATGAGCATTTTTTTCTGAATTTAGTGATGTAACATATTCCCTAAATATTCACTAAAAGACAAAAAAAAATAAAATAAAAATTCAAAAATTTTATTCTGGCTTTCTGCAAAAGTAAAACTAAGTTAGCTTTGAAAATACTGTCATTAGTGATCTGTCACTTGTATATTAGCCAAAAATTAAACTTGGGTGCAATAATTAGTTTAACAATGGTACATTTAAATGAAACTGAGTGTACAGAAATTCTCATAATGGTTGGTTATGGCGACAGAAAGCCAAGAAGTCAATGGAAAATCATTTTGAGCAACATCTTTTGTAGCATAAAAAACATGTATTTCGTGTTTTGCTTTTTTTATTAAAATGTGTTCTTTTTTAGTTAAAAGTGTTATTTTAACAATTATTATTAACTTTTACTTATTTTTTGGTCAAAGAGCGGCAAAGAGCTAACGATTGATAAAATCGACATTTCCAAGACATTATACATTTTTGAAAATTTTATTAGTGCTTTTTAAAAATACTAAATTTCACCCTTCTTGCCATTTAAAAAAAATCGAGTTAGCCTTGTATCCTCATAACAAAAAAAGATAAAAATTTGATAAACACCTAAAACGATAGAATTTACTGGGTGCTCAAAAAATGGCGCACCAACTCAATGGTGTGTGGTAGAGAATTGCTTACATATAAAGGTAAAAATAGTGAAAAAATTCTTTGTATTAAAATTATTGATAAATAACAAATTTTAAATAAATGATATGTGACAATGTTGTCTAAGAGTCGTGATCGCAGTAGAATTTGATCAATAATAAAAATAAATTAAGATTTTTTTGATAACTTTTATTTTTTTTTAATTCAAAAAACTGCTAAAATTTTATAGTAAATTTAAAAATAATTATTCACCGTTTTGTTAGGGAACGATTACTTAGTGTGACACATAAAAACATTAAAAAATAATGAAAACTGAAGAAGTTAACAAAATAAGTTTGTAGCTCGATATTTTTTAAAATATGACTAGGAATTTTTTCAAGATTTTTCCCGTAATCTACACATGCTTCTCAACAACGTACCATGGAGTTGGTGCGCCACTTTTTAAGCAACCTGTATATACTTTTAAGCTTATACTAAATTTCAATAAGTTTTGATGAAAAGTTTTTAAAATATTTAACTGTATCCATACTTTATAGCGACCTGTATATAAATGATAAAATTTACCCACTTGTGCTTGATGGCAACTAAATGTATGGACGCTAAGAAATTTAACTGCAAAATGGGCTTTGACCATCAAGTCAAGTCAAACAGATGGATAAAAAACAGAACTTGGTTTTTATAGGGTAGACATAAATGAATAACAAAATGTTACATTCCATAATAATGATTTTAACTCGGCAAAAAAAACATTACTCACTTCTGCTCAAAAAGGGGAGAACTCTGTGGCAGTGTGGCAGTTAGTTAGTGGCAGTGGACTGCCATGACTAGAACCATGACTGGAAAAACGTCATATTTAGTGATGAATCGTTATCCTAGGGATGAATGTATGCGTTGGAGATTATGAGATTCTCGAAGACGAGTAATAAGAAATAAAGAAGAAATCACAAAAACTGTGTCAAAAGTACGGTTAAAGCCAAAAAACAAACGGTATGGAGATATATGTTTGCAAAGGGTCTTGAGCAATTTGAGTTCATAGATGGGACAGTAAACACCATAAAATATATTTTGCAAAAACGTTTATTAATCACCGACTGAAAGATTATGTCCCGAAGGTACTTTTATTAAAAAAAAATTATGCTTCTCGTCACACAGCAAAACTTTTGAAATAATCATTCAGTAATTCTGACATTAATGTTATGTCTTGGCCAGAAGAAATAGCCCTGATTTAAATATCATTGTCTTTTTGGCACAAAATGGAAAGTTACCTTAGAAATTTTCCTCAATGGTTATTGAAAGATTTAAAAAATAAAATAGAACATGTTTGGAACAATCAAATGTTGAAAGTATGCCAGCGGTAACTAGAGTCGTCATTAATGATATCTTTATCACAAATTACTGAAAAGTATTTCTTTTTTTGTCCAAACAATTAGTTGTCAGATATCATTCCTGTTCTTTTTGTTTTAATTTTATGTTAAATATTAAGTGCTTTAAAGTAGTTTTTAAATAGGTCATAAGTTACAAAATAAACATACTTCTTCAATTTATACTTGTTTTTTTTCTAATAAATAAACATTCATTAGCATGACATTTAGTTGTTGAGGCTTCTAATTTGTTCTAGACATTCCAGAAATAATCAGAAATAGCTGCAGCCGTGAAATCCGGTGACAAGTTTAAGCCTCGAAAAAGATAACACTATTATTAAACGTGGTGATTCATAGAATTTCATGTGATTGTGTGTGTACCGAGATGTAATGGAGCGGCAACTAAATCAAAGAGACTTCTTATCGCATCCTAGTGTCCAAGAATAGACCGACCAGATGGAGGTGTACGTGAGCCAGGATTTGCATTTAGATTAGACTAATCTGACAAAATACGGCGTTCCAACTGGACTTAGTCCTTATTCTATTAGTCAAACATATGCGGCACATACACTATCTATAATTGAATAGGTCTGAGTAATTGCCACTGCAATATGCTACCCGGTTATATTGTTCAATATTAAGTCATTACAGTTTACGATACACCTGGTTAACACTGATTCGACTTGTTGATAACGAACACAATAACTCGTGTGACTATGCTTTTTAAGTCAGTGGCGATTGTTAAAAATTGCAAATAAAAAGCCCGATTTCTCATAAATACACGAATATGTAAAATAAACAAAATCGTTGTTTATTTTCGATCTCTTGAGCCCCCCGGTTGTAAATTTTAAAACGATTTCTTAATTCAGGTTGCCATAAATGGGGATGTAAACTTGATGAGGGCATGAAGACCGGAACTGGGTCATCCTGGGGGAGGTCGCGGGTTTGGGTCAAGGCCATTACAGCTTTAATACCGGTTGCGCACACGTGTCTGAATATTTCAGAAAAAATACGGCAGATATCGTTTTTTCCTTCTAAACAAGATAGACATAAAAATAGAAATGTCGTGTCTCTGAATTTAATTGTTCCACCACAACGAATGGAAGCGACGAGAACGTACTAACCCGGCGCATCCACCAAAAGCTAAATTGAGTTGCTTTAATTAAAATTTAATTTGCATATATGGGTGTGAGGGTTTATAATTTTGATTTAAGAAAATAATAATGGTTAAAGCGGTACCATTTAGCTAATATTAGGGATGAGTTAAGGTTATATTACACGACCTGTAACTATTTTATTGATCCACTTCTGACATTTATAGTGGCCGATGTTTATTCCAGAATATGCCTCATTAGCCATTAGTTATCAAGCATATAAAAATAACAAAACTAATTAGCTAAGCACCAAAATCTAATTTTAAATAAAGCTACGACGGGGTAAAGGACAAGTTGGGACGTTTATTAAAAAATTAGTTAAGTGAAGTGAAGTTTTTTCGTCTCGCGAAGCATACGCACCAAACGAACCGACCCGAAATCTTGTAGGAAAACCTAATTTGGCGGTGATAAAAAATAGAATTGAATCAGGCCGGTCCCTAATCTTGAAATCAAGTCCGCGTTGTCCAGTCCCGAAAAAACATTGCCCCTTTTTATTTTCTTTCCGGTGGTGTAAATGAAAAGGGGCTATGGAGCATCCGCTGACGCAAACAGCGAGTGGCTGTGCACGAGGGTGGTTCTTCAAGGGGGTGATTTAGTGAGGGAATTGTTCGAAAGTCGCCGAATTTCCGCGCGTGGGCGCGATAAGGAATGCAGCACAGCAAACGATCATTTTTGCATTTAGGGTTGTGATTACAAGTTCGACCGTAGTAAATATCAATTTACCTTGGAGCAATTATTGTTCCTTGCGTTGTGTAGGCAAAAGCTCATTTTCCTCGGTGCTTGCCGCAAAATTATGAGTAAGATAATTGCTTCTCCTGGGTAAATAAATAACACCTCGCCACATCTAAATCTTTAGATAGTTGGTCGAAAACCCACGCGAAAAATTTAAGAGGCACCCTTTCGGCGGACTAGGTGTATTGAGGAAATCAATTAAATTATTACTACAAGCGCAGAGTTTGAGCATCAGTTCCTGTTGATATTTTCGAGACTGCTGGAGGGAGAAGTCTAACAACAACTTTAATAATTAATTACAGATCGGTTCGGATATTCGACATTTCATTGACAAATTTATGTATTTATGAAAGTATTTGACGTGGTATTTGACTGCGACTGTTGCGTGCGCCTTGAAATGTACACAATCAAATTAACGACACTTTGCAAGAAATTGGTAATTAAACGTGGCTAAAAATACCTTGTCGATAATTTTATCTCTTCATTCTCATTCACATTTGTAGCAGAAAACATAATCACAAAAATAAGACACTGAAACATAAAACTGCCCCATAAATTACTATTTAACATAAATCTATAACTCTCTTTGTAAAACAAGTTTTTGTTACTAATACGATATACCGATTCAAACTCGATCATAAATCTTAAGCAAACAAAATGTACAATACAGAATTTGCTCCCAATTCATGCAAAGAGTTGCAAATGATAATTGCTTGTTAACTTCCTTTTCGCAGTATTATCTTCACAAACAACTACTAAATGAAATACAATCATTTAATGAAATGTTTTAATTAATATTTTACAAATAAATTATGCGCTCACAGCAAAAACACGTCAGAAGACAGTTTACAAACAAAGTACATATGATCGCATACATTATGCAGATACGAAACAGCGACTATACATTATTTTTCGACACCTGTTGGAAATCAATTGTTCTCGAACAATAAATATTTGTGTAGTGTCACACTTTGTTTCATTTGTAATGCATTGTAATTCACTTTTTGTTTCAAGCAAGTTAAAATTCAGGCGCTCTAGCACTAACCCAAATTTCTTATTTAAAAAATGTGAACAGATGAACGTACGTTAATAACAGTTATTAATAATAATAGTACTTTTTCTTCATCGCACCAACTTTAACATCTGTCACAAAATTAACTGTTGATTAAATGCCATTAAAACAGTAGATAGAAATTGGATAATAATCCATTATAGGTCATTCAGAAGTGATAAAATGTATTGTGAGTCGGTGGTGTTTTCTGTAAAAAATCGTATTATATCCTGAAATGTTTTGTTTATTTATTTGCCGTCAAAAATAAAAACCGTATAAATTGAAAAAATGAAGTAACCAAAGCCAAAACACATTTATTTCCTCTTTATTCCTAAACCTATTGTTTGTCAAATTAGTTACATAAAGAAATGTCTTGACAAACGAGCTTTTTGTAGCGTCTCTGAATAGAACGGACTGAATTATTAAAACCCACTAAAACCCATTTTGTAAAAACCCATAATTGTTTAGTCAATAATAAGACCAGCATTTCCATGTGGATCGTCCAGAGAAAGTTTTGTTCAAACAAATTACACAAAGTGAGAAACTGACGTCATGCAGGGAAACAAGATGCCTCATCCTGTCAGCGCCTATGATCCTCAGGTTAGTGTTGCGTTATTTATAACTATCTCCACGTTTACAGCTCATAAATGCTTAAAGCTCGGTTCGGTTAAAATAGACAGTAATAATCCCTTGTAAGTATCCACGCAATGAGTCAGAACGAGCAAGAGATGACATCTCTACGGTCATTCAGTTTTACGGATTGTTGGATAAAGCAGACGCTTGAACTTTGTTTGATATTTTATGAAAAAATTAATATTGAACAGCGTCATCAATGTTATTTCGCTCTAATGCTTCAGCTAATGGGTTTTTTATCATGCTTCCCGACTTTGTAGTTTATTACCCTTTTTAATCAGACCTTCCTGCAATATAAAAATTGTCTCACTTTCGAAAAGTCCAGATTTTATATAAAATTTAAATTATCATCTGGATTCCGCTTGATCAGTGCGCGCCGTGGAAATAAACCGATTTCGAGCTCTGATTTGACTGAGACAGGAGACAATATAATCTTACAGGCAATGTAATTATTTTACGTCTTTGAAGTCGCAATCCTCGCAAAAAAGACATCTTAAGCCCGACACTCGAAGATTCAGGCGGTGATGATATTCCCTTTGAGACTCGAATCCTCAAAAATTTACAAAAAGACACTTTTTCTCAACGAGACTAAGGTCATTGTAGGGATGTTCCGTCCGGGCTGGAACGCCTGGTTAGGATGCGGAAGCGCAAAAGCCCGATTCTATTTTTAGCTCGCCATAAAGCTTTCTCTCACCCTTGGGTCCGCGAAGTGTGCCGACTTGAAACGAAGCCGTGATTACGTCATGCTATAATATTTCTCCTGGACGCTCTAAATCCTGCTACCTATGCCATAAATCCTGAAGGTCCTGCGAGCATCTTGCTGTCCTGTTTCTTCACTCCACTAAACTCGAAGCGCTCGAATACGTGGCCCAAAGATTAAACACAAAAGAGTTGACGCGGTTTATTGTCGCATTCATTTTCATAGACGTTCACTATTGTTTATGGCGAGATGCGGAACGAATAACAATATTACCGCCACTGGACGATTGATAAAGCTGTCAATTCTCCAACAAATTAAAGATATAAACTAAAAATTAGTTTTAATAATTGAAAAATTGTTTTTTAACTTATTTTTATGGCTGAAATACTGACAAAACTGTCCACGTATACTGGTACATGATAAAAAAGTTGTTATTATTAATTACGCCCACATGTGTTGCCTTTACGATTGCCAAATTTTAACTTTTATTTATTTTCAAAAAGCTACTAATTGATTTGTGTTATCACAGTCGGCCAATTATTGCTCTGTGTTTTTGAAAAAAAACTAATTAAATAAATGTCAAAAAAACTGGTCGGTAATTAATTTCGTTCTAAAATTGTGAACAATGAATCTTTCTCTCCTTTCAGACTCATGGTGACCATGAAATGAAAGTCGCTCTTGCAAACACATTGATATATAGTTGTTCAAGTAGGAGTTACCATTTATTAAACTCAAGTTCTTGAGTTAATTGTAACTAAACACGATTAACATTAATTTTAATTAGGTTTCCAACTTTTAGATTTATCCACTTTCCACACAAACAATTTTTAGAAACACTGTTATGCATATTTCTGGGAATAGGCAACAATTAAATATCCATTGTAATAATTCCTTATTCAAATAAATTACAAATAATACCAGACTATCAGTTTAAAAGTTGAGTTGTTTCACGCAATGTAACTCGTTATTATCATTGTATTAAAAATAGTAATAACTAGAACTAAATTATATTGTACAATGCTGTAACATTTGTTTAGTAAACATTTAAAATGTTTTGTATACAAAAACTTAAAACATAAAGTTCTTCAAGTGACACCCTGTGTGTAAGAGCAAATTTTATTTATAGAGTTGTCGCATTCCACAATTAACTTAGAAGTATGTGAAGGTCGATACGTAAGTATAAATAAGACGAATGTTTGGCATTTCGTCGAATGTTGCCATTCCACACCAAAGCATGAACAAAATTTTATGAAATAATTACAACAAAGTAAAGCGTTAATTAAACGAGACCATGACTTCAAGCTCCAACGCGCAAACTAGAATAACTAGTAGAGTTCACATATTAGCGTGGTTAATAATGACTTTGTTTATATAGGTACGAAATTTAAATATCACTGTTAACATTTAATGACTAACGCCTACGCCTGAATGTTGCACAAAACTTTCAAATAATTAAAATTGTTTAGTCTAAAAGTAGTAGACTGTTGAGTAAAAATAGCATGACATTGTCATGTCAAGAGACACGAGCTATTACAAGTCCTCATAGTAAATAAGTTAATTGAAGGAAAGAGCTGAAACATGTATCGATTTTAATCATAATTTAAATATTTGTTCATTTACCGCATTATCGTACCTAATCCAAGTCAAATAAAAATTCAAAACACAACTTCCCAACTCAAAGTTTAACCAGTGAGCTGAAAACACGACAAGATTATTAACCGCATTGATTCATAAAAACTTCAGCCTTATCGAACTTGTGGTCCTAGCAGTCACGTTCTTTTTTTAACCCATCATCAATATTCATGAACCCTAACGTTAAAAATGTCTATCGAACATTTCCTAATTAATTAACTGATTAAATTGCTATTAATTAATTTGGCGGTGACGAAAACGCTTGAAAGTTTATTTTTAACTTAACTTTTTGAACATTTATGTGATGACATTACACATTCTACAGCAGTTTTAAAATTGGTTTGATTCTAAACTAAAACAAAATTACACTGTATACGAGTATATTCCGGAGAACAGCCAATATTTTCTTTGCTTTTGCTATATGTTGTATGCTTTTATTAAGTGTAGAAGCACTTTGTGCACCTGTCTTTGCTGGATATAATGCAAATTAGGTACATGAACAGTATTTAAACGCGAGGTAAGATTATAATATGTAAATTTATAAATGGTAAACATAATGTGAATATTTAGCATTTGATGTAGCTAACTCAGCAAGTTAATGACACTGCTGGGAGTATTTTGTATAGAAAGTTAATTGCTGCAATAATAAACTTAAAAGTTTAAAATAAATCCTGTCAAATCTTGTTGAAAACTATTGAAATAAAATTACAAAAAGAAGAAATACTCAATCTCTCTTGACTTAAAAATTTTAAAGTTAATGTTTAAGTTTAAAGAAGTTAACCAAATTTAAAAAATGTATACACAGTCAGTTACTTATACAAGAAGTGTGATTGTGGCTTTGATATTTTTTTACTTATATTTAGTTATCATTGTACTGATTAGTATAACAGTCATTTGTAGTCACAAGAAGAAGACTTGCTTCTAATCAAACACTTAAACTTAACTTGTACAAAACACTGTTAGAATTTTAACTAATCTAGCTGAAGGGCGTCAACTTTATATTGTTTTCATAGTGTATCAGGCAACTAAAGATAATCAAAAACTTCTGCATCAAAATATCTATTTATTAAAACTGTTTGGTGTGTGATTATGTTATATGACCTTAATAACCTTAATAACTGCCGTTTGTTTTAATAAAAAAATATCTGGAAAAATCTATCACGTGTCTAAGAACATCAAAGTGAGCAACTAATTTCGCCCCCCGAATACTGATGACTCAATTTAAGAGGATAAATAACGTAGTAATAAAGAAAAAATGTGCCTACCCTTCTTGCAAAGATGATACCAGTTATTGTCTGATAATGCGTCACCATTTATCATTCTTCCAAATACAGTTCTCTCAAAAAGTGTTTCGCTTTTCGACAATGACGAGATAATACAACAAAGCGGACGTTAAAGTGTTGATAAATATTTAACTAAAATGTCATCTAATGCCAATTCAGCTCCATCCGAATTTGTTTGAAGAGAGTCGTATGTAGCTTTATTTCAAGAACTTGCAAATTAAACAATGTTGTTTCTCCACGAAAATCGTTCAAGAAGCGAGGAGCGGATCCAATTCGGTCTCGTGTTTCTTCATGAAGAGCTTTCAACTCCGGCATTCCATTCGATAAATCAAAAGCGGGGCGAAAGCTAACCCCGCCGCAAAGACACGGTGCGTGTTTCAAAAGCGAGACACTTTTTCTCGACTTATGAAAGCGCCCTATTTCACACAAACGCAACGGCTTAACAATTAGAAAATATTTTAAAGATTGTTCATTCACGAAAGCTTTTTATTTAGTTAACTAGCAGTTACCCGCGACTTCGTCCGCGTAAATTTTAATTCAGACTGATTTATCATCTAGTTGATGATGGAATTCCTTGTTCCAATGCTTATTGTAGTTTCTGAATGTTGTAATTAATTAATAATTAAACCTTTTTCTCTTTTTTGTATGAATAGGTAAAGTTATTTTAATTTTTTTTTAACTTCAGGCACACCAACAACCGAGTTATTTAGACAAAGCGGCACAGCGCATTAGAATTACAGAGTTGATGAACATCTATTTTTGAACAAAGAGAGTATTTGAAATTATCGTACAATGATTTTTTATTTTGACAAATGATTTTTGCGATTATTTTTGATCATTTTTTGTTATTGTTCTTTTCTGCGTTATTTGAGTAGAATTGTGACTTATACCTATTAGAATTCACCAACGGCGTTTACAAAGACATTCTGAACAGTGTACAAACTTTGATTTCAAATGGAGATGGTGAATTTATGCTCTTTATGTATGAGTTTTATGATTTCGCTAACTCAAACCAATGCGGGACTTTTTTTAATATAATTAAATAATGCAATTTTTCTCAGAGATACACTTTCCCGCAAAATTCAAAAAATACGTATTAACAAAAATTGTAAGTTTTATGAGTGTTGAAATAGATTGCTACCAAACAATTGTGGAATCTGCGGCCCACTTCTGTTTATCTGCCCCTTTAAGATTGGCGCTTTAAAAAAAGCTATCTTCTTTATTACTAACATCAGATTTTCAATCATGTTACTTTTATTCTTATATACAGGATGTTCCGTCTAAACCCCACATTAGAAGTATTGAAAGTTCTAATAAAGATATTTATCCGAGAGTTGGTACTCAGGCATAATCTGTTGAGTTATGTTCAATGAAAATATTTTCAAGATGGCAGCACTTCCGGTTATACCGGAAGTCGCTATTAAATTTCTTATTTTAAATGGAATGCTATATTTTTTAATGCGTTTTTGAATTATTAGAGTTATTTTAAGGTAGTTTTCATAAGCTGTTCCTATACCTAAATTTAGCTGTTTACGAAATATTTATGGTTTTTAAAATTTTTTTGGATTTGCACCTTCCAGTTCAAAAGTCGCTAACTCTGCGATTTTTAAAAATTTGGAAATATTTTTGAGCTCATTTGAAAGAGGAAGCCTAGATCTTTCCTTTGGTGTTTTCAAATTTCTAAAAAAGAATAACAAACTCCAAATATTTTAAATTAAGTTTGCAAAACTTTAAGCACCCATAACTAATTTTTTTCAAATGAAATGGCAAAAGTTTTATTTCACTAGATGGTAGAGAATTTAATTCTGCTTCGATCTGTGTTAACATTTATATTTTTCACTGCGTTTTTGGATTAGTTGAATTATTTTAAGGGAGTTTTTATTAGCTTTCCCTATACCCAAGTTTAACGGTTTTCGAGATATTTAGGATTTTTGAAAATCTTTGAATTTGCACCTGTCCCTTAAAAAATCGGTAACTCGCTTAGTTTTAGAAATTTCGAAATCATGTTTGAAGAATTGAAAGAGAAAGCCTATATCTGTTGTTCATTCTGATCAAAATTGGAATTGAAGTTAATAAACCCAAAAATTTTAAGGTTAAGTTTGGACAAGTATCCAAAACTTAATTTTTTCAAATGGAATGTCCCAATTTTTATTCTACTAGATGGAGGAGAATTTTTTTCTGCATCAATCTGTATTAGCATTCCCTATACCTATCTGTGATAATTTTCAAGTTATGTTGGTTTTTTTGCTATTGTAGGAAATTTCTTACTAACCACAGCTATTTTTGCATAGTTTGCCATAAAAACATTTCTGATTAAACTTAAACGACAAACTCTGTTCAAAATTGTGTTATCAGACTGTGAAAACAAAATAAATTCATTGGGTGTTGGTTTGAAAAACTTTAATTTCTCACCTTTTTTCATTCGTTTCCATGGCAACCTATGAGAAAAGGCCTACGGCTAATGAATTTCTCAATCCCAACAAAAAGGTATTGTAACTTGAAAACTATTAAACATATGTATAGGGAATGTTAACACAGATCGTAGCAGAATTAAATTCTCTACCATCTAGTGAAATAAAACTTTTGCCATTTCATTTGAAAAAAATTAGTTATGGGTGCTTAAAGTTTTGCAAACTTAATTTTAAAAATTTAGAGTTTGTTATTCTTTTTTAGAAATTTGAAAACACCAAAGGAAAGATCTAGGCTTCCTCTTTCAAATGAGCTCACAAATATTTCCAAATTTTTAAAAATCGCAGAGTTAGCGATTTTTGAACTGGAAGGTGCAAATCCAAAAAAAATTTAAAAACCATAAATATTTCGAAAACGGCTAAATTTAGCTATAGGAACAGCTTATGAAAACTACCTTAAAATAACTCTAATAATTCAAAAACGCATTAAAAAATATAGCATTCCATTTAAAACAAGGAAGTTGATAGCGACTTCCGGTATAACCGGAAGTGCTGCTATCTGGAGAATATTTTCATTGAGCAGGACCTAAAAGATTATGGTTGTACACAAATTTTCAGATGACTATGATTATTAGAACTCCCAATACTTCTAATGTGGGGTTTAGACAAAACAGCCTGTAGAATATCGCAACATATCTGTAAGCTTGTTACGACTGCAACCTGTGCGACTAATTAAATGGCAGGTTTTTTGATCAACACTAATGATCCTCTGATTTTTTTCTGCAAATTTGCAAATTTAATTAGGGTCGGCTTCAATAATACAGGCTGTAAATGAAATAAGTACATTAATTTTAACTGGGAATAGAACTCGTCAAGACAAACAATTTTTCCTAATAACTTTTTTTTCACAACGTTTTAGTTTTTGAGTTAAGATTATTTTAAAATCTTACACATTTTTCTTACACGCCACTGGAAGCAAAGTTACCTAGTCGACAAGATTACCGTTTGAAATGGTTACCTTGGTTGCGGCTATTATTTATTGTTACTTTTCTTTGTTGGAGCATTTCATAAAAGGCTCGTCAATTTGTAGGGGGAAAAAAATGATTTAAAAAAATGCGATTTTGAAAAAATGGTACATAGAGAAAGTGTTTGTCTTGATGAATTCTACCACTGGTTAAAGTTAATGTACTTATTTCGCTTACATCCTGTATAATTAAAAAAAAGTAGTTTTCGTCGTATCTTTTTTTCTTTGTTTGTTTGTGGTTAAAACTTCTAAGAACAATGCATACATCACATGTTAAAAGTAATGTCTCAATTTGGGGAACAGCCAGTGTAACTTAAAAATTTAGAAATTTTTATGCAGACTTTCATCCCCTACTTATCCCCATTACTTATATCCCCATTACGATCAGATTTCCAAAAACCTTAGAAATATCAATTTACACAAACATAACTATAAAAAAAATATGTTTAACCCTCTTGGGGATTAAATTTCCAAAAATCCTAAAACACGTGATTCTTAACCGAAAGCCCCAATATACCAATACATAGTACATTATAACAATTTTTTCATCTTTACAAATAATGGATTTTCATACAAATTTTGACACCTCATTTAACCAAAAACCCTAAAAACAAATGTTTCTTCGTTTCTAACTGAAAACCCAAATACCAATTCTCATGAATATAACTTCAAAAATAATGGATTTTAAATTTCAACCCTCTTTGGAGATGGAATTTCTAAAAATCATAAAACACGTTTCTTCATTTTTCAACGAAACTCCAAATGACAGTTTTTATGGATGTAAGTTCAAAAATAACGGAATTTTATATTTAACCCCCTTGGGGGTGGAACTTCCAACACTTAAAAGTACCAATTTGGTAATTGGTTAGATATAATTTTTGAAAATACGAATTTTTATTTAAATTTTAACATCCGATTTAACCCCCTTAGGGGTTAAATTTTAAAAAATTCTGTAACACGTGTTCCTTTATTTTTAACGTAAAGCCTAATGTACTGGATGCTGTCATGGACAGAGGTACTGCCATGGCAGTACCTAGAATGGTACTGCCATCATATGATTTTGACAATGACAGCGGCTTTTTGACCTTGAAAATTTTCCTTGTACAAATAGAATATATTGTCAAAAATGTATATTTTAGGTTAACTTTTGTGTCACCAAATTGTGACAGCATGTGACACTGACACTAAATCTTTCAAAACTTGTCACTTTTATGACATTTTTTCAAGGTCAAAAAGCCGTTGTTATTGTCATAATCATATGATGGCAGTACCTCTGTCCATGACAGCATCTAGTACCTTAGTAAAGCCCAAATACCAATTTTCCTGGATATAACATTAATATTTCTTTAAAAATGACAGATTTTTATTAAAACTTTCACACCTCATTTCACCCCTTTAGAAACTGATTTTCGAAAATTTCCTTCTTAGCGGAACTTTACACCCTCTAAGGAACGTCGTATCTTACAAACTTCATGTTTCTAAGTTCAATGGTTTAGGCTGTGCGTTGTCTGTCAGTCATTCAATCACGGATCTGTTTTATATATAGAGACTAAAATGAATCGCGCGATGATGAAGTGAGAAATCAAGCTACTAACTGAAAAACTGCAATGAATCTGGAATGTAAATCTAAAACGATCTGCGTTTTACATTTTGGTAGTAATTTTTTGCTGAATATTTATGACTCTGTAACGTGTATTTTAATTTATAAATTCCAATATTTTTGCATCGCTGCAATGTTCCAGGCTTATGTCTGTTTACCTTTTCTGGTATTAATTACAATTTTGTACGTACATATCTATGTGCGCAACTAAATGCTACATTTATTCCTTTAAAATGTAAAAATGTAAGAACTGCGGAAATTCTTTAAACGTGCAAAATACAGTTTGATTAGCTTCAAGTAACTAACCTACTGTAATAAAAGTGGGGATGTGACGTCACATCTAAAAAGCGTTTAAAAATAATAATAAAAAAGGAGCCACATTTTGAAAACCGGTACAAAAACAACATTTTTTTTTCTAAGGTGATGATGCTCCGAAACTCCCTAAATTAATTTAAAAAAATCGTTTGTAATAGAATTGTTTGGTGATTTGGCGGCTTTTTGTCGATCTGAGGGTGCCAAAAGCTGAGTCAGGCCGGTGCCGTCGTCGTCGGAATGTTGTGTTCGGTGTCGAGGAGCTTCGTTCGGCCGCATTGTGTGGGCGTCTAGCGCTGTAGCGTCATCGATCGACCGCTCCCACTTCCCCGACCTACCTGTGGATATCCAGATACCGCCACCACTCCACACTGTTGCGCGTCACTGGCGATGGTCTGCTGGTACACCTGCCTCTGCACCGCCACTGATGCTCATTACAAGTCTCTCTGCGAAATGAACTTGTTATTATAAACACGCTTTCGACGGAGACAACAATCGGAACCAAGTTGTGGAATTCGCACTTTGTCAACGTACAAAGAAATTTCTCAAGTTTGGGGGAGGAGCGGAACGGACGAGATTGTTGCGAATTTCTAACACGTTCAACTGTGTATTTATTTTTAGAAAATGGAGCATTTTTCTAAGTGATTTATCTACTGTTGGTTTGGTTTTCATTTTCCTCTTCCTCTTGCTCGTCCTGTGTTCAGCTCGCGAGTAATAAAGACACCACTGAATCCCGATCTCAATCATCGTAAAAGTTTCATTTCTGTGCAACAATTTCTTAATTAATTTAAAACTCGAAAACGCAAAAAAAATTAAAAAAATTATTGTAGATGGTACACAACACAAAGTTTATTAACGAAAACATTTACTTTTATGAAATTATTTGCATCAATACTCGTTATTGGAGAAGACTATGTATTATTAGTGTGGTGGTGGAAAAAAGAAGCGAAATAAACGTTTCATTTGTTATAGAAATGCACTAAATAATACTTAGTAGATTATGTTATTAGGAATAAAAGTGATACTGATACTGGTAATGCTAATCGTAGTGAGGCAAATAATTCAGCTGGGCCACATAAACTCACTTTTATTCCGAATAAGATATACCGACTATTTTATCCGCAAAGATACAGGAGGGGTTCTAATATAAGCCGGAATTTGTTTAATATAACTTTTTATTGAAACAAAATTTAAACAAAACTCTTAAAAATACTTTTCCGCACTGTGCCTCTATCTCTATTCAGTTTTGCCATCCCTTTGAACAAGGTAGCAGCTTTTTTGAACTTCATGTTATGTGATAAAACCTGGGTCCACCATTTGACTTCAGAATAAAATCAAAAAATTATGTATGGAGAAACTACGCTGGTTGTGTGACTTCAAATGGAAAAAAATTGGCTTCTGTATTTTGGGAGGTCAAGGGGGTTATGTGCCTGAATTTTGTGGAAGATAACCGTGCAATTAATCCCCTTTACTATTTTAAAACTATATCTGAGAAAATTAAGCCCTCATTTGAATCAAAAAGACGGGATCTTTCAGCCAGAAGTATGATTTGCTGCAAGAAAACGTCTGATTACACACAGCCCCTTTAACTGCAAAAAACCTTAAAAAAATTGCATTGGAGACTACTCCACCTCCCCCTTATAGCCCTGATACGTCACTTTGTAATCTTCATTTTTTTTAACTAACTAGGTACGTAAAGAAGCACTAAAGTTTAGATTTCACGATAACGATGAACTTGAAAAATTTGCACCTAACTTACTACACACTCATTCTTAATTAATTCTTAATAATACAAGGTGGCCCACTGAAACAGTCTACCCGAGTTTTTGATGTTTGGACTCAGACAATTGTCCAAATTTTTACCCACTTCTAACCAGAGGGTTCCTATAGACTATAAATTTCATGGCTATTTCGAACATAATTCAATAATTAAATAAAAAAACTGTAATTTTTAAAACGTAAATTCTTCCACCAAATAAAAAAATAACACTTAGCGTGAAGAGATTTTAATAGACTTTAAGATGACATCTTAATTAACCCCTGTTCCTATTAAAAAAAAATAACAAATAATGTTGTCCCTCTTTGGGAGCTCTAATACAAAGTAGAGATTTGAGTATCCCCCTTGAGTGTAAACGTTAAAAACTTTGGTGGACTGTTTTTAGTGGGCCAAGCTGTATATTTAATATTTTTCCTTTAATAGCAAACGATCGCTTCTTATCCGGTTTAGTGCGAAATAGTATCTGTTTCAAAACTATAAAAAAATAAATGTCACTTTCACAATTGTTTTTTTTTTCCTAATTAGTGGGTTTTCTTGGTCCTAAATTTGTCACTACAACACGAAACACAGAAAATTTTAATTTGTGATCTATTTGACCCAAAAAATGTGAGTGCTCTGTTGCTACGTCTTCTACAGGGTACAGAGTGCTCAAAAACTGGCGCACCAACTCAGTGGTACGTTGCTGAGAAGCATGTCTAGATTATGGGAGAAATCTTGGAAAAATTCGTAGTCATATTTTTAAAAATCTAGAGCTAAAAATTTATTTTTTTAACTTCTTCAGTTTTCATGATAATTTAAGGTTTGCAGGGATATCCAAATCTCAAACAAGTTTATAATTATTAGTGTTTTTGAATCAAGTTACAATTGAGAAATGTATTACTTGTTGCATTTAAAATTCGTCAGGGTCATAAAGTTATGTGAATCACCCTGTATTGTTGTTTCACACTAAGTAATCGTTTCCTAACAAAACGATACATAATTATTTTCAAATTTACTTTTAGACTTTAGCAGTTTTTTGAATTTAAATAAATTAAAATTCATCAAAATAATCACAATTTGAAGATGTGCCAACACTGGAAATTATTTCCTAGGAAACCATTTCAAAATTAATTTATTTTTATTGTTAATCAAATTCTATTGCGATCACGACTGTTAGACAACGTTGCTACATATCATTTGTTTAAAATTTGTTATTTATCAATAATTTTAATACAAAGCATTTTTTTACTATTTTTACCATTATATGTAAGCAATTCTCTACCACACACCATTGAGTTGGTGCGTCGGTTTTTGAGCACCCGGTATAATTTTGAAGCAGCAAACTTCAAGCATTGGTAAGAATTGGTAGATTTAGAAAGATAAAAATGCTAAGGCATAAAAGTTGAACTTTTCTCTGCGAGATTCAACAAAGTAATATTTACATTTAATTTAACACAATCACATTACACATGAATAAAATTTAACTTATTATGTTCTTTTCCAAATTGATATGCCAGGCCCTTGTCAGGATAGCGTCTTTGTCAGCTTCCCTAGGTTACGATCAATCAATTATCAATTATTTAGAACAACGTAACAGTGACACGAATTCACAAAGGCTCATGATTGAAGGTTTCTAAGATCGAAGACGACCTGACTCCGAAATTCTTCGTAAAAAGTATGTTTAAATACGCAAGATATTATTATGGCTGATTACCTATTGTGGCACTAGTTAAAACTTGCAGTTACAAATTTGTAAACTCGAATAACTTTAAACAAAAGTCAGAAGTTGCAAGTTTATTAAATTTCAAATAAAATAAATACGAGGGTTGAATACGCTTATTAATGATCTTGAATCACTATTGATTGTCTCGTATTTCCGGTTAAGTTCGTGTTGAATATATGTTTAACCAATTCCGCAAAATAAATGCTTTTTCACGTTGTAGGAAGTATTTTTTGTGCTTTTGTTCTAGATTTAAAGACGACAGAACGTTAGAAATCAAAATGAGTCAAAATAAGTTTAGTATTCTTCTTCAATTTAGACAAATCACCGCGTAAAATTAAAGAACGGCAGCTGTAACGAGTCCATTTCCGAAAACAAAGTCTTGCAATCAAATTAGGCAAATTTTCCCTGATTAGACAAAAGATGTAAAAATATCGTTCCGATGAAAAATAAAATCGTTATCATGTTCGAATTGATATCGCATGAATGTGGGTGAAAGCCATTCGTTTCCATTCTAGTGGAAAGTATCGTCTTGATTCGATCCTGTTGGGTTCGTACATAGGTACAATGTTTCGTAAAACGGAATCCTTATTGACGTCGGAATGTAAACACAGGAGTTAAGGGCAGGGAAATACACCGTGGGTCATCTAACCCACATTTCCTCTTTGACGCATAACAAACATAATAACGGTTAGGTTATTGCAGTTATGGATCTGTCGCACACCTTGACAATCGCTCGATACCCACAGGGACAAATACAAACTCGTTATTTTTATCACATACAATAATTGATTATTCCACAACTTGTCAAACGTCGAATTATCTCTTGTCGCAGCCAAACGTGGCACTAATACAAAGGGCCGTGATTGTGCACCAAAAAGATTTTAGCATTTGAGCGGGGATAAACTTTGACCTTTGCTTTATAATGAACATCGCAACTCCTATTGTCAGACATTTGTTTATCTAACTTGGAACGCATAGTTTCATCAAAATTTCCCACCGATCATAATCTACTTGAAATTCTACGCTATGGTTGGGTGAAATTCACAAAAGTGCGTTTCGCAACCCCTTCTTCACGTAATTCAAAATCGATAACCAATCACTTATTAATTTGATAAACACACCAACCAAAAATAATTTAATATATTTAAATTATCAGGAATGTCAGCGACAACGTTGTGACACTAATTCAATAGATTGTTTATTTGATTTGCTTCGCCCATTAACGACACCCACCAGAATTATTAATTGATAGTTTTTCCGTGTTACATGGGTCACTGCCTCGCAACACAATAGAAAAATACCCACGCAATGTAAGAATGTTCGTGAAATACTTAGGTCACAAATTACAACCGACAAAAAGAATTAATTTTTAAAGTTATTTCAACCAAGAAAATTGACATTTTTTCCATGTTGAGTTTAGTTTCTGCTCTCTCACAAAAACTTTTCTTTACATTTAATATATGGCAATTTACATCCAAAAGAAAAAACATGAAAAAACCGGTTTGAATTCGTTCTTCACTCGTGTTTCAAAACCGCCTTCAATTGCTTTCTCGGGTTTCACCCCCTTATTTTTTTGCCAAATTTTGAAAACTCATGGTTTGTCCTTTCCTGTTTTCAGTTTTTGATTTTGATTTGATCGAGTTATTCTCTTTTGCAATTTCTAAGCTCTGGTCATATTTTCCTAGAAATTAAAGTAAAATTTAAAGGGACGCACGTATTACGTGAATAAGACTACGCTGTAAGACGCTGTTACTTTCCTGTTTTCGCAAACCAATTTGAAACTTTCGCAGTATTCAGTAAGCATGTAAATTTCTAAACAAGTTAAATCTGCCACAAAAGCTCTGCCACTGTTGTGTTTAATTAATTAAAATATAATTATCATCGACGCAAATTTTCAGACGATTTGCGTGTGAGAGTACTGTAACGTGGCGTTTGTTGTTTTTTCAGTGTGGGCGGTTTTTGGATAATTCAAGCTTCGTTGAAAAGTTGCTGCGGGATATGCAAACACAAGGAGTCACCACGGATGATTTGAACTGTACACATAACATACATAAATCAGTCATAACAACGTTGCCAATAATAACCTGGCTGAAAATTATTTCAAGCCAAAATTAATGATCGGTAATTGTGTTTTTGTCTCGAATAATTTATTTATTTTCTGAAAGACGTTCACCTGTTGTTTTTCCTGCGGGCTATTTTCTCTCCAAAATCACGTTTTTTGAACTTGTTGCATTCCCAAGCAGCTCATAATCATCTGTTTATAAATCTAAATTAGTGCCACTGAATAAATTTAGAAAGGATCCAGCAAAATAACTTATTTTTGCCTGTGAAATAACCTATAATGACTCCTGAACTTATATAAATTTGATATGCGTCAGAGGCTTGAGCTCCTGAAATAAATCGAACTTGTCGCAAATGTAAACACAAAACTTGTAAAACTCTCTTGTAGGCATCAGGCACACATTACTCTTGTCTTTTGACAAACATTAGCCGCAGTGTTGCACAGAATGTGTTCTTCTTATAATTTTAGAAAGCTCTAACCTCTTGCAGCATTGTAACAGCGTTACATTCTTACAGCGTCTAATGGGCCAATTATCCAAGACTTGCTCCTTCACCCATTGTTACAATCAATTATCGCATCGAGCGTTGTGTTGTAACTTTTAGTCGTTGCTTAAGTCCAGTCCCAACCTAGACCAACTAAATTTAGCGTGCCATATAACAATAAACTTGCTAACACCCCAGCTTTGCACTTTCGGTTTCGAGCGCTGAAATTCGCTCCATCAGAGAGCAAAAACAGGAGACATATTTTAATAAAGTTGCTGCACTGAAGCTAGCGCAGATTAAAATAGAAGCGACCAGTCACGAAATAGAATTTTGGCACATTTTCCCGGGACTCCTTTCAGTCGGTGTTAAAGCTTTCCCGAATCATGAGCGGCCCCTTCAAAAGGAGACCGTCTCTTAAGGCCCTACCTAACGTAGGGTTTGTCAAATCGGACATATTACAAAGGAGACAGTCTTCAATCACCCTAAAACCGGTGACTGTTAACCAACAAGAAGTTCCCTGGGACGTCCTGGACAGATGTTTACTTCCAGTAGTTTTTTGTCATGCCGCCGCCATCATCGTCAGCACTGTATTCAATGCCCTGCACATATCGCAAGTGTCCACACTCACCCTATTCATTTTTTTCACCATCACTACCATTGCTGCGGTACTCTTCTATCACAATCTTAAGGTAAAAAACGCAAGAGCTTTTCAAATAAAAGATGCTGAGACGTATCAAAGAGCAATACAAATATTGACTTTGGCACCTGGATCACTATTAATTTTTGTTTATTTGCCTCCACATTGACACGAACTTTGGTAATTATATTTATAGCGTTTCCCTAACCATCAAACATAAAATTAGCCAATTTTTGCTTTCCTAATATTTACTTCCGTTTTCCGTCATTAGAATGCTTGATGTTCATTAATTTTAATAAGGCAACCTTTCCTCCGACTTTCGCCTGTAACGAGATCCTTGTTAAGGAACAATTTGGTCTTATAGGAATAGTAACTAATATCTCACTCAACTCTCGAAGAAAATTTTAAATAAGAAAAAGCACTCAGTGATTCAAATTTCACAATTTCGTCAAATTAAATAACAGAACTTCATTAAGGCTTCAAAACACCTCACATCATTCATGCCATCGACTGTAGTCTCATAAAATATTTTATTTATAGCTACCCGTCATTTAGAAGACGGGTGCACTTTTTCATCCCAACACTATTTTTCTTGCTTTATTCCAAGTACATATTAGAACCGACAGTTAAACAAAATCAACCTAGTCAGAAATAGAGGATAAATTTTCACGAACAAACATGCCTTTCAAATGTAGGATTCGTTCTGCATTTTTTTTTTTCGAAAACTCTTGAAAACGAAATAAAGTTTTAATTTAGAAGTGACTTTGCAAACATAATACTACCGACCTTAAGTTTCATCAAATAGCTGTTATGTAGAAGTTGTACGGAACATTTTGACTCAAACATTTAATAAGTAAAATAGAACAAATTTTCTCTTCTTTAAAGCCAAAAAATATTCAATTTTATCTGTACACCCGCTCCTAGTTTACATAACTAATAACTTAACACATTTTCTACAAGCACTAACTAAGCTTTACAAGATAAAAATTACATTATTTTTATAAATAAAGTTTAGATGTAATAAAAAAGCAAAACATTACACATCTACCTATCCGGTGACCTTGACCCATTTTACTCACTATAAAACATTCAAAATTTGCAAAGATAAAAATAAATTGTTCTCGATGTTTATAATAGAAGGTTATTTTTACTCAAACCAAAACAGCTTTCGAGTTATTATAGGTCGGCGATGTAGTTTCATTAATATAATTTTAATTACATAACACACAGAAGCAGCCCTTAAGCCAAACATAAAAACTATGACAACATAATCCTGCTCATCCAGTCAACAATATTATACCCAAACAACATGACTTTTTGTACTCTTTTGTTAAATTTTAATTAAAAATTATTTACATTAACAGGAATTCTGGATGAAAACAGCTAGTTTGCTGTGTCTGTCTAGTGGCCTATAATGCGAAATTTAAGCCTTTGAAATTTAAGCATTGAATTTTAAGAAGTATTTAATGAAATACTTCTTAAAATTCAATGCGAACGCATATGTTTTGTCTACATAAAAGAACTACATTTCAGAATAAGACGAGAATGGATTTATTGCAATAAATATAATTTTATACAACTTTAACGCAAATACGCAAATATCACCAGAAGAAATTCTGTGTAGATTCTAAAATAAAAAAATCCATTTGCAGCACGTGTGTTACTTTAGGTCACCCCAAACGTGTGGGTGTTTGAATAAACGAGAAAATATGTGCACATTATTTGACCTTATTTTAATTTCAAAGTGTGCCCACGTCGAAGAAATGAAAACGTTTGAAGCAATACAAAATCGAATGAAACACAAAAAATTTAAACGAATTCAAATGAATTCAACTTTTCTAACATATATTAATACTTAACACGGCGACAAATGCTAATGGAGATTTTTACAGCTGACAAACAAATTTTATTATTATTTTAGCTTTAAACATTTTTATGTTTGACGCATTGCCACTTTACATTTTAAATTCGTGCAGACGTAAGAAAGTGGACCAGAATATGTACCAAGATCACGTAACACTATCTTGTGTGATCAAAAAATTTACTCGTGTCGTAGTAGCAAATGTTCAAAGTTCCTCCTGGATTTTTCAGGTGACCGCAGCAGGAAAAGCCGTCCTGATAACCGGTTGCGACTCCCGGATTGGTAGCGCCCTCGCACGACATTTGGACGAACAAGGATTTACGGTTTTCGCAGGATTTCAGACCGCTTCAGGCAATCCTGTCGCTGAAGAACTGAAAGAGGAATGTTCAGGCCGATTGCACGTTTTGCAGCTAGATGTCTCTTCCGAAACGCAAATTCTGGCTGCTTCCTTGTATGCCGTTGAACATTTGCCCGATGGGGCGCCGGGACTTTGGGCCGTAATTCATGCAGCTTCATGGGTGGCCCTTGGAGAAATCGAATGGATACCCCCTCAGGTACTGTATTATGCAGTTACGATACAATCATCCGACATGATTATTATTAAATATCTCACGAGAGGAAAAAAAACAAAGTGCCACTTTAATATTGATAAAAGAACAAATGTTTTTTATCATATAAAAATCAGGGCTTTAGTAATAGCTACCTAATCTTAACAGAACGGTTGTAGATCACAATTTGAAGTGATATTCGTAACGGTACAAGGGTTTTCATTTTTACTAATCACTGAAATTAAAAAATACTTTTATCGTCGAGGCTTTTTTGCATCAAATTGTTCTACATTTAGGTGCGGTTTATTTAATGTTTATTACGTAAAATCGTGTTGTCTTAGTGTTGATAAACACGCCAGATTTTCCGAAATAAGTAGTCTACATCATCCAGTGACATTTCTTCAAAAAAAACAAAAACTTTTTTTGGTTAATTCAGAAATTAAGGAAAAATTTAAAAACCCGGAAAAAGGACAATTTTTATTGACAGGCGACATTTTTGTAGTATTTCGGAAATTACACTGCCCTACAACAGTTAAAGAGGTCTAATTATTATTATTTTAATATCCAACAAATTCTATCAATTTTCGAGCATTTTGGAATCTGAAATAAGTAAATAACAAACCCAGTTCTAGCACAAGTTCTCTACAAATGCCAGATATAGTTCTAAAAATTAAATTAAAAAACCTGAATGGTAATGTCACCAAAGGTGCACCAGTTTTTTAAATGTTTCCTTTATTTTATAAGATCTATTAAAAATTCACCCTGTATTTATTTAAGAAGTTTTTGTTTTCCAAAAAAACAACCATTTTTACACTTTTTTTCATAATATTATGTTGTCGCTGACTTTTTTCAAAGACATTTTTTTCTGTATTGTGTACTACTTAGGCTTTCTACCATTATTCAACGAGAATTTTCTATAATATAGTTTGAAACTATTAAAAACCTCTTAAAACTCATTAACTAAACAATTAAGAGCTTAAAAAATAAAAAAAATACGACAAAAAATAAAAAATCTGATCAATTAATTTTTTAAAATACAAGATGCTCAAAAAATGGCGCACCAACTCAGTGGTACGTTGTTGAGAAGCCTGTGTAGATTACGGGAAAAAATCTTGAAAAAATTCCTAAAGTCATTTTAAAAAATCTGGAACTACAAACTTATTTTGTTAACTTCTTCAATTTTCATTCTTTTTTAATGTTTTTATGTTTCACACTAGGTAATCGTTGCCTAACAAAACGCTGAATAATAATTTTTAAATTTACTATCAGACTTTAGCCGTTTTTTGAATTTAGAAAAATTAAAATTCATCAAAAAATCACAATGTTAGGCAACGATGCCTCATTTCATTTATTTAAAATTTGTTATTTATCAATAATTTTAATACAAAGAATTTGTTTTACTATTTTTACCTTTATATGTAAGCAGTTCTCTACCACACACCATTGAGTTGGTGCGCCACTTTTTGAGCACCCGGTAGAACCCGCCTATTTAGTAAGTATTTTTTGTAATCAAAATAAAGATATTTTTGCCGCCCCTAAAATTCTGCCGCACTGGGCTATAGTTCATTTAGTCCATATGAAAATATTCCATTGATATCACCAACCGATGATATCAATGGCATATTTTCATATAACTATAGAGTGCAGCCCAGCATTAACTTTCATTTTAATTAACAACGTTTTAAAATTAGCGTGACAATTAAGCGACAAATTTATGAAACGGTCAATACGTAATGGCTATCATTTCTGCTCCCTAGTTTTAATCGCATCAAAGCTACAAATGTATGTTAAATAACGAGTGGAATTGCACATTGTAAATACTCTTTGCTGCCACAGTGTGCTTTACTTTAATCCAAAACAGCTAAATACCACAATTTACCCGGTTTATTCAGTTTTGCAAATAGAAGAGCACACAATGAAGTATTTTCATCTCAACATGTTTACGTTAACGCTAAGTTAGACTGCTCAAATTATAAATCACTCTAGACCTTTCGTTCCATTTCTACAAACAGCAAGTTAAAAAATTTAAGGAACGTTTTTATCCCAAATACTGTTTACTAAATCCAGATACATTTAATTAATGTGAAAGCTGAAAAAATATCGAATTTCTGTTTTACGAATAAATATCTGTGTCGATGCCAAACCTAAATTGGCCAGAGATTAACATTTTTTACGCACAGCGATAATCTAACACATCTGAAAAATAATTCTGACAACTGTGCAATGATTTCTTGGCAGTGGAAATGCGGAGGAAGATAAAAACCAATTTAGAAATCATTGCACGAAAACATGTTTATGTTATGATTTTGGAGGAGCTTTTTATTAGCCAGAGGGATCTATTTTCATGTTACAAAAAATTTTCGAGATATGTAAAACCCCAAATACAAAAGGTCTCTATTAACTAACTTTGTCCCAATTAGCTCGATTCACTACCTTGGAAAATTTAACAATTACAAATGATTCCTGCATCTGAAAATACGAACCGAAGTTCAAATGCAAAAAGTTTTCGAGAAGCTTCCCTCGAAGTATTTTCGTTCAATATTTTCTGTATACTGTTTATCAGACTTTGTTGTACGAAATGTCGTAAATTTTCCGACGTTCTTAAAACTTCTCGCATTGGAGCAAGATTACACAAATCCGTTGTTTTCGCTCAATGTGTGGGTTATATCCTCGGAGAATAACACGTACAAATTGTTAATTTAGAAACAGATTTTGACTGATCTGGGTTTGATATTTATGTGTAATTAAAGCAGTAATAATTTGAGTAATACACATGACAAAACCTTTGAGCAAGAGCAAACGTAATAAAACATTTTCCTTTATTTTATAAATACTCATTACCGGTGTTAAACGCAACCCATTTCAACACTGAGCAGACACAAAAAATCTTCAAAGGTGGTACTTTTTAGTTTCATTTGTGAGGCAGAAATAAACTCACCTGCCGAGTTCTTATTGCGATAATATACCTTTGTGTATTCCTACGGAATAATTTTCAAAAAGGAAAGACCGTGGGCTTTGAAATGAAACCTTTCTCATATTTTGCTTCAAAACTCGAGGATCTTTTTAATATTATTCGACAACATACTGTTGTTGAAAGCTAAGCCACACTTCCTTTATTTTCAGTTCAATAATATTATCTGATTATCTCCCGAGGTTCTCTTTACGCGTATCGAGAGCCTTCCAACTGCTACTTTTTATTTTATTATTATTTTACAATATATGATATTACGAAACGTAGTATTGTACGACTAGTTTTTGCTAAAACGTTTTATCGCAATTTTACTCTAAAGCTAGAAACTATTTTTAGTTGCTTTGCGTTTGAGCAGCTTCATGAAAACTTATATCATTCTATAGTGTTGGCATTTAAAGTTCTTTCTATAATTAGAAAAACTTTAAATGTCAATATTCCACTAAACGGCAGTAATTGAAACATCTAGTTATGCAAACGTCGAATAATTTATTTTACGAAAATAAGAGGCGTACTTGACTTACATTTTAATGTAAAACATAAATGAGAATTTCTTCAAACATTAAAAAATAATAAGCAAAGAACTTGTGGACCACTACCGAGCTTCATTTTTACGATTTTTGAGAAACAAAGTATACTAGTGGACGAGCAGCTCAAAAACCCTTGTAAGTTGTAATTGCTGTAATGGTGGCAAATGCCTAATTAAATACTTCCACTACACTTCCATCGAAATCAGTTGATGCTAAACATACGCACAGAAGTGCTATTTATAACTACATATGTATTGAACAACCTCCTCCTCCATAAACCACTCAGGGCTGATCTCATCAATTCCCTTTACAACGCATCCACGTTTCCACGACTTCAATTTAAACAGCGACAAAGTTTCCATAATTCACTGAGCGCAATTTTTTCGTTAGGTTATCCGGAAAGCCACCGAAATTAACCTCTTAGGTCCCACAAGAGTGACCCAAATAATGCTGCCTCTCGTCCGTCGTGCTCGAGGACGCATAGTAATGATAACATCCGGCCTCTGCAAAGTAGCATCTCCTGTCAGAGGGATCCACTGCGGACTATTAGCCGCTATTGAAGCCCAAGCGGAATGTTTGCGGAAGGAACTGCGAAGCCGCGGCGTCGATGTGGTCGTCGTAGCACCTGGAGAATTCACCGCAGGCAACTCTTGGTTATCAGATCAGGTTATTTTGGAGCAAGCGAGGGATATGTGGGGGCAACTGTGCCAAGAGCAAAGGATCGAATACGGAAAGGATTACTTCGAAACTGCGATCAGGAGTTTGGAAACGAAATACACCAAATGTCAGGTTAGTGGAGAATTTCAGCCGGCTAATTAGTTACGACACGAGAGGATTAAACCCCGGGATTTATCGGACGGAAGTGTCAAAAATTTTAACATTGGGGTGAGATGCATTACGTGATTAAAAGCCGAATTACGTCGATGTCTGACGTCTCGGATAAAATCGCCTAATTATTATCGAAAACTATTAGTCACAATTAGTTGCGCCTTTGCTAAGTAGTGTGCAGTGCAGTCATTACTTTTAATTATCGGCAAAGCCAGTGAAGGCTTTAATAATTATTAATGCACCCAACTACGAGTAAACCACCACAATATTATACAATAATATCATCATAGGATGCCAGAGAAGCGAAAACTAACAACACTTGAATGATTTTTTTGTCATATTGAAGCTGTAAATTGTGTTGTTCTTCAATAAAACAAACTATTGAAAAATTGCAGCTTCCACCTACAGCTCACACTGTAGGAAAACAAAACAAACAAGAACTGTTGGTGTAGTTGCAGTTAATTTTTCATTTTTATTGATCGACACAATTTGATACACGTTCCTAGAATTTTCGTATACACGCCCTTCTTCAGGTATGTCATTTGTTACACAAGGAGGTAGGTACACTTAGAAAAGTTAAAAATGTCGTGTCCATAAACCGACACTCATTACTTGGGTCCTCCTACCCAACCACAGTTGTAAATTATCTGCGAGGAGAAAGTAATAAAGATGCATTTACATTGAGTTCCAACATCTGTTTATTTTAAATATCTAATGCCGATTTTAGAACGCGAATAATCACAATAATTAAATTTTAATTAGGGATTAATTCCGCGTTTGTCAATGCAGTCTAAATGACAACTTAACTGAGTTTAATCCAGAATTAAATTTAAATTCGCTTTTTGGAAACTGACCCTAATGAGGGTCATTAAAATTTAATCCACGATTAAACTAATTTAACATTACGTTACTATTTAAAATGCATTGACCAATGTCAGATTAATCGCGATTAAAACATGATTGCAATTAAAATGTTCTGTAAACCGGCTCTAAATATTATTAAAACAATAGTTTAATCAAAAGTATGAATCAAATGAATAATAATAATAATGATAATAATAGGCCTTTTTGAAGAAAAAATAAATAAAATAAATATGCAAATTCTGTGAGGCGAAGTCTAGCCGCAGGCTATTCAACTCAACCCCGAATAAATAAGAAAGAAATCAAAACATAGTGTCTATTATTTTATTCGTGTTGGCAGTAGATGTGTGAATAAAGTGTTGCAATAAATAAAAAAATAATAAACAAACAAAATAATAAAATCCTGTCAAAGGTTGTCTGTTACTTTCACCTAAAAGCCGAATATTAATAGTTCTTGAAATACAGACCACCTCCACCACTTTTACCTGGGAATCACAGTTTCGAAGAATCTTAATATTATATTAAAAAACAAGTTTCATAAGACCATTCTTGAAGCACGAATTCAGTTTCAAAAACGAGTGGCGTTAGTTGTTTACACTATTTTTTGTAATTGTGCCGTTTTTGCTGTTTTTAAACAAAAATTGTTATTTTAATCGATTTAGGGATTTTTGTGACGATTGGTAATGGCTCAATTTTGAAAGTGAAAAATTGATTTAAAATTTTTGTTTTGTCCACATTTTGTCAAAAAACTGAAGGTAATCTTGCATGAACGCCCCCTGAAATTTGTGAAATTGGTAAAATTACGGTCGCAAATTTGCTTCCTGCCAACCTAAAAATTTTCATAAAATGTTCCGTCAAATAATGACTATTATGACATCGCACTTGATGACGTTGCGTGCTTTAATATGTCTATTAGCTGTTTCAAAACTATAAAAACGCCAACATCGCATTTTATCGAATTATTTTTTTAAATAAGATTAATATAAGTGTAAAGTAGTTATTAATTATTAGATCTTTCATTGAAAGTACAAATTACATTAGCTATTATTTTTTTGAAGTGCATGAATATTTTATAACAGCTAATTTTGAGAGAAAATGCGACGTTGGCGTTTTTATAGTTTTGAAACAGTTTGTATTAAAGCATCAAAATGGCGGCAAATTACAAAAATTACGTTTTGAAAATACCACTCATATTAACGATTTAACCTTACTCTTTGTTATTTTTATCAACCTTCAGACTAAGTTTTCTTGGTTTTTGTAACATTGTATTGACACAAATTCATCTTAAAAAAAATGGTTTGCTACAATAATAATGTTGGCACCCATAGCACAATTCCTACTTCAACTAAAATTAAATCCTTATTTTAAAACAAGTACTACGTACTCGTAGAGTTTGATGGCGCATTTTTTGTATTTTTTTGTTCTTTTTTTTTAATTCTGACATATTAGAAAATTAAAATCGACCATATTTTGTTTAATATCTCCAAAACTACGAGACGCAGGACAAAAATAAAGACATACTTGGAATCCTCACACAATTTTACGTCCAATAGGCATACGTTTAAAACAAATTTTTAGTTGTAATTTTGGTGATTTTTTAATTGGCAAGTAGGTAAACAAAAATTTTGAAGTTATTTTATTCGGATTATTTGCATAATTTTCACTCGATTGCGACAAAATTTTGCTCAGAAATAGTCAAATAGATAATAAAGTCGTTTTAGGTCAATTTCTAGTTTTTATTTATTTTTTGGAAAATCAAAAAATTAAAATTTGTCATATTTTGTTTAATATGTTTCTTCAAAATTAAGAATCGTAGAACAAAAATAAAAACAAATTTGGAATCTTCAAATATTTTTACGTCAGTAACTAAATGGTTATTTTGGAAATCATTTCGATGTGGCGGTTTATTCGTCCATTCCGCACTGTATTCCCTAATAGTTTCATTCGAAATATTTTTATTTCTCAGCTATTATTTAAGTTTAACATACAGAAGGTGGTCCAGTACAAATAATTATTGCAAATCAAGCTTCCCTAGAAACCCCACTTGTAATGAATAAAAGGGCTTTTAGGTAAAGTTTGTCACATTTAATGTAGAATGTAATGCCACACGTAGAATGTTCGTTAAATGACAAAATAAAGCGTATTATTTTACAATCACGCAATTTTAAATACAGAATTTGCTTATTAATTCCATTTCACGCTTTAATTGAATTAAAACGTCAGCATACGTAAAAATTAATAACTAAGGAACGAAGAGAATATGAAAATTTTCATTAATAATTCCAGGTAGTAGAATAATACTCTCTTAACTTCAAGCGTACAATTCGTTTTAAAAAATGTGTAATTTATTAAAGTGGTGGTATGCTCTTATGAAAGAACTTTTCCTACTTTGTGACATACCCCAACGTGTTGAAAACCTGAATAATAACAGTCGTTAATAAATTTCGTCATTTTGGGCTGATTTGTTTGATTAACTAAAATAACAAACAGGAAATGTAGCCTTGACTCCTAACATCAAATTAAGACTATTGTTAGACCTTGTCTCAAAATGAGCATTGTGTTGAATTAAAAGCAATTGCTAAAATAACCGTTTCATCAATTTAAAAATATTGGCTCGTCTAGATTGGATTTTGATATCAAAAACTACGAGCGCGAACTACACAACGTTTGCTATGATGAAAATGGAAAATACATTTTTCAACACTGCTGTATTCGTATAAGTTGTAATTTTTTGTCAAATTGTAATTCCAGTTAGATGCTGTTGCCATCATATCTGCTTTTATCTTTAACGAGAAATCAGAAATTACGTTACGTGCTGACATTGTTACATTTGTGGTAAAAATAAAATGTTGGGAAACCTTTTGTGCATAAATATACATTTTAGTGACAAGTAAATGCGAAACATGTGCTCGTAGATGCCAACAAGTGTTTTATGGATGTTCTAAGACGTCCATTAAACTAAATATACATTTGCCGGTAGTGAAATAATCATAATTAATGAAGCTGCAATATCGACAATTTCTCGATGAAACTGGAGGGAAAACAAAGAATTCCTGCATGAAACCATTACTCCCCGACCTGTCAGCCATGTCCTGAATAATAAGTATCCGTGCACCTGTTCGCATGCAAAACAACGTCGACAATTTGCAAACCTCTGGGAGTCATGAACTTCACCAGACTTCTCCACTCTAATGGATTTATGTAAAATTTTAACCCTCATTGCGATCCCTCGGGAATAAAAAACTACCCTTTTAAATAGAGTCCTGGAAAGACTCATGTTATTATTTATTTTGTGTTCTGTTGTGCATTTGCGGATGCTCTTATGATGTATTATGATTGATATAGTGTTTATTCAATATATGAGGTGTTTATTTTACAAGATGTTTTATTTTTAATTTCAGGATGCCGATTTATCTCCAGTGCTTCGTGCCTTGACTGACTCAGTTATTCGCACGTTTCCTCTTCCGAGATACACTCCCGTTACTCGCAAAGAAAAAATCCAAGCTTTCATCGCCGACCACTTTCCGAGCTCGGTTTACGACATCGTCTACTCTTAAATTTCGACGAATGAAGAAAAATCAAGAGTTTATTTCATTTCATTTTTTTTACTTTATGGGTGCCATCGCGTTAGTTTATTTTCTAGGTAGAATAGCAAGTACAGTCCACTGTTGTGATTGTTTCGACTAAATCCATCCATCTCGTGGGATTTGAACCATGCTGACATTAATGGCTAGGACAGGGTTTTACATATAATTCAGCCGTTTATGTGATTTTCCTCTAATCAATAAATAATTTATACCGACCCAAGTGGTTGTTTTTGCTTAAAACATAAAACAAATTACAAAGTTTAATGGCGTTACAGTGGAAGGATTGAATTTTAATTATTCAGGACACTGTTAGCATGGATGGCACTTGACATATATGCTAGCGTCAGTAAATTTCGGTTGTACTTGATGGCGCATAAATACTTATTCATCAGAGAAGTAATTACCACGGTTGATTACAAGAGGCCTGCCGTCACGAGATTAACTCACATTAAAAGTTTCTCTTAATCCAAAAACTTCAACAGCAAAAGCGTTATTACCATCTTAATTATCCCACCCCCATAAACAAAATCACTGCTACACAAACCTTCAAACATGACCTAAACAAGATTTGGGGAAATAATTTCATTGCCTCCCTATTGTAAGCTTCTCAAGTTACGATACTTTACACAAAGACGTATTCGTACCTTAATTTAAGTAAGCCTCGGATTCAAATTTGGATCAATGCTGATAATGAATTCATATTCTAAGCATAAATAGCTAGTTTGGAAAACAGGCACGGTTTTGTTTAATTCACACAGAAAGGGTAAGTGCACATTTGTGAAGAATTAATTAAAGACTTCCAATTAAAGAAGTAGTGCCTCACAAGAAATGTTCTCTACGCATAAATTAAATTACAAATAAGTACTTTTGGAAGACTGGAAAAAAATTAGATGCCAAGCTTCAGACGCAGTTTCATATGGTAATGACATGAATGGGCTGTACAAAGAATTTTTACGTCTCGACATTAAGGTGTGAAAGCTGAAAGCTGCCCTTTGATATTTAACTGTGAAACGTAATAAGATTGTCTTTCAGTAAAATTTAGGAACAAAGAAAATTTCTGACATCTCTTAATTGTTTCAGAACCGGCGCATCCACCAATTGTGCTACAATATTTTTACAGCACAAGTTAAAATTAATAGTACTGCCTTACTGCAGTAAAGATAGTAACATTGTCCAAAGTCAAATATGCAGTTTAGAACACATTGTAAATCTAGCAGACGGTTGGAAAAAATTCTCGAAAGCATTGTTTTACGACAACATTGCATCGTAAAGCCTGCCGTAACTCACTTTTTCTTGTGTTTGTAATTCAATGGCAACATTTTTCTAGACATTACAGAATATAGTGCTTTTTTAGCAGTATTTGGTTTAAATAACATTTTCGTTTTTATATTCTGAATTTAAGGTCACGCCGCGAACGATTACATTCAAGTTACTCATCTTAAGAATTATTTATGAATGCGAAAGTATCTATTTGCACAAAAAGTTTTGCAAAGTTAGACGCTTTCTCCAAAAACTTCTATTTCGTTAAGACAAACTTGTTTATACTTGGAGGGTGGTACAAGATTTGAGCACATGACTTCAGATAACTCGTTCCACTTACGTCGCCGGAGCTTTATCACATCATTTTCGCTCGTTAATAAACAACGAGGAAACTTCTGTCAACAAAAACAATCTATTTTTTAAATAAATAATTTGGCGTTATTAAAGTACGTAATTTAACTTCTCTCTTGGAATTAGTTCATTAGATCTTGATGAGACAACGGTTTTATGCCACTGGTCTTCAGTCCACTTACCCTAGAGATGATTAAATCCAAAAGTTTGGTCCCTTGGTTGATAAAATAGACAACGGCCTCGGTAATAGCCGTTGTTTGAATATTAATAAAATATCTTAAGAAAAAATTAAAGTTTACAAAGAAATTTCAGCTCTCTTAAAGGTAGACATTCAAAATAATCGAGAAAATAATAAAAAAACGTAAATGCAGGGAATATTAAAACACCTCCTACCTTAACAACATAATCGTCCTGATTAAAGTTTGCAGTTGTGCATTCCTTTTTGTGAAAATTTAATCTTCCTCGCGCAAAGAAAATGAAATAAAGGAAATAGAGCGCTCCTAATAATTCTTCAGCACCGAATTAACTATTTAATAAATCCCATGATTTTGAGTGATCATTAACATTTATTTCCTCTAGAATAATAAAATTTGTAGTAACCCTGAAAAGTTGACTTTTTTAACAAAGCTGTTTCATAATTCCCCAAACAAATCAAATATTTACTACCCCGTCAGGTGTTTCCTATCCTTACAAACCGATTTCATTTTCCCTGTCCTTTTTAAAAACTGTTCTGGAGAAAATCCGGTATTTTTTCCTCCGACAGCAATTTCATTTTATTTTATTTGCGGATATAAATTGAGTTTGCCTCTTGCCTATTCAAAAAAAAAACTTTCATTAGAGAATTCATTTAACCCCATAACGAACTTTCCCGTCTGTCTCATAATACCGACAAACTAGAAGAGAATCACTTTTATTACGACAAAAAGTTAATTCGTCCGTCGGTGTATTACTGCTTCGCAGTTTTATTATTTAATTACGTCTGTTTCTTTTCATTCCTAAAATATACCACTGTGGACAATATAGCGTTATACAGACTTCACACGAAAAAATTAATTGTTTCATAATGTTTGAGCAAGGCAACGAAATGAGAAAAAATAAGCCCGAAAAAATATAACATGCTTTTAAGACCTGTAATGATTGTTGAATCCCTTTTTAATTGTACGTATACTCCCTGTCGGGTTTTTACAAACAAGGATTAACGGAAATATAAAACTTTGCCTCCCTAATAACAAAACACGTACTTTGTCTTCGTTTGTAACACTAAATTACTCATTTATCCTCTACTTTATACAAATTGTACTTTAATACATATACGTATATTAAAGGTTAATCATGTTATATGACTCCCGCAAGACTTGGTTAAATATTTCACATGACTGCTGTATTAATATGAGATAGTTCGTTGTTGTGTCTGGAAGGTCCAGAGAGATCAGGACCGGAATGCCAAATTTAGGTCCTGATTTTTTATATTTAACATAGTAAAAGCTTCGAAATGCTGACATAAGTAATTTTTGCTAAATTGTAACATACCGACGTTAAATCTACAGATAAATAGAAAGAAAGGCACCAACTAAATATGTGAAATAATACTCGAATAGGTACGTACCGTACGTAAATGGATAGGAGCATTCCAACGTAACTTCGTTCATTATTTTAACAAATAAAAAAGTGCTCACTTGCTCTGTACCAGGTATCTCAAGTCTCAAATTAAAGGGTAATATTTATAGTATCATCTTCTACATTTTATATATTTTTCTTAATGTTAGCTAAGCTCTAACCACGACTCCAACTTAAATGTGCTTTTTCAATTAAACAAATTATCTGAAAAAAGGTTAAGAAAGAATAGATCAACAGGTAAGTCACACTTTTAACACAAGTAATAGATAAAAATTAAATAAATAAGGTTTTGTTGCACAGTTAGGTCTAATTTACAAATGCAAACATACCTGCTATCCAGTTTTTAAATGTCATGGTAAGCCTTTTCATTCGATAGCCTTTTTTAAGAAAGCAATTCCAACAAACGAGAAGTCCTTTGATGTGAAATTCTACTAAGCTTCTAATTATGTGGAAACGTTGGTTCATCGCAGGCTTTTTCTTTCGTTTTCCACATGCTTTTCATATATGGCACTATTTAAATTTTTAATGAGTATTCTTTAGCTTCTTCTGCTGTTTTTATGACATTAAAAAAATGGAACTTTGTACGAGAACTTGAAATAATTTTAATGTTGTTTTTTAACATATTAAAATAAATCCCCCAAAAAAATCTAAGTGTCCTTTTTGGGGTGTTTTCGCCTGTTTGGATTAGTAGTTTCTTGTTTAGAAGATCTTGAATTTACTTCTAGAAATGTTAAGTAGTTTTCGTATAATCACTTTTTCAAGTATCATACAACACAATAAATTTGTTACAAGTTTGTAAATAAATAAGTCCAAACCACAAGATTGTTGGTTTTATTTTATTCGGAATAAATTCAACAATCGTGTGGTTTGGATTTATTATTTACAACCCTATATCAACATGCCACCATGGGTCCCACCAGAACAATAAATTTGGGTAAATTTGTTTTGCATGAACAAGTCAATTGAGACCTTAAAAGTGTAAATAAAAATAATGAAATACAGTGAAAAAATAGAGTTAAAAAACTTTTTTTTCATTCTAGACGAGAAACTTTTAATTAAGGCAAAACTGTGAGAGACGTCGGGAATACGAAAGGAAGACATTTCCTGACCAATTTCACACAAGATTTTGTGAAATTCTTTACCCTGCCAATCCTGCTATACGCATTGCAATTTTTTCCAACTGAAAAAGCGAAATAAAAGAAAAGTTCAGAAAATAAAACTTAAGGAATACCTTATCAAATTTCATTTACAATAATGTTCTCTCAAAATGCCTTCGATCAAAATTAAAACAAGTCTCAAAAAAATGTCAAACGCTCAAATGGAAGAAGTTGGTGTTAAGCCGTCCTAAGAATCTCACCATTTATCCTCGTCTATAAAACAACAAACAAATTCTGGCAAGGTGTATCACGTGAATCAATCAAAAAGTTGACTTTTATTAGTTATAAACCATTTTTCCTGCGTATCCGAGAAAATATTAAAAGATTAATTGCTTTCATTTATCTTTGTCAAATTTTTATTGTTACCATAACACAGCATTGATGAAACATAAATTTTAATTCATCGTTTTCATTAAATTAGCGCGTGATATTATTACGTAGGTATACGGGATGAAAAATAACACAAAATTCATATGTTTGTTATGGCATGGCTTATGTTTTATTTCGATAAATAGAGAAAATATCCGTTTGCTTCCTTGGGAACAAATAGAAAAAGAAACGGGTAAGTTCAATAAAAAATGCATCAAGTTATAGGTATTGGAATAGTATATTATGATACGAGTTTTATAAGACGCATTTTGTCGCACGCACGGAATTGGGGCACGACGAGCGCAGCGAGGAGTGCCATAATGGAGTAAGTGCGACAAAATGCCTTATAAACGAGATATCATACACTATTTTTTCTACTTTGCACCTTTTTTAACAAAAAAAATCAATTTCGAAATTTAGGGAATTTTGTGGCAGTTGACAGCATTTGCGTGGATCATGAAATTAAATTAATAATTTGGATCGTCATTAGTTTATTCGTAAAATGTATTCTGAAAGTGTCCAAGACGTTTTGCAATCTATCTGCCCCTCAACGAATACGGGCTTTTGTGGCAAATACGCTGAATTTGAACATTGGCCTAAGGAGAATGGGATCTCAAATTACTCACTTGCACTGGCTTTTGAAGTCATGTTTGTACACTACTCGAAAGGTGTTCGAAGGGACTACGTATCAGGGTTGGTACAAAAGCCTCTAAAGGTTCGAAATTGATTCATTTGATTAAATTATCACTTGAAACAGGTGACGATTGACACTGACACTTCTCTCAGATAATTGTCAAAAAACTAGGTTGCCATCATTTTCCAACTAAATTACCCTGGTTTTTAGTGTAATTATTATAGCACTCCGTTAGATATTACGAAACCCAAATGGCGTATCGTAATGACCTCAGTACGAAACAAAAGTAGAAAAAATTATTTTACTTTAATACAATCAAACAAAACAAAACTGTTTTTACTTTAGTACTCACTGGGTTCGTGTGTTGTGTGACGTTATTTTTATAGCATAAAACACAGACGAAATTTATATTAATTGGGATATCTGAGTGTTCCAAGTTGGAGTATTGCAAATTTACTGCACCTCCTCTTCCACATTTTGACATTGTTTCAAAAATTATGACGTCATTGGTTTTTGAAAGAAAAATGTTATACGTTACCTTAACTTTCTCTGTATATGGGATGTTCCAGATTTTAGTGCCAGTCAAAAAATACAAACTTCTACTTTCAGTTAACTTTCATAAAAACCATTGTGGTGCAAATGAATAACCTGTTACCATGACAACTCATATAAAAGTTAATCCTCAGAGTACGCTATTTGCACCACAATGGACACAAAGAAACTGCACGGCTAATAGTTGTCCAAAAGAAAAAAATATACAGGGATGTTTTTTTATTAGTATACATTGCCATATGTATATAGTTAAAAAAAACGAGTCATTTCATTGTTACTATGACGATTACGATTAGGCCGTAGGTCTAGGTGCAGGCAACCAATATTACAAAAACTTTAATATCCAAAAATAAAGAATAAACTTTGCTAAACAACAAAATAAATGTAATTAAATGACGCATCAAACCAAGGAAATATTAAATAATCAGAGAAAGTGCTAAAAAGGCCCTCCTTGCACTTCCAAACAATAGCTCTAGTCTGATACTTTGACCAGTATGGCACGAATAATACTTTTAACTTTATGTAACATCTGGGTACTATCTAGTATAAGTTTATTTACGAAATTTCTAGCCACCATAAAATTTTTACATCGGTCCCTAATTATTTCAATGAGTGCGGTTTAAATTTGTTAGATCTTGAGCTGCACTGGTGTATGGCATTTGAGGCTAATGATTTGGGTCTATTCCAGGCAAAAATTTGACCTTAGGGGTGTTATTTGCCTGTCCTGTGTGAATTGTAATTTTGGTTGCCTGCACCTAGGCTAACCTAGACCTACGGCCCAATCATAATAGTCATAGTAACAATGAAATTGACTCGGTTTTTTAACTGTATACATAGGGCAATGTATACTAATAAAAAAACATCCCTGTATAAGGAAAATGATAGAGTTTCTAACACGCTTCAATTTGATGCTTTAATGTTTATCTCAAATTTTCATGGTATGAGCGTGAAAAAAAAAACTAAATTAATGTTTCTTTTTCAAATTATTGCAATCGTTTTTTCTTATTTTTTAAGAGAGAATTTCGAAACTGAAATAGTAAAAAACATAAGGCGTTTTGAGCAATTGAAATTTGAATTTGGTTAAGATCAGATAAAAGTTTTAGCCGATAATTCACTTTTTTTTTATCTTTTTCCGAATTTTTCTTTTATTTGATAAGTTTCTTGGTATTTTTTTAGTCGAGTTAAAACTATTGAACTTTCCAAACCCTTTGTGTACTAATAACGAATAACAAATTGTTTATTAATGGCAAATAATTCATTCAAGAAACTCATTCGTAGTGAGCAAGTAAGTTATTGTTGGATACAACCAAAGTAAAACTTTTATGCGTACGTAAGTCATTCATAATCGGCGATATTTTCATTGGTAATTCGTTGATTAAATAATTCTTGCACACTGTTCATTTTATTAATTCGTGTCTAATTAAAGCAATAATTAGAATAAATGTCGGTGCTTGCCGGTGATTTTCAGGTTCAAGTTCGGCCCTGTGTTTCAATATTGATCGGGCAACATGACCGGAGTTGACCCTTTGTACGCCATGCGCACAGGCAACCAGTCATACAGTCATGCATTAGGGCGGCAACCACATTTCAAACAAAGAGTTCGTGCAGCACACACGACTCACTTTTTAAATGTAAACTTTGGTAAATACAATGGAAGATGCAAACATCCAACAAGGCAAGCCTTTCAAAATCACCGACTCGTCACGCGAGACCAGAAAGGGGGTCGTTGCCGCCAGCCTCGAAGACCTAACCTCCAAAGTCATCGAAAAACTCAACATTTCTGGTGATATTACTGTCGTCCTCGAAGCGGACGGAACTGAAATCGACGACGAGGAGTATTTCGCTACGCTTGAGCCGCACACCAGTCTTATGATCCTGAACGGGGGCCAGAAGTGGATGCCCCCGGCGCCCCCTTGCCGCCTTTCCACCGACCAGCCCGACGACGGCAAAGGCGGCGCCGAACTGGCCGGACTTGTCGGCAAACTCAAGCACAACTTATGCCACGTGTCGCTTTTAGGGGGCGCCGAATTGGAGCTGTTGAGTGACATGGATCCAGACTCTTTAGTTGACATCACCTTCCCGGATAAAATATTCCTCGAACAGCTGAAGGAGGCGTCCGGGAGGTTCTTGAGTGAGAAAAGACAAGCACAAGATGCCATGGATTTGCTAAGGCTGTACCAAGAGAAAGAGGCTGAGTCTGGGGAGACCAACTGATCCACGCTTAACGATGTATTGGAAATCCCGTTTTAAAAAATGTAAGTGCTTTTCTATGGACGTGTGCAGTGTTTTTTTCCTGTTTTGTAGGGCTGCCTCACACCCCAAGTATTTAAAAGACTGAATTGCCAATAAATTACTGTCCTGGCGTAACCCAATTGCTCAATCACTGCACGGCCACGTTCACATTAACACCAAGCAACGTTGGTTAACACAAATTCTAACATCGCAACAATAGGACTTTTTTCACCGAGGGCACGTCACATATACCCCACACATTGTAATCACCACTCCACCTATTATTCATGTTTGTATAAGTCTCTTATTAGTGAATTACGCATGTTACCCTAGCTGTGATACAACTCGTAGTACTCGACTTTTCAAATTAGTTCAATCCCTAATCAAAATTCACTAACAAGAGGAGCGTCTCATTCATAACTCATAGTTTTTGCTATAATATGAATTAATATAATCATATACTTGTACACATTTTAACAATAAATAAATTAGTTGTTAAACTCTGTTTTTTATTTAAATGGAAGCCATTCAATTTTAACGGACGGGACACTGCACAAATTATTAGATTTTAGATTTAATTATTAGAACAGTATCACCGGAAGTGAATTTGTCTTTATGGGAACTTAGTACCAGTGAAATTGTTTGCAACCTACAATTAGAGCCACATTTTTAAAATTTGGAATACGACCAGGAAAAAGAAATACAAATTGATGATGGACGGGACACAAAAAAGACCTCACATTTTTATCGTTGAACAATCGTTATAAAATTCTGTTAATTTAAAAGGCACTAATTCCAACAACTATTTTTGAAGTAAAAGGTGGAACCTGCTCAAACTTTAATTGAAACCACAAAACAAGAATAAGACTTCTGATTAATTTACTTTTTATTTACACATGACGGATGGGACAAAAAAAATCTTGTGTGAAAATAGGTCTAAAAAAAATATTCAGACAGATTTTAATAAAGACTAAAAATATTTAAATTAGACAGTGGAAATTAAAAATTCTTGGTTTTGTTTAACAATTTAAGAAATAAGAACATTATATGTTTGCGAGAACGGACGGGTCAAGAAAAGTTATAAAAATAAAAAAGTAATATTACTATCCAATTTACTTACCAATTTCCATTTTCTAAACTACCAGAAACTACAAAAATACTCTTCAAAAAATATTCAAGTTTAGTACGTCAGTATTTTATGTTATCGCCTACAAGGCAATGTATGTAAATTTTAGAATCCAATGAATTTCTTCAAATTAAATGATTATTCTCTCCCAAAAACTCTTGTCGCAAAATAAATTAAATATAAACCGAATCGTGTATTTTGAAAGAAACATTACTAAAATGGCTGATGGAAAACTGATAAATTCGACTAACAGTTTTTACAAATGAGAAGGAAAGTGTGTAGGTGGAAATGCAAAAATCTTTACAATAATTTATTAGTAGAGCAGATTACAAACTTAGATTACATAGCAGTACAAGAAGACAAAAGCTCTTACACTTATGAACATTCACCACCCAGGATCTATAACAGGGTACAGGGGGCCTTCTCCCTGAAGGGGTTGACGCGTTGGCTGGAAAATCCCACAAGGAGACAATCATCCTGCTCATGTTCGGTGATGTACTTGATAATATCGGCCACTGCGACAGACACTGGCAAACGTTTGATCGCAGCCTCGCGCCTAAGCTGCTCGGTCACGGCGCGTTGTTGTTGCAGATTTGAGACAACCATGTCCATTAAAGCTGTGTCTGATAGGCCTATGGTGGCAGAGTATTACGAACACACTAACACGAAAAACTGGGCGCGGCTACAAACACCGCACAATGCACTGGAATTGTGAGAAAATGCAAACAAACGCTTGATAAACTGCTGGGAACTGAAACTAATGCGCAATTAACTGACGGAAGTTGCTATTAATCACTTTGTACCCTTTTCCTAGTGCCTCAAATAACTGTCAAATTTAATTTGACGTTTTGAAAAGTCAAAAGGTGGGGGCGACATCTACAAAAAGGCGCCAAATTCAAAAATGATTTATTTCACAGCCGCTTCGTACAACTTATCAGCCAAATCTACAATCATTTCGTAACCCTCACATTGTTTAGCCATGTTTTTGTTAATTGCGTCTTCCCCCAAGTAAGCCCCGGCTATGGCACCTGCCATACAGGCAATGGTATCAGTATCACCACCTAAAGTAATTGCATATTGGATAGTCCTCCTAAACAAATTATTGGTCTAAAAATTTGTTTTAGTTTAATTCTTCCGTAATAAGAGATAGCATACATTAACAGTGGGAATATCATTTTGCACAGCCCTCATAAAGGAATAAATTGCAGCGGGGACGGAATCATACGCTGCAATGGAATTTCCCAGATTCTGAGCAACCTCTTCATCCAATTCCTCGTGGTATTTTATACCCAGAAAGTACCCAACAAAGTTCAATTTGTCCTCGTATGGGTTTTGGTCGTGTAAACCCAGTCTGTGATTTTTATAATTTTATCAAATTACAAATACTGCCCTGTTAATAAGCAAGAACGTCGTATCTGCATTCTTTGTTAAATTTGAGAAGACATGAAAGTTCGCATCTAAAGCGCATTAGCAGTTATTCTACACTACCTTTGTAGACGTTATTATAATTTTAACAAGGAAAAACCTAGCAAAATTGAACGTATGTGACAATTCTACCTAATTACTTAGCAAGAAAGTCGTACCTCAAAAAAAATTGTATTAAGTCTTCATTATAATTGAGAAACCTAATAAAGAACTCAAAGTTTGTTAAATAATCTATTATACCATGTAATAAGCACTTGTAATCAACATTTTAAGAAGCAGATTATTTGAAATTTAGGTTGAAATAAGGTAAGAGACTTGAAACTTTAAGCAAATATATTTAACTTTTAGTCTAGGTACAAAAATTGTATAAATAAGTTTAATTTTTTTTTGTAGTTACGACCTTTTTGTTTATTAGTAATTTCACGCTTTAATAAAAAGATATCCATAAAAATGCATGTCAATATCATTTTTATAAATAAATCGGTCATTAAAGTTCAAAATTCCATACTCCTAAGTTGTGCGATAGAAAATTTAAGAAACATTAAATAACTGGAAAAATACTTATATCCCAATTCAGTTCATAGTAGAATTGCAACAGCGCAATTGAATTTTTCGGAGTAAAAAATAAAGCACAAATTAAGAGTTTCTGTAAAAGAGAAGAATTCTGTGTTCAACTAAATCCCAGCGCCACGTTTTGAACTAAGAAAACCCACCAGAATCTCTCAATTTGTGCTCCATTTCACTTTAAAAAATTTAAATGTGCTATTGCAAAATTCTACTATGAACTGAAATGGGATATAAAAGTAGTTACGACGTTTTTGCTCAGCAGGGCAGAATAACAAATACTAACCCGTCGTCATTTTCACTTTCCACAACTTTAATTTTTTTGATAACTTCGTCACAAAAATCTTTGGGTTTGATTGTGTCTTTAGGGTCATAAGATAAGGCCTGATGTATGGCAATGCATTGTAAAACAGCCCCGTGAACCCCTAACGAATTAGTGTGCGTTATTCCGGTCGATTTCTTCGCAACATTTATCATTGCATCGTAATTATTATAAAAATAGAGTGCAATGGGGGCGATTCTCATCGCGCCCCCGTTGCCAAACGAGCCCGACCCATCAAACTGTTCCTTTGCTGGCTTATAAATATCCTCAAACTTTGTTTTCCTTAATTTATTAAAAACCTCAACAACATTCTGGCCATAACCTCTGTTAGGTTCTGAAAAGTACTCCTTCACGAATAATTTTGCCATGTACTTGTAATCGATTTCGGGTTTATCAATTAGGGTTTTTGCCACTTCTTTCATCATTGCGGTGTCGTCTGTGTAACATCTTTTTGGTCCTAAAATTAGTCGTTAGGTGGTTTCGCGCTTTTTTGAGTTAACCTCTTAGATCCGGAGTTTCCAATTTATCGAAATATTTCTGTATAACGAGTTTTTCCCCCGGCGTTATTATATCACCCTCAAAAGGAGAACCTAAACAGTCACCTAGTAATGACCCCAAAAGGGAGCCTCTGAATTTGCTTTTGAGCAAATTCTTGTCGATAGTCGACATTTTCTTGATATGAATGAGTAAGTTGGACATGAATAAGTTTATTCTAACCTAACATCCAGCAAGTTCTAGTAAGTAAATAAAAATAAACTGGTAAACAACGTACTGAGCTAAAGTACATATTTACAATCTAATTGGCATTATTTATTGGCAATGAACCAAAAATATTGCACAGCAGGAAAATACCCTCCTGATCTGAGATTTCCACGCAGTATTAAAAATACACTTAAAATGTGTTTACAAAATTAAAACTAATTTATAATATCCTCAATAAATTCTTAAAAACAGCATTTTCATTTTGAGATGGATTATGCAACGCTAAGTGTATTTTGGGTTGCATACGCAAACACAATTTTCAGTTTTTTACATAAAAAAGATGATGTCATGGACTGACTGATGGGAGTGATGGCTCATAAATTTCAAATTGTAAGTTTAATTTTAAAAATTCTAATCTGTACTTTTTTACATTTTTGATTTCATAATATACTTTTTTACTTTTTCTTTCTTTTTGCAATTATTTTTCATATATCACAGTTTCGCCATTCTGGCAAATCTTTAAGAAAAATTGCATCAGCTATAGAAGTATTGTTAATTCTGCACCATCATCATTTGGATGGCTGATGGTGACTGGTACTGATTAATAAGCGCGTGATGATATTATCAACATTCTAGGAAAAGCCACGATAGAAGAAAAAAGCAGAAATAATGTATGCAAGAGCGGAATAAATGTTGCTACAAACGTGGCAGGAGTCTGGTATGTTTATAAAAAATTCACAAAATATCAGAAACAGCAACTTCAAAAACAATAAAAATTCAAAATAAGTAAAAGCAACGAAATATTAACAAGATGAGTTCAACATTTTCGCTGGTTATACTGTTCCGTTTTTTCATGATAATTATGGTACAGTCCGAAAATTGAGAGTTGAGGGGTCTAACGACTGTAGAAAATGTAAAACTCGTGCCCCTGCTAGAGCAAAAAAATGCTGCAACAATTCTTCGGTAAATTGTGTCATATGTTTATACAACTGACTTAAGACTTATTGTAGCGTTTTTTGCGATAGGGACACGATTTTTTCATTTTCTACATTCGTTAAACTGCTCAACTCTCAATTTTCGGGCAGTAGAACTATACTGGGCACACTATCCAAGCAGCCGTACACAATTTTGAAACTCAGTTTTTAAGAAAAATAATAAATAAAATCGTTTTTTACTATTAGATGTTCTCCTTAGGTTAAATCATTTCCTTCTCCTTTATCTCGTTTTTAATATTTGTAACCCAAGTTTTAACGGGTTAAACAGTTTAATAATTTTTATGTTTTTATGGAAAAACCCGAGGAAAAAACTAAAGTTTAGATATCTCGAAAAAAATACAGTATCATAAATAAGTCGTATACAAGACCCCTAATAAAATTTATCAAAACATGAGGTTTTTTTCATTTTATTTTTAAATGACACGGACATTTTTCTTCAAATTTATATAATATTTTTGCTAAGGCCCTCAGAAAGTTACTATATTTTTTTCATGCAATTTGAACTTAGAACACCCAATTCTAAATAAACCATTCTGTAAACAGTCTATCACAGTGAGCTATACTGAGAAGTTTAACTGTCATATATTTCCATATGCAACACGTTAATTGTTAGTAAATTAAAGTAAAAATTTGTTTGTCAGCACATTTATTGGTAATAACTAATAAGATTTCATCGTCTCAACTCTAAATAGAATAAAATCTCTATGTTTAAATCTACAAACACACAAAAAAGTCAAATCAATAACAATTCTTTTAAAGTGTCATGCCTTTTTTTTAATCTGATTTCCACATTCTTGTCTTCTCTCTATATTTTTTTATCGACCGACACGTGGATTTTTAACATTCTACTCGGACTTTGAGTGTTTGCCACCCATCATGACTTATACAATTATGAAACTTTTTTTCAAGTGTAGATTTGAAGATTATGCCAAGTCAATGTCTATAGGAACAATAAAAGTGAAATTAAAATCGAGATAAAGGCACCTACTGGCACATACTACATAATGATGAGAACTATGACTTTAATAAAAGTAGTTATCGAGAAAGTTCTATCATGCTAAGCAAAATGATTTAAATCATTATTTACAGAACATTATTTAAAACATTTTTGGTACAATCTACAAAACAATTTTTAGGGGAGTTCTTAACTACTATATTTGAAAAAGGAGTGCTAGGTATTAGCTGTTTCAAAACTATATGTAAAAGCCAACGTCGCATTTTCTCTCAAAATTAGTTGTTATAAATTATTTATGCACTTTAAAACACTAATAGCTAATGTAATTTGTAGTTTCAATGAGAGATCTAATCACTAATAACTATTTTGGATTTTTATCAACCTTATTTAAAAAAATAATTTGGTAAAATGCGACGTTGGTGTTCACATAGTTTTGAAACAGCTAATACAATGTTATAGAAAAACTTGCAATAATAAAAGGATAAATCAAACTTGCAAAAATGAACTCCAAAAAATATACAGCCAATTAATTAAAAAATTAATAAAATAAAAGAAATCCTAGACAATAAAATTACTTTTTTTTGCATTTTTAAACAAATGTACGACTCTATTTGTGTTCACTAATCAAAACTGTAAATTTGCCAAGGAACAATAAGCTAGTGATATTGCTCATAACTCATAAGAAAAACTGTTATTATTTTCCACTGAACCGTACCCCGACATCTGAAATTTTACAATAGATACAATTAAAGTTCAAATTTATTAGAACAAATTTTGTAACAATGTAACAATTTTATCGTTTATCTTCTCGAGTATAGTCTTATTTTTGTTTGTTACTATACGATACTTCCTTTATTTGTCTAGAAACTTGTCAAAATCTTATAGAAAACAAAAAAATAAGTAGATTATTGTTCAATATACTAATCTGGCTCTTAAATCGGTCACGTATTCATCCACGTATTACTGATTAGTGATTAGGAAAAAATAAATTATTCGATACTTTCTTAATAAATATTATCTCACTTATTTAATTACAGTGTGCCCTAAGAAAAAATATTTTCTGTAATAAAAGCGCATTAAACAAACAGACCATAACTTTATTAGAAGTCATACGACGGTAGTTTCCATGATGATTACACACTGCCAGCAGGAATGTTTGTAGCGTATAAAATTGTTCAAATTAAAAAAAAAACACAGGTGGTACTTTGTGCTACCTGTCTCGTGAAAAAAAAAGTTTGCTCATGAATGGTAAATTCAATTTTTAAGTTTTTTAAAAACTAGTTTAAAATGAATTATAATTAGGTACTCCCTTGAACCACTTCGCAGCGAAACGAATAAAATTTGTTTTTCTTGGTATTGTTTTTCAAATTCTTTTTTATGTAGGTTATTGCGTCGTGATTGCACAACATTGTCTGCAAAACAATAATTCGCAATAACAATAAAGTACGTGTCGATCATTTCTAATTACAGTCCAATAAAACAGGAAAGCACAAGTGTGATAATACAGATCAAAGTCTGAAAAGTTACTCATTTTAGTTAGTTGGAATAAAATTAAAATGTATTTGGAAATAGTAATATTTATTCATAAGTAACACTGTTTACAATAAAAAATGTTGATTCCTATCACAATGATTGGGTCTAAATAAACACATAATTAATAAGAACGAATTAACTTGTTTTCTACACAAAATCGAACGGAAATTACTGCTTTTGAAGATATTCATCAAACAGGAACAATCCCAAAGACCCGTCAGGTCCACTAAGAATCGATTTCAAGTCGGTTACATATCCTGCTAGTTTCCGGATGGTCTTGGCATGGTCATGCACGAATTCCTTTTCGATGTACGAGGAAATTTCAGGATCGTGTTTGCCCTCACTTCGTCCACTGGCCTCTTTGTGGATGTTGAAAGCTTCAAGTGCTAATTTCTTTTCCATATCTAAAGCTTTGGCGACACTTTGGATTTCGTACAATTGGTAAACATTGTTGGTTTTCTCTACTCCGTTCAATGCTTTCGGTGGCACGAACTCCATTACTCCACCACGAGTGGTTATTTGTTCGATCAGTTCAATGGCTTCGTGCCATTTCGAATCGGACAAATCGCGGAAGAGTTTCTCGAAACCGGCTCGGTTCATTTGATAATTGCCATAATGGGTAGCCATCAAAAGATACTCAAATGAGCGCACAATGTGGGTATTTGCGAAGTTGATGAGGTCCTTTGTTACGATGTTTATGTGGCCGTAAGTGGCGTTGCATGGTATAAGCTCTTGGTCCAAGCCTAGAAGCAAATTGGAAATTGAAAATTTCGTCTCAAATTTCCAACTGAATACAAGCGCAATGGATTTAATTCAAAATAGTATTAACTACAAAGGAATTAAAATGTTTGCTCTGTTATTGAATTTAAAGTGAGACAAAAACTCTAAAAGGATGTCAAGTTCAGTGCCTAGTATTCTTTGTTTTTTAATGTTAACAACTCATTGCCCATTTAAATTTAAACAAAATAACTTGCAAAGACCATGATCGCAAATTGGTCGCAAAATCAATAACTGTGACCCATTAAAGCGAAATTTTCATTAATTTATCGCAATTATGCAAACAAATCGTTCATATCTGGATGGTCTTTGTTTATTCACATACGTACTAAACTAATAAAAAGCTAAAAAACATACAATTCTGGATTATAAATATTTATTTTAAATTTTGTGTATCGCCAATGTTCTTTAGAATATTAAATTTTACTGTCATAGTTCATTATATTTCTGAAATCAAGTATAATATTGTTTCAACAATAACATACAAGGAAAATATTTATTCTTGCTGTCACAGTTGGATTAAATTTGATATCTCGAATGAATACACACTCTCAAACAAAAGAAACATCTAATTAATAATAAACAAATCTATTTAAAAAATGGTTGATGTTTGAATGTTCGATTTAACCGTTAATTCGCATTAAAAATAAAATGAACATTATTGCTTTAACACCGTCTTACAATTAAGAAATCAATTATACATATTATTAATGATTAAACCCTTTTTAAAAATATGAAAGGAAAAAAGCCCATATCTGACAAAGTATATTTATAACAATTTGTTCAAAATAAAAAGCACAATCGCTAAAGTACTGAACAAAATCTATCTCTTTACCAAAGTATGTAATAGCTCAGTTTTTTACACTCTTATAATTTCATTTCTAAATCAATAAAGAAGTATGCAATCAAGAAAGACTTAGACCGGTTTACTGAACTGTCATCAAGTTAATTGCCATTAAACGTGAAATTAACTGATCACGTAACCAAATTAAACCAATCAGATGCTCACAAATTCACAAACTAATTGCGAATTAACTTTTAACAACGAATTAAATTCTAATTCTGCCAACTATAAACCGGCCCTTAGATTTTTAGACTTAGACTTTTAACAGCGAACAGAATTAAATTCTAATTCCGCCAACTATAAACCGGCCCTTAGATTTTTAACTGTAAGCATGTCAATTTCCTACAAATGGTTGGACAAACTTTTTTTACAAATGAATAAACACAAAAAGCTCAAATGAGTAAATACAGGGTCGCTAAATATTTTCAGAACGGTTTAACAGAGCACGTTGAAATTTGGGGTACAGTTAATGCGTTTAAATTCTATCATCTGAGATTTTTTTCAATTTTCTACCGTCATTTGTTTTGAAAATACAAGGCTAACTTGATTTTTTTAAAATGACAAAGGGTTAAAATCAATAATTTTTAAAACGACATTTTTTAATTTAGAAATGTAATATATTCCCACCTTTATTTTCATTAAGACAAAAAAAATCAAAAATCTCATTCTGGATTTCTGCAAAAGTAAAACTAAGTTAGCTTTGAAAATACTGTCATTAGCGATCCGTCACTTGTATATTAGCTAGGGTTTCTGCTCGAGACTTCTTGAAGCGAGAATTCTCGAGAAATCGGGCCTTATTCGAGACGAGAAAAAGTGTCGAGAAACTCGAATTCGAGAAATTGCGACTTGTGCTATACCTTCCCGCCCCCCCTCTGCAGTAATTTGATTTGTCAAATTTTTTGCAATTAAAAACATTCATGGATACAACCACTTCGGACAAGTTCGAAAAACCTTCCTAATGAGCTCGGAACGCAAATTTAATAATTTATTTAAGAAAAACCCCTGATTTAAAATTAATTAGTAGAAGCTATTTTTAGAGCATAATCTTTTAGTGAAAAAATAACTGTAAAACCAAAATAATTTCGAAAAAATTTATTCTTGAAATATGATGATCACATTTTTAAAGTAGTTGATGATGTATGTATTAGCTGTTTCAAAACTATAAAAACGCCAACGTAGCATTTTCTCTCAAAATTAGTTGTTATAAATTATTCATGCACTTCAAAAAATTAATAGCTAATGTAATTTATAGTTTCAATGAGAGATCTAACCATTAATAACTATTTTACAATTTTATCAACCTTATTTAAGAAAATAATTCCGTAAAATGCGACGTTGGCGTTTTTATAATTTTGAAACAGCTAATACTAATGAGTTTTTTCGTAGTTTAGGCACAAAACGCTTGATTTCATACTTTTCTCCAACGCTAACAAATTCACTTCCTATTTCAATATTCTCATGTTTATTTATGTAAGGATGTAGTCAAATTTAGTTCCTGTAAATGTTGATAATTGTTAAATTGTTAAATTTTGTACAATTATAAGACTGCATTTATTTTTTGGAAGCAACTCAGTGTTTAATTTTGTTGATGTTGATTTTGTCAAAGTAATTCAAATTTTAGTTTAAAAAACTGTTTAAATAATAAATGTTGATTATTAAGCGATATTTTATTTTGAATTTGATTAACAAATATTTGATTATTTACAACATTAAAAATTTCTCGAAGATTCGAGAATTTCCAGTCGAGAATTCTCGGGTCTCGAGAAAAAAATTATGTCGAGAAATCAGAAACCCTAATATTAGCCAAAAATTAAACTTGTGCGCAATAATTAGTGTATTTAAGTAAAACTGAGAGTACAGAAATTCTCATCATGGTTGGTTATGGCAACAGAAAGCCAAGAAGTCAATGGAAATCATTTTGAGCAACACCTTTTGTTGCATAAAAAACATGTATTTCGTGTTTTGCTTTTTTTTTATTAAGATGTGTTCTTTTGAGTTAAAAGTGTTAATTAACAATTATTATTAACATTTACTTATTTTTTGGTCAAAGTTCATGCGGCAAAGAGCTAACGATAGATAAAGTCAACATTTCCAAGGCTAATAACATTTTACATTTTTGAAAATTTTATTAGTTCGATAATTTTTTTTAAGTTTCGATTAAAATAAGGTATGCATGTGTTAAATCATAGAATTCAGAAAAAAATGCTCTTTTTAAAAATATTAAATTTCACCCTTTTTGCCATTTAAAAAAAATCAAGTTAGCTTTGTATCCTCGGAACAAAAGAAGATAGGAATTTGATAAACATCTAAAACGATAGAATTTATATACTTTTAAGCTTATACCAAATTTCAATAAGTTTTGATGAATAGTTTTTAAGATATGTAACTGTATCCATACCCTGTATAATAGTTACGTGACGCTTACTAATTTAAAAAAGTGCTGATTTACAAAAGCGAACCTAATTCATAATTGCATTAATTTGGATTAGTATTCACTCATACTTTACGTTGCTGTATATATGAATCGTCAAATTAATCTCGAATTAAAGTTGATTTGAATTAAATGTTCTGAAAAAAGCCTTTAGTAAACTTAAATTGATTAGTAACAAACAAGTCAACTCAAATTCACCTCTTAATAAATTAATTGATTACCCGGTTAAATAATGTAGGTAAATATAAATAAGTATTCTCGTTGAGAATAATAGACAATAAATGCTAAATACATGCCTAACATAATTTGTTGCTATTGAAAATCTCTTTAAAACAATGTTGAACGTGTTTTTACATTTAAATAAAATTTTCTGTTTAGAACGAACGATGATAAACCTTTTTTTAATGAATTACATGACTTTATTTATAGAAACTGCAATATTCTTTGAAACTTTTTGTTGATATTGAGGTACTACCTACTATTATTATACTTATTTCACTTATTACACTTATTTCAGTTTTCTATTTGTTTACTTTAAATTTGGTAAGATTCCGCAAAAAAATTAAAAAACAATAAGTAGGCGTATTCTAATAATTGTAAGTCCACTATCTACTTAAAAAAAACAAGTCAGCTTGAATTTGCTTTAAACCGATACTTGTAGCAAACCTGAAGGGCAAATTCCTAGGTAGGAATATCTAAAAATTATTCCGCAGTATTCAATGCAATGGTAAAAACAACATTACAAAAACAATTCCCACTAACCCGGCGAGTGTTACAATGTGCATATCTATCTGACATGCTTTTGATATCATTTCCTCCATTAGTTTCTTGGTAATGAGGATCTTATCAAATGTTATATCATAGTTTTATTAGGTAAATTATATAGAAATGTAAGAATTGTGTCTCAAATAAATAATAAACTACAAGCTCAGCTATTTTTATCAAAAAAATCTTGCAAAATCTTATTTATTTATCGTAAAACGCACATTACTGTGGAAAAACAATGTTAGTCTCGTCATGATGCATCAAAATAACCGAAAACGAAAACAAAAGTTGGAACATGAGGTCACAGAATGTTGCAAAATGAGTAACACACTCATGATAACTTCGGGCTCTTATCTCTTACGTTTCGTATTATCACAATACAGTTTAGTTTGTAATAATAATAATTAAAAGATTGAAATAACGTTAAAATCCATTACTTACCAGGTTTGCTATTAATCTTGGAACAGGCCTGATCGACTTGTGAATAGCAGGATTCGTGTGCCGTAGCAACAGCAACGAGGAAAGCAACAACTGCGAAGACCTTCATGATCCCTTGAACATTAACAAATTAAAATCTGGGTTAAACGTAAACTGCCAAAAGCTTAATAAAATCGAATATCCATACCTGGTATCTCGCCAGCGTAATCACGAATAACAGAAAATCACACAAAAACAGAACTTTGTTCTTTAACTGCGCACTTCCCTTGCGATTTTAGCCCTAAATGACAAACGCAATAAAGCACTGCGCAGCGCTGGCAGGCCCCAAAAGCGAAGAATGTGCCGAGTCAAGGTTGGAGGGGGAGATAATTTCCAGTAAAATTCGAGTATTTTCAGTGGGAGGAGGTATCAAAGTGTAATTTCCGACTGCGTAGAACAGTTGCTGGTTATCATTTTCTTTGTTATTTAGATTTTTTCGATAGTCACCTTCTGCACCAGTGAGTGTAAAGGCAGACTAAAGAACGATCGCGCTTATCAGAAAAAACTTCGTGTTCACATCTACTTTGTTCAAAATGAAGGCAATCATTGCAGCCACTTTGTTGTTGTGCACTTTCGCCCTTGTCAAAGGCGAAGAATTGCAATGTAAGTGATTTTCCGCTTGATATTTTTCAAAGTACTAACACCTGTTTTAAAGGCTCCCACAAGCAAGAAGAGCTCAAGACCGATCCAAATTGGACCGACATGAAGCATTCATGCATTAACAGCATGCGAACGCAAATCCAAGCCGAGCTGCGAGCTGCCATGCAGTACCTAGCCATGGGGGCCCACTTCGCCAGGGACACCGTCAACAGGCCCGGATTCGCCAAGATGTTCTTTGAAGCGGCCTCTGAAGAGCGACAACATGCCATCAAACTAATTTCCTACTTGTTGATGAGAGGCGAGCTTATCTCTGACGTCAGCACTTTAATTGATAGCTATGTAAGTTTTGAAAACTTCTAGTCCAATTTTTGGAAAAAATTTGAACGATAAATTGATAAACGTCATTTTTTGCAAGTTGGTTATAAAACAAAAAACCCTAAATTTGGCGCGAATTTTCAGATCGGTGTTGAGAAAACTGAATGGGAGTCGGGATTGGAAGCTTTGAAGAATGCTCTCCAGCTTGAAGCTCAAGTCACCAAGAAGATTAAGGGGGTTGTTAAGGTCTGCGAGGATCAACCTGGACCTAATGACTGGCATTTGGTTGATTATCTGACTGGGGAATTCTTAGAAGAGCAGTACAAAGGACAACGAGATATCGCTGGAAAAGTATCCACACTCAGCAAATTTATGGATAAACATGGAGCTCTTGGCGAATTCTTGTTCGATAAGAAACTCCTCAGTGGAGAATTGTAAATTTTGTAATGTTAATAGCATAGCCATAGTTTTTCCACTTACATAATCTTTGTGATAATTCAAATTCAGTTTGTATTTTATAGATTGTAATATCCGTTTCGTTACATGTTTATTAAATAAAGCTATCTTTAAACAACCTCACATTTATTTAAAATCCGAATTAGAACAATTCAAAAGTAACCATGAACTTAACGTGCGTTTTAACAGAAAAGCGTACAAGGTTTGAAGCAAGGTTTCGCTTTAATATTTTCTTATTGACTTATTAACACAAAAGGTCAACATTTTTAAAATTAATAACGATAAAATGTATGCAGCACACCACACAAGATGTGATAATATGTTGCCTAGCTGAGTAGCTGTAACTTGACAGTTCTTTTTGAGGTTATAACGTGTTTTTGAAGCATGTGGTAATCTAATTTTTCGTTAAATAATTGAGAAGAAAAAATACAGCAATTATGTCGATCACAAAAAGGAAACGCGTATCAAAAAAATCTAAATTATCGTGGCGAAAACACGTGAATATTAACGACGTCGAAGAGTTTTTGGAAGACCAACGTCTTGAGGAACGTTTGGGGTAAAATATTCGACAATTTTAATTTTTATTTGTATTAATTATACAAAATCTAGACCACCATTAGCAACGCTGAACAATGAAGAATTATTTCAAGTAGATACGAAACCGGCAGAATCTGAATCATTTTCCATAAAAACTCGAAAAAAGTTAATACTGCAGAAACCGTTGAAGTGTTTTTCAATTTTGGAGCCACACACTAAAGTACCGGATCCAATTAAAAAAAGGTATTGTTCACAATCGCGTTTTTTAATTAATTTTTTGTAATTCAGGAATCGCGTAAGGAGCAAAGAAGAGAGAAAAAATGAATTAATTAAGAAGAAAGAATCAGTAAATCGTGCAAAAGGAATTTTGAAGCATAGAGAACTGCAAGCTGTACGTGATAGAACAGTGAACGAAAACAAGAAACAGGCTGTACCTAAAAGAGGAGACTTTAATCAAAATATTTGGGACGAAGGTATTGTTACAATGTTAAAGTTAGTCCACATTGTAATTTTATTTCCAGAAGAGAATTTGAATGAGAAAAATGAATGGTTTACAAATAGTACAACCAAACATAACTTGGTTGGAACCGGGAAGTCAAGAAAAACTGTGAAAACCCCAAAAAGGCCAAAATCAAGTGTCTTACCCTCAGTTGAGCCACCTCACCCCGGTATGTCTTATAACCCCAGTTATGAAGACCACCAAGATTTGCTTAAAACAATCGTTGAAAAAGAAGCGAAAATAATCAAAGAAGAAGAGCACTTGAATCGCGTTACAAGAGACATGTTTAGTAAAGTGTCAGAGAAGCAAAAAAATGTGAGTTGCAATATAAATCATTAAAAAAAAAGTTACAAAAACTTATTTTAGTCTATGTGGATGGAGGAAATGTCGCAAGGTTTACCTCAAACCTCAACCTCAACACAACAAAGCGACAATGAAAGTGACGGAGAATATAAATCAATAAATCCACCAACAAAAAATCGTAAAAAGACTCAACAACAGAGGCGCAAGTTGAGAGAACAAAAGAAATTTGAGTTACTGAAACGAATTGCTAAGAAGGAAAAGAAGAAAATTTCAGACATCCATCGAATAAAACTCCTGAAAAACCAGATAGAAAAGCGAGAAAAGACCACTCAAATTTTGAGAGAAAAGCGGAAGAAAGTTCAAGAATTGAAAAACACGGAGCCTAAGCGTTTGAGTGCAATTAAATTTGAAGAAAGCGATTTAGAGTTTAACATGGGCCCAGATATTGCGGGAAATTTGAGGAATATGAAAAAGGAAGGAAACTTACTTACTGACAGGTTCAAGAGTTTGCAAAAACGTAACATCATTCAACCTTCAATTAGACGACACAGGAAAAAATCGAAAGTTAAGGTTTACACTAAACCGACTCATAAAGACGATTGGATTACAACAGTGGCAAGAAAAACTTCTTCATAAGAAATGTAATCAATTTTTATTATTCAATCCGTTGTGGAGTCAATACATTTTTAGCATGTATTGTGAAACAGTTGCAGTAATAAATAAAGAAGTAAAAGATTTTATTGCTTTGTGATAATAAAAACCTGACTAGCACGTACTTAACATGGCACTACAAAATCAACTTTGGTTTAATTTTTTTTTTCTCAAAAGTATCATTTATTAATCACTGCACTGGATATTGTTTAAAATCACTTACAATATCAGTTTATCTTTAGTAAACACAAAATCACTATCTTCTATTTAAATTTTTCCATATCTTGTGCACTTTAGAGTTATCGTCAAACAAACTTCTAACCATCACAACTTGTATGCACCCAACAACAAGCATAGTACAAATCTGTACCATTGAAAACGTGTTAACTTTAAAAAAATTCTCCTCCACTACGTTTCTGTCTCTTGCTTCAATTGATTTCAACAAATCCTGAATATGCCTCACTTTATTTAAATGGTTCCTGACGTTAGTAATAACTTGCTGAATATCTTGAACCTTCATTTCATAAACATCTTCAGCCCTAAGTCCCTGCATGTCAATATTTTCGTCGTCCCACTCCGAATTATCATCACCTTCGACAATCATTTCAAAAAACACTGTTTTAGTGTTGTAGGAACTAAACGAATTATCGAAACAAAACTTGTAGTCGCCGTTCATCCCAGCATCGACTCGATGATTGCTTTCAGTCTTCTTGTAATCAGCTACCAGAATTCTACCAGTTGGGTCCACAAGGTGAAATGTGATGTCCAAATCGCCGTGGCCCCCATCTATCACTTGGTACTCAAAATCAATGGTGTCCCCTGCTTTGGCTGGCTGGAAAAAACAGTCTTCTCTCCTAGCCTCAATGTTCACTGTCATCTCCCGTTCCAAGCAAAATACGCTCTTCACCAACAAAAAGACTAACAAAAATAAATTTACTCCTGTCATGGTTTTACACTTTGTATTAAGTTATGTTGATTAATTAACCACTTTAACCGGCAAAATGTTAATTTCTAGAGAGGGAATTGTCACAAGAAATGACACCTTTCATACGTGACATTTCACATACAATGATGCAATGATGCCAACTAGACGTACCAAAACTCGAATATATTTTACCCTAAAAATTGCGATATTTTAATTATACACGGGATATTTTGTGAATTTGAATCACTAGCTTATCGAAACACAAAATAGCAAGTTGCAATTTCACAAAATTATTAAAACATAATTATGTCTACTGGTTGTTTGGTTGGCATCCCCTAATCCTGACGTTTGAATTACCTAACCTAGAAATTCCACGTGTGTTGTGTTTACTGATTTAAATTTAGCGAAACCTGAAATGCCTAAAGGGAGCAAAATATTTTTACCCTGTCGTAGTTTAGGGTATGTAAGCAACCACATCCCCCTTCAGGTCCGTTACATAAAAAGCCGCAAAGAAAATCTAATAGTAACATGTGTGGGGAAATCTTTTCATACATACGGAATAACACATTTTGGCCTGCTAAGTGTTGGTGGTTTACACCCCGAAGACATAACTGCGATGACCGCTGATGCTTTTCATGTGTACACAGCGTGCAATAATGAAATTTATGCCTGGAGAAGAGGCACTGAGTTGAAACATGTCTACAGAGGACACAAGAAACCCGTTCATTTATTGATGCCTTTTGGGGCACATTTGATTTCAATTGATGAAGCTAGTAGTGTTAAATTGTGGGATATCAAGGATGAAAGTGTTTTTCTTGAACTCACGTTCAGTAACAAGACGTTCCATATTACCACAATTTGCCACCCCAGCACTTACATTAATAAGATTTTGTTAGGAAGTGAACAGGGAGAGATGCAGTTATGGAATGTCAATAGTTTGAAAATGATTTATTCTTTCAAGGGATGGAAGAGCCCCATTACTTGCCTAGAACAAGCTCCTGCAATTGATGTTGTTGCTGTTGGCTTAGCTTGTGGTAAAATTAAATTGCACAATTTAAAATATGACGAAACCATAATGGAATTTATGCAAGATTGGGGCGTCGTAACTTCAATATCATTCAGGACCGATGGTAGTCCCATAATGGCAACAGGAAGTGTAATAGGCCATATAGTATTTTGGGATTTGGAAGAAAGACGCGTCGCAAGTCAATTACTTTCTGCCCACAATGGAAGCGTTACAGGAATGGTTTGTCTTCCCAATGAACCATTAATCCTAACTTCATCTCCAGACAACACTTTAAAATTATGGATTTTTGACTTGTCAGATGGTGGTGCTAGACTTTTAAGAATAAGAGAAGGGCATTCGGCACCGCCGTCTTACCTCAGATTTCACGGTGCTAATGGACACAACATTTTAAGTTGCGCTGGAGATTCAACACTGAGAATATTTAACACACAAACAGAACAATTCAATAAAAGCTTGGGAAAAGCCTCTTACAATAGAAAAGCGTCAAAGAAGCGCGGGAGAACCGCAGAAGACCCTTTAATTATGCCACCAATCACACAATTTACTTCCGAAATTACAAGGGAGAAAGAATGGGATAATATCGCAGCGGTACACTTGGGGATATCTGTGGTTACCACATGGTCTTACGATAAGGTGAAGATGGGCGAATTGAAGTTGCTTCCTGAAAGGTTTCACAAGAAAAAACTTGTTTCTAGTGAGTTTCACGACGTCGCTGCGACGTGCTTGTGTTTGACGCATTGTGGAAACTTTGTTCTTGTTGGGTACAGCACAGGACATATTGATAGGTAAATAGAAATAATAATGAATTATTCATCGCTCTAAAGGACATATCTGGGACACTTCTCGCAAAAGCAATAACAATTACACCCTTTTCAATCTCATTTAGTAATTTTTCGGTTTATTGTTGATAAAATATTACGAAATAGTTGAGTGTATACTTAAGAATGTTTAGATAATCATGTATTCGTTAAAAACATGATATCTTTGGCTTAATTTATTAATTTTTTGACTCCATATGGCGCGAATAAAAACCAAAAAGTATTTACTTTTGGGGGTTTGGGGGTTTCTTGGCTTTCGTTTAACAAAATTTCACGAAAAATGTTGCAAAAAGGTTCACAAATCAGTCAAGAATTTCATTGTGGTTTGGCGAAAAATCGAAAAAAAAATAGATTTTAGCTCAAAAATGTGTTATACGATTATACGATAATCTAGTGTTTGATTTTTCTAATTGTTGTCTATTAGCTGTTTCAAATCTGTAAAAACGCCAACGAAGCATTTTACCGAATTATTTTTTTAAATAAGATTGATAAAATTGTAAAATAGTTATTAATGATTAGATCTTTTCTTGAAAGTATAAATTACATTAGCTATTATTTTTTTGAAATGCATGAATCGCAACACACCACACGATGCATTGTGGCAAAGTAGAAAGGGCATCAGGATATTTGTCCCTGAGATCGTATTCTTGACGCGCACTGTGCAGAATGGTGTACAACGAGCGGGAATATTAAAATAAATTATAGGTATTACTCGCTCAGTGAATCTCAGTGTAATACAACTTTATATTGTTATTGTTTTATTATTTTTATTTTTTGATTTGGGAGGGCATTGCCCATTTGCCCCTCCTACACCAGCCGCCACTGATAACAGCTAATTTTGAGAGAAAATGCGAGGTTGGAGTGTTTATAGTTTTGAATCAGCTAATAGATTTTGGTCGATTTGTGATACCCACAAAAGAGTTATTTACCGAAATATTAACCAGAATTATTAACCATAACTCAATTAATTTTACAATTGTATAAAAGCTTTTAAATTTCAAGTAATGCTAAGGTTATTTATCATTATTTTGATGACGCTCGGTATACTTGTATACATTTTCCTTATAATTTGACATTCGATAGTGACAAGGAAAAATAAGTTATGATAAAAAATGAGTTAAATGCAAAATAACAAAAAAGAAACAATGTTTCTTTACGGAGATAAATAATAGGTAAATTTGAAAAAAATTAAAATAGTATTTTTTTGAGAAAAAATCCAAAAAAAATTAAAACCTGAAAAATTATTGTTTTTTTTTTTTCGTTTTTTTAAGTACTCGGAAAAGTACTCTTTTAAGTTTTTCAAATTACCGATTTATGTATTCCTGTATGGAAAGAAGTTTCATTTTAATTTTTTTTGCGTTTTACGTAATTGCTACTATCGAATCTTAAATTAAAGAAGTAGACAAGTAAATGTGTACCAGTTTATGGAGCTTAGTCACAATAATGACAATCTTATGTAGTATTAAACTGCTGATAAACCCAAAAAATCAGTGAAATAAAAAATTGTTGATAATCTAAAAACTATTTTCGTATTTATTCTTGACGGCAATCGATTCCCCGGATTATTTTACATAGGTACACTCTAAAATAGTTCCATTTTGTCTAATAGTATTCCCGTAATTCATAATAAAAAAATGAAAAAACTTCAAATTTTTCAAGGATTTAAAATTCTTGAAATTTTACACGCCTGACTGTTACATTGATAAGGACCACTCTCAGTTTTTATTCATTTTTTTTGTTAATAAATAAAGTCATAGCAGTTTTGTGAGTTTTTGGACACTCAGCGTTAACTTAACTATATCCCATTTCAGTTCACAGTAGAATTGCAACAGCGCATTTGAATTTTTCGAAGTGAAAAATAAATTACAAATTGAGAGTTTCTGTAAAAGAAAAGAATTTTGTGTTAAACTAAATCCCAGCAACACGTTTTGAAATAAGAAAACCCACCAGAAACTCTCGATTTGTGCTCCATTTCACTCCAAAAAATTAAAATACGCTGTTGCATTTGAATTTGCGAAATTCTACTATGAACTGAATTGGGATATATAAAGTTTTTACACTAAGTGGATCCCTATCTGCTAGCGGATCGAACCCTGGTATCACAATTACAAATTTTTACTTGGTTGATTAAATATCGCGTGATTTATTAGAAGATGGTATAATTTATTTGGTAACAAAAGGATCACTTACCAGTAGCCTTTTTTGAGGCCCCTTATTTACAGTCTCGCGATAAAATTGACAAAAATAACTGATGCCTGCATTCAAATTTATCCCAACGAAATCTTTTGTAATCTTACTCCACTTACAGTTACATTGTCACCTAAATTTACGAGGCCACGAGTAGCAGTTCATAAATAAAAATTATTTTTAAAGTTAAAATGTAAAAGTGCGTTTAATTCGAAATCTGATTGGTATTTTTTATCGCTAATTTCGTAACAACTATCTGAAGTAAATACGCGTAGTTTAGTATAAAATTTAGAATTCAATTTTTTGGTCGAAAATTACTTGTTTTTAATTCTCGTCTGTGTCTGTAAGTGAAAAATTACCAAAAAATTAGGGGAGATACCTTTCTAATGTACATCAGACATGTAAAATGCAAACAATTTTTATTTAAATAGAAATCGCAATTTTCTTAGATGCGCGATAAGGTCGCCGGGCCCAATATTTAGCATTTTAAACTATACCATCGTAATAAACGTGTGATTTTACAACTAGAAATCAGCATTTGAAATATTTTTGCGATCTAAAGTTGATGGAGAATTTTTACGTTTTTTTTTTTGAGAGATATAATGATATATGAACCAACCACTTTTCGAACTCAATCTAAGAAGGGTTTAGGGTTTAGGCACTTTTATGTGCCTAAGGACCCTTAGAAATGCCCGGAACTCTTATCTGTGATTAATAAATCCGGACCACAAATAATAATCTTATTTTTAACACAGTTCAGTGATTATATGGCCTGGTTTAGTGCAATATCGCAAAAACTTGAGTTTTTAATTCAAACGCATGTTTAAACTTCCAAAAACGGCAAAAATTACTTTTACTTTTACTTTTTGTTGAGAATCTTACGTATTATAATACGTTGAACCACCGCAGAAACTCTCAAAATCAATAACAATATAGTAATAGCTAATATAACACTAGTTTACAAAAAAATTTTTTTTTTCTTTTACCAAGAGATAATTTGCTTTAAAATATCGTCAAGTGAATGTAGATTAAGCCCAAACACTTTTGTTTTGTCTGTGGTAAAATTATTCTTATAAAACCTGGGAAACTTAAACGATCAAATGGTAAACGTTTTCACCAAGAAGTCTTATAAAATGAGGTATACAAAGGTTTTTGGGAAAAAAATATGTTAGCCGATTACTGCTGGTTATAATAAGAGAAACTGACACTAATCAGTGCAAAAAAAGAAACAATTTGTCATTTTTAATTTTTCAAAAGTTTTGAATCAATATTTTTTGTGGTGTCTAACAAGTTGTTAAATGTTTTATTTCCTTTAAAATATCATCAGATGAATGTAAATTAAGCCCAAACAACTTTTTCTATGTTTGTGTTTAAATTATCCTAACAAAACTTGGGAAGCTTAAGCGATGAACATGGTGAATGTTTCCATCAAGGTTTAAAGTCTTGTGAAGAGAGTTATTAAGGTTTTTGGGATAAAATTATGTTATTCGTTAACTACTAGTCTACATTAAGACAAACTGACCCTGATATTACAAAAGATGAAGCAGTCTGTAACATTTTTGATGTTGCAAAAATTGTCAAATACTGATACTTTATAATGAATATTTAAAAACTTGACGTCCTAATTTTTTTTCGATTTCAGTATCACATTTAGGGCTAATTATTCTACCGATACACATTGGTTTCATTTATTGGTAAAAAACGTTGTAAACTAGTGTAATCACTAATCATTCTTCTTTTTTTGCTCGACTTGATTAATTTTTTAACAGAATAGACTTCAGTTTGAAGCCGATTTTAACATTTTAACAGAAAAATTAAAATACAGGACTTCATTAATTAGTTGTATTAATTTCGTTTGTATTTTGTAAGTGTATTAATTATAAGTTAATAAATTTCCAGGTTTAACATGCAGTCAGGTATTTGGCGCGATAGTTATGGCATCCCCAAAGCCCACGATTCATCAGTTAGAGGAGTAACAACCGATCCTTTAAATCAAGTAGCAATAAGTGGAAGCAGCGATTGTAAAATAAAATTTTGGAAGTTTAAAAACAAAGGTCCATTTTATATTTTTTCCTCAAATTGTTATCCAATATAAAATTTTCAACTTGCAGGAGCCAATCCATTAACTGTCTTAACATTAGACGAACCAATCAGTTTCTTCCGGTCACATTCAGAAAGCTCAATGTTGGCCGTTGCCCTTGAAGACTTCGATGTTTACGTAGTAGATATCGACACGAGACGAATTGTGCGAAAATTTATGGGACACACGGCACAAATAACCGACGCAACATTTAGCCCTGATTCCCGTTGGTTGGTGACGTCATCAATGGATTGTTCCATACGTACATGGGACATACCTTCGTGCCATTTAGTGGACGAGTTTAGTACAGAGGTCGCCTGCGTTTCATTGGATATTTCACCAACCGGGGAAGTCCTAGCTACAGCACATGTTGATTACTTAGGAATTTTTCTGTGGACAAATCGAACTTTGTACTCAAAAATATCACTTAAGGCTTTAACACCAAGTGTTCAGCCGCCACTGGTAGCCTTCCCTGAATGTCTTACAGAGCACCACGAAGAGAAAAGTGAGATGGAAGAATCTGATAAACTAAAAGAATTCATGTCGCCTGAACAAATTAGCAACGATCTGGTAACTTTGTCGGGCTTTGCTGCATCAAGGTGGCAGAATTTGTTGAATTTGGATATAATCAAGAAGAGGAATAAACCCAAGTCCCCACCTAAGGCACCTAAAGCAGCACCGTTTTTCCTACCGACTGTTTCGTCTTTAACTTTCCAATTCGATTTGTCAAAACCTGAATCTGAGAGTAGTAAAATATTGACGCCAGCCACTTTATTGAATTTAACCGAATTTGGGAAATTATTGGATAAAACGCGACAAGACGACGATTTTAGCCACGTTATTGAGAAGCTAAAGTCGTTTGGTCCGTCTATGATCGATTTCGAAATAAAGTCTTTGGCCCCTGAAGGTGGAGGCTCAGTTGAAGTGATGTTACAGTTCCTCAAGAGTATCGAATTTATGTTGAAATCGAACAAAGATTTTGAATTAGCGGAAGCGTACCTTGGTGTCTTTCTGAAATCACACGGAACAGTTGTTGCAGCTGAGGAAACTTTGAGGAATTATTTAACCAATATTCAAAGTTGTCACAATGTTGTATGGAATAGGTTACAAGATAAATTGTTGTACAATATTTGTGTTGTTCAAAACTTAAAATTGATGTGAATAAAATGCGAATTTGTAATTTTTTTGTTTCTTACCCCCTTTGAAATACAAAACGACTGGAATAACCAAAAATTGGAGCCATGTTTTTGAATTTGTTTGCGCGCGGCCGGTCATGTCGGGCCCAGTATTATTATCGCAGCATTAAATTCATAAAATAAGAATTAATCAAAGCGAATTATTTTAGAAATAAGTTTAGAATATTGATTGAAGCAATTTGTGGTGTTCGATTAATAGTTCGGTATTATTTTCTTGGTAAGTTTTTTCTAATTATTGTTGAGATCATGTCCTTTGACTAGTGTTGAAGTAAAAATCAAGCCGCCTTTTTACCTAAAGTCAAAAAATGTCAACAAAAGTTAACCGCTTCAGTTTTTAGTGTATTAGTGTGATGTAAATTATCAATAAAAATGAATTTTTCAAACCGCTTGGACCACTTTAAGACCACAATGTCTAAAGTATTGGTAATTCCGAAGGGTTTCGTACGTTTCAATGATTTCAAATTTTGAAATTGTAGGATTTGGAACAACCAATCCAAGAACATGATGTTAAAAAGGTCTCAAGTATTTTAAAAACGTTTGCTAACTGTGATATGAACAAATCGGAAGTAAAAATGTTCCTAGACAGCGTTTTAATATATTTTGTGTTTCTGAACAAGTACGCAAAACAGTTTGAAATTAGAAGCAAGCAGAAGCATTTTCATGTTAGATTGGCTTTGGAGGTGTTCTTGGTATGTTAAGCGAGCCCTAATTCTCTTATAACAAAGGCATTTAGTTTGTTGTAGACAAGCAGCAAATTCATAATATTATAATAAATAAGTTTGCCAAAGTTATAGATACAATTCTGGAAAGTGATCCCTTGAACAGTAATGTTAAGGAATATATTCGAATTTATTCAGACATTTTGGATAACATTTCGAGGGATATTGCCCAAAAAGTAGCAGCCAAGCATAAAAAAATGTACCTACATTTACCACCAAACCAATGAACGTGTTTAATTTCGTTTTGTTGTAGTTATATTTGGCACGAAGTGGTTAAAAAGACAGGCGATATTGAAACGCAAGCCATTATTATTACTGTGCTCTTCAAAATTTTCAAATTTCATGATTTTAACGTAATTTTGGAAAACACTTTTCCTGAAATTACGCAAATGTCGATCACAAACGAGAAAAGTATGTACCAAAATATTAGAATGATACTTGACAAAATAAATGAGTCAGAAACAAATATCTTTTCAATCAACTGCAGCACCATTGAAGTGGATTCCTTGCGAGTTGAGGAATTTAACGTAAATGTAATTAATGATTTTGATTATATGACGATACTTTATAATTTTAGAAGGCAGCGCCCAGTGATATCTGGCTTGACTTTAACCTTCTTGAAGAAAGTATCTCGTTTTTTTGTTCACAACGTTTTTTTGCGTCATTGACCAGTTTAAAACCATTCTTGCAAACAAGCTGGGAGGTGTTGTCGTTTTATACACGGGATGTTCTTAAAGTGGATTTTAGTTACAACCCGACTCTTAAGACTTTAGAACTATCTCTAAAATTGCGAGGTTCAGTGTTTAACCTATTATGTAGTCCAAAGTTTGATACAGTCTGTAGTGTGGATATATCTGTATCGCAGTATTCGGAAAGATTCAACGTATTGGTAGAGAAGATCCTCCCGAAATTTTTTCCCAATGTTTTTTTTGTCGATTGTCCATTTCTTCTGTCAGACAAAGTATAGATTTCCAGGTTAATCGTTTCAAATTCTTAAATAATATGAATTGCAGGATAGTGATACTTCAGTAACTCCTGATATATCGCTAAAAAGTCGCAGCTCCAGTCCTGTTATTGACTGTTTTACGATGAACAGGCCGAAAATTTCAACAGTGAAAGAAGCCGATTTAGTAACATTTTATGACAACTTTTAACACAATTACAATTTTTTTTGTAGCAAAATGGTCTTCAAGAATGTGAATTACAAAGTATTGTCTCAATTTCGGATGATGAGGACGATATTATGGTAAATGAAGATAGTAAAAATAAAAGTCGGATTTGTGCTGTAAGTATATTTACATTTGATCTATGCAATATATTTTTCTGTTTTTGCAGAAAATAAATGATGAAGAAATACAAGATAGCAAAAGCAAAAAACACATAAATGGCATGATTGACACCACAAAATATTCGTCACATGAACGCAGTGCACAATTCAATAAATCTATTACTCCAGTCGTAAGTTTAAATGTGTAAAATATTACGGAATGCTTAATACTTTTTATAGTCGTTTACGGAATCAGTAGTAAAGAGAACAAAGATGTCACGACGGGAATCTTTTGCGAAAGAAAAAAAGAAGAGAGGACAGAAAATCTCGACGAGCTTGAGTTCTCCAATTGTAAATGTGGTAATGCTAAAAGGGCTCTATTAACTCTTTTGTATTGCTTTTTTTACAGAAATCGAAAGTTTCCAAAAAAGGAAAACGTAAATTAAAGGATCTAATTGAAGTAGCAAGAGAAGCACACTTAGAAGATATTTTAGAAACCAGTGAGGTTTATTCAGTGACCAAAGTGGAAGATTGGTTAAAAAGTGTTGATAACGATAATGTTCCGATTGGCGAAAACGAAAGAGAAATTCTTGAAATCCCTGCTTTCGAAGAAAAAATTGACTTAGATCCTGTCGAAGTTTTACCGGTTTCCGGGAGTGATGATATTTCTGATAAAACGCTTAAAGTGGATATGCAAATGCTGATACTACATCAAGAACAAATCCCAAAGACTTTGGAGGAAAATGAGTCGCCAAACAGAAGTAATGAACTAAAAATCCAAGAAGCGAAATCAACAGCAATCAAAAATTATGAAGAAGAAATTTTGAAGTCACCGGCTGAGAGTACCAGAATTAATGGAGCAAAAATCCAAGAAGAGAAAACAACAGCAATCAAGGAGAATCATGAAGAAATTCAGAAATCACCGCCTGAAATTACCAGACTTAATGGAGCAAAAATCCAAGAAGAGAAATCAACAGAAATCAAGGAAAATAATGAAGAAGTTACCAGAATTACTGAAGAAAAATCCCTAGAAGAAAAAGAAGTGGATGTTTCCAAAGGATCATCAGGAAGAAACTATCAATCAGTCATCCAAGAAGTGGAAGAAAACCTTTCAAAAATATTTTCAGACCACGAAGATGAAGCCGAAATCCAAGCAGGAAATCAAGACAGCGAAACCCAGAAGACTGATGATTTGTTAAATATTTTATCTAGTCAAAAAGAGAAAACCCCCGAGATTTGTGACAAAGCAGATTTCAAATGTTCAATTAGTTTAAGTGATATCAGTTTAAAAGATTCAGTTTTTGATAAATTAAAAGATTTAGAACCGAACAACAATATCGTAAAAAAATCACGGCGAAAGTACAATATTAGTTCAAGTAGTGATGAAGAAGCGATTGTGGAAGAGACACCTAAAGAAAATAATCAAAATGTAAATGATATTAAACAGGATCGTAATATCGTAAAAAAAACACGGCGAAAGTACAATATTGGTTCAAGTAGCGATGAAGAAGCGATTGTGGAAGAGAAGCCTAAAGAAAATAATCAAAATGTAAGTGATATTAAACAGGACTTGAATGAAACAATACAAAAACGAAAACTTTATTCTCCTGGAGATTTGTCTTACTTGAAAGCGCAGATGACTGAAGAATATTTGACTTCAAAAGGCGAGGTCAAACCTCCACCCCAACCCACACTTATTACACCGTCTACATCCAAGAGACCAAGAACAAAAAAAAAGAAAGAAGCTGAACCTAAAAAACGCAGATATACTAAAGTAACAAGTACTCCGAAAAAGCCAGTTATAACAAAGGAAGATATTATGAAAATAAAGGTAGTGCAACCTGACAAAATCTCGAAAATGTTAGATTCACTTAAAGAAGAACGACGTGAAGAGAAGAAAAACAGAAAAGCTGTGAAGAGTTTGAACAAGCGTAAAAAGGCTGTTCAAGCTACTTCAAGTTCAGAGTCAATAGAGCCTTTTGGAGAATGTTTGAAGATGTGTCGAAAAAGGACAAGTTCGCCTTCCACCCATACAGATACTAAACATTATAAAAGCAGTCCAAAAAAAGAGAAAAAAATACATATTATTTCAAACATTTTGATACAACCAGCAAGTGATCAAAACGTTCCTTCTACTGCTGATATATCAAACTGCTACGAGCAGTTGGTAGTGTCACAGGGAGAAAGCTTTTTGAAGTGTGTAAAGAACGTTCAAAAATGTGAACCGCAATTATTACAGAATGAGGTGTTCGAGAAAATTTTCAAAGAATTGCGGAGTGTTCACGAATCTAAGTAACAAGTTTATCATATGTATTTGATCATTTCTTATATTTATTATTAGTTTTTAAGTGGTTGTTACGTTTAAACTTTGTTGGATAAGCTTTTTGCATTCCTGTTTCTAACATTAAAATTACCTACAGTAACAAGTCTAGTTTATCGTAAGTGTTGGATTATTTCATATATTTATTGTATAGTTTGTTAGTAGTTATTACGTTAAAACTTTGTTGGATCAAGCTTTTTGCATTCCTGTTTCTAAAATAAAAATTACATTTGTTTTTTTTTCATTTATTTATTTTAAGTGTGGATATAGGAAAAGTACGACACGGTTACGTAAATCCTTTAATACCCAGCCCAAAATACATCATCACATAACTAACATTTATAATTACAGCGATTTTAAAAATATTGAAAAGTTACTGTGTCATGTCGTGGTCCTGATTGACGCCTTCGGGTAGTTCAAGGAACGAGTCCAGGAAATTTCGCTGGAAATAGGGATTTCTCGATTTAGCAAGCCATAGTTCTAGACGAAGACTCGGATCCACGGCTAATGAATCTGAACTCCTCTTTTTAATATAATTGAAACAGCAAGTTCTGAAGTGTCTCGTCCCGCAAGCGGACTGACATTCGGAACCGCATGATGTACAGGACTGCGCTTCGCCCCACACCACACCTACTTAGGAATTCGTAATTTGAAATTTTAGCAACAAAAAAATACGTACCAATGACAATTAACACTACAAGCAAATTTTTGTTCATAGTGAAGGCAAAGCTGGATTCACTGTGTAGAGAACGTGGCTTTTGAGCTTATATATAAAACTGTCACCCCACATTTTGCAGCTTAACGGGAGGGGAGCTAAGTTATAAAATTTATTTCATCAGGACTCCGTAAAACATCTACTTACTAATCCATTCACATCAATTGACTTTCAAAGAAAAAGTTTCGCGATGAAATTACTTTATTGATTGATTAAGTCAAAGTGGATTTTTAAATTAAAAAAAAACACAGGAAGAAGTTTCCAAAAATCAATACTGCTGCATTACTCTGTTATTAGATGTGTAAGATTTATTGCTAGTATAAAATACGCATTAAACCCTCATAGTTTTATAAATCATAATCGCAATAAAGGAGATAAGTGTCGCAAAACTTGATCACACTTGAATTCACATACACATGGCTGTTATTCTAAAAAAATATTCCTAAAATTAACGCATTGTATTATGCTCAACAAAAACAAGTAATTGTAATTACAATTACAAACAATAGTGCCTTTAAATAACTATTTAGATGAGAAATAAAATTGTTAATTAGTATTTTTTTGTGAAGCTTAAATACATATTATGTTAACAATCTTTTATAGAGAAGATTGTGTTAAGGCAGCGAGATACGAATTATTTTGTTGAGCAATCGAACGCGTGCTCTCTTGATAAATATCCCCTGGCTACATTTTTTATTGCGATTTATTGGAACTAAGAGCAAAAATGTGTTTAATTGTACGAATCGAGTAGAGACCATAATAGTCAGTATGAAATACGACCTCATTTGGTGTATTAGTATCGTCTTTTAACAACTTTGCAAGTTCTCTTTCTTTTGAGTAGATAAAATAGCACTTTAACCGCAAGGGTAGATAAAATGTTTTAAATTTATATTTTATTCAATTAAATTTACAAATTCCAACATATTAACTTTACAGGTTAACGGATTAACAATAACACTTTTTTCTCTGAAAGTTAGTTTTGCTATAGAAAAAAATGACGATAAATTGGTTCATTTATTTCACCAAACCACTCGTTTTCACACGTGGTTATATAATCCAGTGGTGAAATAAAGCGTCCGATTTACACACTCAAACTCGTTAAATAAAAATAACTATTATTTACTCGTGAAATAACTCCACTCGCGACTTCGCCACTTTTGAACTTAGCATTTTCATTAGTAGATAAACAATCTCTTTATCGGCTTGTATAATAAATAACTATTATTATTTTAAGTTATTGGAAAACAGGTTTTCCTTATTTGTTTCGATAAGACAGGGGTAGATAAATAAAAAAGGTTCTCACAATAAAATGTGTATTTATTAGAAATTAGAACTTAACAAAAAGCCATTAGTTCTTCTTCTTCTTTTTCTTATTGTTAAAACCTTCAAAGTCCATGCTTAACAATGGATTGTTTTTCTTCGCCTACACAAACAATTAAATGAAACAAATCATATTTTTTGCTTTCCTTTATTACCTCAAATCTGCTACTTGACCCTTGCGAAGTCCAATAATTATCACGCTTTCTTTTCTTCTTCCCTAAGCCGGCAATAGCCTTCAAAGTCGGCGGAACAATATATTCAGGAACATCAGATAAATGCTGTTGAATTTTAACCGTGTGCAACGCCTTATCGTGCCTTAAAACTTGAAGATCTGTTGGATTGTCTTCAAAGTAACTTTTCAGTTTTTGACAATTAAATATCTCTTGTTTGATTTCCTTTAGCCTTGCTTCACGTACCGCAATTCTTGTTACAGCACGCCATGCGTCTTTTGCTCGATATTTAAACGACTCAACTTCGTCTAATTTGAACTGGTACGACCTGAATCATGTTTATTTCAGTATAAAAAGTAATAAAAAACAAGAATCTCACTTGAAAATTGAAACATCATCTTGGTCGCTTTTGAAGTGATTTTCAACCTTTTCCAACAAAGGTTTCTCTCGTATACTCACAAACGATAAAACACTGCCCTATAAAATTATTGTCGCGATTAAATTAAAACAAAAATTGTGAAATTACTTGGTTGTTTCCCCTAGCTGTCCGTCCCGCTCTATGCACATAAGACTGCACGTCAAGTGGAAAATCAAAATTAATAACGTTTGAAACACATTGAAAATCGATTCCTCTGGAAACACCACTCTCTTTGTCCTTCCTTCTTTTCGATTTTTTTAACTCTGGGTCATTCGGATTTCCCGGTTGTTCTAACGCTTTTTCGTCTGACGCTACGATGGTGTCATATATGCCCTGATTGAACTGATTTACCGAATGACACCGTATTTTTGCAGGCAGCTCAGAGTTTAGAACACACGTTGGAATCCCAAACTGTTCCAAATACAATTTAATTCTAAACAACAAGAAAACAGATAGCAAAGGAAGTGGCAAATATTTGTGGCTTACTTGTAACACTTATCGACGGTGTTAACAAAAATTATTGTTTTCCCCCTGATTAAGTGCAGTTTTAAAAGGGCGTATAAAATCGTGGCTTTGTCCATTTCCTCGGCCATTAAATGGTAATGACTAAGTTGGCTTGCGGGCGCAATTTCAGGTTCCTCAAGTTTTAAAATTACAGGATTGTGTAACACTAAACTTTTCAGATTTTTTACATCTTCACTTAAAGTGGCCGAGGCCAAAATAGCTTGATATATACTTGGCAAACGCCTAGAATTACAAAGTTCAACCAAAACTCTCTCACCGCTATAAAACCTACTCCAATAATTCCTTCACTTCGCTTTCATAGCCAAAAGAAAAAACCAAATCGGCTTCATCTATCACCAACAGTTCCATGCTCTTTTTTAAGTCCATGTACCCCGCCTTGATATGTTTCAACACTCTTGTGGGGGTCCCCACGACAATATCAGGCTGTTCCACTAGCAGAGGCTTTTGTACACTTAGTTCAACTTGCGGGGCCACATCAACACACCGAATCTCACGTGAACACTTAATTGTCAACTCTTTAATAACCCCACATATCTGATGGCATAATTCTTTGCTCGGTGCGAGAATTAACGCTTTAATTTCTTGGTGTTTCGCGGTCTTTTTGAGAGTTAAAATTTTCTGAATGACGGGGATGGCAAATGCTGCCGTTTTCCCAGAACCTGTCCGAGCCCTGACAAGGACGTCTTTGCCCTCTAAAAGAAGAGGGATCGCTCGTTCTTGGATAAGAGTAGGAGTCTGCCATCCCAGTTTAGCTATAGCCTAAAGATTGGTTGAAGAAAGTAAACACGTGCAATTGTTGTTACCTTTAAAATGCGGTCGTCCAGTTCCATTTCGTGGAAATTTTGCGGTTTTTCCTCACCCTCTTCTGCCATAATTCTTGAAAAATTAACAAAACACGTGCTACTTTGACAGTTCTGTATGTTGAGGTTATGTTTATTTGGGCTGTCAAATTTTGAAACGCGAGTATTGTTGGTTGTCTAACGCACTTTGATTAAAAAAAAAATTGATTCACCCCAATGTAACTACCTCTGTAACTACTAAAACTGAGAAAACATAATTTAAGATCATAAATAATAACGCTGCATAGGCATTTATTTAAAAAATCGTTTATATTCCATAATTATTTTCATTCGCAAATAATATCAATGATTACCTACGTATTATAATAATTTATAATTTGCTAGCAATAAATCGAATCATTTGGAGGTGTAGGGTCTATTAGGAAGCAATTTTCTATACATTAACACTGTTTAAAAGCAACAGTAAAAGCAACATAATAGGTTCTTAGAGAAAATATAAAATGTTAAATGGGCACCTATCAAAACTTTTCGGACTAAAATATTTTAAGTTAAATTGCCATATTACTATAATTTATACTGTTATTTACGTTGCCGTTTATAAACACGTTAAACGAATAGTACCTACAAATCTATTAAATGTATTTCTTTATTGCCTAATAATATCGAGTTAATTGACTGAATGAATACAGACAATAAAAGTGTTAAAAATAGAGTAACATGGATATAACTAGAAATGAATGACTTTTAGTTTATTATTTTTCAGATGATTAGTTTGTTAAACATGTGTCGCATTTCAATAGCGTATTTGCAATAATACATGTTATTTGACTTGTAAAAACAAACAAGTGTTCAGTGTTTATCTTTTTTTAATAAACGACATAAAAAATCATGCTTTATGAATGAATACCTACCTACATTTATTTAAACATATTTCTTTAAGGGAAAAAATTAAAAGCAAGGTTATTATTTTATTAAACGCAAAGTATACTTACTAAGAATTATAAACGCTAGGTAAAATAATAAACGCTATCTAAAAATAATAATCGCAACGTAAAAATTGTAAACCCTATGTGGTATGTGAAAACAGTAAGTGCTACTCAAGATTATTTATGTTTAATAAATTGTGTCAATGCAAATCCCTTTGTCTGATAAGTAGTAATAAGAGAGGCAACTACATGTTTACCTCTCTCTACTAAATTCGCCACTAGGTTTGTCCATTGCATTTCTTTTAAAAAAAAACTTAAGGTTTTTTATGTGACAGATTTTAAGCGAATCTTCATGACAAAAGGTGTTTCTAGTTCATGTTTAGCATATTAAATATTTAGCTTAGCAAGTGGATGTTAAACTGTTAAATACCTTTATAAGTATTATTATTATTTTTTCTAAGCAAATCATAATTTATTACCTAGCATTTCGATTATTTTACCTAACAATTGCGCGTATTCTGTAACTTTTTTAACGGACTGTTAAGATTTAAACATTGGTTATATTGCTTTAACAACAATAATTAACAGCATTTAAATTTTAACGGTTTCAGTAAAAAATACGCGCTTAATTTTATTTTAATAGATACGTACTGTACCAAGCAATTCTACCTACCAACCTAGCCTTTAGATTGACAATTATTATTCACCTAGCAGTTTATTAGTATCTTTTTTTAATACTTTAGATTTTTGTAATTTTTTTATTATCAATCGATGTAGTAACCTACAAGGTGATTTACAAACTTATTCAAAAAATATTAACCAACCTACAATTTTCCCAACAAAGTCGTTTACATACATAACTGATCGTTATCCACTTGTATCTGACTGGGTAAAGGTAAAGCGGCCTTTCCACATTGCTTTTCGGAAAAAAAATCCAAAAACCCTGTTTTTATTTTGAATCGAATTTTCTATAATTTGGTTTATCTCAACTTTTCCAATTTTCCATTTTTATTCATTTTTCTTTTTTTTTTAAATCGACTTCTTATTACGGAAGTGAAGTTAAAACTTCCTCAGATAAGATATGAAACGGCTTGTAATCATTTCACTTCCCATTTTCGCCAGATAATTCATTAAATATATTTCTTTATGAACCCATACCTAATCGGAAAATGTTTCAATTATTTTTTTAGACAAACCCATATGTTTGCTTTACAAATATTAATCAAAACATCATAAACCTAGCCTATAGGAGCTGTGCCTGAGGGTAAACTATACTAGGAATTTTGCATAATGCCAGGCATAATGCGTAAAACTATCCCACAATATCTACATACATACGAGTAGCTTTATCACTAATTATTATTAAGTTATAAATATCCATAGTTATACAAGTCAGTGGTTATACATAGTGTAGTACACATGTAATTATTATTTTTAAGCACCAGTGTCTGTTTTCAGTAGCAATCGGCACTATAAGTAGAGAGGCTTAAATTTTAAATTAAAGATCTAAAAACAAAAGGGCCTAAACGTTTCACAAATTTTATTGCAAAACATTAACCAATAAACTACTACATCTTTAAATTTACAAAATTTGCGATAATGTTTTATGTAGGTACATACTACTTATGTCTTCCAAATGTTAATAACTCTTATTTTTTTATAATTTATGTATTTACTTTTTACTTTAAGAATATTGTAACCTCGGTTGTACAAACATTTTAGTTTATTATTTTGAACCAGTTTTGCAAGAAAGTTCGTATTATCAGAGCTTTGATTCCAAGATAATCCGACTCGTTACTGGACAGGGACTTGTGGGCGTTTTCAGTCAATGAATGACTGTTAAAAGAATTTGGTTAAAATTTGTATTTCTCCAATTCCCGGAGCTGTTTCCGCGTCCGCAGTCGCCCCTACATTTGCCTAGTGTGCTTCTGCACGTTTTCCTTTCGAAATAACGTCAGGATATCAGGGCGTGCGCAAGCAAGGCGCAGTCTGCAGCTCAGATACAGGACCAGTTCTAGTCCGGGCGAATCCGGGAAATGCCTACCACGAATCCGGTGGCTCCGTAACCGTTTCCATCGCCACACACAACGTCCACATCCAACACCAATAATTAAGTGATGCGTTAGTTAGATTAAATATGTGGTAATAAAGGCGCAGAGATCGTCGCTCGATACTTTAGGCCTCTATTAATAGAGAGATGGACCGGAATAAATGCGAATGCGGCAGATGATAGAATAGTTGGTGCTTGCAAGAGAATGCTAACATGTGTCTTCCACAAGCCCACGACGAATAAAGGAAGACATGGCAACGCCGTCAGACAGCCCTATCGAGGAGGTCGTTTTCGAGATAGAGCCGTCCAGGGTGCCCAAGCCCGTGCCTGTTGCCCTAGAGGACCTCTGCAGGCTCACCAAATTCACACGACAGGAAATTAGAATCATGTATCGAGGATTCAAAACGGTCAGTCTTTCACTATTATGAAATCAGCTTCAGTTATTTACTCGACGTTGTTAATTTACTAACTGTGCGCTCGGGTGTTATTTAAATAATTAAAACCATTCAACTCGGGGAATACATTTTATCATACATTTCAACGAATAAACAAGCGAATTATTTTTGAGTGCACACAAACGAGGACAGGCACGTGTTATTTCTGTCAGGTATAAATATTATTTCTAAAAGAATACTTTACCTTCTTTTTGTTGTCAAAGCATAATAAATCATTCTTAAACCCGTTTTGCGAAAATAACTAAAAATAAACCACAACACGAGCGAAACTTTTAAAATTTAATTCAGGCACTTATCGAAGGGAAAAATGTCTTCTCGTTCATTAATATGCATCGCAGCCAAAACGTTTTACCCTCCTGTTTCATAAAAAATGCAAGACGGACATGGCAGCTGTTTATTCCCGATTTTTACGTCCAATCATTCATACGAGCTCCAAATTCGGATTAATTAATTTTGCTAGTTGGAAAACTATGTAAATTTTCATTCCGACAAGATAAATAAAATTAATGGCATTGTTATAGAGCGTTTCTTCGGGTTTATTGCTCTACTTTAATTTCTTTGTAGAAAACCGCAAAGAAGAGCTAACAATTAGATTGGTGGCTGGAACACTAGACTACTTTTTTGTTTTATCTTCGCCGGTACAACTTGTCAAGCGGTGTCGTAAAAACTTTCAGAGGAAGCAAAATTAATTAAAATAAATTCCATAAGAGTGGGGTTTTAGAAAGATTAAGTTAATTGTTGACCATTGAAAAAACGCGCTGGGGCTTACATTATCGTTTGAATCTTTCACAGCTCTGAAAGTCTCATGTACCGCAAAAAATTCAACGGCTTTTAATTAGGATTTTAATTAATGCCTACGGCCGCAAATGTGGTGTGGTCAATATCAAAACTAACGACATTGGTGAAACAGGACTATGATATAAGCTGCATTTGTATTTTAATAAATTACGTTTATTTTAGATTTATTAGTGTTATCGCACAACCCTGCTTAAATTTTCATGATGGAAAACCGGATATAGCCAATCTCAGCTTTTAGTTTTTCCATCCGGTATTATGCCAATGAACTCACGTTTTCCTCATCTACTTTTATATTCAAGATCAAAACATTGATGTTTAATTTTACACAGACCAGACATGATTGTATTTATGGTTATGTTTTTGTGGATCGTGATGCTTTTTTTAAATTCCTTTCTTTTAAACACAACACATTGTATCATCCCTTTTTCTATCCAACAAAACGAACCATTGCTTCGAGTATTAGAGTACCAATTCTAAAATACCCAAATAATAATAGAATAATGTTAATAATATTAAAGGCATTGGCTACTTAAAAAACAACTTTGTCTTAAATGATGGTACTGGAAATGCTTATTACAGTAGTGAAAACCGTTTCTCTGTATCTGCTTTATAGCTCAAGTTGATTTAAAGTTGGAATTATGACGTCCTAACCGTTTCTTGAGCATTTAGTTCAATTTTAAGATCAAATAGTTTTTGACTTTTAAGTGACACTGTCAGAGTTTTGATAAACTTGACAAAATTTCTGAGATGTTTTCGCGAAGTTCAAGACAAAATTTAGAACAGAAAAAAGTCGAGAAAGTAGTTAATTTGTTATTTTGTGAAAGGTGTGTGGAAAATGTTCAAATATCTGTCAAGTTTTTAGTGAATGAGAGGCTTCAGTGATCAGAGGACTCTGAGAGATAAGGATTTCTTCCTTTCGAAGTGACTATCTCGCTTATTTTTCATGGCAGAAAATTTTGAAAAGGACCTACCGACATAAAATGAACCACATTTTCAATTTTCGTTAAAACATAAAATAGGTAAAATAAGTTGCCAATGCCTTTAATAGAATTAGACAAAACCGAAGATAAACTTGGTTTACTACTTGATTCATTCAATTTTGTTCGAGGTTTTGTCAAATATTAACTCATTAAATTTCCCAGGTATTAGCTGTTTCATCGCTGTTTCATAACTATAAAAACGCCAACTTCGCATTTTACCGAATTATTTTTTTAAATAAGATTGATAAAATTGTAAAATAGTTATTATGTTATTAATCCCTCATTGAAAGTATGAATTTCATTGGCTATTATTTTTTTGAAGTGCGTGAATAATTTATAACAGCTAATTTTGAGAGAAAATGCGACGTTGGCGTTTTTATAGTTTTGAAACAGCTAATACATAACAATAATAATTAATAACATGAAAAATGTTAAATAAAGCAGTAGTTATTAAAGTAAAATAACACTGCAAAAATGATTAGGTATAATTTGAAACTATCTTTAACGAGAACATTAGTTAAGTAATACATACATTTATTTGTTGATTAATTGATAAGATAATAAGGGGGTATGTATTTGTCAGCAAAAAGGCTGTTCAAAAACACAAAAACAGAGATTTAATGTTCCAATTAGAAAATTGTAAATTGCCGTAGTTTCAATTAAAAATTCTCTGTTATCCGGAAAAGTGTTTAAACGTTGGTAATAGCTTTTTACGTCACTTCATTTTGCGAGGTCATTATTTAAAAACGAATGAACGCCACAAACCCATCTTTCCCCTTCATTAATTTCTTTTACAAACAATTTAATTTGATAGGTATTTTTTTTTCTTTCCACATAAAACTTAAATTACGCTTTGATACATTTAAACGAAATGGCTTTACATAAATCAAAAAAATCCAACTTCCAATTGTATCTCGTTGGAAGACTTACGTTTCATAATGCAAGTAAACAAGTTCAAACTTTCAAACTTTCGTAATCCCAGAGATAAGACTTTATTCCCGTTTGACCCAATTGCCATTGGATAAGATCGTACGCGAGACGGTGTACAGGATTGTTACATTTCCATAATCCCCCAAATGATTTGCAAGTTAGCAGAGCTCCTCCTATGAACATGCTCATATTGGTCTTTACACGGTTTGCCACAAAAAGCTGTGAAATTTTATAGAGCAAGGCCTTGACTAAATAGAGCACATCTATTGTTGTATATTCAGATCTTTGGGGAGGTTTTACACTTTGGTGTAATAATAAATAATCTGGGACTGAGATCAGGCTTATTGTGTCACATTTTTAGCACATTTACGTTGTTTTGTCACTGTGTCATTACTAAAATTAGCAAATTAATTTTGCATGTACCACACCTCGTAATTTTTATACATTTCCTACATTATTACCACTGGAACATATCGCGCATTTTCAGCCGCTCCAAAAATAAACAGAAAACGGTATTAACGGTCATATTTTAGTTAAGTGGATCTGTTTAAGACTTTTCTTTAAACATATCGTGTGATTTAATGTCATGCTGCCTCAAACCGCAACAAATTTTTAATACATGTCATTTGAAGCCTTTGATCCGAAAATATGTGAATACTGGGCGTATTTATTTATCATCAAAAGGAAACTGTAATGCATTTTTCAAAATTGAATTTTTTGGAACACGAACCAAAAAAGTTCTATGCATTTTTTAATTCCCTATTATGTCATTTGGTTTATTCCAAAAATTTCAATTTTTCCGATTTTTTATAAAAAATTCTAAAAACTGTGAAGTGGCCTATAACGTGTATTGGCAGCACTTGCTTTTATTTGCGGAGTCAGTTTGAAAGCAGCGCCTTTATTGGTGTTTACTGCCACCAAATCCCAATATCCTGTTGATGGCGTGCCCGTAAAGTTGAGCTAACTGCGACCTGCTGTAAACGTCTTCGATGTGCTCTCTGCTCCGGAAACTCCCTTAATAGATTTTACTATGTACCCCGCCTTACTTTATTAGATTACGGCAAATCTCACGGACAGACGTTAATGTTGATTACTTAATTTCCATTGATTAAGTTGGAAGGAATTGTCAGTGAATGCAAAATTCCTCGAGACCTTCGCATTCAACGACACTACCTGTGCCTTCCGGACAATCACATCATGTCGTGACTGGAGAGAATTAAACTCAAAAATTTACTCCCCAACAAAATGTTGATGGCAACAATGAGAACGAACCTTGCGTGCTTTTAATGTTCCTCTTTTCAGTTAAAAATAATTAATTATTTCTCTTGGTTGGAGTATTTTACACCTTAAAATAAAGTGAAGATGTCCAATGCGAGGCGGGAAATAAATATAGGGATTTGCGGATTTTCATTTTTCTCAAGGTGGATAACAACCGTGTATCAAAAATGTTCCACAATTGTAAAACTTGAAAAGTGGGGTGTTTTGTTTTAAAACTAGCTGCACCTGGACTGGTTTATGGGCGCACTTAATTGAAGTTCCTCGATTTGGAATTGGAACGAACAACAATTTTCTGCTTAATTTAAATCTGGGTCATTGAATAAAAGATTAATCTATAAGAGGAATGGACAAGACGCTGCCAAAAACAGGAAGTATATTGAAAGTGAGCAATGATTACGGTTCCAAACACGACAAAATGTTGCACTAATTTTTCTACCTATCTTATTTCAAAATAAATACAGATATGTCTAGACATATCTATTTAACACGTCGTTTCATTGACACCGGAGTGTTTGAGTAATATTTCCGATTTCTAAACCAGCGCTCCGGGATTAGACACGATCTAATAATAAACTTGCGAAGACTCTAATTGTAAAGCGAACTCATTAAGATGACAAAATTGAGGACGTTTGGCCAACTATTAATTAAGCAAACGCTTTGCTAAAACACTTTTCTTGTAACGAGTCTATAATACGGATATCTAATTAAGGCTTCGTCTTCATTTAATTCCATTTAAAATCAAATTACAGTCCTTAAATTTATTGTCTATCAATGTCTTGGAATTTTCCAACCAACCAAATGAGATGTAATTAACTAGATTCCAAATGAAATTATTTTAATTACACAGTAAATAATAAAAGCAAGAAAATACAGGTACTTACATATTTGGATTTTAATACTTTCTAGTAAAAATTAGATAACGACATGACGTAAGGCAGGCTCGTAAAATCCTTTATCATTTCGATAAAAGGCTAGCAAGCAAACAAAATTTGCATCCTGTGACTACACACGCTATGAATTTATGATGCAGAGTAGACATCCTGTCTTGGTAAAAATTGGGCCAAAAACCGAGGACATGGAGCGAATGAGTGCAGCAGCTGCAGACACCATCAAAGACTTTTCGCTGTCTCAACAATTTGCTTACGGCGAAGATGCAAAAGGCAGATAGGACTTGAAGCAAGCGAGAACAAGGGAGGAAGCTTTATCGATTCCTCTCTTGCCTTCCCGTGACGTCACTGCGTTCGTGTCAGTGGCGCACATCATTTTACTTTCAATAATTCCGTCATTTTCAGCATTTCATTAGACGGGTCGGGATTAATATTACGAAATGAAACGGATTTTTCCAACGTCAGCTATTCCAAAAATGTTCCCTCGTTCCACGCCTCGAAAAAGAATTTCGGAAATATGTAAACTAATAAATCACTCCAATAAATTCCATTGGCTTTAGATTTGTAATCATATCCACTTATTTACATTAGCTTGTTTTGATTTTATTGTTGACCCAAATTTCGCTGTCAGTTCGGAAAAGAATCCACCATCAATCCATGTAGACGGGCATATTTTATTTTTGTTGTTGGCCGCTTTAGTAATAAATTCAGGTTGACCATTAATCAACCACAACCTACCCCTAAAGTGTATTATTGGGTACGTTGTCACTTCGCTCCAAAAATAAAAAACCCTTTGCAATTCTCCAAAGGAGGACAATTAAACTGGATGAAAGAAGTGGCACCGCATAAAACCCTCTCGATTTTTTACGACCCTCTAAGACGTAAATCCCTTTGATACATGGACACGTCTTTGCGATCGCTCCATCCACTGAAAAACCAACCACCTTCTTTTAACAGGTGGTTTCTAGCAGGAACCAGTCAGTCTAATTTAATTAGGAACCTCGCCCCGTGTAAATATTTCAACGGTATCATAAACAGGGAGCGCGTCAAAAGTTGTTTATTTCGGGTAAAAGCGAAGGACTATTTGGGTGTGGAATTAGGGCACGCAACGCCAAAGTGGAGAAGTTGTTCCGTTTTTCAGCACAGTTTGTTGGGGAGAAATGGACATGAAGTAGAGTGTGCCGAATCATTTCAGAGACAACTATTTCAAAATGAGAGACATGAGCAAACACTAATTTGGCTAGTTATTTGATTCGAATTACATCACGTGAGCGATTTTATATGGACGGGTTCATACAGATTTTGGCACAAATTTATATCCCGCTCTTTATTTATTGCATTTTAGTTTGATTCACCGACACCGGAATTGCAATATCAGCGCAAAATTAATGGGAATGAGCATTAATAAATTAAAGTCATTGATGTTTTTACTAATATTCACAATTTTTTATTAATGAAGTAATTGAGAAGGTCGATAAATCAATGTTTACAACTTTATACGAGCAAATGTAACATTGTTAATTATAATTATTATTAAACATTATTTGCAGTTTTTTTTAAGGTTTCACACCAAATTGCTTGTTCTCATTCTCATCATTTATCACACATTCTTATTGTAACCGATTCAGTGCACACGAGCTTGGATTAAACATCATTTATCACTTTATTTTTGTCAGTCTCTTTCAAGTGACCCTTCTAATAAATATTTTATCAAATTAGGTAGTAACAACAAAAACCTTAATTTAATATGCGAGTAGAACTACTGCTTTTGCATACTTTGGGATTTATCTAAGGGAATTTATTTGTGATAAAATAAAATAGAGAATTGTATTAGAAATTCCTAAAAGAAATTTAAATTATGTTGCAAAATTTTAATCTTCTTGAACATCCACTAAATACTGTAACAACAAACGATTGTAAAATTGCAAAGCATCAGTGTCTAAATAATAAATTTATTTTTTAATTACTTCCAAGAGGAGTATGTATTATGTATATCCCATTTCATTTCATTGTAGAATTTTTTGACAGCGCATTTGAAATTTTTGGAGTGAAACAAAGCACAAATTGAGAGTTTCTGTATAAGAAATGAACTCTGTGTTAAGCTAAATCCCTGCGACAAATTTTGAGCCAAGAAAACCCACCAGGAACTCCAAAAAATGCAAATGCGTTGTCGCAAAATTCTACAATGAACTGAAATGAGATATATGTACAGGTACATTAGGCAAGATCATAAAGTAGTCGAGTATAAGTAACAGAATTGTATTCTATTTTCTACCATCGAACAAAATTTCATTTTCTTTTATGGAGAAATTGTATTTGAGTTTTATTGCTTATTGCATTCGGTTTTTATCAGTTCATAGTTTAGTCCGTTCTATGCATTACAAAGTGTAACAAGATCCAAACATATGTTGTTATTCAAAATAACTTTTTCTCTCATTTTACTTGCAAACATTGAAATCATGTAAACTTTCTTATCGAGAGTTTGGAATGTTAATTTTATTGATTATTTTCCTTGTAACTATACACATTTTGTTGAATGTATGTTTTAATTATTTATAATAATTGTTACTTATTTCTTTATCAATTACATCAGTTATTAACGATTTTGTGCTTTTTCCTGATCCTTTAATTTTGCACAAGTTGATATGAACTAAACTTGCGTTTTAACTGAAAATCCACTTAGATTAAGATTATGGAGTATTAACGGGTCATTATTCCTTTGTAAACGGATTTCAGATAAAATTACAAGTCATTTTTAAATTACAAGTCACATGCACTGGAAGCTTTCGAGCGAAATCAACACCGCTAGGAAACGATTGATCACATTAACACGTAATTTGCCATGGTGCGTATGATGGATGTGTTTACCTTTTTCTCCGAAAACAAACGGAAACCGAGCCGATTTACCACCAATTATTCTCGATTTAAGATTTGCGTCGATGCAACAATTTGATCCGTTTGTAATCATCGGACGGATGAAAATAGCGCTCGTAAAATTGAAAGTATCCATTCAACAATGGGAACTTGAGTAAAAGACGGTCGTTAAAGCCGGCCAAAACGGCTTATACGGGGTCGCACTGAAATACATCGTGTTTTATAGCGAGCTGAATTAATTAACGTAGAACATAACAACAATAAAATATGGTAATGCAAGTAGTGGTGTTTGTTAGAAATAATCTCCGATTGTCGACCAACCCCGATCGAGATATAACGCGAGCCTTAAAACCTTATCGCGGAATAATTTACAAACTGAGGATTTAATATATTTTCGTTCGAATGCGAGCCAAAACGGTGGCAAATCACGCACATGCTGACATTTTGGAATTTCTCATCCACTCGGTGCATAAATTTCAAATGCAGGATGGGTGATAAACCTATAGGAGAAAAATCTAAAGCGTATCATTTTCTTCGCCATCTATGTTATTTATTTTTATTGCTGCAGAAAAGCTCGTAAAATGTAAGTTTGTAATAATTTACAGTCCTGTACGCCTTTTTCTTCTTATCAGATATAAACCGTATATTAATGCGAAAGAACGGTGATACCATCTAGCAGCCAGATTTATCAAAAGTAAGTATACACAATACGTATAGAAAAAAATGCATTTTACATTCGAATAAAATAGAAAACTTACCAATCTGGCTTTATCGCTTTTACGACGGTCCCATCTCTCCACATTTTAGGCGAATAAACATTTAGCAAAGAGTGTGATAACAAAAGCGGCTGGTTTGTTATCAAAGATGATAGAGCAATTGATGTGGACGGGGTTACTACAATCCTGTGGCTCACAATCGATTTTCCTAACAATACCTTATTGACAAAGAATATAAAGTCACAAGAGTTCAAGAGGGCAAAGTAGCTAATAATAGTTTTTCATTTATCTTTAACATAATCTTAAATTTTTCACAAGAGCCTTTTCAACACTATAATTATTGAAATGAGATGAATTGAAAAAATATGCAGCTCTTCTAAAGTGAAATGTACAACTGTTTAATTTTTAATCACTAAACGTCCAAGCATCTAAAATATGTCATCATAAAAAGCCTCATACATTATTAACACGTTGTTTTGAGGCTAAATTTGGATTCATAGTATATTATACAGCAGCCAGGCTGAAAATAGATGTAAATGGAAATGCATTTTTCAGTTTAATAAATTACATATTTCGTCCAGGCGTTCGTGCAGTTTATTCTTTGGCTGAGATTGATAATGCTGTGTAAGCTTAGATCAATTCTGCTTCTTTCCGAACTAACAAGATTAATTCTGACTTGGAGCATTCAAGAAAATTTGTTGCTTGTTGTCTTTTCGTTCTGTCTGGCAACTTGGAAATTAAATTTCAAAGTGTCGAAAGTGACGCTTTATTTTACAATTTCATATTATCTTCACTGGTACAATGAAAATATCAAAAACGAGGTATGACGGCAAATGTGAAACATAATGGACGTTACATGAATTTTCTATTGGACGTATTTCACTCCGACAACAGAAAAAGTCGTAAATAGAAGCAAGCTATAATGCGAAATGTATTTTTAGTCTCTTCAAAACCGCATAAATCTTGTATGTTCCCTTTATGGAGAAAAAAGTTATTTTTGGGAGAGTGGATCAAATAAAGGTAGCTTTAATGCATACCTCCGTACACATCCATCAAATTAATATTAGACTATCTTCGTTTTAAAACTCCACTTATACGAATTAAAGGAATGCGGCATTTTTTAGTGTATTTTTCTTAATCGCAATGTTGTTTTTGGGTAAATAATTCAATTGTAGGGCAAATGCCAGTAAAAATGAAATATTGAATTGTGTCGTCTGAACAGAACTTTAGAGAATACAACGTCAACTACATCGATTTACTCAGTATATTCCACAAGAATCAGGCTGGAACAAATTCGACACATTATTGTGCGATGTTACAGATGACATGCCACATTTTGCTAATTTGGCGAACAACTTGACTAGTAAATTTAATAATTCTAAATTTTATTACACGTGCCGTTTTGACTCTACTCATCAGCGATACTAAGGTTTCGGTTACTGTTGTATGGTTTCAATAACATGTTGAACCTTAGTTGTTCAAGGTGGTCACATTTTAAACATCTATTTTAACAACAAATGTATTTGAATAAAAAATTCTTAACATTAAAAAAAAACAATGTTTGAACACTTTATCTATGAGTAAGTAAATTAATCGGTCCTTAACAGGCAAAGATACTAAATAGCTAAAATAATCAAAATCCGAAAGTATTTTTACTGCAGTGAGGACGTCATGCAAGAGTGGTTTTGTGGTTTCAAATCGTAAATCGCCAATCAATGCACCAGAGTTTACACCGAACCGTAAACTACGCAAAACCAGATTAATAATTAAAATAACCAAAATAGCTCACTCATAACATAAATCTAAATGCATCTAATTTTTGCGTCAGTAATTTCACCGTTTAATTTCTTTCATGCTGTCTGGATGTAAATGTGCCTGATTCGCATAACATTGACAGAATAAAATTGTAACTTGGCGTGTCCTGAATTTTCAGCCACTTAAGCCATAATTTTTATTCTTAACTGTTTGTAAAGTCAAATTATTTTATTAACCACTTACTTTATGCAACATCATACACTTAACTTGCTTGTATTCTTCGTTCCAATTTCCCGGGTCTCAATAAACACGAGTCTATTAGAGGGCTAAGAATTTGCAAGTCTAATCTAACTACTTGTTCTCTTAAATGCCGTCTTCGGAATATTCATTCATTAAGGTGGAACTTTTCGGGTTTATTTCGAAAATAAAGCTTTTGTTCATTTGTTGCCGCTCTTCGTGAAATATTAAAGGCAATGTTCCCTCCCTTGGCATCGATGGCAGGATTAATCCAATTATTTTTGCCTTAGCCCTTAAACTTTCATTAAAACACCAAAGCGCGATCGTTTTAATTTAAGGGTCTACATTAATATCTTTTTTAATCCTGATTTTTCCCCTTTGTAACCTAATCTAAAGTTTTGCTGATTTTATCAGGAGTGTAGTAAAAGCCCGATCGAATAGATAAAAGCAAGTTCCCTACGAGTTTTTGATGACCTTATTAATACCCTTGTGATAACAAATGCATTTTCTTGTTACAGGAATGTCCAGAGGGTGTTGTCCATGAAGATAGCTTTAAAGAAATTTATTCGAAATTTTTTCCACATGGAAGTAAGTAAAACAGTGTTTGTTTCACAAAATCATACAATGAGTATATATAGTTGTCACACTGACAATAAAGCAAACCAGAAATAGCACACGACATTGAAGATTGCAAATATACAGTTTCATATCACAAAGCTTGTCAGAACTTGGATGCACTTGCCTCGATACAATGAGCTCTAAGTTTTTTCGCTCGTAATATGAGACCTCAACGACGAACACTAAATGAAGAAAATAGTTTGTCTAGACTTTATATTAGGAGTTTAGGGTTTAGAAACAAGTCACAGAGTGTTGTAATATAGCGATGACAACGTACCAAGCTGCAATAACCACACATATCTCACTCTTCAATAAATTCAACAAGCTGTTGCAGGGGAAGATAAAACAGCAGATTAAATCAGCGAACAAGATGAAAATATGATTTTAACTTTAATTAAACTAATATGAAGTGCAGTTGGTCGGAAATTTATGTAATCTTGACTAAGCACCTGGCAAATTTTCAAGTGCAACCATTAATTTTCCACAACCACTCGTAGTTTCAAATTCTGGCCATATTTGGCTTCAATCCCGCTGTCTGCTGCAATAAGTCAATAACACATAATGTAGAGGAGAGTGGCCCAAAATGATCCCCCTAAGCTAGAAATGCCTGTAAAAAGTAAAGTATACAAGAGAAGATGTTCAAATATATTTTTTTGGAATGCCGGTAAACTGTACTTAAATATTGCCTGACTAATTTTTTTATATTACAGGTAAGCAATTTTTTGAGGACAGTAATGTAGATGTTTGCAAAAGGATCGTTTTACCCGCATAGGTAGGGCAAAATGATCCTCTAAAATAAGGCATAACTGCCATAACTGCCTCTCAGTTTTTCTTTTGTATTTTTGAACTATGTTCTTATCTGCAACAAAATAAAAACAATAAAACGATTTAGTATTCCTTAAAAATATAAAAATAAAGTCGAGCGGGCAAAATGATCCCTGATCATTCAGTAAGGGATCATTTTGCCCGAAAGTGTGCATATTGCATTAGGTCATGCTAACTTCATAACGGCTCTGTTTAATATTTTCGTAAACTCGTCAAATATTAAGTAAAACTATGTATTTTCATAAAATATATTGCAACTTAATATTCCTACTTCTATGACAACACTGCTACAATAGTTTAAAAGCACTTATCTTAGATCAGGCAGCATAAAAACACGTTTTCACAAATATTTTTATAAAGTGATGTTACCTTGTGCATTTTATATGGTCAACCAAACATGGCGGCTCGACTGATCGTAACCACCCACTCAAACCACAGAGGGTAACATTGGTATTAAAAATAAAAGGGGGGATCATTATATCCGCAGGGATCATTTTGGGTCACTCTCCCCTACAAGCCTGCACTATAAGTGTGATAAGTGGTAACAGTAACCGATTCAATTTAATGATTGATATTACATTTCAATTTTTTCTTTAACACAATTTTTAATTTCATTATGTATTATGTAGGTATACTATAGTTATTTTACTATTGCATGCGATATTCTTTTATTAAAATGGAACATTAATTCCATTTCATTGTAATAAACAAGTCTGAATAATATAATAAACGCTTCTGAAATCCAATTAGTTAAAGTAAAAAACGCAAAATCTATCAAATGACTAAATGAGACCGTAATTGTAGCGATCTTAATCGTCGATAAAGAAACAAGTTAGTTGCAACAAACTTTGCAAGTTTAGCATTTAATTTTGTTACAACTTGACTATTAGTTCACTAAATCGCTAAAACTTCGTTTCTTGCAAAATTGATTTTGTAAGTACCTACCGGCATTTACATTCCTGAAGTTATTTAAATATAATTTGTGATCACGGAAGTCTTATGCCAAATATTTGTTAGTACTGGTTGCATGTGAAATCATCTTTTTTCGTCGTTTAAGCAATCGTGCGAAAGCTCCGTAGGACTCTAGCAGCTTGCGTTCATAAATTTTAATGCATCATTAGTGTAAAAGTTTTTCTCGATCTATCTATTTGGCACGCAAACCTAATACAACATTTCCTTATAACTGTGGCTTTTCCGTTAATTTGAAATGGCAATAAAACAAGCGAAAATGAGAAAATTTCCTCATCCAATAATAGACTTTCATCTTCTTCGAAAAACCTTCAGACGCAAATAATATTCTTCTAATGTTATGTAAGCAGGGTTAACTCGTATAGAAATAAATATGTTATTGAATGGACTAAACGCAGTTTTCATGTCGGCGGTAAATTATAATAACCGCAAACTGGGTCATCGGAGTAACTATCTAAACATCTATTTTAGATTTGTTCGGATGTGTAAATATCTATTACAGAAGGGTCACGAATATGTTTTGAATAATTGTTCTCGGTGGTGCTTTCCAAATAAAAATTAAATTTTCCGGGCTGGCATCCAATTTTTGGCACAGTTGTAATCCCGAACACGTCTCCCGAAATGGGCCACGTCTTCGTGATTGAATTCGATATGGAAAAATAGTCAAAGAGTAGATTCGACTAATGTCCCATTGATGCGTTTCAGATGCGAGTCTGTATGCACACTACGTGTTCAAAGCCTTCGATGTCAACTGCAACGGAGCAATTAGTTTCAGGGTAAGTATTCCGTCCTGAAAATAGCCTGAAATTGAAACAACACCTAGCGAAGCCCGCAGAGTGGCGCAGTGTGCCGATCGAACGGATTCAGACGAGACATATCCTTTAACCTTATAAAACTGGATTGACCTTTCTGGTCTACAAGAGGAGATGGGAATGTTTCACCGTTATGTAGGTCATGGAACTGACAAATGTCCCTGATTAAAATTTTAGCCAACACGAAATTAGGTAATTTGTCAGGGTGGCCGGAGCCCGCCAGATGTGCACATAGCGGTAATCAAGAGTGAATGCTGACGGATTGATTCTACTCTCTTGCGTCCCTAATCACGACCCAAAAGACCATTAAGCCAGCCTGTTTTCGACTACTGAAAAATACCACGCGAAAATATTTTTGGCCGATTTGGAGCAGATCGTGTGATATGTGCCCATGGCATTGAATGTTAAATTTAGGCAACAGTCAACTTTTCAATACGAAAATAAACACACTGTTTTTTAATTTAAGTAAATTAGGGCGTATTTTTGGCTCGGCCCGTTATCTGAAAAAACAAAATTAAAATGTTTCGTGAGCTCACGCCTAATTTAATGTATTTATCAAACATTTCATCACAATATGTGTAAATTTAATAATAACGTTGCGACTTTATTTATTTTTTTATTATTGAGGCTTTAGTGTAGTGTTTCATCTGGGATCCATCAAGTGCATATAAAACTGACTTTAGGTTCAACCCCCCAAGGTTATAAACCACGAAATGACAGAAAATAAAAATGCTTTTGGTATAGGCACTAAATTGTCAAATCGTGAAATATTTAGCAGCATACCGACATAAAGTGGTGTCGCAATTTTCCCACATGACTCGTTATTACAATAAAAAAAAACAGAAATGAAAATACAGCATCAATTTGTTGTCGTTGGTTAAAAGCGTCTGAGATGATTAAGAAATCTGGCATAATCATCATGATAAGCCATTTTTATTTGTCACTAGAAGCAGAAACACTTTTGGCTGAATAGGAGCATTTGTGAATCATTAAATTCTCGCCATTGTTAAAGTTATTGGATTTTCAGGATACATTAATCAAACGCTTTTATGTGTTTCAAATTGCAACAATCATTTATAATGACTGCAAAGTGTAAAGTTAATATGTGGGTGTGTTAATAATTGACACATGATGATCGAACGCTGATTTTTATGACTATCGCAAATGCGAAGAAAATTTGCTACAAAAACATTATTAAATTTACAATAACAAAAATACCTACAGTATTGAATATCATTTTTGTCGATTTTGCATTGCACTAAATAATTAAAATTTTAACATTTATATGGCTTGAATGGCCAAAGTTACAAACTCCGCAGCCTTACTCTGTAATTTTCAAAACTTTTGTTACATTACAGTTATCAGACGAAAAATCACCACGTTCTACGTTTATGATTTCTTCAAATTTATAGCTTACCTCGGAAAATGGGTCGAGTTTTTCAATTAATTTTAACTGCCACAAACACTTTTTGTCAAGGAAATCGATCCAGAAAATTAACCTCCGCATTACAATCCTACATATTAATCTGCATGCAGAAAAAATCACATAAATGAAGTATGCTTACAGTTATTATTAGCTCAGTCATGATTCATGACTCAATAAATATCACATTGCACCTATAATAGTGGACTCTTATTTTTGCTACAAATCAGCCATGTTCGACTTCTCTTAATTTGGGGGCCACTATTTTGCACACATTTTGAGAGCCAAAAAGGGTTGAGAGCAAAAAATCATTCAATATCATACCAAAACTCGAAAATGAGTTAAAATAATTTGGAGTTAATTCGGCGATTTTTTTTACTGTTTTCAGCGTGTCTCCTTATTTGCTGAAAATAAGTACATCTAGATATAAATAAAAAATAAACATAAAGATGTACCTACGCTACGTAATTTTTAATTTTCATTTTGATTAGTTTTATTTACCTATTTTTCTGCATATATCGACAAAAATTTTCGTTTCATAAGTATAAATATAAAAGTTTATTCTGACTAAAAAACAGCCAAATCGCTCATAATTGTCTGTAATGTAAACCAGTCGGCGTATTTTAGCTTTGTTTCGTCAAATTTTGCAAATTGTCGGGAAAGAAATTTTTTGAAATATGAAGAAAATAAAATGAAAAATAGTTTAGTGTTTAGCGGACCACCAGTTTAATAATAACGCTGCTGTAAAATATCTAACAATGAAACTTTATACCTATAAAACCTATAAAATAACTTATGGTTTAGTACGGTTGCAAATAATGGCAATAAAAAATTTTGGAAGCTTGTTGCTTCAGTAACGCCCGGTATTTCAGTTGATGGTTAATCTAAAAATATTCTGGTTACCAATTTATTTCTTGGTTTGGCGTATTTCAGTGCTTGGTTATGATTTACCCAAGGTTAAAATCTTTACCGAAGGAAATGTGTTGGGTTACCAACTTTTTTCAGAGTTCGTTATACTCATGCGCAGTGTCTTTGTTTTGCTAACCTAATTTTTTTCCGAGATTTCACGCCGTTTTGCCACTTTCTGCGACTCGTTGTTGCCTGTGTTTTGATGGCACGGTAATTATTTTATACGAAACATGAGTGCTGTGGATATCTATTACATTTTAAGGAACAATAAAAAAAATCATCAAGAAGTCAAATACACATTCCTACTTTTCAACGTCAACAAAGCGCGCAGTGTTGCCAAAAAGCTGGGAATTTAACCCAATTTCTACTAAAGCACTGAAATACGCATTCAGAGTTAAAATCTTGGGTAAGATTTACCATAGGTTAGTTACCCAAGCACTGAAATACCGGGCGTAAATCTTTCAGTAAATCGGTAGTAAATTACTGGCAACGCTTGGGTGAAACCCCTAAATAGAAAAGTTAGTTACCTATTCTAATGAGATTAGATACAAAAAAACTTTGCACCATTTACTTGATGGATGCATATTAAAAGTCAAGCCTTATTACTAGAAACCGGTTTTTTAAAAAGTTAAAAAAACTTTATTTAGGTGTCAAAAAAGGTTGTAAAAAAAAGACATTAGGTATTAAAATCTGGTAATTTAGAATACATTTTTTATTAATTCCTACTGTAGGAATAATAAAATCATAATTTTTAATACAATCTGTCTATAAATGAATGTAGGATCGTAGTAGGTACCTATTAAAAGTTTGCCGCTTCTTTTCAGAAAAAGCGAACAATGTTAGAATATGAAAAATATGGTTTTACTAGTTGCCTGAGTCGATAAAAATTGGTACTTTGCAGAAATTTCATAGAAATAAAATAATTAAATGCGGCAAATTCAAATTCCAGAACCACCTGAGATCCTACACTCTTTTATAGACAGTCCGTACAATAAATTCAATTACAAAAATTAACAAAACGAAATAGGTTTTATAAAAAACTTAAAATTCTTTACTGCACAAAGAAAAAGTTATAAAAAAGTTAATTAATTGTTGAACTTAAATATTGTTCTAAATTTGCTGTTGTAAAATTAGATCATTTTTCTGCAAATAGTATTTTTCAGTTCATTTTCTAGGTTGAGATAACTACAAAAAGAACTCACTAACACTGTATGGAAATTCATACTAGTACTAGTACTAAAATCAGGCATCTCTACATTACCAATATTTTTATTTTTATTAGATTTATATCGGGTGTGTCAAAAGTCGCAGACACACTCTTGAGAGTGGAAACTAGTGGCATTATTGACCACTAAAAAAATAATAGAAAAAAATATTGCTCCTTAGTTAAGATGCAGCAGCTCGTAAAAGTTGCAAAAAATGCATACTTTAATGTGTAATAATTGTAGGACAAACAGACCTATTAATTTTGTTTTTAATGATTTATTTTAATGTTTACTTGATTTATCATCCAATTTTTAATAAAAAATTGTAGGAAAATATTTCCTTTGGTTTTTGAAATGAGTTAAAGACACCAGTTTAAAAGGGCAGCAACATTAATTTGGCAACATTGGCAATATTTTTGGTTAATATTTTTCTAAACGAATAGAAATAGTTGGACTTGTCCGGCGCGGCGTTGCCATTTTGTGTTTTTTATTTCAGTCTTTGTTTACAAAACGAAAGGTTTCGTGATTTTTTTTGATCGAAAATACTGTTTTGTATAGCTCTATTTAGCTGCTCTTAAGAGCATATCCGCGACTTTTGGCACACCCGATATATCCAGATTTTTTTGTAGTACAGTTTTGTCACTAACTAATTTGTCTATAACTCCTGGAGTAGATACTTTTTATAAAAATTTACACTTTATTCATGAGTTCAATAGCTTCAACAAGTGACAGGCTTACTATTTCTAATTTGGTTATGCTATTAACTAAAATTTTAAAGTGCGAAAGTAAGTCATTTTCTGTGGTCATTTTCCAAAACGGCTTGACTAAAATAATACTGTGATATTTAAGGACTCCTTAAAAAATAATTTAATTTACAACTAGAGTATTTCCAACTGCAAAATAGAAAAATTAAAAGTTTGAAAACTAACAAAGTAACTTCAACGCTGATCTGATGAGAAACTAAAAAACTGAAACAAAAAAATACTAAAAAATAGTAAGATTCAAATTCTGAAACACTAAGCTACTAAAAAACTAAGAAACTGAAAAGACTATAGAACTGGACAGAGGAAGCACTAATAATTTGAAACATAAGATTCTGAATAAAAAACCAGTATACTAAGAGACTGAAAGGCTAAAAAATTTAAAAACTGAAATACAAAAAAACTAAAAAAACAGTGAGATTAAAATTCTTTAGATCTAAGTGAGTCATAAATTAAAACACGATAGAAATGCAAAGTAAGAACATTAAGAAATTGGAAAACTACAATAATAATTATAATAAAGTGAAACCCCGAAAAACTGAAAAATTTAGCTGAAATATTGAGAAACTTAAAAACTATGTGATTGAAACACACTAAAAGAAACTGTGAGATTGAAAGACTGGAACCCTAAAAAACAAAATTTTTAGATGTAAAACTAAAAAACTAAATTGAAAAATCAGATGTATTCTTTTTAAACTAAACGCTAATAAAACACATTTAGGATACAAGTCAATTTAGGAATTTAGGAAAAATAAAAAGGGTGTCAAATATTTACATTTTTAACGAAAGAAATTTATTCTGAGTTTCAAGAAAAGCCGTTAAAAATTGCGGGTTAGGGAAGTTTCCTAAGATCCGGTTTCTACTTATTACAAGCTTGATACTAAATATTTTATGATTAATTACTATATTCACAAATGCAAGTATTCTTTATAAAGGTCCTTATAAAGTTTTAAAAATTAACCGCAAATTATAAAATGAGAAAAATAAGATGTTTTAGGCAGGGTCGCAGGTTGAGTCTACTAAAAGTATTATATCTCAAAAACTAATAATTGCACAGAATTCAGCGTTTGCTATTAAATACTTTATATTTATTTCTATGCCTGTGGATTTTTTCAGAATTTTTCTACAATGTTTTACAATTAAAATTATTTAATGAATTAACCGAGCGGTAAACCGCAGCCCAAATTTCCTCAAGATTTTCTCTGATTTAATCATGGTTTCCTCTAATTTCCATTGATTTCGTCTGATTTCCCCTGATTGCCTCAAGATTTCTCGAAAATCTCTCCTAATTTTTTAAACTGATTTTCCATGATTTCCCTTGATTTCTTCAATTTTGTACACCGATTTCCTCTGCGGTTTACCCCTCGGAATTAATAGTCATCAGCATCACTGTCAAATAAGCGATGCTTAAATGTTGCTTTGTACAAAAAAATCTGTAAAAAATTGTCGTTAGCTCAAAAAATAAGTAAAAATTAAAAATTCAAATAAACGTAATTTTGGTGCTAGCAAAAATTGTATTAAGAATTTTTTGCTCAAAAACATCATCGCTGTTTTAAAATACTTAACAATAGGTTCCGGTTTATACTTAGAAGAGTCATTAATTTAATTCGCAATTAAATGCGTGATAAACTGATCACATGAGTAAATTGAACCAATTTGATTGGTCTATTCGTGTTGCAAACTTTTAACAGCGCAATTAACTTTAATAGAGCTTTCTATAAACAGGCCCTAGAAATCATAAAATTGTGATTAGAAAATTAATATTTTCATATTTTTTATATTGTTCATATTAATAGTATTCTTAATTAATTAATTATAAATATAAAGAAGTGTAGAAAGATTCTGAAAAAAATCACATGTATAGGGAAAAATATAAAGTACTTTTAACAAACTCACCCCGTATATTCTTTCAAATAATAAATGACGGAAAACATTGTGTGATGAATATGAAAGCTAAAGAGGTTTTATTTACTTTGCTTTGGAAACAACAAGGGGTTAAACCGCGTCAGATTAAACCGAAATGATGGAATAGTATCGGGCGTCAGAAAAAATGCAAATTCCCTTAATGTATTCAGTTGAATTTATGATTGTTTCATGACGTGGTTGTAATCTGAATCCATAACGATCGCAGTCGTTTTTCTAAGTCGGTGTTTCCCCCAGGACCTGCTGATAACCTTATCGACGTTGCTCCGCGGTTCAGTGTACGAACGCCTCCGATGGACCTTCAAACTGTATGACGTGAACGGTGACGGCTGCATCAGCCGCGGCGAACTGTCCGAAATTGTGGTGGCGGTGCACGAACTCATGGGGCGGCGCGCCCACCAGGTGGAGGACGACCGCAAGGCCCGCGAGCAAATTGACCGAGTCTTCCGGAAGCTGGACCTCAACCAGGACGGCGTCATCACCATCGAGGAGTTCATGGAATCGTGCCTCAAAGACGATGTGATCACTAGGTCTCTGCAGATGTTCGACTCAGTGCTGTGATGACCAGACGGCGAAAAGTGACCTGGTGGCAGGAGAGGATGCGCCAGCCTTTGCTGGACACGCGCGGCCTTTCTGCGGTTGCTCGGACGGGAACACGGCGCCGCAGTCTTAGCATCGTCCATCCGTAACACTTCAACAACTTTACGTTCTTTCGCCCAAACTCCAGACGCAAAAAGCCAAAGCGAAATCACCACAATTGAACTTTTTTTACATCATTTTAGTTCGCAAAAAATTGAAGCGATTCCAAATTTGGACAATCAAAAGTTTTCGCAGAAATTTCAGAAAATTTTGTTTATAATTTTCCAAAATGAACAGTCTGGTTTTTGCGTCTGGAGCGGAGGCGAAAAGCACACTTTACGAGTTCCATTTTTGTAACGACGAGATGTCAAAACAGTCTTATGCTTGACCATCGGCTGATTAGTTCTTAGTTAGCTTTGTATGTTTTTTAAGAAAATTTACTCTTACTGTAATATTTTAAGAGGTTAACCTGGAGACAATTCCTGCATATATTTTGAAAACCTTGCTTATGATTTGTCAATTAGAAGCTAATATTACGAATAAATCTTAGATAAAAAAGATGTTGGATTGAGATTATTATGTAGCAATTAATCCAGGCCAAACCTAAAGTGACTGTCAGTTGTGAATGTGACTGTAATTAGGTACGTAACGAGCCTATGATTGAAATAATTTTGATCCTAAATTATTTCGATCGTATAATACCCCAATTAACAGACCGGGTCTGTCCGCCTAATTTAAAGTGCTAAGAGAATAAAATCATGGGTCTACATGCACAGGTGTCTGATTCTCTTCCTGAATTTATTTAATTCTGAAGTGCCTCTTTGCCATTTCTTTATAAATTATTAATCTGTAAGAAGTAAATGTAAATTTTAACATAATTTACTCTTAAACGACAAATATTTTTGATAAAAGAACGTCACATTATTATTGGCTTTTGAGAAATAGTACAAAAAAACTTCAAATTATTTTTGTGTCAACGGACACGAACCACAAAATTGTAACGAAATTTTACAACCTTTATTACACGGTCCCGTATATTTACTGTAAAGTGAGAATTCAAAAATCTGGAAGTACTTCAGAATGATATTCGATTTTTCCCGTAGTTCAGTAATATTGCACAAGTTCAAAATACGTGTATGTTGAACTTGTGGAAGCAAGGTACAAGAAATTGTAAATTTATTCGTATTTACATCAGTTTAGCTTAAGATCCTTGTTCTTCCTTAAGTGGTTAAAGTGAATAGACTTCATCGAATTACTGTTTAAAATAGAACTGTTGGACTAAAATTTCGTTTTGATCGTTGTAGATATATATTAGAAGATAAGTTCGGCTTTTATTTAGTTTAGTTAAATAAATATCTAGGAAATGTTAATCAAAATATACGATTATTATATGATATAGTGAAATATATCGTAACAGTAGATGTCTTAAAAATCAATTTCTTTTTGTTGTCTGTTTCTTATTGCGTTCAAATAGTCAGCAAAAGAGCAATGTCCGTAAATTACTAAATATGCAATACATCACATGCATATCGAGAACTACAATCACAAGAGCCAACCATCACTACATAATTTGCCAACAAAAGAGCTTTTTAAATGATACGGTTAAATGTGGTAATAGATTTAAGATTTCTTAACCTGTATTAATTAATTTTTTACTATTCTTTGTATAACAAGGTGGCCAGACGGCACTAACATACTTCATAAACATATAACTGTGTAAAATTTTAATTAAAAAAATGACGATAGGATATAACAAATTTCATACGTGCTGTACTATAAATGTATTAATTAATTAAAATATATTTTAAATTCAGGGCACAATTAATTACATTACTACTGTTTCGCATCAGAGACATGTCCCATAATAAAAGTTATGTGAAAAATTTTACATAAAAGTCGATTTCGAAAAAAATGTAATAAAAATAATAATATATTATGTATTGGAAATCGACTGAAAAAGCGTATTTGTGGTTAAATTTTTTTGCCAACACCCTGTAAATTTGAATATAAAAGAAAAACGCTCATCTGATGCAATTAATGGATTCATAATACGTTTCTCCGCAAAATCAGCAATATTCGCGCAGCACACATAATTTTGACTGACTAAAAACCAAACTATATTATTATTGTTATAAAGTTTAATTAATAAATTGTTATACGGTGTACAATAATTTTGTGGTTTTATTTTTCCCGCTGTAATAATTTTTCAAAAAAATTTAAAATTCCCGCCTTCGGTTGCCATGCAATAAATGTCAATAAAATGGCAGCGCCCTGCTTTATCGACCGTGTAAAATTGCATGGAGTCGTGTTCGTAGTTTTATTTCCAAACAATCTTTAATGCACTTTTTATTTATTTGTTAACAAGTAGACAATTCGAGAGCTTGTTACTATTAGCCGTAATCTATTCAACAATGTCTAAAAGAAGGATCGAAGTGCTGGACCCGTTTATAAAAAAGAAACGGTAAGTAACCACAAATGTCACTCACATCCACATTTTCCGCCTCGTGATATTTCAGGGAAGAACGTGGAATAAGCACTGCAGTAACAAATACCCCGCAAGTAACAAACACCTCAATCAACCCTTACACCGGTTTACCATACACCAATAAATACCATGAGCTGTATCGCAAACGCATCACACTTCCTGTCTTTGAATACCGCAACGATTTCATGCGTTTACTCGCCGAAAACCAGTGTATTGTGCTGGTTGGTGAGACAGGGTCTGGGAAAACAACGCAAATTCCACAGTGGTGTGTTGAATTCGCCAGATCAGTTGGAAAAAAGGGGGTGTGCTGTACCCAACCCAGGAGGGTGGCTGCTATGTCTGTGGCGCAGAGAGTGTCAGAGGAAATGGACGTCGCTTTGGGGCAAGAAGTGGGCTACAGTATTCGGTTTGAGGACTGTTCGTCGGCCAAAACAATTCTCAAGTAAGTGGCTATAAATATGAAATTTTAATGCAACCGGAAACTATTATTTTATTGTCTTTTACTATATGTCATCCTGGTCAATTTATTGTGAAAAATTAGCAGTTTTTCGTCTCCAAATTTTCTTAATTCTGGTTTTGCTGAGGTTTTATTTTTTATTACTTTTCGACCCTTTTACTAAAATTGTTACGAATAAATTTGCTAAAAGTACCAACATTAAGGCTATTGAACATTCCATAAAAAAACGACGGGTTTGTAAATAAAATAACTGACATACTTTAAATAACACTATATTAATCTCACATGATGCGCCAATATCTTGGCAAAGATTTTTGTGAACCTACTTAAGTAACTTGTTTACAACATAAATAAAAAACGAGATAAATATAAAATTTGGTCTCGCACACCAAATTTGTTTTTTATGCTTTTTAACTTTTAAATTTTTATCATAATTCTTAACAGGGAGGGTTGGGATACCACTATTCTACCCACTTTTTGGACTATTTTCTTTTTTTTTATATTTAATGTTTCTTCATTAGTTCATTACCTATTAGATCATTGAAGTAAAATGAAAACGAGACAAACTATTTATTCATAAACTGATCGAAAATAGTTAATGATTTCCATGAAGCTTTTTATTTTTTCGTTTAGAGTTATTTAGGTTTTGTCTTCCCGTAAAATCTCTCTTAGAAACGAATAATTCCAAAATGCTGACGATATTTTGGAATCAGGCTTGGAATACGTATTATAATAAAATACCAGTATCCATAACTTCTTTCGAGCAGTTTATTTTTTTATAACTGGATCAAAAATGGGGAATTTAGGCCCTTTTTAAGCGTTCAAGCAAGATTAAGAGCTTTTTGGGGAGGAAATATTAATAAATTAGGCAGAAAAATTTCCAAATTGGGCAGAAAATAACATGATTTTGCTGTTTTCAAGTGTTTTTAAAACGGTTTTCTTCCTCAGTGATGGTAGCAATTATTAAAAAAAAAAAAAACACCTAAAAGTAGCAAAGTAATTATCCAATTACATCGAAAATCGTATTACTTTGCTGATTGAAAGCACTCAGCCGAGGTTTAAGCGTGTTTGTTAACCAGATATGCAATTATTTTGCCAAATTTTGTCAACAATAGCCTGAAAATGCCTATTTGGGTCGAAAATGAATTTAGAGCTTTTTTCGAGTTTTTGCTTAATTTTTGAAGCTGTTTCATTATTGTAGTAGCTGCTATACTATTTCCAGTCAATAATAATTAAGTGAAAAACAAGTTACTAACACTCCGCGATTAAAGTAGTACCGGACCAAATTTTAGTTTTTCATTTAAAACGTTTTGTTTTTCGTTTTGATGAATCACAATGTTTAGGATTAAGCCCCTAATAATAATCAACTATTAGCTATTTCAAAACTATAAAAACGCCAACGTCGCATTTTACCGAATTATTTTTTTAAATAAGGTTGATAAAGATGTAAAATAGTTATTAATGATTAGATCTCTCATTGAAACTATAAGTTACATTAGCTATTCACCTCTTGAAGTGCCGGAAAAATTTATAACAACTAATTTTTAGAGAAAATGCGACGTTGGCGTTTTTATAGTTTTGAAACAGCTTATAGGAGTATTTGCATTTACAGTCGTTTTTTTTTAAATCAATTGTCAAATTGTTTCAACGTTGGCAACTCCATTTAAAATTAGTGGTCCAGGCTTCGTTCCTATGGCAATGTGGCAGGGTTCCAACATAATTCTAAAATTTTTGACACTGACAGTTGATTTAAAAAAAAAAATGAGGTATACCTGAGGAAAATTGTAAAAATTCTTTAAAATCTTCGTCTTGCGATTGTCTTCAAATGACCAAAAACAAATCCACTATGAACAATAAATATTTACTAGAACACAAACTATAAATGATTATTAATACTTTACAAACGTCGTTAAACAAAGTTAATCCTAAATCTTTAGCACAACACGTTTTGAATTCGAATTTGAAATGGACCAGAAAACATGACAGGTGCAAAATCGGTGGAGGATTACAAGCACGGGAATACTACCAACCTAACAGTACGCACTAAACACCCCGCTCATACGTAGATCTCAGTGATTTTAACGTTTCCAGGTTATTTAAAAATGTCCAATTTCTCGCTGGAAATACAATATAATATTAATGGACACACTGTACATAGATTTAGGAATTACCTTCGATAACAAATACTATTGCTAAAAGCGCGTTTAAAACTTTAAGATTTATTTATGGTAATAATTATAGAGTTAACCAACATAAAAGCCTTAAAAGTCTTATTTTATGTTCTTATACATTCCAAGGTAAAATATTGTGCGATTATTTCGTCACCTTTATGCGCTATACCTATAAATGGTATTGAATCTGTACAAAGAAAATGTTTGAAGTTGTTATGGTACATTTCATTTAAAACTAACCCTGAAACAGGATGCGATAAGTAGTGTTATTAATACGTGTATTAAGGACATTTAATGTCAATTTTTTAGAAAGCAGGAGAGTTATCTTACATAGGGTAATATGAATAAAATGTAGTAAAAGCTTTTACTATAGTTTTATCTCTTTCTCTCTCATAAGATTTAAATTACGTCTATCTTTTACTATTACAAGTAAAAGCATTTACTTCACTTTATTCATATGACCCAGTATTGCATTCTTACATAAATTACTGAAGAATAATTAGATAGATTGCATTAATCTGGCGAATAAGATCTTTTTTTTCTGTAGCCATTGTAATACTAATGTTTTTTTTTTAAATCGCCGTTGTATGTATTAACAAAATTAGCAGTAATTGTGATATTCATTTTCATTCATTTAATAACATCAAAATCTTATATTTAATTTTTTGGGGGCTTATGTTTTTTTCTTTTTTATTTATTGTTTTTAGTTTAAATACAGCACGTTTATTTTATTTCATTTTCTGTAATTGAGTGATTCTCTTGTTGAAAATATGTGCTTCTCCCATTTTTTATATGACAAATTTTAAATTAATTTTTGGGTTAGAATTAAAAAAAATTACAACATTACATTTTAATAGGTACATGACTGACGGTATGTTGCTCCGTGAGGGCATGAGCGACCCAATGCTGGACGCCTACCAGTGCATTTTACTCGACGAAGCTCACGAACGTACCCTCGCTACTGACATTTTGATGGGTGTTTTAAAAGAAGTCATTAAACAACGCTCTGATTTGAAATTAGTTATTATGTCGGCCACTCTAGACGCTGGCAAATTCCAGCAATATTTCGATAACGCTCCCTTAATGAACGTCCCCGGTCGTACGCATCCAGTAGAAATTTTTTATACCCCCGAACCGGAACGTGATTATCTCGAAGCCGCCATCCGTACCGTTATCCAAATCCACATGTGTGAAGAAATAGCCGGCGATATTCTTCTATTTTTGACCGGTCAAGAAGAAATCGAAGTTGCTTGCAAACGAATCAAACGCGAAATTGATAATCTAGGCCCCGAAGTTGGCGAACTAAAATGTATTCCGTTATATTCGACACTGCCTCCGAATTTACAGCAACGTATTTTCGAAGAAGCGCCCCCTAATAAAGCCAATGGGGCTATCGGACGTAAAGTTGTCGTTTCGACCAACATTGCGGAGACTTCGTTGACTATAGACGGCGTTGTGTTTGTGATAGATCCCGGATTTGCGAAACAAAAAGTCTACAATCCTCGAATTCGTGTCGAGTCGTTATTGGTCTCTCCGATTAGTAAAGCCTCAGCACAGCAACGTGCTGGAAGAGCTGGTAGAACTCGGCCAGGAAAATGTTTCCGACTTTACACCGAAAAGGCATACAAGAACGAAATGCAAGACAACACCTATCCAGAAATTTTACGATCTAATTTGGGTTCGGTGGTTTTACAATTGAAGAAATTGGGCATTGATGATTTGGTACATTTCGATTTTATGGATCCTCCGGCACCAGAAACTTTGATGAGGGCCTTGGAATTGTTAAATTATTTGGCAGCTTTGGATGATGATGGAAATCTCACCGATTTGGGGGCTGTGATGGCCGAGTTTCCGCTTGATCCACAGTTAGCGAAAATGCTCATTGCCAGTTGCAACCACAACTGTTCCAATGAGATACTGTCCATTACTGCGATGTTGTCAGGTATTTATTTTATTAACATTCTTTTGAAGCAAGCCTCAGCTCTTACTTTAAACGTCGTTTTGCTAACTTTGTTTCGATTAGACCCATTCAAAATCGATTATTTATTTTCACTATTTTGGTTTATTTATTTACAGCGATGAGTGTACTTTCACTGCTTACCATTTAACGAACTTTAAAAAAAGTTAACGGTCCCAATTTTTTTACCACAGTATTTATGTTTGGGGATAAAAATTAAGGAATGAATTGCGACACTTTTTTTTATTTGTTTAATGAATTGCATATGAACGTTTGAATAGTTTTTGTAGTATTTCCGATGTTTATTACACATCTAGTTTGTTGAAAAGATAAATACTAATAAATTTTAGTTTCGATTTTGCTATTAAGGTAGTTGATGCCTTACAATTGGAGCAAAAAATTATATTGAATACGAGCCCTAACAACTAAATGTTTGTACGAAATCTCGTTTTATTTTTAATTATCAAACTGGTTCTATTGCAACAACACTTTATTCATAATTTGCATGGATTCAAACTTATGTAATTTTCTAAATACTACTTAGGTGATTTTTGTAATTTTTTGTTAGATTTTTAATCAGTTATCAGAAAAAAATAAATGATAAATTTTACCCACTTGGCTTGGCAACTAAATGAATGGACGCTAACAAATTTAACACCAAACTATAGTTTTTTACTGGCAGGTTTTTGTTTTTAACATCATTTGACCTTCAATTTGATGGAATGCCAAAACATTTATTAGTTTTAATTTATTAAAAATAGTAAAAGGGGTGGCAATTCCAACAAAGGCAAAACAATTCCTCTGGAGTACTCTAGAGGATATTCTATGGCACAAGTTTTCAAAAAACTGAATATTGACAGTTCTTCAGTGACAGATTATTCATGTAGATAGTTATTAAAGGAAAAAATCCTGGAAGATCACTAATTATGATACAAAGGACTTTAAGAGAAATCACTGCTTTATGGATTGCAGAAACATTCCAATTATTCTTGAGAATGTGATCGCAGATCGATAAAAAACAGCTCTTGGTTTTTATAAGGTAGACACAAATGAATAACAAAATGTTACTTTCCAAAATAATGATTTTAACTAGACAAAAAACACATTACTCATTGCTGCTCCAAAAAAGCAGAGAACTTTGTAGGTCAAAAGTAAGTAGTAGTGGACATAACAAAGACTGGAAAAAAGTCATATTTACTGATGAGTTTTAATTTGATGTATGCGTTGGCGATTTTGAGATTAATTATTAACGAGTAATAAGAAACTCGTAAGATGGGACAGTAAACAGCATCAAATATATTTTGCAAAAACGTTTATTACCACCCTCTAAAAAATTATATCCCGAAGGTATTTTTATTTTTCAAAAAAAATGAAGCTTCTCATAACTACAGCAAAATTTTTGAAATAGTAATTTGGTATTCTTACATTAATGTTATGTCTTGGCACAAAATGAAAAGTTATCTTAGAAATCTTCCTTACTGGTCATTAAAGATTTAAAAAATAAAATAGAACATATTCAGAACAATAAAAGATTAGAATTCTGTGACAGATTCGTTATAAATATGCCAACGAACATTGGAGCCATCATTAAAGCCAAAGAAGATGTCACAAATTACTAAAAAGTTTGTCTTTTTTTGTTCAAACAATTAGTTGTCGGATATTGTTCCTTTTTTTTTTGTTTGTTTTAATTTTATGTTAAATGAATATCAAGTGCTTTAAAGTAGTTTTTAAATAAGTCGTAAGTTACAAAACAAACGTATTTCTTCAAAATATACTTGTTTTTTTTTTAAATAAACATTCACTAACTAGCATGACGTGTATTTTCTTTACAAAAATGTACAGACTGTCTATAAAAGAGTGTAGGATCTCAGGTGGTTCTGGAATTTGAATTTGCCGCAATTAATTATTTTATTTCTATGAAATTTCTGAAAAGTACCAATTTTTATCGACTCAGGCAACCAGTCAAACCATATTTTTCATATACTAATATTGTTCGCTTTTTCTGGGAAGAAGCGGCAAGCTTTTAATACCTACTACGATCCTACATTCATTTATAAACAGATTGTATTTGTCCAAACATTTAGTTGTTCGGGCTCGTAATATCCACCGTAATCGTTATTCAACAACTAATTTTTTTGCGTGAATATACGATTCTTAACCAATCCCCTAACTCGTTCGAACAGCTGATCAGTATTTATCCACACTTTTCACCGTTTATTAATTAATAACTCAAAAACTGTGTTGTAACCACTGCAAATCAATTCAAAATGCAAAATCTCAATCTTAGAAACTGGACATCTGCTAGTTGACAGGCCTAAAGCGGACTGTCCAGATTTTTTGTTCTGCACCACTCGATGCGAAATGATTTAAACAATAATAATCTGACAAAATTTTAAATAGTACTTCAACTACCTTAAAATTAAAACTATTCGCCGTTATCCATCTATGACTTTTTTGCACTTTATTAATTGCTACCTGTTTATTGGTCTGTTGTCACGCGGGTTCGTGTTATTCGGAACGATTTTCGAGCAAAACCTAGTAAACCTAATAAATGCTTGAAATAACAGACATTGAACAGAACACCACAATGTTGTGGTTTGTTTTGCTCGAGTCGTTCTGACTAAGGTAGCTCTGTAGGAAACGCTTGAGAGCGCAACTATATTGGTTGGATACGGGCAACTGCCCTGCTCCAATGTTTAGTCCCACAGTGCTTCATCCGACCAAATGAGGCGAAGAAAGCGGCCGACGATGCAAAAATGAGATTCGCGCATATTGACGGGGACCATTTGACTCTGCTCAATGTCTATCATGCTTTCAAACAAAGTAAGTTTAAGAATTTTACCAACTACTTGAGTTTCAATGGTGTTTGTTTGGGGTGTAGGTATGGAAGATCCACAATGGTGCTATGATAACTTTGTCAATTACCGTTCCTTGAAATCTGCCGATAACGTCAGACAACAGTTGTCAAGAATTATGGACCGGTTCAATCTCAAGCGAACTTCGACAGATTTTACCAGCAAGGATTATTATATTAATATTCGGAAGGCTTTAGTTAACGGGTTTTTCATGCAGGTAATAATCAATTTACGAGCGATTATTATTTGTAATTCATTGTTTTGAACTCGAGGTGGCACATTTGGAAAGAACCGGTCACTACCTTACTATCAAGGACAACCAAAATGTTCAACTACACCCGTCCACATGTTTGGATCACAAACCAGAGTGGGTTATTTACAATGAATTCGTTTTGACTACGAAAAATTACATCAGAACTGTGACAGATATTAAACGTGAGTTTTTCTGTTCCTTTTGTGTTTCTCTAATTTCGTATTTTTAGCGGACTGGCTCATTAAAATAGCCCCCCAGTATTACGATCTTCAAAATTTCCCACAATGTGAAGCCAAGCGACAACTAGAAATAATCCAAAATCGTCTAGATTCAAAACAATACCAACACGGTTTTTAGTTTTGTTAAACTGTGACTTTAAAAATGCCTATGTTAATGCAATTTGGTGTGTATTTACGTTATTACTTAGTCTTCATTCCACGAAAATAAACTGATCTGTTCAACAATAATTTATTCACTGTTATATGTACATTTGGATAAATCTATAACCTGGCTTGTGTTAATATTCTAGCGTTGATGTTACATTTTGCTACAGCATTCTACGTTTCGAACTACATGTATAAATGTTTAGCGTTAAAATTGAAGGTTTGAGCTCAGAAATTGTACTTTATAAGTATGTTATTGGCACCAATAAAGAGTCGATATTTTTTAAGTCTTAACAAGTGATTTTTATCCTTCACCTTCTTGGAACTTGCCTTGATTTTCCCCTGAGAAAAATAACATATCCAACAAAACGGTCACTATACAGGGTGAAACGAGCCACCATAAATATCGCAGAAAATAAACAAAAAATTAGAAAATCCTATGACAGGTCAATTTTTATTTTCAGGGGGACAACTTTTAGTGTACATTCGAAAGTTGTAACACCAACCCCCTTTGTAATACAAACAACCCCTTTAAAATTTTAAATGGCATGACCCCCTTTATGATACCTTAAGTGAAAGGTATTTTGCCCAGAAATTCGGCTGTGCAATTTTTTTTGAGTTTCAATATTTTTTTATTAAGTTACATGGTGATCAATTATTATCTGTTTCAAAACTATAAAAACGCCAACGTCGCATTTTCCCGAATTATTTTTTTAAATAAGATTGATAAAATTGTGAAATAATGATTAATGATTAGATCTCTCATTGGGAGTATAAATTACATAAGCTATTATTTTTTTTAAGTGAATGAATAATTTATAACAGCTAATTTTGAGAGAAAATGCGACGTTGGCGTTTTTATAGGTATGAAACAGCTAATAAAATTGTAAAATAGTTATTAATAATTAGATCCCTCATTGAAATATTAGCTATTATTATTTTGAAGTGCATGATTAATTTATAACAGCTAATTTTGAGAGAAAATGCGACGTTGGCGTTTTTATAGTTTTGAAATGGCTAATAGTTGATAATGATAATCCACTGTTTAAAAATGGTTCTTTATCAATAAGTCGACTATGAAATTTAAATTCAATGTGCCGCTTCGTTTAAATGACTAGTGTCTGATAAATGCGCTGTCAAATTTTTGATTAGTTGTTTTCTCATTTTTATGCATTTTTCGGCAATGTTACAATTGCAGGGTTTGACTCGATTTGTGTTTTACATTTTCGTGCTTACTTGAGTAGTCTGAGCTGTCGTTTTTCTGTTTGAAGCGTTTTTGCTTTATTTTGACGGATCCATCACTTCTGAGAGCATTCACAATTTCGATTTAGCGGCACATCACTTTTAAAGTTCATAGGTGACTTTTACAATAATTTGTTCTGCTATTCTGCTAAATCTTGTTCTGCGTAATGTAAATAAAAATACTCAAAACTCAAAAAAAATTACACAGCCGAGTTCCTGATCAAAATACCTTTCATTTAAGGTATTACAAAGGGGGTGATGCCATTTAAAATTTTGAAGGGATTGTTTGTATTACAAAGGGGGTTGGCGCTACAACTTTTAAAAATACACTAAAAGGTGTCCCCCTTTAAATAAAAATTGATCTCTCTCGGGATTTTTTAATTTTTTGCTTATTTTCGGAAATATTCAGGGTGGCTCGTTTTTAAAAAATCACCCTGCATATATCTGAAAATTTGTGAAATACCGGATCCAAAAATCTATTGGCAACATTGATTATTAACTTTCCTGTTAAATGGAGCTAAGGTTGCCAACCTAAAATTTCAATTTTGTCACATGACGACAAGTATTATTTGTAGAACAATCTTTTAATAGACACCCAGTACTTTAGTGACAGAATTCACTAAACATTAGGACAAAAAGTAATTACGAAAAGCCTGTTTTCGACTAATTGTTGCTGATTTTTAAATGTTGGCGTTATTTTTTAAAATGACGGTGTTTCGATGTTGCCAACACACATAACCTCTTCATCTAACCTAAAATTTTGGATCAATTCATGATGAGTTTCGACAATTATAAAACAATGATAGACGAGGGCGATACAGTGATTCTTTATTTGACGATAAGCCAAATGTACAGTGTTCGTGCCGAAGCTAAAACCTTAAGTAAAAAAGGAGTCGAAGTGGAGAATGTGTTCCAGACGCCTTATGGGGCCCTCAAGTGTGCTGATTTGATAGGGAAGCCCTACGGTTCAAAGATAACGCTGAGTAAAGGCTGGGGCTACGTGATGCAGCCCACCCCCGAATTGTGGACCCAAACCCTGCCTCATCGCACCCAAATAATTTACACGCCTGATATCAGCATGATTATCCTTCAGTTGGAAATTGCTCCTGGTAGTATCGTTGTGGAGAGTGGTACCGGGAGTGGCTCCCTGTCCCACGCCTTAATCCGTGCTGTGAAACCATCTGGACACTTGTACACTTTTGATTTCCATGAAAATAGGGTAAAACTAGTCCGGGAAGAATTCGCTCAGCATGGTTTAAGTGACTATGTTACCGTCAATCAACGGGACGTTTGCTCCAATGGTTTTGGAGATGAGTTAGGGAATAAAGCGGATTCAGTGTTTCTAGATTTGCCACATCCTTGGCAAGCAATACCACACACTTTAAATGTAATTAAAGAGACAGGGGGGCGCATTTGTTCGTTTTCGCCGTGTATAGAACAAGTACAAAAGAGTTGTGAGGTTTTGTCAAAGTTAGGATTTCAAGAAATACAGACAATGGAAGTTTTGCAGACTTCTTTCTCTGTGCAAACAAGAAAATTGCCAGTGCTTGACTTGGATTTTCTTAAAAGTGAAAAAGATGGGACTGAGACAAAGGGTAAAGAGAGGGAAGTTGTGAAGTGTGTTACGGCTGTTCCACCTGCGAGTATGCCGGGACATACAGGTTATCTAACGTTCGCTTCGTTGCCCCCCGTGTGGGCCAGGAGTCTCCAAATCAGTCTGAATCAGGCACAAGAAGACAATTCATCCGATTTATAAAACATACCTGTTTTATTTACTCTAAGAATACGTATTTGTACTAATTTTAATTTTTAATAAAGTTTTTATACAGTGATTTTTTTTATTAGTACCTATTTGCGACGTTGGCTTTTTTATAATTTTGAAACAGCTAATACCTACACATAGCCCTACGTATTTTGTCATTTTCCCAATTGAATGTAAAATCATCCGGGGAATCGATTGGCGTCGAGAAAATCGCCAAATTTCCAATATGATGACAATTAAATTTTGTAAAAAACTAGTAGGTACAACACGTAAAATTAACTAGAATTCACTGGAACAAACCGTTTAGTTTTCGAGTCATGAATTTTTTAGTGAAGAATTAAGTAGGTAGCTATTAGTTGTTTCATAACTATAAAAACGCCAACGTCGCATTTTACCGAATTCTTTTTTTAAATAAGATTGATAAAATTGTAAAATAGTTATTAACGATTAGATCCGTCATTGAAAGTATGAATTTCATTGGCTATTATTTTTTTGAAGTGCATAAATAATTTATAACAGCTAATTTTGAGAGAAAATGCGAGGTTGGCGTTTTTATTGTTTTGAAACAGGTAATATTTCTCTATGAAATGGATACCTTAATTTTAAGCAAAAAATTTCTAAATTTTAAATTTTGTGACAAATTAGTACAATACGTAGTAAAATGGGCCGTAGAGATCACTGGAGCAAACAGTTTTGCTCTAGGACCTTTAGTTTTTGAGTTATGATTCACCAGCAGACAGATAATTTTAAGCTCATTTTGATGCTTTTTTATTTAGTTTTTTAGTTTCCGAGAAAAACACCAAAAACATAGTGAAATTTTTCCTTTTTTCTACTTTTCAATCGCCGATTATGGCGAAACTGTATTTGGAAATTTTTTAATTTTTTATTCCATCGTCAAGGATAAAATCGTATTTTATCCACTGTTTATTTCATGGGTGCTTCATGGTAAAACGGAATTTTATCGTCTAGAAAAATAAACTTCACAACCATTGTTGTTTTTCTGTTTTTGATGTTTTTTTCATTGTTTAATTTTTTGACGTTTATAATTGTCAATGAAAATAACTCAGTAATTCAATTCAAATAATGGAGGATGGAATAAAATTTTGTAATATACACGACGATAAAATTCACCACTAACGCCTCGAGGCTGAAACCGCCCTCAAAGATAAAATGAAATCTTATCGTCTTGTACAGGGTGTTTCACATGACTTTACCAGGGCTACGCCTAATGTACGCATCCAAATATACAAAAGTCACAAAACACTATTAGCTGTTTCAAAACTATTTAAACGCCAACGTCGCATTTTACCAAATTACTTTTTTAAATAGGGTTGATAAAAATGTAAGTCCCGGACCGGTTCAGAACCAGTCCAAACGGTCCTCGGACTTGACAGGATTTTTAGTTCTAAACTTGCGCAGTTGATCAAAGCGGTTTAGTCTCTGTTGCTCTTGTGTCTTTGGAGCTTTTTGAGGTTGAAAATTTGTTCGAATCATAATAAACAAACAGTCTATTTTGGTTACCGAGATTTATTTTATATACTTTACTAACTCGAAATTATTTGTAAAATAACGTGTGTGAATTTGAAAATGGGTTGTTTTCTACAATTTACACCTTTTTGTACCAAAGTTTTTCGCATAATTTATTTTTAACTATGTAATAAATTAATAATTTTGTGAGACTTTAATTTTTTATCATTTGCTGTGTACTTGATAATTATAAATTATTGTTCGCGGTAGACGAAAATCCGTAACTGGTTCAGAACCGCACATGCGCTTTAAATAAATCCTGGACTAGTTCAGGATTAGTCCTAAAAATCCTCCGCGAACAAAGCTAATGAATAGATCGTCTTTCACTGAAACTATAAATTACATTAGCTACTGTGGTTACTGCCATTTCCAGCAGGATGTTTTGGATTTGGACCATCATTAAGTTATTCGTAAAAATGTATTCTAAAAGTGTCCAAGACGTTTTGCAATGTACTCCTCAACAAAATTGGCTTTTGTTGTAAATAAGCGGAATTTGAAAATTAGTATAAAGAGAATGGGATCTCAAATTACTTAAAAGGAGTTTTCGATTTGTACTTAAATATATGTTACGGCTAATGTGTAAACTTGTCTAGTTTCTAAACTAGCTGGTTAGTTTGTAAACTAGCCAAACCGTTGGCTATTTTAATAGAAAACGCATTTTAAACTGAAGTAGGTTAGTTTACAAACTTTAGCTAATTTACATGAAAAATAGTATAGAAATTTGTATTCGCATTTTAACCATTGTAAGTCCAAATTTGATTTTCGGTTGGTTTTTAAACTAGCTAAAACAACCAATGTTTTAATTAGTTTATAAACCTGACCCGGTAATAAAAAATAAAGAGATTTCATTACCTTTTTTTCTTTTGTCATGGATAGTTCATAAACTATTGAGCTATTTTATCTTCCAAGTAAATTCGCCAAGATTCTTGGCTAGTTTGTAAACTAGCTGCTATTTAAGTAGAAAATGCGTTTTCTATTAAAATAGTCAACAACGGTTTGGCTAGTTACAAACTAACCAGCTAGTTTATACCCAAGTTTACAAGTCTAAGGTTGACTTGAGCTCGACCGTGCTTTAGTACAAAGCTCCCGACCTCTCCACAAATCATACTATAACAAGCACTAAAATTTGTTTGTGGAAAAAATAAATTAGATCACTTAGCCTAATCAGATTTATTATTTTCATACTGTAACAATTATACATCCGAAGTAATTAGCAACATCCAGATATGTTTAATATTTAATTACAAAACTGACATATCCATATCAATATGGTTTTAATTACGACTGAAAATTCGAAAGAAGCTAGTTACATTCATTGCAAAGAAAGCATTTAATTACTTATTATACGTGTATTTGACATATCCTTCTACAAAACGTTTCAATTGAAAAAATGCAATCGAAATCAACAACGAATTACAATGAAGAGACCCGAAGAATTAAATATAGCAGGGAGGGAGAGCGCAGGAAGCGGTAGCACTCCGGGCAGGGACAGCAACGTCCTCTTCCGAGCTTTCCGCCGACTCCTGCCGGCGACGATGCAGTTCCATATTAGCTTCCTGGATCGCCTCCCAGAGCTTCGCTTCCGACATGATCTGCCTCGACAAATCCTCGACTGCTGGCTCTGCACTCAGCTCTAAAAGGCTCCCCAGGTTCTCGTCCACGACCTCGGACTGCTCCGGCAGGGCCGGCAGGTTCGAGCGTTTGCGCCCACATCCTATAAAATAAAACCAATCGCAAAATATTCATTAATGCAGGATATCCCAACGGGCTGAGAAAGTCCATTATTGACCTTTATAAATGCTAGAAAATTATTTTTTTACAATAGCCGTGTATACTAACTAAAATGTAAATGTAAATGTATTTTCAAGTATACAGGTGTTTCCGAAATTAGCTACAATACAAACTGATGTTTTTTTTAAATGGAACACCCTATATTTATTTGCATTTTTAAATGTAGCTTTTAAAACTCATGTCTATTATTTTAAATTGTTTTCGGTCGATTTTGCTTAGTTTTTAAAATACCTAATTTGATTTTTTTACGAAACCACGCACTTTTTTTAATTTACCAGTATTACATAAAAACTAAGAATCCTAGGAAAGTAGAAAGTAGAAGTTCAAACTCTAAGAATGTAATTTTTTTAGCTCACTGCAATCAAGAAAAAAAAATGAAGAAGTTTGTTTCTAGTTGAATAACTTAAAATTTGTAAATGGAACACTATTTTTATTTTCGCAATTAAAAAACTTTTAAATTGTCTTTCTAAAAAGATTAACATCAGTTAGTATCTCTTTTGATTACTCAAAAGATATTTAACTTCAAACATTAAAAAAATATTAACTCTTATTTCGGTAGTCTAAAGGTGAAATTTTCACCTAATAATGCCATTTAGCCCAGTCAAGTTAGACAAAAATAAGGCGATCAGTGGAAAAAATTCGGGAAATCAAAAGTCCCCGATGGTGGGTGGCGAGCTCGAGGTGGGGGAGGGGGTTGGTTAAAGCTGTCTTTGTTTGTTTTTTTTTTTTAGTGAGTTTTAGTACATTTGTCAGCACATGTTCTTCTTTTATTTCTATTCAACATATCTTGGGGTACATCATACCCCAGAGTGTACCACTCTCATTACAATTTTGAGCTGTAGTGAAAACTGGTGCTTTTTAATCCTATGGTTATTTACAAGTGTAACAACTATTAATAACGCAAGACTACCACGAAGAAATTACTTTGGCAAAAGTCAAAACCGCCACAAATGGAAAGAGTAAAATAATGATGCGGTTTTCTTATTCGTCCGTGGTAGTTATAATAGATAAAGAAGTTGGGTTAAAATTGAAGACTTATTTTAAAAGTTTTTATTTTAAGTCGACGGTTCGAGTGATAATTGACTCTTACTCATGACTTAAAAAGTAAGAGTTTAGAGTAAGAATAGTAAAGAAAAGTTAAATAATGATCGAAGACAACTTCAAAGAAGAATTGAAAAATTTAATAAAAACTCTAATCAGGCTTCAACCACGTGGTGATTACAACAAAAAAATCAAAAGTATCCTCGAAGATGCTTCATATGTTCAAGAAACCTAGATAAAAAATCTTTCAATACCTGTATAAGCTGTAATAGGAATATTTGTAAGACTCACACTAACCTCATTTGTGATGAATCTTTGAATCTTGGGATTAGCTGTATGTTTCGAGCTTTTCGTTAATTTATGTGCTGTTTTAGTTTTGTTTATGTTTCTTATTTTTTAAAATAAAAGTAATTAAAAAAAAATTAATTCACTATTTTTTTCTAAACAACTATAATCATATCTGTTTTTAAAAACTTTTTAAAAACTTTTAACTCACAATAGACCGTGCACACAATGTTATCTGTCTGTCGGTTATTTTTTCGGAGCCAAATTTGAAATTGAAGTTTTGCATACTTACTTAATCTGCGTGACAATGCAATCCTATGTAGTTAAATACCCCCTAAAGGGGTTAAATGGGGTTTTGAAGTTTTAGTTTATGTTTACAAAGGGGTTCTCGATTTGTAAATTTGAGAGGGTTCCTGTAGTCGCAATGAAATGAAATTTAACATGCTTACGTAATCTTCGTGACAATGCAATTCTATATAGTTAATTACCCGCTAAAGGTGTTAAATGGGGTTTTAAAATTTTAGGTTATGTTTACAAAGGGGTTATCGATTTGTACATACCGTAACTTATACCGACATAGACGATATGTTGGTCATTTGGACGTTACGGTAGATGCACAGTATAATAACAATAAACCTATGCAATAAATAAAAAGCAAAAAATAAAAATATATAAAAAATGTTTTTTAGAAAAATCTTTTATTTAAAAGATGCACTAAAAAGTAAAAAATAATGTATTTCAATCACAGGAGAATATTTTTTCTTACAGGTTAAAATTCTAAAATTTATAAAAGCTTTGGGAGTTATCAAACTACGGCATTACAGAATTACTTAGTTCAGTTGACAACTCCCAAAGCTTTTATAAATTTTAGAATTTTAACCTGTAAGAAAACATATTCTCCTGTGATTGAAATACATTATTTTTTACTTTTTAGTGCATCTTTTAAATAAAGATTTTTTTAAAAAACATTTTTTTATATATTTTTATTTAGTGAAACAAAATTGTGTAATATTGAAATAAATAGCTTAATTTAATAATTTTTCACACTGTAAAAATTCTTCGAAATTTAAGCAATGATAAATGAACATAAATAATTAGTCAAACAATACTTTTTTTCTACAATCTTATATTTTTTGAAAAAAGTTGGTTGGGGTATGTCATACCCCAGTGATGTACCAATGATGATACAATTTTAAGGTGTAAAAACTAAGTAAAACCGACCAATAATAGTTTAAATCAAAATCATCAGTATTAAAAGCTACGTCCAAAAATGCAATGAAATTTAGAGTGTTCCATTTAAAAAAACATAAGTTTGTATTGTAGCTCCTTTCTGAAACACCCTATACATTTCAAAATAATTTTAGGTGATGCAGGGTATATTTTTTTTTCAATTATTTAAAAGTCAATAATGCACTTTTCCAACTCGCGGGAACCTGTATACCTGTTGACACCACAATAAAAAAATTCAAACCTGTGAAAGCATTGCAAAATGGCCGTTTTTTGGGCTCCAGGACCCTCTCGGTGGCGCCCAGATTCTTGCTTATGCTTTTGGGAAGGAAGCGACTGTGGGTTTCGATAGCGAGTGCGGCGAAGATGCAGATTACGAAGAGTTTAGCCGTGGTCATGTTCTCTGCGAAGAAGAGAATTAGCAGTGATAAATGGATAAGCATTATTGAAGGGCCCCCCCGCGATACTACAATGAAATACTCTATGCTGCCGGCTGAGTGGAATGCGAGGGTAAACGCCACCACGTCTGGCCCTGATTGTTCGTTAATCCAAGATTATGCACTAAATGGTTCCCGCACTTACAAAGCGAGGGTGCCATTTACACGAAATGATTGTTTTGCAAGGATTATTGACACAAGGAGCGTTTGCCAGTTTTTATTCAATGAAAAGTAACCGCAAAATGCTTACAAAGCAGCGTAATGGAAAGTGTAACTGAAGAAAAATTGATTTTTGCGTTATTTTTTCAGTTATTCATTTTGTTTTTCGGGAAAACACGACACATAACGCAACACTAAGCACCAGATATTTTGTTATCTTGTAGTCAATAATAGCTTGAGTAAAACTTATTTACAAACCAAGTGTAGGAAAAAATATTCCCTTCAATTCATTCTCTAAACTGAAATCTCGAAGTTAGGGCTAGTTAGGAAATTTTTTCCTTTTGTTGTTTTTATTTATTTTATTTATTAGTGAAATTTTGCGTAGTTTATCTAAAAAGAAGGCTAAATCGATTTTATGGCTTTAAAATGTATAGGTATTCGTACCTAAAAAAGTCGTTTTCAAATACTATGTTCTGTTGGAGAGATCTGTTTTTATCCGCTTTTTACTGTTTACGAAAGTTATCTGCAAATCGTTATTATAACTGCAACTTGCAATTTCGTTACGGATGCTTATCGAGATATTTGCAACCTAATTCACAAAAAAAATGTAAGATATCGGCATCTTATCGAGTAGTTAACGAATAACTTATATCGGCAACGCAAATTGATTTATAAAACTAAACGTCTTTTGTCGAATTTTCAAAACGAAAATTAAATTCATTATTAAAATGTGATAAAAGTAATGGTGAAAATCTCAAAAGGCCAAAGAGAATCCAATTATTTCAGCCATTGGGACCGAGGTATTGACTGGAAAAATAGAAAGAAGCTGTTTGTAACTATTTTTTTTATCTAGTTTAAGGACCAATGTACACAGGTCATGAAACGCCGTTCGTGTTCCACAGGTCTTGAAACGTATAATTGCCCGGTCAAAATAGACATTTCAATTTACAAAAATTCGCATAGAGCTGAAAATTGGTACAGATCTTAAGTACACTATCACAAATAAATTGTCAAAAGTCCCAACCGATCCCACGTGTGCTAAAAAAGTTATTCAATGTCAAAGGTCAAAAGTATCGATTTTTTGAATTTTTCTTGTAAACGGTAACTCTTATCATGAAAATGTTTAAACAAAAGTTGTAGATCTTGCAATTGTCTATAAAAATTGTTTCTATACTTTTTTTTCCTACGAGTCACCATTTCTGAGATATCACGATTTCAAAAGCTAAAGAAGCCGTGTGCATATATCCCCACCACCTGTGAGGTAGTCTGTTTGCCGATGGTGATATCTCAGGAATCTCAGGAATCGTGATTCGTAGGAAAAAAATGAAAAGGACAATTTTTATAGATAGTTCCAAGATCTACAACTTTTGTTTGAACATTTTGAAGATAAGACTTACCGCTTACGAGAAAAATGAAAAAAATCGATACTTTTGACCTTTGACATTGAATAACTTTTTTAGCATATGTGGGATCGGTTGAGACTTTTGACAATTTATTTGTAATAGTGTACTTAAGATCTGTACCAATTTTCAGCTCTATGCGAAGTTTTGCAAGCTTACCACTATATTTTTGTCTATTTTGACCGGACTATAACGTGTGGTCTGTGGTGTCTCCTTTTGGAAGCTTCGCAACAGGTTTACATGTACAGAAAAGATTATAATATTATTATATTGTGGAGTGTGACTGAGACCTTTTTTTGTATACAATGTATTTGAATTTTGAATAAAAAATATGCATACTCGTAACAAAATTCTGGTTTTACGTAATTCTTCAATTTATTAAAAAAATACTAAAGCAAAAAGCATTAACCTTATTTTTTGTGACTATTGACCGAAGCCGGTGAAACTCTTGTAGCATTTTCCATCAAACACAGGAAACCAATCATCTACCCGATCACTCAAAATTTGAAATAATAAGAGCTAAAGTCGTTTTCATATCAGATTAGAAAAAAAATCGCACTCCAAAATTTCAGCAAGAAATTTAATTAAAACCGATACATATTTTACTTACTTATAATTGCAATGCGTTTCATGAATGTCGTAGTCGTAATTTTTTGTTTTAATTGATGGTAAAAAAAGTAATTTCAAAATAAATGATTTAAATTTAATATCGATGAATCGAAGTAATTAGAGGGCAAAAAAATCTCTGGATTTTATCATTTCAACTCTTGTGTGTGCAACAGTGTAATAAATTGCTTAGATGTCAAGTGAAGCTTTTATTGTAAACTGAATAAGCAAAAAAAGGAGTCACTTTTAATAACAGGCCCTACGTCCTATTTTTTTCGTATAAATTCGGGTTTTATGACATTATAAGAATTTGTTTTAAATTAAACATTTTTTAGTCTGTTTGTGTTTCTTTTTGTATCTTCTAGCCTTCCTAAATCCTACAAATGTTTTCGCTCACTTCCAGTAAACATTTTTAATGAACAGACATCGAAAAGTAATAATTACCTTGCTACTTTCTGTGCCTCAGTTGAATTGCTATTATAGATTTTCCTATCAAAAGTGATTTTTGGTTAAAGTTTTCAGTAGAACTTAAAATAATAAAAAAGTTGAATATTGACTCAACGGTAGTTTTAGTTTAAATTTTTACAAATCCAAATATTTTTTGGAATAAACTCACCAGATTTTGCTATTCACGGCACTATATACATTCGCAATAGTTAATACAAAATGAAACTTCTGATTAAGACCCTTTTTCATATATATATTGTTTCCCCAACCCCCAAGATTGCGCACTCAACCGAACCCATTATCGGGTGTCATGTTCTAAAATATCGGGAAAAGACTTGTCAAAAACATTTTAATATAAATAGGGAATTAATAGCTTTTCGAAGCACCATTTAAAACCTTAATAGCTTTTCGTTAAATGTATCCAGGATCAAGTTTTTGCCATTAAAAAAATGACATGTCATCCTGCGAAAAATAGTGTTAATTAAAGCCATCGAATCAAAAATAATTGCGTTAAATGTTAGTTATTCGTGTATGTGTGTACAACAGTAACGAGCTTAATCGTCTTTAGTGGACATGTAATCCCTGTCACCCTCATTAATGCAACGGCTTTGTAGTTAACATGCGATAAAGTTTGTCTCTTATTAAATTGCCCACCCTTTGGTACTTTATTTACAAAAAAGCCGTCACATGTAACCACAATAATGATCCTTGTAATTCCTGACGCCAAGGTGGAAACTTGCTATAATAATAAGAGAATTATAATGTAGAAGGTGGCATGAAATTAACTTGTATACATACAAAAGATAATGAAGGAAGAATGTTATGAAGGGGTTGGAATTATGAAATATGAATGCGGAGGCGTACCTGCGACCCCTTGATATAGGGCATGCGCTCTGGGGTGAAGATGATACAAGGGCGGAGTTTCATACCCTCACCGACTTCCAATCCCTGCGGGAGACAAATATCCGCCGCAAAACGGCAGGATAATAATGTCAAATTGGTCCATATGCACCCACTGCACGGCTTATTTTACATAAGCCAACGACCCCCTAAAATTCCACTTTCCAACGATTTTATCTGCCAGACAAAATCTTATCCAATGAATTTTTGTTTAAGAAAACAAAAGGACCTGAATCTGAACTGAGTAATAATTTAAGCTGTTTTAAGCTGTTAAAAATATATTAAAAAATACTGTTACTCTATAACAAATAAATTAATTGTATCCTTTTTTTCGGAATGCAGTTGGTGCTTGTGTATTTTTTTGTTGAATCCTTCGAAATATAAATTAAATTTTTTAGTAAAAATTTCATGAAGCAAACCATGTTCGAAATCTGTTTTATACATACTGTTCAGACGAGTGTTCAGAGATAAACTGAAGTGGCTTTTATTATTGTCAAATTGTGTTTGTAAGGTTTTGGTAATATAAAAGTTACCAGTGTTCATTTATTTTTGCAAAAAACAAAATTATCAATCAAAATAAGTATTATAACTGTCTTCTTAATTTTTTTTTCAAAATCAAAGGATAAGAAAATACCATAAAAAATACAAAAAAATTAGTTCTTTTGAGAGTTCATACATACCTATACCTATTTAGAGAAAATGACTTAAAAAATTACCAAAAAATTCGGTTCTTATGAGAGTTCATACATATTTATTAATTATTATTAGTAACAAGTTTTATGTTTAAAATTTTGTTCAATTTTGTATATTGGATCGTACGTTCACCTTACCTTATTCAAAATGCTACTCGTATGTGAGAGACTAAAAATAAAAATTATCTTAAAACTCAAAATCCTTAATCTTCTAAAATTATTCCGGAATTAATAATTATGTTTTTATAAAGATAAAAAGAAATCTAGACTCCGCTCGATGGCCCATTGATCGATATACGACCCTTTTTTTCTTTGTTTTCAAATTCAAATTTACGAGTACTATTTTATGTATTATTATTTGTATTTTGTTGCATCTTCATTCATAAAACAATTTATTTCTTTAAAAATGGAAAGAATATCTAGTTAGCTCCTCTCAATGAGATTTATTGTGAATTCTCTTTAAAGAATACCTAACTGCTGCTGCATCTTCATTCAACAAAACAATTTATTTCTCTAAAAATAAAACAAGTACCTATTAGCTGTTTTAAAACTATGTAAACGCCAACGTCGCATTTTACCAAATAATTTTTTTAAATAAGGTTGATAAGAATGTAAAAGTGTTATTAATGATAAGATCTCTCGTTGAAAATATAAATTACATTAGCTATTAATTTTTTGAAGTGCATAAATAATTTATAACAACTAATTTTGAGAGAAAACAAGTACCTATTAGCTGTTTTAAAACTATGTAAACGCCAACGTCGCATTTTACCAAATAATTTTTTTAAATAAGGTTGATAAGAATGTAAAAGTGTTATTAATGATAAGATCTCTCGTTGAAAATATAAATTACATTAGCTATTAATTTTTTGAAGTGCATAAATAATTTATAACAACTAATTTTGAGAGAAAATGCGACGTTGGCGTTTACATAGTTTTGAAACAGCTAATAGTTAACTCTTCCCAATGAGATTCATTGTGAATTCTCTTTAAAGAATACTTAATTGTTTTAATTATTTTCATAAACTTGACTTGAATATAAGATGTTTACGCACATTCAAAATGTTCATATATTTCCATTTTCTTCTTTTTAATGAACAAATCTAAATAGAGAAATAGATTCTCTTCTGAAACAATATAAGGCTTAGGTAAAAATCTTAACCTTTGTTATGTTCTTTAAAAATTAGGAATTTTTAAAGCAATTTTTTTATACATAAACAAACATGAAGACAAAAATTGAATTTGTCTGTATTATAAAAAAAATCTGTGAATCTTTGCATTTTTAGATTCGGTCAAATACATTCTGATACAAATTACAAAACAAATCATTATTTACAACAGCATTAGTGTACTTATATTTACTAAAAATCACTAAAAACTGAAAACATGCTTTAGAAAATAGTGGATTTAGAGCAAATTTATAGAACATTTAATTAAAATCAAATTAATTCTAGTTACTGTTAATTTCAAATTCCAAATTAAATTCTTAATCCAATTTCTCTAAATCGATCCTAACAAGTTTTTGAAATGTTTTGAATCTTTCTGTTGTTCTCTGTTGCCAACTGTAAACTAAAACTATTTATTCATTTAATCACTTGAATGCATTCCTAATGGCATAAAGAACAAGTGTTGGATTTTTAATTTTGAATTCCATTTATTCTTAAGTAGTAAATGTTTGATAAAATTACACTTAATATGACCACCAACAAAGAAGTCAATGAAAAGTTAAACTTACAAAATTAAAAACGAAAATTTTGAACTTCGAACTCAAATCTAAGAAAATCTTGTTTAATAGCAGTCAAAAATCTGAATTTTCTTTTATGTTGGTGGACAATTGCCAAGAACTGTACATAAATTTTCAAAAATTTTTTGATAAACATTCAATTAATAAATTCAACTTTTTTGTTTAAATAGTTGCTTCTCTTCACATCATGATTTAATGTTCACTACGATCAGCGCCAGAAGATGCTAATAATGACCAACAATTAGGCCAATAAAATTAAAACCGTGAAGCGCTATTAATTGTAACAAATGTTTATTTGATTATTGTTTAGTACGCGCTTGTATGACGCAAATTATTGTTTTCCGGGCAAGTACATGAATCAGTGAAAATTTCGATGTAATGAATATTTGGGACAAATACTCCAACTAATAAACCCCAGTAGCTATCACGCATCATTACAAAACAATCTACTCGTCAAGATTACACTATCTCTCCACTTGTAATCGTCCCTCTATGAATTTTTCCAACCCAAAAAACAAAAATTTTTAATTAAAATTAAGCTCCCTTTATGGCATCAGCCACCGCCATGCACCTGTGGGTAGTCGAAAGAAAATTATGCTATAGAAAGCTAATAAGAGCATTCGTGGGGAATTATCCAGGTTGAGGGCTGAGGTCGGGAAATCGCGTGGGGGTGTGTCCGCACATTAAACCCACCCCTGCGGCTGGAGGGGTTCAATGATGAGCACCGGAACAACTATACCTTGTGTCAGTGAGATAACCAACTTGCTCTCTGCCAGCTTTATTTCATTAATGCACTTATTAGCCATGTGTTTCGCCAGTCTTCAGTCTTAAATCGACTTGTGTGCGTGTTAAGTGTTTGTACAATTTTCAATTTCCGGAATCATGTGATTATTCCTCCGAAAATGCTCCACCATTACAACTACTCGACCTCCCTGTCCCATTTCCTGAGCTACCACCACTTGGACGAGCAGCAGCTGAGCGAGAATGAGCACCAGTCGGGCGCCCTCTGCGAGGAGCAGGAAGACCCCAGATGCAGGAGCAACTCCTCAGCCACCAACAACAAATCCTTCACAATTGCGGCGATTTTGGGGCTGAAGAACGACTCGAATCCGGACGATTCAGCCACGGATCTTAGCGTTGTTAATTTGAGCGTCCACCACCCGCAAGGGTCGAATTGCAACCGGTTGCAACTTCCGGTACGACACAGTTCTTCAGCAGTAAGCGTGACGGGACATTACTCGGTCGGGCATGGGTGCCCCCAAAGACAAACAGGTTAGGAGGATTGGATTGCGTTTCGCCTCGGATTTCAAATTTTTTTCCAGTGAGAGGATTGAAACATCTCTCGTCGTCGGTGATACAGAGCAAAAAGAGTTGTAAAAGTAAACGAGTTCGAACGATTTTCACCCCGGAGCAGCTGGAGAGGCTGGAAGCGGAGTTCGAAAGACAGCAATATATGGTGGGGCCAGAACGGCTCTATTTGGCCCACACGCTGCAGCTGACTGAAGCCCAAGTGAGCGGGAAAGTGCGAAACGAGCCACGATTTATTTATTTTTTCAGGTCAAGGTTTGGTTCCAGAACAGGAGGATCAAGTGGAGGAAGCACCATTTGGAACTGACACATCAACGACTTGCGGTTTTGAAACAACAGCAACTTCTTCTCGATGAAGCGCCCGACGTTCAAGACACGAATAGCTCGAGCACCGACACGTGAATTGACTTAATCAAGTGGAGGCTGACTTTGAGCTTGTAAATATTGTGTGAAAATGTAGCTAATTATTTCCCAAACCCGTGGAATTAGTTTGTAAAATATGCGGTCTGATTTTAAATACACCATTTGATTTTAAACCGTTTTTTTCTCACCCACTAAATTACGAAAATCAAACTTACCACTTTTTATCGAACCGAACGAAATTAAATTCTATCCAATTAAAATGTCACCGAAAAAGTAATAAATCGGGACGAGTGGTCGAGCACTATCGGAGTTGTTTAAAAAATTAACTAAGCGAAAATTGATATCAGCTTCTGTTTTATACCAGAAATTAAATTATGGAGTATACACGTCGTGTTTTTGGATTAAAAATGATGTATGGGTTCGTTATTATTTTTATTATTAAAAGCTGTGGGATATTATTGACAACTTAATCATACACGGTGATCTTTTATGCATTTTCGACGATTACATTAATTTTGTGCAAATACGAGTATATCAAATTCGAAAAAACTTCCCCACTACCAATAAAATTTAATTTATTTTTGTTATTGAGTAAATAAAATCAATTCTACCGACTGTTGCTGATAGGGGAAAAGGGGAGATTGGGCGTATGGTCTTTAATTGGCTTAAACCGTATAAGTACATGGGGTTTTGCAGTTATCATTTTCACTTCCGGACTTCCGCATACGCTAAGAATAAAATTTGAAGGAAACGTCCTTCCTTACTACAAATTTAATTAGCGATCTCTGCACCACTCCAAAAATTTTATCAATTTATTAAAATTGAAAATGGGTTTTGTGCAAAAATGTTACATGGGTTAGTCTCAAATAAAATTTTAAATTCACCGACCCGACGCGACGTCTTGCTTTATTTATAAAGCATTAGAAACCAACCAACACGTAATTGCAGACACATTTGTCTAAAAACAAAAAATGACGAAAATGTGTTTCAAAATCAAGTCATTTACGATTTCTAATAGCATCAACAACCCCTCTGTTGCTTAATTTAAATAGTATCTATTCGTATGACAATTTGAAACTTGATACACAAATACATTAATAACTGCAAAAATAAAATCATTTTTATCAGAAGTAGATTTTTTTCATTATACATATGAGAGTCATTGTAGAATAATAGATACAAACGTTGCGCTAATTTTAAATGTTGTTTAATTTGCGGACTCGACGTTTCGTTAGGAATACTAATATAGGGACTATCTAGATCCTCTGATACAGAAATTTTTTAAATGCAGATTCTCAAAATTTTCTACCAGAACACGTAGTAAATACAGAATGTATATCTCGCAGCCACTTTGCGAAATCAAACATTTCATGAAATGTCTGGCCATTTCATGAAAAGCTGACTGATTGTGTAAATCAAAAGTTTTTCGTTATTAGACTAACAATTATAGACTTTTCATGAAATGCATTTAGATTTTTTACACTTATATCCCATTTTAGTTAGTTTTTAGCGCAACAGCGCATTTGAATTTTTCGAAGTGAAAAATAAAGCACAAATTGAGAGTTTCTGTAAAAGAAAAGAATTCTGTGTTAAACTAAATCCCAGCGACACGTTTTGAGCTAAGAAAACCCACCAGAAACTCTCAATTTGTGCTCCATTTCACTCCAAAAAATTCAAATGCGCTGTTGCAAAATTCTACTATGAACTGAAACGGGATATAGTGAAATACGTGTGAATTACATCATTACATTACATCAACTTTGGAAATTTTAAATATTTATTTACAATTGGTTTTAGTAATTAAAAATATTTTCACTGATAATCTTATAAGAACATTTTAATTCTTTCTAAAAAAAATTTTGAGAACGTTTCAACACTGCCCACAACGTTGTGTTAATTTGTCCGAGCGGGATGCAAGGGCAAATTAGGATGTTGCTAGAATGCACGAAAAATAATTTTCGGGTATAAATTAATGTTCGATTGCAAATTCGGTAAGAAACTACAGAAACTCTAAATATTTTTAAAACATTCTGGAGCTGTTTCAGCACTAAAAGCAGTTTTTAAATCAGCTATTTTGACACCTAAATTTTAATTTATTACTAGAGCTTTTATTGCGACTAAAATTAAATGAAATTTATAGATTGTTATTATTAGAATTAATTTTAATACTTTGCCATCAACAAGACTACTAAACACATAAATTCCCTACTCTCACAAATTTGCTTTTTTGTAAAGTAAAAAGCCTAAAATGCACAAATTACAAAAATAGCATAAAAAACACATTGATAGGACGTTAAGGCACTCATGTTTTAGGGAACTCACACTTCGCTGCTTGTTCTCTAAACAGATTAGTGCTTTAATAATTGTCTTATAAAACTGTTTTTTTAGTATACTATTTTACATTTATTAAATGGCTTATTCGATTTCACTGGATGTTTACATTTCGTTAGGCACTTAATGTAATTAACACGTATTTCACTAAGTGTAAAAAATCATAATGCATTTCATGAGAAGTCTATAATTGTTAGTCTGATAACGAAAAATGTTTGATTTACACAATCTGTCAGCGTTTCATGAACTGACCAGACATTTCATTAAATGTCTGATTTCGCCAAAAGGCTGCAACATATACAAATTGGTGCATAAGCTCTTCAGTACGCTATACCACAATTTCCAACAAATTCTAGAAAAATAATAAAAAAATTCCCTCTCAATTATTATTAGCAGTATTAAGAAGTAAAGTGGAGATTTTTTTCTCATAATTTCTTAAAATATTTTTAATCGGTGATAGAACCAAGAAAGAGACCCAGTTCCTCTACTCTTCCACGTTAACGAAACTGAAAATTATTTATAATAATCATCAACACTATATTTTCAAAATTCTGATTTTTTTTATCCATAAAGCTAAAAAAACCAATCTGGCAACATAGTAAAAAAATCTATACTCACAATTGTAACTATTCCACAACAATTAAAATAGAGGTACCCCAAAACACTCAAGTACTGACAATATTGCCATTTTTACCGCACTATTTTGTGTTGATACATTCGTTAAAAATGACGATGGATTTTTTTAGTACATTTTTTAAACCTCTGTCATTATTTTTTTTGTATTTTATTACAAAAACAATTAGTTTTTGATGTTGTACGTTTTTGTCCATTTTTTTCGAAATTTACTGAATTTACTGAAGTAATTTTAGTATGATCAGAGTGAAATTGTTTTTCCATTTTTTGTTTAAAGTAGGAACTTCAGTTTTATATTTTTTAAAGCAAAACACACAGCACAATTTGTTTTCTAGACCAAAACAGAAAATTACCTACTTTTGGTTTACCGAAAAAAATTGATTGTAATTTATTGTTAAGGGAGACAATGCTTTCATCCCTCGGTTCATTTTGCAGTTTGCAATGATTTTGATAAATTTATTGAAAACGTATAAAGTATGTTGTTGTTTGAAGTTGTCTTTAATAAAAAAACCCTAAAGGGAACACAGGCACAATTTTTTTATTTTGAAGAGATTGGTGGTAATTTCACGAGCCAAAGGCGAACCAAAATTTAGAAAACAAACTAAGCTCGTTAAATAAAATACAATTTTATGGCTTATTATAAACAAATATTTGATCCCGGCGCATCCACCAAAAGTGTGAACAGTTTCCAACTAGTCACTGTTTTTGGTAAGCATTTATCTGAGTTTGTGTACGATGGAATGTAAAACGTCATAATTTTTCACTGCAAGTTTTCGCTTTTGATGTAGAGTTGGTAATAAATATCTTTCGAAACCGTCAATAATAAATTCCCTTTGTGGGCGTTTGTACCAACATCTCTAAAATAAATCTCATCAGCTACAATGGCAACTGGCAAATATTAGTAATATTCCGTCGGTTGAGAAGCAATAAATAAATACCAGAATCAAATAAAGCAAAACGGGGGCCGCTTAAAAAAGTAATTACACATCAAACGAATCCCAGAAAAATGCGGTCGGAATTCATATTGTTTTCATAACATAACGAGCCGTTTCTGCGGTGCGATATAAACTGTCATATATCAAGAGGCAACGAGCATCAAGGGTGGTAGGGCCAACATCCCCTCGCTGTCCCATCACATGATTGACTATGTTAATATCATTTGTCGGCAGATTTGAAAGCAAGTCAAGCACCGGTGCTAAATCCGCTCTCGAGATTATATTGGGTCCGTCGCTTCGCTCTCATTAAACTCCAGATTTAATATTATACAGCTACATCTTAGCGGAGATTTTTAAATTTCCTCTTATTACTTCATTATTAAACGGCGACCCTTCCGATATTAAATCTTGAAAAAACGGGAGATTTTTCCGACGGAGGTGACAACGGATTCCCAGTCTGAGCTGAGATATATCGCATCAACAAGAGACAATAAAAGCTACAGAATGAAGGGCAGGACGATGCTTTCACAAAATAAAATAGTCATTCGCTTCGCTTTTATTAAAAGTCAAGCGTGCGCATATTGGCTGGGCACTGCTTGGTCCCCAAATTCCTGCATAGCTCTTTCACCCTCTTCTATCTGTCTCTACATTACGGACATCTTCTCTTTATACGCTCTTCTTATTTAACCAATTTATGTCGTACTATCTAAAATTGTGCTCGCTATTTATTGGCCCGCTTTGTTCGCCTAAAATACTCGACAGTTTTCCTCTTTCCTTCCTAGTCCAGCGAGCTTAATTGCACCAATTAGCAAATGTACTAAAATCAAACGTTTACGGCTTGTTTCCCTACCAATTGCGTTTTTTTTAAAACAACGTCATCGTCTCTTTGACGAGCATATTGAGTTGAGTGAAGTAATTAATTTCTTGAGCTGAATTTCAGCGTTAAGATATTATGAGTAAATTACCAATAAACTTGTCGGATGATGCCGCTAAATTAGCTTCTGGATCAATAAACGCTGTCTGCAGAGAAATTAGCTCTTGCACCCCTTTACAACAACTGACTAATTGATTTTATGATGATATCATTACCCTTCTCGCTGCCGCGAATATTTAATAACGTTATGTAATGCTCAATTAATATATCAGCGACGTTTATCTTTACCGCAGGATTTAATTGCCACCAACTCGCAATACTCTCCTAACCTAAAAATGATTAATAATTATGAAAACTAGCACACTCATAATGGAATTAGGCTGGTATTACAATTATCGCAGTGTTAATATTTAATATTAAAAATACCGTAATTAATTTGGCTAAGTGAACAGACAAAAGGTACGCAGTTATCTAAATTGTACATTTATTATTACTTCATAAAGGTAAAGTATTTTTGCACAATTTTAATCAATGTGGTAGATGTAGGTCTAGCATGTTTCTCAATAAAATAATAATTATTTTTAAATTCTAATTGACTATTACTTTAAGTTAAAAAAACATCGGTATAATTTCTAGCTTGCAACCTTAAAAAAAAAGATTTAACAGAAAACGCAGGTGAATTTTTTTTAAGAAAATAGAAGGTTCTAAAAGATTCAGTGTGTTTTATATTTATAACTCCATTCCTAGATTCTGTTCATTTGTGTGTTTCTATTTAATGGCCTATTTTTTTCATTTTATTTGTACTTTAAAACATTCTACCTTTTTTCAGTGCTCACCAAAAAAACTACTACAAAACAACGTAATGCTCGTTTTCTTCGATTTTTGAAAAATATATAAAAGTATAAGGACAGCCAGATTTAGAAAACTTATTGATATCCACTGAAACTGATATTAAGGATTTTTAAATCAGATTTAGATTCTTACTATCTACGAGTAGACATTTTTTTGCAAATTAATGATAAACGAAAAATTTAATTTTTGGCTCTGATTAATGTAGAATCAAATCAGAAATGGCAAAGTTTATTAAACATCGAGGACGTTAAAGTTAATTTTTCTAATCAAAATTGTAGAATTTTGTTACATTAGGTGAGTAATTATCTAATTTTCTAATTTAACTAATTATCTTATTACTTTAGTAATTATTAACAATATTCATAATTCTAAATACATGATATATTACAAACAAGAAATTATTAGTATTTTAGGCGAGTAAAGATTCAGTTTTTACGAACATATTAAATGATGAGTCAAAAATTAAACCACCGCTCGAAAAAAGTTAGAGATATTAGTATCGTCACTGCATTTTGAGGGTCGTCCGTTTCTATGAGTGAAAATTTTTGCTGAAAGATACAAAACTGGTAGAACTTAAAACCATAAAATAAACAGTTTAATAGAAAGTACATATGATATTATTTTTCATGCTTCTCAGATTTTCTTTAGTAGTATCCCCAATTTTTTTGTTTATCAATCTGATAACAGAAAAATTTAAATGAAATATACAGGGTGTCCGTTTTTCAAGCTCCACCATGGGGATCTCAGTTATTACAACAGATACGAGGTCGGTTAAATTAGGGCAAAGTTGCGCCTTTTTATCCTAAACAATTAAATAAAAGAAAATTTTATGTGTCATTTTTAGTTTTTGAATAATTGTAAAAAAACGAAAATTTGTAATTTTGGTTTTTATTTTTTCAAGCTAAAACCAAAAGAACTAGACGTTTTTAACTAGGACGTTTTTCAGGCACTTTTTTACAAGGAATCTAAATCTGTCATCGTATTTTCCAAGGCGTTCTTGATGTGAGAGTTACAACACTCAACTTTGGTTTTTCTTGTGGACACCATATTCGATTTTTATATTTTTGAAAAGTGTTTTTGTTCCTAATTGCAACGGTGTATCACATGATATGATCGAATCTTACATACTGATCAAAATGAAAAAAAAAGTATTTTTGCGAAGAGTGCTTTGGAAAAAACGTCAAGAATTTTGTTTTTAAACAAAGTAGATTTTGGAAGTTTAATTGAATTTGGATCTGGAAGGTTCACATTTCTGCCAAGGTTACTTATTTAAAAACTAAACGACATGATAAGCTAGAAGTTTACTTTTCGTAAAACAAAACAAGACAAAATTAAAAATTCAGCTCGCATATTTAATAGAACTGTCAAAAGTTAGTTTGTTAAACAAAATTTTTGGCGTTTTTCTCCAAAGCACTCTTTGCAAAAAAGCTTTTTTCTAAATTTTATCAGCATGTAAGATGAGATCATATCATGTGATACATCGTTGTAATCAGGAACAAAAAGACTTTTCAAAAATACTTGTATTAAATATAGCGTCGATAAGAAAAACCAAAGTTAAGTGTTGTAACTATGACATCAAGAACGCCTTGGAAAAGGCGATGACAGATTTTTATTTCTTGTAAAAAAGTGCCTGAAGAATGTCTTACTTAAAAACGTCTAGTTCTCTTAGTTTTCGCTTAAAAAATAAAAACGAAAATTACAAATTTTTTATTTTTCTCAATAATTCAAAAACTAAAAATGACATCAAATTTTCTTACAGGTAATTGTTCACCATGAAAATGCGCAACTTTGCCCTAATTTAACCGACCTCGTATCTCTTATAATAATTGAGATCCCCATGGTGGAGATTATCATAAAGAATATATAATAATAATTAATAATGATAATCCGCCACTGGTTTAAACATATTATTTTCATAAATACCTAACAGTCCAATACCTAATAGTTAGGCATTTATTAAATTAAATTAGTATCTCACAACACATACAGCGTGACCCAGGGCTATAACTTTTTTGCTATTGAAAATATTGCGATGCCGTTTTTATTATCCGATAGATCAATTTAAAGTACACAAACCAAAAATATTTTTATTATACACAGGGTGTTTTATACAGGGTGGTGAACCATAGTTATATTTTTTTAAATGAAACACCCTATATATTTTTGCATAATTAGATTCTACGTAAAAAAATAATGGCACTTTGTATAAACTATTATAGGCCTATCTTTTTTCGTTTCGGAATTATTCAACTTTTTGTGCTAAAAACAACCCACTTTTAAAAAATCACTGTGAAGCCGCCAATGAATATTTTCCGACAAATTTGCGACAGAAAAACTTAGAATATCTTGTAGTTTTAGCAAATAGTCGACTTTTCGTTAAAACGCACAGATAATGTATGGGGTGTGCCAAAACGCAAAAAGTTGAATAACTCATTTTTTTCAAATGGAACACCCTGTATTTGTTTATACCTATCAATAGCATTTTTGATAAGCTTTCTAATGATATGTGGTTTGTATAGCAAATTTAAAAGATTTCTCGAGATTTTCAAAAAATTGTATTTTATTACAAAAAAAAAACAATTTTTCAAATTGGCTGCTGCCACAATGCTTTCAAAGTGAGACGGTTATTTATCTCGCTAGTGTTATTAATTACTTGATACAAAAATGGATTTTACTCAGCAAGAATTAATCAATATGGTTTACTGTATTGGTTAAATGTTCTGCTCATGTTAGAAGAAAACCCGAATTTTCAAGACAAACAGATATTTCACAGAGCAATGTCAACCGGATTTTATTGAAACATAGATTTCACCCATACCATTTAAAATTACACCAAGAATTGCATGGGGAAGATTTTCGAAAGAGGATAAATTTTTCTGAAATTATGCTTAATTTGATTGGCGAAAACAGAAACGTCACAAAACTAACAACATTTGTGACAGAATGTCACAGGTAAAAGATCTAGTTCTCGGACCACTTTATCGGACATGGGGTAAATCATTTTTATGTGATAAAGCGTCTTTTACTTTTGTCTGTCATCATGACTTACCGTTATTTTCACTTTCTTGTGTCTTTCGCTGCTTCGCTGAAGAGGAGATGATTCCTTCATTGTGCAACTGTTGACACTGCACTAGATGCTGCACTAGTTAAATTAAAAAACACTCAACACATTCGAAAATCTCAACACAAAAATCCGAGACTGACGTTTGCTTATAAACATTGTTATGGTAATGATTCACGTGCAAAGCTTCCTGATTATTTTATTCATTTATTAGCTGTTTCATAACTATAAAAACGCCAACGTCGCATTTTACTGAATTTTATTATTGAATATACTGAATATTAACAATTAGATCCATCATTGAAAGTATGAATTTCATTATCTATTATTTTTTTGAGGTGCATGAATAATTTATAACAGTTAATTTTGAGAGAAAATGCGACGTTGGCGATTTTATAGTTTTGAAACGGCTAATACCTCTAAATTAGTGTTGCTCAAAATTGCTCTTTACTCTTCACCAATACGTTTGCGGATAAAATAGTATATTTTTCAGCTGAATTATTTGCCTCATTGCATTCGGCAAAATAAACATTCAGCTTCCCCACATAAACTATCACATTTGCCCCTTATAAAATAATCTACTATTATTCAAAGCCAGTTTGGCCATGATCTTTCACATTCTTAAGCCATTTGTATCACTTTAAAAACATTTTTATTTGAATATAAAATAATTTTTGTACTCGTATTTTTATTTTTGAGCGTTTTCAAAGCACTTTGCACTTTTGGAGAAATATGCATTACAAGTTAAAAACCCAAAGAAAACCTAAAATAAAATTTACAAAATGTCATATAGGTTGCAAACTTGGTTTTTAGGCAGTAACCCGTAAGTAGGCATTTTGGGCGATAACTAATGGGCATTGAAATAATAATTTTTTTTTAATAAAGTATATGCGAGTTTTAATGGAATGGGAAATAAAAATTCGAACTTTATTTATTATTTTATAAAATTCGGTGAGTAATCCAACATTTGAAAATTTTAAATTTCTTACCGAATTTTACAAAATCTTGTGTTTAACTTTGCCAGGAAAACTGATTTTTTCCATCTTACGTCTACTATAATCTTACATCTACAATGGAAAAAATGATTTATTAAAAAAATTACTAAAGACTAGTGTTTATGCAATTTTTTTATCTAAGCACTGAAAAATATTTCACGACGTATCTAAATAGTTATTTTTATATTATTAAGCGCGCAAAGCAATAGTTTTTTAAGCTTGAAAATGTTAGGTTTTTTATTGAGACCTTTAAGTCAAGATAAAAAATACATTCGAAAGCTCAAAAAACTAGCTTTGCGAACAATATAAACAACGTTTTTTTACAATTGCAGTTTTACACTGCAAATTAATTATTTATAGTTATTCTGACGTTTAGAAAACAATGAAAAAAAAAATGAAAAAACGAATGCTTTGTAGTTTGTACACTAAGATTCGTGCGTAAACACGTGTTTTTTGAGTCAATTGTAAATTGTAAAAATCCGGATCTATTGCTATAAAGCTTTCGTAAAATCTTTTACAGACTTGTACAGGGTGGTGCATTTTGGATGTCCGAATAGGAGACCTCCGAAACTAAGAGGTTTAGAGAAAAACGAGTGACACATTCTAGAGTCTAGAGTTTTTTGAGAAAATAATTTTGGTCAAAACAGCATGTTTTCGACATATAAACAAAAGTTGACATTTTAGCGAAATCTTAAAAAAATCATATCTTCTTTAATATAAAAGATACGTATTTGAAACAAAGACACTTTTTTAGGAAGAATTTAATAATATTATCAGTGATTTTTGATAACCACTCGTTTAGCTGTAATAACATAAAGTTGTATTTTTTTAAATAGGAATCGTAGTTGGCTATGACATTTTCGAGAAACTTAATTTTTCTGATTTGATATGTTTATTTGTGTAAAACATTATTTTTAAATATTAAAAAAAAACATAACATTTCGCTTTTTCCTTATAGTAGGCCATGAAAAAATTAAAACTATGAAAAATATTTTACCCAACAAGTATTTATTATAATGTCCTTTCAAATGTGTATCTTTTATAATAATTAATAAGGAAAATATGACTTTTTTAAGATTTCGCTAAAATGTCAACTTTTGTTTATAAGTCGGAAACAAAAGACGATAGCGGGATGCGGTTTTGATCAAAATAATTTTCTCAAAAAACGGACTCGAGAATGTGCCATTCATTTTTTTATAAATCTCTTAGTTTCGAAGATTCCCTATTCGGACATCGAAAATGCACCACCCTACATACATACAATTATTTACAATTATATGATGTAAATTAATCCAATTACAGCGACAGGATAAATAAAGCAAAATGTTTCAATAGAGTAGTTTGACACATTTAGTTTTATTTATCAAGTTCCTGTAATTGGATTAATCTACATCATAATTATTTTAAGGAAGTAACAACTTTTCAATAATTAAGATTTTATCATCAGTAGCACTTAAAATTTGGTATTCATTTTTAGAGTTAGTACACTTCTTCTGTTCAGTAAAAAAGCGTACAAGGGGTGAAAGCCAATTTCGCAATTTTTAATCTATGTGAAACTGGGTTTATATTATTGCTATTACAGTGTCACGGAAACGGTATTTTAAACTATGATGATTGATGAGTGATTTTTAAACTTATTTACACCTCAATTAGCCGCTAACCTTCAGATTGACCATCCGCATTCAAGTTTGGCCACAATTTGTGCTTTTTGAATATTAGTTAATTGAGATGGCATTCTGAACTTCAGAAATGACTGTTCAACTTCAAAATCAAAACATATTTCGTGACAATTTTCAGTAATGACAATTTTTTGTCAAATCAACAATTAAAGATTAAATTACTCAACCAAAATGAAGGTGTACGCTTTTTCAATGGGACGTATGTCAGTTGGGCCACGGCGACATAAATGTTCAGGTTATAGTAATGTTTAGGGATTAAGGGGAGCCTTCAGTTGGGCCACGAATATTTACCACCCACTGTCTGAAAGGGTAGGATAATCAGGACAGGATGTATCGTGCGTTCATTTAAAAACCTGGGCTCAGTTGACTGTGCTTTAAATTTGAACTTGGGAACAGTGTAAGCGGATCCGGAAATAGTAGTTGCCGGCAGTCATTTATCGTTTATGAAAAGTCAAAATGTTTTGAAGTTAGGTATTTTCCAGTAATTTTCCACCCTCGTTTTACTCAGAACTCCATAATTGTGTGTGAGTGAACAGTTTCTTGTGGTTTCAATATCCTGAGCGAATTTTGCATTTTATTTTGTTTTCGTCCATTGTTCGAGTGTTAAACATGGTTTTTTCACAACAACATAAAATGTTTATGTTGGAATCGTACTTCCGCAACGGAAGAAAGGTTGACGGAATCTGGGAGTATTCTGTTAATGCATGCTTGGAGGAATTCCGGGCAGAGTACCCTGAAGTTGTCTTTGAGTATGAAAAATTTCGCCAAACTCTTACTCTCTGTATTAGGAATTATCGTGAAAATGGTAGTGTTGCACGGAAACAAGGAAGTGGACGTCCCAAAAAACGAATACCAGAAGCAATTGAAAATGTTTAGCAAATTATAACAGAAACACCAACGATTTCGACTTGGCTCAGCAAGTTGACCTATCTGTTGGAACTTGCCACAAGATATTAAAACAAGATTTACATTTAATTGCTTATCGCCTCACCTCTGTGCAAGAGTTACATGAAAATGATTTTCCCCAAAGGGCAGCTTACTGTCAATTTTTTTTGGACACTCTGGAACCTAACATTCAAAAAACCTTCTTTTCTGATGAAGCCTATTTTCATTTAAGTGGTTACGTTAATTCGCAAAATATGCGTATGTGGAGCTCAGATAATCCACATTTTTATGTTGAAGCCCCACAATTTGCTATAAAAGTGGGAGTTTGGGCTGCTATCAGTCAACGTAGAATAATTGGCCCATATTTTTTTGAAGGTATTGTTTTAATGTGTTATTACTTGTAGTTCACGCTTTGAATCGTAGGTAATATGAATGCCATAAGATATCGTGAAGAAATATTAACTCCGTTTGTTAATGAATTACATGATGATGAGATGGTTTATGGATATTTTCAGCAAGATGGTGCCACAGCTCACACATCAGGTGCAACAATTCGATTTCTCCAAGAATTTTTTGACAACAGAATTGTTAGTCGCAACACACCAAATAATTGGCCTCCGAGATCTTGCGACCTCACACCCTGCGATTTCTTTTTGTGGCCACATATCAAGAACTCAATTTATACTACACCCATAAATGACATTGACGAACTTAAGGAGAGGATAAGAAATAAAATCGAACTTATTAATAACAATCCAGTTATGCTGGAAAATGTTGTTAATGGAATACGGAGAAGAGTAAGATTATGTCTTCAAGAAGGTGGTGCTCATTTTCAACATTTATTGTAATTTTATGTATTCTGTTTTGGTTATAACTAACAAGCTTTAATAAATAAATCTGGAGTTGACTCCTCAATAAACATTTAAACAAGACAAAAACTGATAAGCAATTTTTCAGTTTTTCTTCCTTCGCAATAAGAATTTATCGACATCATAATGAAATGTTTTCTGTTACATTTTCCCTACAACAAACATGCACTTAGTTTGTCCTTTGACTCACTAGCCAGATTTACTTGAAAGTCTAAATAAAATTTACACCAACTGTTACGATTAAGAATTCCAGTCACAAACCCAGTCATTTATCCAAGTACGTCGGTGTATTTGAATCGAAGGTCTAAAAGTGAAATGAAAGCACCAAAATTTTGAAGACAATTTTTTTTCCTACTTTTTGAAGTTATGGCTGCCTTGGATCACTGCGCGCATTTCTGCAGTGGTGCTTGATTTAACTTTCAGCAGGTTTTTGAGTTAAATCAAGGAAGATTTTCGTTTGACAATACTGACATTTCGTACTGACAGTGGCCTCAACGACTGTCAATATTCTACACTGGAAAATTAAAAAACAAAAGAAGATTTCACAGTTTCCTGAGCCCAGGTTTTTATTTGAACGCTCGATATATTTCATCTATCTCAATGTTAATTTCGTAAAATTCAAGAATTAGCACTAGTTTATGAATAGAAAAATAAAGCCGGTAGATATCTAAATACACATTTCCGTATTCAGTTTTGAGAACCTGAAGATGTAGGTATATTTTTTGAACACCGAAATGTTTTATTTAATGCTTAGTGATGAGAGAGTAAAAAAATAGACAATACTTTAATGATACTTTTTTTAATAACAGTGCACATTTTCCACCTAGGTATAACTTGGTGTAGTGGTAAATATTTCATTTTCAGAACATCAAATGCGTGGGAGTCATTGCACCCGGCATTTAATGATGATTTTTATCAAACGCATCCGAATATTTTATATTTCACCTTAGATTGCTTCAATTTTAAACTGAAGTATATTTTAAAATAATAAGGAACTCAGATAAACCGAAAAAATACGTAACATATTAAAAAAAAAAATAAGGATTAATGTCATAGAAAAATATAGTAAGAAAACAATTATTTACATAACTCATATCTATAAGTATATCTTCCCTTGCTGATATAAATATTGGGGTGTTAATTACATGTTAATCCTTTAATCCCAAATTCTTCAACTCGTGGCCCAACTGACCACTAACATTTTCGAACCCCCTGCTGGCGTGGCCCAACTGACAAACACCGTTTCAATGAACAGAAGTGTACTTATTTGTAAGGCAAAATTCTTTTTTTCAGTTTCAGCAAAAAATTGATTATTGTATGTGGTACTTGTGAATGTGAATGTGTGTGATGATGTGAGTTTGCCAGTAATGCAAATGTGTAAATCGTCGTAAGTGCAGCTAATGAGCACGGAGCAAAGGCAGGCAAATTAGCGCCTTGTTCTCATCAGTCGGATTTCCTGTGAATCGGTGAGAGTTCAGGTCCGCTGCTGAAAATAGTTAGTGTATGCGAGGATAATCGGGGCTGGGGATATTAGCTGACGCACCCTCACCGGGTCGGCCCCGCAGCGGCGGCATAAAGCGACGCTCGTCTCTTTTGATTCGCGGATTAATTGAAATACCTCGCATTCCACGGGTTCGGCTATGGTTCTACGTTGAACGAAAGCGTCCTGGAAAACGGTCGAAGGAAGACAGAGAGAGGCCGGAACGGAATCATCGACTGCAACGGATGGACTCTATCCATAGGTACGGACGCGGCGAGAAAATTGAAAGTATCACAGGCCCTATATCTATTGCTTCACGCGGCCAATAATAATTAATCACCCGTGATGGTATACAAGAGACTGATTAATTAGTTTAGGCTAAATGGTTGCGCTGTGGCCAGGTGCAAATAGGGAACTAATTAAAGAGTTTCGTGGAAAGCGAAGAACATCAAAGAGGAATTAGTGGGCACTAAAACGTTCCTACATTTATTATCAATGACTAAGAGAAATATTTTCATATATATTTTTCCATCCATGAATGTTTCGATATCGTCACAGTGATTTTCCAAAGTATCGCAAATTTGTTTCTCTCCTGTTTTGCAGTCTAGTCACGGTATATAGGTCAAGTATCTAATTAATCAATATTTTTTGGCTTATACCTTAATATACGTAATACGTAATATGTAATACGTTACACTATGTTTGTTTACTTATGATAATTGGATATTTTCCCTAACACAAAAATTATTATGGGTACACCACACATCATAGATCAAACTTTCTTGTATGAGATTATGGGAGAGGTCTAAATGCCTCCCATCTTCTGTAGCTCCAGTTATTATTAAAGTTTTAGTTTTGATATTTTGTAGATGTTATTTATTCTCTAGGACACATTTCAGAAAAATATTTTTGATTATACAGTGTCACAAAAAAGTCATAATAATACATTTTTTTAACGGCATGCTATTATTTTTTGTGCTCATTAGGATACCTTTTTAGCTTCTTACATGTCCCTAAAGTTTTTTTCAAATGGGTTCAGGAAGTACTGTTAAAAAAATGAAAATAACAAAAAATCGGTTTTACACATTTAATTATATAGTTTTAAAAATTAATAAAAAATAGAAATAATGCTTTTTTGATGACATTATTACTAGGGACGTGTTGAACAAGGTCTAAGAGACTTATTAATTTAGTTTGATTGATCTGAATTACTGTAGGGTGTTTATAATTGATTTCTAAACATTTTAAACTTTAGAGGCGTTTATTTTGCTTATTTCTAATGGAAACCCCAGACTGCTTTAATATCATTAGATGGAAAATTAAAAAACAACCCTAATGTAAATCCTAACAACAATTAACAATTTATTTGCCAAAAACTTGTTTTGTCAGCTATTTTATTGATAAATTTAATGAATAAAAGTCGAAAATGGCTCAAACCCTGTTTACCTTTATATTAATCGATGCGGAATTAAAAAAGCAATATTTTTTGTTATCACAACCCAATTGCAAATCCTAACACATTCGGAGGTATTTGCCAAAAACATTTACCATGTTCGACTTTTAATCGTGAAACTCATTTGTCACTGACAGAATGAGTTTTTAAAATAACTCCAAATGTGATAGGGGCTGATTTCAAGTTGGGTCGCAAAGTTGCGTGGGTCGCAGTTGCATAGCAGCAACCAATGACATTGCTAGATTTGCGTCGTTGCTATGTCAATCACGATTTGCGTCGGTCGTAACTCAACTTGGAATCAGCCTCTTAGGATTTACGTTAGAGTTGTATCGAGCGTTCAAATAAAAACCTGGGCTCAGGAGGCTGTGGAATCTTCTTTTGTTTTTTAATTTTCCAGCGTAGAATTTGACATTACGAAATGTCAATATTGTCAAGCGAAAATCTCCTTTGACTTCACTTAAAAACCTGCTAAAAGTTAAAACAAGGGCCACAGTACAGAGTAATAGCCACAGCAGAAATGCGCAGTGACCCAAAGCAGCCATAAAATCAAAAATTTGGGTGGGAAAATATCTAACCTCAAATCTTTTTGACATTTCATAAACGATAAATGACTGCAAACAACTATTGCCGGATCCGGTTACACTGTTCCCATGTTCAAATTTAAAGCACTGCCAACTGGGCCAAGATTTTTAAATGAACGCACGATAGTAACAAAAAATATTCGTTTTTTAATTCTCCATCGAACGATATAAAAATAAACAGAGGTTGCAGTTTGAAATAAGAAAAATAAAAAGCTCTAAAATTTAAAAAGTTTGGAAATAAATTGTAAACACCCTGTAGTAATTCAGATCAATCAAATTTAATTAATAAGACTGCTGGACCTTGTTCAACACCCACCTACTAATAATGTCATCACAAAACACTGTTTTTATTTTTTTTAAACTAACAGTAACAGTAATTCCTAAACCTATTTGAAAAAACCTTTAGGGACATGTAAGAAGCTAAAACGGTATCCTAAAGAGCACAAAAATATAATAACATGCCACTAAAAAAATTATAATGATGACGTCATACTCTGTTTGGGACACTCGTACAACCAATAGTTATTTACCTAACGTGTTTGGAAAATACAATTTTCCACATGAGCGCCTTGTTTGCGGCATGAGCGTAGCGAGAGCCGCATGAAGTGCGAATCTGTTTAGTGTTTTTGGCTAGTGGGTTGGTGACAGGTCAAACAATCAAAAAATCGACATGAACTGTCACTTATCCCATAAAAATAATCGTTTCCATCTCAACAATAGCAATACCAACCTATTAAATGTCCCTAGTCATTGTTGGAAAGTAAAAAACACCGCAGTGCGGGAAAGTTACTTTCCCACACGCTGGAGATAACCAAGAAAACGCTGTCTAAGAGCTATGAATACAAATAAATATTTTCCTAAAATGCATCCTAGAATATAAATAACACCTACAAAATATCAAAAGTCCAACTTTACGAATATCTGAGCAACAGAAGACAGGAGCTGAATTGGACCACCTGTATAAGTTAACAACTAATTTAGACTTGTTGTAAAACTCTCATCAGTTTCATCTTATGTTGAGTGGGAAAAAGGGTTCATTTGCATTAGGTAATCCCTTTGACAAATTGATACAAACGGCGTCCACGTGTCCACTTATCAAAAATTGCAGTTCAGCCGATTAATCAGATCCCTATTTAAATACCGGCGTTGTGCTCATTTCGATCGCAATTAAACTTCTTGTTGCAGATAATTAGTCAACTTTATGACATACGGTATGGCTTATTGGTGCGTCAAATGAACAACCACAATCATAGACATGAATAATAGATAGGAATACATTTCGTAGCGACAAAAGATGATCGTGTTATGTGGGGTGTATGACCCCAGTCAACAACCACCCCTTTGATAACTTTGCGAACGAGTCGAGTAGCGCTTATATTTTGCGCTGCATTGAATAACAACTACAAAAGCCACCCTAATTTAATTACTCGTATGATTTTATTATTTAATATGCGCTTTGACGTTTTGTGCTATTATACCGTTTGTTACCATTCGTTTATTGGCGTAATATGATTACCTACCAAAGCCAAAGCGTCGTTAAATGAAAAGCTCTCCATGCAAAATATTCATTTATGACTTTATGCAAGTTTCAATCAAAATAAACAATTGCAAAGCTGGCCTAACTCTGAATACATTTTACTGATTTTACTAATTAAATTACAAATTCATATTTTACTATTAATAGTAGCAAACACTGGACCACCAATAAATTATTAATTTTTCCTCTTATACTTTCACAGTTTCACTGAGCTTATTTAAGTGCGCATTACGTGAAGTTTTTTGAGTGTTATTCGATTCAAGTGTAACTTTGTTTACCGAGGGGGTTCAAATATAAACCGAAATTTCCTTATAAGTTCAAAACAAAATGTTAACAAAACTCTTTAAACTACTTTTCCATGTAGATACTCTTCCTCTACCTCTATGCACATACGTCATCCCTTGGTATTTTTATAATAGCTTTTTTATAGAAGTTTTTTGGCTTAGTGCGTAGCCGGTTACAAGAGGTATTACAGAGCTTTTCAATTGATTATTTAAACACTAAAAAACTTTTTCAGTTAAATTTACATATGATGTAACCTGAATTCGTTATTTCCCTATAGAATCCAAAAAAATCCAATCCTATCCAAAAAAAGTGACGATCTATTTTACCACAGCCGATAAACGTCAAATTGTGGTTTCAAATGGAAGAAACATGCCTTCTGTATTTTGGAAGCCCCAGGGGGTTATATTATGGATTTTTTTTGGAAGAAAAACGTCCAAATGAATGCCCCTTATTATTATTAATTGATATCTGAAAAATTAAGACCTTATTATGATCAAAAAAATGGAATCTTTCAGCAAGAAGTGTGATTTTGTTGCAAAATAACACCCGACCACACACAGCCGCATTTGGCAGCAAAGATCGTGGAAAAACTGCATTAAAAGACTCCTTTATATCCCCCTTATAGCCTTAATATGCACCTTATGATTTTAATTTTTTTGAACCACCTAAAGAGGCACTGGAGGACGTTAGATTAAACATCAATAACGATGAGCTTTAAAATTTTGCGCATAACTGGCTACAGTTTCTCCTATATTTGCAGTGACTACGTCTTTAAAAATTATCGAAAACTTATAGAAAAAAATGTTTAAAAAAAAGCTTTTATTTAAAAGATGCACTAAAAAGTAAAAAATAATGTATTTCAGTCACAGGAAAATATTTTTTCTTACAGGTTAAAATTCTAAAATTTATAAAAGCTTTGGGAGTTGTCAACTGAAGAATAAAGTAATTCTGTAATGCCGTAGTTTTATAACTCCCAAAGCTTTTATAAATTTTAGAATTTTAACCTGTAAGAAAAAATATTCTCCTGTGATTGAAATACATTATTTTTTACTTTTTAGCTTTATTTTTAAACATTTTTTTATATATTTTTATTTTTTGCTTTTTAGTCTTTATTTATTGCTATTACAATGTGCATCTACCGTGACGTCCAAATGAGCAACATACCGTCTATGTCGGTATAAGTTACGGTATGTACAAATCGAGAACCCCTTTGTAAACATAACCTAAAATTTTAAAACCCCATTTAACACCTTTAGGGGGTATTTAACTACATAGGATTGCATTGTCACGCAGATTAAGTAAGTATGCAAAATTTCAATTCAGTGGGACAACGGGAACCCTTTCAAATTTGGCTCCGAAAAAATAACCGACAGACAGACAACATTGTGAGTTAAATAAAATCTTTTAAAAATAGAGCTGATTCCACGGAATTAGCATTTAATTTATTATAATTTAACTACTGCTAGTGTTTTTGTGTAAACTGTCGAAGAACGGGTCGCCAGAAGCTGCAGAAATTTTAGATACCTCTACCTTACCGGACCGTTTTGGGGATAATTTATGCACACTTGCTAACTTGAAAGAGTTATGATCAATTGTAGAGCGTTTTTTAAGGCTCAGGAATCCCGTAAATGGATATGGATATTAGTTTTTTGGATACAATAATGTCTTGATTTTGAATTTTTTGTAGTTGGTCTCCTTAGCGTAATCTAAAATTTAAAAGGAAATCCTCAGTTTTTTTATTGCTTGAGAATTTCACTTTTTCTTGAGTCCTGATGCTTTTATAGTTTTACCATATTTGAAGCTTTTGTAGAGAAATCATTTTTTTCTATTTTTTGATAAGTGGTTAAAGTTCTTCGTTAGGCTACTTCTGATTCGCTTAATTAACTAAACTCGAAATTTTCTCTCTGCTGTTTTATGTCAGAAATCTTTGCTAATAAGGCTCTAGCTGAGCTTTTTTAATGTGTGCGTTTGGAATCAAGCTGATTCACATAACTTTACGACCCTGACGAACTTTAAATGCGACCCATATTATACATTATTCATTTATAACTTGATATTCTTAGTTATGTTTAGTTAGCATGAAATCCGGACACCCCTGACATCAATGACAATTACAATTACTAGTAGCATTTAAAATTCGTCAGGGTCGTAATGTTATGTGAATCACCCTGTATATTCAAAGTTTAGTTACCTTTTTTCAACCATCAAGAAATTATGTACAAATAAAGTATTATTAGAACAAAAGAGAGGTTTAGATTACCAGAAGCTCGAAATTTCGTGGGTTGAGATTGTTGAGATAATGAAGCTGTAAACATTCTTAAAAAGTTGATCTCTGTCCCTTGTGTAATTTTAATGCTCCGTTTGAGTCTGTAATTGTTATTGGCAGTTTAATTAACATCTAAATATAGAAAACAAAGTTTTCCAAGCACTTGATCTTGACAGTCAAAGGCAATTTTACGCAAATATTGATTGTATTGCAGAAAAAAAAATTAAGCATGTGTGAGAGAAAAAGGTGAGAAAAACTCCTGGGAACATCGTAACATTTTATTCAATAAAAGGTTTTGTAACAAGTTAAAATGACTGAGAGAATCACAGCTTAAAATATAAATAAAAATATAAAATAAAACCTAATTTGTAATAAAAATCACAAAAAGACAGTTACAAGTTATTACCTAGGTATTTAAATTATCACTCAAGATGCATGGAATGAAAAAGCACTAACCATTCAGACAGCATTCCAGTGTTCAGCTCTCCATAACAAAACGAACATATTTTGCTTATTGGCCACCACTGGAGCATTCAACATCGGACTCTGTAAAGAGTGTCCAGTGCTGACTGGAACGTCTGTATATCGAGACAACAGATTTCTGTAACCTCGACCGATCGTGGCAATCAACGGCGTATTATCATGACTTTCGTTAATACTTTTACACATTGCTAACGGTACTATAGCTTTAACTTCTTCCTCATATGGCCGAAAAATCGTAATCGGCCTTAGCGTAGCTCGTTCTGCTATTATAACACAACCCCACGTTGTCCCAATGTACAATTCTTCATTCAACACAGCCAAACTAGTAACCTGTACAAAAATTAACAAGTGTTTACAATGACTATAAAAAACTCACTTGACAATTCGTCGGACTCAAATGCTCTTCAATGGCAATACTTTTAAGACTTTCGGAACACGGAACAAGTTTCGAACAATCAAGTTTGTTAATAATAGTCCGGGTTTTTTGGTCCCATTGATAAATAATACACCCAGGGCGAACATAAGACCAGACATGGTTATCGGCTGCTATCAAGTTCATAACATTTACTTGTTCTATAATGGGTTGGTAGTGGTTCATGGTTTCACGACCGGCCACAACGTGGTCTTTAATTATAAAAATGGAGATTTGACCGTTTGATTCACCGCACCACAATTCGCAAACCCTAAATGATATAATTAAAAAATATATTTAAAGAACAGAACATACGTACGCTCCACCGTCTTTAAAAATCGCACACAAACAATTAATAATCGAATTGGAACCGAGCTCTGTCATTACAAACGTGCCCTCCGCTGCTGTTGGTGTCGTAGGCACTGCTTCAGAATTAACTAGAAACAAACGGCCATTTGAAAGGGCACAAGCAACCCTTTTTAAAGGTGGAAGATACAACAGTGCTTCGACTTGTGTGTTTGGCTCCGTTTCTAGGGCGTATGAGAAGAGGCGGTAGCCGTCACTGGCCCTAAAACCGCAATTTGTGAACGGAATTTTATAAAATCACAGTTTTGTACGAATAAGCGTGAAGATTGCCAGAATAGTCGCCAATCCATACAGAATTTGCGACGGTACAAGAGGCTGTGGCCCGGATAGGTAAGGCCATGGTGTGGTATTGGAGCCACCCACGGTCTGCCGCTAGTAACAAGTCGATTCGAGAATTCGAACACATTAGCCACATTTCGGAACCGGACAAGCCATCATCTAGATAAAAAAGGGTCACTTTTAAAACTCAAAAATTACTGAAAACAATCAACTTTGTAAAAAAAGGGTCCCCCCTCTGGACTGAATACATTGTAAAAATGGCATTTTAAAAACTTTTGTTTAATAATCTTTGTTGTCGGATATATATAGTATAGATATATAGTAAAATATATTTTGCGAGTCAAATTTGAAAGGGTTCCCCTGTTATCAGGACAAGTATAAATTTTGCAAAAACACCCGTAATCTATGAGATATTACAATCAAATACATATTAGTTTAAATAATAATTTATAAACAAACTGTTATAAAGAATAATATTAATAATCAATAACACCTCTACTCCTAATTGAAACACGACTCTACCTCCCACAGGAACGAATATAGACGTAGGAAAGTCTAAAGCTAAAATTTTGGAAGCACACGTAATTCCGTGACATTACAATAATATTTATTTTAATTGAAGAGTACAGCAGAAAACAAGTAGTGTCACATTTGATACATTCTGAGAAAAACAAGTTTTTCAGTTTAGCTTTAAACTGTATTTAGCAATAATTTTTAAGAAAGCATGAACATAAATAAAATTTCTGATATTTTTGTCATCTAAATAATGTAAAGAAAAACGCCTATGAACGAAAAATGTAAAATAATAACTGATTTTCTCGTTTTTTTCTTGAATGTCAATAATAGTTCTTTTTTTTTATCAGATGGCCTTATTAGTTCAAATTCTTAAAAAATTGGCATCTCTTGTTTTTCCCCTATAGTCTTTAATTAATAATAATTTTTAAATACTTGCCATTTGTAATTAATATACATATTTACCAATATCTCGGTCCCTAATTTAAATACGGAGATGGAACAAATTCTATTGTTGGAAATTGGAAATAAATAATAATTAAAAGTTCGTTGATTTGTTGTAATGTTTTGGAAACAAGCTTAAATTAGGAAATAAGAATGGATAATGGTGTGAATCATTTAAGCTCAGTTCCTGTTACGATTAAATTTAAAAAACATTTTATTGCTGGATGTGGAGATGACTGGCACAATCTTTTACTGATCTTCGTAATATCCATTCAAATTCACCGATTAAACTTCATTTAAATTTTATTGGTCGTTAAATACGAGTATGTTAGTGACCAGGGCCTTAGTAAAAAATAATGTTTGTAAAGAATAGAAGTAATTATTGTATAGATAAAATAAATAAAAATGCTATTTGAGTTTGAAATACAAAGTATTTTATAAAATAAGAAATAAGGACTGAAAAGTAAAATTTATAAATATATTTTAAAATCGTAACCTGTAAGCAAAAATGTTCTTCTCTAATGAAAACATTATTTTTTTTACATTTTAGTATTTATTTAAAGAAACATTTTTAATATTTTATCCACAGCCAGTCTGTTATTAGGTCATAATACCACTCCTAGGAGACGTCTTATGATATCCATAAAACACACGGGTCTTATGGAAAAATCGTCTCGTGATTGGCCGAATAAAAATTAATTCGACAAATGTCACTTCAAAACGTCAAATAAAATTTTTCCAAAATATGGATTTAGTCTTTATTGTCTGACTATGGATAAAATAAATAAATATGCGTATGGTGGTAATTCCATCACCCAAGTGCCAGAGTTTTCAGGTCGCATCTACAGCCTCTGACCTTAATTAACTTTAATTAACCGTTGCGGGGATAAAATACATTGTAAGACCCTTATACAATAAATAACTATTTTTCACTTTTTACTCTATTTTTGTTGGATTTATTCACGAAGTGATTATTTGTCACTTCTCTAAATCTACACCAAAAAACTTTCAGACGTTATATATAATATCCTGTGGAAGATAAGATATGTTTTTTCTCTTAACAGAACCAAAAACAAAAACATGTTGATTAATGTTTATAGCAATTGTTAATTGTTAACAAATTATTATCTAAATTAAATATTGCAATGTCACGGAGATTACGTGTGTATGCAAAATTTCAGTTTGTTCGGATAACCGGAACCATCTCAAATTTGACTCGCAAAATATAACGCACACAAACGATAACTTTTAATTTTAAAACCTTAAACTACAAGCAAAAATGATCTTTTTTCGGAAACCGGCATGAAAGTTAATATTTCCCTGATTTAAATGGGACTCGAAAATTGAATTTACCTATCTCATAAATAGAAACACAATTTTTATTTAATTCGGAAAATTACACTTGCAGCTTTTTCTGACAGATCCAACAATAGTTGTTGGCAATTTGGATAGGCGCAAAGATAGCCAAGACTGCTAATGCGATTTTTTGGTAAAAATCCAGGTAAAAAGTTCTGGTCGATATTTTATTTTAATTATTATTAAATTTTGCCTGTTTCCGAAAAAATAGTGTAGAGCTGAGTAAACTGGATAAGAGCACACCTGGGCGGAGCCTAATTGCGCACAAATGTAAGAGGGGACAAGGAGCAGTGGCGTAACAAAATGTGTTAGTAAATTGTTTAAGAGATAATTGCTTGTAAATAATAAATTCCACTGACAACATTACAGTTCATTTGCAACTGCTCCAAATGAGCTTTCATATGATGTCTTTTCCTTTCGTTCTTTGTGATAATAAAGCACATCTGCACGCCACTTTAAAAACTCCCCTGCTTTTTATAATGGACTCGTCCGAGACGCGTTTTGGTCATCTACGCATACACGCCCAGGTGTGTGCTTCTGTCATTTGACAGACTCTACATAAATACGTCAGGAAAGTGACTTAAAGACCTCGTATTTCAAACGACCGCTCCGTCATCTAGAGCATCACTTTCCTGACTTGTTATGTAATCTATTACCAATGTCATAGAAAAAAAAAATAAGTTTTTTTTATTACGTTTTACCTGTTATGTGGGTCACTGCTGCGCTGGCCGTTGCCACAACCGAAGCTTCATGCTTAAGTGAAGTAACATCACTCAAATGGGTAAATTCGGGAGCACTAGCTATGGAAACAATTTGACTAGCTGATGGCCGATCTTTCGGTTGTTGTGACCAACACAAGACCATCAAATCTAAGAAGTAACTCGGATATAACGTTTCCTGAAATTGTTTTATGATTTTTGCACCACTTTTCGTCAAGAAATAGTACCCTGTAGGTCAACGGCGGACGCCCACCTTCTAGAATACATTCTTTGACCGATTCGTGACCCTCAAACGGCTGATGTAACGTCAACAATTCATAAATAAACATTCCGAATGAAAAACAATCAACTTTTTCGGTATATTCCTCCTCTCCATTGTACCGCATAATTTCGGGAGCCATGAAACCTTCAGTACCACCGAAACCTTTAGCACCCGATGGTAAAGTAAGCCGACTTATGCCATAATCGGCCACTTTGATGTGAACCGGATGGTCAGGATGGTCGATAAAAGGGGGTGGCATTTCCCAAACCAACACATTTTCCGATTTTAAGTCGCGATAAATGATGTGTTGGCGGTGCAAATACTCGATTGCTTTGGCAACCTATCACAACATAAACTAAAAGAATTTTTCTCTTGATTTTTTACTCACTTGTAAAATGATTGCTTGTAAGGTATAAGGCCCTACTTTCGCCCCAGATCGTCTGTAATGCCTCAAAACCAGATCCAAGGCACCTTGCGGTGCAAGATCCAGGACTATAGCTAACGGACTGGTGCAAACGCCCACAAATGGGACAATATTTGGGTGTCTCAAAGACAGCAAAATGTTGAGCTCTTGCCGAGCGGTACAGTAAGCTTTACAAGCGTATTGGAGAGGATCGCGGTCCCACTTGCCTTGAGCGGCTTTGTAGGCCACAATCGCCGACTGACGAGCATTGGGGCCAGGTGGTACCGGTTGCAACATTTTCATTGCAACGTCAATCATACTGTTGCTTCCTCTCACTTTACAAGTGCCTTTGAAAACAAAACCAAATGCACCACGGCCTAATAATCGGCCACGTTTTACGTTTTCCGAACGTATGATGTAACGTTCGCCCAAATCAAGAAATATCTATAAAAATTGAACCTCAAAACCTCTTAGGAAACAACTTTTTGGCCGTGCTCCGCTGCCAAAAAATAATAAAATAACCACAATCACAGTCAATATTTTATTAACTACCTGAAAATTTTCAGGTTTATCCAAGAAAATCAATCTCTTAGATCTTACTCAGGACCGCACTCGGCCTTTATGAGACCTGGGACCTCGGTGCAATTTACATTTTGCCACTCCCATAAAAGCCAACAACGTACTAATTTACAATAAGTGTACTAGAATTACATTTTTGCACTTTGCGTCAAAATTGTTCAAAAAATCGTCGGATTTGGTCGAAATAAATTGCGCTTAACTTAAGCATGTCAAAACGCAGTTTTTTCGCCAAATTTTTTATAACAGAACGAAGAATCACTAAATTAGGTATTGTATTTCCACCGAGAAATTGGACTTTTTTAAATAACCTGGAAACATGAAAATCACTAAGATATACGTATTAGCGGGGTGTTTAGTGCGTACTGTTAGGTTGGTAGTATTCCCGCGCTTGTAATCCTTCACCAATTTTGCACCTGTCATGTTTTGAAGTCCTGTCAAATTCGATTTGAAAATGTGTTGCGCTAAAGATTTGGGATTACATTTGTTTAACGACGTTTGTAAAGTGTTAATAATCGTTTTTAGATTGTGTTCTAGTCAATATTTAGTGTTGGTAGTGGATTTGTTTTTGGTTATTTGAAGACACCTACAAGATGAACATTTTAAAGAATTTTTACAATTTTCCTCAGGAAAAGGCAAATATTCCTAATTGATTATTAATAGGGGCTTAATCCTAAACATTCTGACTCATCAAAACGAGAAATAAAACATTTTAAAAGGAAAACTAAAATTTGGTCCGGTACTACTTTAATCGCGGAGTGTTAGTGACTTGTTTTTCACTTAATTATTGAGTGGAAATAGTATATAAAATTATATTATTTCTCATTTTTTCAAGCGTTATAACACGTTGTTTACGTAGAAATAAAAACGCAATTATTGCGTCACAATGATTCAAGAATACACCAAAAAAATAGATTAGATATGATTTTAGGGTCTTTCTTCCAAAAACGGACTTATTCATCACAATTTCATCACAATTTCATAAAAAATCAACGAACAGGTGGGCGCTAATATTATGTTTTTGAAAAATCATAAAACGGGATCGAAATTCATAGATTTTGACGCTAGAATTAGAAACGTTTTTCGTCCAAAAATGCAATTATATTGGGATTTTTTTTTTTAAATAAACCGAAAAATCGCCGAATTAGATCGGCAATATACTCGGATCATTTTTGTAATATTAAACAAAATCGCATCAACTTGAAAATTTTGGCATTGTAAGTTGCGTCATTTACCGCGAATTTAGGCTTTGAAAAATAGGTTACGTTATATGTCAGTCAGTGGCGGATTTGCCAGTGAAGCAAGTGAGGCACCGCCTCATTACAAATTAAGAGAAAAAACGTGTAAACGATTTTAATTTTAAAAATATATTTTTTTAATCTGCAAATATTTTATAAATAAATGTAATATATGTATATTACTTTTGCCTATTCATAGTAATTGATACCGCTTCAATCAAACGTAACGCAGTTTTTCTGAAAATAGAGGCGACGGCGACTTTACCTTCTGCCCATGAAATGCTTTAATCACTGCATCTTTTTCATTAAGAGTGCTTTCTTTCTCGCACTCTTAATGCAAGCTGTACTCCTGCAATTGAGGCGATACTTTCGGCGCTTCTCGATTCGTTTCGCGAAGCCTATTTCAGAAATTTGCTGATCTGCTGAGTGAAGTTATCGATAATGAATTGTGTGATTTGTGTCTTTGAACTTTTTCGTGTCGGTACCTGTATCAAAAATCAAAATGTTTCCAATAATGGACATTATACAACTTCTGAAGGAAGTGCCGTTTTCTCGTCGAAGTGATGTAGAAAGACGCGAGATTATAGGATTAAAACCAACGCCGTGTTTAACCACACTATGCATGGATAAGAAAGGGGGTTAGTTTAGTTTTAGTATTTTTCACAGACGTATTAAAATTTTTTGGTAATTGTAGGTTCTACCTTTGCACGCTCATTTAAGAAATCCTGGTATGATACATATTAATGGTTGTGTGGTAGTGTCTATTCCCAAAAACTTTTTTGTTGGCCTTGCTTGCTGTTGTCAAAAGAAAAATCAGTGTGGGTAAACGAAGGGTACTATGATTTAAAGAATTTATCTCGTTCGTTAACAAAACATGCGACTGCTAGCAAGGAGCATATGAAGTGTGCCATGAACTTTAAAAGACTTGTTCGAAATGCCCCTACGATTGCAGATCTTTTACAAGAAAATTCCAGCTTATGCAAGATTCTACACAATGAACGGGTGTCAAAAAATAGACAACTGTTAAGTTACCTAATCGATGTGACAATATTATTAGCAAAACAAGAATTACCCTTTAGAGGACATGACGAATCCATATCATCGTTAAATAGAGGAAATTTTATCGAATTTTTCAATGTAATGATTTCGTATAACCAGGATCTTAAAAAACATATTTGCGATTTGGGTAAATCATTTTGTTCAAAAACTATCCAAAATGATTTAATTTTTTGTGTGAGTGAAGTACTTAAAGAGACAATTGTGAGTGAAATAAATAATGCATTATTTTTTTCCATAATAGTGGACGATACAACGGACATAACCGAAACCTCGCAGTGTGCGGTATCTATTCGTTATGTGAATATTAAATCGGGTATCCTGTATGAAAGATTTTTTGGATTTCACAATGTGAGCAAAGACAAAACTGCAAGTGGACTTTATGATCTTTTGATTAAAATATTATAAAAAAAATAGTTGCGCAATGTTTTGACGGAGCAGCTGTTATGAGCGGTCATTTAAATGGCTTGCAAGCCAAAATTAAAAATGATGTTCCTCATGCCATTTTTATTCATTGTCTTGCACATAAATTAAATTTAGTTCTTAAACACGGAACAAAATCTATTAAGCAATGTAGAATTTTTTTTGCTACAGTAGATAGTATACCTAACTATTTCCATCATTCGTCAAAAAGAACATTAATTGCAGACGAAGTTCTAAAAAAAAGAATCCCATCGTTTTCTGAAGTGCGTTGGTCCTCAAGATCCAAACTTTTAAAACTTCTTTATTCTAACTTTTCAGATTTCATTGTTTTATTTAATGAAATAATTAATGATTCAACATCTGGATCCGAATCCATTAATGGAGCAAGGGGTTATTTACGAAATTTTTTAAATTATGAATTTGTGTTTTTGGCAGCGGTTTACAATAATATCTTCTCTTTAACAGAAATTTTATATGATGTTTTACAAAAAAAAAGCTTAGATATTACATACTAAAAAAAATAAATATGCGTATGGTGGTAATGCCATCACCCAAGTGCCAGAGTTTTCAGGTCGCATCTACAGCCTCTGACCTGACCTAACGACCACTAACTAGTAGTGACCGGGACCGACGGCTTAACGTCTCCTCCGAAAGACGAGTTAGTTGCGATGTTTTTGGCATTACATTATCCGGTCACCCATCCAAGGAATGACCGGGGTCAGTGCTGCTTAACTTCATAAACTAATGAAAACCTATGAAATCATAGTGCCAGCGTCAAATAAATTCTACTTTAAAGAAAATATCAGAAATGAGAAATGACACTAATTATGAAAATTTAATTAAAATTGTCGACATTAAGTTTAATTCTCTTTTGGACATCAACAATAAATATGATAATGTGACCCTTCCTCAGCAAAGAACTTCTTTCGATAATAGTCTCAAACCAATGTATTTTGAAATTTTGGATAATATAATTAACCAAATTAATGACCGATTTAAAGACGTTGAAAAGATATCATTTGTCGGCCTTTTACATAACGCAAATTATGAAACATTTGCGAAAAAAACGCCAAAAAATCTAATAACTAACTTGGTCAGCAACTACTGTTTCTTCGAAAAAGATAAACTGGAAAAGGAACTTACAGTCATATACAACGATGAAGAATTTAAAAAATGTGAATTAAAAAACATTATGAAATATATGAAAGAAAATGAGTTGCAGGATGTTTTTCCTCAAGTTTTTAAATTGGCCAGCTTAATTTTTACTTTGCCTGCTACTAGCGTTTCAGTGGAGAGATATTTTTCGTGTCTCAAAAGGATAAAAACATACTTGAGGAACAAAATAGACCAAGACAGGCTTTCATCGCTTAGTTTAATTTCAATTGAAAAAAGTTTATTATCTTTTGTTAATTCCGACCAAAAAAATATTTTTTATGATAGTATTATAAACAAATTTTCAGGCATAAAAAATAGGACACTCGAATTAACATACAAACAATAAATCTTGTAATTTGTAAAATAAATAAAATATTTAAAGTTATTTTTTCGCCTCACTAAAAATTTTATCCCAGATCCGCTAGTGATGTCAGTGTCAAATTATTGAATTCTTTAAGTGGAAATCCTGCAAAATACCTTAAGTCAGTTCAGTTTTCTGTTAGTAAGTAGCATTTTTTAGTCATTTTAAAGATATCTGAGTACATTATTTACACTTTTAGCTGCCAAAAAGGGACATTCAGCGAATCATAAAACTGTTCCACTCAAGCTTATTAACAGTCAAAAAGTGACGAAAACTATCAAATACAATAGATTGTAATAACAAACCTAAATAAATTAATGGATAACTAATCAAACAAACTTGTGTGTTGAAAATATGAGCGGACAAAAAAAGGAGACCGGTTAAACCTACCTTACAAGTTATTTTAGATAAATAATTAGTTATTGTTCGTTAGAAATTGACAAAAACCCTTGCGAGAAGTAAGTAGAGAAGACTTTTGAAGACTTTTCGGCGTCTTTTACGTTACCTGCTAGTTCGTTGCTGCTTGCTTAATTCTTTTAAATTCATTAGTTTTAACAATGCCAAAGACAAACTTCAAATTTTCATGACAGTAGCACAGAGTAAATAGCCTTGGCCACGATCATAAAATGGCAGGTCTGGAAACTCCATTCATAAGTACGTTACGAAAATGAAGCATTTTTCCTGTATCACAATAGCTATGGAGGGCAACTATACCCGTGGCGCCCTTACACAGTAATTTATATAAGTCTTCAATTTGGAATCAAATTCTTTATTATTCCAATAGTTTTTTGGATAATTCTTATCACAAAACTCTGTCATTGTGTTCTTGTGACCTTTATTTCTGTGTTACTCACTTGCTTTTGGATATTTATCCCGTTTTCTGTCTACTTTACGTGATAACCTCTGGGACTTGATTACCTCTTTTAAACTGTTATTTTATATTAAAAAAGGTAAGTTATTAATATCTACATTACTGCACGGAAAGCATTTTTGAAAGGAAAATGAAAATACACACTTTCGAACGTCTCACGGAGCCCTCCTTGCAGTTGTAAAAATCAGTTTTTTATATAGAGATTTTCGTTATTTTGCACCAATTCTAGACGTAATATTCGAGTTTGTCCAATCATCTACCTCAAAAATTTGCTTTTGTTGAGTTTGGCTCATATTTAGAGTAAAATAAAGGCCAAAAGACCGGCTAATGCACAAATAAGGTCATGTTCCTACCTAAATGTTTCAATACGCAAATGGCTCAGGAACGTAAATAAACCCAACCAAAACCTGTCCACCACATTTATTACCACCGTTAAGCAGAATTTGACTCCCATTTTGGGCATTTCTGATTACAATTCCTATCCGTCAAAATAATTTGACATTTGTCAAATATTACGCAAATTTCTCGTTTTTTCATTCTAAAAACCCAGTTTCATCGTAGTATCCGCCAGGGGCGCTACGGGTATAGTGGCCCAAACAGCCACCCACGATCCAGGAAAAAAACCTCATTTTTGAGACATGAGTTTCCAGACCTGCCAATTCTAAGACCGTGGCCTTGGCTATATACTCTGTGACAGTAGTGAGAGCATTGCCAATTGTCAAATTTAGTAACAAACCTTGGTCCGAACATAACAGAATAAAAATCTCTAATCTCCTAATATTACAAAAGTGATCCGACTTTATGTTGTTAGTTTTGCTTTTTACGAGTGATCACGCACGTTTTCAGACAGTCGTTGAATAGTGCAATTTTTGTCTTTGTCGAGCGCTTACACACGCATTTGAAATAAAATCAATAGATCAAGAATGACTTTTTTTTCAAATTTTTGCACGTTGTAAAATTTGTGCATGAGCATGGTCTTAAGTGACCAACCGTCCTGATTAGTGATTAGCCAGGACAGGTTTAGATTTTTTTTTTGATTTTTTTTGTCCTCTTCTATGTTCATGTCTTGATTTGTCCCGATTTTAGTACAGGCAGACCCACATATCCCGATTTTAAGTTATTTAAGTTGCCACGAAAACAAAATGTATCTACCTAACAAGCATTTCTGATTTCTACCAGACTCCAAATTTCCCGAAATTCTCGAATATACAAAAAGTTTCTAAAATATAAAATTGTTAATTATAAACAAAAAACAAAATTACAAAGTGTCCAGATAACGAGAAAAACCGTGGATTTTACTTCGAATTCTTGCTTCGATAAGGTAAAGTCTTGACCAAAAACCCTGCAGGATGTAAAAATCTTTTGGTCGCTTGAAAAATTCGACTCAACACAAGTCACAATAAACAGATTAAATTTCAGTTTAATTTGGATTGATTTTTATAAAACTTTTGTAAAAAGCAAAAAAAATATGATATGCAGAGGTAGATATTTAGCGGTGACGACAATATCAACAACCAGCAAGCTTTTCTTTATGCATGTTTTATGTCTATATTTTACACTTTGTTTTATTGTTATTATTAATGTCCTGATTTTGAATTTGTTGAAGTTGGTCATCTTACATCTTTTCAAACATTACTATTCTCTTTGCAACTTTGCAACTTTAATTATGCATAATTATCGAGTAGTAAACCCGGAGTTGATGGTAATTGTTAAACTAGCTCCACATTTCAAAAACTACTCTAAATAAATAGTAGAGTATTTTTTACGCCAATTTCTAATTTTTTCATGCTGTTGACATTACGTTACTAACCTATTACGTCTTCACAGTGTTCACTGTTTACTGTTTTCTAGAAAGCTGTTACATTTACCGTTTTTCCGGTAATGTCATTCATCATTGTCTAATTAATTGCTTTTGTTAACACCTGTATTAATACATAAGTCAATTTCATTTGATTCATCAATATTATTATTTATTAGGTACGCCAACATATTTCCATATTATCACCAATGGGAAGTTTAGCTTCCTTTTAGGTCGAACACCCTATTGAGGATACAAGCTATTGCTGATATGGGAATTTGCGAATACCTATTATGAGCAATAGCTTGCAACGTCGCTACGGTGTTCGACATAAGAGGAAGCTAAACTTCCCGTTGGTAACTATTTTTATCCGCATGCTCTTGAGTAGCAACTACCTTAAAATCTGACTTGTTTCGGCAAAAAATAGCAAAATAAGTGAGTTTCTGGCTTAAAAAAAAACTAAATCGCTAGATATTATTTGCAATAATGTAATTTGCCCGCAAGTTTGTGGTTTGTTTCAAATGTCGGCAGCGGAGGCACTGTCCAAAACTTTTTTATTACCGTATCAGGCGCTATCCTAGCCAAGGAAACGTCACCATGGGTTGGACATACAACACATTTCGTGCCATATGACGCCAAAATGCACTCTTCAACCATCCAAGAGTAGTACAATTGATTATTAGCGTTGACATCTTCGGTTTGGACTCCTGGATGGCCTTCCATCGAGGGCATCCGACTCGAACCGGTCGAATCCGGCCCAACACCACTATCACACTCTGAAGTATACGATTCTTGCGACTTGCGAATGCGATAACGGTCCCCTTCGGCGTCCACTTGATTCATAGCATCCAGAAAATTTTTATTTGGTGTAACATCAGGTGTATTTGGGAAATTTGGATCGATATCGCTCGACTGCTGCAAGCAGCAAGGACAAGGCACAAGCCGAGTAACTAAAAACTTGCCTTCCGAAGTATGTACAAAACGAGTACCGAGAGTCGGGTACCAATCTTCTAAAAGTATGTCGACGTGATCGACAGCTAAAGCCAGAAGTTGGGCTGTTGATTCCGGAGTACAGTTAATTACTAGATCAGTCTTTAGAATGTATTTGCTCAAATCTGTGGTTTCGCTAGCGACTGGTTTTATGACCAAAGAATCGACCGGAAAGTGGATTTCGAGGATTGAAGAGTTTTGGAGGTCGACGTCGCACCAAACTCCGTCTTGCTTCAAACGGAATCTGTAAATTTTAATGTGAAACTACGGAATACATACTCATATTAGGAAACGAAACGAGATACCAAATCGCACGATTTTCTGACCCAAAAATACGGTAGAATAAGAATGAGAGAGCTTCGAGCGTTATTCGGCGCCAAATCGTTTTAAATTAATTTAAATTCAACCAATTCACTAATTACTTAAAAAAGATACAGAAATGTTAGACTTTGCATTCTTAATAAACTGAGAAAAACTGACGTGAGAAACGTGAGAAATAAATATTTTAAAATTTAAAATTTGCGCTCCGTCTCATATTTTTCAAAATGCTGCGAATACGATTAAAGGTACAAGAAAAAATCTAAGAAAAAAGTTGTAGAGAATTAATTTTCCTTTAATAAAATCCGAGAGACCATATCTCTATCTTCAACCCCAAAGACATTTAACGATGCTCAGCGACGGTTTCGTTTCATTTTACCGCTGGTAAGTATCGGAAAATTAATTTATGCCTAAACTGTTGAAGATAGAAATATAGGGTCAGTTTCATAATCGAATTTAAAAGAGCATTCAATTAAATGTTGTTTATAATAATGTGGCAGAGATTTGTTGACATTCTACAGACTGTTTGTAAAGAGTGTAGGATCTCAGGTGGTTCTGGAATTTGAATTTGTCGCATTTAATTATTTTATTTCTATAAAATTTGTGAAAAGTACTGATTTTTATCTACCCAGGCAACCAGTAAAACCAATTTTTTCATAAACTAGCATTGCTCGTTTTTTCTTGAAAGAAGCGGCAAACTTTTAATACCTACTACGATCCCACATTCACTTATAGACACTTTGTAAATCAACTTTAACTTTAAAGTCTCTTTATTCGATTATGAAATTGGTTCACAGTGTCACGGACTTTTTTTATAGGAAATCTAATTATCTACAACTTTGATCCTTACACTTTTTCTGTATCTTTAACCGTATGCAGCGTTTTGGTAAATATCATACGGTTCGCAAATTTCTAATTAGTAATAGTATTTTTTTTATATTGTTTTCGATAAAGTGTTTGCTCTATCTTTATATCTTTATATGTATAAAATTTCTAATTTATAACTCTTACTTTTCCATTGCAATTATTGTAGATGAAACTCAAAGATCTTCCGTTTAGAATATTCAAATATTTCTTTACATACTTCCAAAATAAAATTTTAAACAATTATAAAATATTTAATACTACTAATATTTTTTTTAGTACTACTAACTTACTTACTTAACAGACTTGTCTGACTGTAAAATAAAATGTTTACTTACTTAATATTATGTACAACGTTAAAGCATTCAAAATAAACCTTTATCCATCTCCTGGAAATGGAATTTTTCAAAATTGTCTTTTATGTGCTTAAATAATCAGCTTTGATTAAATTAGCAAGTAGGTACATTAAATTCACTTTGCTCATTGGAACAAAATTTGGCTATATAACTTTAAAACTTAACAAGAACCCTGAAAACGAAAATCTTCATTTTTGTCAAAAGGTTATTCAATAACGTATCCCCCAGATGCTTTTTGTACCACCTTATTGGCAAATTGGATTCAGCTTTTTTAAATGCAGTTGCAACGAAAGGAGTAACTAGAGCTAGAAGTAGCACAGCATCTCTAAGACATTAAATTGTTAATTGGTTGTCAACTTTTAACTCAAATGTATTTTTTATGAAAAAGTTTAAATAAAATTCACAAACAAAACAAAGAAAAAACTAAAGTTGGAGAAAAAAATCCAACTTTTAGATTTAAAAAAAAAATACAGTTTTAAAATGAATTTAAAATGAATGAAGTGTATTCAAAAGTCTGAGTGGGACGAAAAAAAGTACAAATAAAGAAAAATCACAATTGAGTTTTCTTTAAAAGTGCGAGAACGAGTGCAAAAAAATTTTAATTTAATCGAATCCGTTGTTTGTACGAGTTTGGGACCTAAACAGTTGAGGATGGTCTCGCGTCCTTTTTGTAGGAAATTTAATTCTCTACAACTTTCTTTGTTATTATGATTATATTTTTTTTAGATCGTCAACCGTATTCGCAGCATTTTGGAAAATATGGGACTCGTAAAGGTTTGAAGGTTATTATTTTGCATTACCTTTACCTCTGACTACTGAGAATGTTTAGTTTAGTTATGTTTAGTTTGATTTTTTTTGTTTGCGCTGTGCTCATTTTTATTTATAAATATAGCCATTTTTTAATTCATTAACTATCGGGGACGGGGATGTTTTATTTGTATGTCGTTTCGCATCCTAATCTTTAGTTAACGGTAAGTAAAAGTAAACTAAACGTGGGTAAAAACTCACTTCAACTGTCGGTAGTATGACGAAGAGTTGTGCAAAATTTCCCTCATTCGGAATAACGTGATATCGCCGTACTTCAACTGAAGACCGGTTTGCCAAAGCACCCATTCTGCTTTCAAATCTAGCAACTTGACCAGATCTAAATCCTGTGCCACCTCTTTCGGAAGAATAAAAAATGATCTTATAATATCAATAATACTGTCATCGGCCAAAATTCGTGAAATCAGTCGTGACCAAAACCCAGATGGGAAGTACGACATTAAAAGCAGTCGGGTGATTGATTCGTCAGTTGACGAACTCGTCACTTGATACTTTGCCTCTTCTTCAATTTCTTCTAAAAAATTACAATAAAATGCTTGATTCCTTGAATTTACTAAACTGACCACTTTTCGAAGACGAAGTCGATGGCAAACTCATTTGAAACTTGCCCTGGCTTCCCGAATCCCGATACAAAACCGATTTTGGCGAAACAGTTATTTTTTTATTCCTGATTGCCCATCCGCGTGATCTTAACGGCACTTTAACCTTGACCAAAGGGTGAAATTGGCCGGGATATAACTGCGCTAAGAGAATATCCTCTTCCGAGGGCAAAAGTGACGGAATTAATAAAGTGCGGGAATCCCAAGTTAGCGCAACTTCAAACTTATTCAACAAATTTACGATGTAACCTCGCGCATCCATTGGTCCAATACTACTAGCTTTGAAAATGTGTTTGAGATCATCAAGCTTCATAACACCGGAGCGCGCAAAAGGGTTAATCTCACGAATAGTAACAACATGGGCTAACATATCGCACAACCACTGAGGGTCCAAAAAGTAGAGATCTTTCAATGTTGCATCGTCGTAATGTAGTAACACACCTGCGATAACCATGTGTGATTTGTGAAAACAATAATATTTAATAAGTACCATTATCGTGCAAAAATAAGGTGGCTTGGTGCAGCTCTGCCCAATCCCTGAACACCCGATTGAAACGTTGCTGCATTTCTGTCGTCACAATAGTCCTGTACTGTTCAGCATTCAGGACCGGATCAAGCCCATTGACCCGTCTTTCAGCCGCGATGTGATTAACCACATCCTCTAGAGCTAAATACGTGGCAGGTACTTTTTGTTCCAACAACAATTCCTTACTTCCTGGTGGTCGTAAACTGAACACGGTGTCATAGATTAAATTACACAACAACTTCACGTTGTGTCTAGTCCTGCAGCTAATTTCAATCGTGTCCAAAACTCGAGGTAAACCGCATTTTTCCGCATCAACAATATTGATAAATTTGTCGCGAATTAATTGTTGGTACTCTTCCGAGATGTTAGGGTTACATTCTTGCACCACGTCGTAATGTGTACCGACTATGATTACAGGAGAGTTTGGTGCTCGAGCTTGGATGTTAACAAGCCATTGCAAAATTTCATTGATGCCTCGATGACCGTCGGTTATTCGCCAAACGACCAAATATAAGCTTCGTTTTGATAAAAAATACTGGTGGGTGGCGTAATATCTGAATTTGAGCGGTGTTAAAGGTGATATTGAGGTGTTTTAACACTTACTCTTTTTGCCCACCAAAATCCCACGTTCTGAAAATTACAGGACCGTGTGATGATTGATTACGGACTTTTTTTTCGTATACCCAATCGCCAATATCTACCCCAACTGTTGACATATTTGTCCCTCGGGAGGTTTTTACGTTAATGTTTTTGTTTCCCATTCGTTTGGCCCAATGCTGAAATGCGCAACTTTGTGTAACACTCTACTCAAAATAAATGAATTCGTTTCACTTCAGGTGTCTAATTAGTAATTGGTAAATACACTGACCAGCTTTTCTCCCCCCATGTTGAAAGCGATTATGAAAACCCTTTTATTTATTCATATACTTTAAAATCAACGAATAAACAAATAGAAAGCTCCCTAAAAATTATATTAAACTTAGGAAAACGAATTGAACTGGTGCATTTGAAATACGTCTGTGTGTTGATTTTAACTTAGAAAACATTATGCCAGGAATTTTCATTGTATTTTCGTCAAATTCTTGTTCTGGAAGTTAAATCTATAAAGCAGTTATTCACTACAACTTAAGTATAACAACAGAATTGTTGTCCGTCGTAGATCGAGTAAAGTGAAGAAGAATGTTTTTAAAAAATAGTTATTTTTTTTATTTTGAATCCCATTCGGTACAATAATGTTTGACAAGGTTGTCCACCAAATTTTGAATCGGCCTTTGTTTGCTTTATTTCCCTTTTGCTGCGATAAGTTACATAAACGAACTATATTTTTTGTTAATGACGATTTATTCATATTCTTACACAATTAATAAACTGATTGATATTATTCAGTTTGTCACTTGCTGTTGTCGTAAACAGACACTTATTTCTCTCAATAAAATGGATCTTCCAGGGGGAAATAATAGGAACAATCAAGATTAAAGGGTTAGTTTGTTTCTTAAAAAAGATAGATTAAATTTTAAATCTTTTCAACTAATTAATGTGATTTGGTATTTCTTTAATTTCAGTAGGTCCGTTTAAGAAGATGAAGCTTGCTACAAATGGTAGCAGAAGTAGATACCATAAGGTGAGTCCAATTTTTCTCCCTCTTATCACCAAGTGTTTCATTGTGATTCTTTAAGTGCAAGTGCAGTTTGGACAAAAATGAATTATGTTGTAGATAAAATTTACTATATTATTATATTTTTAATTTTTAAAAATCAGAGAAGTGTAAATTGTGTTACTCATCAGTCATCAAACTGAGAGCGTTAAAAAATTAGTTGGTTAACTATAACTAATTGAAAATTTGGCCAACCTATGACTGAGTACGGGTCGTCATTGTTATTAATTTTTCTATTTAACTTACACCATCACAAATATACAGAATTTTTATAAATATTTCTTGAAAAGCGTGATAAACGAAAAAGACTATTGACATTGAAGATATTGAAAACCCTAAAAACTGTCTCAGGAAAGATTTTTTATGGTCTTGGACAGTGTTATTTTACTAGACTAACATTAAGTTTTTCTCGAATGAAAAACAGTTATAAAATAAAAAAAGTTATTGCGCAGTTTTACCTCTGGTCGTTTCCTCGTTATCCCTTCCTGTCTTAACTGTTCCAACAAGCTCGTTTTCCCAATTCCTTGCACTCCCACTATCATTAATTTCATACGAGCGTAAGGTCTCGCATCTTCAAGCACCGATTTCAAATAACCCACAATATCCATTGTTTTGTATTTTTTACTATCAATCATCGATTTTAACGGATCTTGTAAAGAACATCCGCGCGTGTTGAGATTCCATAAGCGCGATAGTAGACCCATTTGTGGTGGGAGTTCATTAATATCTAAAAATATAAACCGAGCTAATTTTAAAATATGTTCGTGGTATAACAAGAGACCAACAAGTGGACGTGTCAATTAAATACTTGCCTAGATTCCCACTTATATTCAGGACGGACAAGTTACTGAGTTCGTTGATATTTACAGGAATTTCTTTCAAATTATTGTTACTAACATCAAGCATTGATAAATTGGGGAACATCAAACGTGTCTTCCCCGCAGCAGGATTCTAGAAAATTAACATCAGTAAACCTCTTTACCGCCCAACACGCACCAAGCTTAAGCTAAATTGCGTTTTCAATTACAAATTACAAAAACAGAAGCTCTGCTCTGTCAAAAAACATACCCCCTCAACCTTCGAAAAAGATACACAAATAAAGTCATCTTCAAAATGCGTATTAATTTCTTTGCGCTGCACAATCAAAAGAAAAACTTCGATAATATCACTCTTGGTACAACAAGCAAAAATCGGCGCAAACTTACACGTTCAAGATCATCCTCTTCGACAGCACTAGCATCCCCATCATCATCCGTACTTAACTGAATCCGACTAAACTGATTATCGGCCAAAATCAGCGTCCTCAAACTATCTAACTTCAAATGCCTTCGATGCGAACAAACCGAATGCAAAACCGTGTTACGTACAGAACGACCCGGCTGTCTACGAGCTGACAAAACCATTACCAAAACCAAACAAAAACCAACTCACCAGCAATCCCCGAAACCTTCTCCCTCGACCCTACACTGCTCGCGTAGCAAGCAATGTTTGCCAATTCCATCACATCCTGAGCCTCGACTTGTGGCAAACTTGGCCAACAAGTGATCTGATTGTGACTCAAATCTAACTGTTTCAAAGAACTGGGGTAGCTAGTAATGTGCGACATCGATCGCAACGAGTTAAAAGCCATGTTTAAACGAGTCAAATTGACCGCCAGGCAAGGTAACACGACTGGAATACTGGTAAAAAGGTTGTGGGCCAAGTTGAGGGCCGATAGTTTAGACGATTGTTCAGTCACTGTCTCGTCAGTGTGGAGAATTTGCTCTGTCACTTCGACGTTTTTGCTCCAAATGTGGTGCTTAGCCAAGTCAAATTGACTACAAACCAAGTCACAAAATACAAGGTGTAACGAAAAGATGGAGACAAAAAGGAACCAGAGATTCTCCAAGTGAAAGTAAAACGGTTAAACTCAACTTACCTCTATACCAAGTTGCACCCTTTAAAAGTTCAAAAATTATTTTCGTTTTTTAATAGTAACTTCTAAATGAAATAATCGATTTTGGTGAGATTTGGGATATTTTTGTTATACGTTATCTGAATGATGTAATTCTTTTGTTATTCAAAAGACCTTTCATTTCTGAACACTTGCTGCATCTTACAAAATTTTCGGTTTTGGAATAAAATAATAATTTAAGTAAAAGTGTCACTATTTCGGACGTTCATCAATTATTATTATTCGTTTTAATAAAAAAAATAAAAAAATGTTTTTTAGAAATAAGCTTTTATTTAAAATATGCACTAAAAAATAAAAAATGTTTCTTTATCAGAGGAGAATATTTTCGCTTCCAAGTTATTAGAACTCTAAAATTTATAAAAGCTTTGGGAACAGTGGTCAATTCAAGAAAGTAATTCTGTAATACCGTATTGTTATGACCATTCCCAAAGCTTTTATAAATTTTAGAGTTCTAACATGTAAGCGAAAATATTATGTTCTGATAGAAAAACATTGGGTCGTATGCATAAAGTGAAGTAAATGCTTTTTTCTACTTTTGTTTCGTACTGAGGTCATAACGATACGCCATTTGGGTTTCGTAATATCCAACGAAGTGCTATAATAATTACACTAAAAACCAGGGTAATTTAGTTGGAAAATGATGGCAACCTAGTTTTTTGACAATTATCTGAGAGAAGTGTCTGTGTCAATCGTCAATCACACCGTTCAAGTGATAATTTAATCAAATGAATCAATTTCGAACCTTTAGAGGCTTTTGTACCAACCCTGATACGTAGTCCCTTCGAATACCTTTCGAGTAGTGTACAAACATGACTTCGAAAGCCAGTGCAAGTGAGTAATTTGAGATCCCATTCTCCTTAGGCCAATGTTCAAATTCCGCGTATTTGCCACAAAAGCCCGTATTCGTTGAGGGGCAGATAGATTGCAAAACGTCTTTGACACTTTCAGAATACATTTTACGAATAAACTAATGACGATCCAAATTATTAATTTAATTTCATGATCCACGCAAATGCTGTCAACTGCCACAAAATTCCCTAAATTTCGAAATTGATTTTTTTTGTTAAAAAAGGTGCAAAGTAGAAAAAATAGTGTATGATATCTCGTTTATAAGGCATTTTGTCGCACTTACTCCATTATGGCACTCCTCGCTGCGCTCGTCGTGCCCCAATTCCGTGCGTGCGACAAAATGCGTCTTATAAAACTCGTATCATAATATACTATTACTTGTAATAGTAAAAGATAGACGTAATTTAAATCTTATGAGAGTGAAAGAGATAAAACTATAGTAAAAGCTTTTATAGTATTTCCAGCCAATAATTAAGTGAAAAACAAGTTACTAACACTTCGCGATTCAAGTAGTACCGGGACCAAATTTTAGTTTTTCCTTTAAAACGTTTAATTTTTCGTTTTGATGAATCACAATATTTAGGATTAAGCCCTTATTAACAATCAACTAGGAATATTTGCATTTACCTGAGGAAAATTGTTAAAATTCTTTAAAATCTTCGTCTTGTGAATGTCTTCAAATGACCAAAAACAAATCCACTATCAACAATAAATAATTAGTAGAACACAAACTAAAAACGATTATTAACACTTCACAAACGTCGTTAAACAAAATTAATCGTAAATCTTTAGCACAACACGTTTTGAATTCGGATTTGACAGGACTACAAAACATGACAGGTGCAAAATCGGCGGAGGATTACAAGCGCGGGAATCCTACCAACCGAACAGTACGTACTAAACACCCCACTCATACGTAGATCTCAGTGATTTTAATGTTTCCAGGATATTTAAAAAAGTCCAATCTCTGACTGGAAAATGTATACTACATTTTATTCATACTACTCATTATTTTTTACTTTTTAGTGCATCTTTTAAATAATAGCTGTGATAATAGTTATTTATTTAACGAGTTTGAGTGTAAACGTCGAGTGTGAGACTTTTAACATCCACGAGGTGAAATAAATGAACCGATTTACACGAAAACGAGTTGAATACAACATTTTATTCTTCGAATTAGACTCAACAAGACTTAAAATTGCTTCAAATCTGCTAAAAATTAGACAGACAGACAAACAACAAAGCAAGTTAAATAAAAGCTTTTAAAAATGTATTTAATTATTTAATTTAATTATTTAACTATTACTTTACTTATTATAATTGTAATTATTAATTTTTGCATAACGACAGTGTACATTTTAATTAGTTGTTTTGGGTAGATATCGAACGATTGTTATAAATTCACAATTTTGAAAAAATGCCGTTTTTAGTTTAAATGAATAGCTTATCATATTATTGTTGTCAACATACACGTACATAAAAGAACTAAAGCCAAAATAAAAGGAAAAAAAAATAAAACCAATTAAAAGAAATGGGCGATCTTCTAAAATTTTGACACGTTGATTTAAATTATTTTTTTAGTCCAAAGCCGAAGCCAGTTACAAAAATTGTTCAAAAAGAATGAGTCTTTCGAATAAAAAAAAGAAACACACCACTCGGATAACGTATAACAAAAATATGTCTCAAAATGTGTTAAATTGTTGATTGGTGAGTACTTGACAAACAAGAAAAAACAAAAACAAAAGTATCAAAGCATGTGGTTTTGATGGCAAATTACTTTTACCAAATTTCATTAAAATCAATCATTCCATTAAAAAATTATTTAGGAATTTCGAATAAATTTTTGAACTTTGGCGCTCTCTAACGTTTAGTTAGAGAGTAAGTTGGTCTAAATCGCTCGATTTTGAGATGGTGAATCTCTGGTTTTCTGTTGTCCCCAACTTTTCGTTAAACCCTGTATAATAAAGTAAGTTTTACACCTACATAAAAGAGCGCTCTTTTTTCCTGTACTTCACACATTGGCTGTTTTCGTCGCTTGACAGATACTTCGAGTCCAAGTCAAAGTCACAACGGACCTCGCTCTCCGAATCGTGGTCACAATGACTTGACAACTGGCTATCGCTCGAGCTCACACTCATTTTATCACACTCCTCTTGCGTCTAGAATTCACCAACTTGGCAAAAAATTAGAGACACACTTGACTCACCTCAGACATATTTGTTGGTAACTCTTTAAGCAAGTTAAACGAAGCGTTCAATTCCTTCAATTTCGGAGCCAACCACATGTTATACGAAAGTTGCTGTAACTTATTATTAGACACGACAAGAGTTACCAACGATGGTAACCGAAAAATAGCTTCCGGAATGTGATCAAGTCTGTTGTCTTGCAAATATAATTCCTCCAAGACGGGACATGAATAATTCAATTCTTCGTTATGGGCGGTTTTTTTACGCACTCCTTTCTTGGTGGGCGAGGCAACCGGAGTTGGTAATTTTTCAATTTTATTTTGCCCAATATTTAGGTATCTCAAACTGTATAACTGAAACACAGCCAATGGTATTGACGTTAGATTGTTGTTTGAGACATCGAGACGTGTAATTGCATATAAAGCAATGTCGTAACTTCTTGGGTTTTGTTTGAGTTTTTGATTGAGATGCAAAGCTGCGTCGGTTAACCACTGGGTGCGTATTTGAGTGAGGTTGCACCGTTGGTTGTGCCAGTTGATCATTGTCGGTGTGTTGGGAAAGAGGGCGCTGTAGGTCAAGTTGGTAACGTTTGAGAAAATTGTAAATTGGGACGAGTTCACGTTTTCTGTCATTGCTTTTTTGTTGATTTTAAATTCTGGGTCCGGATGGGCTTTTGTCGATAAAAGTTTGGCGGTTAGTGTTTCATCTTTGTTTTGTACAGCGACTGATAGGGCTTTACATTCGTCGTCTCTGGCACCGTATTTGAGTAAGAGATCGACTATAGGAACGTCACGATTGCGACAAGCTTCAACTAAACCGGTCGATTGACCGTAGTTTGAGTCTTCCTCAACCGAACAACAACTCAGGTTCTCCATGTCATGATAGGCTTTAATCACAGCGTTTGAACTAGCCCCAGCATTCAACAAAGCCAATGCTATATCGTAGTGTTTGCCCTTAATAGCAGCATGGAGGGCCGTCTCTGTGTTATTATTACAGTACATATCGATTCGTAAAGGGCAAATCATGGAACTATTCGGATCAATCTAAACATTTTTGTTAATAAAATAATAAAACAAATAAAATAAGTTACATCGGTTTCACTTGAATTATCCCTCGACAGATTTAATTTAGACAAAATTGACTGAATTCCATCCGAAATGCGACGTTTGGTGGGACTTAAAACCACACTGCTTTCAGAAACAGGCGTCACGTCATCATCCTAATAAAATTTATAAATGCAATCAAAGTTAATTGAAGCAAATCAAGAGTGCTCACCGCTTGAATTCTAGTAGCTTTAACTTTAAATTTCAATATCACATCTAAAAGTTTCTTATTTCCTACTAAACAAGCCATGTATAAAATATTTTGGCCAGTGGCGTCTCGTTCATTTATGTCGAAAGGCATAAAATATTCCCACTGTTCGCTGCCATCTCTGCAATTTATTGTAAGAAATTTAAGAACAAAACAAGCGTGAGCAGTACCTAAATTTGCGTAAAACGTGCGAAGGGTACGGAAAGTGGAAAAGTAGTTCCAACACGTCCACGTGACCATTAATTGCGCTTGCGTGGATGGGAAGCCACCGTTCCACAGTATGTTGCTAAAAGTAATGTCTCAATTTTTAAACAACGACAGGTTCATTAATTTTTTAGCATATTAATTATTATTATTTAAATGTATTTAACTGTTCCGAATTGGTACCTGTATTAGTTCAGGAAATCGTAAAAGCAGCATCTCTACAATATCTCTATGTCCATAGTGACAGGCAATGTAAAGCGGCGAATATTTCGTGACAGGGTGGTACCGTCCATCAGCTCCGTGATCTAATAGTACTTTAACGATATCTTTGCACCCCGTCTGACAAGCTCTGTAATATTATCTCCCCTTATCTGTAGTACAAGATAAATAATGTCTTACGTAAATAGTAAAGTACTCGCTCCGCTCGGAGCCATGTTAACAATAAGTTCGGCATCTTTTGATAAAGAAGCCAAAAGTGAAGAAACAGTATTCACATCTCCTTGACAGCAGGCATCCCTAAGCGCTGCATGAATATCAAGTCTCGCTTTTTCTCTCGCATCTAAAACAGTTTGTTAATTGTTTAAAAAATAATAATAGTGATTCGTGCCTAATTCTACGTTAAAATTGCTTAAATCGTCGGTAAAGTAATCACAGGCGTCGAAGGCTAATTCCGGGGATGTGTTGTGTCGTTTGAGTTTCCTCGACATTATTATGAACGTAATAAAAATACTTTTATAAAAAATAGTAAAATTCACAGTTGTATTAAAACAATCCACATGTCACCACATTTACCCCCTCCGAACAGCTGTTGGTAGCACTAAGGGGTGGCTCGTAGAAAATCAATAAGACTGCAAACCGTAACAAGGACGCAACAGTGTAACAAAATCTACGCCCCAATCAATTGGATCTTTGCGGTTGTTGTAAACCGGATTGAAAAATAAACTCTCCTATTACTTACGATTACAGAATGAATAGTGTCGCCCGCTAATTTCCTGTGTTGAACCAGCCCGTGAAATTGAACTTCCTATGTATTAATAAAATGATTAAAATTGTCAAGATTAACGCTAAAACAGCGGTGAAAATCCATCTGGCCATTACGACATACAAACCCATTGAATTATCGCGACGGTTACCGTCCGCGGTGTTATTAATTATTTCGGCTGTTGGAGGCATATACGAACGCGTTCCGAGCGACACTGAATAGAGATATTTTACAAAGTTCAACTCTCGGGAAAAAGCTTTTGATAAAGAATTTTGTTGTGGAATGATGTTGAAAGGTTATCAGTTCGAACAGTTATTCTAATTTTGTTCCGGCAACATTAACGCCACCAAAATTTGAACCATTTCGACGCGTTGTGTTGCAATTTTAGCAAGTATAATGATTCCCCATGATAACAAGTGATAAAAACACTCATTTTGATAGTAAAAGCCCATTAACTAAACAAATAAAATACCCTCATAGTTGGAAGGATAATTTTATTCTTCGTTAGCTGATTTTAGACAACCGCATCTTTTTGTAAAAATAAAGTTTTCAAAAGCGGAAGATGTCTCGGAAATTAAAATTTTGTAAACACATAACTCTTCAACCTGTTGGCAGTGGGCGTCGTATTTTTATAAATGATTTACATAATACGTTTTACGTAGTAGCGTCGCGATGTCGATAACATTTTATAGCACTTTAGTTGCATGTTGTGTGAATTGGAGTTAAGTGCATTAATAATGCAAAACTAAAACAACTTTATTCAATACTTTGTCGTCAATAGCGAATCTGTTAACTGAATTAAATTTAGATAACTGCAGCCACGACAGAGCCAAATGACATCTGCTTACATTAATTTACAAAGTTCATGGGGCAATAACTTGCTTTTTAAATAATTCATTTAATTTACAAATTAAGTACGGCTTAATTTTAAAAATGCAAAAAATATAAAAGCCAGCATAAAACATTTCACAAAGATGGAGCAAGTCAGCTCAGGTTTTAGACGAATTTTTAATTAGTAATTACTAATTAGTAATTACTGTACTCGGTGTAACCTTATGACAAAAAAAAATAGTAATAATTAAATCTATTTCAACAGATAAAATATTGCAACCATTTTGTGTAATTTGCCTCCATTTTGATGCTTTAATAAACATATTAACAAATGCAACGTCATCAAGTACAATGTCTTAATTGGTCTTAATAGTCATTATTTGATGGAACACTACGAAAATTTTTTAGGTTGGCAAGAAGCAAATATTCGCAACCGTATTTTTGCCAATTTCACAAAATTCAGAGGGCGTTCATGCAAGATTACCTTCATTATCATACATACTCGTGTTTTATGACAGAATTTCGATAAAACAAAAAATTTAAATCAATTTTTCACTTTCAAAATTGAAACATTGCCCATCGTCACAAAAATCCCTAAATCAATTAAAATAACAACTTTTGTTTAAAAACGACAAAAAAGGGTCAAATTACAAAAAATAGTATAAAAAACTCGTTTCATAAGACCTTAAAGCAATTCATTCTTTCAAAAAACTCTAACGTCTTATGAAACTTGTTTTTTAATACATATACTATTTCATGAGTGGGTTATGTAATCTACACTAATTAAAAAAAAATTTAATTTAAAAAATATTGCTGTTTTATTTACAATAATTTTTGACGAAGTTACTCCCTTGGAAATTAATGATGGTGGGATGGATCAAGTTACAAGGACAAGAAATAAAAACATTTACGAAACGATAATTCCTTAATTATCGTTTTGTAATTGTGTTTAGTTCTTACAATTACAAAAAACAATTACAAAACGATAATTAAGGAATTATCGTTTTATAATTGTCTGTTTCATTGTAGTTCCTGATGATGTTCGAATTAGAACGAAACTAGTCGACCAAAGCAATTTTGTTTTTATTTCTTGTCCCTGTAACTGGATCCATCCCACCATCATTTAAAATAATGTTCAAAGTTTGTAAAAAAAAATGACAAAAAACAACAAAAACACAATTCAATAATCTTTTTTTTTCTAATTAAAAGAAATAATTGTTTAAAAAAATTTTAGTTGATCAATGATCGGTAAACACTCACAAATCTTAAACAAAATGTGTTAGAAAATGGGTCTTAAAAATTGTATTAAATGTTTAAATTGGACAAATTATTTATGAAGTCTTATCTAATTTTAGGTTTCTCCTTTAATTTAATTACCTAATCAAGATTTATTTGAAATCAGAAAGCAGCACACAATTCGTGGCTTGTTGTATTAGTTTGTCTGGTGTTTGTCCCAAAATTTACACTTTTGAGTAACAAATTCTTTTGTCGCGTCTTTACTTGTATTTACGTCCATTTTTTTTCAGAAAGTATTTCATAATTTATGCAAACATTAATCAGTCACAGAATATTTAAAATTCTAAAGTACAGTTTGTGTAAAAAACAATTGTTAGACACTAATAAAAACAAATGAAGAAAAGTATTCTTCCGGATATTAAATCATAAAAAAGTGTTCCAAGATAAACATATACTTTTAAATTCAGTAGCTGAAAAAATGTGTTTAAATTTTATGTTACATAATATCTTGTTATTTAAGAGTTTATTTCAATGATAAATTAAAATAATTGGTACTCATTTATAAAAAATTAGATGAGCCAATTCATAACACTGCGAAAAAATTTGAATAGTGTATGAACAGTAACAAAACCATGGGATTGTTTACTTACCCACAGCTTCTTTCAATAGAGTTACACATTTCACATGCCCCGCTTTTTCAGCTAAATCAAGGGCACTCATTCCATTTGCATCCAAAATCTGAATATCTGAATCATGCTGCAGTAAGATTGAGACATTACTGCTATGCCCATGTTCTGCACTTAAATGCAAAGGGATCTAAAACGAGAGCAATTATTTTACTACAATTGGTAAAATTAATTAAAAACAAACCTTTTGATCGCCTCTTGGGCCACACCGAATGTTAGGATCCGCACCTGCGTTTAATAAAATTGTCAAACACCCCGAATTATCATTAATAGCTGCTGCATGTAAAGGGGTTCTGCCCCAACTGTCTTGCGAGTTCAGGAAGGCCTGTTGGCCCCCTTCTAACAAATCCATGAGTAAATGTGTGTTGTCCCATAACGCGGCCTTAAAAAATCCAATCAACTGGTGCGACTTGACTAGTTTAAAGAGACAAACCTGGTGTAGGAGCCGGCCTGGGAAATCTTCATCTTCAGGCGAAGAATCCAACATTGTGGTGATCGATAACGTCCCAAACACCTACATTACACAAACACGGAAACTAACACACTTTCGTGCAAAAACCGCGAAGTGTTTCAACAACAATAATTTCGCAACGATTGAGAAATACAAAAATGTCCTTATTTTCGGATTAGAGGTTAGTTTAATTGTCGCATCGACAAGCAACCTAACAACATGAAAAACCACCCCTTGCACCCACTTTTCGAATGGGCACTAGGGAAATTTCTGCTTCTTGGGTTACCGAGCCAGGTTACTTTTGTTTTGTTTGGCGGGTTGCCTAAAAGTTGTTCCTGCATTCTTGAAATATTTTCTTTTATTGGTTTGGACGGAAGTGTAAAATGTTTTAAAGTGGTAACAATTCGTTGGAAATAATATTTTCTACCAATTTCTAGTAAGTAAAGGGGCTAGTTTGTAAAGTTTGTAAAGTTAAGGGGTCCAATAGAACAATGAATGAAGCTGCTGCTCTGCCCCATGGACCCCCAATGAACATTCTTCCACCGACACCAGCAGGTTTAGAGTCTTTGTACACGTTATGTAGGAAAATTTACCCCGATCAGGTCAACCCCCTTCAAGTCACGGCCCTCATCAAATACTGGCAAGTTAATTTCGCAGTAATAATTAAAATTACATAACAATTAACTTAATTTAACATATATGTAATTATTTAGCAATTCTCAGGCTTATAATCGCGCAAAATTTCCATTAAATTAAAATTTGACTAAAGTTCTATTTATAGTCATAAGTCTACTTCCTGTTTTTTCTGTCTGCTTCCCTTGTACGTATGTAAACAGGGGAGCTGAACCTACTTTATTTTTAAACGAGGGATACATTTTTTATAGGCTGGGAGGGCCCGATCCTTTAGATTACATATCAATGTATGCAAATCCAGGCATTCCACAAGAAAACATTCCTCCACACTGGCACTACATAAGGTAGCAATCCTTTAAGTGAAATATTTAATACAACAAAAATTCTAGTTTCGGTCTATCAGACCTACACGGTGACGGGCGAGTCCACGACGTATCAGGTGCCGATGGTGTTTCAGGTTTTGGTTTTGAGCTAACATTTAGGCTAAAACGAGAACCTGAAGAGACGGCACCACCCACCTGGCCCGCAACTTTAATGCAATCTTTAGCGAAATACGTTTTCCAGTCAGGTTTGTGTCAGGTTGAAATTAAGTTGGCAGCGCCGAATTGTATTGGACAGTTGATGTTGCCAACTTAAGTTCAAAATTGTGGCCTGGTTTGATTAGAAATAATTCAGGCAATACCCTTTGTGCTGGTGACCACGTTTCCTGGCATTGTGCGTTAGATAACAGCGAATCGCGAATACAGCACATGTTGATGACCACAGACGTCCATTTAAAATCAATACAGACACCTTTTGGTTCCGTGGATTTTGTCCAAATTGTTGGTATTTGTGCCGAAGAACTGAAAGCAGCCCAGCAGTGGAACGGGGCCGGAGTACTTGATATGATAACTAGAATACCATCGTAAATCCTTCCACGAATCACATGTTTCGTAAAAATTAACTCTGGATTTTAGTGCTGGTGGTCCTTGGTTTATCACAGATATGAGGCGAGGTGAAAGCATTTTTGAGCTTGATTTAAACGCGCATGAAGAAGTCGAGCGAGGGTTTGAGTTAGAGGGCTCCAATTTGAGCGGAGTTAGCGCTAGGTGTTCATGGGTTGAGCAAGATCCTACTCGTATTGACATAATGCATTTGAAAGAAAAATCCGACTGTGACAATTTCCAAGCTCATGAAGACTCGACTCTGTTGAATTCAACGCAAAAACCGCTACAAAGTGGCAATTTTGAACAAAATCGCTCCAGTAGTACTAACTTCAAAATGGACGAGTCAACGGAGTTGTTACACATAAAGAAACTAGAAGGCGTCCATTTGGTTTTTAATTTGGAAGCGGGGAGTTTACTTCCTTTGGCCATTAGGTGAGGGAATTTTATTAATTTATTTTTTTAATTTTTTTATTTTTGGAAAGGGGGCGCGTACGACACGGTAGACATTTCACATTTAAGTCAGTTTTGGGTGAAACTGCCATAACACTAGTGGCAGGTACGGTTACAGGGACGTTGGTGGACTCAGAACATCCTTATGTAGCTCAAGGTTCATGGTTACAAATACTTATTACTGATGATTTAGCTCAGGATATGGCGGTTACTTTTCAAGTTTTGGCCAGTCCTGAGGCGCTTTCTTTACCAAAAACTTTCTCATGGCCCGATAAAAAGCTATCTGTGACTATTGTAGCAGATAAGTTATAGTATTTACACAGAAGTCCTCTCACTAACCATAATAAGACTAAAATAAGTTTAATTTAGCCTTAGTCTCGAAATAATCAAACACAAAAGCAATATGTAGGCATATTCCTTATCTTAGTTTTACATAATTAATTTATTACATTATTTATTATTACCTTAAATAGAACAAACCCCCTCCCCCCCCCCCCATATGATATAATACATATCGGATTTAAAAGTACAAAAAGTAAACACATATTATGTACCATAGACCTGTACACTGTCTCACTTGATTCTAAACGAATAAAGTTGCTTTCTTTTGAATTAAGTTTTTTATTTTGATCCCATGCTTTCACTTAAATTTTTGATCAAAGGTGACCTGTGGGTGAAATTAATTTCGGGTTTGACAGTACAGTCGTTGCCACCTTATTTTCAGGCATCAGTTAATTCGGTTTATTCTTTGTTTTTTCTTTTTACTTGAATCACCCTGTGTATAATACTTTTAGCAGTGCTTTTAGTTGTGTAATTTTTCAATTGGTGGACCTGTTTTTGGTTAGAAAGTTTAAACCTAACCTGAAATATTTTCAAATATTTACTCTTGCGGTCGGAAGCGATTTTGAAATTGTACATTGTATCACAGATTGTACTAAATGGATCCAGTCAACGAAGTGGTTGTCTCAACGTTCGTTAATACGCACTTATTTTGGATAATACACAAGAAAGACTTGCTTTTACGAGCAGCCATGGAAAAAGTAATGAGAACTAATAAATGTGATAAAATTAAAGGTCTTGGCGCAGTTTCAGATGATCAGGTGTGTGTTTCTTAACGATTCAAAAGTGCAGTCTTTTCTTGTAGATTGTGGCTGTTAATGTTGAAGGTGTGTGGACAAGAGGGATAGTCAAAGACATTGAAAAAGATTTTGGAAGTGATTTTAAATATAAATGTTGGCTTCCCGATTATGGCACTATGAGAGTTGTGAGTAATTTGTTCCATTTACCTGAAGGGTTAGAAGAGTGTCCACATCTAGCCAAACAGGCTAGTCTCGAAAACGTTGTTAATTTAATGACGGTATAGTTTGAAAATAATGTATGGGTTTATTAATTGAGAAATTTTAATGGTAGGATTTGGTTCTTGGTGATAGTGGATACGAATTCCAATTCAAAACAACAACTGATGACATTGAAGGTGTTCAAAGAGTTGCTCTCGACTGTATGGAAACAGCGCAAAAATTATTTTTTGAAGTTAAAAGACAAGACGAGTTTAACTTTTATGGGGATATTATCTGTGTTTATCAAGAGAATGCCACAGAATCACTTACTGAATATTTAATTGATAAGAAGCTTATAAAAATTGATGACGGATTATTCAAAAGTACGCATTCCTACAAAACTACCACTAATAATCAATCTATTTATAGCATTGGAAACCAGTAGAGCTACCTTTAAGGAAAATTATTTTCAACACATATTAAATCTCCAACAACCGCTGGTTAAGACAGAAAGAAATTTAAACAGGGTTATTTTCAATCAAAATGAGGCTGTATCAATGGTTTGTAAATTTGTTAATTTTGAACCAAAGTGTTAATTTTATTGTAGAATTTCTTCAAACGAAATTTTGCGTCGAATGAAGACTACAGTGGTTGTTAATTTGGTAAGTAAGAATTTATTTCAATTTACCGGCGCGATTCGGTTGGTACTCCTGCTCGTCATTCGTTGCAAACTGTCAAAATTTAAAATTGCACCGTTTCTTTACTTTTTTAATAATAGTTGTTTTATTTAAAGAGTAATCAAAGGTAATTATCACAGGGTAATTATTTAATGAAACTTCGCTTCATATCACACACATTAACTCGTCACAAATTGCAGGATCCAGCCATGCAACCGGCGACAATAAATCCTAACCTCACAACTCCACAAACGTTTAGCTACAAAGACATCCTCGTAAAGAAATTAGTCCGTGCCGTAGCTTGTAGCGTAGTTTCCCAAATCGTCATACTTTTAATTTATATAATAGTCGCCAATGTCAATATTTTATCACCAGTGGAATGGACGAGCTCAATACTCAATACTTTCACACACTTAAGCACATGGATTTTTGTTATTATTTTTTCGTTGATCATATTTGCGCAGTGCCTGATATGTGCCAAAGATTATGTTTTGATGACTTTCTACTGTTCGACCCGATTTCAGCAAATTTGTCGCATATTCTCAGTGCACAATTTCGTTCTTCTTCTGCTGCATGTGGTAACAGGAGGCGCATTTGTTTGGCAAATTCTCTCCGTTATTGAAAGTAGTAATCAATCCTTAACGGCAAAGTGTATAGACGAGAGTCGTAGTTGTTTAGTTGAAGACGTATTTTTCTTAATAATTGGGGGTTTCTGGACCGGTTTTTATTTCTTTACAAAAGTGTATATTTCAACCAAGCAATTAGTGTTTCCTGTTATCCAACAGCGGAAGTTTCTGCAGTTTCGAACCAACGTTTCTGTGTTATTTAAACAAAGTTTGGCAATGGCTGTTTGGCCCACTTTTTATTTTGCTTTATTTTATTACTTTTGGGGGAATCAGATAGAAAGTCGTTTTGTGGCTTTGGTTAATTTGGACAGAGCTTCACGCGAGAGCAGTGTGTTAATTTATGTTTATTTGTGGTGGTTTGCAACCTTGTATTGCTTCAGTAACAATTTGATGCGATTCTTTTTCCATTTATTCCTCACTGAACCTGTCCAGTTTCCAATTGTTAAAGAAAATGTTTATATTTTGACACTGCAAGAAGCCATAAATATGGATAATCTACCAATAATTCAAAACCTGGCGTGTTTGGACCTATTTTTATTGTCTCAATGGTCCCCAATGCGGCGGCAGTTACTCTTCACTTTATCACAACCTGGAGGACATCCCCACAATTGGAACTCCTTGACTGAAAGTATTCTAAAACTGTTCTCGGATTACACCAACCTTTTGAAAAAATCTACAGAACCACCAATGCAAGAAAAACCAAAAAAACAAACTGAAGCCATCACTCCATTTTCACCAGTGGTGCAATCTCCACAAACAGATCCGAGTCTGAAATTCAGGAATTTAAGAAATTTGTCAATGAGTAACGATTATTTGGATGTGGTAAATGTCACACATACTGGATCTTCAAATACCGTCAAATCGTTCAAGAAGAGTATTGATGAAAGTGTCCAGAAGGTGGTTTCATTCGTGAAAATCCTGTTCGGAATTAATTTCCTGTTTGGGGAGTTGCCACAAGTCAACATTCAGAAGTGTTTGGGTAATGGACAATTGATAATTTGGGCAAGTCAGGGAATTTCCGAACTGGCGGCTGTCTCTTTGGTTGAGGATAAATACGGCATAGTTCAGAAGGATTTGCCGGTGATTATATCAAGTTTGGTTCAATTGAAACAGAGTTTGGACAAGTTGAATAAAGTCCCGTCTTTGTCAAGGAAAGTCGCAGCTTTGGACGATTTCAATTACCGGATGAAAAATGCAGTAATTGCAGCTGTTAAACACAGTTTATTTAAAATATGTTTGAACTTTGGGGAATATTTTAGCGATGTTCCGCTTAGTAAAGACGTCCTGCATTATTTGCAGATTAATTTTATGTTGAAAACTCCTAACTAAAAGTTGCCTCAATTAAGACTGTACTATGTTTTTATTTAATAAATTTTTGGGATAATTCTGTTTAATTTCGAAATAAAACCAGGGATTGTCTCAGCAAAATGTATTACTTACACGCATAAAATATAAATAACTCTAAATAAAAATAGTAAATGCAAATGATGTTACCACTACATTCATAATATTTACATTAACCTATAAAATGATTTAGTGCCTTATTGATAGTGTGGGTTGTTTTTAAACATGAATAGTGTACGTTCCAGTTATAGTACAAAACAGGCATACAAATTTTACTGTAAGATTTTATCACAAAAGCCGTTACAAGTTTACTTGTAAATCTAATCTAGAAGAAATACTACATTTTGGCAGAATCGTCTAAAATAAATTAGCAAGAACAGCCCGTGGCCACTTCTTGGAATCCCAGTACACTTGCAGCCTCATTAAATTAATGCACCAAACAAAACAAAAAGTACTTTTGGTTGCAATCATTTTTCCACAATAAACATGGAAAAACCCTAAAATAAGAAGATCACAATTTCCAACTTGATGAAAATGATGAAGTTTAACTCTAAACTAAAATTAATCATCACTGAATTGACCCCAAAATCCTATAAATTTAAACTTACTGTACAATTTTTGCCGTCTAAGCTCACTCTCTAAGTTTGCAAAGAATAATTATTACAGACTAGAAAGCCCAACAAACTGTAGAAACCGCACTATAGCGTGTAAAAATTTAACTTGATTCCTAAAACAACGGTGTGTAGCCTATCATTGAAATTTCATAGACTAGAGAGCTAAAATAAGTTGTTCATTTTTGCAAATTCAACGATAACGGAAATGAAACAAATGTAAAACGTCAACAAGTAATGGCGCACACGATGAAAAACCGTACTTAGATGTTTTAAACGTACTATCACATAATTCATAGTTAAACTCATTTAGATTACAACAGATCAACAGAGGTTTTTTGTGTCGACATCTTAATTCGGTCTAGGAAACACAACAGCGAAAATTCTTCGTAAAGACAAAACACGTAAAAAACGAACTCCAATTATGTCAAATACGCTTTCATATTATAAATTAAGACATAAATATATCCAATTTAAGTATAACATTATACACAATTATTACAAATAATTTTCTAAATTTTATATTCCTAGTCAGTTTATGCGTCAACTGATTGACGTGAGCACTTGCTCCAAAATTGTTTCTTCCACACTCACACACACATGATGAAAAAGTGGCTTCTGGACAATTTATTCAAACGCTGAAAGGGGAAACGTTAAAAAATCAACAATAACACACAATCAACATACGAGAGGGCGAAGGTGATTTCGTATTTCTCTCTCCAATTGAATTGAGGAAATTCCAAATAAGAATAGTATCGTCGTGCGAACTGCTCACTATTTGAAACTCGTCAAACTGCAACCTGAACACTCTACCTGTGTGTTCCTGAAAACAAGAAATACAAACGTTTAGACACCCGGGAATGGGTTTCACACCCACTGAAACTTTATGAATGCAATCAGTCAAAAAATCATTTAAGACATTGATGATATGAACACGTAATAGGCTCATTTAGCACGTTCAGTGTATAATCGGTTTTTTAATTAAACTAAAGCTGAAGACAAAGTTGCAACAAAAATTTAACTTCAAGTTCCCTTCAAATAAATCACACAAGTTATGCTAGTCCTCAAAATACCTGCTTTTCCATTAAATTTTTATAAGCCCATTTTTGAACTGCAATGTACTTACGTGCAATCGGTTCCTAACAATAGGACTGGATTCTGTCTTTAGATACAAGGTAATGACATTTGTCCTCCATTATTCAATCAAGAACAAAAGTGGATCAAAAATCCATGATCAAAATTTTGACAAAACTTAACACGAAATCAACCGTAATTTTTTATAGAAATTCCGAGGAACAAAAGCAAAAAGAGCCGATTGTGGCTGTTATCAATTTTATCATCAACATTTTGATTTAGTAATTAGGCACTGTTTAATTAAAAAACGGATTTTACGGGGAATAATGCACAAAAAACGAATATATTGAAAAAAAAAGCTGGTATGTCTTCTTTACTTACCGGCAGCTGCAAAACATGTACAAAAATGACATAATTCTATAATTTTTTCTCGATTATGTAAAACCATTTCCTGACACTCACGTTTAACAATACAATTTTACAACCGTTTTTAGTTATTTTTCTTAGTCAAATTACAATTCTGTAAAAAGAGATGTCTCATGGACACATGGAAAAAACAAAAACTAGTTCTTCCAAGTCGATCTCTAACTAAAAATTAAAGTGATACTGATGCGTTTTTAATTGAGAAAATGATCACCTATTCGAGCAATGGTACTATTTTTCAACAGTCATCAGCCAGGCAATTAATGCATCAATCGTTAAACATAAGTGTCGTTCAAAAATGGAAACCCAATGAAGTAGTTATTAACCTTAACAGAATTTTCATAAATTGAAATAAAAAATCACTAAATGGGCCCATTAGATGAACAAGCAAGCATAAACAACGTTACCTGCAATCGATCATAGTTAAAAATTAACCCTTTATTAATTCTAATAAATGAAATGTCAAGCGCTGCGTTATGATATTAGATGAATTTAATGACTGTACTATTAACTTACTACCAATGTTCGAAGACATAAAGCACTGGCCGGCGTTCTGGGATCAAGCGCAGCGACGAGATCCCAAACTTTAATTTTTCCATCATAAGCCCCGCTGACAATTCGTTTCGAATCGAAACGAATACAACGCACTAATTCTTCGTGCCCTTCAAGCACCCGCAGACAAGCGCCACCTTCGATATCCCACAACCTGGAAATCGATCGTGTTTTTGTGGTTTCTTTATCGCGCATTTAACCGCAATGTTTACCTTATGGTATTGTCCGAACTTCCGCTCACGACCAACCTATCTCTATATTGCAAACAGGCGATGCCCCGTTTATGTCCGTTTAATGTTCGCATAAACTCACAAGTTGAGGTGTTCCACACTTTTATCGTTCGGTCGCCCGACGCCGAAACTATGTATTTTTCGTCGAAATCGACCACGTTTACGGCGGCTCTGTGCCCCACCAACACCCGCCGGAGGGTGATCTCGTTGGGGGATGTCATGTCCCACACAGCTATCGAGCGATCCTGAAAAAAAAACAAACAAATTAAACTGTAATTCTGCATGAAAACAAAGAATTGTCCACCACAAATAAAAGTAAAATCATTTTTATTTTGGGATTTAAAAACCCATTCTCACAAGTTACATTTTCAAATGTAATTAGGTTAAACCAAATTTACATTTTATAGCTCAAAAGTAAACTGCCGCATTTTTATTCCAGTCTTTATTATCTGAGTGGAACATTAAACCCTTATGTTTTTTATAAGAATAATGTGTGATGTTTTTTTTTTTTTAAATTTTTTTAAATTCAAAAATTAACTGCAGCCATCCCATTTTAACGAACGGGACACTGCACAAATTTTTAGATTTTATTTACAGTTTTTATGAACAGTATCAGTAGCTTTATAGGAACTTAGTACCAGTCAAATTGTTTGCAACCTACAATTAAAGCCACATTTTTAAAATTTGAAATACGAGTGGGAAAAAGAAATACAAATTGATGACGGACGGGGCACAAAAAGGACTTCATATTGTTATCGTTAAACAATCGTTATAAAATTCTGTTAATTTAAAAGGTTCTAATTCCAACAATTTTTTAAGTAAAAGGTGGGACCTGTTGAAACTTTTGAAACCACAAAACCGAAGAATAAGGCAATGTGCAACGACTTCTGATTAATTTACTTTTTGTTTACACATAACGGACGGGACAAAAAATCTTGGGTGTGAAAATAGCTCTAAAAATTTATTCAGACAGGTTTTAATCATTAAAGACTTTAACAATATTAAAATTAGACAAATTAGACAGTGTAAATAAAAATTCTTGGTTTTGTTTAGTAATGTAAGAAATAAGAACAACATTTAATGTTTGCGACAACGGAGGGGACAACAAAAGTTATAGAGATAAAAAAGTAATATTACTAATCAACTTACTTACCGATTTCCATTTTCTAAACTACCAGAAACTAGAAAAATTCTCTTCAAAAAATATTCAACAGTTGTGGTACGTCAGTATTTTATGCTATCGCCTTCAAGGCAATGTATGTAAATTTTAGAATCCAATGAATGACTTCAATTTAATTGATTATCCTCTCCCAAAAACTCTTTTGTCGCAAAATACATTAAATATAAACCGAATTGTGTATTTTGAAAAATAAAAAATAAAACCATTTTGAAATTTCGGGGTCAGGTTGCATTTTTGCTGGAATGGCCGTTTGGCTAATCAGGTAAGCCAAAACAAATGCGCTATTTTAATTTAATGAATAACTTTGACCTTTTAAAGCTCGCCCCTTTTTTAGGATGAAATTTGTTCCACCCACAGGCTGTCCATTTTCAGTTCAATCGGACCAGCTTTATGCTTATGCCAATAATAGAACCCATCACGTTACTATTATTAGTAAAAAGTAACTAATAATAGCTCAAGGTTTTAGTTTAATAGGGAAGAAACTTGAATTAATTTTCGAATGCAACGTTCTGGTAAAAACACGAAATTTAATTGGCAATTACGTTTATCATTTCATAATTTATAAAAACGAATTTCATACAATGCACTTACTTTCGTTTTTGATAAAAATAAAACCCAAACAGGAAGTGTGAAATTTGTAATTAATTAAATGTCCAATTAAAGCTAGTGCACCATAAAATAAATTCTTGAACTAGTTGCAATAAAACAAAATTAGTGTGCTTTCTTTTTTCAATTGTAGAATTTGCCTTTTTATGTTAATGTCTCATTCGCGAATGTGACCCCAAAATAACTTTGCGTTTCATTATCATATAAATATTCCTTTGTAGTTGCAATATTCAGATATAATCCATGATTTATGCGTTTAATTGTGGAAGTAACGATAACGGGGAATATATTGTCTGTTTTTAATCTGACAGAATTGTATTCAAGTTCAAACAGTGGGAATTTACGATTGTGTATCTCCATGCTGACGAGACTGACACATATTTATTCAAGAAAAAATTTAAGACCGAGTTTCTAACGGTAGTTTAATTGACGCTTAATTACGATCAAAATTGGCGGTTTTCACTTGGTTTTTTATACAGATCACTAATGAAGTTTCAATACTTACTTTTGAACAGGTGACCATCATTCCGTTATTGAATCTAAGATGAAGGACGGCTTCGCAATGATGTATGAGCGTATTGACCATTTCTCCCGTGTTAACGTTCCAGACGCGCACAGTTGAATCACTAGAACCACTAATAATAACTTTATCGTCGTATTGTAAACACAAAACCGATCCCGTATGTCCTATAAGAACTTTAGTGCACTGCAATGTACTTCTGTCCCATATTTTAATAGTATTGTCCCTGAGACCCGACACGATTTTCTGATCGTCGTATTGCAAACAATAAACTCCTTTGCTGTTTTCAGACCGACAGTTGATTCGTTGCAAGATGTGTCTACCGTTCCGCCAATTACTTTCTATACTGTCGATATCGCGGATGATTTTCGGGAAAAGGGCTCGATAAAACGAATGGGGACGATGGTTCTCGCCAGGTCGTGGTTTGAATAAATATTGTATCCTGAAATTTGGCAATTTAAACACCAACTGACTTAGTTTCAATTGAGTACCATTGTCTGCGTTCGGCTAAACCTCTCCACAGTGAATCCGTTCGAACTTTCCGCTCGATTAGCTTCTTCCAAAGCATACCCTCTGAGATTACCCTAAACCATTCTTTGCACACCAATTCGGCGTTCCGTAAACTATCCGCTTCCAAATATGACAATATATTCTCAGCGACGTGGTCCAATCCTTGCTCTGAAAGGACACATTTAGTCCAACTCAAATTCGGTCGAAAGAAAAAAAATCCGATTTGGACTAATTATTCGGGACTTACTTGGTAAAAGAGATATGAAATCTCGCTGCAGCATGGGTTTCAAATAGGAATTGATGTGTCCGTGTTGGTAGTGACACATCCTAGCTAGTAAATTTTCTACGAATTCGACTTGGTCGGTTTCGCTCCATTTTTCGAAGCATTTCAGACATGTTTCTCTCTCCGCGTTAAAAGTGGCCGATGGTTCTTTCTTCCTGGCCGTATCGTACGGTGATAATATTGTCATTGGATACTGCTGTAAAGAGGACACAAAACGATTAAGATGAAACAAATATCTGCAAACAAAATTACCGTTATGTTCCGAAATAAGCGTGATACGAGCTAAATTTAGCTAAACCTCCTGAATAATCAACATATTAGATAAAGGAAATTACAAATACCGTTTGTCGCTATTTTTAAGCACCTAATGAACCCGTCTGAGAACAACATAAAACTGAACATAAACATAAAAGATAACTGTCGACGAAAAAATGATAAGGCAACAATTAAATGTAAATTGTAGAAAGTTGAACGCCTTGTGCACGCACAAATCGCTGATTTACTTCTGATACGAATCTGAGTCGATCTTAGATGTACTAATGGCGGGAAAAATGTTCATCTGGTGACTCTTTTTCCTCAACATAAGAATAATCTCATAAATAAAGCACGCCCGACATTCAGGACAAAATTAACATACACGGTACACTTGAACTAGAATGACTGCTAGGAGACAAGACGAGTTTCCGAGGACGGTTCCATGAAATTGTTTTTTTTTCTGTTGTCTAATCGCGATCTAATATCAATACAAAACCTCTAATTAATCGACCGTAAAAGTATCGCCGAATTTTATGAAATGGAGAAACCACAACGTTTTCTTTCTTTAATTACGGCTCCTAATGACGTCAATTAATTAAACGAGCTGTCTAGAAAACGTGATTTTGAAAAATTTTTGCTTGTGACAACAATAATTAATTTACATTTAATTTACCATCACCGGAATAGATTGCGTTGTCATGAACCGCGTATTTTCTTACATCTTGTTCAAGGATTATTTATGGCAAAATCGATTAGTTACGATTCAATTCACTGGGCGGTTTGAAATGAATTTTTTACGAGCTGCAGTCAAAGACAGAGTGCAAGAAATTTTAATTTTTCGCTTTACCAACCAAATTCCATATTTCAAAATTGTTTCTTTGTAAACTTTGGGTGATTTCCTGGTACACCTATCAAAGAAAAGAGTAAGAAGTTCTTCCAGGAGTTTATTAGTTTCTTATTGCAGTGTAATATTTTTTGAAATATCTTCAAAACAATAACTTAACGTCATCTGTATTCTTCCTGATATAACCTTCGCTTAAAATGTATTCAAAATATTTCTTTAGAAAAAATGGCACTGTCTTCACGGCCAAACCTTTGTTACAATCCTTTCAAAGATTGTCTTGAGTTGAGCAACACTACGGTTTTACTATGTATTTGTCAATGACAAAGTTATGCACTCAGCACTAATACAAAGTTATTACTCCATCCCAATTAACAAACAATGTGTAATCCTTCAACGAAATTACTACAAATATTTTAACACTCAAGCAGGTAGTTTGAAACTAGTTATTAGCTAATTAAAGATATACGTGCACCATTATAAATTTCTAATCCAATTATTCATTTCAGTGAATTATGACATTAACAATCAGTCATTCTATACAGACGGCTTCGTCTTTTACAACGTCCAATTTATTCGTTTAATACAGGATAAAATGAAATAACAACTACGTAAATGGCATTTCCACCTACACATGCCTCATCAACTTTGCATGTACTTCAGCAAACATAAAGCCTGATCCAAAAACAATTTATTTTCAATTATATCGCAAGCATATTCTCATTTAATTAAGTCCTGAGCAAATAACGCTAACAAGGTAAATTGCTTGTTATGAATTGGGGAGCACGTATTACATTATGCATCTATAATTTTTAGTAATAGTGTGTTGTAAGTGTATTTAATTAAATTTACATTGTGTGAACCATAATCTGAGAAAATCAGCTTATCGTTCAACGTTCGCCAATTATAATAAGTTGTTGCTTTGGGTGAGTCAAACGAAACATGTCCGCATTCTGCAACGAGAGAAACAAATCAAGGACCGGTCAGCTAGCCAAGAAGGTCCTAAACGTTGCACGTTGTTTCGCACCTTATTTGTTATTACCACCAATTGGCAATGTCTGAGTAAAACCTTGATGGCGGCAATGAACCAGCAAAATTAATCAGTTTGGAAGCATCATCAATGCGCTGGTTGGCGGTTACTGAATAATAAAGGACAAAGCACGAGCATATCGACAGATGCGTCGAAAGAGCTCGTGAAAGGTTGGAGCTTGAATTGTGCCGGTGTTCTTTATGACATTTCGCTATTAATACCAGATCTTGAATTATGAAAGAAAGACGCTTTTTAGAATTTTTTGTCCACAATACATACGTTAACTTTTCAAACAATTACCTCAAAAATGCATAATCGTACCCAAAGATGATTTGCTCTCAAATTGAGTTGTTATCATTTACTTATTATAATTTTAAACAGCGTTAGAAAATGGTCTTTATTTTAGGATAAATGTATTTGCACAAAAAGTACCATAAATTAGATCGGATATTTTACAACTTATACAGGGTGTCTCAAAATTGGCGAATTCCGAGTTCAGAGCATTGTAGAGAATTACTTCAGTAGTCCAAATAAAAAAAATAAAAAAAAAGATTCGGGACTTCCCCACAAAGATACACTGGTTTGAAGATCACTCTTTGAATTGCGTTTTCTTCAAATTCAGGTTAAAAGTATCCGTGTTTATTGGTTATTTATGGTGTACATGATAGTGGAGAATAATAATCTAAAACAATTTCCCCAAAAATTAGCTTCATTTTGGAGTAAAAAAAACCTTAAATTTTTGTAATTTGCCGTTTCATTTTTAAGAAAAATTCGAAAACTTTTAAGACTTTTTTACTCCAAAATAAAGCTAATTTTTCCCGAAATTGTTTTACGTTATTTTCCATAATCATCTACACCATAAATAACAGTAAACACTAAAATTTTTAGCCTGAATTTGAAGAAAATGCAATTCAAAGTGCACCTGAAGTGCACATTCAAACCAATGTATCTTTGTGGGGAAGCCCCGAATCTTTATTTTGTTTCTGTATTTAGACTAGTGAAGTGATTCTTTACAACGCTCTGAATTCGGAATTCGCCAATTTTGAGACACCCTGTAGAAGTCGATCTGTATGGTTTTATGAATTTCATCAGTTTTGTTAAACTCTACCCTACGTACAGAAAAAGTGTACTGAAAAATGAGAAAAACTACAAGTTTGGTTGTTTAATGTATACAGCATTTGAGTATAAGCTCTTTCCACCATTAACTAAAAAAAAAAATATTATTTTAATTTTGTCCAGTGCAGTGTTTCAGAGCCTTACCTAATCTACTGCTTCACATATTAAGGTAGATGAGATAACACAAAAAAATTCTATTGTTTTTTAAAACCAGTAACTTTCGTCATGTATGCCACTGAACCCTTGATAAAATCGATAATAATTTTCAATGAAAGACAAAAAAGTTGTACCTTCATTACTATAGTAAAAAAATAATACTCAGAATCATTTATTTATTCCCTGCATAAGCAATACCAATAAAATTAAATACAAAAAACTCGTATACAAATAAACAATAATTTTTATTTTAACACGTGGAAATTGAAAAATATTATAAATCATAAACAATCTTGTTTTGCTAATGAACACCTTCCGTCACATTAAAATATTTAACTAACCGAAGAAAAATAATAAAGACACATGACCTCGTACTTAATCAAAGCAATTGAACTTTACAATGTTATCCTGAATATCAGAATATGCATTGTTGTAAGATGACGTTACCAAAAAAAGTTGCAAACGTAGCTTTATCTTATAATTTGGAAAACGTGTTATCTTAACGAATAGACTAATCCTGACGGTGCCACATTGCATTTTTTTCTAATGTAATCGTTAATTAAGTACTGAAAATTCATTATGATTACAATTCAATGCTGGAATTATATTCAAAATTGTAGTGACTCATTGTTTCAAATTAAATTAACAAATCAACTCGAATAATTATCAATAGGGAAAAACGTGAAAAACAGTCCCAAAGGTGTTAATTTTACAATGCTAAGCTGAAACGTGTTTAGGCGTAATACTTGTTTCAGCCTACAAACAGGTGTTATTGTATAGAATTTTCGCTTTAAGCCACTTTGTCAAAAACTTGTTATCACTCGCAATTGTGGAAGTATTGAAAAAAACCTGCTGTCCTCGCTTAGTCATTTCCTTGATAACAAAGGTGTTTTAAATGTACTTATAAGGCAGGTGCCTCTGCATAATTTACAATAATTACAATTACCTTTCGAGCAGAATGGTCTTGCATTATCACAGCACAAAACGTTCCTCACGAGTCAGTTCATCGCGTTTTGTAAACTCAACGCTTGGAAACAAGAAGAGAAAGTCGTCATTATTCGATGATCTGCTTATTAATTCAAGATTTTACTTTTCGCAAATACACAAAAGAAACGAAAACTTTCTTCGAGGTTGATAATGCGACAATACCGTTACGTGTGTTTCATGCTCGGGACGATACTCTGCCCTAAATCCAGCCGATGAAATGATATTAGTGCCATTATGAGTCAGCCGACGACAGGTCAAGTACCCCCATCTTAGCATCGACAAAGAGCAATTCCTCGTTTCGTTCAGCGGCATGTCATGTCACGTTCAAACAAACAAGCACAAATAACGGTCCCTGCTAACAACAAAAACTCACTCAGATGCAATCGCTAGCGAATTTATTCCGAAAAAACGGAGGTTAGCACCCAGAGAAATTTGTGTCATTGAGTGACGTTTCGACCCAAGACGAAATCATTGCCACGAGCTCGTATTACTGTTATTTTTCGGTATTTGAAGCCGGTCGAGGGCTAAACAAACCCCGTTGGGAACTTACTTGTGAATTACTGTTCGAATCGTCAATTTTATCTGTTTCCATCATCATCGATGAAGCGAGTTGTGTCCACCTCACGGTCGCAATTTTTGCATCCGCACCACTATCACTGCCACATTATTTCACACAAAAGCATTAGAACAACCGTAAAACACGAGAAAGAATAATTACAACTTTACTTCGGGGCCACAGTATAAAAGAACAAACAACCAAAGCTCACAAACCCATTTCACTTGTAGAATGGGCAAAAAAATAGCTTACCATTCTGGCAAGGAGTCTGGGGACAAAACCAAAAACCCTGACTCACCAAAGCGCCAAGTTTGAATCGGGCACACTTACGTAATTTTTGGCAACAATGACACTCGAGAACTTTGTTCAAAACGGGAAAAAAATCATCGGCGTGGCCGCTAATTATAAGTAAAACTCGTCCATACTTGAACAACGTAAAACTAAAATTTCAGGTCGTTGGTAAAAATACTCCAAAGACCCGTTCCGGAAACCCCCGATATTTTCCTAAAACCTACAACTTCGTACATTACCGAAACACAGAAAATTATAGTAAGTCGGTTCTTTTGAGTGAAAATTAACAAATTTTAGATACCTCAAGGTTTTTCCGTCAATCAGGAAATTGAGTTGGGTTTGATTATTGGGAAGAGTGGGAAATTTATTACAGAAAATCAAGCAATGAATCATGTTGGTGGCTACTGTGTTGCTCTTGACATGACGGCCACTTGTCGAATGGTTTAAGTCATTTTTTTGATTAATTAATTGTGATTATTAATTTTAGAAAGAAGCAAGGGGTAAGGGTGGCTCATGGACTCTCGGGAAAGGCTTTGATACCGCATGCCCTGTCAGTAAATTTATACCAAAGGGTGCGATTGAAAATCCTCACAATTTGAACCTTTGGTGTAAAGTTAATGGGGAACTTAGGCAAAAAGGAAACACAAACGATTTAATTTTCTCCATACCAAAATTAATTTCATTCATATCACAGTATATCACATTAGAAAATAATGATTTGATAATCACGGGGTCACCACCAGGGATGGGTCCTGTTCATCCAGGTGACGTTATTGAGGGTGGAATAGAAAATATTATTAACCTTAAGTACAGCGTGTCAAACTAATTAAAATCGTAATAAATTAATCTACACTAGTAATACTTTTAGGAAAATACAGTTTATAACATAGGTAAGACGTCACAGTCCCGATTAATCCTCCTGCTATAATATCTGAAACAAATTAATTTAGTTAACAAAAAAATAATACATGGTGGGGCACGATTACCCCAATTCTGAAACTTTTAAAAATGCAACCAAATATACAGGAAACTTTAAACACTTGATACAATATTCAATTTAATTCAAACTAGTAATCAAAGTATGTAACTGAAAGCTTCATGATGACAGTGGATGACAGTTATTCAAATTAGACCAATTAAACGAATTATTTATTTATTTATTTATTGCAAAAATCAGTGCAATAAGTGTTCAGAGTCGATTGACGGACGCGTCGTAAAGTTGTATTAGTTCTGCATTCTTTATATTACTAGACACCCAGCAGTGTTCTATTGAATTTTGAATTTGAATTTGAATTTTTGGGGGCCAAATCCAATGGATTCTCGTCCTATATCCAACGATCTTCATAATTTTTATTTAAATGATCTGTAACAACAGCACACCATCTTGTTGGAACCACAAACGTTGCCGCAGGATCTAAATTTTCTAATAGTAAGGACAATTCCATTTGTAAGAAGTGGAGAAACACTTTCCCATTGGGTTTCCATCAAAGAAATGGGGTCCAATTACGGGCTCATTAAAGACCGCACCATACCTAATAGTTAAAAAAACAGTTTGGAAGTGAGTTTCACAAATTCATCGTCAGTTTTCTTGAGCATTTAAAATCAGAGTGAAACTGACAATTATTATAAATTTTTTTGACGTTATTGAGATAAAGCATCCTTTGACTCAAATTTTAATTTATAATAATACTAAAGCATAGAGAGCGACGAAAGATGTTTTAAAAGTTGCAGACATAAACATTTTAGAAATACCCCACTCGTGCCCCACCCTGTATAAATTAGCTTTTTCTGATAACCTTCATAGTGGTGGTGATAATCACATGTTCTACTGACAGCAATCGTGGCAGCAATGATTAGAGGCACCGTGCAAACGCAAAGTTGCCAAGACTGTCCTTTAACACTCCCTTGATATAAATTGAACTTTCTCGCAATATACAAAGTCATAAAAACCATACAGCTAAACGAAAATGAGGAGTGCCCACTAGGAAAACTCTTCCTACCGTCCATGTAACTCTTCCTAATGCCTTTACAATTCCTATAATCTGTACCTTTCCCATCGGGGAAGCACCGATAGTAAAAATCGGGTCTAGGCCTCCCCACAATAATTTTCAAATAGGTTGTAACAAACCCATTCAAACAATAGGCCAGCGTTACTGCCAGCCCCGCAGGTGCGACTTCGTCCACCTTTTTGGTTAAAAAATACTCTATTGAGAAAAATATCAACGGAATGGATGTTATCGTCATCCATAATGCCGTGGGTGTAACGTAGCTGGGAGTGACCGGATATTTGTATTTCCATACTTCGGCCTCTGAAATTTCGCGAATGAAGGGCTCCGAGTGTTCAATCCATCTGTAAAAGGGGGCTAGCAAAATATAACACAAAGTATAGTACGTACAAGAAAATGCACCACAAAACCACTCGAATTGAAGCTTCGATAAATAAGTTCCATTTAAGTGCATAAATCATGCTAATGTTCTTATTTTTGCGCGATAAGTGGACAACAAGCACAAATTTAAATTTTTGTATGTTTGACAGTAAGTTGTCAAAAACTGTGGTCAAAAATGGTTAGTTGGGGATTTTTGTTGTTGGTACCGGAATTTGCTATACAGAGGGGTTCAAAAAAAATAATCCAAATATTTATTTTACAACAACCAATTCCAAAAATAGATATCACAACATAATCTTAAGTTTAATACCATCAATACCAGTCAGTAGTCAGTTTAATTTTTTTCATACTTTTCCATTTTGTTATCAGTGTTATTACCAAATTCATTCTGCAACGGCCCCACATAATTGGAAGTGCTGGCCCCATCGCCATGATTGCTTTTGTACTGATAGACCATGGCTTTCCCCGCCTCCTTAACTGTCTTTTTGGCTAAGTGTTTAGGCTGAACTATTTTCGCATTTTTGCTGATGTGGTACACATTCCCGACTGTGTTCAACGTATCTCCTGCAAATTCGCCAGCAGGGTGTCCATACCTGAAGCCACTCAATTAATTTGAATCATTAAAAATTGGATCGTACTTGTGTTGGACCACTTTGACCGTATTTTCCTTCAAACTTTTCCCCAGAATTGAAGCTGAATTTTCTAAGCCCAAATAAACCGTTGAAAACCCTTCAACGGCGCCTGCTGCCACAGTCATCACTCCGTTCATTTTGGCAGAAGCCTCCGCTTCAGACATGCGAAGTCCCGAAGTTAGCAATCTCGTACCTTGTTTTTGGATGTGGGGTGCGAGGAAACGGCCAAGTTTCATTGTGGCTTGACCAACCTGTTCCGCTACATAACGAAACAAATTTAAGTTGGTAACACCCAATTAACGGTCATTGCCAACCCACCAACAAATCCTGTAACTTGGGCGGCCTTGTTCGTTGCATTTTCAGCCACTTGCATGCCTTTGCTAACTTTCCGCGGAATTTGAGTAGGACGTTCAGCACTGTTGATACGAGAGAGCAGTTTTGGAGTATTTTGATTGAGTAAATTTCCGATTTTTTCGGCCCCGAAAACAAGGCCGCGAGAGACATATGACGCCCCTGTCACGATTCCGTTTGAAATTTTCTCACTCAATTCTTCGGGTGGGTGAAGGGGTTTCCCCTCGCCAACAATGCCGTAAAGAATGCTTTCAAGGATGTCGTAAGCGTCGGCATCTGCGTCTGGGGGTAAAATAATTCCAATTGAGGATCCTTGAAAGGAAAATAATAAACAAAACAATTGGTTAAGTTAATTAGAATATACCAGGTGTTTCTGCATAAATGTTAGGCAAAATAAAGGCACCATAATCAGATCTGAAACACGGGGAAACCCCCGGAATGAGGGGATACACCCAATCGCCGATTTGTAGAATGGCTCTAGGGACGTTTGCTCCTTCGCCATCTGAAACAACAATTAAACCAAACAAACAACAGTTTGATAATTGTTACTTTCAACGAGAGTTATCTTCAAAGTCTGTGGTGTGAGAGTTGACGAGACTTCACCATTGGGCGAAATGAAGTAAAGCTTAACATTTTCGTACATAAACATAACTTCTGCTTCCATTGTCATGTCTGTATCAACTGTCATTCGATTCAAAGCGTTTGCCAAGTCATTGTAGGTTTGAGGTGTTTCAGTAGGTGTGCTTGCAATAGCCTCCTCATATGATGGAGGTTGTTCTCGTGATTCAAACTCTTCACGTGATTTTTGGATACACGTAATCCTAGACAACACCTCCCCTCTGGTCTTTTTCATCTTCTGGATCATTAAAACGGTCTTTTCCCACGTGAAATCTGGATTTTCGGGACATGTTATTTGGACTCTCAGGGCGCTATCAATCAGTTGAATCCCTTCCTTGTATTTCTCTAAAGCCTAGGACAAATTTTGTTTAGGGAAATTGTTTCAATATTGTAAACACCTACCTCAAGAGGCTGTTCCTGTTCTTCGAGAGTAATCGCATTTTGGATGACGGCATAAGCAGCATCGTGTTTGCTCTTTATTTCGTTGTAAGTCTGCGTCCAGACGGAAGCAGTTGAGGATCCGTTACCCATTTCTACGCAAATCAAAGACAATTTGAGGTTAATCAAAACACAAGAAGATGTTGAATCATACGGAATCAGGAGGGCAAAGTACAATTTTCACTGGAATGTGGTCGCATATCCCACCTATGGAATTTTGTAACGTTGGGCAATAATGTCAAATTAATCTAAATGAAACTTTTTCTCATTAATTAGCTTTGTGGTTGAGTAATTGTTTACCTCCAAGCATGCCGATTTAAACAAACTCCTGTTTTTGTTGGAAGGCAACCAGTAAAACGGAACGGGAAGGTGAGCCCGGAGGTGGAAGTTGCTCGAACACAATTTTTTGCGATTCGAATTTACCGCCACCGGAACTAGTAATTCTAGAGTTTTCTGGATTTATGCTGCATTGCCAAATTGTGGCTATTATGCAGTTACTTAAAATCGTCGAAATAAATTTAAATTACAAGGCAGAAGAGAGCAAAGTTGTGGTTCTTGAAGATACACTTAGTAAATTTTGAAATTAATTCTGTTTAAACAATAAAACTGGAAAATTCTCTCAGGCTAAAGAAGTCATGGCAACCTGGCGAGATAATAATTTCTCTTTTTAATCAGTGCGCTCTCTCTGTCACCGTCACTGTTTTTTGACGCACGTGAAGTTCAAAGAGCTTTTTGAGAAGATTTTTACCAAATTTCGAAAAAATGTTGGCCGCAGCTCGTGTTCTCAGTCGTAAAGCTGTCGAATGTTCGAAATTTAGTTACGATGTTGTGGGGAAAAGGAATTTCAGCTACTTGACAAACAACGTGAGTTTTTCATTGTATTTTTTAAAATGTAATTTTATGTAACTTCTTTGAATAACGCCGTTTGAACGATAATACATTGGTCATATTATCATTAATTAATGCAAAAAGTGTTAAAACTCCTTTGTAAAAATGTTTTTTTTATCAGTTTTGCGTAAGTGAGGTTATGTGGCCGGTTTCTTCCAGGGTGTTGCGTCATCTTCACGATGTAAAATAAATTTTCGTTTTTTCAGACTTCCACGTACACTTTACACCCGAAATATGACATCCAGACTCGTTTCAAGTAAGTGTGATTTCTTTTAAACGGTGTCAGGACTATCATAACTGATTTAGGTCTGAGGGCGTCAAAGGCGCCGTTATTGGCATCGATTTGGGCACCACAAACTCATGTGTTGCCGTCATGGAAGGCAAACAGGCAAAAGTAATTGAAAATTCTGAAGGTTCTCGCACAACTCCCTCAGTTGTTGCGTTTACAAAAGACGGTGAACGATTGGTGGGAATGCCGGCAAAACGGCAAGCCGTCACTAACTCAGCCAACACATTCTATGCTACAAAACGTTTAATTGGTAGACGATTCGATGATAGTGAGGTCAAAAAAGACATGTAAGTCTTTTACTTACTTTGGTGCACTTCGCAAACAAAATCATTAATCTCTAGGAATAACGTTTCGTACAAAATCGTCAAAGCTTCCAACGGTGATGCTTGGGTGCAAGGAAGTGACGGAAAAATGTATTCTCCCAGTCAGATAGGTGCCTTTATTTTGACAAAAATGAAAGAGACGGCTGAAGCTTATTTGAATACGAAAGTTAAGAATGCTGTTATCACGGTTCCAGCGTACTTTAACGACTCGCAAAGACAAGCGACGAAAGATGCCGGGCAAATCGCCGGTTTGAACGTTTTGAGAGTCATCAATGAGCCAACAGCGGCGGCTTTGGCCTACGGCATGGACAAAACCGAGGATAAAATGTAAGTTTAATTATTTTTGTGACGGAGAATTAAATACTAAGCGAATCGACATTCAAAATAAGTCGATTTGTAGTTCGAGTTGTCGAGAATTCGTATAATCAAAAATACCTGAAAAAATAAGAAACACATTTTTCAATTAAAAAAGTAATTTTACATTACATCGTACGATGTAACTTTGTTTATAAGATTTCTGTCATTCTAATAAGAAACAATGGTTAAATATTGTTTTGTGCGAAAAGTACGTAAAAAAAGTCGCTCAACCCGCACAAACAACCTCCTTTTAAGAATGAATCAAATGTCACCTATGAAGTCGACTTATTCAAGTTAGACGGTTTGGTCGCTGGGTTATTGAATAAATGTTATAATAGGATTAAGATTTCGCGGCGTTCGTGTCACGGAATTCATAATACTAATTCAAATTATCAAAAAATTCGTATACAGTGTATTAGGGAACGGTTTAGCAAAAGTTTGAAGGTAGATAGGGAATGGCAAAACGAATCGATCAAGTAAAATTCGTGTATATCGAAAGTGCATAGTTTTCCCAAAAAATCGCTTTGAGCTACTTTTAAATTATTGACAAAACGGTGGATATAAATTAACTTCTTGGGTCACTCCGTTATTCAATTTGTGTTTTTTATTAAATTAAAAAACAAGAAATTATCTAGTAACGAGATTCGAACCTCCCTCACAAATGAACATGCTGCAGTCCGCAGTTCGATTCGAAAATTTCAAAAAACGTTCCTGCACTACAATGTCTATTTGGTTTAAGGAAACTATTAACTTCTAATAAACTGCCATAAGCCACACAGTGGCTATCACCAAATGGATACAAAAATTTTTTTTGAAGAAAGTTGCACTTTTTGGAACAATGATATAAGGGTTTTTAATTCATCATAACACGATCACATACGAAATATTAAATACTGCCATTCCCTAACACCCTAACACCCTGTATAATTGAAGATCGACTGGTCTCCAGTATTTTTTTGAATACTGTACCACTTTATCCCTTATACTTTTTTCTATCGTTCAACCATATTCGCAGTTTTTTGAAAAATAATGACAAATTAGTAAAAAATATATTTTTTATACAGGATGAGTCTGCTAGAAGTAGTCTATTATTAAATAATTTATTACTTTTTCTATTTATATGAATTCTTGTAGAATTTTTCTACAAATCTGCATAATTAAAATTAAGTTAATTAATTTTAAGTTAGTTTTTTATTATTTCTAATGACATTCTATTTTTAATGACACTTCAAACAAACTATGTTTACATGTCGCTTTATGCAAAATTACGTTAAGAAAATTGTCGCTAGTCCAAAAAAAAAATAACTTAAGTGTGTTCATTGTGTAGCTCACATTTAATCGTGACAAAATTTTAAATTCGCCATTAATTTGAGTTTTGCAAATTAAGGGGCAACTCAATTTAATTGAACACTAAGAATTAATTAATTTCTAATTAATTTGGGTTGAGTTGACTTGGGAAAGGTCAAATTGATGGCAAATTAGAAATTGATCGTTTGTTTTAGAATGTCATTAGAAATAATTAAAAAATATATTTTTTTCAGCGACTTAGGGTTAATTAGTTGCAATGAAATGCCGAATTAACTGATCACGTGACCAAAGTAATCAAATTTACAGATTTACAGCGAATTTTAATTTTAACCAGCCCTTAATAATAGTTATTTATTTAACTAGTTTGAGTGTAAATCGGACGCTTTATTTCACGAGTGGATTTTTAAACGTCGAGTGATAACGAGATGTTTATCATCCACGAGGTGAAATAAATGAACCGATTTACACGAAAACAAGTTGGATTCAACATTTTATTCTTCGAATTAGACTCAACAGGCTTAAAATTGCTTTAATAAATCTGTTACAAAAATAATCTGACGTTTCGAATTGAGAAATGCCAAACAGTTGTCAAAACTGCCTTACACAGGAGAAAAACCGTGAATTCTGACAGTATCGAAGAATAATTAATTATTAACAATTGTAACGTTGTAATTCACGGAAATAAAGGACGATTTTTGAAGAAAATACTAGTTTATATTGAAGCAACGTTTCGATAACGGCTGTTTTCATCATTTGTATTTCAATTATGTAGCATTTATTTTTCAGTTGCAAACGCCAATTTCTGTATGATTCAGTAAAGATATACTTTTAGCAGATTCACCATGTAGTTTTTGATCAAATACTTGCATTTTCTTTATCTCTTACTGTTGTGAATTTAAAGCTTTATCTACATTATTTTTTTCTTTTGTCATTTGCTCACCGTTATTTAATAAATACATCCCGGACCCGGACACATGACTAAATTGTGTCATTTTTTAATTCAGAATTGCCGTTTACGATTTGGGCGGCGGTACTTTCGATATCTCAATTCTCGAAATCCAAAAGGGCGTTTTCGAGGTGAAATCAACCAACGGTGACACTTTCTTGGGTGGTGAAGATTTCGACAACGTCCTTGTCAATCACTTAGTGTCTGAATTCAAAAAAGAGCAAGGAATTGACGTTACTAAAGACCCCATGGCCATGCAACGTCTCAAAGAAGCGGCCGAGAAAGCTAAAATCGAATTATCATCGTCAATGCAAACTGACATAAATCTACCGTACTTGACGATGGACGCCTCAGGCCCAAAACACATGAATCTCAAATTGTCTCGCTCGAAATTCGAAAGTCTTGTCGGTGAATTGGTCAAACGCACAGTTCAGCCCTGTCAGAAGGCACTAAAAGATGCCGAAGTTGCTAAAAACGAGATCGGTGAAGTTTTGCTTGTTGGGGGTATGACAAGAATGCCCAAAGTGCAAAGCACCGTTCAGGATATTTTCGGTAAACAGCCGAGTCGTGCTGTTAATCCTGATGAAGCTGTGGCTGTTGGAGCTGCAGTCCAAGGGGGTGTTTTGGCTGGTGATGTCACCGATGTACTTTTGTTGGACGTTACACCGTTGTCTCTCGGAATCGAGACTTTGGGTGGTGTTTTCACTCGACTTATCTCGAGAAATACAACGATTCCGACTAAGAAAAGTCAAGTGTTTTCGACCGCTGCTGATGGACAAACACAAGTCGAAATTAAAGTACACCAAGGTGAACGTGAAATGGCCGCAGACAATAAACTTTTGGGGCAATTCTCACTTGTTGGAATTCCACCAGCACCTAGAGGAGTTCCTCAGATTGAAGTTACTTTCGATATTGATGCTAACGGTATTGTCCACGTCTCCGCGAGAGATAAAGGAACAGGAAAGGAACAACAAAGTAATTATTTTTCTCTAGTTTTGGGCTTAGTCCTCAACTGTTTTATTTTCTAGTTGTTATCCAATCATCTGGTGGTTTGAGCAAAGAAGAAATTGAAAATATGGTGCGCAGAGCTGAAGAATATGCCAAGGAAGATAAGGTTAAGAAGGAGCGAGTTGAAGCTATCAATCAAGCTGAAGGAATTGTGCACGATACTGAGACCAAAATGGAAGAATACAAAGACCAATTGCCCAAAGAAGAGGTAAATAATTGATTGTATAGTACTGAAATCGTAAAGTGTTTGTTTCAGTGTGATAAATTGAAAGAAGAGATCGCCAAAGTTAGGGAAATATTGGCGAAGAAAGACGAAGCCGATCCCGAGGAAATCCGCAAAGTCACAGGCACACTTCAACAGTCATCACTTAAATTGTTCGAAATGGCGTACAAGAAGGTAAGTTATTGTTGCTTGTTTTGATTTTTGTGTTACATTTTCTCCTCTTAGATGGCAGCAGACCGCGAAGGCAGTGGTGGTAGTAGTAGCAGCAGCGGTTCGTCTGAACAACAATCAGAAGAGACGAAAGAAAAGAAAGAAGATAAAAATTAAATGTGTTTGTATTGACTTAGTGACTAATTTGTGATGAAGCCGAAGTTGCGTACCGTTTTCCGTTGTTGTACGTTTGGCGTGTAAATGAGATTCTAGTTAAAAAGACGGATCTTGTATCTTCTTGTCGTCTCTTTAATTGGGATAAGTGTGCATTCATAATAAGTTTTATTATTTTTATTTTCTTGTTACTGATAGTGATGCTGTGACTGTTTGTAAGCCAGTTGTCGATTCTGTTGTAAATTTTTAGTAATAAATAAAAATAATTTTGTATTAATCGTGTTTCAATTAAAAGACAATGGACAAAACAAAATGGATTTTATTGATATGATACAGTGATCCACAAAGTGTGACATCTTTTTTTGAATAACGGGTGTGCTAAATGTATCAGAACTCGTAAACTATAAGCTTTCAACTGTATGTGACCGAAATACACCACAGAATGAGCATCTGGATGATGTCGGTTGCATATTATTTCAAATTTTTATAATAAATTAAAACAATTGAAAAAAGGTATTTGTTTTAAACTCATACTCGGCTATCGACTCGGAATAATCGTGATAAAAAATTCTTCTTATACAAATAACTATTCGCGTTATACAAAATTTATAACAATTCGACCCTTATTATTTTCGGGTACGTTTAGCTCACCGTTTTAGCTAATTGAAACAAAATGCCCAAAGATACAAGAGCACCATGAAGTATATTAAACATTTTACTGAATACCTTCGACAAAGACATTATCGTCAAGCGTATGCAGCCAGTTAAAAATCATCATATTTCTCTCGTACTTCGACAGGGGTTTCCCCCTTTCTCGCTCGACATCTCGTATTGTCAGCGGTAAGTTTTTGCTAGCTCTTTGTTTCGCCGCTCGAAGAACCGCTGCATTAGTGCTATTAGGAGGCGGAGGATTCGCTTTGGCCGACGGACTTGAACCTGGCACTGTTAGACGGACTGGCCCAGGATTTTGTCCACACTCTGTGTTTACACTGGCCGTTGCTGTAGATGGAGTTATTTCTAGCCTATCTAAATTAAATTCGCTTTGAGAGAGCCGCTCGAGAGCCTTGTAAGTGGTGAGAAGTCTTCGCCTGATGTAATTCTGACGCACCTACAATTACAATGTTGCACAAAACTGGATGTTTTCTTCACTACCAACCTTTTTATTGACGGAGCGGATGAAATCAGCGGCTGTGAAGACCGGTGGAGGCGGCGGTGTTGCTGTTTGGGGCTGTGCTGTTGCAGCGCTTTGCCCCCCATGGGGTGAGGGTAACTGCGAAGTGGAAGCAATGTCGCCTACTGCCACCCAAGTGGAACAGGATCTTGATGTGTGGTCCAGGCGGGAGTTCTCCAGGAGGAATCCAGACCGTTGTAAAGTGTTGAGAGCTAGTTCGGAGACGGCACTTCTGAGTCCTGGCACGTTTGAGCCATCTTCGGGCGAGGGTAATTGACTTATGTCGCTAGTGCTGAAGCTCTTCTGAAGGCCGACTGCAGACGACAAGGCCGCACAACTTCGTATCAGTTCAGTCTCTTCCTCAAACCAGAGGATTTCAGGAATATCGGCCGGCCTACGCCAAAGAAAAGACATTTTAAGCGAACTGTTAATGAAAAGCGTGAAAATAATGAAGGCTGCACCGATATTATGTCATGCTCGGAGACTATGAAGGACACACGTTAGAAAGTGTTGTGGTCACACTTTGCAATTTCTTTCCCAGTGGCGGATTAAGATTTTTGGCGCACTTTAGGTGCACAAATGTACTTAATACTTTTTGTCCTTATCACTTGTCACCTAGGTATATCATCAATTTCTTATTCAGAAAACACTTTTTGCCGGTTGTTTTACCTGTCCTGGAGCCTGCTGTCGGGATTGGGGCTGTGCCCCCTGACGAATTGGCTATCACACTTGCCGAAGCTAAGAAGGCGGCGCCCCACTTGTGCGTCGGACGCTACTGAAGACACTGAGAACAGGGATAAGTCTGTGGTCACCGATTCATGCGATGGTGATCGCAGAATACGACATGCAACAGTTAGCACTGGGGTTTGAGGAGTCAATTGGTTCTCGGTTGTTTCAGTCGAAGTCATTTTCGGGACGATAGTGATTACTGGCACTACATTATTACATGACTTTTGCAAAATTTGGGTGACTTTGGAAATGCGACCACTTCGCACATACACGCCCGAGTAAATCAATATTGGCGCACCAGCGCTGTGGAGCGCCGACGTGGACGTTCAAAAGGAATTTTACTAAATTTTTGCTTTTTTCACCTATTTTCGAACTTATTTTCAACTGAAAATTTGACGCGAATTTGGTGCTAAAACTGTTTCAAAAACTGAAATCGCACTTTTGCATTATAACAAACTGGGAACGTGGAATGTCGTACATGGTCTCAATAAAAATAGGATTAAATTAATGCGTAGGTTTGAATTACACATTGTTCGAATCTACTTTAATCATACGCGAATTTTCAACACAAATGGTGTGGAATGAATCAATAAACTTCTTTTGATATGGTTTATTTTTTTACCTTGTGTATAGCCTTTCCAAAGAACACTATTTCAGTATTGCGAATTGTTGAAACACGTAACATCGTTTTAATCAGTATTAGTGGTGAAAGAGAATTTTCAGATGTACAACTTCTTTTATTAAAAAACCGAATGTATGTTTTAATGTTCTGGACAAAATTTATTAAATGGGGAAGTGGTTTTGAAGAACCACCCTCTGTTTGATGTTTTGAAGGTTTACTAAGATCAGAGGTCTTTTGATGTGATACGTGATCACAAAATATCTTATAAAACCAATTTATGTTTGATGTAATAATAGTAGATTATTTTATAAGGGGTAAATGTGATAGTTTATGTGGGGAAGCTTTATTTTGCCGAATGCAATGAGGCAAATAATTCAGCTGAGCCACATAAACTCACATTTACTCCGAATAAAATATACTATTTTATCCGCAAACGTATTGGTGAAGAGTAAAAAGCAATTTTGAGCAACACTAATTTAAAGGTAAATGAATAAAATAATCAGGAAGCTTTGCACGTGAATCATTACCATAACAATGCTTATAAGCAAACGTCAGTCTCGAATTTTTGTGTTGAGATTTTCGAATGTGTTGAGTGTTTTTTAATTTAACTAGTGCAACATGTAGTGCAGTGTCTCCAGTTGCACAATGAGGGAATCATCTCCTCTTCAGCGAAGCAGCGAAAGACACAAGAAAGTGAAAACAATGGTAAGTCATGATGACAGGCAAAAGTAAAAAACGCTTTATCACATAAAAATGATTTACGCCATGTCCGACAAAGTGGTCCGAGAACTAGATCTTTTACCTGTGACATTCTGTCACAAATGTTGTTAGTTTTGTGACGTTTGCGGATAAAAAAGTTTTCTTCTCGTTTTTTTTTTGTTATACATTTAGATTAACGTTATAGCGCAACTGATTGTTCCGTTTTATTGAGAGTAAGAGATTATTTTCATAATTCATAAAAGGACCACTCCAAATTTGCAATCTCTGAAAACAGCACCGCTTGGAACGATTTGATTGTATGTACGTAACATTTTTCATTCGAAATATTTAAAAAGTAATCCGGCAGTGTCACTGCAATTCACATGTGGCACCTTACTCCATCTCTGTCAATGAACGGGTGAATGATGTTTAAATTCATTCGAAATCGTGAACCAACACCCTCGTCTGCGAGACTATGAATATATAAAATGTTAATCTTCTTTGTCAAACTGTTGAATGTTCCTGAATCATAAATCACATATCAGATTGCTTCTATTTGCATAATATCATTTGTATAACGCAAATGACAGTCTGCCTTGAACACGTGTTTCACGCAAGCAAGAAAAATGCATTTCGCCATCCAATTTTCAATTTCAAAATGCAGAAAATTGCGCTTACATTTTTGCGACCGTGTATTACTACATTTCGCGGTCTAACCCTGTGCTGGGGCGACCCTGCACTGGCCGCCCCAGGAATTTACGACGTCCATTAAAACGGTGAGGAGCTACCCCGAACAAAGAACGGCATGATAACTTATTGTCACATAAACGTCCTCATGCTTCGCTCCACATTTTATTACGTAAGCCGTTGGCTTTATTTTGGCGCGACCATTAAAAAATGATCGGCCCTCATTTGAATAGTTGGACTTTTACGATCAACTATTCAACAAAGGGACCTTTTGTATTTAATTTATGCTGGATAAAATTTTAATGCGGACCTACGATTTCGCTAAAGAGTTATATAACATCCAGAGCTGCGTTTTACAGCCGGCGGTGTCGTAAACTTCGCCCAAAATCTTTGTAATTTAATTGAATCGTTCTTTATGTATATCAGTTCTAAAACATTACAATGAAAAGGGAAATACACATAATTAACAATTTTAGGACGTGCTATTAACATTGAAATTTACCAGGTGTCTTTCGAAAGCTCTCTACACGGAAACGAGCGTTGCTGCAGCTTGCCCAAAGATGGCAGCGTTTGGTTTATCTCAAGATTTTTCACCTTTTCTTGAAAAGCAAATTTTTATGGCACAATAACTAATGAAGTAATAAACAATCATAGTTGTCATAATTTTATTTAATAATTAAAATTTTTAAACACAACATTCTTTATGATTTTAATAATGTGAGAATATTATTTTTGAAAAGCTCACATTTTTATTTTGGAGTTTATATCTACTTAGCAGTTTCAAATTTTCATTAATCATCAATTCTGTTCGTTCAAATTAGTGTATGTATTACCACAGACAGACGTGTATTTATTATTCAAAGCAAATGATATTTCATTTGAATTGATTTTCCATCATTTGCCATCTAAAAAATTTAGTGTAAATAATGGTATAGAATGGATGACACTGATAATATAATTTATAAGCTTAATGATTATTTGAAATGGCTTTAGAGAACCATGAATTGTTAACTATGTCCTGTATTTATTTTATGCGCTAATAATTTGAAAATGAAACAGTGGCCAGCATCAAAGGTCAATGCTATTTATTTATTTTATTAAAAATATCACTTATTAAAAGTGTTATTTAATAAAAAAGCTGTGTTTGTCCTTTCTGTTTCCAATTACTTATAAGTAGAAAAACATTTATTATTCCTTCGAATACAACCCATTCAGATAGCGATTTCATATTCGGCTTTCTAAAAGAGATAACAGTTTGAAACTTACTTCTAACAATTAATAATATTGTTAAAAAAAACAGAGGAATAGCGAATTTATAAAAATCAGTAGAAAATATTAACTGAAAAATGTGACGTTTAAAGAAGAAAAAAAATCTTCAAAGCTCTCTACGAAGCTTAAATATTCAGAATAAAATGAATCATGTGAAATCAGTTCATTTAAATCGTCAAATATTTTGTTAAAGATCTTACACACGAATTATGGCGTTGACAACATTTTTTTTTAATTATAAAAGTCGCAAGCAATTTTCTTTGTTTTTTCAATTTTCCAGTAGAAGTACGAAGAATGAAGAACAAAGATTAGGGGAAAAAATTAAACGCTAGGTGAAAAAAGTAAACTCTAAAAATTAATCATTTTTAATCCAGATTTAAAACCCCTAACAATAATTCTTGTCGCTGTCGCCACTAGGTTTGTCCTTTAGTTTTTTTTTTGAGATGGATTTTAATTGGATCTTCACGTCAAAAATTGTTTTTAGGTCACCATACAAAATATTATTTAGCTTAGCAAATACCTACCTTAGGTATAGTGTTTTATAAGTAGTATTTTCTTAGCAAATCTTATTTAAAAATACATTACCACTTAGCATTTAGATTATTTTACCTAACATTTACAATATTTTACGACTACTAATTATTATAATGGCTATTACACTTTGCAACAAATTTTAACTCTTTGTTTGTTTATGGGATTTTTTACAGTTTTCAATTTAAGACCATTAGTTAAGTTAAATAAATAAATTTCATGCTACTCTCTATTCGTTTTTGGTACTTACGTTATATTTTATTTTTCATTAGATCAGACTGATATTAAAACATATAGGTCCAAAAAATAAAATAAATAGAGACAAACAAAAGATTTCAACTTAACAAACGAAGAAATATAAAAAACACCTACTATTAAAATTATGTCGACAAAAATATTTGATCTATTTTTTTTCTTACAAAGTGAATTACTCTTTGGTAGCAAAGTCCATACATAACCTACCATCATCATTGCCGCGTTACATTTTCCTTCATAACGCTTTTCTATCATCTGAGTATCTTGATGGAACCTTTTCCCATATTCTCCACTTACAGCACTCAAACTTTTCCTAAAATAATATATAAAAAAATGTTTTTTAAAAAAAGCTTTTATTTAAAAGATGCACTAAAAAGTAAAAAATAATGTATTTTAATCACAGGAGAATATTTTTTCTTACAGGTTAAAATTCTAAAATTTATAAAAGCTTTGGGAGTTGTCAACTGAACAAAGTAATTTTGTAATGCCGTAGTTTTATAACTCCCAAAGCTTTTATAAATTTTAGAATTTTAGCCTGTAAGAAAAAATATTCTCCTGTGATTGAATTACATTATTTTTTACTTTTCAGTGCATCTTTTAAATAAAAGCTTTTTTTAAAAAACATTTTTTTATATATTTTTATTTTTTGCTTTTTAGTCAACGAATGACATTGCTATATATTGCGCCGGTTGCAACTCAACTTGAAATCAGCCTCTATGTCAGTATAAGTTACGGTATGTACAAATCGAGAACCCCTTTGTAAACATAACCTAAAATTTTAAAACCACATTTAACACCTTTAGGGGGTAATTAACTATATATAATTGCATTGTCACGCAGATTACGTAAGCATGTTAAATTTCATTTCATTGCGACTACAGGAACCCTCTCAAATTTACAAATCGAGAACCCCTTTGTAAACATAACCTAAAACTTCAAAACCCCATTTAACCCCTTTAGAAGGTATTTAACTACATAGGATTGCATTGTCACGCAGATTAAGTAAGTATGCAAAATTTCAATTCAGTGGGACAACGGGAACCCTTTCAAATTTGGCTCCGAAAAAATAACCGACAGACAGATAACACTGTGAGTTAAATAAAAGCTTTTAAAAAAGCTTTTAAAAAGTCCAAATGAGGATGTAAAAAAATGCATTTTAATCGTCATTCTGTATTCTATATTTTTGAAATTTTTTAGCAAATTGTTTCCGAGAACTTGTCGAAATGCATTTTTCTGCATCATTCAATTTTGATTACAATTCTTTTAAGGGAAGCATTTTCCTTATTTGTGGATACCAAAATACTCTTGATCCACAGCAGTAATTTTGGTTCCACTAACAATTTGGTGTTTGACTTGGTTTGGAGTAATGTATAAACCGCACACAGCAAAAATTGTCACTTGAACATTTACACTGACGTCTTGTAGTCATTTTCTCTTATAATAATGACATTAATGACTCAATAATAAATAAAAAAATTAAACTTGATAAAATGCAAACTTTTAAAAGCAACATGAAACGAATATCATACGATCGTCTGAATGCATTGTTTGAATGCTCTAGTAGAAAAAAAATGTTCATAAACAAAACCTTTCTTGCACAATGTTATTTAATTTATTTACCTAGAAATTTATTAGTATCCAAAGAATGAAAAGTAGTAGTCCAAACAATGTTCTGTAATACATCTAATTGCAAACAATGTTACATTAAATATTATATTTTTAGATGTAGAATTTTTAAAGTAAATATGCAAACGCAAAATGAGTTCATTCCCGTCGTCTAAAATTGTGTCAAAGATCTTTCCTCACCGTCAGAGGCCATTGCTCGCCGTGCTCGAAAAAATCTTGGAGGCATGAAGGTCTTGCCAGGCCCGAAACCGCTTTCTGCATTGTGTTGAATGCAACTGACATAAAAAGCTGGCAATTCAATTGTAGTACATAAGCCGGTGCATCCGCCCCCAGTCTGTCATTAACTCGTCACGGAACCGATTCCATTGTCAATCTACCGCCAAAACCGCCAACTCACCGTGCAATAAACTCGCCGAGGACCGGACCAAATTGCAGTTGCATGTGATTAACGACCTACCTGCAACAAATTTAGGGCATTCACCCTCACCTTGCGAGACAAGGGCAATCGTAAAAAGAGTTGAAATAAATTCGCACTTGTGTCATAGATGAAACTGGCAGGTTTACGACGCCTTGTTCTTTACTATATCTTTTAATTGAGGTGCACATGTGGAAAAAGCAACGGTTAGGCTTTAGGAGGAGATAAAAATTCCTGCTAGTTTCTTTGCTTATTAAGGTTTCGGTGTATAAAGACGTCGGAACGCCCCGAGTAAATTTTAGTTAAACGTCCGCTTAATAAACAGCCACGACTAGACATAGGATTTCATTTTTAAGAAAATTTCTTTGTTTTGAGGATATAAAACATAAATACTTTTTGTGCGAGACTTTGCTACTCTTGATAAATAAAGATGAGAGAGCTTTAATCTTACATCCTCTAGCTTAATATATCTACGTATTCACCGATGAAACTTTCCGAATCAATAATTTATAACTTTAAATATCAAAGGTTTGATGAGTTTTTACGACCATAATTTTTAAATAACTTTCCTAAAAGTTAAATTAAACTTTTCAAAGGTTGAAGTCGGCGAAACTTGAATGGGTACATTTTCTGCTAAAAAATTCAGACAATTTTGCTTTATTTTTTACCATTCAAATACATTTTCCCGATTAATTTAGGAAAATTTTATGAAAATTAATATATGTCGTTAATTAAGTCTTCCCAATTTGGCAAAATGGTAATTGGGGCTGTAATAAAAATTGTAACGTTTGTATTCCATGCAACCGAAAAATGGGCCGGTCCGCGACAGCAGGAAGCCGATAAAATCGTGCAGGTGAAATTGCACCCTTAATGCAGCACAATAAATTTCGATTCGTGGGATGTTTTTTTTTCGTCAATTTGTCCGTGTAGATGTTGAGATAGTCATGGACGTGCTTTCGTTTCGAGTTTCTTCCGGAAGTGCATTTCTCATCATTTAGATCGGCGAAACGTAAATCGTATGCATATAATTCTTGAAGGGCTCCTAAAACGGACAATTACGTCGGCAGCCGTAAAATACATCATAGTCGGTTGCGCACGTTATACTCATTTAATTACGTGATTATTCCGACAAGAGGATTGAAATCCTTCCGTGCGCGAAATCGTAAAATATATTCCAACACGGTTATGACTGGCGTAAATCCGTTATTGCTTCTTTCATATTCGGCAATTTTCCTGTGACATTTTCTAATTTCGCGAGAAGCCTTTAGAGTAGTTGACTTTTTTTGATGTCGGTGCGCGCCTCAAACACCGGTGTTCAATTTAATAAAAAAATAAATATTTTATAAGGTAATAAACGGGTTGCAAGGATATTTATGGCCTTTGTCTGCCCTTATTTATGGTTACGACAACACTATACAAACTCACCAAACTGTCTAAATCAATAAGTTCACAGTTCCGTGTTAATACGATGAGCTCACCTAGTTGACCACAAACTGGAAGGTCCGCCTAAGTCCCGCCACAACTTCCTTCAAAACAACAATAAAGTGCTTGGAGCTAACTTATACATTAAAAGGTAATTGAAATATTACTCGCTCTGCAATGCAACCCAAACTAACTAATATCTATATTCCTGCTGAAACTCCACAGATCCTTCGAGTCCTTGCTATAGTCAGACTTTTAGACAACATCGAAGGGTAAACAGCTGATCTAAATTTTGCACACCATATTTTTTGTAAAATACATTCCATACTTCCTTCATGCATCCTTGTACATCCTTGTACATCCCAGTGCATCCCCCGTACATCCCCGTACATCCCTGTACATCCCCGTACATCCCTGTACATCCTGGACATCCAACTGCACACAATTTTCAACAATTTAACAACAATTTAAAAGACGAAGAAAATTAATTGTGTAGTTGTACACGTACTAATAACAAATAGTACATATGTACATACATCAATAAGTATAGTATTTATTTATTTATTATACCACAACCATTTTAAATACACCAGAACTTCTAGTTTGTCTGATCCTGGCTGGAAGCATGTTAAAAAAATTTTGACCCATGTATAAAGGGTTTTCTTTAAAAGTTTCAGTATTAGGTTTTGGCAAGTGAACATTTTGGCAACCACGGATGGGGTAATGGTGTATATCACTATTTTGCGTAGTCACTTTTAGATTTGAGTATTAACATTGTACATTAAAAATATAAATAGAGGCAACCGTTAAAATTCTATTATCCTTGAATAGACCTCTACAAGAGTGTTTAGAGGAGACCTCAAATAAGCAGCGAATGATTCTCTTCTGACTTTTAAAAACTGCTCCAGACATACGAGACGCTCCCCAAAAGGAAATGCCGTAAGACAATATTGAATAAATATGAGCGTAATAAAACATAATTAATTAATCTAAAGTTAAAAATATTCTTAGTTAGCGAACGAGGTAACAAAGTTTATGAACTTTGTTAATTCTTAGCTCACATTGTTGTGTTTAATCCAATTTATCCTGAAGTGTGAGGCCCAAGAACCTACTTTGTCCATCAAATACTATTTCTTTTGAATTGAGTTTAATAGAATTAGGTAATCTATTTTGCTTAAGGTGGAAATGTAAAAAATTAGTTTTTTTTGGTTTAGATGTAACTTATTGGATTATTATTATTACATAAATCAAATATAGGTCCAAAAAATATACAGGGACACTTTTTTAATTCTGAACATACTCCTTTTACTCCCTTGTTCAATTTGAAAAAAACACACATCAAAGCATTGATCTAATTTAAGTTACCAATGATACGCAAAAATAATTCTTTGATGTCAAGTTATTCGAATTAGTTCGAATCATTTTGAATATTTGTTAAAGTAATTTATTATTCCTTACCTGTTACTGTTACCCGACGATTGAAAATTTTGGAAAAATTATTTTTTCTTTACATGAATAATCTTGAAAGACTTACTTGACAGTTTGAGATAATTGACAGTATGTGGAATAATTAGTTGCCTAGTATTATTTGCAATGCGTTGATCTGTGTTTTTTCAAATTGAACATAGGGAATAATGGGTATGTACTAAGTTAAAAAAATTCTCTGTATATTTTATTGCATTAAAATGCAAACGCCAAATTCAATTGTATCAAAGTCTTTAGGTTTAGGCCAGACAAAGTCCAAGCTTTGACCTTTTTAGAAAATTGATTTTGTATAAAACTTCCGCTTCCTTTTCAGTTTTTTCTATTATCTGGCCTAACCATATCTTCCTCAGAAGTGTTAGCCATCAGATGTGGCTTATGAAAACTATTAAATTTTAAAATTCTCTTCAATTGGTCTTCAATTTTTATATTTAAAGAAATTTTCAAATTGTGTAAACAACATTCTCAGCGCTCAATGTTGGTCATTTTGTTACTAAAAAAATTCTTAAATTAGTCCAATATTTTTGAAATAGTGAAAAGAAAAGTGTACTTATACCGTTTTCTTTAAGAAAATATCGATAATACCTCACAATCCAGAATCTCAACTTCGATTTACAACCTCGATTTACACAAAAGTGTTGGCAATCACGTAAACATCATATGCGTCTTAACTTTGCGCTTGCGCAATGATTTCAATTATAAGATATACTTCCCCGTACATCCCCGTACATCCTCGTACATTCCCGTAAAACGTATGTACATCCCCGTACACCTGGAATTCCTTGAACTTGATGTACCTACATCATACATCCCCAGCTGTTTACCTCTCGGACAACATTAAAGCTCTATCAATGAAAAAACGTTTATCCAATAAAATAAACCATTATTGTTAGTATGATAGTTGCTTTCAAAAACATAAAAATAAAATGCTAAAACCACGAACTTTAGTTTCCTCAAAAATTCTTTGACAATGATATTAACACAGGCCGACATGATTTTTGGTGTTTACAATATTGTTGTCATTTTTTACTAACTTGGTGATGCTGATTATAAATCCACCACTCGTTTTTCTGTATCAATTAGGCTTTCGAAACAATCTACATAGCAGTAATTTTTACTTATTAAATTAAATCATTTGGTTTTTGCGCTGTTTCTGTGAGTTTTACCACCTTTCGTCCGAAACATATTAGTTATAACATCATAACATCTATGGACAACCCTGTTGGATGTGAATATGGATGGCTGATTAAGTGATTACTGTTGGTCCACAAAAAAATTACTCCCAGACGTAATTTTTTGGAAAAACGCAAGAGGGAAAATGTTTAGAATAATAATAATTTCAAAAATTTATAATAAACTTTTTTTATTTGTGTAGAAAAACTAAATGTAATGGAAAGAAATTGTGGGTTCTACTGAATTCAGGACATATGAAAACACAAAAACACCGCTCACAAAATTTTCATATGTCGGCCTGTGTTATTAATAAGTTGTCTACTTTCGAGTTTGTACATGATATTTGTTATTCTTTGAAATGATGGAATTGAGGACTATCGCATTTGCACGGCGTCGATTCTTATTATGTTGTGTCAAAGCTTTCACCCAATAAGTTAGAAGTGCTCGCCCCTGCAGTTATCTCCGGATTCCAAGCCGGAAAAGATTGGCGATACTTCGCATTTTATCTCTACTTTAGCCAAATACTGTCATAAAAGAGTGTCCCGTTGAAAGTAAAAACCAAGAGAAAAGAACAATAAAAAGTACTAAGGGCATCGTAAAGTTGGTCGCTATCAAAGCAGTTAGAGCATCATTTTTATTGACAATCGTTTCAGTCGGTCGGTTTGGGTCACCCTTTGATTGATTTCGGATAGAGCCGAGCCCTAAATCTGTTATTCGCAAGCTGAAAAATTATAATAATTTGATTGGCCGGCGCGTCTAATTAGATCGCCGCTTACTGAATATGGAGATACCATCGCAAAATCGGATTTAAAAACGTTTTTAATTAAGACATGGGCGAATGCGACGCATACATTAGTCTCATTGGCGGTGACAGTAGAGTGCGAGCTTTTAATATTCATACCCTACCTAATTGACTCGGTTGGTAATAGCGTTATTCTGATTACGTCCCGGCTTTAAAAATTTCAAGACCGAATAAAACTTTTAATCAAATCAGGGCAGATGAGTTGAGTGTGCAGGAAGTATTCATGTTACAGCGAGGACTATTAAAGACGGAATTAAGAAAAGGGTCCTTAACAATGTTATCCTTCAGCTGAAAGTAAACAAGTAAGAAATCCGATTCAATTAGGGTCCAACGAGATCGATCCTAAAAAATCCACCTGCCCTCGGGAAACAACCAAATATGTCCTCTCTGATGAAAGATTTTGCGCTGCACACATGCTTATACACACGCGTTTCTTGTAATCTTTATGGAATAAGAATGTTACCCGAGGCGATCCCTACGCGATACTCAACTTTTCGAAACTTTTCCAACTCCCCTCACATGTCATTAATAAGGACAGCAGCCACGTTTTCCCTTTTTTACGAGTATTCGTCAAACATCTAGAATTTTCCCAAATCATTTAATTATTTAATTTTGGGAGTTATTTTTCAAGTGGGAGTTCATTGTGTGGACCCCCGAGAATAATTGTAATTTCGGTCATGGAAGAGCAATCAAAGGGGTCGTCCAAAGCCCTCAATAAAATCCTCGAGTCGAAGTAAACTATGTGGACACAAGCACCCTTCACGCCAAAAACCTATTCAAAAACCCTGGACATTTGTTTTGTTTTATCACGTCCCGGCAGTCGAAGTAGAAATATTCCCCGTCATTCCAATACGAATCTCTTTGTTAGTGACGTCCGCTGTTGAGAATTCAAATATCTTTGTTTTAAATTTCGAAGGCGACTTTTCAAATATGTGGCCGTGTTCCACTTTACGCATGAGGACCCAACGAGGGAGACGTCGAAATACACTGAATACCAAGTGGTCCGACCGTCTTCAGATTCACACACACGTCCTCAAATTCAAAAGAACTAAAAAGTTTTCAGGAAACAAATTTTATATTCGGCTTTTTGCGATTACGGGAAATTTTCTCGGATCTAGTGAATTGCAAGCCGTATTCGGCTCAGTGATTGTATGAATGCTATTTACAAAAAAAAAATGTATTTCACAAGTAAGAGGCACATCGAATTTAAAATTCAAACTCGAAATATGTACCTAGTAGAGGGCTAGGGCTTTAATATGGGTTAGTAACAATTCTCGAAAACAAATAATTGAAGAACGTTACAAACGACTACCTTCTATTGCATTAATTCTTCGTAACACCCCATATACTCCATCTCGTCAGTACAACGCAAAATGTCGCCAGGATCGGGCTTTGTTGTTTCGTTATTAAAAAAAAATTTCCTCAAGTACGTAAAAATATATTGTTTTGCTAGCAGTTACCCACGACTTCGTCCACGTAAGTTTAATTCAGACTGATTATAAATGTTTTTTTTCATCCAGTTAATGATGGAATTCCTTATTACAATGCTTATTGTAGTTTTTCAATGTTGTATTTAATAATGAAACCTCCTCTTTTTTGTATGAATGGGTAAAGTTGTTTAATTTTTTTAATTTTTTTTTTAAAACTACAAGAGCACCATACAACCGAATCATTTGGACAAAGCGGCACAGCGCATTAGAATTACAGGGTTGATGAACATTTATTTTTGAGCAAAGAGAGTATTGAAATTATCGTACAATGATTTTTTATCTTGAGAAATGATTTTTGCGATTATTTTTAATCATTTTTTGTTGTTGTTTTTAAATTTAAAGCTTTTCTGCGTTATTTGGATAGAATTGTCACTTATACCTAATAGAATTAACCAACAGCGTTTACAGAGAAACATTTCTGAACAGTGTACAAACTTTGATTTCAAATGGAGATGGTGGATTTATGCTCTGTATTTATGAGTTTTGTGATTTCGCCAACTCAAACTAATGCAATGTAATTAAATAATGCTCTTTTTCTCAGAGAGACACATTCCCGCAAAATTCAGAAATACTTATTAACAAAAATTGAATATTTTGTAAGTTTTATAAGTGTTGAAATAGATTGTTACCAAACAATTATGGAATTTGCAGTCTACTTCTGTTTATCTGCCCCTTTAAGATGGGCACTTTTAAAAAAGCTATCTTCTAACGACATCAGATTTTCAATCATGTTTATATTATTCTTATATATCTTATAAGATTATATATACATATCTGTAAGCTTGCTACGACTGGAACCCGTGCGACTAATTAAATGGCAACTGTGGCAGGTTTTTTAGTCAATACCAATGATCCTTTCATTTTTTTCTGTAAATTTGCAAATTTAATTAAAGCCGGCTTCAATAATTAAACAAAGTAGTTATCGTCGTATCTTCTTTATCATCAACATTTTACTAAGGTGTTGGTGGTTAAAACTTCTAAGAACAATGCATACCATCACATATTAAAATAAGTAATGTCTCAACTTGGCGAACATATATAACTTGAAAATTTAGAGATTATTATACATACTTTCATCCCGTACTTATCCCCATTCTGATCAGATGACCTAAAACCTTAGAAAAATCAATTTACACAAATATAATTATATTTTTTTTTATATTTAACCCTCTTGAGGATTAAATTTCCAAAAATCCTAAAACGCGTGATTCTTTTGAACCAAAAGCCCTAATAGACCAACACATATAACAATTTTTTCATGGATATTATCTTTACAAATAATGGATTTCCATACAAATTTTGACCTCATTTAACCAAAAATCCTGAAAAGAAATGTGTTTTAATTTTTTCCCGAAAACCCAAAAGACAATGTTTACGGACGTAAGTTCAAAAATGACGGAATGTTATATTTAACCCCCTTGGGGGTGAAATTTTCAAGACTTAAAACACGCGTCTTTCATCTTTAACCCAAATCCCAGTTACCAATTTGCATGGATATAATTTTTAAAATTACGAATTTTCGTTTAAATTTTAATACCCCATTTAACCCCCTTAGGGGTTAATTTTTCGAAAATTCTGAAACACGTGTTCTTTCATTTTTAACGTAAAGCCGAAATATCAATTTTCATCGATATAACTCTATAATTTCTTCAAAAATGACGGATTTTTATTAAAATTTTCATACCCTATTTCCATCCCCTTAAAAACTGATGTGCAAAAAATCCCTTCTTAGCGGAACTCTACACCCTCTAAGAAACTATCTTACAAACTTCATGTTTATAGGGTTCAATGGTTTAGACTGTGCGTTGTCTGTCAGTGAATCAGTCAGGGAACTGATTTATCTATCGAGATTGATGAAAATTAGGGCCAAATACGACTGTAACTACAGTCTGTCTATAAATGAATGTAGGATCGTAGTAGGTATTAAAAGTTTGCCGCTTCTTTCAAGAAAAAACGAACAATGTTAGTATGTGAAAAATTTAGTTTTTACTGGTTGCCTATATATATTTATATTTATAGAAATAAAATAATTACAGACGGCAAATTCAAATTCCAGGACCACCTGAGATCCTACAATCTTTTATAAACAGTCCGTATAATGTTTGATTTGTAGAATATTCTACAAAAACTTAAACGTATATACGTTTAAGTTTATTTTTTTATTTAGTCGATTAATTGTGATGTATGACTTGTAAAGTTACAAGGTCAAGTTTATTTCGGCCAGGAGTTTCAAATATGGGCTATGACATCTAATAGGGGTACAAAAGCTGCTAATACCTTTGTTATAACTTTGTCTTCCTATAAAAATGACCTTAATGAAAAAATAAGAGAAAAATTGAAAAAGAAATAAAAACTAAAACAAGAATAAACCCAAAGAAAAGTAAAGAAACCCAAGAAATAAGGAAACAAAGGCTAGTGACAATGAAGTGATTGACAGTGCAAGTGAAGATAGTACACCAGATGCCATAATAGATGAACACTTAAGATAAACATTTATTATTGTTATTATCTTAAAAAATAATGAAGTTCGTTTCTATAGCCCATACCAGTTCCATATTTAGCGCCAATATTGCAATTTTGTTTAATGCTAATTTTGATGTTACCTTCCTCTCTAAAAATATATGTATGTTGGATATTACCTTAACAAAAAGTTGATTTTTAAATAGTTTTTTTTTATTTTTGACCCAAAAACAAAATGGTAGCCCATATTTAGTTACTTTCCTCGAAAAATAGATCAGTTTGTAGATTGCAGAGTCTCGCAATTACGTGAGAACATGCGATTATTCGTTGTAGCAACAACAATGGCCAAGCTGGACTCGTGTCGGGGTAATAAGGGAGGTCAAGAACCGCTACACTTTTCAAATGGCAATAATTAGGACTTGGTGGGCTTCCCCTGTGTGATATCCTTCATAGTGATCGCGTGGAGCGGATTAACGGATACATCACTGTCAAAGGGCGCTCCCTTATGTATATGCATGCAATAGTGGCGAAGTCGATCCGTCACTGTTGTCCAATATCTGGCACATGTTTATGATCACATTCAGCACCGGATGTGTTTTTATGGCCCACATTTGAAAAAGCCGCGAATTATTTTCAGCCCAATGCGTCCTCCATAGGCGGCGCCCCCACAAAAATTGAAAAAGGTATAATAAATATTATAGGTAACAATTTCTCTTGCAAATATTTGGTGTTCCCGTTATTTGAGCAAGGAATAGCTATTTGTGTTTACCTTTTATTTATATTTATCGTTGTCCAGGGCTTTGACCAAGAGAGTCCGCGGGCGCTCATGCTTTTGTGAATGGTGTTATTACAAAGAAACGATCGTTTTTGCCGCGGAATGCTTCGACGAAATGAAATAAAAGGATACATATTTTACGAATTATGATTTACGAACCGGTCATAATGTATCTTTACGACGTTCGGTTTTTACGAGAGGGGAAACCGTGTTTTGTAACAGCAAAGGGAGCCTCTATTTAGGTTAATTGGCACAAGGGAAGCGATAGAAAAACGGATCAGGACTTCAAATTATGTTATCAATTTTGACGTGCAATTATGTGGCCGCTTTGTTTCCACGCGTATGAATTCTTAACAAAGAGTTCAGCGCTAACAAAGAAGTCAGTTATTGATAATCCGTCTATTCAATGAAGGCGTCTTAAAAAGTTTTTCTGGCGACTCAAGAAAATCAATAATAAATTCACTAAAATAATAGGCTATTAAATTTACATAGGCAGCGTCTTCTTTGAAACTCGATTCTGAAAGAATAATACCTATTGAACATGAAACTGATATTTTAATGAGATACTACTCGAATTAAGCTTAAAGAATCGCTAATTTTTGTATTTGTGTTGCAAAATTGTGGGGTTAATACAATTTGCAAGAAAGTTGAATTTGTTGGCGTGAATTAATTGAGAGCCGAAAAAGAAAAATGCGGTCAGGAACAAGTTGAAGACAGCAATATGTCAGAAGGGACTTAACAGCAAAAGATAAGCAAATTAAGGGGGAATGTTGAAAGAGAAGTATTAAGCTCCTGCCATCAAGTCCATTGTCGTACCAGCTAAGAAAAAAAGTCTGCAGAGTATAGATTAGATTTTAACGTAAAAACATCCCCTTGTGTTCGTTCAGGGAGGCTATTTGGGTCCAAGAAGCACAAACAATCCTCAATAAATCTAAGAGAAATCAATAAGAATGGTCTTTAAACAAGTCGCTTTTTCTAGTAAGAGGGAAAAAGTGTATGGCTGTGTGCTTGAAAGGACCATTTTTCAGCAGAATTACCATAACAATGAATATTATTCACGTGAAAGTTGTTGTCATATTCGTGGAACTTAAACGAAGTAGTTTTCATATTCCAGCGTTCTTAATAAAACAGCACGACGTACAAATTAGATTTATGAAAAAAATACACAAATGGAATTTGTTTCTTGAGCAAGCGACGCCGTCGGGATCGTTTTATCTTTTACTAATTTGACACAGGTGGCTCCGGAGGAACACGCTAACTTTTATATTCTGTTGGAAAGAAAGTAAATGAAAATGAATAAAGCACCAAGGAAACAACTGCAATTATGTCGGAGTTTTCACGAACAAATCAACTGCCGTTTTAATTATGTTAAAAGAAGTTGAAGACGAATTATCCTAAAAAATTTCAGCACTCACTCCACAAAAGTGCAGACAAATTTTATTAAAATATATTGATTTACTATTCCATTTAAACAAATATAAAGCCGGAGGGTTAAAGTGCAACCCTGCAAACTCAGTTATCAAAATTTATTAGTGAATTATTTCGTGAATGCATGTGAAAGCTGGTGCAATTTTGGCCATAATACTGTAATGCATGCACGCATTTATCGCTTGCATACATGGGGAACGGGAGGGAGGAGAGTCCCGAGGGTGACAGTGTCCATGAACATGGATTATGTAAAGGGGTGATATTCGCCTGCGTACTTGCAATAGCCGGTTTGTATGTATACAATGATAGGGAAACTGCACTTTATTGATTGCACGATTGCATCAGATTATGGGGGCTGAAGCTGCATCGGAATATGGCCAATCGATAAACGAGTAAGCGGCCAATAAAAAATGCATTTGGTTTTAGCCCATCAGTTGAATTTATCGCGTCGGTCGGCCGAATAATGAAATCATCAGTTCTACACTCTTACTCATGGACAATGCAACCCCAACTGATAGGGGAGCATTATGCACTTGTGTAACAACAGGCAATTGCGACCAAACACTACCAAACTGCAGTCATCGAAAAATTTATTCCTTGATTGGATTGCTGATTGAAATTATTGTTCTATTCTAAAAGTTGTGGTGAGGATAAATGGTCACATGGAGATTTCCTTGATAAAAATAAAATCCCTTTATAAGTAGCAAAATATTAATAAAAGCGGAGTTTTGCCAGGAAATCAGCGGAAATGAGGTACAAATTAAATTAATTCCTGTTTGCGAGAGCGCATTTTATTTTGAGCGTATTTCATGGAGATTCGCCGGCAACGATATTTCAAACATGTCGCCTACCGTCAGCACTACAAACAACGAAGTTTATCCTGTCCTTATTAAGCACTGTTTGCTTTTACTCAAGATTAAAAATGATTTGCATTATGATTTACTTTGTCCCAGTTCGCCACCCCTGAAAAAACACAAAAGAACCTCACGAAATATAAGAGTCTTATTCGAATTAGAATTAAAATTAATTCATCCTCGCTTCGCCTATCGGAGGAAACAACGCATTTTGCCCCTGTGTGTGTGTTTTTAATTTAGTCTTCCGGTGAACGTATAATCATCCAAATTAAAAGCTATGTCAAAGGAATTTTTATAATACGGGGTTTAACAAAGCCGTTGGCAGTGTGCTAATCTCAGACGTGTGTATTCAAATATTTGCCGGTAAAAAGCTTTTATTTCCCGGCCCCAAAAACGAATAAAAAGATTCTTTATTTAATGCCGGACGAAAACTTATTAACTCGGACGTGTAATTTTGTGGCAGCTGTGATAGCGCAATTGTGGGGGTTGATATTAAACGATGTCCACTATCTCATTACCCTGGGGCACTTGTTCTTTATACGCGGTGGTTAAGTTTATGTCAGTAATATCGCTCGTTATATGAATACTAACAGCGCAGTAAAATAATTATTCTGGAGGATGCTTGAGAAAAGTACGCATTTATTATAGTCGAATATTTTTCGATCAATTTACATTAGTGGTAATTCGGTGGATATGCAAATGGTTTTATGAGTTAAATGTAAGAACATAAAACTGACGACACTGTTCCATGCGATCATCTGAAATGGTCAAAGTTTGTCGGTTATCGGAGTGACCGACCACCCATCGTGCGCATATTCAAAGTTCCAGTTGATGTTATGGCTGGAAAGTGGAAGTTAAAAGATTACCTTTTGCATGAATGGTAGTTGTTGTGTAACGATAACAGTTGTTGGAACCCCTGAGGAGAGGCCGACCAATTTCCGTCTGGTTTCTAACATTGGTGATAGCTGCGAGCGCTTGAATTTGTGCATCTTATAAAATTGATACCGATACTCCAGGGTTCGGATTAGGAATAATAGATGCCTCATTTGGAATGTCAGGAATAGTTAGACAACTATTTAATTTCTTATTAGATCCAATCAAACCATCCCATCCGAGTAATGTAATCATAATCATAATTATTTAAGATTTCTGATTTAATCGAAAATTAATAAATGGTCACTGATTTCTGATTTTCTGTGCTTAGAGATCATGCGAGCTTTGCCACGCACGAGTTGCAGTTTGCTTCCGGACTCCGGGATATTCTAGGTCCTAATCCTCCAAATTTAAAACGAAAGTTTGCGCCATAGAGCGATTCAAATGAGGAAGCAAGGTCAGGTAATTAGATTTGTGTCGTCCGCACGGACTTTGATCCATAATCGAGTGAACGCCGTGTGGACGAGAGTCACTTCCCTTCGCCAATTGAATTTGTCACTTCCGTTCGCCATTTTCCATTTCACCTGACGACTTTCAGTCGAGTCTTAAAAAAGGCCTCGCTTTTCCTAGCTTCCATCTAGCAATTTGCTGCGGATCTGTGCAAAGTGTGTTCAACAGGAAGTGGTGTGGAGAGGCATCTGGCTTCCGCTGGCTTTGCTTTGTCCACTTCCGGCGTAAAGACAACTTTGTTTCAGAAGGGTGGGGTTTAAACAAACCAGCCTCACATTTTTTGAAAATGAGAGTTAATTTATTCTCTTTCATTTAAAAACATATCATCCTGATACCTCTTTAGGAATTTATAAGCGAGCTTTTAAATCTTCGGTTAAAAATCCTTCTGGCTCCGTGCATATTTTATATTTAATCTGCAAACAGAGTCGGTGCTTTGTCGCAATTCGGAAATGCCCTTCTATTTTGATACGGGATGTGACTCATTTAAAAGTTGATCGGGAGGATATTTACACAAAGGGTAACTAACATTTTTTACCTCGGGAATGTTAATTTCGACAACATTTTTCGAGGGATATACGAGACTTTTTTATTGCATCATGTACAATTTAGTCGAGTAAATTTGGCGACCGCGGGTGGAGTCTTTGTTTATAGGGTTGTAAGTATGTATTGCGTCGTTAGGGGGGTTGAATGTGATGGCAACTATTTCGCTTTACAGTTATGGCTGACCACCACTGGACTCGTATGCATTTCCAACCCTCTCACTTTCAAAGCTTTATAGGCGTTTTAATTGTTATAGGACGCTACAGGTTGTCCCAAAGGGCTTAGGGTTTCTTTCAACCTCGGGTTCTTAATTAACGCTCCGCCTGGCAACTGTAATCGATTCGTCGATTTTCCTAATACTTAACTTAATTAACTACCTACATTTAACTAATATCTTAATAAAAACCAAATGGAAATTAAATAGACATGTTAATGTACGACAAATTGAGTTTTTCAGCGTCTGCAGAAAAATACAACACCCATCTATTTTAATTTAATTCTATTGTTTCCCTTGTTTATCAAGCGAATGCGCCTGAAAAATAACGTCTAAATGACTATATTTTTTCTTTCATTAATTCTTATTGAATAGGAAATTATAGATTTAGGTCTCCTCTTAAACAAAAATCTAAATTATTAAAATGAATAAAATAAATGAGGTGGTAGCGATTGCCACGTCGTATCTCCTGCGGTAACTGTATGCTCGTAGGGTGTTTTCCCTCAAGAGAGCTCGTGGTTTCTGCAGTGCAGCTGTTAGCGTTTCAGACTCATTTATTTTAAAGCCTCAATCTACTTTTCCGCATTTAGTAGCAGAGGTGGTTTTCGGACAATGAATGTGAAATAAATATCGAGCGTCCGTGGTTTCCAAGTCCACCTCAGCGTCCCCAAATCAGCATTTAGCAACAACGACTGATTCCGATAAATTCATTGCACTTAATTGAAATCCAACGGTCCTGTTGTCGAGTTGAGTTTACACAAACGACTGATATATCGCCCACGAGTCGGGATTATGTCTGCTTGATGAAAATATGTGGTGTTGTTAGCACGTCGTGGCTAATTTAGAGGATGGCATCAGATATGGAGAGTGCTAATTGGGACGCATTGATGGAACGAGCGAAAACAAGAACAAAACGCGATGTAGATTCGAAAATACGGGCGTGATTCCGGTCGTAAATTAAGAATTGGAATCATGAAATATGTCGTAAGTTGGGTAAAGATGTTTCGAGACAAAGAAGTTTGGGTGGATCGTATTGGCACTCACGTATTCGTACTATAACTCATGCGATATCATCGAGTTTACTACGCTATAATCCAATTCGATGCCACTGACGGATTTTGCAAAAGGTGAACAAAGGCCGAAAGCTTAAACTTCTCCGGCAAAAAATCACCAGTGGTTATAGTAAAAAAATTCTAATTTTAGTTAACACATCGCACATGGTCTAGTCACATGTAGGGAGATATCAGTAGCAAAGTTAATTAAATTTGCTTTCTCATATTACAGTAACATAGAGGCCATAAACAACTAAAAATTGCTTCAGTATCTTTTTTTATTAAATATTTGTAACAACCTATGTTTGCACTAAAAACACTGTGAAATGTAAAGAGTAGTAAGGGTTTCAAATTACTACATTTCTAAGATATTTCAAATCCGGTCCCTGCGCAAAAATTCTTCCGTAATCTTGTGGATCTCTGTAAAGTAGCTAGATGGCAAAAGGTAAGCACAAAGCATTTTAATCAATGCGGTTCCCTTGAAGCAAAAGTTAATTTCGGGAGGAAGAGGCACTGCGAACGGAACATGTGCCCTGCTGTCCCCGATATCGTATTTAGTTCCATTGCAATTATAAAGCCTCCGCCTTGGAAATCCAATCCGAAGGCCGGGGAGTTGCAGTGATGAAGCCCCGCGGTCCCTCGTCTTGTTGGTATTCATCGGACATGTGTAATCAAGCTCGTATAACTCGTGCCTTTTGAGATCTTCCGAGATCATCCCCGTCCAAATTATCCCAGCTACTTAAAATCGAAACGAGGATTTCATTTTTCGGTGCTTAAGCGGATTGCGAGGGGCCCCATTATCAACCCTTTGCGAGAGAAGTCGGGAATTAAAAGATTCGGCGTAGAGACGTGGTTTTGACGTGATTACCCTAGAGAATGCAGTCTTGTTTGGATAATGGGGTAAGAGGTTGTCACCCGATGCCTCGCTTATTAGCATCGGACCCCGATGCTGACCGCGACATTAAGAGATCGTCTTTCCATATTCGGCCCTTTATGAATAATAAACAATGTGGGCGGGGGCGCCTAGATCCAATTAACCTAAACACAATGAACATAATTTAGGTGGAACGCGGCACCGGACGTGATGGGCATTTTGTTAATTTGCGTTTTCAAATTGCTGGGATTAAATAAGCAGGAGGATAAGGTTGGTGTTGGAATAGTAAAAAGATTAAAGCGGAATTTATAAATTGCAATGCGCGTACAATAAATTCACAACGTAATGAACCGTAAAATTTACGATGCGTATTTCGCCATAATAATAGGATTTATAAATAGATACTTTATGAGCCGAAAAATAAACAATTATAAATTGTGAAACGTGTTTCACAGAGTGTTCAAATATTGTCTACTTTAGTTAAATAAATTCTAGATAATACTGTCCTCTGGTTATTTCCATAGTCATAAAGATATTAATTCAAAATCATTGCCTTAGAACAAAATTCAATTTCCATTAGCGCACTATTAAAATTAAGGTTTATGCGTAGTTATACAAACCCAAAAAACATAATAAATTTACATAATTCGATCCAAACATTTAACTAACATTTAAAAAGAAAAGTCGAAAAATGGCGGATGCGCCGGGCTAATCAACAAAACTATCCAAACATTTACAAATAAGTCTTAAGACATATTGCGCTAAATTTAAGCACGTTAGTGCCTACAACGTTAGTTGTATTCAAATATTTTTGTAATAAAACTTCAGAACGATAGAACCAACTTCCTTCAGGCTTTTAACTCGTTCAAATTCTTGGAAGTTAGTGTCAAAACGCGGTGATGTGTGCATTTGTTGTTGTCATAAAGTTATTTTTAATTCCATCTTTCAATGTTTACTACCAAGAATTTGAACGAGTTAAAACCCTGATGAAGTTTATTATACAGACACATTTTTATAACATTATTTACAGATCAACGCATTGCGGATATTGCTATGCAACTAATTATTGCACATGCTGTCAATAATCTCAAACTGTCAATTAAATCTTGCAAGATTATTCATATAAAGAAAAAATTTTTATTTGAAATTCTTAATCGTCGGGTAACAGTAACAGGTAATTAATAATAAAATTACTTTAACAAATATTCCAAATAACTTGATATTGATTCGAATAACTTGACAACAAATAATAATAATTTTTGCGTATCATTGGTAACTTATTATAAATTAGATCAATGCTTTGATGTGTGTTTTTTCCCTGTCCCTGTATAAACAAAGGCAGAGCCTCCGCTGTCGGCAACGGCGCCCATACCATCTGCCGGCAACGGTGTCCAGAGTAGCTGCCGGCAGAGAATTTTCAGAATTTACTGTTAATTTCACACTTTTCTTGACCAGAGCTGTATTTTCTTAGCTTAAAATGTTTTTTTTAAACGGCCAAACCTCTCTAAAATACTTATATCTCAGTAATTAGGTGTTATTCTTATTGCTGGTTTAACTATGTAGTACACACCTACACATTCTTATGATGCAAGTTAAATACTTTTGCTTCTTCTTAGTTCTTATCATTTTTTAAAGCTACCCTGCGTGTACGGACTTATCACTTATCAGTCAAAAAATAATTTTGTTTTTAAAAAATAATGTTTAAGCAGCAAAAATCAAAATATTTACATCGTAATTTGTATCCTAATATTGAACCAAAGTCGTTTCAATTTCTTTACCACGATGCCTACTTTGTTTTACAAACGCCTTTTTGTTTGTTCAGCATCATTTGGAGTGTTAATGTTTTTTTTTCTGAATCTTGTGTTTCCTCCACAATTTTAATTGAATCTTTTATTTAAACGAATAAGTCTAATTACACTTCTAACAGCTTCTAGGCTTTTTGTCATCAAAAAACTTTCGCAAATCTCTCTTTGTAAATAAAATATCGCAAAAAATATTTCAAAATATGATTCTTCAAAGAACTATTGGGCCGTATGAATAAAGTGAAGTAAATGCTTTTACTTGTAATAGTAAAAGATAGAGGTAATTTGAATCTTATGAGAGAAAGAGATAAAACTATAGTAAAAGCTTTTACTACATTTTATTCATACTACCCATTATCTAAAATGATAGTTGAAAATTCCAATTATCGTTTTTGAATTGTAAGGTTATGCAGTTGACAGATTAGAGCCTCCATAGGTAGCACATAGCACTGCTGGGATCAGAATAACTTGTTAGATTCCTTGGAATCTAAAGCAAGATGCGCGGGCAACTGACGCCGGCAGCCATCCCTCTATCTTTTGGGCACCGTTGCCGGCAGCGGAGGCACCGTTGCCGGCAGCGAAAGCACTGCCATAAACGAAACGTTGCAACTCGTCGTTTATTTTAAAACCTCTTAAGGATGTTGGTCCTATCGTCGTGAAATTTTATTACAATCGATTAGTCACGGACGTCACTTAAATGCAATTTTTATAAATGCACAGTCGCTCAAAAAATTCCGGACACCTCCAAAATTTCTGTTGTGATACATGAAAAATTATGAAATTTTTAAAATTGTGTTTTACCAAGAAACAGCATCTTAGCAGTGAGAAAACAAAATGAAACAACAAGAAGTTAACAAAACAATGAGATATTTAAAAAATATTTATATTTAAGAAAATTACTTATTGAAGATCATTAACGGGTGTTGCAACTAGGAGCTCTTATAACATCCATTAAACGATATGGCTTGCTTTGGATGGGTGTGTTAATGTATTCTTGAGAAATTTTAACATTCTTCCTCCTGTGCCACTCTTGAGTTATTCAACGTTCCCAGTAGGGATTGGCCATGTTTTACTCTTTTACCAAGAAAATCTCAAATCTGCTGTATTGGATTCAAGTCCGAAACTATTGGCTGACCACGAAAAACGTCGTATATAAACTTGTTCCAGTATCAGACAACAATGTGATAACGAGCATTATCATCCAAAAAAAGAAAATTCTCGACAATGAATGGTGATAGGAAACCAAATGTGGTTCTATACATTCGAGGATGTAACTATGTGCTGTTATTGTCAAGTTTTCGACAAACACCAAATCGGTATGGGCTTCTAAAGATATACCAGCCCAGATCATTATTGCTTTTTTAAATCCAGCTCCGGGTGATAAGCAGCATTGACTGAATCGCTCGTTTGGTCTTTGCTACACTTTTTCCCGACCGTCTGGTGATGTTGGACTAAATCTAGACTCATCTGTAAAGAGTATGTTCTTAAATTTGTTGTTGTCTCAATTCACATACTGTTGTGCAAATTTAAGCCGTAATCTCTGATGAGCTACCGTTAATTTAGGGTCTTCATATGGTCTTTTAGCAAACAGACCTGCTTCCTTAAGTCTCCCACAGATTATTAGAGGTAAAATTTTTACTTTACGAACGTCAGCTAATCAATGGTAGTTGATGACAATCCACTATCTCACAAAACAAAAAGCCCCAAAAAACGGTCATCTCGAGTAGTTGTTGAGGTCCCACGACCAGATCCGGCCCTTTTTGTGAATCACTATGTTTTACAAAACCGTAAGTGTGTTATACGGTATATCTAACACTTCGACCATCATTGTCTAAAGCAACAATTTTTACAGAAATTTTCTGGTGGCATCCTTTACAAATGAGTCAAATTGTTATCTGATAAGCAGTTTTGAATAACAAAATACAATTTAAACCAAAAACAACGTGATGACTACAGAAAAACGATTTAACGCTGGTATTGCCCCAAAAAGTACAATGTGATCATTAAAATTTCTTCTAAACCCTATTAAGACACTAGTTAATTGATTGAATGAGTAAAATTTACACAAAAAATAAATTCTGTAATTTATATTAAAAAAAAAATTGTGTCCGGAATTTTTTGAGCGGCAGTGTAGTTCGGATCATACAGTTTATACTACGACACACGTAGAAATTTGTATTTGTTTACTTACAAAACTTTGTTTTCTTCAATTTGCAAATTAATTAAGTTGTTAATTAACTACTCAAAGTCTCAAAGTGATTGTAGCTTTGTGGTTAGTTCAGATATTATTTAGTTGCTTGTTAGCAATGTTTGTTAGTTATTTACTCATTTGTTGATCCACTTAATTTTGGTTGTTCTTGGTAAAAAACGTCGCTTGATTTGATGGTGTAAATGGCGGAATGAATCGGAAGCAGCAATCATCTCGCATTTTATTCCATCGGTAAAATTTAATCCGAACGCAAATATTCATAAATTTCGAATTGTTAACGCTAGCAGAGATTAAAACCCAGACGAACCAATGCAGACAAAAATTAATTAAAACACGTAGAAATGAGAACCGTCTGACGAGTCTGTGTACAGAATACAAAATATTTGTTAACCTTAGGTGGCGTTCGCCGTATACATTTCACCAACTTTATGAATCCATTTTTGCTCAAAGGAAGCAATGCAACGACGTGAAGTATTGAATTTTATTTTTACATCGCGGCCAGACTACACCGTGTAGAGAAGTTAATTTAACTTATAATGTAGTGCTCGAAATTTTAAAATATTAAGCGTAAACGTGAGTCGTCGTCTGGAATGAAAACACACGAAAAAATCTCACAATATTATACGAACGTAATTTAAATATTTTAGTAAACCAGCTTTAATTAAATACATGTTCAAATGTGAAAAAACACTTTGGGACCCGGCGCCTTCACCAGAATTGTTGTGTAATGAAATTGTAGACCGATTTAATTAAAACTAGCAGATAGTCACGTAATTTTGGCCGAAGTTACCCGTTTCAGGATCGTTTCAGCGAGCTGATGTCATGTGAACCAAATCGAATTATTCAAAAGTAACTTATGCATTGTTTAGTAATTTAGCCCGACGCCGCAGCTTTGCTAGGCGTTAGGGCTTACCCTGTCCGACCGCAGACTTGGACTTGGGAATGCTGGACTGCCTGTTATATTGGCCAGCCGCAATAAGGAACCTCACACGGACAATCAACTAAACAATGGCTACCAAACTATTTGATACGTTCAACAATAAACCGGATTAACTAGAACCGGATTGTATGCAATCAAATTTCCACTTTTGTACATGCTATTTGTTTTGCTTCACTGTTTACTCTTAATTCACATCGTCCAAAAAATTATCTTTGAAGAGATTCTCTAAACTGTGTAGAAAATTCAGCATTAATCGAATTCTGAAATTAATAACAAAAATGGTGAGTTGAAATAATAAAACTGAAAAAATTAAAAAATAACAGAACCGTTTACGTGATTTAAAAAAAATTGTGTGTATTATCCAGCTTTAATAATGAAACTGAACATTTCTTTTTCAGTTTACAAAGTAGAAGCTAATGTTTTAATTCAATGAATGTCCTGAAAATAATTACCTTGTTGCCCATTATTGTGGTAAAATCTCTTTTTTGTAAAATGTTTGTACAAAACTTTTTGACCGTTAATAATAAAAGCTTTTAGAAAGTGGCTCTCCAATTAATAAATCAGGAATCCACAGTAAAGCAAAAAATCTTGTAGAAAAAAACAAGAAAATACTTCGTAAAATGTTTGCATTACGTAAAGTAGTAAAATTAAAATTATCAAGAACATCTTCAAGGCACTAATTAACATTTTTGATGCTACTTATAGAGTACGACCAAAAATTTCATTTCAACCATTCCTTCCTGCTTTAGGACCTGCCAACAACTTGGCCTAGAATTCTAGTATTTGTCTCAGATAGTTGAGGTGATTACGTAACTCGGAAAAGTTATCAAAATTTTATTATTATTTGAAAAGAACTGAGAAAGTCATATAAAAGGCGAGTTAAAACACTGTTGACAAACATTTTTTTAGAAAAAATAAACTCAGAACACTCGTATATTTCAGTCTCGAAGCGGGGTACAAACAATTATCTTTTATTCCATCACGCGTTTGAGTTCGCCTTTTTTATTTTTTGCTGTTCATTTTATTAGTCTGCGCACAAAGGAATTATTACGTCTCTAATTTGTGATAATATTATGCAAAAGTTTTTGGTTGTGATATTGTTGCCGACATTGTGTTGTTAACAAAAAGTGATGCTGATGGCAAACTGAAAATGAATTTCGTTTTCGGTCTAGAGCCTTAATCTGCATCTAAAAACCATTTCATACAAGAAATATTGAACCGTTCTTAATTAAATGAATATTAGATGCTTTCAAAAATAACTTCAGGAGAAACCATTCTGTTCAGGGTGGCGATAAGAATGCGTTAAGTTATTCAAAGACAGGGAGCTCCCTGACAGATTGGCGTCCCTCTTGCGTCCTGCATACCAAAATTGGGAATCCTAACGAGCCCAACGGACATACCGTTCGCATACGAGATTTCTTAAAACAGGACTCCAGAAGTAGAGTTGATTTCCTGGAAGCATCGATTACACAACGTCTTGAATGCTCTAACAGGAACGAATAAATAGCGTTTTTTTAAAACTTGTTTTACAAACACTTTGTACAGTCTCGGAACGATTCAAAACAGACAAGTATCAAGATTGGCCAATTTAGTGTGACGTCTGTAATCGCAGCAAGATTTACTTTTTACTTGTCGAAGTTGAAAGTAATTTATTTATCGGGAGATAAATTTGAAGCAGTGACAAACTGTAAATGCAATCGGAACGTGATTCGGATGAATTCCACAGGCAATGAATATTAAACAAGTTTGGGACGGGATTATGAAATTAGAATTATGGAGATGTTAAACAAAAATACGTCACATGCCGTCCCGTTTGACAACAAGACAATTTGTCTGAAAATTATCGTCACTCCTGAGACAATTTCCAGGATTGCAATTTGACTGTGGAAATTATCGGTTCGCCCCGAATGAAATTTACAACTTTCAAATATCCTGCGTGTGCAATTCCGATAACGAACGTTCCCCCTCTATCGAATTACAAACGCTCTGTTAAACATTCGATAATTACAAGCGTTGCAGTTCCACAATACGCACAATAAATCCGGACAAGGTGTGCACGTCTGGATTCGTGAATTGATTCCATTCTAACTGAATGAAATTAATTTCACGAGTTGTGCGTCAAGAAACCGAATATGCGATTCGGTATAGCCAAGTTAATTAGTTGACCACAGCAGACGTTCTACAGCTTCGCCTTAAGCTACAACAGTTTACAGTTTTCGAAAACCGATTTGAGGCGAGAAATTCGAGCACGTTAAGCTGCTGAAAGACAATGCTTTCCTTTGTCAATCTTGCGAATCCCGGAGGGAGCGTCCAGGGATTGTGATCTCGTGACTCGACGACCAAGCAGCGGTGACAAACGAGGAAGGTCCTGTATGCAGAGTGGCCACGATGCACATGAATGGCATAGTAAATAGTATCTTTACCGCATTATTGCTGGTTCGGCGAACTTCACGGTGTAATCACGAACGGAGATAAGTTTAAGACGGCTCATACATCAAACTTAATCACAACACACACCGATTTAAGCCACTGGAAGTTGTTTCGCGGTGGCAAAGTTTAACACTTGCAAATTTCGGAATGACAGTCGTTCCTTTGGTGGTGAGAGCAAATTGCTTTGAAGATATCTCGGCGACTTGTTCAAGTTTTGGAGGCTTTGGGGTTGGGTGGTGGAATAAGAGTCGGTTTTAGACAATGGTTATATTTATTACGTTTTAAAAATTTGTAATCCCATTGTATTACATATAAAAAGCCGTCAAAAGCTCGATCATTTTTATGTCATATATTATATTGATATCAAATTTTTCACGCATATAAAAAACATCTCGACTTATGCTCGGACGTTCATCGTGAGCCCTACGAATAAAAAGGTTCGAATTTTATAAATTCAACTAAAACCTCGTTTTGGGTCAAATAAATAATTTTTGTACATTCTAAAGCTTAAGCCACTCGCAGATCTCACAACGTCCTTCCAAGCACCAATTTATTGTTAGCCTAATGTTACAAATAGATAATTTACAATATACTGAAAGATCCTGACAAATTGCATGCTTCTCCAGCGACATAGGTACTCTAGTAGTGTGAATAAATACATACTCATTTTTATTGTGTGTAATTTGCTGAGAGGGGGTCGGGTGTTGGCGTTGACGCAGCGTTCAATTTTTGGCATTGAAATCCCCTCAGGTATGGCACATGTTGCTATCTCTATCCAGAAACGCTCCGCTAACGCAACGCTCGACGCCCGCAAAACGTAACCTTTCCCAAATGCCCGAGGCCGGACCTCGACTAGTCGAAATCCGGCCGTGGCGGTAAAAAAATTACTTAATAAAACCTCTGCTGATATTGCTCATGCTAAACTCTGAAGAATACATCATCAATAATAATAATGATAATAATAAACCGGCACGGATCGGGGCGGCAGCATTTGTACTCATTCAGTAATCACCGGTTGATTTGTAACTGTCTCGAGCCGAAACTCTTCGATAACAAGTGGCTGGTGCCGCGCTCTGCTAAAGTAGTGCCGACCCTATCTAGCACAAGGGGCGGCAATGCAGAGCGCCCGCTTCGCCCTCTGCCACCCCGTCCGGCCCCTACTACAGTACGCTATAAACATACATAAACTACCTTCTCAACGCGCAACACTTCCCAATAGTAATAATATGTGTAATTGAAAACAGCGAGGGAGCATCCTAGCGGCTACTCTATACCGGCCGCCTCGAAAGACGGCCCTCACACAACTACAACACCAAACATGGTTACCATTTGTTAATATGTTGTGTGTACCAAATTTGTACTTTAATAGGAGAAAAGAAACCGCCCCAAAGCGACACTCCGACGATCTGACGCTTTTATTCAACTATAGTATCTGACAAAAAATCGGACAACAAAATTCACTAGCACTAACATTCATTTTTGTATAAAACGTTAAACTTAAAGTACTAATAAACACTTGTTTAAATGGGATATATTGCCTAAGGATTATGAGCGATTATTCAACTAAAATGGTCAATCTTTCGGCCGAATGTTCGAAATTTCACTCCGGAGTTCGTACGGTGAAAAATCAACTACACACAACAACGAAACGGACTGCACATTCTGACCACACCACAAGATAGAGAAGTAGCCCAGCAAACAAGCAATGTACACTGACTGTTGTACAGGTTAGAAACATTAAAACTAATTTCTCATACTCTTATCTACGAAATGTATTGAGGAAAGCGCCAGCGGTTTCATTATTATTCCTGCCAAATTTCACATAATTATTTTCAACTGTCACCTCATTAACGATGTTGGACTAAAAAAAAGAACTGCTCCAGATCAAAAAAATTCAGAGATCATGGTCGATAATATCTATCAAGATATTACAAAATTGCTATTTCTTTATTTTAAAAAATAATTGTAATCTTGTAGGAATAGTTTTCACGCTATTGTCTTCTAGAAACTAAAGCCCTGTCACAAAGCTCCAAACAAAAGTGTAAAGAATGTATCTGTAGGATACTACACGTTCAACAAAAAAAATAAAACTGCATATTCGGTCATTTCAAAATATTATTTTTTATAAGCGAGGTATTTGATCAATTTTTGCTGCTTTATTTTGATCCTGGATATAATGATCTATACACTTTGTGTAGGATACATTAAGTTTGGCTGCTTCTCTACCAGGTGGTGTGACGTGGGCGAAAGAAAGGTGTAATGGTTGCGAAAAAAAAATGCAGGGATGGAGTGGCAGCCTAAATGGGGCGGCCCCAAAACGCAAAAGCAAGGGAGCCCACGCAACCATGAGAGACGGTATAACTATATCTACCTTAACTCGCTACAAGATGCAAAAATTTACGTATAAAAAATTAGTGTTTTTTAAGAATTTTCGTTTTTTATATACAAATTTTTATCACTTCGAATCGATCATTGATCGTGATCACACGGAACCGGTTACAACATTAATGCCAACTCGTCTCGAAAAATAACTTGAAGTATCGGTTCCACTTAAGTCTAGAAAACAGCCGATCGTATAAAAATATATCATCACAAAAATATGAAATTTCTGTGTACAAAATCACAATTATTAGTACGCCAATTAATGAAAGAATGGACCGCGACTAGCGGTTTTGCGCTTTTCAGCCAACGAGTGGTTGAAAAGGGCCGATGAATGATTACCCTCATGGTTGCTGGTTCTTGGATTAAAGACAGCTAGCTAAAGCGAAACACACACGGATACATGTCATTATCTACTTGCAGCCAAGCTACGCTAAAAATACACTATATAGTGGTGCTCTACGGTACGACCCTTACCCTGATTGCGCCTTCGTGTAATAATATTGTGCATGGACAGCCTTATCGGAGTGAAACGCACGGCTCGGCGCGACTGTTATAGATCTGCATAATCTGCTCCGTCCACCATGAAACCGTAAGACCTCCCCAACAGGAGTTTTCCTAGTTTCACGGCAGTCAGAAGAAATTATGCGGACTTTACACGACACGAAAGGGCGCTAAAAACGGTTGGTGGTTTTTGAAGCCGAGCCGCGCGCGGACAGAGAGGACGCCGGACCGCCGCCGACTTATTAAATGTCTCGTCTTGATCAGGAGAAAAAAGGACGAATGGTCGAGCTCTGGCAGCCACCGATTGGTCCTCGCACCAGCTGGGGGTGCCCGCGCCTCTTCAACGACTACACCTACTTATTAATTCGTATTTTATTGTAAAAAACGACTACGAGCTAGACTTACGATTAATCGACATATAATACCAATTTGAAAAACTTAATGGATTTCCGAATTCGAACACGTTATATGTACAGTTTTTGTCCAAAAAACGACAACATTCAAGGATTCTTATTACACGTAGAAAAGTTAGACCGTGAGTTAGGCCTCGATAACAAGAAGCGGTTTAGGGGTGGTTTAGAGTTGGGGGCATGCAGTTACCACTACGCTAAGGGACTACTGCTACGCTCGCAATACGTTACAGAAGCTCGCTCGCACTCGCGCAACATATCTAGTCGGTCGATGTGTAGTACTTTCAAAAAACAACGTAAAAGTCCAGGAGATAGTGCCTTTTTCTGGTACATGCTTTCCCAGTCAGCAAACATGGACAGGCTTGCTCGGTTAGTGGTTCAAAGTTCAAAGTAAAAAATTGTATATTTGTATAAGGGTTGTCCACTGGAAAGTTTTAGCCAGAGTCGGAATTTGTTAACTTGGTGTCTGTGAAAATTAGTATGAAAAAAAGTCACCACCTACTGAACTATAAGCTTTGGCTAAACGGAGATAGGAATTATTTTACCCTCAACAATCGATTATATTGTTATCATTTATATAAAATTTGCAAAAGTAACGAACGGTTTGTACTTGAAGCAATTTCCTAGGTCCGCCATCTTCATCATAATCACCATCAAGTCTAAAGAGGTATTCGCGGATAATCTGAGCGGCTGAGTTCTTTGTACGTCCGTTTCTGGAAGGCTACGGGTGCAGCAGCGGGATGAAGTGGCAGTGTGCTACTCGCAGGGAGACCGACTGTCCCTGAACCCATCACAACAACAACGACGAATAACGGGACACGCACGCGAGACCCATTCCATGGTCCCGCACCTTTCACACCTATCACTAATTATTGGGACACAGCAATTATATCAGTTTTATTACTATAGTATTATGTATTACAGTTATTAAGTAATAAAGCGATCGTTACGATCCGTGTAAACGTAACCAACACAGATGCCTCTACAATAACTTTAACCTAAACTTCAAATAAAAAATAATAAAAAAAACAAAACTCAAATCAATTAGACAAAAAAAAACTCAAACGGGATTGCTTTCAAACTTCACTCACTGTCAGTTCAACAAGACCTGCTTTAGCGTCAACTGAATTCGAGCTAGAAATTAAGATAACTATGATCACAATGTCATTCCTTTGATAAAAAGACTTAAGTTGAATATAAATTCACTAAAACCTAACAAACATATAATTAATAATAAACTAATAACATAACGGTTTTACACGCGAATATGTCTGAGGGCCGTTTCCAGGTGGAAAGCGTCCCCCAAAAATAAATGCGACATAAAATGCAACAACATAACAAAGAAATCTAAGTCCGTCTACCGCGCTCTGGTGAGTTGCAGACGGCAGAACTCGTCGAGACGCAAGCCGGCCAGTTCGCGCCACAACAGCCCCAGATCCAAGTCCATGAGGTCTGGGGGCGGCGACGGCGGCGTCGGCGGCGCCTTCGCGAGCGAGGCGGGGGCCGCGGGCTATGGCCACAGTTGCAGCGACCGCAGCGGTTGGCGGGTGTAACAATACGCCAAAGGTTTGACGAAGTGCGTGTCGAACGTGTGGCAATGTGGACACGGCACTATGTGGCTATAGTCACTGAAGAAGTTGAGGCGCTGAGCAGGGTGCAGAACTGGCTTGTAGCACGCGTTGCACTGCAACAAAACCAAACCTCACCTCAAAATCAAATTCTTTGCTAATACCAAAGATGTGTTCTGAGAGAAAACTACTACCTACATTACCCAACAATACATGTAGGTATTTAAGAGTCAAGACAACGGCAATGGCCTATCCTCTACAAGTTTTGTAAATTGTAGTCTTGTTCCTGCTGAGCACGGCAACATTTCAGGTTCGACATAAATTGAGAATCTTAAAAAATTCAGTCAGAAAGTTAGACTAGAAGTTTGGACTTCGATAAATATGTCTAATATTATTGATATTGATCCTTATTTTCCTCTGTGATTTGTTTATAAAAGTCATAATAACAAAGTCACACTACTGATAACGCAATTTTTATTCAATTATTGCAAGTTATTTTGATTTAAAGAGTATTCAATTTCCCAGAATTAAGTATGTTAAAATAAATAGTTCTTGATAACACAAATAATAATTTGTAGTGCACTTAATTGTTTAGGAAATGGTTTTGATTGGGTAGTAATAAAGCGACAGTAGTAATCAATTCGGTTTTGATCAGTATAAAATAATAAATGATCAGTATTTAATTAATTTTTGCACAGTGAAAACTAGAAGTGATAATGGGCCGTAGCAATAAAATTGAGCAAATGCTTTTTTCATTGGGAATTTAATTCAAAATTGTTGATGCTAATCACTACAAGCACCACCTTTCAAAAGTAACACATCAAAGTCGAAATGATGGTGGATGTTGTATAACTAAGGGTAATACGAAAAACTTACAAACAACCTTGCGAACCTTTAGGAAAAGATTTCACAACTTTATATTGGTTTGAACTGGAAAATGTTTGTATGAGAACATCGAAACGCGAGAAAGCGCCCTAATAGAAATTCATTGAATAATTATTTGCTGCTTTGTTTTGTATAATATTGTAAAGTATTATGAATGAAGATTTTGACGAAGGTGATGAGGAAAATGGTGACAAAAATAATATGAAGAATAGCATGAATTTTGATAATGATAATAATAATCTTTTTCGAAAGGAGCAGATAGATAATACGATATGAAAACTTTACTACATTGATATATTTTGAGAGCATATTACTCCGGAGTAAAAGCAAGAACTTATTCATATTAATCAAATGATTTTACTTTATACTCATGCTTTAGGTACATCAACACAATTTCAAATGAGATTAACCTTTTTTGTTGTAGCGAATTAATTCTTAAACGATTTTTACTTTCTTTATAACTTTTATTATTCTTTGAACGTTGTGTTTTCTCCTATCTTAAGAATGCTATGCTACTTTATTTTTTCTCTTGTTGTTATTATTTGCTAACGAGTTAACGAACGCTATGTACAAAATCTTAAGTTTTCAGTTTTTCGAATTTCCTTTTTTGTACATTTGTATTTTGGCAATAAAGATTCATTTCAGTTCATAGTAGAATTTTGCCAACAGCGCATTTGAATTTTTTGTAGTGAAATAAAGCACAAATTGAGAGTTTCTGTATAAGAACATAATTCTGTTAAACTAAATCCCAGCGACAAATTTTGAGCCAAGAAAGCCCACCAGAAACTGTAAATTTGTGCTCCATTTCCCACAAAAAATGCAAATGCGTTGTTGCAAAATTCTACTACGAACTGAAATGGGATATAAAGCAAATTTAAGCCGTGTTGAGTCTAATTCGAAGAAATTAATTAAATGTTGTATTCAACTCGTTTTCGTGTAAATCGGTTTATTTATTTCACCTCGTTGCTGATAAACCACCCGGTTTCACTCGTGACATAAAGCGTCGATTTACACTCAAACTAGTTAAATAAATAACTATTTTTATCTCTTGGAACTCGACGTGTTTTTTTTTAACTCAAAATCTAATAGAAACTTTATTTTCTTTTGGAGTTAGACAAAGATTTTCCAAAAACATTTAAAAAGTAGGAGGTGCAATAAAAAAAATTAAATTAAGGGTAGCTTACGGGAAGAAAATTAAACCTAAAATGTAACTAATATTAAATAGTTTTGAATTTTCCCTCGCAATACTAATCGACTTGTTTAATTAAAAAATAAGTACATTTACTTAAAATAAAAAGTTATTTACAATGTCCAGTTTTAAAATAAAAGCCCTGTATGTACTCGTATTTACTGAGCATTTACTATTTTTATTGAACAAAAATACTTGACGTTTAAATAAAATACTGTGCAATAATTTGTACCGTTTTTAATTTCTTGATATGGAATTGTGGAACTGAAACATGTATAAAAGCTTGTGTATTTACCTTGATGCGCTCGGTGCAGCACGGCATGGCAGCGAAGATATCGTAGGAGTACATAGTACCCAAAACGAGAGAGGATCCGTCCCATCTCTGGTTGCAGAACCTGCAGATAATCGCGCGTCCATTTACGCCTTCAAGGCACGCCATGCAGACTGCTGTCAAGAACTGGGTGCGTCCCTCTACTTTCACCTACAGAAGACAAAAAGAAAAAATCGAATTACATAATAGCCGTGCTTTGACCTCTGGAACTTACCTCGATACAGCCTTTGGCATGCTGGCGCGGACTTAGGAAAAATGTGCCATCGACTAGAGGATACCTATCGAAAACTGGCATCGTCTCTTCGCAGAGGACACAGTGCACTTTGGAGCGACCCTGAGATGCAAGAGTTGACAAGATGAAGCAACGAGTGTCATCATTTCCGTGGTTGCCCTCGTCTTCCGTCTGGAAAAGAAAACACGATGTTTTCAGTTCACGTGGGGAGATAAGGGCTTTGATCATTTTCCGATTGGGGACGCAGAGGGATAATATCCGGACGAGGTTTAATAAGGTGGTGAGACCGGACGCAATAACCACACTCGACAAACAGCGCAATCCTGGGGCTCTACGCAAACTGGAAGCGAGGGTGGGCTTGCTTGTACAAGATTTTAATAAGACTAACAACTAAACACGGTATAGATACATTTAAAAGAATGAGGTGTTTTTATGTCTAATTTAATTCGAGTTTCCAAATAGTTTGTGTGATAGATAATAGAGCGAAGCGGCGTTTAACCTTAATGTAACTTTAATAATTCGAGTCATATTTCAGTTTTATCCAAGCGCGAAGTAAAGTGGATCCTTGCGAAGCGCCTCTTAAGACAATCTCCAGCAGTCATCTTGCATAAACCTAATACCAGCAGCAACGGACACGTTAATCTGACAATACAAAAAATTGGAAACAAAAAATCGCACAGCTCGAGCATCAACTTTGATACTTTAATCATTTCGGAATATGCAAGCTCCAGGATTTTCGGATGAGCTTATGTCATGGAAAAAATCGGCGGTTAACTTGTCAACGAGTGAGTGACAAGACTTTTCAAAACCATTAAATATTTCTACATGAGGAAGTTTCGTTTCACTCGCACGTTGTTATTTAGTCAATTTCGCTTTTCTATTATGGTCATCTTGGCTCCTGCTGTGCAAATGTAATGAAGTTGGTCGTCGAGTTTTCGAGTTTATAACGAGCTCTACGGTCCCATAAACCGCACTTTTGCAACTTTCTGCCGGACAGTCAAAAACAGGGAGCGGTTTGTCTTCTTGCACGACGACATCCTGAATTGTTATTCGAACGAAATTTATGGTTTAGTGGCTTTCGCCGAATGAACTTCCACAATGCCAAAAATTTAATACTTCAGCTGACAAAATCATCGAGAAATTATACAGGGTTGTCTCGTATATCCACAATGTAGAAAAAATACGGGAACGACTTAATCATAATACGAAAACCACAAAAATATACATACAATCAGCCGATGATTTCATAACAATATAAACCCGCAAATTGAGTTTGAATCATAAAAAAATTATTGGCTAAACTAAATTTTACCGGAGGGCTCGCTCGTATCGCGTGCCTCAATTTATATATTAGACATTTTGCCACAGGTAATATGTTGAAAATCGATCAAAAAAAGTTGATTACGATTAGACCCCACAATTATGTTATGTAATATGTTAAAAGTTCGATGTGATATTATACTGAGTCATTGGAGATCGCTGATCAGGACCACTAATTATTTTTTTAGACTGATTTAAAAAAAGTGGTTTAGTACTATAAGTTTTTAGGGATAGGTACTGAATGCGAATGTGAAAAGCGTTTTCAGTTTTAATTTTTATTAAGATATTTTGAAAAATTGCATTTGAAATTCTGCAAGTCGTCTTTTGGGCTGTTTGTAATTGAATTTATTGGCACTTCTCTCAAGTTTTCCAAAAATCTGAAAGGTATTTTTGTGTCAAATACAAAATCGTGGAGGTGTGTGGCAAGGAGACTTAAATAGCTCGAAGTATAAAGCATAAATATTTCATCCAACGCGAACTTCGTCCACATTTCCGCATGGTTATAAATGAAGTTCTTAAGTCAGGCGTCCTTTACCAAGCCGTAAGTAAGTCAGTTGTTGTAAAAATTGTGCATTCTTTCGTGCTTTAATCTAGTTAATCGATGGCAAGCAAGTCTTACGGTGCTTAATTGAAACTGTCCACGAAGATATATTATAGTACACGGGTCACAATTAAAAAAATCAGGTATGTTGAATCAAATATATGTACTAGGTGTAATAAATCTAGTCACGGAAGTCACTGTCCTGGCACAAATCAAACGAATCGAGTCGATGCAGTCGCGATCCAGAAACAGTGGTCGCAATTATAGTTGCAAGTTTAATTTACAGCTCACTACGAATATGGCAAGTGAAATCTGTGCAGTTTGTTCCAGATAGACATCTGTTATTTAGCGATCAATCGTCTCTAAAAGGACGTACGTCAGTATGGGATTCCGGGGCGCTCCTTATTCACCTCATCATCAAGTCAAAAGAGAGGCGTGTTCCCGTCAAAAGCCAGACTTTCCTCTTGCAACACGACTGTTAACAATTACGCTTCAATTCGATGGATTTTATCAGGAATTTTTCCTTGTTATCCTGGCCGCACCATATTTCACTGCCACCATATCGGCGAGATTTGAAACCCACGTTGTTCCAGTGGCAGCTCCTAAATCACCGTCGCCTTCCTCACCGAATTACATGGACCGTTGCGAAAATTAATAGTCGATGTATTGCGCAAAGTTGCATGCTCGTTTTTCGTTATTATTACCTCTGGAATACCGGTTTCGCAGAGATCACCGGAATGTCGTCCGACACGTGATATTTTATCGGAAAAATGCCCGAAAACGGATGTTCGTCTATGCAGGAAACTGATAATTGCAACTGGGCTTTTCGAAGGCATGATCTTGCCAACTTTTTATCTAGCGAAAACTGTAATATGTCCCAATTTTTCGAGCGATTAGGTAGCCGCAAGTTCGTTAACCGGTGGTTTATGCCAGAGAATGAGGGATGCATTGTTCTTCTGACGACGTTATATGGACGTCGCATTGACGTCGAGGTGATTAATTATATACATTGAGCACATGCAACGCTGTGACCTGCCATGACCTGCAATAGGACAACGACTGTACCGGGATGCTAATAACGAATACAAGGACATCTAATTTTAAATGCATTGGACGCCTACTTCTATGCACCAACCAATATGCATGGGCCACGCTTTTAAATGTTAAGCGACGTTGTCATAAAACGACCTTCCGCCGTCTGACAAATTTTACGCGATTTGTTATTATGAAACATTCATTGGCGTCATTCTCGATGCAAAATCATATGCGTCTACATGTTTTTCCACCGACATGATGCCACAACACAAGCCAAAATTTAATATTAACAACAGGATTAATCGCTTATTGAAACTGTGGAGGCGAAAATTTATGACCAAATCTTTTAATCCGCATTAATTATTTATGCAAACACTTTTAGTGGCTCTTAAGCTCGTTGAAAGAACATGTAAATATAAACTTTTCAAACTAATACTGCCTGCCCGAAAACCCATTTTCGCAAGTGCAGATTGCGTAATCATTGAGTCAATCAAGTAATTGAAATCTAAATAATTACGCACAAAACTAATAGCAGCAAGATTCAAATTTCTTTGCCACAAAGGTGTCACCTACTGACTGCGCCAATGAAGTTTTTAGAAAATAGTATAAGTCAGTGGCGTAGTATAAGTAGCCGCCCCGGGCTACTTATATTTGGCCGCCCCTGTTTATGATATTTCTTCAAAAAAATTAATTATTGGTAAATTAAGGAAAAATAGTACCTCCCCTCTAGGGTCACCTCAAATGAAGTAGTAACTAAACTGCATGAAGTGCTCGAAATATGTTAGGACTATTCCGAATATTAGTGTTTTAATATACATTACTTTACAACAGTTAAAAAAGTTCCAAGTACACTAGTTTGCAAAAAAAAATTTCTTTTACCAAGAGATATTTTATAGTGATTTTGTTTTCTTCTTACTTACTGATAACTAAAATATATGTCACATTTGTCTATTACGTCTAGTTTTTTAAATATAGTCACTAAAAGTTTTGAAAATTTGTTTCTGGTGTCTAGTTTGGCATTCGTTTTTTCTGTGATAAACTAGTTGTTAAACATTGTATTTGTTTTAAAATGTTGTCAAGTGAATGTAGATTAAGCCCAAACAACTTTTGTTCTGTTACTGGTAAAATTATCCTTATAAAACCTGGGGAACTTAAGCGATCAAATGGTAAACGTTTTCATCAAGATTTAGAGTCTTATGAAAAGAGGTATACAAAGGTTTTTGGGATAGAAATATTACCGATTACTGCTGATTACAATAAGAGAAACTGACACTAAACAGTGCAAAAAGGAAACAATCTGTGTCATTTTTAATTTATCAAAAGTTTTGAATCAATTTTCTTGTGGTATCTTTGGCATTCGTTATTGACGTGATTAACAAATTGTTAAACATTGTATTTGCTTTAAAATATCGTCAAGTGAATGTAAATTGAGTCCAAACAACTTTTTCTATGTTTGTGTTTAAATTATCCTAACAAAACCGGGGAAGCTTAAGCGATGAACATGGTGAATGTTTCCATCAAAATTTAAAGTTTTATGAAGATAGTTATTAAGGTTTTTGGGATAAAATTATGTTGGTCCATTACTACTTGTCTACATTAAGATAAACTGACCCTGATAGTACAAAAGAAAAAGCAGTCTGTAACATTTTTGATGTTGCAAAAATTGTCAAATACTGATACTTTATAATAAATATTTAAAAAACTTGACGTCCTAATTTTTTTAGACCTCAGTATCAGACTTAGGTTAATTTAATTATTTTACCGATACACATTGGTTTCATCTATTGGTAAAAAACGTTGTAAACTAGTGTGTTAGCATCAAACAAATTCTATCAATTTTGGAGCATTGTAATTTCATAAAAACAAATCAGTAAATATGTATCTACTTTTAACTTTTTAACTTTTTAACCCAGTTCTAGCACAAGTTCTCTACAAATGCAAGATTTTGGTTGTGAAAATTAAAAAAAAACTTAAAAAAGTTCTTTATAATGACATCAAACATGCACTGGATTTTAAATGAGTCCTTTATTTTCTAAGATAACTATTAAAAAATCACCCTGTATTTATTTATTTGGTTTTTCAAAAAAACCTTTTTAATTACTAAGTTGTATCTGACTTTTTTCAAAGCCATTTTTCTGTATTGTGTAATATCCGTAATTGTGTACTACTCAGGCTTTTCTGCCATTATTCATCGTGAATTTTCTATAACATAAATTGAAACTACTAAAATCTTCTTAAAATTCATTAATCAACAATTAAGATTAATTTTGTAAAATTTGTCCATTTTCTCCAAGTGGGTTTTAGTTGTTAAATTTTTATTGTTAACTTCGGCTTGACTAGCTTCCCTAGTTAACTTTATAACTTAACTTTTATAATTTCGTTACGTAACTGGCCATTTAAAATCATGTGCTCTCTATTCGATTTTGAATGCATTGTAAGTTTTTTAAATTGCAAAATTTTATCTTGAATTGTTATTCACTGATGATGGGTGACTCCCGAAACTATAGTGTGTAATTGACATTTAATAAAATTGATAATCTGTGGGTAGACTTTGACTTTCCCAAAAAATTTAAACAATCAATAACTTACGAAGTAAAAAATACGACGAAAACTCTAAACAGATAGATATTTTTTTTAATTAATGTAAAGATATTTTTGCAGCCCTTAAAATTCTGCCGCCCTGGGCTGTAGCCCATTTAACCCATATGTAAATATGCTACTGGTATAAGTAAAAGTTCAGAGGCTTATTCATAATTCTCAAAAATTCTTTTACTGATGAGTACACCTACCACTTGTGATTAATTCACAATAATAAATTTGTTTTTTCTACTTTTGTTTTGAGGTCATTACGATACGCCATTTGGGTTTCGTAATATCCAACGGAGTGCTATAATAATTACACTAAAAACCAGGGTAATTTAGTTAGAAAATGATGGCAATCTAGTTTTTTGAAAATTATCTGAGAGAACTGTCAGTGTCAATCGGCACCTGTTTCAAGTGATAATTTAATCAAATGAATCAAATTCGGACCTTTAGAGGCTTTTCTACCATCCCTGATACCTTCGAACACCTTTCGACTAGTGTACAAACATGACTTCAATAGCGAGTGCAAGTAAGTAATTTGAGATTCCATTCTCCTTAGGCCAATTTTCAAATTCCGCGTATTTGCCACAAAAGCCCGTATTCGTTGAGGGGTGGATACATTGCAAAACGTTTTGGACACTTTCAGAATACATTTTACGAATAAACTAATGACGATCCACATTATTAATTTAATTTCATGACCCACACAAATGCTGTCAACTGCCACAAAATACCCTAAATTTCGAAATTGAATTTTTTTGTCTAAAAAGGTGCAAAGCGGAAAAAATAGTGTATGATATCTCGTTTATAAGGCATTTTGTCGCACTTACTCCATTATTCCGTGCGAGCGACAAAATGCGTCTTATAAAACTCGTATCATAATATACTATTATTTTTACCAATTGTTTTTGACTACGGGCACATTTTGTGTTTGAAAAATGTCATAATTTTATTTGTGTGGAAATTTTTCAGGATCGACGTGAAGTGTGTACTTTTTCGTCCCCCTTCCGAAATGGCAACATTTAGATGTTGGCGTTTTGTTTTGTGGCCCTCTTTAGACGGAGGCGTCGCAGGCGTGGATTCTTGGTGCGTCGTTCCCGTGCGATCTTTTTTAAGCGGCTTAGTTTAATCCAGTCGTTCACAAGTCACCACCTCGCAAAATTAAGCCGAAATCAGATCTTTCCGTTTTAGATTTTCGGATTTTCTCTTCTTGTTATCAGCGACACGGAAAATTATTTTTGTTATAATGTATTTTATTTCACGGAAGCTTTGACGATGTAGTTTTTCAACGCGGAAATAATTTCACGGCGATGTTCTGAAAGCTCCGTGTGAAAACACCCCAACGCAGATTAGCAAACCGCCACCATCGAAAAACTTTCAGATTGAAATTAATTATTAAGTAAAAAAAGTTAAAGAGGGATTTGCAAATTCGACGAATTTGCTTGATAAAATCGACGTCCAATTAATATCCCAAAAGTTTCGTAATGAATGGCAGAGTGCTCTTTGGAAAAAGTTGCTTAATTGGTCGATTGATTGTTTTTGCGTCGCTCATCAATTCAATTTTGTTATTGATTTCAAGTCGCACTGTTTCCCGATTCAATTTGATGGGAAATGACAAATCGTGGCGGGTGGAAGAAAGACTCGCTATTGTCAATCACTCTTCCGTTCACTGGTTTCCTGTTGTTCAACACTTTTTCTTTCATTGGTCCTGTCTGGACGACACGACTGTTGTATGTTTCCTTGATGGAAGTGGTTCATGTCAACAAAACTTCGCTTTTAATGCCCCTAACCCGGACTTTTTCCATCGACTCGACTCCAACCCTTATGAGACAATTACAAATATTTCACTCCCTCGCGATTACAACGCCCGTAAATGGAGTTATACGTGTTTAGTTTTTGCCGTGTTGTATCTTACTCGCAGAGAAATAATAAATTGTAGATACGCTGTAAATTTTCGTGCTTCTTGACTATTCAGGTTTGTGTGTGTGTAAGCGGTATTATTCGTTTGAAGAGTTAATTATGACGCTTGGAAAGTTATAAATTGAAAAGCAAATGAAAATGTAAATACAGATCTTAATGGACTTCCTTGGTTTGTTTAGTTACATAAGATTCGTTATTAATTGGTAGCACTAATCATCTTTTCTTTTTAACGAGCATCTGAACAGATCATCGTGAAACTTCATGATCATCTTTCGCAATCCTCTCGAGCTTTATTATCGGATTTTATTTCGTACTCCCTGCGAAGCTCCGTTTCTTCTCATGTCTATAAAGGCGTTCTTTCTGAAATGCATTTTTCATGGTCGTCGCGATGTTTTATTTCCGTTACACCTGGCCCTTACAGCTAGAGCACTTCTCGTCGCCGACGACAATTTACGCCCATCCGTGTTGCTTTTACGACATTGAAACACCCAGCATGGGAATTAATCGGGTAAAAAGTGGCTTTGGTGTGAGAAAGTTTACACTGTCGAATCGAAAGAACGCTTATATCGCCATGCTTTACGACATAAGCCTTAAAACGACCGAATTTCAATATATCCTTTCTATGCGGCAGTTTCAAAAAGTAATTCTCGACCAAACTACCGGTGAAATGTTAAACATTCGCATAAAACTGAGAGTCTAAGTTTTATGCGGCCACTCCACTTTATTTTGTTTGTTTCCTCCATTGTTGTGTCGGTAATTTTAAATTTAGATCCGCCAACTTTTACTAGCCACGCTCGAATGACCAATCGGAACCCACAAGAACCATCAATTAATTAAAATTTATTGGATTCTGGGTCGCCAAAAATATTTTATCTCGAAAAAGGCAAAAAACTGTAATTATAGTTAGCTCAAATTGGAGTTATTTGCTTTGAGAGAGGACGTTGAGCCATGGCAGAGTTAATGGATTTCGTGGTGTACCTCATGCAGGAAGGGTTGAGTGCAACAGTCGGCTCTGGTGTCAGAATGAGGAGCTTGTTCTGTGTTGCTGTCTGTTTCGAGTGACAGCACAGGTAATTGGCAATCCACGATCCTAAATCGATTAGGTCGTCTGACGCTGCAATCGACTCACGTCACTCAATTAAGTCGGCGAGTCTACAAGTCAACTCCCGCCAAAACATCCCCAAATACTCGTGAAATAAACCGGCATAAAAAGCACTCATGTGGTCCGAGTTGCTTTCACAAATCTCGAGCTTTCTATTTAGTTTTCATAGTCTTTTGGGAAAACACGGACAAAACAGCGCAATTTATGTTTAAACTAGAGCGACATAAATCTCCGATTGTATTCTAGTAAGACCGTCTGATCCTCGAAAGTTACGACGTCTCAATATGATCCCCCTTTCGTGAGTTACAAAAGTAGAGGAAATCCGTGTTCCAGGCTGTGACCAAACGTTGAATTTCCCTACATTTCATATCTTTCAATTAATCCGGGCGCTGACGTTCGCTCCACTCTTCCAACCTAGACGTAGGAATTTCCGATTGTCAGTATTTCTATATCCGGAGTCAATTCCTGTCTTATCAGCAGGCCTGGATAACGCCCGATATTTCTCGAGGTGGTATTTACTCAACATCAGACGAAAATTATGAAGTAGATTTCGAGACTTTTCAATAAGAAAAGTTCCACGTTTTGTAATATCCGACCTAAGATGAGTTCTATAAATGTCTCGAGAGCACGCCAAGCTTTCGCTTTGCATCTTTTATTTATGTCCTATCGTTGTTGTTCTTCTCTTTGATCTATGCTGAAACTGTTACCATACGTAACTCATTCTTAAATCTCCAAAGTTATTTTTTAATGAAAAGTCAATTTCAGACTTGCACGCGACTAACGTACCAAACTCGAAAAAATTAATGAATTACAACTCCACGCTTCTGGTCGTAAAGTCTGCCGTAAAATACAGCGATCTTAGGCGACTTAATGAGACCCGAACGAAAATTATAATTCGAATGCATCTCGAGTTTAATATACCAGGAGTTATATCTCTGCTTTGGAAATCGTCCAAAATTTCTCCTGTTAACAGTATAATTGCTGGAGCTTCAATGACCTTCGCGTGCACAGAATACTACTGAGAATTAAGATGATTGCCAGAGAGAGCAGTTAAACTTTTAATTAAAAGTTGAATTTAGATAACTATCGTCTAGTCGATTGCAATGTAAGTATAAACACGCCATTTGATCCCGCGCTGATACACTTTTAGCCAACATATGCAACATGTAGACTTTTTCAGGTGTGTGCTTGGCGAATGTTTGATCTTGATTTTGTTAAAGCAGTCTTAAAACTATTTTTGATTAATAGCGACCTTTTAGAAACAACTTTCATTAAGGTAGCATTTTTCTTTCTTTGATCCGGTAACTACCGGTGAAAATTGTCCAAAGCAGCAGACATAACCATTTTGAACATGTCATACTCATACAGCACACAACGCTTTCAAATAAAAACCCTCATCTACTCCCCGCCCCAAGCAATGAGCTTTAATAAGAGGATTGAAAATCTTGTTTATATCGAAATCGTCGACGAGGTATTAATATTTCGATTGTGCCGATCATAACGGAATCCACAAGCCTCGTTCATTGTTCCGTCCCGGAGTTATAAGCAAACAAACGTCATTTTTTACCTCCGAATTAATAAAAAGCCGGCACAAGTTTAATATCGCAAAATGAAATAACGCTTGCGTGGACACGCGATTAAAGCTCGTGTCGAGTTATACTAAATCTTAGTCCTCGAAAGGGTAACACAAACATGTCCTCAGGGTGATTCCATAAGCTCGATTGATGGGCCTAAGCAGACCCGGTTTAGGTTCCAGTTCAAACACCAGTTTAAAGAGCTGTGATATACGAGGTCTTTGCTGCGGATTTTCGGATTTTCAAGAAGGACATTGGTGATCTCAAAGATAAAAACGCGACATTTATCACGCTGTTGCGCAATACGGAAAGTCGATCATTAATAACGAACATCCTTGATATTTGATAAAGGTAGATGCAAGCAAATGTCTTTAATGGAAGCGTTTATTTGGGGTCAAACCCTAAGATTAATTATGTAGACGCCGTACTGAGTTTCTTGCCGCTCGATCATTTTGAAATTTTGAAGCGGTCTCGAATGATTGATGACATTTCTTTCCACGACAAGTTGCAACACTGAAAAGTTTTTGTTATTATTTGGACCACTGATGGTGCAATGGGAAAATTTGGGTCGCATTGAACGACACGTGTCCCAATCTCCTGCAAGACTGCAATATCCGACAGAAATAGATGCCTACCTGCACAAAATTGTTCGGAAAATATACGTGACCCTAATATTAAAATTAAAGCAAAAAGTTATCAGAGAATTCCAAACCAAAACCCTCATCTTATATCTTACAGAAAATGTAAAAATAAAGAACTTATATTCAACCGTGTGCTAATTTAGAAAAATAGTGTTTAAATAAACACAATTACGTAGAGTTCCTAAATTTTTCAAAAATTAGAAAGCGTTTCTTTTTTTTGACAATGGTTGAATAATCCAAAAACCCTCATCAATTGTTTACAAGATCTTTTACTTTTAATGCTGTCAAATTATATAATTCTGTTCCTTTTGCACTTAAATCAAAATCAGTAAGCAATTTCAAGAAACTTATTAAGGTACATTTATTACTATCAGTATAATGATTAATTTTCTTTCTTGCTTCTCTTTATGTGTTTCTTTGTTTAATTGAATAATATCTTCAATTCTTCATTGTATTTTCATTTTCATTGTATTTTACTTTTAACAGAATGTTTGTTTATTTTGGATATTAAGTTTATTTCAATTGCTTCTGCTATGGTTAAGTGGAGTAGCAGCAGCTAGACTTCGCCATATCAGAATGCCAATATTATTTGTAATTGTAATTAATTAATTAATTAATTCATAAAAGCATTTACTATTATTATTATTATTAATTGGGTAACTAGTAAAAAGAATCTTTAAAACGTCCGTCCTAAAAAAAATTGAAAAGGGCCTTAACTCTTAGACATTTTTTTACTAATTCTTTAGTTAGTAAAAAAACACAATATTCAAAACCTTGGTGAAAATCAGTTTAGTGTTGAAAGCTGTGTTTTTGTCATTACGCAAAGTTCATGCAGTGATGTGTCCAAAACCAACACAAACCAGGAAATTCAAAATAGCCCATTTCATGTGTTTAAAAGACAAAAACACCACATTCTTGGTAAATGACCCCTTGCTGCAAGCCACTAATGTTTGAAGTTATAATTATCTCGTAACTCCACTTTGCTAATTTAAATAATAGCACTTCCTGAAAAATGTCCAACGCGGGACATGGTGGGCGTGTGTTAATTCATTTTCAGGCGAAAGCAGGAATGCTGAATAATGAATATTACATCTCGAGATCAAGATCGCAATCTACTCTATTTCCTTTAATTAAAAATGCTTAGACAGCTGCCTTTATAGCGTCGATTCCAATTTAATGGCCAATGAAAGCTGATTACGTGATTTCTGGAATTAATTCGGTCTGTTTGAATTTACAATTTTTGGCAACACCCAAAACATAAAAGTCCGGTATTTCATCACAGCTGCAGTGTTGCATCGGCACATAAACGCGGTCGTCGAACCTCGTTCCATTGCCAACATCACACCGTTTTTAGTAACTGCACAGCGTCTTATACAGACAATCATGTGATCCTTCAGGATGCGTTTTCTCCATTCTTGACCCATTTTTTAGGCGACATCTGTGTCGCTGCCACAGATGTGCTGCTCCTGCACCAGGCAAATATTTGACCGAATCTTTTCGGTCGAGTCGATAGACTCGATTAGGGTTGATTAGTTACAACGCGTTATCACTAGACAACAAGCCGGACCTGAGGTAATCTCAATTGTGTTTGGTCACTGAGCGGTCCCAGGATTTGAATTCCAAACCGAGAAAAGGGTCTCCTGCTGCACAGATATCAAGCTTGGTTGCACACAACAGCTCGCTCTCTCAAATATTTGCATGTTTGTTGCGGGCGTAAGGCGAACGCTCGTTCCTCTTTAAATTTATCGAACGGACCTGAGCGGCGAAAGGGACACCTAACACAAATAATTTACACCTGAATTTTTTCCAACGTCACACGACGTGCAAAAAATAAACATTTATCCCAATAAAAGTGTCAAATAGATGAAATTGAAACTTTTACCACTGGATGTAATCCTGCAGTGTTTAGCGATGAGGACTGCAGGATTTCGGTGGTCCCAGTTTTTTGTGGGGATTCAGATAATCCCGTTTTTATTAAGAGTTGTTTGTGGGATGTATCAGTAGGAACATTTGCATAATAAGAGATTTCAGGTCAAATAACACCGATACACTTCCTTATCAAAATCATAATATTATGAAATTGTTACCAAAAGAGCGAAAGGATGTCAAAAAACAACGTTTGTGTATCTAGGTGAGAAAAATTATTTGTATTGCGATCAAATAAATAAGCGACAAACAAACTGACCCACAAATATTTATGTATTTATCCAACACCTTCATGTAAATGATTTACTGCAAACATATTAAAAAAGAAGAATCAAAAAGCAATATTTATTCAGTTTTATCACTATGGGGCAAACACACAAATCACACAAAGCCAATAACGCATTCGTTAGATATAAATGTTATAATAGTACTTCATGTGCACTCACCAAAGAACATGTATTTTTTAAATAAAATTAAAATGTATTAAAAATAATTTATAGAAATACATACTTCTAAATTCTATATTCTACATCTTCTAATGTTAGTCGTCTGGTCTATCAAATTTTTACAATATGTATAGTAATTTTAAAACATGGTTCGTCAGTTTTAAAGTTATTCTATGTTTTCCATTAAATATAATAAAAACATAGTGTAAATCCCAAAAGCTAAACATAAATATAGAGACGGATAGCTGTCGACAGACATTAAAACGAGAATGGCAAAAGAAAAAGAACCACATGTGTTAATCAAATATTACTCGAGCTTTGTTTAAGAGTTCGTCGAACTGAAAAAATGTTACCAGACGGATAAAAAAGTGTAATTTTCATGATATTCAATACTGAATTATCCGTATTAGTTGTATGTAGTGGGAGGAATGGTTGGAGGCAACTTTGTCTTTGATATAATCAAGTCTGCACACAGCAACGCATGGAACAAATTGAGTTAATTTATTTGATACATACATAATTAAACTTGTAAATTACAAAACAAAGTTAGTCTTCCTAAATGTACATCGCTCAAGTTTCTTGGCGTTTTAACGGAGGTGTACTCAAGCAAAAGGAAAAAAGCTCGTAGACGTTTTGACGGCGAATTTCGTTTCGCTTTCTGTGGTCTGTGGGTCGGTCACAGTCTTTCCGGAAGTTCCCCATGTTAAACTCGGTGTTTCATTACGAAACAATGTGTTTACAATAAAAGCCTACAAAATGCGCCTAATTCACTTGAATCCGGGAACGTCGACCCAATTGTCGAGAGAAGTAATTGCGGAACCGACGACGAATTGCGACTCGGAAGAAAATTGAAAAGCCGGGTTTACATTTCGCTTCGATTCTCTCGAGCACAAATACTAGAAAACAAATATTCGCGAACCTATCACAATGCATAATCTTCTTTGAAAATCGGTAGACAAACAATGAGCAAAAAGCCTCGTCCACGGGTCGTTGACGCGCTATGGCCCCAAAAAAACACAATCCGAAAGCTTCTAATCGTCTAAGTGTCTTCTTATTTGCCGCTTTGTGAATAATGAACCATTTCCTCCGGACCGTCGCTTGAGCTTTGACTAACTAAATCAGGACGAATTTGTCACGGCTTCGCTAAAAGCCAAGTTTGGGCAGCGAAGCGCCGCATCAATCATTTGGCAATGGCTAGATGGGTGTCTGAAGATTCCCTTTTTTATTTATTTTTTTAAATTTATTTGTATCGATCATAGAACCTATAATAGAAAAATTCTAAGGAGTTCTGAGTGATGGAAGCTAAAGTACACTAATTCCTTTTTCGTATCGTTTTCAATTTAGATTCTGGAAACAGTGATGCAACTTCCACGTTAATCCTGACCCTGATATTTGTCAGATTTTATTGGCGGTTAATCTTTTTATGGACGGCGTTTGTCGTCTGGGGCAAATAAGCAGACACCAGTCAGTTAATTTTTCACGAGTTCAGTCAGTAACGAAAATAAAACAGTCACACGACGTCAGCCGCAAGCCTGAAAAATTTATTGTTCTATTCATACAACGTGTCCTAATCGATATGTCCAGACTATATAGCCCGGTGCAATTTGTCCGCTTATTCGAAAATTAACTATGGCCCCGAAATTATTTAATAACGCGTCCATTAACACGAAGAATTTCAGCGGCAGCTGTGACAAGTGGCTACAATTCGTCATTTTGAAATTAAAAACCAACCACTAATTCATCGGGGGTTGGATTCAACTGAGAAAAGGCTGCCAGCGACATCTGAATGACGAGATGTACGAGGTTATCAACGTCAACGGTGCACATTTAATAACGCAATATGTCGCAGACAACGCAGCGATGAAAAGAAGATGTTAGCGCTCAACACGGGCCATTAGTTCGACGTTTTGTCTGAATTTTCGACGAAGCCCTTCTTCAAATGAAGTGTAAACATGAAAGATGGGAAGGTGGTGCTGATGTGTAATCGCCAAATTGCGAATTTACAATGAATGCTGGGACAGCGACTTTGCAAACGCTCAAAAAATACCACGGGTATAAATTATAGTCACCGCATGATGGCGGGCGTGCCTTTCTCGTAAAACAAGCAATGAATCTTCATCTGTTCTCAGCTTCTTTGCCGTCTTTCATTTTACTCAAAGAAGAGTGCTTCCGCACAATATACTCGCACGAAATAGATTAAAAATTACATCGCGATTTATTGAAATTTGAACAATTCTGTCTAGAAGCAAGTGACTAAAATGTCTTCTGAATGACTGATGGCTAGAGACCGGATCTTAGGAAACTTCCCTAACCCGTAATTGCATAAATTCGTTTCGTTAAAAAATGTAAATATTTAACACCCTTTTTATTTTTCCTAAATTCCTAAATTGACTTGTATCCTAATGTATTTTAAGCTTCCTAAAGTTGTATTTAACCTTCCTAATTAAAAATAAGTTATTTTTTTCAATTTTTTGATTAGTTCTCTTTAGCTTAAAAACAATACGTCTGATTTTTCAATTTAATAGTTTTTTAGTTTTACATCTAAATTTTTATTTTATTTTTAGGCTTCCAGTCTTTCTATCTCATAGTTTCTTTTAGTGTTTCAATCACACAGTTTTTAAGTTTAAGTATTTCAGCTTAGTTCTCCCATATTTCATATTAATTTCCTAAATTTTTAAGTTTTTTGTTGCTTCACTTTCTTATAATTTCAGTTTTCCAATTTCTTAATGTTCTTACTTTACAGTTCTATAGTGTTTTACATTATGACTCTTTCAGTCACTTAGATCTACAGAACTTTAATCTTACTGGTTTTTAGTTTTTTGTACTATTTCAGTTTTTAAGTTTTTTGGCTTTTCAGTCTCTTAGGCCTAACTGCACCGGCTCGGCTTATGGGTAACGCTTAACAAAGTTATGGTTACAGATATAAAGTCCATTCGGAATTAAAATCAATTGTCAAATTGTTTCAACGTTGGCAACTCCATTTAAAATTAGTCGTCCAGGCTTCGTTCCTATGGCAATGTCGCAGGGTTCCAACATAATTTCAAAATTTTTGACATTGACAATTGATTTAAAAAACGAATAAGGTATAAGTGGAGTTTAAATAGTCGAGCTGCACCGTGACATTCTTTCTGTTATTTAATTTAATCCGCCAAATGTCTGTCAATTATTAGTTGCTAATAGTTTACAAATACGTGAAAATTTTTTTATTTCTGCTATCAAGAGTGAAATAATTCAACGAAATTAAAATTTGTGAGTACTGGCTTTTAACTTTTTAACTTTGAGTTAATTTTATTAAAAAAATGTTTTGCTGCAGGAATGACTGAAGCCAGAAAATGAACTAGATGTATAAACTTTCTTGTTTAGATATTATAATGCACCAACAGAAGTCTATATTTACGGTGTATACAAAGGTGCAAACGTATTTATTTCAGAACAAAAAGAAACCAACCCATTAATAAAATAATAAAAAATAAAATAAAATAATAAAAATAAAAACAGTAAAGTACTTTCGATTTCTACATCACAACATTTTCAATAGGTAAAGTTGAAAATTGGATAAATTACGAGCAGTACGAGTAAAGCCAATAAATTTGAAACAATCCGCTACAAAATTATCTGGAAAAATAGTGTCATAGAAGACGCCCAAAAGTCCACATCAGTTTCAAAGTTCCAATATTACAAAAACTATTCTATATTTAGAATTCGAGAAGAAGAAAAAAAGAATTCGAGCTAATGTTGGAAGAATTCAAATTGATGCAAAAGTCTTTGGAATTTGATAGACAGTTGAAAGAGTTAAGTTGAGTTGAGCTGAAAAATCAGTTCAGTGCTGCTATGAACGTTGATTTAGTTAATTGATAAACCTTGCTTTTATGTCCAATAATGTTATTTAATAAAAAAATACAAACGATTAAAGTTCCATAATTTAACATGATAATTATTATTTCGAAGATCAATAACTTCATGGTTATGAAAATTGTCCACTCTTTGTCTTTATCTCTTTCACCTTCATCTCTATTTTTGGCAATATTGCATAAAATTCCTACCAAATCTTTAAGCGACAGCAAGAACAAGAAATCTTTTTACTATACCGAAGGTGTATTCAATTTTATTTCGTTAAATATGTTTTTTGAAGCAATCGAACAAATTTTTTCATTATACGAATCAAGAATAACGCAATTTCTCATCGATTCATTTTCAAATTGTGCATTTAAATTTCTTTTTTGATGTTAAGAGCTATTTAAGCGGTATCCAGGGTACGGTTTAGTTTAAACCAAGCTTTAGACAATTTTAAGCTGCATTTATTTACGGTGCAGTTCAATTGACATATTAAAGCAGAAATTACATTTTAAGCCACACCAGTGCCATCAGTTAGGCCTTAGTGTACTGGTTTTTTATTCAGAATGTAATGTTTCAAAGTATTAGTGTTTCTTTTGTCTAGTTCTATAGTTTTTGCAGTTTCTCAGTTTTTTAGTAGCTTAGTTTTTTAATCCTTAGAATTTGAATCTCGATATTTTTTAATATTTTTGTGTTTCAGGTTTTTAATTTTTTAAGTTACTTTGCTAGTTTTTAAACTTTTAATTTTTCTTCTTTGCAGTTGGAAATACATACTCTAGTTGTTATATTAAATTATTTTTTAAGGGTGCATTGTTTTTAATTCTGAGCTTCACGAGCCTTTGCACAGCATTATTTTAGTCAAGCCACTTTGAAAAATGACTCAATTTCTCACTCTGAAATTTTAGTTAATAGCATAACAAAATTTGGTAACTCGTGAATAAAGTGTAAATTTTTGTAAAAAGTACTCCAAAAAATGTAAACAAAATAGTTAATGACAAACTAAAAAAAATCTGGATATAAAAATCTCCTGAAAATAAAATTATTAATTGAATGAAAAAATATTGGTTATGTAGAGATGCCTGAATAATAAATTAATTTTTTGACATCTAAATAAAGTTTTTAACTTCCTAAAAATCCGGTCTCTACTGACCGATCCATGATCCATGTCAGTGGCAAGGGGACAGGAGTCAGACAATAGACAATGCGTCAACACATCATCGTTTTTATTAAATCTGGCGCACCTTTCGTGCAACAAAGGCAACAGATCGCGAAGTAGGACGCAGACGATCGAAAGCAGACGCGATGCATAATTGATGCAGAACTGACTGCATTATGTTTGTATTGTAAACAGTACATTACCGGATCAATTCTAAACCGGATTTTTTTGAAAGCGATAAGTGGTTTCGCCATGTCGCCGCCCATCCGAAAGAAAATTAATTAATAATTGATGAGTCGATGGTGGCGCAAACGACTTACGTGCCTGATCAATTTTTCAGTTGGTTGGCGGACAACTTTCGGTCTTACCTGAAACAAAAAGAATTAAGTGAACTGGAGAAGTTAATGTTGCCGTACACAGGTGGGTTATTATACTGCCGGCTCATAAAGTTATTTGAGTTACTTTATATAACCAGTCGAGCCTTAAAAGATTGTGGAAGTTGCTCGTTTGAAGTGGCAAATTAAAAGATGTAGTCATTATTATGAAATATTTTATTAAACGGTTCGGTGGAAGAAAGAGCTGAGAAGCTAAGTGGAACTGACGCAGAATCTTTCAAGTACCTGAAACTTTCGTAAATTTCTAATGTGGCGGAACTTCTTAGTTCAAAAACAAAAGGAACATTTTGTGTACGCATTAACATGTAAAAGGGAAATGCACTAGTTGCGCTAGTTTTTTCAAGTAACCACTTGTGGCAAATGTAGAGACAAAGCAGCTAAATCCTGAACAGCCAACTTGTGGAAAAAGCTGGATAAAGCCAACAGTAAAAGTGAGTAGCTTGCGTTTGTAATCATGTGGATTTAGCATTTGAAACAAAAAAGTTCGAAAAGGTGTATAAAGCAGCGAACAGTCCCTTCAAAAAGAACCAAACGAAGCTTTTGTTTCACTAAATGATAAGGCATGATTTTCCATGATAAGCTCGGATGGTGAACAATGGAAGAAGCAATTGGCTCGTCTGCTACACCATCAGTTCATTTTGAAGTTATCAGATTATAAAATAGACGTGTTATTTGATGACGGCGAGACGAGCTTATTAGGAATCATATTACATTACATTTACCTGAGAGTGCTTCCATATTCGAGAAGCTCGCTTTAGCGAAGGTTTTTACAGTAAAATGCTAAATTAATATTTGATCAAACAGACAGAGAAATACGTCGGATGTGAAATTCAGCATGAATTGTTTCTTTAACACGACTATGGAGTGTTATTACGAAAGTCAGGCGGCTGAATTAGTAATCGCTTCATGCCTTACTACTGATTATCCTGCCAATCACCGTGCATAATCGGAGGATGTAATCTATTAATAAACTTGTTACAGACTATGCATGTTAAAATATCTTGTAACGAAGAACCATCGTTACTTTAGCTATTATACTCTCGATACACTTCTTTATCTTAAACAATGCCCGAGAATTTAATACCAGACAGTTCCACAAAACAAAATAACTTAAAAAATCATCATACAATACGCGAGTTAACAAAGTGTGTAGCAATTAATCGGCACTCAACTGTTCCTCATATGCTAAACAAAGCTTGTTTAGACACATCACAATTTCATTGTAACCAAAATAACTGCAAGCAATCCATACACATGAACAAGTATTTAAAACTGTAGTAATTGAAATGTTCCTAAAATTGTGAATCGGCGCAGATCGCACGATTTTGGTCTTAGTTTATATTTACTTGTTTTTGCAAAATAGTGTTTATCAAAGTTATATAGTATTTATGGTATAGTATTTCTGACAGGAATAAAACATAACAAATGTATTTATACCAGAAAGTCCCGTCCTCAACAAAACTGCGTTTGGTTTGCAGAAAACTTGTCGCGCAATTTGTAAAGCTGCATGTAATGAAAGACAATTATTTAAATGATAATTTAGAAATTTGATCGAATTTTGTAGCTGTAGATTAATTCCTGCAACTTGGCCTGACAATGTAACGTTAAAGTCCCTGCTTTCATGCGATATCTCGTCGCTGTTTACTCATCAGAGCATAAATTTTCCGATTTTCCATTATACTTACATTGTGTTCAGCACTTCAACATTTACCTTGCCAATAACGTCTCAATGAAACGGCTGAAGCACAATCTGCGCTTCAATTTATAGTTGGAAACAATTTCATTGTTATCTCCCGTCTATTCGAAACAAGAGTTTAATTTTGTCAAAAAAGCTGCAAGTGTCGTTTCAACGACCTGAAAATTTAGCTCTGCATCGAATCCGACTGTTAAATAAAAAAATAAATAAATAAATAAATAAATAAATAAACGCGAATGGTCTCTAAATTATGCGTGAAGAGGAGTAGTTTATATTTCGGCGTCGGAACGCTATCTTGACACGGTCTGGCGGATACAATGTGACGCAAGCGGCGTCAGCGTCGCCGCAAACCTGACCCGTCTTATCTCAGGTATTGTTGTTCTAAGCACCGGTTATGATCGTGCGGCAGCAAACTCGCTGTTTTGCCAGGGGCAGAGATGCGAATTTATATATTTAACCGGTGCAACAAACTGAATTAAAATAGGTTCACTCCACGCTTTGAATAGTTTTTCACTAGAGGAGTTTTTGAATTTATGTTGAAAAAAAGCAGAAGAATGGAAACGTTATGGAAAAAGAATGTCATGATATCTACATCGTTGCAAAATGTCAGATTAAACAATCACGTCTTGCTGTTACGTGTTTTTCTGTGGTGTAGTTATTTAGACGGGAAGAATGTTTGTAATTTTTTGTTTTTGCAGGAAAGTATTTCCTGTGTTTGTCATTACTGCAGGAATCATAAAGCACACTGAGCACGTGCTTGGCATCATCAAGCCAACTCGTCATATTGCTAACCCTGCAATTATCAAAGTTTGAGGTGACGGACAATTTTGTTAAGAAACAACTTTTATTATCCACATTTATAACTTTATAGGTAATAATTTTTATATAAAATTTCCTATTGCAATACAGATCCGGTTATGGTGAACCCACTTATAACGAACTTCCGGATAAATTTTCCTTTTATAAAAAAACTCTTGGCCTAACTTTGAAGGATATATGGGGTTGATAATGACAAAGCATCAGTAGGAGTGTTGAATTACTGACTGAAAACATCTTAACCAGTCAAAACGTGTGTTTTTAAAGATAAGTACAGTGTGAATTTAATACTCGTAGTTGCGCTGTTGCGCAAATATTTAAAGGGTGATAGTAGAGCTCAAAAGAAGTCAAAATAAATCTACTTGCCTTATCCAAATGTTTTTACTTACTTTTCGAGATATAGAGGATGCAACATCCACTTTAGCGTCTAAATATTCGTCAAAAAAATGCAAGATCAACTAGGTTTGCGTCTTTTGAGTACTTTATTCCAAAGTTTACATGACTAATACACAGGTCTGCAACGAAATGCAAATTAGATTTAAACGTGCTGAATCTATACCTGCTTTCAGTTTTTTGTATCACGCTGGGTATCACGTATAGATTTTTTTAAATAATTTTTCTAATTTCTTGAAATTCAATATTTTTTGTATTTTGTTATTGCGTTTATACCATAACACTTTAAATCCATTCGAATCGTATCTGTATACGTACATAGAAAAACGATTTCAATTGATGGGAACATAAAAAGCTGAGAACTACCAGGAAATCATTCGAAAACTTTTTTTCTTCAAAGGCCTGTATTAAACATGCCATTTTAAAAATTCTTCTCTTGGACTCTCATTTAGATTTCTTTACCGAAAATCTTAGCGTAGTATCGTTAACCCTCAAGTGGTATGGTTGGGTCAAATCTGACTCAAGGAGTTTTCTTTCTAATATTACTAGTAGTTCCCGACGAAGTCAGAATGCGTCGTTTTAGGAATTCTCACAACTTTTTAGGTAACTTTCGATTTCGCATATGTCGCTGTAATTAGGTGTAGAGTTTTTTGGTTATAGTAGTACTAGGGTCATCAGGGTCATATATACCCACCATACCGTGCGCGTTACAGTTTTTTTTACTGTGAATGTATTTCAAAATGAATGAAAATTCGACTACTCACTCAACTTGATTTTGAAAAATTAACATGCTGAACAAACCAAATAAGTACTAAAAGATAACAAGTCGAATAAAACTAAAAAACACAACCTTAAAAGTTTTTGGAAATAAAGAGACGTCAAGAACACAAAATGTCACTCTAACCACAAAAACGAAAATTTTTCTGTGCCATAGTGACAATAAGCAATCTTTTCAATGTTCAACTATCAATAAGGGCGTATGTAAGTTACACAGTACCTGTAATGTAACTTGTTTACAATGCAGAGACTGATGTTACGGTAAAAAAAGACACTCTAGACTATTTTAGAAAAAAAAAATTTTCAATTGATTTTTTTTAGTAAGACTTCCAGTATGCAAATATTAAGTAAAATTCAATTTTATATTGTTGTAAATTATTTATTTTCAATTTGGATGTATTACAACGCATAAAAAAAAGTTGTTTTTTTAATTTTATTTCCATTTGTTTATTGTTATTGAAATAAAGTATACTTTCATGTAACTATGTTACAATTCTTCTAAATTAAGAGATAAAAACTAACATGTTAAAATACGGGAAAGTAACCATATCAGTTGAGGGTTAAACATCATTATTAAGAAAGGTTTCATCAAGATATACTATACTACTACACATCAATGAGAGATCAATAGATCATACAGCAGGAAATAGTCAGAAGATCATCAGAAACTATGATATTGGAAAATATCAGAAAATATGAAAAAAAAAACTACGAAGAAAAATGATATTAATCTGCAATAAGTTATATCTTTTCCTAATGATTTTAGTGTTTCGGAAAGTATTTATAACATTTGTTTTAAATTATTGTCGCAATCTTTAAATTTAAGTAAACAGATTTAAGTAAAATCAACGATTTTTATAAAAATCTATTACAAAAAAAGTTTATTTGATACATAATTTTTGTTAATATATTTCGATTCAGAAGCATTAAATTTATAATAATCACGCACAATCGTAAGGAGAAAAAAAGGGAGTGATTTTTCGCAAACAAGTGTTATCGGTGACATTTGAGGAAATGAAATTCGGTGGTATTTTCGCCAAAAAAAATCAAGGCAAAATTTTTATGAGGACTTGTTTTTCTGTGGCTGTTTAAGTCAATGTAATACATTTTGAAGATGCTGGTAAAGTACAAAGTTGAGCGCCAAATTTAAATTTAATCACCGAGCAAAAATCTACAGAGTATCTGAAACTATGAATATTCGGATAAACCAAGTTGAGTTATTTTGATTTCCTTTGAGCTCTACTATCATCTCTTAAAATATTTGCACAACTATTTGACACAGTGCAATATTGTTTAGCAAAAGATGTTTTTAACAATACTTATTTATTTCGTCTTATTTCATATGTAAAGTAAAGATAACTGTCAAAAACACTTTTCTTAATTTACCCCTTATAGTGAACCTCGGATATAACGAACTCATTTTGATACATTTTATGAGTTCGTTATGTTATAACCGGACACCACTTACTTATTACAATGTACAAGTATGTAACAGCTTTAAAAACTCCCCCAAGGAACATAAATTAATAAGCTCCTTGCAGAGCTTGGTTAAAAAATCGATTTGAAAAAATTTCCAATTGTTGAATTGAGTGTTTGTTCCCAAAGGCACATCGCCGCAATTCCGCCTTGTATTTAGTTTACGAGTTTGGTTGTAATTTAAACTAAGCACGTTAAAATCCAAAGTTTCATTGGAAGGTGCGCCGCGAAGGCAGACATCCACAATTCCGTGAAAGCCGCCGCCGCCGCCGTCGCCGCCACCACCCGCAGTATTGTTGGTTTGTTGACGCGCACATTTCCGGCGGCAGACAACGCGCAAATTGAAAAGAACTCTCACGTTACATCAAAATAGTCGCATTTTTGAGCGTGAGTATATCTTGTTACTTGGTAACGCCGTTCTGATGTGCAAGAACTGTCTAGAAAGCTTGTTGCACGCCCAGTATTGTATTGTTGTCTATAAAAGCTAGGGCAGGACGGTAAAATTCTAGCTGCTGCCGCCGACATTAAATCAAATCAAATCGAACACCGACGGCCGCCTCCGTTCACCGTGTGAAAGCTGTTAATTGGAAACTGCCAAGGTACTAAATATGTGGAGGATAACTCGTGAACATAGGTCGCCGGATATCGCGCCGGGGGCGGCGCAACTTCTCAAACTAATTACTCATTGATTGATGCCTACTACCCACGTTGCAAAATGCGGGAAAAACAACAAACAACGAGAAATTATTTAAAGCCTCCATACCATGCAGAACTCAAGCCAAGTGGAAACTGGAAGTTGAAGTCCGTTTTAATAATGATAATGATGTTGAAATTACTGACTGGTTTATCTTCCTTATTTTCTGGACAATTCGGACATTTTTTATATATTCTTTTATCTTACAGGTGCAGTTTTTTAGGTACATTATATCACTGTTTTCGGTGAGAGAAATCAAATTTCTCTCACAAGAGAGATAAAGCTGTTTTTCTACTCACAAGTGAGTAAATCTGACAGCTTTATCTCTCTTGTGAGAGAAATTTGATTTCTCTCACCGAAAACAATGGTATAATGTACAATGGTGTAAGATAAAATAAGATAAGATAAGATAAAATGTCTTATATCACACGTGATCAAAATGCCATTATAAAGCTCGTGAGCAGTGTCCCACTCGAGCGCAAGCGCACTCGTGGGTCAAAATTCTCACTCGCATATAATGATGCATTTCTATCACTTATAATATAATATACTATTAAATAATTAAATTCATTTATTCTTCGACACTGTCAAAATTTACAGATTTTCTCCTGTGTAAGGAAGTTTTGACAACTGTCACTACGAAACGTCTGATCATTTTTAGCAGATTTAAAGCAATTTTAAGTCTTGTTGAGTCTAATTCGAAGAATAAAATGTTGTATCCAACTCGTTTTCGTGTAAATCGGTTTATTTATTTCACCTCGTGGATGTTAAACGTCTCGTTAACACTCGACGTTTAAAAATCCACTCGTGAAATAAGAACCCGATTTACACTCAAACTCGTTGAATAAATAACTATTTCAGATTTAGCTTCCTTGGAATTTTTATACAATAACCATATCCAAATACACCAGAAATCTTTGAATGATAGCGTTTTACTCTTCGTTACATAATTTCCAAGTTAAAAATCAATCTAACTGAAACAGCATTATCTTCCAGTTCAGATCATTTTGATGCAAAAAGTGTAGATCAACGTTTTGACACTTCTCTACCAAGAGGTCGCCTCCTGATGATCATCACTGAGGCAATTAGCTGCAAAATCTTATCTGTTGTTATGTGATGGAGTGAGGTATCAAAACTAGAGACAAGTAATGGCACTAGAGTTCATTCAACTGGCCAGCCTGATGACTGATAAGTAACAATTAAACGTTTATAGGTACGAGTAAAAAGTGGAAAGCACCTTTTGAATCTTTAATAACTCAACGGAACAACAATAGAAAAACTTGAATATTTCCACATATCTTCACCATCAACAATCACCACATCAAATCGATGTGACTCATTCTAATTAACTAGCCATGAAATAAATTTTTATCTATCAGTAAATTATAATTTAACACAAACGAGCTGGAAAATTTCAAAGAATTAACTGAATGTTTTGTAGACGGTACGATCCGTAATTAATGGTGTAGCTACTTTTTGTAAGAACCGGTAATACGTGTTACCAGTTATTTGAATTAATCACCTCAGGAGTATTAAATTTATGAATGAAATGACATTTGGTTATTTTTATCTACTACTTCTTACTAACTTAAACATTCTTAGTATTTCCGACATTTTTTCAAGACCCGACATTTGTTATGCAACTGTGTTTAAAAATCAACTGCAACTACCTTTCACTTTGCGTAGAAGTGGGCAATAATGACGTCACTATTCTTATTATTAAATCATCTAACATAAAAAGTAGCTAGTATGTAACTTGCAAGGTGCTTGCAAAATAAAGAATTCCTTTATTTTGTTCCGTTGTGGGTCGCAATATAAAATCTTTGCAAAATATTTAAATAAAACTTAGCGTCAATAAACGAACAGTAGGAGCGCAATAGAATAAAGTGCCGTTAATAGAAATGATAATAAGCATAAACGACCATGGAGATCGTTATAAACAATTTACACATTTCCTTTTTACAAATTTCATTCAAATACGTGCCGAGGAACATGTTTCCGTTTCTTAGATTTCAATTTCTATAATAGTATAAGAAATTTCGGTTACATGGCATTGTGTGTAAGCGCAGATGCTCCCGGTTACGTTGCGGTTCTAATAGAGATATTAAAACCTTAATTACAATTTAATAGCCTCCAGATCTCTACGGTATTGCTCCGGGGAATAGAATTTAGGAGGCATATTTCATTACATTATACGCTCGAATAAATAGCAACTTTTCAGATAAGAGTTGCAGTTTTTATTTGCGCCAACAAGAACAAGCAAAGAAAACGCGAGTTTACTGCTGTGAAAAGTTTATTTTATAGAGAGACGGCGTCTCCTAACTATGCAAGTTTTAATAAAAGATGTTTTTAAGAGAACATTTATGTAGATTTATTTAATTATGTCTTGGTGGGTAAATGTTTATTACCCCCAACGTTAATTATATGCATTTTAGAAGACTTCATAATTAAAAACGACGTGTAAATCTTGTTAATGGACAAAACTGCACTACACTGAAATTATGTGGTAGCCGTCTATAGGCAAGTATTACCGCAACACCTGCCGCGTGGGGATAATCTCTCATCACTTACCCAGCTCTTTAAATTCTCTGTTCCCTAATTAACAAAATGTGTTACTAGTGATGTTGAGGTGTAAGGTTTCATTTCGCCACTGACGGCATCCATCACTAAGACTGTCAGACACAAAATGAGCATAAGCAACGAAGCAAAGGCTTACATGGAACAACACAATCCTTCAAGAGTCGGTTGTAAAGTCGTAGCAAAACCCATTGTTTAAGAGTCGTGCTGATGGGTTGTTTGTGTACTGTGAGGGAAACCACCGGCTGTAGAACATATCTCACTACAATGTAGACAAATGCATTGTAATGCCGGCTCCGGTAAGTCTCTCTTGAACTGCTTGTGCGTCCCTTTCTCACAGGATATTCGATCTGATCTACGAGTTGAAACTCTAGTTTGAACGTTCCTCAGCACTCATAAAGTTATTTATTTAATTAAAGGACAATAAAATTGAATAAAAAATAACTGATTTCATTTTAATTCCAATTAAAAAAGTTTCTCAGTCAAATGCAGTAATGAGGTGGTGTATGAGTTGTGCAAATCCCAATGGGGTAAACAGTTATTCGTTAATTCGAGTGAAACTCCTAGGATATGCAAATCTCGACATGTAATTACCTAAGGGAGGATAACGTAGCCCGTTACGCTTAGAATCATGCCGAAACATAACGTCAAAATGTTCCCGAGTTAATTAGAGAGGACAGGGTGAATCCTGTTCGTTTTTTCGCCTTTAACAGGTGTGGCGTAGCAAAACGAACAAATTGCGGAACTTAATCCTGAGGAAGGCGAGGCGCACCGGATCGGGAACATACTTAGGCAAATTATAAAACTTGTAAGCTCCATGGCAAACAGATCAGAGGAGGGATAAGCGTGAGACGTAAGTCTTATTTATACCTCTGATTCTGCCAAGTGGGCGACTAAACCCAACAATCAGCCAAAGTAAAACTAAAAAGGCCAAAAACGAGCCGACCTGACTTTATCTAATGGAGTTCTGAATTCTAAACACGAATATATTTGAGGCACGCAGATAAATAAATTCAAATCCAATCTTGCTCGCTCGGATGCCTTTTGGAGGTGCTTTAAATTGTAAAATGCTAAGATGTTAAGCGTAATCTGCTTCCAGATTGAAAGGGTGAAAAGGGGAAGTGGCCTGACTCAGGGCGGAATCAACGAGTTGCGATTATTTCGCGATTTAATTGAAAGCGAACAACTCGAGTGAAATTCGGGAAGAAAAAAGTCGAAGGGAAAAACGATTATGATCGAAACTATAAAACGAAAGCGGCGCACAATATAAACTTGTTCTATTTCGATCATAGACTGTTTTAGATGGTAAGTAATTTAATAAACAATTTCGTTTTATGCCCCATTCTACAGCTGGATCTGGAATACGACGGTATCCCATGTACTTTATTGAGTTTTAGCAGCCGGAGCTTTTGCATACAATAACCATCTCATACGTGGATGCAATTTTAAAAGCTCCCCTTTTTGCAGATCGCTTGATAACAATAATAATAATTTTCGTGTCCGATCATTTTGCACTTAATTAAAGCAATATTTAGTAACAATATTTTCCATAAACTTCGCACCCGGCCAATATCAATCTCCGTCACGTCCAGAGCCATCAGCCAACAAAACTGTCCGTCAGTTCCGACATCAGGACAATAATGAATAGATATTGCAACATCACGCGACACGTTTCTGGTCGTTCATTAAAATTCAGCTCCCTTAAGCCTACTCGATGGCAACCCTTCCCTCCGGGAAGTCGTTTGCTGTTTTACTGCCTCCGTTTAATACGAACGAGGTGATTTTTCCTCAACGACAAGAAAACGTTAATTTGCGAAAAACCGTTTACTGTTGTTATTATGCTTCCGTTTAACTCGATTACACCGCGACATTAAAGGGTTACTAAGCCCGACAATAGGAGTACGACATGATACTACATCGTCTGGTAGCATTAAGACGATCATATTTACGGAGCGACAAATGAGTCATAAAATCCCAAAGTTAATAAGGTAGCAATGTCGTGAAACCGGAAGATTGACGCAACTGCAAAAAGGTACCTAATTAAAAGTCGTAAGAACTGAATCTCGGTCATTTGCATGGCTGTTGGCAGTCTTTCGACTGCGTGATGAGACGTTTTTATGGGAAGCTCTGTTAATAAGATCACCTCTTCTGGTGAAATGCTGTTCTTTAAATCGGCTGGCAAAATACGACTTAGTTTTACGATTTTTACTAAAATGCAAAATTTTACCCAACGAACAAAGTACGAGGCCATTTTCAAAATAATATTCTTCAAATGACAAGAGTAAACTTCACATGACGTTTAATGACGGCGGTAAAGCACCAGGAGGTGCAGAGGGATAAAAGTTAATCTGTCTACATGAACACTGTCTGTGTTGCACACTTTCCTCATAAAATTGGAATTTTATTACAGTAACAAACAATAGTAATGTGCTCTTATTACGCGTTCAAGATGCCAGCACATACATTTGCTATTTTACCACTTCCTAAACATCTATTCAGATTATGAAGGCAACTATCGAACAGACATCTTCAGTTGCACTACTAGGACAAGTTTATTGCTTCTCGTTCTTGACAGATAGATCAGTTAGCCGATCGTTAATGAGAGAAACCTCGACTTGACATTTAGATCACTTCATTATGAGGTTTATTAAACCGTTCATAATTGCATTATAATTAAAACTGAAATGTTGATGATATTTTGATTTTAAAGTGTCAATTACCCGCAGGAATTGATGAATTAACGAGCCTTGGATTACACTTCCTGCTGTCAGTAAAACGACCAACATCCAATGATCTAATGGCACGCTTTTTGTTTCCAATACCTTAAAAGTTATGAGAGATTCCATCGAACGACAGACACTATGACGTGCTAGAATATCAAAAAAATCACGGACACGACAAGTATGTCGAATCAAGACACGTAATCGTTTGTAATAGATTCAAGAAAGGTGTTTTGGCTGTTGCTTTATGTTTACTCGATCTCGGTTAAGTAAGCGGTCATTGACTGGTTATTTATAGATGTCGATTGGGCAAGGCAAAAATTAGAATAGTGTTGTTTGTTATTTGAATACGCATAGCGCCTCGAGTCAAGCAGGTGAATAATTCACCCAGGTAATACATGTGACATACTACTTCAAAATCGTGTCCAACTAATTGGAGATTTTTTGTGCACACCAAGACCTGACAATCTACGCATGAAGTCACTTCCCTCCAACAAACAAGGATCTCATAACTGCGTTCATAATAATGAGTTGATCCAACTGATAAAACGCCTGTTTTCAGCAGTATTTACATTTTCTTGCCATGTATTTCCTTTTATGGACAAAATCGGAAATGTAGGGTATTTACATACTAATAATTAACACTGTTAGTAGATCACAAAAACTAGACAGGTATAACGGTAGAATGATGGTCTGGAACCAACTTGGTAAAGACGAAATTAAGTTTAAGAAATTTTGGAAACTTTCTGTAAAAGTTGCCAACCAAGGTAAACAATTCGTCGCTGCTTGGTTCTAAAGAATGAAGCCCCGGACAAGTTCTTTTCTCCGCTTCCATATTAAACGACATCTAAGAAAATAGTTTTCCCTTTGAAACGGATTAGACCGTTACAAGATAGACCAAGAGACAAAAACCGAAGCGTCCGGAAAAAGCAGGCATGTCTCAAGAAAGAACAAGAGTTTCTACTTGCGGAGATAAGACACACACAAACCGTAAAAAAAACAAATAGCTTGAATATTCATTTAATTTATTCTCGCAACCCCGGATTGATACTCTCCAAAAACGTCGAGCGTCAAGATTTACGCTAGAAACGTTTCGTAATGAAGACGCTTCTCGTCTGCATTGGATTTGTCTCTAAATAAAAGATTGCATTCGTCGTGTTGTAAAAATTTTAACGATTCAAACATTATGGCGACGGAGATGTCATTATAAATATTTAGGAGTTAAGCTATGTGAATGGGTCGGTCAATAGCCTTGCGATTGCTTGCTTGCAACACATACAGCTGTCCACTAAACATGTCTGTGCAACTCGATTCCGAGTCTAAATCATCCGATATGATCGAACACGCTCAATTACCTCATTTATTTATTGTATGGTACCTGGGAACGGCGCTTAAGTATTATTGCCCGCCACAACAAGAACAATTTCAGAAGTTTCGAGAAGTGGACGAGATGAACTCGTTCCGATTCCAAGTCCATCTTGGTCTAATGAAAACCGTTACTCTGCGAGAGTTTCATTTTTATATAGGTTTCAACGTTTTCAACTAAATCAACCTGTTTTCACATTTTCTCCACCATTTTGATTGACACCAAATGTTTGAGTTGTGTAAAACTACCAGCGCTCGGTTATGACACCATTATCTCCTTCAAATTTTAATGGCAGCTGTCTTGAGATGGTGCATGAGAAGGTGGTTACGAATGCAAAAAAACCTAGACTCGAGTAATTACGAAAAAATGCCTCTCGGTGTCTTGAATGACCGAGTTCTGGCCAAATTCAAATGCAATTAGCGGTCTCACCCCGGAGGTGAACAGTCGATCAATCATACAAATGAAAACCACTCACCCATGGTTATTAAACCGAAAAACGCGTGAAATGTTCCGCTCGGGGGATCCTTACCTGCAACAAAAAAGGCATAATTATAGTATGCAAATAATAAATGTGGGTCGCAGTAGTAAACAAAAATTCGTGTGTGACTGTGGTCATGAATATTCATTTCGGTAGAACGGAAGTTCCAGACCGATAAGTTGCATAAGGTCATGACGCCATGAACGTTAGTGGTGTTTTCCGGTATGCAGCTGGTTCAACTGCAATTAATTTTGGGATGGTACCAGTAGCAGGTGTTTGCCTAAGAGGGGTCGATCGTTTTTTGACACCTGTCTTCTACTTTGCAAAGTAACAGCAATTTTCGCGAGGGTCAATCGAAACGAGATGATAAATAATCGTTAATTTATAATTACGGGACTTATAAGGAGACACATGTCATGTTAATTATCCCTCTTTCTTAAAATATGTCGCAACGTTGGGCAACACTCCAAGTTCCAAGACTGGATGATGATGACATAGTGGAATCTACGTAATCATAAAAAAATACCGAAAGACCATTTAGTGTATCAAATAAGTTGTCCCCAATTTAATATACTGCCAACTTCAAAGTTTGTAATATCGTCGACGACTGTTAGTTTAGTTCGAAATAAGCAAACTTGAAGGGTTAGTTTATGCTCAGGTGCAAACAACTCTCTTGGGGAAGCAACTCGAATAAACGGTTTCGGAAAAACGCAGTCTTTCGTGACTATTTATGCACAATTTTCTTGCCTTCGTCTGAGTCTCTTGTGGCTAGTACGCATGAAAATGATGGATGATCCTAAATCATCTTAGCATGATATTAGCCTTATGTTGAGCTCATGTTGCACTGTCGTCTCCAGGAAGAAAAAAAACTTGCGAGTGTTTTTGAAACTTTAGAACGCTTCTCTTTTAATTACATCAACAATACATGCTTGTTAACGAGCTTTTCCTCCGTAAAATCCGAGCATTACGGATAGGTAGGTGCTTGAGGCCTCCTTGATGTGCAATAAAAATGGAAGTATTTTCCACTTTGAGGATTTTAATTGCGGAAACTTTACAAAACCGTGTATTCCTAAAAAGCAAGGCTGATTAAAAACAGTAATTGCACTTTTCCAAGTGTATATCATACGATGTAACGCCACTGAAAGTTTTCTTGATGGCGCTCATCTAATAAATTTATCAGCTCTGTCTGGGCTTCATAATCCGGAAATTAAATAAAAAGCTTTCATGTTATTAAATAGAAGCACATCATTTCGCAAATTTACGCGGCCAATAACTGAGGTATACAGCAGACGCTCATAATCATAACAGCACAGGTTGCGATAATGCCGTTCCGGTGCAGAGTGAACCCGACGGAATTACCTACTCTCCTCTCGGCAAAATGCTTTTCCTTGCGAATATTTATGTAATCAAGTCAATTTCGCCAACTAAATTGATTAAAATCGGGTTGTCCCTCCGCACCGGAGCTAAATGTGTTTATTAATAGAGCTTTACTCCCATTTGTGTCAAGTTCATTAACATTTCCATTACTGTATCGATCACTAAAACGCTTTTAATGAATGTTGATAATAATACCGATAATTAACTACATCCTGTGCACTTTTATCGTCGACTGGTTGCCTCTAATTAATTATTTGTGAAGCCTAATAAGTGTTATCGCGGATTTGATCTTGTGCATCGATTACAAATTCAAAACAGATTAATCTGGTTTGTTACCCAAGAATCTTAACACAACTTGCAAACTTGCAAATCTAACGCTTTTACAAACAGCTTTTCGAATTGAAATCACTACCTTTTTAAAAGATCGAAAGAGCTAATAAGATGAGTTCCTAAAATTGTGTACTGGGAATTAAAAAATTAGATGCTTTTATGCTCCAAATTTACATGATAGAATCCCACAGTGATAAATGTGCATTCATTTATTCTGTTCCCTTGAGGTATGAGGAAAGGTTAGTTTTTGGTGTTTACCTGTTTTGATGACCTTAATGTCCGCATACAATCGTGCTACATAATTATGCTGTAACGAAATGTAATTTGTTTAATTCTTTAACATAACAATCACGGCTTTATACAAAACTACAACTCGTAAACACGGTTCTGCTTTTATAATATCAAGAGATAACCCACTTGTTAGAATTGGAATAAGCACTAATGAGTAAATTGGTTTCCGTTTTATTATTTCGCTACTGGTTTTCCAGTGCACTGAAGAGAAGTGTATGCAAATACCGCACAAATGCATTCTCAGACAGTTATTACTCAAAATTCCGTGGAGAGAATTGCTATAGTATCATCAAACACAGCTATGTAATTAAAAGAAACCCAGGCTACAGTTATTGCTCTTGTTAAGATCCAGTTTCAGAGTTAAAAATAAAGCGACCACCCTTGAGAAATACGTCGAGTGTATTTTTGGCCTGAAAATCGAGGAAGGACGACGCTGCTGAAGCTTCAGCACGAGACCAGCGTAATGCTGAGCGCAATGTGGAGCATTGTGTCGGTGGTTAGGGTTGCAGGATGTTAGGGGAAAACCTGCAAATCAATAACTCGGCTTCCCGGTGCGTCACCCTGTCGTTTCGCCGGTTTCAATGTGTTGTATATACAACCCTGGTGACTCATTCCGGCAATTGCATGGCATTAAATAATCATGAGAAAATTCAACTAAGTGGTTGATACTTGGATAAAACCGGTGAATAGGCTCTCGGAAGCAGGGAACTAGGACGCTGTGGCTGACACAATACACCAAGTTTTTAAAACTATGTCATAGTAAACCCCTGATGGTAATTCAATATAAACAATAAAATGATTGATGACTGATGATCAGTGATCACTCATGGCAGTATCTACAAGCCCACACGAGGGTCCACAATGGGTTGTATTTGCATGGTACCCCCAACAGGATTATTTTAATTCAAAAATGAGATATGATCGATGCATATTACATGTATGTCGAAAAATCTGCATCGGATTAATCTACAAAATGACTCACTGAACTGGATCGCCTCAAATTCTTTAAACAATAAAAACAATTGTAATAGATTCATCTTTGGGGACACTAATTCAATCTAGAGCTGCACCCGTAATTTGTGGCAATTTTTGAATTAAGCTTAATTGATGTACCGTTAAATCTACTAATGTTGACGGTTAAAAAATGGTTTAATTATTACAATCCGCAATCTAATTAATTAAAGTCAAACCCGGTTGAGCGTTTGAAAAAAATAATATCAACATGCCATTAGCCTGGGAATCAATCAATCAGAAGCATCTCAGAATTATATCCAAAGAACACAAACACAAAATATTTTAAAGAAATCTTGCACTTATTGAAATTCCTGCAAGAGGTTGTCTAGTTAATTAATAATTCTCACCGTGTTTTTCGCACGTTCACAAATGTTAATGACATAAAGGTTTAAAATTTTAATTTAGCTAAATTAAACAGTTGAATAAATAACGAATAACTAATGGCTGCACCTATAGTGCATATTAAATTTTATTAATACAAATACCAGCAGTAAACACTATTGTTGTAATAGATATTCATCACCTGACCTTAAAAACAATAAAAATGACGCCACTCACAATAATACCTTTTCCAATTGATGCTGGACGGACTGACTCAAGCGCCATGGAATCTTTACGAAAAGATTAGTTGATTTTAATTTTCAAAAAAATACGACAAAAAATTAATGGAAACATGTAAATTAAATTGTTTGTTTCGACTATCGCGAAAGCGAAAGAATGTAAAAGCTTTATCGTAAAATTAATTCATAAAACCATTGTTTTGTGAAAAAACTTGTAATATTGCAATAAAACACCGCCGCGTGTGAAATAATAATAATCTTAATTTTGTTTACTGAAAATTTCACGCTCTGGTTAAGCTTCCACCCAAGATGATGATAATTTTGTAATAAAACGTTTGCTCAAAAAGGCCTGTAGGCTTCTGGTGTTGCAATTGAAGCAATCATTCTTCGTCAATAGTGAGGGAGTTATTTATAGCTTTTTTACGAATGAATCGTTCAATTTATTTTTAATGAAATAATTATCTGGAGTTCTGGAGGCCCTGCCGAAAGAAAAATTGCCGTAATTATCCAAGCACATCATCAATTCAATCAACGTCATTAGTCGTTTTTTATTCCACGACCTCACTTTATTGTTCTCCATCTATTCCGGGCAATTTTCCTTAAGATTAATTCGCTTCGAATGGTTTTTATTTTTGTACATATGTTCCGACACACTTTTTGCATAAAAAGCCCATAAACATGAATCCGGGCAAGTAAACCTTGCCACGGAAGATGGTTTGTCATGCTCTGATTATCTTGCGGCCAAGTCTGTCAATTCGTTCTTTTTTAACGTCTCGACGTTGCTATTGTCTAATCGTAGTTTCTTGTTATCGCGCGTTAATTCCTTCTATAAATTTTAATGTTAATTAATGTTAACTAATTAAAGGTATAAAGAGAAAATAATTTTGCTCTCTAATTAAAATCCAACGTAAAAGTTTTAATGAAACATCAAGTTTGGCGGATTTCAAAGAGAAACTTAACACAAACTCGCAACACAAAAAACTATGCGTTATAAGCTTCATTCGCAGATAAACATTGCTCCATGAACGCCTTTAATGCAGCAGAGACGCCTTTGGTAAAAAAAACTCTTGGCGCTTGGAGAATTTTTGCCGTTTTAAATGTCGAAGACTAATGGGGCTTCTTGCTGGATAGAGTTAATGCAGTCTTTGGCTCGATAATTCAGTAAAATCTCCGCTGAAAAGCGAGAATAATACTTTAAAGAATGCGTCACTAGAGGATGTCCCCGGGATCGTATCCGAGATAATTAACGTTCTTAATAATTTAAGAATTTAAGACATAATAGCGGCCGTAACTTAACAACGCAAGACCTGAGGGATAATTTTGACTCCTAATTTAAATATCAAGCAACGTGTTGGGACACTTAATTGCACTCAAATTACTTTATAATTAGTAGACATTTGGCCAATAAATAGTCGGAGAACATCACAAACTCCCGGTGCAGGGTTATAACAGTAGAAAAATGAACGGATAAGAAGGTCGTTCAAGAGCTAGTGCACGTCCTCTCCGTGGCTCATTCACAAACCCTCGTAAATTGCGGTAATAAGCAGCAGCGTTAAGCCTACTCTGCATCTGTTTTATATCGCTGTGTAAGCCGTATAATCGGCTATGTAAATGAGCCTCCAGACGCCCGATTGGAGGCAGGATATCTCGGGGACCACCGGGATTACAGATAAGGATGTTCAGCCCAATCTCCCATCTACATCCTTACTACCACTCGCAATAATGAAAAGAAAAATTCCCCCAATTCTCAACTTTTCAATCAGGTTTTTTTCGGGAAGGATTAACCGATCGTTCGTTCCGGGACAAGGCGAAACTAATTTACTTCTTGATATTCCAGCCACTGGCAAATCCGCACTAAATTCCCGATAAATTGAATGTTAAATCAAATTAGGTCAAATTAGAGGCAAATTCTAATTTCCACGAGAAATTTCAGCAATTACGCCGATTAATCTCTGGGTATCTTTACGGATAAACGTGTCCCTACACTGCTGAAGTATAAACGCTTCAGGCGAGGAACAATATGCAAAGCTGCTTCAACTCTGACATTATGTTTCACTCTAATTAAACTACGAGACAACGTCATTGACGAGGTCAGAATCTCTTAATTTAATTGTGTGCAAAATTGAAAAAGCTTCCACCCTTTTGCTCGCACAAACAAAATATTTCAGGCCCGCAATAAGCAATATTCCCGAAAGAGACGATGCCTGGTATTAGTAATCATCGATAGGAAATGAGATCTGCGAAAGACGTCTCTGCTTTTTCAGTTTTCTATTAAAACATAAAAGCACGTCGGGGCGATCTTTATCCGGAAAATTAATGAAAAAAAAAAATTAAAATCCCAGACAGGTAAGGTAATACGTCTACAATCCAAGGCAAAAATGAAGTTTGTCTGACCTACACCATTTTCGTTAGCAAAGGTGTCTGTTTACAAGGAAATTTCGCTAAGAGGATTGAATTGGAAACAATTGTTATGGCCTTCGCAGTGAATAAATTTTTCAATGCATTTGAAGAGCCTAATGACAATAGCAGTGAGTTAGTCATGTATGTAATCTGTTTATTTGCAAAATAATAACATCATTATTTATGCCAATTAACCGTTAAAAGTGACTTAATAATGACGACCTAGAGCACTATTTTTAGCTTTTATTTACCGTCGACTTGTTAAAAACAACGATAAAAATTAATGTATTCTAATTATGTTTACACTACCTATCAAAGTTGTAATTTTGTCAAAACACTTCCTTTAAAAAGCAATTTCATATTTTTAAAAGAAAACCAATTCGGCTGATCTTAAAACGTCTAATAAAAGATTCAGAGCAAACGCAATAACTTGAAGATTTACGAACAAATAAAAACTTTTCTCAAAATCAGTTCCGCATAAACTAACAGTCGACATGCGGAATGTCTTTATTAGTTCCCATTATGAGAATAAAAAATAGAACTGTCTTGTAATAAATAAACAAAGCAATAAATGCAGGAAAAATTCCAAAGACATTCTTTCCTGATGCATATCTTCGATAGAAAGTTGAATCAATGGACAAAATCAGTCGAATTTCGTGTCCATTCATTTGTTGCGATAAATGAAACGTATTGCTATCGAAAAATCTCTAGACGCAATTTACCTTGTCGCAGAAAGAATACTGTTATGCAATGTTATCGTGATTCACATTTACTCGTACCAATTTATGGTACAAATTAAATTCAAGTTCAAATAGCCAATAATCAGATAAGCTTGCACAAGAGTGCATTTCTTTAAACTCGATTCTGATTCTATTCTTCAAAAATGTTATTTCTACGTATTGCGACACTGAAGCCGTTAACTGTCAAGTTAAAAAATGTATTGAATCAGTAAGATACCCAAATAACGTCCATAAAAATAGAAATCAAAACCGCATAAATGTTTTTAAAGTTCCGGTAATTAATACGTTGGTAATTTATTCACGAATTGTGGTGTTTACCGCTAATAAATTTTGATTCATTTCCGCTTATCCAACTGCAGTTTTTGCAAAGACAGTTAAAAATATGAGCAATTAGTATTTTAATGTTTCCTTTCTATACGAGCCCCGGAAAAAACCTTCACTCATTGCATAAGACTAGGTCCGGAGCAAAATTTGCAGTAGCAGCACAGACATATCAATTAATTGCAAAGAATGGCACACCTTCGATATGAGAGGGCTTGATTTAAATCATATTATAAACAGAGAGGTTGTATTGTCATCCGAAAAGCATTGGAATCAACACGAATACATACATGTTTATTAATGTAGTGAAATACGTGACATGTTCACGTGTGGGCTACATAGCCTTTTATGGCAACCAGAACCCAGACTAAACTTCAACTTATGGCGTACTCCATTAATTAGCCCATTGATGGGTCATGATCACATTGTGTAACGGACGACTCGTGCCAGGCCATACTGAGCCAAAATCTGTTTCCAATGAAAGCAACTATGATTGATTGAAAGGATTAGCTTTGTCAATCTCTCTTAATCCCCAACAATTAAACACAGGAGGATTCCCCCAATTCTTTCAAAGCAAACGCAAACGGAATAAATTAGCAAACCAAAATCGGACACCCCGATGACACGCCATTGTGCTCCTAAAATTACACTCCATTACAAAGCCGACGCATCGTATTAAAAGAATTATTAATTGAGAGGCTTCTCCCTAAAAGAATACATAATTGCGTCCCCAATCCCGTTCAATAATTCAATATTATAATGACACGGCACATAACACAATAACGAGCACTTCATTATCCTCATCCTGGAGGCAAGAGGGCGTGACGTCGCAACTGAAATTATTTACCAATTAGATGCACACGAAAGAAATAAATCCAACATCGAGTCCTTTGTCCTGGCAAAAAATATGTGTCCGCGACACTGGAAACTCCCCAACTTTCGCGATTTAAGGGAAACATTACGAGTCGAAAACAATAATAAAATGGGCAAAAACGAGAATGAATGAGACGCCGATGATTTAGGAAGTGCGTCTACAAGCCAAAGAATTTTCGCAGCCACCATAAATCCCACTTGACCATGTACAGGTTTTATTAAAGGCATTCATCATCGGCCGATGCAAATTGTTTGTTTTGATGGAAATGGAGAGCTTGCCGATAAAAACGGTAAATATTCGCGCCAAATTGAAAATAAATCGTACAAATGCCCTGTTTACGGCATTTATGGCCTCTTCGAGTAAGCATAGGGTTCAATAAAATCGCAAATTGATCCACATCCAGATCACGAAAAATGATTGAGGGAATTTAGACACCAAACAGTGGACAAGGTCTATCCTATAAATGTAGACTTTTTTTATTTTCTCGTTTTCAATTACAATCCATTTTGTGCTTGTATTGTTCCTGATACAGCACAAAGTTAATACCTAAACTTATAGAAACCCCGGCGTACGTAAATATGCCGGTTCCATTACTTGGAAAATTCCTTTTCTGTTGTATCCAACCCTAAAATCGTGCTTGTCTCCTTTTGAGCGGTTTTCTCAGTGTCGTGAATCTGGTGGTGTATCTTCTCCAAGTAATTAGCAATTATGTAGCGAAACGACGTACGAAAAAGAAGAGCGACCATAGCAAACGTTTGAAATTACACAGACCGCAGTAAAAAAAACCGTAGCAACAGATACATACGCGCAAGTATCAGCGTTTAACGGTACAAGAACGCCTGCCAGTCGTAATTTCTTCAGTTGCAGACGTGAGGCCGAGCCTCGTCTGGCCATATAAGAAGTGAAAATGGACATAACGAGATCGGACAACTTACGGCTCGAAACGCATTGCCTGTGGGAAAGTCAACTAAAATCCGACAATACCCTTAAAGTATTGATTCTCTAATGGGTTCTTTGCGGATTCTCCAGATTGCAACGAAAGCATAACACAAAAAATATAAATGATAGCGGCATTTATATCATCTCCAGGGAGGGTTTCTTTCCTCTTCTTCCTGTTATTTATCTGTGTATGAATACAAAAGTTCGTCGCGAAGTTGTGCAAGTTGGAAAAGTTAAATCGAGACATTTTATGTGGAAACTGCACCACCAGACAATTCGATTTAATTATTCCTATTAGCATCCCAGCTGTCGTGGCTTGGTTTACAATGTGGGTGGTCATCATTATGTAATGCCTCAAGAGCTTTTGTATATGTATTCAAAAAATTTCTATATTTAAACGCAAAGTCGACAGGTTCCACTCGCAGTCAGACGTAAACACATTTTAAAATTTTTATTGCATTTTCCTATCTTGAATATGCATCTGTTATTGACCAATACATTATTTATTCAAAATTGTTTATGGGAACAAACCGCGGGGCCCCATCGCAGCATTTCAATCAACTCCATGTTTAAATTTCATCACGTGTTGTGTACAGATTCTGAAAGCCAATTAATTTGGTTATTACAATAAGTCCCATTTTTAAATCCAATTAACCATTCTTTGTCAGCATGTACGCACAGTAATTCCTTCTTTTCAGTTTAAAAAATGGCCAGTGACACGTGTCAGGTAAAGTAAAAAATGCTTAGGGTTGTAGGTATTATTGATCACGATAGGGCGTTGCGTAGGGTTGCGTAACTGCATTCAGAACCCCCAGCTGCCCAACACATTTTTCATTACGAAGTTGCACGCTGAATTCCATAAACTAAATGTTCCACCACATCTGCAACATCCCATGCCACGTTCGTGACCATTTCAGGCGCACCATGACCAAAAACTCCTCTGACTAACTGATGCATTGACATGGGGCTTGCATAAGATAACACTGCATCCTATTTCCATGGGCTGCACCACACCCTCTTTAGTATCCAACCGGTTATTTTAGTTAGGTCATGGTCAGGTGATGGTCAATAGATGGGCAGATCTCCTTGGAAGCACAAGTTAAGAGATTGTTTAGCAGCTTTGACTTCGCAGCTTTTAATAAAGATAAATGAAAAAATCAGAGATGATGATCATCCAAGCGGCTGAGCTCATTGAGCTTTATACTATGAAATCTCTTCAGTCGATTAAACAACAACCAGAACTGTTGCTCCAATTCTTTTTACATTTAATTTTGTCGGATTTGAAGTACAGTCCCGTACCGTTTTGGCCCAAGGATGTATTCTTTTTTCCTCCAAGTCGAATTTTCTGTAATTCAGTATTTCTAAAGATTAAAGAGGAACACGTTTTAGTGTGTTTCTAAGCCGAAAAATGGCACGAAATTTATTTTTCTAATATCTTAACCATTCACTTTTTTCGGAGACGAAAAAAAGTTTTGAACATAGAATCTTAATTAAATAACTACTTCGAGTTATTATAAAAAAATATAATAAAAAAATTAAAAAATCAAGGTATGGCGACGAATCTCTATTTTTTATTGATCACAAATGTATTTTTGTTTTCAAAATTCGGTAACGGGAAAGGTATCAAAACGCGAATTTTGTAAAATCTTTTGCCCAGTCTCAGTCCTCCAGTGAGAAAGGTCCAAGCTGTGTACGCATTAGCCACCAACAAGATATTTTCAGTTATATAGAATAAACTTAATCTCAAGTAACCAACAAAGAAATTGTGGTTTTGTTATTTAGACAGAGAAGCATTTGCCTGTATTTTCCGTTTTGGGAAAGGCGGTCGCGGTCTACCCAAATTAACAAGCTTTACGAAAAAGCCCTTAGTACCTATGTACATTAAATTTTGTGTTTCGAGGAAAATTAGAGATTCATAAGCCTGATTTATAACGCCGATATCTAGAAGTCATTATTTAGTAATTATTGGTTTTGTCTCTCTTTTATACATTTTTAGTTTACATAATAAATAAATTATTATTAAAAATATATTTTTTTCTATATTTCAAAAACTAATAATCTCATATAGAAATCTGCGTTTGCTAAAAATGCTTAATTATTTTCTATGTGCATGTGAATTTTTTCAGACTTTTTCTACAATTCCTTATAATAATAATAATTATTATTATCATTTTTCAATGAATTATAGTGTATTATTTAACGAGTTTGAGTGTAAATCGGACGCTTTATTGCAAGAGTGAATTTTTAAACGTCGAGTGATAGCGAGAGGTTTATCATCCACGAGGTGAAATAAAATGAACCGATTTACACGAAAACAAGTTGAATACAACATTTTATTCTTTGCTTAAAATTGCTTTAAATCTGTTAAAATTAATCTGACGTTTCGAATTGAGAAATGCCAAACAGATGTCAAAACTGTCTTACACAGGAGAAAAACCGCAAATTCTGACCGTGTCGAAAAATAAAAAATATTAATAGTATTAATAAAATTAAAAATTTTAAAACATTAATTAACCAAACTGTCATTCTAAAACAAACGATGCTTAAATGATGTTTTGTGCAAAAAAAATTGAAATAAATTCACGTAGGAATACCTATAGTCGATTTTTTTTTTTATAATCAACTGTCAGAGTCGTCAGATTGGCATTAATATAAATAGTAAATTTTTTGAGTTACAGTTGGTACACTTTTTCACCTGGCAAATTCAGTTTAAAAATCTTTACAAATTTTTAAAGTTGTCTTTAAGTTACAACACGTACAACACATGGATTTAATTCAGCGATTTACGAATCCAAATTTCAGTGACTGCGTAACCCAACCTAAAACTTACGTCCCGATTGTCAAATCTGGTGTGCAAAATGTCATACCGTATCCAGCTAGTTTCGAAAGTAATTGAACATGACCTTTTAGGGTCATACAGTCGGGTCTTTATCAGAATTTTGACACTGACATTTGATAATTTAAAAAAATGAACTGTACCTACATAGAGAAAAAATTAAGTATTTAAAAAGAAACGCTGAATTCTGTGTGATTATTCACGAGTAGTTTCTATTTGTTTTGCCGATTTATTCAATCCCTTTTTTCTTGTTAAGCTTTTTCTTGGAATCGAAAGCAGGTACTTTGGCTTCGCTTACAGTTTCAACATATTCCCAGAGAATCTTATGTATTTCAGAGAATTTAATTGCCCAAAATTTGAATTCAAGGTTATTTGATATTATTTGCTTTCTGCTGAGCTTTCTCAATCTACCATTAGAAATCCTCGTGACAAAATAATTTTTTATCGAAAATAATCAAATTAAATTTTAACCTATTGTTTTCTCCAAAGTAAAGAAAAGCTTTTGTCGTATTCTAAACTCTTGATCATTTATCCATTTTTGAGAAATAAAAAAGCAACACAAAAATTACTAACAAATAAACTACTTCAAAAAGAAAAAAACATCACTAATGCTAAACATCACTAAATTCAGTTTAAAGAATTAATACGATAAGTCTGTACATGAATACTAGCAGCAGATACAGAAACATCACTTTCACAATCATGTTCCAGTCTTTAGTTGATCGAGGTTTATTTTGCCCTCTACCTTTTGCCCCGCACTTGACTTGGGAGGTTCTCAGCGGCAAATTTTGTCAAAGTAAGTTGAATATTCGCGGTTCGTTCAAAACTAATAATAATTTTTCTAGTTTCTTGGTCGCATTTTATTCGTAGGTATCACCACAGTGCATCTTTCCATTACACGTTTTTAAATATTATGAATATTTGTTTAACATTTTAATAAAAAAATGTCAAATATTTTTTTTTCAAAAAGGTGATACGTTGGCTAAAATTCTAATTGTTTAAAACACTCAATTCCATTTTTCGATTTAAAATTGAATTACAAATATCGCTAAAAATTGAAAAATAATTTTCATTATACTTGTCTGTCGCACACTTGGTTTTAACGGTGTCGTCCCCTTTAGCCTTAAGTCGAATTATTTATCTTTGGATAATTAAAGTCGCTTCCCTAAGTCAAATTCGCGATAATCTGCCGACATCCAGCAAGCTCAAGTTAACCAAGTAGCCATCAAAAATGCATTTACAACGATCAGAAAATTCCTGAAAGACAGGCCAATTTACAGGAACAAATAAATGTTTTCTTTATAAGAAGTGGCCCGGGATAACCTTTTTCAAATTATACGTTCAGCTTGGTCAACATTTTTTCGCTGCAGCTGTACGATTCCTGCCATCGCAACCCTCGCTCTCCATTGTCCCTTTTTAAAATTCCGTTATCATAATTCACATTGCGCCGTTGGCATGGGCAGGGCTGCGCGAAATCCATATCCTACCTCATCCTCTAGTGCATTGAGCCATTCCCCTTTTTACGCACGCATTACGCGTGCCATTCCCCACCGTTTCCGTTCCTGTCGCACACAAGCAGCAGTACGATGGCGAACACTTTCCGAGGGAAGGATCGATCGAAACGGTAAAAACAGCAACTTGTAATATTTGTAACGTATTTCTCCAACTCGATTTGCAATGTATTCGAGCCTTGGGCAGAGCTGGATGTCGAACTGGATGACGACCCACAGGTCTTTCACACCGACACCTCCCATTTGTGATTACATATAATTTCCACTATTACGCCATACACTATATGAATAATTTCATTAGCTGCCGTCTGCTGAAGCAGAAATTGCAGAGACAATTAGGTCCGTGCTGGTTACAACTGTTCCGAAGTAACTGTTTGCTATTTTTCGCGATTGCGTAAGCGTATGGCTTCGGTGGTAATTACTGCAAAATACACGCTTTAATACCTCAGTTTCGAGAAATGGTATTAAGTAAGGTGAATTTATCTGCTATGTAATCTTCTTCCGAGATTGTAAAATCCAGATAAATTGCCCCAAGTTTTTTCTTCTAATTCAAATGTAAGCAGATTCAAAGGACTGCTACCTTTTTCAAAGCATGGAGGGTCGGTTAAAGGAGACATACACTTTGGACTATTACAAGCAGGAATTAAACGCTCTGCTGGTGACAGGTTTTAATTATTATCGATCTGTGCGAACTCGTTTGATTTTATTCGAAATTGTGGCGTTCGCTACGCTTGTCAACAGCAGGAAGTCGTTTGCGACTGTTTTTTTCTCTTCGCAACGAACGATTTATTTCAATTTGCTAAGCATAGTTAGCCATGAAAGAGCTAAATCGGATTGTGGATATCTTGCAAATTAAATTCAGTGCTTTGACTGTGTTTCCATTTTTCTAAGGATTCCAAGGCTGAAGACGACATGTAGCGAGAACTTGGAAGGCTTGCCTTAGTCCCAAAGGATTAATCTTATGCAACTCCAAAAATTTCTTTAATTTGACTTTGAAAAGAACACAAACATTACAACTGAATACCAGAGAGTATATTCTAAATAGTTTTTCTTCTCCTTATATAAATTAAGTCCACAAAATGATCCAATTGAAACCCAAAAAATAATGCACCAATTTTGGAACAGCCACGTAATAAATTACTGTGGAGGAGGATAATTGCTTGATTCTTCCAAGTGTGAAAAAATCGTTGTAGTGGGTACCCCAGTGACCCTAGCCTTGCCCCAAAGCTTTCAATATAATTATAGAAACCATTACGAGAGTTGTGCTGATGCAATTAAAACAGACATTTTCACCAATTACTTAGTAGGAATGTAACGATTAAATTATTATTCTATGCACGTTCTAGACTCGATTGTCGTATATCTGTTGTCGAGAGCCTGCTTTCTTTTCATCACTTGGAATGGTGTAGTCAGTTTTTGCTCAGATTTCTTCCAGAGTATTGAAACAAAGACTTTTGATTGATTTGGTTGTAAATTCAGGTTATTAGCAAAATTTAACGTTACGTGGCGCCGACAATTACGTCGTCGAAGACAAGTTGTTCGTTTGTTAAGTTTCTCTGAATATGTAGTTCTGTCTCGTAATTGTGACTAATGGTGGTTTTAATATCCTCGCAGTCTGATTGCTTTATTGTTCTTGCATTGCGCCTCGTCTACATTATTCATTAATATTTTTATTAGTGGATTATTCTATGCAAAGTGCAGACGCTACTCTTGCTGCCTGCTAATGCGTTCATGAAGCTGAAGGTTTAAAAGTGCAGTGTTTGACCGCAATCCACAATACGAATTTTTTTTCTAGTGCACACCATTAAAGTCTTTTGCACGATTAGTCGTGATTATAGCGACCTGAACAAGGGAAAAAATACCATAAACTAGTTCTGGTCAATTACATTCACTGCTGATAATTCTAAATGAATGTGTTGCGATATTGGAAAATCGTTTTAAATACTGCTTTAGCAAGCTGCGTTCGTTTATAAACGAGATCAATAAAATGCATTTGTATGTTAATTGATTCATATGTCGTGTACGCCTGCTGAATACTAAACGCAAAATGCAGAGATCGCTTATTAAAAATAACGCCAAAGGAGATTTCCCGATTGGAATTCCGCAGCAGGATTTACTACAAATTGCTAGACCAAAATGTAATCGCAAATCGTGTTCTTTTTTGTTTCCAAAGTCTTTAACTTGGTACAATGTCACTACCAGTTACGATTTTAATTTAAGCAGATTATAGAAATAATACGATGAGAACGTTAGTGGATCCAGAAAGAACAAATTAAAGTACAAGAAGAGTATGCTCGGTATGGTTGGACAAGCAAAATGAAAACACTGCTGCTGCAGTAATATGGAGAATCCAATCGAGCGAATGATTGATCTAAATGGAAAAACGTTTAGTCCCTTGTTGCGTTCAATTCGGATAATCACGACAGACTCTAATAAAACTCTTACCTTAATTTGATAAGAATTGAGTTTGTTCTTCGGCAGGGCGTTGAAGGAGCTGAAATCAAGGCGACGGGTGAAAATCCCATTGGCGCCGCCTCCGACTCTGCAATTAACATTAAGCTCAATTAACCAATTGATTGTCTATTCAAAACACAATTTCAATTCCAATTTAGTTGCAACATTTCTTCTGCGACATAAACAAGCGCAAAAAGCAAGAGAATTGGCGAAAAGTATTTCATCTCTTCTGATCATTTTCACGAAGCAAAATATAATAAATATTTGAAAGCAAAAAGCACATCAAAATATTTCTTAAGAGCGCATCTTAGCGCATTGATTCTCCATCCCACATTCCAATCGGCTTGATGCGAACAAACAAGACTCGAAAACGCCATCGTCTACGGAAAAAGGAAACGTCAGCAAGTCGAGAGGATATTGCAAGGGTAATAACATCCCTCATTTTCCTTTCTAGTTACAAAAGTTACATTTTGGTAATGTTCCACTGTTGAAACATCTCTCCGCCAAACTCTCACCAGATTGAATTTCCATTGATCGTCGTCAAACGTCAAAACATAATCTGTATTTCGCATTCCGCCATAAATTGAATACGAAATTGCGTACACGTGAAAAACCCGAGAATTTTCTATCACGGCTTAGACGAACTGCTGATAATAGAAGTTTCAGGATTGCTATTAAAAGGTTTTTACTGTCGTATGGTCAGAGTGCTGGTCTGCAGCTGAGAGAGCTCACATAATTCCGGAATAGCTCAGAAGCTCCGGATTCCTCGCCGTATTCGGTTGGATTCATTCCCAAGTCGGTTGCAGCAAGAGTAATTTGCGACATCGACAAAGCTCGTAAATCAAACACAGAATGTAAAAGTGACGGCTGCCAATGCATGGTGTTGGGAAAAATCAGGACATTTCGAAAAACTTGTAACGCGTTGCAATAAATACAAAAGATGCACTAAAAAGTAAAAAATAATGTATTTCAATCACAGGAGAATATTTTTTCTTACAGGTTAAAATTCTAAAATTTATAAAATCTTTGGGAGATGTCAACTGAACAAAGTAATTCTGTAATGCCGTAGTTTTATGTGATTGATTTTATGTGATTATGTGATTGAAATAACTTTTTTCCTTTTTAGTGCATCTTTTAAATAAAAGCTTTTTATTTAACATTTTTTTTATATATTTTTATTTTTTGCTTTTTAGTCTTTATTTATTGTTATTAGACTGTGCATCTACCGTGATGTCCAAATGACCAACATACCGTCTATTTACAAATATTTCTCAATATCTATTTCTCAAATTTACAAATCAAGAACCCCTTTGTAAACATAACCTAAAACTTAAAAACCCCATTTAACCCCTTTAGGGGGTATTTAACCACATAGGGTTGCATTGTCACTCAGATTAAGTAAGTATGCAAAATTTCAATTCAGTGGGACAACAGGAACCCTTTCAAATTTTGCTCCGAAAATATAAACGGACAGACAGACAACATTGTGAGTTAAATAAAAGCATTTAAAAAGAAAAAACTCTTCAGTCTTCGGGTGGTTTACAATTGTATCTATTATACATTTATTATTTGAAAAAAGTGCTCAAAAAACTAAAAAAGCTTCGAGCACATCAGCTCCAAAATTTTAACCAGAGGAGTTCGTTTATTTTGTCACTAGAAGCAATTAATTTTGTTTTGGCTTGTTTGCCCGAATATCTTGAAAAAAGGCACAAACTCGCCGACTGTTGCATTTGGCTCATGTAAAAAATGGTAAAACGCCGTCCTGTAATCCTCCAAATAAAGTAAAAACCTCAGAATGCCGTCCCGTCTTCTCAAGCCCGCCAACAGGTTATTTAACAGCCACATACTTATCGAATTAACTCCAAACATAAATTCAAGGCATAAAACCGAAGGTTCCCTTTGTGTGCGTGTACACCACATGCGATCAAATATTTATTTCTAACTTTCCACAAAATCCATGTAAGCAAAGACTTACATCCTTTGTACGTAGATAGCAATAGGCGTGAAAAAGGCAAGTTCACAGACGGTGGAATTAAAATAAGCTTTTCTCCCCACGTTCTTCGTCTCTACCACGATATATTCGACCTTCACATTGTGATGTATTTAAATGGAGGCAGTGGAGCATTCGAGCAAGACTTGGCGGCCTTGGGTGCGCTTTAACATCCTCACCGTCGCGAAGGAATCGCCTCGCGATGCGAAAGCTCGCCATTCAAGGGTAGCAAAAGCGCGTTCAGTAATCAGTTTGTTCGCCAAAAAATGATCAGTTTAATGAACTACTGAACATTTATTATTTACTGCCAATTGCAATCGTTTTATTGAGCTTTGATCATCAAATAGACGCTTCTATTTTTCTATGGAACACTTTTTTACTTGCATTTATTATTTTACTTTTATTGAACAAAAATAATTTGCGTTGAAATAATAGGGATACCGTAAAACCCGCATTACTTCAAAAATGGCAAACTGCCATTATGCGAACTAATTAGGTATGAAAACTTGATTGGTAATTATTTCCAGTTGAAATCGGCGGGATTTTTCAGCGTTTGAGTGTCAATAGCAGGAAGTGCAAAAGCTTTAATTGGCGCCTATTTGCTTGCAATAAATGGCGTTTAAATAAAGTGTTGTTATTTACGTTAATTAGTCTATTTTTAGCTCATAAAAACAACAACCACGTCAACAGTTTGGTGTTCCGCCTTGCCTTACAACGTAAAACAACGTAAAAACACGGCCTTGATCATGACCGCAGTTCGATTGTTTTCTAATGTCGCCAATTTCCCGTTCTATGTTTTTGTAGTCAATGTCAAGGCCGCTAAATTTGAGCGTTAAAGCTCCCAGCTATCTCGAACTAAAAATAGCCGGTTCCTGTTTACAGCAAGCTCAGGGGTGGCCTCGGCCCTTGATTAATCAGATCAGGGACGTCCGTTGGTGAATTTATAATGACATTGGGTGACCTTGGTCGAAGGGGTTGCTCCGGACCCAATATCGACTGCATTGCGTACGCTGCCCAGCCATTGATTTTCACATTTACATGCAGTTCAAACGGTGGATTTTCGACTGAAATTAGTCGCTTTTACCCTCCATTGTTCTTTGATAGTACCGTCTGGACGAGCTTTTTAACCCTTAAATCTGTATTGTTATCAAAGTCAATCACCCTGGCTGTGTCGACTTATTTTGGTCATTATTCACTTGTTATTATTGTTCAATTGTAGCAATCAGATGCGCCTGCGATGTTGGATAAAAATTACATAGAGACAATGAAATGAATAATGGAACAATAAACGTGACTCCGTGATTAGATGAACCCTGGACAAAAATAAAAGCAAAATTGTTCTACTTGCATCGTGTAATTTGGTTGCATGGCTTATTATTTTCGCCATAACGGTGCATAATATTATTACTTAAAACACATTTAATAAAATTTCATTATGAGTAATGATCCCCCAATGACACAATGCATCAATCAACGTCCCAAGATATAAGTTTATAATTATCCCGACAAAGACGCCTTTTTCCTCAACACCCGCCTTGTTTACAAACCAAAAACTCGGCTACTATTTTTAGAAAATCAAACTTGTGCCCAACTGAAATAAACACGAGAACCGATGCAGTATTTCGGGTGTATAAACGAGCCGAAATATTTTGTTTATGTTTTTAACAGGCGCACCAGGTTCACGATTGGGTTGCCAACAATTTGGTGAAGTAATTATGTAACTATTTGATTTGACAAAAATAATTCCTTCACATACACAAAGATAACGGAGGTGAACAAACAAGTCATTCGGGTCAAACGAACAAAATTTAAATTATGTTTTCAACACAAGCTCAATGCAAGGCAGGTGGAGATAATACAAAGATTAATGTGTATTTTAAGAGACCCAAAAATTATCTTTCCTTATCTCTAACCCCTGCCCCGTTCGACACTCTACATTCCTTGCATAGTGATTGTTGACATTCCCAAAACATTTATTAATAAAAATGATAACCGCCAAAGCTATCTCCAACTCATAAATTGTTTTCGCCAAACATCCTGAAAGTAGGCTTGCCAGAGAGAATTCCACAAACACAATTTCAAAATATCGGTCCGTTCTTTGGAATTCTATGGACAATTTTTAAGATAGAAGAGTTGTAAATTGTAACTTCCTCAAGTCATTAATTTAATTTTTCTACACAGAAATTATTAAAACAAAAGTATAATAAGCAACTTAATTTTTATCCCTCCTGTATCGATTAATACCGGATTGCTCAAAATATTATAATCCAAAGAATGAAGTAAGTTGGATAGAAATTAAGTTATAAATAGTAGATGACCTTCCTAGTTGTTGATTTATGGGTTTTGATTTGAGAAAAAGAATGCAAATGCTTTCATATAATATGTTTACTTTACATTTGACGTTAATAATAGTTCTACATTCTTTTTATCATTAGCAAATGTCAATTGTTGCAAAAACAAATAGCTGTAAGACGCCAATTGAAGAATATGTAGAATAAATTTCGAGCCGCGATATTAATTAATTGTAATAAACAAAATTAAACTCTCATTAAAAAAAATGTAATTATTGTGTAGGATATCTGTAATAGTTTGGAAAACAAAACAAACTTATTTATTACTTGCACATTATAAATATTCATAGAAGCATTAAATTACCATTGATTAGTTGTTCAAGGTACAGCAACGCAACCAGAAAACGTATTTATAAATAAATGATTGCAGGTCGTTGTTATAACTAAAATTACAAATAACGGTCTTCAACAATGCTACTATATGAATGGTAGTAGCACTCATTGAAACTCTACTCCTTTTGCTGCCAATTTGATCACAATTATCCACTAGCTACAGTGTTGTTTTTTATCTAGTCTGAATCACTATTATCGTATCAATAATAATAGCAATTAACTGTAGTTGGACTTTCTATAACAGCACCTAGGAGTTAGCTTTTCTAAAACACATTTAAAATAACGAAATTGCTTCGCAGTCGGTTTCATTAACGCGTCAAGCCATGCGTAAAAAACGTTATTAACGAAAACGCAAATCTACCCCTTTTAAAGGGTTAAAAATTTCAGGATTTAAACGGAGCAACCCTTTAATACGCTGACCGCCAAACAGTCCGGTCTCCGTGAAATTACAGGTAATTTTCGCGGAATGCATGTGCGGAAATGGTAAATTACGGTTTATGGGCGCGTGCTTGAACTGGTATTAAAAATTTAAAAGCTCGCTATTTGTGTTAACATAAACAAGAGGAGTTTAGTACGTTGCTGACCCGTTAACAACTAGATTCATTTTCTAAATTTATTAAACTCGAAACTTCGTTAGCCGTTTAATTGGAACGTAATTTTGTTAATATAAGTATGATGGTCCATTAAATCCCTGAAATTCATTAATTACCAGCTGTTTGAACAGTGAGCCGTGAGAAGCTCTCTGATCAAGTCTCTCAATTACGTGCAACCTCCAATCATCACCAACACAATCTTTAAAAAAATATTTGGTGAGAACTAACTGTACTCGGGTTATGGGTCTTGGCTTCAGGGGAAAACAAATAAGTTGTAATTGATGGTAATTACAACTGAAATGCTGCATCTCTTCGGTAAATAAAGGCACTGATGAGTAAACATTGGATTAAGCAAGACATGCAGGTGTGTGGAAGACCTCATTACAACTTCACCTCGATGCCAAATTTAATTAGAACAAATTATTAGACAGCACTGTATATTTATCATTGTTAAGGTGTTTTAAAAATAGTCCTGCCCACTATTTCTCGATGATTTTTTAAACAACTACTTCATAAATCTTTCTAGCTTGTCTTCGTAGGAAGCGACCTTATAAACGCCTCCGAACACTTAATAACAGTCATGTAACAAACAAATCATTTAACCTACTACAAGAATGTCATCACTTATCAAAATGTTTAAGAAAAATTCCTGTCTTCAGGCCTCCATTTACGATTCAAAAACACACAGTGTTGTTGGCATTAACACATTAGCGCTCCGTGTACTGTGTGTTAAGTAAATTTATGCCTGGTTCGTGAGTGAACGTCCTTGCATGAACAGTGGTCTCGCATTTTTTCGAAAAAAATCCTTCGATTACCAATATTGAAACAAACTATTATCGCTCAAGAGACAAGAGTAATGTTGCTCTGCATATTGATAGACTACATTCGTGTTGCACAACGAGTTTACCAAACCTTGAACGATTCAATGAAGTTTATTAACCACTTGACATGTGAACATCCTTCAATGTTTAAAAAGTTTATTATCACGCTCAACCGGCTACGCGTTGAGGTAGGTCTACCGCAGATATCACGCATAGACAACGAGGAAATAGACTTGTTGCTAGGTGTATACCAAGGATATTCGAACCTTGGCCGAGTAACAGATCTTAATGGTATTTTCGTTTGGAACGGAGTCAATAAATAGCTGGCTCATCAAAGTTCAAACTCTGCCGCCAAAGAACAAGTTTCGTTCGTAAAAAACGCGATTAAATTACCCGGTTTAAGCTGTAATCGCAAGGGAGGTTTTAAAGTGGATAGTTAGACTAATTGGCTCTTGAATCCGTATAAATATAAAAGTTGGTGAAAGTTTTGATGAATGAGGTAAGGACTCAAAGAACTCTAAGAAAAATTCAGTTTGTGAAAGTTTACGGTAGTCGTAATGTTGTGTCTTTTGGGATCAACAAACGAAACTAACGTAACGTTTATCCAACAATCAAATATCGTATCAACAATGATGAATCGAATAATACCCACTATTTGAAAACTTTGCAAACATCATTATCACGAATAGCAGACGATTTCCAATACTGATAAAGATATGTGACACGAACGAAGGGTGGAAAGAACGCCACTAAATTAAATTCTCACCTTTCAAGGTTTTTTATTAGCCCGATGAAACCAACTAATAATAATCTGCCAATATAGAGCTTCCTTCGCCATTTATAAAGCGGGGATTATCATTATTAAATTATTAGGTGCAGAGGAAAGGTGAATCACCTCCTGATCATATTAACATTTCTCCACCACTCAACAAATTTCTTGTAGCTATTTTTCGGTGGGTATTGTTGGGCTATTCGATCCCTATCGTGATACTTCGAAAGCAAATAATCCAGTGCTTTACCATAATACAGCGACGTCAACGAGAGCTATCAGGCTCGAACACTCCAGACTCCCGAAGGTGGCGTAAAAAACAACCGGGTTCCCACCTGGGATAGTATTAAATGAAGTTCGGGGCGCATTACCATCATTGTCGGATGTTTAAGTAGTTACCCCCGACTATAATAATTTCCTGATAACACATCGCTCTCGAGTGCAAACGTTTCGATCAGGTAATCTCGTTGTATTGACGTGTGATACAAGAAACGTGCTCTCAACTTGATTCCTCGGATTTCAATGAAGTGAGCGATCGCCTAATTTTATCAACTTTCGAGACGAGACAACAACCACTCCATCCAGATGGAGCAAATTCGACAAAACCGTTTTTGGAATTTGTAAATATTGGTACAGGATTGCGAAAGCAATTTTAGATTTTTCCGATGATTTAAATAGGTCGGACGACTAATTACGATTTGTTTCAATGTCGCAAGACTATTTGCATTTGATACGCACACACATGAGACTTCAAACTAGGTCATGTTGGTTTTGCAAATGAATTGAGTTATTTTAGAGCGTGTCTGTGCATATAATAAGAGTGTTATTGCCCTTAAAATATGTTCGGTAATCTCATGCATTCGTGCACAAGTAAATGGACAATTTTTCAGAAATATGGAAAGTACCGATCAAGCCGCTTTAAAAATACCACGAATTAAATGGGAATAAAATATTATATGTCGGGTTTCAGTTGAATAAAATGGTAATGCAATACCAATGCAGCTTGTCGAACAATGCTTTCTCTTGAGAAACTACATTCCAAGATCGACAGGATCAAAAATAACTTGTAAATAAAATTCGAATGTTTTCGTAGACAAAGCAAATAAAATTTTTGTAGACATTGAAAATGTGCCAAAATTTCCGATATTGGCAAACAATGTTCGTGTAAATAATGGAGGAAACTCTCATGGAAGTAAGTAAAACACAAAAAGAAAGGCTTGCCAAATAAAAACTCAATAAAAAATGTAATTAATTAAAACATTACTCGTCTGGCACGCCATTTCACGCCCATTTTTTTGTAGCTTCCACTTTATCAAGAAAAATTAAGGGAACAGACGTAGAACAAATTCTTGTGATGGATTGTTTCTCTATACTGAAATTTTGTTTGCCCCAATCATTACAACACCTCACTGTTTTTTCTAAATAGATTTTTGAGTTATTTAACTCATCAATGAATATTATAGCTAGAGACCGGATTTGTAGGAAGTTAAAAACTTTATTTAGGTGCACAAAGAAAAACCTATACGTACAAAAGTTAATTAACTGTCGAACCTAAATTTTGTTCTAAATTTACTGTTGTAAAATTAGTTCATTTTTCAGGCATCTCATCTACATTACCAATATTTTTTTATTCAATTAGTATTTTTATTTTTATCAATTTTTTTTGTATAGTTTGTCACTGACTATGTATATTGTCCACAACTCATCGAGTATTTTTTACAAAAATTTACACTTTATTTACGAGTTCAATAGCTTCAACAAGTGACAGGCCTACTACGTATTTCTAATTTTGTTATGCTATTATTATTAGCTATTAACTAAAATTTCAGAGTGAGAAAGTCATTTTTCAAAGTGGCTTGAAAATAATACTGTGCTTTTGCAAAGGCTCGTGAATCTTCAGAATTAAAAAACAATGCAACCTTAAAAAATAATTTAATTTAACAACTAGAGAACTAAAAAGCTGAAACACAAAAGTATAAAAAAATATTGAGATTCAAATTCTAAAAAAAATACTGGACAAAAGAAACACTTATAATTATTACATTACATTCTGAATAAAAAAAACAGTATATTAAGAGACGAAAAAGCTAAAAAAATTAAAAACTGAAATACAGAAAAACTAAAAAACAGTAAGATTAAAGTTCTGTAGATCTAAGTGACTGAAAGAGTCATAAATTTAAACACTATAGAACGCAAAGTAAGAACGCAAAGTAAGAACGCAAAGTAAGAACATTAAGAAATTGAAAAACTGAAATTATTAGGTATAAGAAAGTGAAACAACGAAAAACTTCAAAATTTAGGAAATGAATATTAAATATGAGAAAATTAAGCTAAAATACTGATAAACTTAAAAACTGTGTGAAATGAACCACTAAAAGAAACCACGAGATTAAAAAGACTGGAAAAGCTTAAAAAACAAAAAATCTTTAGACATAAAACTAAAAAACTATTAATATGAAAAATAAAATGTATTGTTTTTAAACTAAATACCTACTAATAAAAAAAATAAAAAATATCTTACATTGAATTAGGAAGATTAAATAAACTTTAGGATGTTTAAAAAACATTTAGGATAATAAGTCAATTTAGGAATACCTATAGGAAAAATAAAATAAAATAAAACAAATTAATTCCGAGTTTCAAAAAAAGCCCTTAAATATTACGGGTTGGGGAAGTTTCCTAAAATCCGGTCTTTAATTATAACAAAGGTTTACCTTTGTTTTAAGTAGCATTTGTGTTACTTTTGGCTTTTTTGCGCTCCCTGGCAATTATTTTTCCATTTTATAATTTTCGCATTCATTACAAATCGGCAAATCCATTCCCAAATAAACATTTTGAAAATTTGCGGCTTATCTCCGGTCCCAAAATCCCTCGAGTCGTCAGTTCGGTTGCGTTCTATTAAAAACCGATTTGCAACACGTTCGCACCCGCTCATAATTCCGGAAAACAATTGTCCCGTTTATTTTTCCCAGAGGAGTCGACAAGATCACGTGGTATTTACCACCCTCAACGTGCCAAATTTCCCGCCATACTGATTAACCCCATGCCTTTTCCAAACACGTTTAACACGAATTGCAAGTCCTTGTACAAAGAAAACACGATCAAATCTGTCATGAAATCGGTAATGGAAGCTTAGAGAAAATCAAGTCCCTCGCCGAAGGCCGATACCCAATTAAATCTAATCGACTCGAACGAATCGGAGTTTTTCTCGCTTCGAAGGGCCAACCGTCTTGATGAAAGAGTAACAGGTGAAGCAAATAGGGTTACGTTGCTTTTCTAGCAGACTAGCAGTACGTTGCACTTTGACTTTATTAATATGTGATAGTATTGCTTGCACCACGCCTTGCTAATGAGAGTCGACCAGACGTTTTACGACTTTGGGCCCTATTTGGGGCACCATTTCCATACCTTTGGGCCGCAGCAGGCACCGCGCCTCGACCTGCATGTGCCCACTTTACTCACACCTAATGACACTCTGATGAATCGTAAATCACAACTAGACATTAACAAAATTATTCTTTTTCTAAAAGCTTCATGCAAACTGCAACAACTTTATTTTTTTAATATTTGTATAGTGATGGCATATTTGGTCTTCCAACTTTTGGTTGACAATACAATGCAATCTATTTACTCAAGTCTTATCTAAAGACAGCTGTATAATCGATCCGCTGCAACGCCTATCTTCCCTTCGGTGTAAATTGAAAATTAGCGATTGTATTTCCATTATGGTGAGCAAAGGTCGCTGAACAACTTAACAACGAAACTTTGCTGCGTGATGGTCGTAACTTCATAAATTACCGTGTGGTGTGCTAAGAAGTTGCACGTTAGTGTGGTTGTTACGGAAGTTCTGCACTGTAAAGATATTGCTTCGGCACTACCACCAAGTGATTATTGTTATTTCGAAGAGTCATGGAACACTGACGTTAACAACACTCTCGTACAATTATGCATTGCGCTCCAATAAAAAGTTTCCTACAGCGTCATAAAAATGAACAATAGTCCATTCGAAGAAAAATTTTCAGCTCGATTCGCCTCTCCATTAATCAACGTTTAAAATAAAGATACACAAAAATGTAGCATGCGGGTGAGTAATCAAGAGCGAATTAAATCAGATAAAGCTTCGAAAAAAGATGAACGAAATCAAACGAGCTTTTTAAGTTTGTGATGTAAACGTACTGTAACTAGACAAGTTTTGAATAATTAATTCAGAAACAAGTTATTTATTACTTTTTCGGTCTTTAGTATTTAATTGGATGTTGTTTACATAAAAGGGAGTTTTTATCAAAGAAAGCAAGTCAGGTAACTTCGCAGTGGCACCATCCATCTCCAACATACTTTTCTTGCTGTATTTATTTATCCATGACACCAGTAGGGAATGCAAAAACGAACTACTCGCAAAGAAAACGAACAAAAATATAACATCATTGACAGTCAGTTCTAAATTTAACACTACGGGATCTAACACTGTTTAGTGAAAAGAGTAAACAATATTTTCACACAATTGTAGATATTTCCATAAATATAAATTATAATGCATGCCATAGCAATAGATAAGAAAAAATGTATAAGTGACATTTAACACATATCTGCCATTGCTTGAAATAATAATTAAGTAAGACTTGAGTCGAAAAACAAGTACTACTTAGTAAAGAAGAATAAAAGGAACAAAACCTTGATAGTACACAATTTAATTTATAAATACAGCCGGTTTGTTTACATAAACAATTCCATATCTCGTAACTATAAATAGCATACGTGATAACACTCGAGTTCTGTTTGCCTATAACAATGACGCTTTTTATTTTACTGCATGCACAATAAAGTTAACGTGCTTTCAATACTAGTAAATTCTTGGGCTTTGTTCAAAGTTTTGGCAAGTTAATCGAGACCATTATCGTAACTAATGACTGTGAAACTTGGGATCATCTGTAGTTTGTTAAGCGAGTTTGGAAAACCATTAGAGATTTTACGATCACGAATTTGATATTTTTACACCTGGTGGTAAACAAGGATGAAGTTTCTGCGGTTTCATTCTGAAACGCTGTAAATTATGTGAATATGTGCCTTCATATCACAGAGGATTTTAATTCAATTAGAAACATGGATCAGGATTAGGTTGTTCTCTAGACGTACGAAATTTACATTATGTAGATTGCACCTAATTAGAAGTAAGACAACTCTCTAGTCCTGAGATCAAAACTTAGTTGTGCTTTATCGTTTCAAATCTTCGCCAAACAGTGGAGTTTTGTTCTTGGCGGAATTTTACCACATTCGGTCGTAATTTATAATTGACAGTATTAAGCAATAAGTTTGACGTATTTACAAAGCCATTATGAAGATAAGGCCGACAACAAATTTACAGTGCATTGACACCAAGAGATAAAAGGTATTATTGTTTGCATATACAATGCATGACACACTCTTCACATTTTGCTTAGCTTATTGATACGGAAAACTCGTTAAAAAGATTGTGCTTTGCTCCACAACAAATCCTCTTTGCCCAACTTCCAAGAATAATTACAATGATTACAAGCTCCATATCTGGCATTGCTTTAAATAGAGTTTTAATGCTAATCAGAAACTGGGCGCTCCTTTTCATTAATATTAAGCGATGCAATTAAGAACTCGTTCCGACTTTGCATGAACGGGTTTTTGAGGCTTGAGGACCAGCAACTGCATACAAAAATATTAAAAATTTATTCAGATTTTATTTTATTTATGTACTACCATAAATATAGTGACACCAGGTCAAGGATTTGAACTTTCGTAATCAACTAGTAAAACGGTAAAAATATAAGAACGATGAAAAAAATTATCGTATCGTTTGCTGAACAATTAACTGAGTATTGACCTACTCGTTGAAACTTTCTACAAATTGTGGCTGTGCATAGACGGAAAAATAAGAGTCTAATTGTGTCATTCAATTAGCTGCTTTTTTCATTGTTATTCAGGAATTTCCAAGACAAAAGCACTTTCAAAAGCACATTTTTTGGTTGAAAGAAACACTTCCTGTCGTGTTTTCAACGCTTTGGTCACCTGTTATTAGCGGAAAACATTGATTACCAACATTCAAAACAGTAGCGCACATTGCAACCAACACACTCCAAAATGCAAGTGTTATTCAAGTTTGTAGTAGTAGTGTAGTAAACATTGCGCAATGCTTGAATCGTTCCGATGATTTCGACATAATTTAACAAGAAAATTGTGTTAATTATGGTTATTTTTTTGTTGTTGCTTGATTAGTGCTCATTCATAAATGTTTACAACTCGTCGAGTTGTTGACCTTATTTCACAAGAAGGGTGTTGGCATTTATTTCAATGTGGTAGATGCACGAACCGAATCAAAAATGAAGCAATTTGGCGCCGGAGGCGCCATTCCAAACACCTGACAAGATGCCAATTAGTTCGTGCCAAAAATAATGAAAATGCGAAAGGAGATAAGACATTGGCCAAATATGTCGTTTATCAAATTTATTCTAACGCCTCCTTGCCGGCTTCTCAAGCAGCACGCAAACAAGAGGCTCCAGTAAGGTACTGCAAATTTTTTTCGCAACCAGAACGATCCAAGCAAAATGAAAATATGGTCTAAAAATAAACTGCGTCAAGCTTTCAACACAAATAATTACGTAATCCTTAAGAAAAATAAGTCAAAGCGGCGCATTAAATCATCCGGCATGATATTAACACCTTAAAAGCTCTAATTGCTCCTATTTTAAGTGCGCTGCAACAGGAGCCCGTAAATACAGCAGTGACACTGATAAATTTTGGCAATAGCCGCTAAATTGCAAATTATTTATTTATTTGTTTTTCGACCTTGAACGGCTTTTGCATAATCTATTTATGTAAGGATGTAACAACGATTTTGGACGGAAAAACATGAAATCGCGATCGTAAATCCAGTGTTTTTCACGAAGACGTGTTGTTAATTTTTGAAGGACATGGTTTAGAACGGAATTCATATTTTTAGCAGTTACGAGACATCTGCAACAATATTGGCGGAAGAACGGGCGATAAACGCGAGTTATCAAAGCCTGACCACTCCAACGCACGTAATATTGGCATAAAACTAGCTAAAATCGTCCAACCTCGTTCCTCCGTCGTTCGGCGACGAATGCACCAGACCGTGGTAATGTAGTATTGTTCTGTTTTACAACCTTCTACTAAGAATAGTACATAATACTCTTTTGTTCCACACATTAAATTCTAATAATATTATTCGGATACGTAATGTAATGCCATAACCACCACTAAAAATAAACAGATTACTCCAGTCGCTACCCCTTGGAGATAGCAAGACGAAAATAAGATGAAATATTGCGCTGCAGCAAAGTTACTGTCGTCCGCCAAAAGAACCGAAGAAGCGCCGCGACGTCCTTTTTTTCCCTTCAAAGTGCCAAACGACCAAAAAAAGCATGGCAACAGGCCAAAAGCGATGGTGGTACCGAAAAATATCTATTGAGGTAGATCTGGACCTTATTCCTTCAAGCAATTCGTCCCGATAAATGCAAATAAATTTTGTGGAAACGAAACAGGGACACAGCTATGAAACGTGAGATAGTGAAAAAACAATGACGAATATGAGGAGTGTGGGAAGACTGAGTTTTATTAAATAACTTAGCTCGTATGTCGCACACTTTATCATTTGCTTCGAAGAAAACGAAGTGAAATCGTTGCAGAAACGTAATTGCTAGATACAAACAACTTACTGGAATTAGACAGTAAATATTACGGCACTCTAAAATAGCAAACATTATTGTAGATTATTATTTTAGTTACAACCCACGAACACAATATTGCTTCGCTACATGCATACCAATCAATTTTTTCAAAATTCGTCCTAGTTATTTTCCTAACATTTTGGAAACGAGATTATTGTAATACAAGTCAATAAAACTAGTGACCACAAAATGAACAATTAGTTTCTTGAAACATTATAACTGCGAATGTCAACCGAGGCTAGTAACATTTACTTATTTATTCATATCATTAATTAAGATACTATATTGCATAAAACTTTAAAGGCATTGGCAATTTATTTTACCTGTTTTATGTTTTAACGGAAATTGAAAAAATCGTTCTTTCTGTACCACTTGGTTCTTTTAAAAAAATTTACGATGAAAAATAAGCGAGATAATCGCTTCGAAAGAAAGAAATCGTGACGTCGTAACCGCCTCTCATCCTATAGAATCCTCTTATCACTGAACCCTCTCATTCACGAAAAACGTGACAGATATTTGAACATTTTTCCCACATCATTCACAAAATCAAAAATTAACCACTTTTTCGACTAATTTCTGTTCTAAATATTGTCTTGAACTTCACGAAAACATCAGAGGAATTTTTTCAAGTTTTGATGAACTTTGTCAGTGTGACATAAAGTCAAAAACCATTTGATCTTAATATTGGATCAAATGCTCAATAAGCGGTTATGACGTCACAATTTCAACTTTAAATCGAAATAACTTGAGTTAAGGAGCAGATACAGAGAAACGGTTTTCACTACCATAATAAGCTTTTTCAGTACTATCATTTAAGACAAAGTTGTTTTTAAGTTGCCAATGCTTTTAATAAACAAATGTATCTATTCACTTAATCATTTATTAACTAAGTTTTAACGATTATTTTTTTGTCTTCTAAAAACCAATAAGAACCTTCAATTTTACTCCATGAGACAAATCAATTTTTCGCGGCAGTTTAAGTTGGAAGTCTGTTGGTTTTTTTTGGGTGATTTTTTTTTATTTCACATCTATCAGTACCGCACGAGACTGCGAATAAATTAGAAAATTATTTGACCGAACTTTTCTCAAACGTGTTACCATTCTCAATTTCTAAATTGCCTGGCAATACATTTTCGAAGAGTTTTTACGATTATCATAACCCACTTCAAAAATAATATTGGTCACGTTTTTAAAAGGTCACGTAAGATGATAATATCACAGTCAGGATAAGATAACGTAACAATTACTTAATAGGGGGTATCATAACAATATAAAATTAAATTCGTACCAAGTCATGTTATTCAAATTAAACAAACTCGTACTATGTAGGAAAATAGTAGGATGGTCGTATTATTATGTTCCAAAAATACCGTTGTTAAAATGCGTCGTATTTCAGTTGTTTGTAAACAATATCTCGTTATTACCGTACACCGCGAATAAAAATAGAATTTACAGCGTTGATGCAGTTATCGACAACCATAAAATTATTGTGGCGTCGACATTAAAATGGTACGAAATTGAATTTCAGTCTTGTCGCTTTTGGATATATGTAGTATGTATTATGAAATTTGCAACTCCAAGTTCCCCTATTCATTAATATCTGCATGCACACGGGTCAATAAAACAGGAACGTGACCGCCGATCCGAAAACTCCCCGCAACAAATACTGCAACAGCAGCAGCAGCAGGAACAAGAAAGTGTGCAGGAGCCCATTCGTAACAATCGCGACGACTTCCACGGTGCAGTGTATCCTAGGTGGTTTATTGCATTAGAGAAGCTAACGGAGTAATTAGTAATTAGTCCCTTGGTTGTTTCTCAACGGCTCCATTTGTTAACGACGTCGAGTTGTTAGCGATACGTTATAGTGTCGTTAGAGAGCACCGGATTTACGGGCCTAATCAGCGGATTCGGTTACTGGCTTGTTAGCAAATTGCTGATAGGATTTACCGTCTGTAATTACTCCACCAAAAGGTCAACAAAGAAATTACTGTTATGGATGTGGGCGCCCGAGGGCCACACGTACGTTATCAATTATTGGACGAGTTGAATCGCGAAATCCAACGATGGATCTTGTTTAATATTCGATTTGAGTCCTGTCGGTTTATTCGATGACGCAAATGTCGTTATAAGCGAGATACTGACAGATGAACGCAATATGTTTTCTGTTGAGGTACTCTCAAGTGAGTATCGTGTGCGATTCTAAAACTGGGTTCACCATTGAGAGCTCGAATTTTCGAAAATATTTACATCTTCAAATATTTGTGATGAATTTATCTTATTTTATCTTGAGTCAACATTGTTCACGTCATAACATAAACTTAGCAAATGCTAAAAAAGTGCAAGCTGTGACATCTTTGCACATAAAACGATCACATTACGAATAGTTACGCAATAGCTATTTTGTAACATTTATTTAATTATAAATTAATACTACAAAAAACACCAAACATAAGAAAAATAGATTCAAGATGCTTCAACGATGCTCAAACTCACAAGATAATATCGAATTAACTTTTAATTCTGCTTCTGTAAACAAGTCCTTAATATGATGATAAATGATGTGCATTTGAATTAGAAAAATTATTTCGGAAGAAGAAAAATCATTTTATTGAATGAATAAATTACAGCACCATGTAAATAGTTAAATACTAAAACTAAAAAAGGAAAATGGACCACACATCCACATCAAAGAGCTGCAACAGGAGTCTTTCAGCCCGTTTGATTGTCTTCTTTTTTCTAAATAGTCCAAGGCGATTTTAAGGACATCTCGGAATTCCATAGAATTTTAGAAAAACAAAAAAAAATTTAGAATTGCGAACAGCTAATTTTTATTTGTTGTCTTATTATTATTTTCAATTGAATAGCTTTTTAATTTTTCTTTAATATTTATACACGCAGATATTTAAAAACTAGATAATTTTGATAAATTGTAAATTACCATAAAAAAATTTTAATAATTTTTTAATTATAAAAATCAGTTTATATTGAGCGAAACCCAGAGTCCAAGGACTAAATGTTTTTTCGAAATGATAAAATCATAAATCATTTTTTATAAATTGGAAATTATTATGGCAATTAAAAAATTCATAAAAACTACATCTACTAGTAATCATAATATAATTAAACAAAATTTGGAATTTCCAGTTTTAACAAAAAAATCAACCTTGGCGTTAATAGAAATTGATACATGAAATCCACATCTTAAATAAATTAAACATGATTAAGAAAGAAAACAATCTAATTTGGAGAAATACTCTAACAACAAAAAAAAACCAAAACCAAATTCTTCGGCGAATAAAACTTTAAAAAGACGTTTTCCCAGAATCAATTCCACAAGAGCCAATTCAAAGTGACTCTCAAACTAAATTAAAAAATTCTTATCAAATGGAAATACAGAAGCCCACCTCACATCAAAGAAAACGCTACTCGTTTCTCTTTCATTTTCTAATTACACTATCAATTAAGTTAAATAACTTCAACTACGATAATTCGTCTCAACCTCTCCAACAACTTTCGATAAGAACAAACAATAACTCATCCTGCAAGTTTGAACACGAAATAATCAATTTCATGCAGAATTCAGCCAAGCTGTCACATTTCGGTGTAAATACCGGCGTTTTGCCGGCATACCGCCAATGCACGTGCACGGCATCCAAAACGGTATTTCAAAGGCCTGCACAACGGACGAACCAGTGAGGGTGGCGAAGACGACGCATTTTTGCGTGGCCGTCGCCGGGAAATCGATAGACGCATTTATCAAACGGCTTTTCACCTTGACCTAGCGGAGGCGAGAACCGCTTTTCCGCCATTCATGAAAACCCGAACGGAAGAAAAGCAAATAAACAAAGCCAACTTCAAACTTGGGAGATAAGAAATGATGAAAACCGTAAAGTTTATCTCGTAGAAAGGCAAGAAATAAATATTATGGCATGTGATAACACCGGGAGCCGGAGAAAATTAGCTTTGGAACGGATTCTTGGTGACAGAAGTTGCAATGCATGGAATCTCAATTACTGTCCAACAAAATCCTTACATAAAAAGGATGTACGTTATGCAGGGAGGAGGAGTACTTGCAACTCCAAGCAATATGGGGGTTGAACAAGAAAAGTGTTCAAAAAGTACAAACCCTTTTTCGTCTAAAGGAGGGAATAATGTTCCGACAATTGAATGAAACAAAATTCGGCTGTTCAGTTGCAAAAATGATGAATAAAAATGAAATTAAGGAAACGTTTATAAATTTGTTTGTTCCTGGATTATTTGTGTCGTCTATAAAAAGCTCTCAGAATTTACGAAGCAATTACAGAAGTTGTGCGGTATGTCTGAATTAAAAATTTGTAAAGTTGTAAAAGTTGAGGGCAATAAAATGAATAATAAATTGTGGAAGTTTTAAGTGGCAAAAGCTTCGTGTCGAAAGCTGGGGTTTAACAAGAGTCAATTAAATGTTGCATCACTTACCGGCTCTTGTCAGAATTTTCGACTTTGGATTTCTTTTTGGAGTGCGCGTGTACCGGTGATATACTCGGTTCGGATCCGGAAGCCGGTGGCGAGGACGATCCCGTACTCGAGGACAAACTGCCGGCTCTGCCTCTGCTTTCGTTGGTGACGGCGTGAGCGGCTGAGATGGCCAACGTGGGCCTGGAATTTCTGTTTCTGCGTTTTTTCTTTTTGCCGGTGACGGCTTCGGAGATGTCTTCTACGCGTCCGAAGATGTTGCTGGTGGGCGGTGGCGGCATCCAGTCTAAGTCTTTTTTGAGGTGTCCGCGGCCGCACTTGCAGCCGCAAGCCTTGTAGGCGAGGTCGTAGCCCTTCTTGGTCCAGAGGTTCTGGTGGCGCTGGCGCTCGGACCAGGAGCGGGCCCGGCCGCAGGTCTTGAGGTAGGCCAGCACCGTCTGCTCCCACTGGTCGAAGCACTCCCGGTGCATGTACCTGCCGCTGGAGCAGAGCTCGTTGTTGCAGGTGACGCGCACGGTGTCGCGGAGGTCGTCGAGGGCGATCAGCATGGGGTCGTTGTTGTTGGGGCTGAGCTGCTGCTGGGCGCGCAGGCACTCGCCGGTGGGCACGCAGCACCGGGTCACGCCGGCGTCCTCGGGATCGATGCCCAGGAGGCCTTGAACTTGGCCGAGGTGGCGGCGCGGGGCCATAGTGAGGGGAGGAGGATCGCGCGAGATGCGTCTACGTCTACGAGTCGATGGACGTCTTGCAAGCGGCTCTTTCGGAAGCCTACTGCAACGGCGATGCACAAGCCGGGGAAAGTGCTCGGCGGGGACACCCGAAAGCGAAAGGTAGGGGAAGGAGTGGGGCTCTCTCCTTTTCGCTTTTCACTTTCGGTTTCCGACGCAAGCGCCGCCGAGGTTTCACTCTCCGTAGCCCTGACCGACGCCGGTGCCGGCACCACCACGTTGCACCCAACCAATGGAAAGCCGACTCCACGGCGGTGGTGCTGCACTGATTCATTGCGATGCCCCCGCGTACGCGAAAGCTCGTATCTACAAAGCTGCAACTCAACTCCTGCAGGCCAGGGTCATGCGTGACTATCACCGCACTGATTATTTTTAATAGAGCTTTTACTACTTCAGCCACGACGGCGTATTTCCAACAAACAAATAATTAACGTTTACTCGAGTGCACTTCACGACGAAAAGCTCATGAATAATAGACTCGTTTCTCTACTATCAGATCCTTTGAATATTCAAGAAAACAAGAATTACTTCTGCAAGATGTCGTAATTTAATCGATGCGTTTAGTGCACTTCAGAAAACGGTTACTAAACTTTGACATTTTTTCATTTTTACTAGAAACTTCCCGAGGGAGCAATTCCCTAGAAACTCGAACTATTCCCAAATTTCACACATTTTTCCTTCTACATACATACAGGGTGTTTACGGTCTTGAGGTTGAAACTTAAAGGAGAGAATATGTGTGATAGAAGAAGCCCAAAACGCTACATAAAATAACAATTCACATTATAACAGAAAATCATTGAATTTACATTATTTGTTTGTGAACTGTTGCTTCGACTACAACAACTACTATTACCTCGTGCTTCACCGTAAGTCCTAATCATGACAACCAGTTCATTATCTCAATAACTGTAGTCCATGGACATAAATTTGATGAAAAACCTCCACAAAACACAAATCACACTTGCACGAAACGCTTTTGGCTGAAGTGATCAAACAGAGGACCATCGGATTTAAATTTTGATCAAAAATACAGCCAAATAAAACGATGACAGTGTCAAAATTATGAATTGACGTTTTTCACTGTCTTGGTTACAATATTCTTATTTGTTGCAACAATTAAATTTTATTTGAACAGAGAAAGCATTCCAGTGACCCCCAAATCCTGTACCAATACTTCGGAGTTAAATAACATTCTTAAAAGTAACAGTTCCTTGGTTTTTTTTCGCAGTTACCCTATTTATACACTCTTTTAACCCAGGTAAAGTTTCGACTTCTAGACCGTAAACACCCTATGTTTTTACTATATCCCATTTCATTCTATAGAAAAAATTTTTGACAGAGCATTTGAATTTTTTGGAGTAAAATAAAGCACAAATTAAGAGTTTCTGTATAAGAAAAGAACTCTGTGTTAAGCTAAATCCAAGCGACAAATTTTGAGACAAGAAAACCCACCTGAAACTCCAAAAAATGCAAATACGTTGTTGCAAAATTCTACAATGAACTGAAATGGGATATACCTATAATAATACAGACTGATCCAGATTACCTACTGTGTCTGTTGGCAATAGATTTGAAAGTAACAAGTGTTCAATAATTGTTCTGGTCGTGGTTTCCTGTGGTTTTCTCATTCTAGCATGAACGTAGGTTGCGTGATAAGTTCATATGGTTTGCTATCAACTGTCTAAATGTTGTCTTATTTTTGCATTTAGGAGTTTTTGATAAAAATCACATTGCAAATCATGATAATTGTATGGAGACGTTCAAGAATTTACTCTGCAAGCGTTATCTTAATTGAACGTGTAAATTTTTGGCCGCCTTTTCGTATGTGGCCTGCACCTAACTTCTTTTCGTTCCTGTTTTAAAACTCAAAATAAACGAACACTGGTAGGTAAATGAATAAATTTTATTATAAAAGATGTTGAACATGTCCACCTCCTACTTCAATGCACTTTGAAACCCTCTATCTTACAGAAGTCCACACCCCGCCAACTTTTGTGCCATTTCTTAAATAGGCTTCCACTATAAATTGTTTTTGTTCCAAGGTAAAAACCATTGCGGAGTTCACGTGAAAAGTCCAGAAAAGAAGAGTGGGCCCAAGCCGGGCAAAAACAAAGTCGACAACAAAAAAAAAAACTCACGTGGGGCAAAACACACAGCGAAAACACTTGCAAGTTGATTTTAATTTAGAGGAAGACACAGAAACTCGAAAAATATGCAAGAGGTTAAAAAGCGGAGCACTGACAGCTGTCATGTGTCACTGTTTCGGAGACATACGTTTTTTGTGACAATTGCCACACATAGGCGATCTGACCAGAACAATTATTGAACACTTGTTATTTTTGTTAGTAATTTGAAACAGTGTAACCGGATTCGGTTTTTCTTGACAAATACATAGTATTTAACGTATAGGCAACCCCACAAGATTGTTGCGTTGCATTGGTTTGAGAATTGCTGCTTCGACTACAACAATGAATATTACATTAAACTTACTTAGATATACATACAGGATGATTTTTTAAAAACGTCCCAACTTGTAAAATTTCTCAAAAATTAAACAAAAAATTAGAAAATCCCGAGACAAGTCAATTTTTGTTTTCAAAAGGACACCTTTTAGTTGTAGCACCAACTTTAATACAAATAATCCCTTTAAAATTTGAAAAGGCATCACCCCCACCACCTTTATGATACTTCAAATGAAAGGTATTTTACCATGGTAACATGGTGATAATCTACTGTTCAAAAATAGTTCTTCATCAATAAGTCGACTTTGCAATTCAAATTCATAGTGTCGCTTCGTTCAAATGATTACTGTAATTTCTGATTTCTGTAATCTCTGTCAAATCTTTTGAATGGTTGTTTTCTCATTTTTTTTTTTTCATTTTTCGGCAATGTTGTTTCAATTGTTGTTGTTTCAATTGAGCTAGCTAGGAATTAAAAAAAATTAGGTGGACCGTGGGTGGGCAAGCTATTCTTTAGAGTGGACATCATGTTTAAATTTTTTCGATTATTTATTCGATTAGATATGTCAGTAATGTTTAAATCTGTTATAAAATTTCCAAACGCTATTGTGCTTTGCTATGGTAACTGACATCACAGATCTGAAAAAAATGTAAAGGAACAAAAAATAGAAACTTACCTAATAAGAATTTCAATACTACTTCTTCAAAAAGTCCTTTTGATGTTAAAAATGGTAATCCTGTTTAAAAAAATCCTCTCGCACCCCGCACTAAACGCTAAGATTCTTATATTTTATTAGGTGTACTTAGATAGGTATACAGCGTTATTCAAAAGCACCATATAATCTAGTATAATCTACTCTGTCAAAGCTTATTTTTTTCTGATTTGTATAATACTACATTATTTTTAAATACAGGGTGTCCCACCGAAAAGGGCACCCCCCTCATAACTTTTTTTATTTATTAATCAATTCGAACAAAATTTAAATTACAGATGTTTGGACCAAAAGTCCACATTTTAAAGTAGCCATTTTTTTGAGGAGTTTACCATTTGTGAGATAAAAAAATAAAAATCATGAAAAAAGATGCAAAACCCTTAAATTGCATATTATTAGAAGAAGCTATGTTACATTGCCGTGTTGGCAAACTTTGTTTCAACAAAAGTAATCCAGATTTCCTTAAATTCTTTTTTAAAAATCTCAAAAAAAAATTAAAATTTTGTGTGAAATATCATCGTCCATGGAGCGGTGTTGTGAGATTGCTGTAAACAATTACCTGTAAGATTTTGACAACCTGTTGACAACTACTGTCGACAACTAATTTCAAAAATGTTATCAAATCAAGAAAAGCGAGAAATCATTCTAGTCTACGGTGAATGTGGCAGAAATTTACGACTCACAACGCGAATCATTGAAGAGCGCTTTCCAGACGTGCGTTACTCTTTGAAAAAAGTCCGCAAAGTCGTCCAATTATTTGAAGGCACAAGCTCAGTGGTTAAACCTAAAAGGGTTTATTTTCCTGTAAGACACAATCCTGATTAGACAACATTTTTTGAGATTTCAATGTTAGAGTGACAGTATAAATTCACAGGTAGCTTTTACAATCTCATAACACCGCTCCATAGACGACGATATTTCGCACTAAAAAAAAGATTATTGGCGAGATTTTTAAAAAAAGATTTGAGGGTATCTGAATGACTTCTGTTAAAACAAAGTATGTCAATACGTTAATGTAACCTGGCTTCTTCTAATAATATGAATATTAAAGGTTTTATACCTTTTTTCATAATTATTAATTTTTTTATCTCGCAAAAGATAAACCCTCCAAAAAAAGTAGTTATTCCAAAATGTGGACCTTCATTGCTAACATGTGTAATTTTAATTTCGCCTAGATTAATTGAAAAATAAAAAAGTTATGAGGGGGGTGCCCTTTTCGGTGGGACACCCTGTATGTATTTATAAAAAACATATCATTTCGAAAATGTCATAGCCAACTATGATTCCTATTTAAAAAAATACAACTTTATGTTATTACAGCTAAATGAATGGTTAAAAAAATCACTGATAACATTATTAAATTCTCTGTAAAAAAGTGCCAGTATAATGTCTTTGTTTCAAATGTGTATCTTTTATATTAAGAAAGATATAATTTTTTTAAGATTTAATGTCGACTTTTGTTTATGTCGAAAAAAAAATATTTTCCCAAAAACAAAAAACGGACTCTAGAATGTCCCACTCGTTTTTTTATACAACTCTTAGTTTCGGAGATAAAGCGTACGCCATTGATGTGTTCGTAAGTAGTATTAGCAGTAGCACAAGTTAGTGGAAAGCATGATAATCATCTCATGACAATGTACTTGATCAATACAACAATGATCACTCTGTGTTATCGATAGGTATTCATGATGAAAACGAGCAAACGAGGTAAATAAATTAAATATGGTACAGATCGTCTCTACTTATCCTTGGAAGACTATAATAAAATTTTGTCGGTCTATTTATGGATCACCCCGTATAGTTTCAAATTCTTATATTTCCACAAGGTGCATTAAGGTGCAATCCGGCGTTGCCAGAAGGTATATGCAACGTTCGTGTCTTCAAAACTATGTGCCGTAGAAAAATTCTAAAAGCACATTTGTGTTTCTTTTAATATTTTCTAACACCATTTAAAAGATTGTCCGACCCTTTTGATTCACTGTGTATTTCAGCCTCGATTTCAGCTAATTTGTAAGTTGCAAAAATGCCTAGTACGTTTCTAGTTATTTTAAAATTTATATTGTTAAGTAAAATAATTATCGATTCAGCCCTAAAATCACCCTTGTAGTAGTTTTACATAAATGTGTTTTATAATGTTCCGTCCTTAAACTTAGAGATCACTTGTCATGAAAAATCCCTTTGCGACGCATTATAAAATAAATTTTAATTTACAAAATTAGTCACGGCCCGATTGCAGCAACTGTGGGCGCAAAACTAAAGCAGTGAGTAAAGTAAAACCAAGAACTAGCTGAGCTAAGAGCTTTCAAGAAAATAAAATTATTTAGGTACAATTTATCTGACATAGTATTTGAGGTTTACATTTCGGGTCGAATTACTTATAACCATTTATAAGCAATAGCTGATGTTACGTGTTTTTTTAAGCATTCCTTTGAAATATTCTTAATTACTGATAAACTAAACCTCTATTTTTTTTTCAACTTTCAGCAATTTAAGTTCCGTTATCAGTATATTATATAAAGACAACGCTAGTTTACAAGTATAACATTTTAAAATTGTTTACAGTGAGTGGTGAGCCTGTAAATTTTTTGAAGAAAAGGGGCTGATTATGAAAGAGTTGTTTGTATTACAAAGGGGTTGGTGCTACAACTTTCATAGTACTCAGTTAATAAAAACTGACCTGTCTCTGGATTTTCTAAATTTTTGTTTATTTTCTGAGATATTCAGGGTGGCTCGTTATAAAAAAAAACTGTATTTGACTCAAAAGCAAACTAAATCGATAGAAATTAAGTAAGATAACGCAATAAAGGCGAAGAAGTCTTTTGAAATAGAAGGAAAATACTACATTTAAATAGAAATTGATTTACTGGGATGCAGCTGAGTTTATTAAAAGATAATCAACAGTAAGCACCAATTTCAAGTATGTTTGAAGCAAATAAGACTTAGATTTTGATAGAGCAATTTAGCGAGCAATTTAGTGCTAACCACAATAGAATGGATAAATACCTAATTATTTCGTTTGGGTTTTTAATAATACAATTGTGGCTTGAGACTAAATTATCCACATATTAACTGTTACCGCAAATGCTAAAATATTCAAGAAACTGTTGTCGAATGCTAACCTGAGTTAGTTTAGCGCGGTCATACTGAAAAATTATGTAATTCGAATTTAAAAATTCACAGGCAACAAAATTTTGTCTCTTTTGCATACTAGTGCAAGTATGAAAATGAATTTCTAGTCTTCTAATAAATACTTAACATGAATAATTATTAATATTATGCACGAGTATGAAGATACTATTTTTAAAAAGTGAATTTACAAAAAGTCGAATATGTAAGAAATAACACTGAATGTCATGTCTCCTTTATCCTCATAAAAATATTTCAAATAATATTTCGTTATGATCTCATTATGAATATGATAGATCGAGCAGCTTATTTTTAAATCTTACACTTCGAACTTAGAATAGAAACAACAGTAGCTAAATAAGTAACTGACAGCGAAAGCTCAAGTCCTTTAAAAAAATTGAGTTAATTTTGCTCTGGTGTGAAGTCATGTCATAGGTAACAGAAAATGTCCAGAAAATAGCACACGTAGTTTCTATTTTTACAACAGAAATGTAATAACAATAAATTATGCACACATTTCAAACTCGCATATCTGATGGCCTTCCCTAATTTTATAATTGGTAAATTTCTTTTCAAAACACGTTGCTGCTAAAGGGGACACCACATCCTCAAAACAACGTGATTATATCTCTGTCAAAAACACAACAAACTTATTTATAATAAATGTTTTTACTACAAGTTATGTAACATCGTAGGTAGGTAGAAGCTTCTCCAAAAATACATTGTTTTTTATACCTATATGTAACTGTACTATCCTGTTTCGCACAAGAGACCACAAGAACTGGTTCCTTATAATTCTTCTTCAAGGTTAGTTTCTTTTCAACGTAAGAATTATGCAAGCCAAACAATATCAAAATAAAAGAGTTTTAGTGGTCCAAAAAAGCATTTGGCTTTGTCCACCATGAGATCCTCCTCTTGTTTCATTTCGGTCATAAGTCATAACTCGTTTCCTGCTGCCAACTCCCGAACAAAAGGTGTCCGCTCGATGGCCCGTCTTAAAATCTGTTGAGACGTCTAAATGGGGTGATAGCAACGCGGAGTAATTATAAGATAACAACACCTCGTCTTAATCTCTGATGCAGACAAAAAGCCGTACAATGAGACGCATTAGTCGCTATTTACGAGTATTATGGCCGCACCCTATCTAATAAATAGTGCGGACAAAGGCGCTTGCATAAATATCTACACACTTACATTGTTCCCTTTAACAGTCTTATAGCTTGATGTATTCACAACGTTCGCAAATTAATAGATAAGCGCGCTAATGTACACATCATCTACTTTTGGCCGGTACATGACTTGTTTACCAAGATAAATACATGGCGGTCTTATCGAATTGTCCTAATGTAACAGCTTTGTTGCAGATTACATTGGCAAACTCAGTTGTGGAGCGAAGATATTTTTCCCGATATCTGATATCGAACAACTAAGTGAACTGTCGATGTGCATGTGGGATGTAGGTTAACGACGAGTACAACGTACAGTTTAATAACACCTTCCTTGATAGATAAGTTGCAAACCCACCGCAAAAGGACGAAAAGAAAGGAGTAATTTAGATTAAGCATCAGATGTTAGATGCTAACAGGACATAATTACATTGAAAGACGTCCAAAGTCGCAAAAAACTGCAGAAGTACAAACATTGATCCAAAGAAACATTATTTCTCGTCAAAGAAGTGGGTGTTTAAACTGTGACATTAACGAAAAAAAATTGTTATTGAGAGTTTTAGCAATTGCTTCGTTTATGCCAGCACAATGGGAAACCCTTTGGTTATCATTTTTGGCATTCAAAACAACACTATAAATAGAATATTATCAATATACAACATAACTTGTAGTTTATTTTCCTTTTGGAATTCTATTTTTTTCGTCTCATTATTGATCACAAGGTTTTGTACACAACAACAGGAGAGATAAGGGTTAACTTAGACCCAATCGGTTTTTATTTTCACTTGTAGCTATCCACTTATTATCAATACAATGAATGGTTTTCAATCTTTAAACCAAAAACTACTAATTTTCGTCGATTTTGCGTAAAATGGAAAAAGGTTGCTAACCGGTTTTGTTAGTCTTCATTTTCCAAAAAATTGATAGAAAGTCATTTACATCTCTCAAACGAGTTTTGGCTTTGCTTAATATTCCGACCTACAACTGATTTTGTTCCTTACGCTAATTAATAAGACAGAGAAAGGTGTGTACAAAAAATCGCTAGTCAGACAAATTGCAAATTAGCAAATTCTTATCTTTGTTAAATCGCTGAACTAATGCACGCGTAAGCAGCTGATATTCCTATCAGGCATCTATTTGACTCTTGTAGACTTCTAATTGATTATTAAAATGGTCTATTCGTTTTGAATTTTGCAAGAAAACAAGACAGCTGCAGACTTTTAAACATTTTGCGCCTGGTGTAGGCAGCTGCGTTGTCATTTAAGCATTTAGCGTCATCAGCAATTAAATTGTAAATCAGTGGGTCTCACGATTTTAAAATTAGTAGTTAACGGCGTAGTAAAAGCATTCTTTTTAGTGTTCCTTAATTTCCTTTTAACCAAACGATTATTAAGAAGAACACGTTTGCGCCTCTGGCTAGAAATTCACTTGAGCTTTAAAGCCGGAAAAATGAACTATCAAGCACGAATCGGACGATTCGTTTCGTGTTATTAGTATTACGTATGGCCACACCTTCAGGCCAAAATTTAGGCTCAGACAAACGTAACCTTGTTCGATTTAATGAATTCACAATTGCGTAGTTTACTAGGACAATGTCCTCTTGCAAAATCGCAGCTTTTCCTTTCGCTTGCAAGTAATCGCCCAAAATTAGAATAAATTCGGCAACACAATCACGATCTATTTGCGGCCTTGGCCTTGACTAAATTCGCGCCAGCTGGTTTGTTTATGTTGTTAGTTGGCTCGGAAAAAGTATCATGATTTTGTTTCTGGTGTTCATTTTTTTTCCTACTCGGTTTGCATTCTTGATGGTGGGTGACGCCACCTGGCTTCCTCAGTTATACAATACGTGGCAATGATTGATAGAAATTTTGTTGTGATGAAGCTATTTTGAAAAATTGTTTGTCTGGTGCATGATGACTTGTGACACAAGTTTTAATTATTTAATTAACGAAATGGAATTAAAATTGAGAAGCAAATTTGTTTTGATGGTCTGACTCATTTTACGAGATAACACAATGTTCTTGGCACTGAACAACTTGATCACAACAATTATCGTCGGAAGTGGGAGTGTAAAAATAGAAATCTATTAAGCAAGGAGGCACCCAGTTTCATGATTACATTTATTACCAAAGCAACATTGTATTAGAGATTTTCAAAGATAAAACTTTTCTGAGCACTATGAGTAGGGCTGCCATCCATCCGGATCTCCTCAGATTTTTTCGGGGAAGCCCAGGAGAATTTATTTAATAAACTAGGAAAAGTAATTTTTTCAAATTAGGTTTTTTAAAAAAAAAATAGAAACTTAATTTTTGAACCTCCGCTATTTTTGAAAATTGAAATCAGTTCAATAAATTGTTCTGGCATCGATTCCCGTTCTCTGTCTTTCCATAAATACATACGACAACAGCTATTACCTATTGCTACAAACACACATGATTTTATTTATGTTTACGACTTGAAGTCAAACATATTTTATCCGTTCATTTAGTGGTGCGTAATGGATCGAAATTGTTCATATTTCCTTTCAGTTCAACTTTGTGTAACTTTCCAATAATGCATAAAATGCGCTCTTCGGCTTCAGAATCCAAAGCGTGTTCTACCGCATTATGTGTGTTATCTATATGGCATTACCCGGAGAAAAGCTTGAAATATTTGACGGCAGACTGAAAAACTGGTCAGACGGCCGCATTCTATATCGTTTAATTTATTCAAAAGTGGGAATAAAATTACCAATTAATTGCGTTTTCATTGCAAGAACTTCGAGATAGTGTTGATATATAGCACCCATTACATTTGTTGTCCACTTTTTGAACCGTACATCATGTACCGACTACGTAATGAGTTATAACTTTCTTCAGTTAATACTTAATTGCTCATTTCCACACCAATGACTGTTTATTTAAAGCCCAGTTTAAATGTCCGTGGATCGTAAGTAATGAGCCCTCCAGTGATACAAGAAGTGGTAATGATGCTTCCCCTTTGAGAAGTTTTATCCAGGTTTGATTGAACTTCGATCTTTGAGCAATGTTTTAAAGAGAGGGAGGTGAATCTATTTACATAAGTACAAATGGGTGCTGTCAGTGAGTGTTTAATTAAGATTCAATGGTACTCGTCAAATATGTGAAATAATTGCTAAAAGTTGCTTCTGCAAAGTCGCTGAATATTTTGACTCTTGAGTCAAGGTTGTATGCAAATAAATGCGATGTCACATACTTAAAATGAATCCTTAAATATTTTGACAGTCTGGTATGTTTTAAATTTTATGAGTTTGCGTGTTCTAATGTTGTAGTTCCGCCTTCACAGTTTCGTTTCAAACTTTGACTGGAATCTAAAATTCCACTGTTTAATTGTAATTGTAACTTTAGACACTCAGGGAGTAAAGTCATTTCCTCAATAAAAGAACTAATTCTTTTTCAAATTTTTTATCTTTCTCCTCGTTTGTCAGGGCGTCGTGTTACACAATTAAATTTTCAGTATTGAGGCGATTTATTTTCATGGTTCAGAACCCCCGCACATCACCTATTTAAAAAATGAATACGTTTAAATTTGACGTTTTATTTACAAGTAAATTCGGAAACGCATCGGTGAAGACGCCACGATACGATATTCCAATTTATCATCACCTTGAATGTAAATAGGGAGATATTTCATAGCGATTTGTACACATGGCAGACATAATTCATAGATCGAAGCCATATTTCCATAATACACAGCAGCGTGTAAAAGACAAAATAAAAATGTATATTTTTATTAGGAGCAATATGACAATAAAAAAGAAAAATAACAACAATAAAATTTGACAGCATATTTATTTAAACTACCAGCACGTATGCATAGGAAATGCTTATTGAAAACGATACATCAGTTTTATAGACGCTGGGGTAGAATTGGAATCAACATTTGTAAACGCCGTCATCACAATCCGTCCAAATTTCGAACTCCCGAAACCTCTCAATCTTAACAATTCAGAGAAAGATAAAGTCCGAACGACCCCTCAGTGATTTTGAAAAATATCCGCCGGTGTGTGGCATTTTGCGTTTCGGAAGGGATTTTTTCCTTCGACTTCCTGACTCCTCGCATTATTTAATAACTCCGACTCACCCTCGACGAAAAAGAGTTAAAATTAATGGGATTTCCGATCACGCGAACAATCGGACCGACTTTTTTAATTACCGGTATTTATAACGTTAGTCGCCCTTTCGAGTTAAATGATTAAAGAATGATTACTTTCGTTCCTCGGTGATTTTTCATTTTTTCTCCATCCAGTCTCTAATGAAATTAGAAATCACGTCGACTGCTTTTGTGCAAAATCGGTCTTGAGTTTAATTACTTTCTAAATGGTTTTGGAGAGGCGACAGCAAAACGCAATTTTTTCTCTGATTTTGATTATCGATGCACCCTTTACCCACGAGGAATTACTGCGTATTGCGAGCTTACAATCGTAATAGAATCCTGCACATGCGGGGAGTCTTGAATAATGAGAACACCTGGTGTATTCAAATGAACTGAACGTGTTCAAGAGACTTCAATGCTGTTTCTCAGTGCAACTCCTCGCTGAATTAGCACTCACAATCGCGCCCTGTGGTTGTACTGGTGCCAAGGACATCGTCTTAATCTTTGAAATGTGGGTCGCACACGCATCGTTAATTTTATGTTGTAGTGTGGTACAGATGAGGGTCTTTTTTCATTCTAATAATAACCACTGAATGGCCGCTTTATTTCAACTGCTCCGAATGGAATCCGTGAACAAAGAACTGCTAATTCACCAAACTTTTCAGGAGTGCCTCGAAATTTGTTTTATTTTTTGATTGAAATTAGAAATATTATATCGTTTATGAATTGAGCTACTGTGTAACTGGAAGTAGAGATTAGCTTAGAATTCTTACATTTATTACAGTCAACAGACACGCTATCGACAGCAGGAATGAAGTGATTTTGATCTCAGCTTCTGTAAACACGTAAGCGGTGAAGCGAAAATATCTGAAAGAATTAAAGCCACAGATCCGTTCTAAAACGATATGTAGCATATAAGCGACAGTTTGAATTAAAATTATTTGTTAGCTTGAACGTGCTTTTGTAGTTGTTTTCTAGATTCCCTGTCGAACGAAACTTCAATAAGCAATTCCATTTTATTTCACAAACTTTAAATTCACCAAGCTCGTAGGCAAACAAATCAGTCTGATATAGATTTTTGAAAGTACATGAAAACACGACTGAAGTGAATTGTAAAATCCAACAATTCAACAATACAATTCTCACTGCTCTCCCAGTCTCTCATTTTGTTACATTGTACTTTTAAAATGCTTTAATAAAATCAAATGTACAACGAAGGACAATTTACTGGCTTGAACTTTACCTTTCCTGTGCTGAAAAACACCAAAGACGCTTCCAATAACAGGAAAACATGAAAAGCCACTATTTCAATATTAACATAAACATCATCGTGGTGACATTAGAGTAATTGACGTGTTCACAATGAACCTTGAATTATTAATATTGTGCCTTAAGACGGTTTGCTGAAATGGGGCAATTCTCAATTATTCCCTATGCCATACATAATTCCTCCTGAAATTTGGGCAAACAGTGAAGCCGCTCCACGAGGGACTTTAACCTACTCGGTATCATTTGATTTTGTCTTCAGTAGAGAACAAGGAATATGTTCTATAATTTGTCATTATAGAAAGAAAGGGTTCTTAAATTATCTGTTACAATGAACTCTTGCTGCTTGCTCGTTATAACTCCAGTAATCACGTTCAGAAGTACTAGTCATTTTGACTAGAGTTAATATAATTATCCAGAACGTGCTTTTTAAATTTACCTTTATATCAAAATAAGTAAACTGTTTACAATTATTTGTAGAATAATCAATACATGGCCTGTCCCCTTTTGAGTGAGAAAATCTAAGCTAATATGTTCATATATGGGGTTCTATTTGCCCACACAATGTTTTAATGGTAGGACCTCCCAAAACACTCAACAAAGAGTATTTACCCGAGAGTAGTTCGCTAGTGTGTTTTGAAAAGGAGAGGGTTGTAAGAAGGTCAAGAGTTCCCGGTAGGTACGTCGTTATCCATCGTGCACCGTGCTTTCGAAAAGGTTTGGAGCATTTCAAATTATATAACAAAGTGAAGGTTAGTTCAAATTTCAAATATTTGTCTTACGATTTTAATCGCGAGATGTTGAAAAGTTAGTATTTCCTGAGAAGAGGGTTGAGTTTGAGGGGTTGTTCCTGTCTGAAAACACAGCAGAAGATAGGTGCTTTTAATACTCTCAGAAACTCTGTAATTAGTAAATAAAGTGGAAAACGGTCCTTGAAAAACAAGCTAAGAGATGATCATTAAATAACTTTCGTTGCGTTGTAGAATTTGTTCCCTTTTAGTCCCTGATGATAGCATTTCAGCAAATCATAATTATTCGCTCTGATTTTGACTGTGGAAGAACTGGCAAAATAAGTCTCTGTACATTTCCGTATCTAAATAAATAACATAAAATAAGGATGACTAATAATACGAACAGACGTAAATAACATATTTTGCAAACAAATGTTGTCCTTGGCCGCAAATGTAGGCCAATTACGAATATCAGATAACGGTTTTTGCATACTAGGGGTGAATAAAATTCGTAAATGTGCAATTATAATTGCAAATTTTAAAAGTATTTTGCACCTGCAGGACTTTCTTCGATGCAAATACATAATTAATTGTACGGAAGTTCAACTTCTTTGTCTTCTTTGTCGAAATCTCGTCGTAAACTTGGAAGACAATTATTTTTTAGTATGTCATAAGCAATGCAAAAATACGTTAAAAAATGTTGGTAAGTCCAAAAAATAAATAAATAAAAATTAATAATTCCAATAAGGGCTAGCAACAATTTTTTGAAGTACTTTTTGTCATATCATCGTTTATAAGCATGGTTTGTTTTAGAATGACACTAAAAATTATAAAATTTCGATTAGTGAATATTTTAATAAGTATTTTTCATGTTATTTATAATATGTATTATTTTCAATGAAATAATTAGTATTTATTACAAGAAAATGTAGAAAAATTCTGAAAAAATTTACATGCGTGAGGTTATTAGTTTTTGGAAATACCTATAGTTTGTGGTACTATAGAATTTAATTTGATAAAACTAGATTTACAAGCTAATAAATTTATTAGCACATTTATAAATGATTGTAGGTCGACAATAGATAGATTGCACTTAACTGAGCAAACGATAGAAATAAGCATGTCCTTGTGAATGAATGTCTTGTTTTGAACCAAATAGCCAATTATTATCCCAAATCGATTTAATGGTTTGTTCTTACGTAATTTTCTATAATAAAATAACCCATCATTTCGGCATAAAACTGGGAAATAAAAACCAAAACTGCGTGCGATATCCCATTTCCATAATAATAGCCGCACTTAAATAATTTCATTAACAAATTTTCTCCACACTAATACGTCCAACCAAATAATGTATGCAAATAACAGTTTACGCAATCGTAATGATAAGACTTAAACCTCTGATTACGGTCGCCTCTTTGATTACGGATGGTTCAACGGCAGTTGCGTGTGCAATTACACAAAAGGTGTTAGAACAACTATAATTAAATAATAGCGAGTTTAAAATCAAACAAAGCACGCATCTTATGATATATACCACCGTTTTCTTCTTCATCCCACCCACCTACTGCCCTAATTCCCTACTCCCCTCTTGTGTATAACCCTTTGAAAAGGGAAACTCCCTACGACACAATATTAGTCAAGCCCTCGGTGCGTTTTTCCTTCATTCCGTTTTTTCATCTCTCACTCGCTCCAACTTTTCACCCTTTTTGACGTGATGTTCGCAACATGGCCGACTTTCAAATTGCATTACACACACTGGCTAGATTAAATTAACTCTTCACGAATTTTAGGATATGCCGGCCATTAGTTTAATTGCTAATATTTATTTTTCGAATGTCTGAATCTAGAATGGACAGATAAATTGCGGGAGGTTGGAGCATATCGTTTGTCATGCGAATTAAAAACGTGTAGAAGAGCTAAGCTGCATGCTAATATGTCACCATATTTCTTCATTAAAGGGTGCAAAAATCACGCGCTGGCTCATATTTTTTTCACGAGCAATAATTTGTTTTCGGTTGTTAACACGCTCCAACACAAAAAACTAATACTTCCGAAAAGTGTTCTCCCAGCACATGTGTGTCATATCACGAGAGTTATTTTCGTAATGGCTGACATTCTTTCAGAATGAAAAATAAACTTACTCATAAAAATTCCCAGTCTGAACAAAGACAAAAGACAAGCTTAAGAATTTTCAGGTGATATTGAATAAATCTGAGCTTTCGTGTTTGAACGCTACGTTTTCCGGAGATCGCGTGATTGAAGATCAGGATAACACGTCAAAATCAAAGGCTTGTCATTGCATAATGACCCAAAAGACCACAATAAATATTCATGCATTTTTTCGTGGGGGCTGATACAAGGCCGCGAACGCAGGTGGAATTAATTGTTCTTGGGGCGGTATCTACTCAATGCAGGTACCTGCCTAATAAAAATTTGCCGGATGTGGTTCATTCTTGCAGGTTTTTTAGTCCTTCATTCCAACAAAGACAATTACTATTTGCTTAATTTTCACACAGTCTAATGAAACCGTGACATTTTAGGAATAGAAATTATCTGAAAAAGTTGACAAAGGTAGTTGACGAATGTTTGAACTAGCCGCAGGACATTGTAAATACGTAATAAGACGATAATAACTCCATAAAACCTTATTGTTTTGTTGTTTCATTTTATGTTCTGTTTGCTGGTGATAACAATTTCTGTTAGTAATGCATTAAAAGCAACCTTCGTTAAGGCTATTCACTGGGGTTTGAGGTAAAACACATTGTCCAATAAAGTGACAATCAGCTGGAAATTTTACACTACATTTACTATTTGCCTTCACATTCAAAAAAAATATTTCAGTGCAAAAAATACAATTTTTGGGGATCCTTCTGAGGTGTAGGCATTTAATTTAATTATATTAATAATTATAATTTATTTATAATCCAAAATAAATATGAAAGCATTAACTAGGTACGCACACATGTACAGTAAATATTAGATTTGTAAACAAAGACATCTACTAATATGAAAATTATATTGGTACAAAAATAACTCCACTAACAGTAATAACTAATAAATTGTTGTTTATTAAGTTTGTTAGGTTAGATGTTTGTTGTTCTGTACTCTGGAATAGTAATCAATAGAACTTTACCCTAGCATGAACTTCTGCAAATAAGTAGTTTTTGAACTTTCACTAAATTATGTTATTCCTGGACGAAGCAGTAAAGATTTAATAAAACAAAATAAAAACTAAATCTAGATTTGAAAAAAAAATACATTCAACTAAATTAAAAATTGTAGTCTTGATACATCTTGTGAGAGATACGATTATGTAATAGGTAAAAGTATAAAATAAGGTCATTCTCTCTCATTTTTTTAAGGCCGTGGTTAGCCGTCCGCACATTTGTGCGGACAACTATAACTTTGTATTATTCGTCTGCACATTTTTACGGATGAATATTATTCTGGCTGTCCATCCGTACAAATATGACCGGTTCAAGTGTAAGGCTTGAATGGAAATTGATAATGACATCACGTTTGAGAAAAGTTATGGAAATTAATTTTCTAATTTAGACTAGTTTTTGACGTTTCGTTCGAAATTTCTTTTAAGTTTTTCATTAGAATTATTATTAGTATTATTATTTTAAGTACATGTTTAACCGATTATTTTTTGACGATTATAAAAACCAAAAAAAAATCAATTTAATGTGGTTTACTTTTAGCCGCTTTTAGCTAATTAAATCATTAGGTATTATACAAGGTGTTTATAAATGATTATAACATCGTAGTTGGCGTTGAAAACAAAGGACACAAGTGTTTTGTATTTTGAGATCGCTTAATTTCAACAACTTGAGAGGTTAAAAACGTCAATCCAATTGTCAGACTGATGAGTTCATTTCAGCTATTTTTACGAAGCGGCAAATTGGCCGTTGTTCTTGTTTTATAATTTTCCACAGCCACCTGGATGTTATAATCATTTATAAACACCTTGTATTTAGTGGTAATTTTCTACTTAATATATACCATTTATTTTTGCTGTAAGTCTGATGGGTTTTTTGAGTGATTTTTTTTAAATATGATGTCTGTGGAACAAAATCACAATGTTTAAAAAAACGGGTATTCTAACGACAAACCTAACAAAAAATTCGAACGAAACGTCAAAAACTAGTCTTTCGAATATCACACGAGAGTGAGAATAAATTAGAAAATTATTTTCCAAAACTTTTCTCAAACGGTGATGTCATTATTATCAGTTTGCATTCATTCCAGCCTTACACCTGAACCGGACATATAATGTGTTTTTTTAAGATTCTCATCTAGTTAACTTTGAAATTTGTTCACATATAAAATAATTTGTGCCGCTCTACTGAATTGAATCCTCTGTCAATAAATGTCAAATCTGTCAGGTGTGAAATTTAATTAATTTCTTTTAAAAATTTCGTTAAAATGCAACTAAATTGTTAGGGCGCACACGAATTCCCGTCAGCGGTCACTTTTGACCTAATCCGGCGCACGAGTTCCCGTCAAGAATTTTTGGGTCGGTTAATACCACACTCGAATTCCCGTCAAGACCCATGTGGTACTTAGCCGTGGGGGATCTTATGATTCCCTAGCTGAAATAAACAAAGTGCTCTACCTCAACCAGCAATCGATTGTGTAAGTCAAAAATTAGAAGTTTACAAAGAGTAAATTGTTAATACAATAAAAATTTGAGTACAGGGGCCAGTTTACAAGTGATTTACTTGTCACTTGTATACTTTTTGTACAGTAATCTTATGTAATTATAGTAAACTTGTCACTTGTAAAAATCAACTTGTAATTTTTATGAAACGGACCCCAGGTCCATATTTTTAGTAGTAGTAGTAGTTTCAAAACTATGTATAAACGCCAAAAAGATTGAACATAATTACTTAAACTCAGCAGGACATATAGCCGGGCTGAGGTAGGTAAGTTTTCCTTGACGGGAACTCGTGTGGCGGATTATCGGACCCTTGAACCGAATTGTTACACTGTGCAAGAAAACACTTTTATTATCAAAGCTTATTTCCCAATTAGAGACTTAATAAATGGAGAATGGTAATATTCGATGTCTAGATGCCTGCCATTAGTTCTATAAAGCGGTATCTTGAAAATAGTTTGGTAGTTGAAAATCATTCTAACACACATTGTGTTTGTGCGGACGGATAGCCATAATAAAAAAATGAACTAACCACAGCCTTTTTTTTTAATTAAAGCTACATTTAAAGAAACATGTAGCCTTCAAGCTTTAGTTACAAGTTGCACTTGGTAGTACGGCCGGGTGATTTGAAAATGTCATGCCAATGCCTACCGATCCCAAGTGCCGGGGTTTATTGGCATGACATCTACAAATCATCCGACTGTACTTCTCTTCGTCAACAGTTCAGTTCCCAATTTCAAAAACAAATTTATTACTTCATCCTTTATATGAACATAAATCCTTAACACATTATTAATGAATTAACCGCTTGGTAAAAGACCATAATCCAGGTTAAGTTAATAGACTAACTATTCACATGTAATCAGACAGTTATAACGCGGATCCTAGTTCCAAATCCTACTCGCTTACTGTGCGCATTTACAAAGAGCTAAAATCCGCATTTTCCACCAAATCTGACCTTGTGCATTCACGTAGGGGTTGAACCAAGTTCTCCCCCTTCAAAAAAAACATTGTTAAAAATGGCCGAACAGTTGTGCCAGCAACAAACAAATCTGGGGTCGGAGCTGCACCAATCGCAGCAGCGCAATTTACAATGAGAGTTGATTCATGCACTTCAATCAGGACTAAAGGGTTACAAACTGATGAGGTCATTCCAGAGGTGGGTGGGGTGCAAACTCTCCACATAAAATATCGGGTTTTGGCCGACGCTAGTCCGTTAAATCTATAATAACACGCCCATATTCTAGGCATCAAAGAGCCGGGCGTTAAGTCATAACCATTAAACGTAACCCTGCACATGTATATTTCAAAAGGTCGTAATTTGATTGCGTGTACGTGCAAATAGCGATGTCGATGCATTTGCCAAATTGGAAACGACCAATTTTTTAACCAAGGTCAGATCATCCCCTGCAATTTTATTTTCACACATGGAGGAGTCGGCATGGCGGACCTCCCTTCATTGAAGCCATGAGCCAATATTTGCTTCTCTTCTACATGATTATTTTTTATTCGGCATTGAGTTTAGTTCCAGACGCAAATTCAATTTGTTGAGCATAAAAACAAAATAGTGAATCGAACACAATGAAAGGAAAGTTGCTTTCTTCAATTTTGCTACTTTATTGTGAAGCCTTAGTAATGTAAAACCTAAATTTATTTACTTGTGTTATTCCTGAAAGCCTCCGGATTATGGGCAATTAAAAGTAACCTTATGAACCTTTTTACAAGTGAAAGTAACTGGAATTTGTTTTAACAGTTTTATTAAAAATAAAAAAGTTGTAGGAATGTGATCTTGCAAAACTAGTTTTTCTCTGTAAACATTTTAAGACCGAGTGTTTGTTTTTTAGATTGTGAATCTTCGTTTAAAACTGATGATGCTCGTAAAATATGTTGAGTGTAGCAAATCCGTAAAGAATCTTGGGCAACTTATTTCGTTTGAAGGAGCGGATTCTGGAGGTATTAGAAAACTATTCTTTCATGCTGTATAATGCCAATGTCGGTATCCACGTAAACACATCAACTCAAAGAATCTCATGCAAAAATCGTCTACTTTCGAAGCTTCATATTAAAAAAGTTCAGTGGTGTAGGCAGATCTGAGCTTGAAGTAAGCTCGAAAGCTCAGTCAAGCGCACGAAGATATCACGCTGTGTCTATTCCTTTACTCGTGTCAAAGTTTCAAACTTTTTCTTCGTTGTATATGTAGATGGTGTGCTTTCAGAAGGAAGCTTTCTTTTTATTGGAGACAAGGGATGAAGTGGGGTAGTACGTATTGGCCGGATTATTCAATAGAACGCATATGTACGCAACAGGCGCTTCAGACTCCGGTTAAAGTTCAAAGGTGCAATATTCCGGGGACGGCTGCTTGATATGTTACAGGGTTCCTGTCACTTTTGCACTTTAAATGTGATTTGGTTTGTCTCGAGGGAAGCGTGTCGTTGAGATTTATGAGATAGAGGACCCGGGTAAATATGGTGAATTATCTGTGAAATAATAGAGAAAGAAATGCGAGAAATGGAAAAATTCAATTGAGCACAAAAAACACCCTCGCGAAACGGGACGCCGTTCCGAACTCTACTGTCCTATTTCCTTGTCCATAATCGAATTAATTTCCAACAATAAATTATTCAAACATCTCTTGTAAGTTTTAACTTTACATAGTTTCAACGTTAACAAAAACCGTGAATAATCGGCAGCCTTTGTCATAAACAATGGTCTCAAAATCCACCCTTTTATGCTGGAGCAGCTAAGTAAGTTAAGTTGTTCGCTCAGCGGAAGTGCTCGACTGCCATTACCATTTTAAATAAGGGTAACTAACACATTATGCTTCGCATAAACTTTAATGCATTTTTCAAAATAGAACCGAAGCAGTTTATGTGTGCCTGCGAGATATTTTTAAATAAATAGAAGTGGTTCTAGCCTAAATAAAATTTCTTTTAACTTAAAAGTGAATCATTTAGTTCGCAATATCCTGGGTTACGTTACGGCCGGCTCGAATGACTTGTCCACCCTTGGGGAGAACTTTGTAGGTTTGTGTTTTACGATGGGTTCGATAGTGTAAAATTTAATTTAGGAGTAATGCGGAGGGTGGACGTGGCGACTCCGGGAAACACTAAATTAGCACTTCATTCATCCAACTTCTGTTTTGATTCCGGTGCTTTCCAAAGATTAAATGTAAATAGAAGTGACAATAGAATTATATTAATGGAAGACGAACTTGAAATCAATTTATTAGTCACCAGATTCCGTCGATCTATTTAGATTAGATCAACAAAGTGGATCATTGTGTTTAAATGGCCCATCTGTCTAGAAGAAGATGAAGAATGGTACATGAGAGGGAACATGTTTATTCCAATATCTGGTTACGCAAATAAAAATTGCAAAAACAACTTTCAAGGATAAAGATACCAGTCGGATCCACAAGGTTACGAAGTTGTTAAATTTAGCGGTAAATATAGCGCGATTTTTTTGAATTCGGTCTAAGGATCACTTAACGCTCCGCTCAATAGCGAATCGGTGTAATTGTTTAACATCAACATTTTCTACGTTTTGATAACTTTTAAGTGGAGGCGATAACACTTAATTATATATTGTGCTAACCGAGATAATAACAGATAACATTAATCTCATTACGATAGGTTATGTTGCTAGATAAATTTGTTTTTCGGTGTTGTTTTAGGAATTGCGCAAAATATCTAGTAGTTTCCTAATTCGGAGTCATGCTAATCAAGGAGGGGCTTTGTTTAAACCATTATAAGCCAAAATCATTGTTTATATTACGTAGCATTTATCTCAACACAATAACAAAGCTAAATCTAACGATTTTATGGTAATGCACTTAAAAACAGCTTATGTATTTTCTTATTATGGAACAAACTGAACCGAAGGTTAAAATAAATAAATGTAGTAAAGCGCTGGATGACAAAAAGAAACGCTAGGTAAAAATAGTAACGTCGGATGAGAACAGTAAACCCTAGATGAAAATAAAAAACTAAAAAACAATTATTGCTATTGCTAAAGAATGGTGAATATGCACATTTGCACATTTTAATCTGTAATTTGCAATTATTACAATATAAAAAATCTATCTCTTAAAAGCACCTTAAAAATCTTAAAAATGTTTGACTTAGCAAATTGAATAGCTTTACTGGTAGCCTTTTCTTAATAAGAAAGTACTGCAAAATAATTTACATTTCTTTCAGATTATAATTTTTAAGTCACATAATTTTGAAACAGGAATTCTGCCAATAATACTGATAATAAATGTACCGTTTCCAGTTACAATAAACTTTAATAGTATAATAGTTTATGATACTATAGTAAAGACTGATTCTAATTACTGTAACAACAGAAACTCTTCTATTCCATGGAGGAATTTACAGTACCACTCCGCTTATGGAAGGTGAAATAGCCATTACGAAATGATGGTGTTTTTCATTTAATATTTTATTGGACTGGCTTTATTGCGTTTTTACTACCATTTAGTATATATTTGCGTCGAAGGTTGAGTCCAAAAAATGTTTTTAATAACAATAATTCCAATAGTGTCAGTGTGAACAAAATGTTTACTTTGCTAAACGTCCACAGTTTTCGTTTCCTCATTTCAATTTGTATCAACTAATGACTGAAATATGGTGCCATAAAACGATGTTCATAATAATTATAATCAGAGTTTAATGTAATGTTTTCATGTTTCCATGTTTACAGTCCGGTTAGCAATAAACTTGGCTATGTGTTAATTATTGCAACGCGATAATTTGTATTTATGTGTTATATCTGATCTGTATTTAGATGCTAGATAGATACTTGTATTAATTTAAAACTGAATTTTTTATGTAATGTTAGATAATTTTACATAGATAAATTTATGCTTCCTGCTGAAACTCGCAACACTCAAAGTTGGCAACCATGAATACTACACTAAATAACAAGTGTTGCATCTTCCATTTCAAAATTTAAAAGGATTAATCGTTCTTATAGTATTATCTGTTTCAAAACTATAAAAACGCCAACGTCGCATTTTCTCTCAAAACTAGCTGTTAGAAATTATTCATGCACTTCAAAATAATAATAGCTAATGTAATTTATACTTTCAATGACGGATCTAATCATTAATAACTATTTTACAATTTTATCGATCTTATTTAAAAAAATAATTCGGTAAAATGCGACGTTGGCGTTTTTATAGTTTTGAAACAGCTAATAGGTGATGAGTATTTCACAATTTTCAGCTATATTTTTTAATGCTTTTTAGTCCGTCTAAGTCTAAGCCAAATCTGGAAAGAATACACGAAAAAAAATATTCAAAAATTTATTGTTTATTGAATTTTTTTAAAACTTTGTAAATCAGTTTCAATAAAAAAGGCTTTGTAAAAAACAAGTACAAAAGCAATTTTTGCTACGTTTCGTGTGTTCGGCAATTAAAACTGTATCTGAAACAGATCTTTTATTTCGCTAAGTTTATTAATAACTGAATTGAAGAATGGTTAAGCAACACGCAATTATAAAATAAAGAAAGAAGAAGGTGGGCCTTCAAGATAAGAAGTCGCAGAAAATAAAAACCCGTTCCTATTTTAAATGTTTCTTGAAGGACTTTTTAGATAAACTTCAATATTCCTGAAAGCTGGTGGAAACCGGTATTGCAGCATTAGGGAAATTTTGAAAACTTCAATCATTAGATTGTCCATTTTCCCTCGAAACATCTTCGCTAGAGGCGACAGTGGCGTCTTCCTCGTCACATTTTCGTTGCTTTACAAGCAATAAATTGAAAAATAACACCGAGCTGTTACATAAACAGGTCTATAACAATAGTGCCTCTTATCGTACCCAAGCAACTCGCAATAACGTAACTTCGATTTAGCCCAGCAGCTTATTCACTTTATGAGGCCACCCTTAAAGTTTTTATACGATGATATGAGCGAAATTGATCTCGTCATGTTTGAGCGATCGCACCTCTCTAATGCAATCCGAAAATAACTCATGTTGTTTTGTGAGTTTTCTTGATTTAATGACTCGCTTTTATATTGGCTTTCCCGGCCGTTATACTGCTGCACCTCCCGCTTTGATGAGCTCTAAAACAAATCACGACCGGCTACCGAACTGCCTCTTTATTGCCGGCACCGTTACCTATGGGGCTCTTTTCGAGCAAAGACTCAATAACTAGAATTAAAAGGATTCAAGCAAATTCCGGCTGGAAGCCTGATATAGTGGATGGATTTGCCAAGTGGCAAAAGGCAAATCAAACACCCGGTTTCTGTTTGTCTTTTCCGTAATCGTCTCAAGCCAAACATTTTTTCCCAACGGGCGCCTGATTTACTAACACGTCTGAATTGAGCTGGATAATTGTGATTTCACATTCACGAACTAGAGATAACAGGGCCCAGCCTGGATCAATACCAATAAATATTTGGGGGTAAACAGAGAATTGCATGCATGTTTGATAGCGACATCGGAACGTATAGAGTACAGCACTCCTTACATCCGGATCCATGTGGGTGGTATACACTGAGTTAATTGCAAATAGTGACATGGATGTGTCGTTAAACCACCAGAGGCCGTCAGTCGTAAAGTGTTTATCCCGGCTATAAACTGATACCCTACCACCTGATACCCCAACTAACTTAAACCCAAGTGTTGAAAGTATAGCGACATTTTCAAAGAGAAATAATTTTAAAGATAAATTACACGAAAGCTAAGTTTACGGTCTTGGTTTATAGGCAACTTATTATACAATTGAATTGCGAAGCTCGCAATCTTCAAGACATGCTTTTTGACGATTAAAACTGAAAACTGAAAACACTTGAAATTACCTATTTTTTTATAATTTGCTTTATTAGTTGTTACTTATTAAATTTATTGGCAGTACTACTCGTATGACTATTAGCATTTATTTTCAAAATATATTTTTTTATGTTAACAGTTAACAATGTGAAAATGTATTTAGATCAAATGCGCTCTTATATTATGTATTTCTATTTGGTATTGTGTCATTAACATGCTAAGAAGCGGAAATTAAATTCTACTCTGTACTTAGAGAAGAATTTTCTTTATTTAAATTCTTTCCTTTTATAATACTTTTGATTTATTTCGTTTTAACGATGTGTGGGCACTTTTAATTTTGCCCCGGTAATATTTGTTGTAGGTATTTGTTCAGTGCCTCAGAATATAAATATGAATTAGTGATAAGTACCAAATTATGTCATTTTATAAAAGTTTACATAGAATTTTCAATTTCCTCAGGAAAAAAATTACTACATATTTTTTAATGAGTTATAAACCGTGTAAAAAATTATATTGTTTTGTTTTTATGTATTATTCTTTTTTAGTGAATCACATCGCATGTCATACTGTTACTACGCAGTTAGAAAAAGTCAAGGAACAAGGGTTTTTCATTGATTTTTTCATATTTTTACTCATCTGGTTTTTCTTATTAATCAATTGAGAGTTTCAGCGAAAATGGAGTCATTGTTTAAATGATATGGTTTGGTGTTTTCCCCTGTTTTACTTTGTCTCCATTATACTATTTACAGAACATATCGATAACTATATTCCATTTCAGTTCATAGTAGAATTTTGCAACAGCGCATTTGAATTTTTTGGAGTGAAATGAAGCACAAATTGAGAGATTATGGTGTTTTTTTTTAGCTCAAAACGTGGCGGTGGGATTTACTTGAACACAGAATTCTTCTCTTTTACAGAAACTCCTAATTTGTGCTTCATTTTTCACGCCGAAAAATTCAATTGCGCTGTTGCAGTTCTACTATGAACTGAAATGGTTCATTAGTTCTTCTAATTACGAAAATTTACAAAATATTCATTTAATTTTATTTGATTAAATTAATATTTATTAGAATATAAGATGCGTTGTCGTTGTTAGTTTATTACTAAATCAGATATTTAAATGAGGAGGTTATAAATTACTGTCAGTTTTCAACATTTGATACACTTTTGTGTAGTTCTTCTAAGAAAGTTAAACGAATACGAATATACAAGGTGTAAGCGAAATAAGTACATTAATTTTAACCCGTAGAAGTCATCATGAGAAACACTTTTTCTATGTACCATTTTTTCAAAACCGCATTTTGTAAAATCATTTTTTCCTTTTACAAATTGACGAGCGTTTTATGATATGCTCCAACAAAGAAAATTAATAATAAATTTTATTTTATTTTCTTGAACTTGCTTGGAAACGGTAATCTTGTCGACTAGGTAACTTGTGCAAGATTTTAAAATAATTTTAACCCAAAAACTAAAAAGTTTTGAAAAAAAGTTATAAGGAAAAGTTGTTGGTCTTGACAAGTTCTATTACCAGTTAAAATTAAAGTACTTATTTCATTTACAGCCTGTATTTTATGTTGGGTATTTTTCTTCTTCTTGTAGTTTTTAATCATTAAAATGCCAACAAATTGCACATAACATTAAAAATAATATACAAGGTGGTTTTTTAAAGACGAGCCACCCTGAATATCTCCGAAAATAAGCAAAAAATTAAAAAATCCCGAGAGAGGTCAATTTTTATTTAAAGGGGGACACCTTTTAGTGTATTTTTAAAAGTTGTAGCACCAACCCCCTTTGTAATACAAACAACCCCTTCAAAATTTTAAATGGCATCACCCCCTTTGTAATACCTTAAGTGAAAGGTATTTTGATCAAGAATTCGGCTGTGTAATTTTTTTTGAGTTTTGAGTATTTTTATTTACATTACGCAGAACAAGATTTAGCAGAATAGCAGAACAAATTATTGTAAAAGTCACCTATGAATTTTAAACGTGATGTGCCGCTAAATCGAAATTGTGAATTCTGTCAGAAGTGATGGATCCGTCAAAATAAAGCAAAAACGCTTCAAACAGAAAAACGACAGCTCAGACTACTCAAGTAAGCACGAAAATGTAAAACACAAATCAAGTCAAACCCTACAATTGAAACATTGCCGAAAATGCATAAAAATGAGGAAATAACTAATCAAAAATTTGACAGCGATGATATTTATCAGACACTACAGGAGTCATTTAAACGAAGCGGCACATTGAATTTAAATTTCATAGTCGATTAATTGATAAAGAACCATTTTTAAACAGTGGATTATCAACTAATTGAGCACCATGTACAGTGGCGGACACGAAATTTTGGACGCCTATGACATTTCGTTGACATAAACGTATGGAATACTCCATACCTTTTGACAATGAAATGACAGAAGCGTCCAGAATTCCGTGTCCGCCATTGTAACTTAATAAAAAATTATTAAAACTCAAAAAAAATTGCACAGCCGAATTTCTGGCCAAAATACCTTTCATTTGAGGTATCATAAATTGGGTCATGTCATTTAAAATTTTAAAGGGGTTCAGTGTATTACAAAGGGGGTTGGTGTTACAACTTTCGAAAGTACACTAAAAGTTGTCCCCCTGAAAATAAAAATTGACCTGTCTTAGGATTTTCTAATTTTTTGTTTATTTTCTGAGATATTTAGGGTGGCTCGTTTTTAAAAAATCACCCTGTATGTATAAAAATAACAATAATCAATTTTTATAAAATGCTAGTTATTCTCCACGACATACGAGTAGGTACAATACTTTTAAATTTTTTGCAGGATAACTTTAACTCAACGGGTATTATTTAATTCTGTGTGTAAATAATAATTTCAATACTATTATAAAACTGAAAGCACGACAATGATTATTTTATGTTTATAGACAATGAAAGCAATTTTTACACAGCGAATGCTGTTTAAATTTTCAAACCTGCTAAGGTGCTATATGAAATTAGTCTACAGCCATGTGTTACCAATGCAGTGAAACTAAAATAAAATTCAATACCCTGCGACTTGTTTACAATGATGTTCCAGGACGAGGAATCTGACAATAAACCCTCTTCCATGAATGATCGGATTTTTGTTAGAAGCAATCTCAATTTCATCTGTAAATATGTGTAGGATTTTTCTCGTAGCAATCCCTAATATGGAATATGAAATACCAGCTATTTACTCAGCCATTAAAATACCCCACGATGAATATAATATATCCAGACATCTGTCAAAGCAGCGTGAAATATTCCAGCTATAATCTTCCACGTGCCAACTGTCGATCTGCAATCAATCCCAGCTCTCTGATCGGAATTCTGAGCTCTTTGTTATTCCTGCCTATACAACTGGAATTCTTTAGTGGTATTCATGGACGTCGAGCTCAAGTTTTAGCTGGAGTGGAAGGAACAGGCATGTGGAAGCCATTATCCTTATTTCCAAGATTATCACGCAATCGGACACATTTTATTGCACTTTGATGAGGTGGAAGACCGGAGCAAAAGTCACCTGTGAAAAAGTTGTTGAAATTCAAATCGATCTCGGCCGGAGACCTTAATGCCTCCATAAACCGGAGCGGCCAACGTGGCAACACAAAATCAATATCATCCAACAGCTTTTAATACTTTATTCATGCAATTTTAACCAGGCTTTTGAAAGCTGCACATACATCCTTTTATAAATCGCCATCGGTCCTAATAAAATAGGATTAAAGCCCTCTTCATATTAGCGTTTTCCGGATAGAGGCGGGTGATGGTGTTTCTATTGTGCCTTGCTCGCAGGATTCTTTGATCCTGATAGCCGCGAGTGCAGGTGACCGTTACCAGGCACTGAGATATCAATTATGATAGAAGGACCGGTCTGGGCATTGTCAGGGATTTAATTATTGGCGAGTTGATTGGCGGAAAGCCGGGGAAGATAAGAGTAATTGATTCAATTTTCCCAATCATTTTTCTTAGTTGTTTGACTTCGGAAAGTGACGTTTGATGTCATAACGTCACCGGTAATTGGCACAATTTATTTTCAGCAAGTTTTTCCTCCATTTCTTTAATTAAGGACGGATTCTAATTAATGACGACTATATATGGACAGCAGGGAAAAAGTCGAATTGGCTGCTTTTGGAAAACCATCATTCTTAATTACATAATGTTCAAAACACAAAAAAACTACTAGGGAAAAGAACATGTAATGATAAATTACAATAAGACGCATCTAGTACATTCCGAACACTTCCCGTTTAATATGGAATTGTAAAAACATATACCTAAGAAAACTCAATTAAAACATATTTTTGTATTAATAAACTCACATGTTTTAAAATAGAAAGAATTTCTTTAAAGAAGATATTTTTTTCGATTTATAATATAAAAATATAGTTTTTTGTGAATGCCTTGAAATTACAAGTAAACATTGATTAAGAAATAAAAGACCAAATAAAGGGAAATTCATTAGCAGTTGATTATTATAAAAGTGCATCAAATTAAGGAAAACGAGTTTCAAACAAGATCTGAAATTCCCAAATAAAAACTATTAGAAAGCTAACCGTGGTTTTGCTATTATCTTGGTTATTACCAAAAGATTTTTGTTTTTTATACAAAGTATAAAAGAACGGTTCTTAAGTGTTAACTCTCAAAAACTCGTTCGAATAAATGAAGTGCTTTTGTGCTTTTAACAGCAAATTTTTTATTTTTTTAATTTTTAATTTTATCTTTTAATTTTCGTTGCTACTTGAACGAAGTCTGGTTTCGTAATTTACGGCAACTTTTAAGTTTATTTTCATTATTTACATCAAACTGTTGTAAAAACAACTTTTGTTATATTTGTTTTATTGATTTATGGAGCTACACAGTAAAATTTATGTATTTGAAGGAAAAATGTGCAGTGTTATCTTATACATTGTTGGGCTTCCACAATTTGTATTTACTGATATAACCTTTCTAGGATTATTAATTAGTCATTTATAATAAAGTACAAAGTATTTGTCAAAAAATTTATTAATAATATTCTATAAACAATTCGTAACTCGAAAACTAATAAATAAAAGTCTTATTAGACCAAAACCGTTTACTCATCAGGCAAATTTCATGACTCACTTAACGTATTATACGTTTTTTGTAGTATATTTGAATTTTTTTGCCTAAAATTCAGGGCTCATTTAACTAGGTCTAATTTTTTAACGAATATAAACGACTTTTTATTAAAAACTATTCAGTATACACTGCTTTAACCTATACTGTCATACAGAGTGAGTTTAAAGTAACGCATAAAATTCGTAATTATTTTATTTTTCAAAAATAAAAAAAGTGCAAAAACAGGTAACTTAGCATTTTAAGTCAGCTCAAATTTGACCTAACTGGATCAGGCATAGCGGCCAATATGGCGGTGCCATGACGTCATCACAGAATTTTTTAAATGGAACGATATGATTTTTCTTTTATAATTAGAAGCCTTACTAAAAGGCCTTTACAACTGTGCTACTTATTTTGAATGTGGATGAAGCGAACACAAAAAAAATAAAATATTCATTACTCTAAAGTAAGGTATGAATTAGACGCTATGACTAATCCAGTTGGGTCAGAATTGAACTTCCTTAAAATACTAAGTTACTAAGTTACAAAGTTTGTGCATTTTTATTTTGTTTTTGAAAAATAAAAGAAATATGAATTTTATTAGGTAGGTATAAAAATTTCAATTTTTTTTTCTGCGTTGAGTTCACCCACATTCAAAATAAGTAGCACAGTTGTAAAGGCCTAACAGTAGAGTTTCTAATTATACAAAAAAATGGTATCGTTCCATTTAAAAAATTCTATGATGACGTCATGGCGCCGCTATATTGGCCGCCATGACTGATCCAGTCAGGTCAAATTTGAGCTCAATTAAAATGCTAACTTACCTGCTTTTGCATTTTTTTTATTTTTGCAAAATAAAAAAATTACGAATTTTATGCATTACTTTAAACTCACTGTATATCTATCGCAAAATTTTATGTCTAGAAAATTTTATTTGAAAAAGGCCAAAAATGTCAAGATTCGAAATGTTTGATTAATTTCTTTTTTGTGTTTTATGTAAATTTAGATAAAATAGGCGAAATTTGAGTAATTATTTCCCGAAAGAGCTTTGTGAAGGCGCGAGCATTAACAGTCAAGAATAGAAGGGCTTTATAGAGAGAATGATAATTAAAAATGCATTGGAAAAATTGAGGCAAAATGTTGTTTAATCCGCCATTTGCGCATTCTTGGCACGGCTTTACGAGCAAATTAATTCGAAAGAAGTCGTGGCTTTTATTTCGTAATTAAGATATTTTTACACTAGAATTTCTAGAATTTAATTAAATGCATACAAACGGCCGAGACAATAAAACAAAATGACTCACACATCTAGAGCGAAATTAAACACAGGTTTTTAATTATCCACCCTCAGTTTATATTTCGACGACCACTCGAACTCGCCGTCCACATCCAGATTTTTTAAAGCGTAACCAATAGCAACCCGGAACTCCTCTAGTTCCTATAAATTAACTGGCACTTGTTTCCGAAAAATAAACTTCCCTACATGCTACACAAAACGCATTATCTTACATTTTTCATAAGCCGGTTAGAGTGTTTTAATAGCGAAAAATATAAAAACTTTTACGGTCGTCACCGCTGTGGACGCGTCTCCTCGTAAATTTCTTCCATATCATCGACAATCAGCAACGACAACAATGACGTCTTGCTACAATGTTGTTTACACCGCCCTAATTTGTTCCGGACCGGTGGAAAACCGCAACACCTAGATAAACCACTGCGATGGCGATACACCAATAAGATTCTGGTTTATTAATTAGTGAGTGGAGCATCCCGATTAATTTGGAGTTTAATTAAGGCAGCGCCATCAGTCATGTGCCCCCAAGATGAACCGGATGGGGTTGCGTATTGTCTCGCTGATAAAGCAATCTTTTAATAAGTTCGCCAAGAACGCCAGGAATGTGATTGAATGCGAGCTTGCCGCTGGCTTTGCTTCACTCGATGACACTCCTTATTTACCGTTTACCAATTCCAACTCGCTTCCCGTCCACCTTTTTCTAATTTCGTGAAGTGCATCAAGTTTCGAACCCAACTATTCTTGGGCATGGAATTTATTTGTTTAAAAACCAACCCCTTGTTTTTTTAAATGTGGCTGTAAATTTTTAATAGTGTTTTAAAGCACCACAGCTAGTTTAAAATCCTTCTAATAAAACCGCCAAAAATGAATAAAAGGGGCATCCGCTCGATGCACTGATATAAAAGTTTGCATTATATCTAGTTTACGAGCACCTAAACAGTGCGCGCCCTAAAAATTATAAGCCCTGTAATAATATTTCCTCATATAACTCTGGTTATTTTCCTCATTAAATATCGCGGCGACGGAATGTTAATAACCCAATCAAAACTTCCGCGGCGCTTATGCAACCCTTCCAAGCGATAAAGCCCTGTTGTATTAATTCAAAATAACTTTATCGGCACTTAACAAAATGACGTGGCCTATTTAAGCACCTAAGTTGGTTGTTAACCGCCTCGAAACCGTATGGGAGATTCGCCGCCGTTCACTTTGCTCACACAACTTCTTAAGGGCTCAGCTCCTCCATCCTTTGATGGTTGGAGTAAGTGTAGCTTTAAAATCCGACGCACCCCCTTCATGGACGAACCGGACGTATGCCATAGGGGGCGCCTATAGACGGCCGTCTAGTTTGTATAAGCTGTGAAACTTTATAGATGACATAAAATAAATGTAATGCGATAGTAGAACGCTTCTGAAATTAAAGTAATAAAACAGGATTATATGTAGGTTTTAAAATAAAGGAACGCAAATATTTTGGGGAGTTGAGAATAAACCGTTTATAGATTTAGGGGCGATTGCACATTTTATTACAGAGTGGATACGTGCGAGATAAGTGGTAAATACTGAGTGGCCCAATGAGAGACGAAACGCTCTATGATTATTGAAAATTAAATGTACAAGTGGTAGAATTTCAACTTGTTCAGTTAAACAACGCGAAAACCGAAGGGTAACCCACAGAGAATACTTTAATGAAATCATAAAAATCCTTTTGAAAATGTAGAGAAATCTTTGACGAAATCTGGAGTAATCAAAAGAAGTCAGAGGAAAAACATGAGAAAATCAGAGAAAACCTCCTGTATAAAATTTGGGATAAAAATTTTCGCAAATGGGTGTGTTTGCTGATGAATCGAGACCGGATTTCAGGAATAATGCCTTTTTGATACTTTTTCTCGTAAGGGCCGTAGATAGGACCCAAAATTTTATACATTTCAGATGGAATAGAGTTTGTACTCAAATTATTTTACGTCCTAAAACGCTAGTATTTGTCTTAAACGACAAGTAAAACCTATTTTGTCATAAAATCATAATTTTAACATCTTATTCATTTTTTAAATACAAATATTTTTATTTTTTTATTTTTATAGACAATGAATAAGTTTCTGACTATTGTTCTAGCTACACTATCGGACAAAAGTAAAGCAACTTTTAGTATAAAATTAAGTATTTTGGGATAATCGCGGAATTTAGAAATTTGTTATTTTAAAACTATATAATAGGCTGTTGCTATAAGCGATATGACATTAATTTTAAATGCTAAATTAATTAATTTAAAACAGCGCGACAAAAGTAAAGCAACTTTTTCATTTAGTGTAAAAAAGGTCTACAATTAAGGTGAAATGAAAGAAGAATACTTTTGGTGGTTTGTTAAAATTACTTCGGAAAAATAAATATGCAAAAATGCAAACCAATATGCTTAGAATTAAAGAACATGAGGGGTAAATGCCTTTTCGGAAGAAAAGAGGGTAACAACAATTTCTAGGCAGTTTGTCTTGTCCAAATACAGTATACAAAAAAAATTACGCTATAGTGTACGAGGACATGAAGAAAGAATGCCCAAATCCGAAAGACTGAGTAAAATAACATTCTGGATGGGTAAAAGAATTTAAAAAAAATTCAAAAGATCGGTGGATGTTAGGACCAATAGTAATTGGTGACATTCATGAACTGGAAGTTAGCGCAACGAAGTTCAGTGAAGATTGGTTGAAGCAAAGCTATAACAGCAGACGTCCAGTCAAGAAACCACTGGTTTTGGAAAGAAATCGTCGTGCCATGAGGACATTTAAACTGGACAGTTAAAGACTAGAAAAAACTATTATTCAGCAACGAAACTCGATATCAAACTTTTAATTCTGAAGAGATAAGATGTGTGAGGCGTCCAAGTAACACCAGATTTAATTAAAAGTACGTTTCACCAACAATAAAACATGGGCAAGGTTGCCTATTTTTATAGGATTGTTTTATGTTGAACGGAATAGGTCCATCACACTTCATTTTGAGATACTCAAAAATGTTATGTTTCCCTATGCTGATTAGGAAATGCCCTTGCGGTTTAGGTTTTAACAAGATAATGACCCAAACACACGATCACCATTTCAATAAGTAAAATATTTCAAAACCCAAATGATAACTGATCTAGACAAAAATATATTTTTTTAATTTTACATATGATATTATAACAAGAAAAAATATAACTGGGCCGTTAATTAAAAGAACCACAGAAGTACGTATACAGGGTGAGTCAATAGTGGGTTACTTCTGAGAGGTCCTAAGATGCAACCAAAAATACTAAATACTAATTGCACTTCCCACTTGAATAATTTGTTTGATTTTTAAAAACATTAATTAAATCAACATTGGTTTTTTATCTTTTAAATAACAATAGTCCATAATGAAATTTTAGCAAAATGTCAAGACAGACTTGACAATACTCACAACAATGTAATTGTGAATTAATTTTGAACTTTTTTAAGTATTACCGATCTAGTCAGCTGGAATCAGTATTATTGGCTGCATATTTAAAAAAATTCAGAAATAACCCACTATTGACTCACCCACTATTGACTCACCCTGTATAAGGAGAATTTTTTTTGATAGTTGCTTTATTTTTGTCCCATAGTGTATGTAGACGTATTCCGATTTCGACCAAATTTCCATATGACTTTTTGGTTTTTTTAGAAAACGAATACTCAAAATTTTAATCCCTTACCCCTAACTCCAGGGGGATAAAAACCAATGACTTCCATGTTTAAACAAATTTTGAAATTCTAAAAATAAATAAATAGATAATAATTGCTGTTAGTCAACAGTTTCATTGAACTACCAAGTTTCATTATCATACGATCACGCTTCCGAGAGGATGTAAAAAATATATATAACAGTTTTAAAATATTCAAGGTATTCAAAGTTACTCGTCTAGACACAATTTGAAACTAAACGTTGAAAAGTGCTCCCTCATAATTTTCGAACATAAAATAAATGACATTGATCTCAACATACATTTGAAAAATCTAAAGTAAAATTGTCAAAAGTATAAAATTACTAATCATTGTTTTTAATTAAGAATTACGTTTCAAAATTCATGTCTCTCTTTTAGTAAATACTAAGTTACGTGCGTTTGCGTCTACGTTATCAAAATCATAGTACAATTAATTTCAAATTATGAAAATAGCTCTGTGAAGCACTTGTATTACCTATGAAATATTATAAATTATTGTCTTACTCTTTTTTTCTCTTGTTTTGACTCTAGATATAAAAATTGCGTACCAAAATTTCAAAATAATTGTTGGTTTTATTTTCAATTTTAGAAAATATGATCATATTTCTCTTAAAATTAAAGAATTACCTACAATAGTTAAAGTTGTTATCGTACAGCTTTGTTTCTTAGATTATTATTATGCCTTTTTTGCTTGCATTATGATTATGAAGCAATGCAGCTTGTAGTTCCTTTCAGGAGGTTAATTCACGTAATTCAAACTATCCTGAAAAAAGTTTTCGTACCGTATGACATGTGGTTAAAATTACGTAGTATGTTTTAGCTGTTTCAAAACTATGTAAACGCCAACGTCGCATTTTCTCTCAAAGTTAGATGTTATAAATTATTTATGCACTTCAAAAAATTAATAGCTAATGTAATTTATAGTTTCAATAAGAGATCTAACCATTGATAACTATTTTACATTGTTATCAGTCTTATTTATAAAAAAATAATTTGGTGATATGCGACGTTGGCGTTTACATAGTTTTGAAACAGCTACCTAATATGTACGTTGCAGCAATGATGTTAGTTTTATTATTATTATTATTATTTTTAACCTTGGATTATTTTTGTTTTGTTTATTTTTTAAGTATTTTTTTAAGTATTTTTAAGTATTATTATGATGTCCTATATTTTATGTTTTTACTACCTTTTTCTAGGATCTTTTTTAGCATATTTTAAAGTTCTAATATCTGGTATCTACTGATAAATGATTATGTTGCTATAGTTTTGAAAAAATTGAACGAATTCTATGCGGTCTAAATTTGGTCTGAATCTACAATGTGTCTATAGGGTGGGCCAATATTCGCGACCCAGCGAAAAATTTTGATAAGGGTAGATAAGTGGAATAACAAATCCACTGACAAAGAATTTTTTTTTATTACACAAAAGAGAAAAGAAGAACCGAAAGTGACCAATCCGAGAAGCTCCACTCCAGGTGGGATATTGGTAACAGTACCAATGTTCCTAAGAGACACATTAACTAATAGCTTGTGCTAAAAATCCGTCTATCCGTCCGTTTTGACAGTGGTGTCAGAAAATAAATTTGTCATTAAATTGTTTTAAAGTTCATAAATTATAAATCTTTTGTGATCTCCGTAATATACAATTAGACATCAAGAGTACAAAAACGTTCTTTTATTCAGTTATGGCGAATGCAGGAAAAATGCACAAGCGGCAGTTCAATCATTCGCAGGTCGATTTCTTAATAATGTTCGCCGCCATCCCAACTGTCGTCCATAAGATGGTACAAAACTGGAAGCGAAGCTTGATACGAAGAGATCAACTGATGACTACCACCAGGTAGAGGAATTTTCAACATTTATTGTAGAATATTTATTTGTTCCAAGTTTTTACAATAAATTCGACTCTTGTTTGGGAATCGTTTAACAAAAACCCTTGTGGTTTATCTAAACATTTTGACTAAATTCTGAGAGGCTGATTTCAAGTTGGGTCGCAAAGTTGCGTGGGTCGCAGTTGTGTAGCAGCAACCATGACATTGCTAGATTTGCGTCGTTGCTATGACAATCACGATTTGCGTCGGTCGTAACTCAACTTGGAATCAGCCCCTGAAACAACTTTAATAAACCACTGAATTTGACACTGACGTGTATTAAAAGTGCTAGAGACGACTGTATTACTGTATCATTAACAATGGATCTAATAAATTTGTAACTTAGCAGCAAGAATTATAAAAAATTGACCTGGATGTTTTAAAACGCTCTGATTGGTTAAACTAAAATGTTCTTTCATTGAACACTCTTTCAGCTAGAAAAATTGTTCTTTAAAATTTTTGATCTATGTATTATAATGATTTATCGAGTTTTCTCTGGGTCGCGAATATTGGCCCACCCTGTATAAATGAATGTAGGATCGTAGTAGGTATTAAAAGTTTGCTGCTTCTTTCAAGAAAAAAGGAACAATGTTAGTATATGAAAAATTTAGTTCTACTGGGTGCTTGAGTTATTAAGATTGGTACTTTTCAGAAATTTCATAGAAATAAAATACTATATACACTCTTTTATAAAATAGTCCGTACCTTATTTTGTAGATTTGCTACTTTCGACTTTCCAGGTTTTCCCTCAGCCAAATCTTTTCTTGGAAGATTTGAAATCAAAATTGAACTAACAGAGATCGTCATCGTAAAGAAGGGATAAAAAAAATTCCATATTAATTATTGAATTAAAGATGTAGAATTACAAGAAGACTATGTTAGAACCTTTTGAAACTAACTGTTACTCCGTAAGATGTAAGATATAAAGTTTAAAAAAGTTGAAGCCCTGGCACATAAATTATGGATTAAATGCGCGTGTTCTTTGGTGCCCATTTATTTGAAACCCCAAAATCGAGTTGTCGAACAACCCTTCACCCACTTCAAGGTCTATTTCGATTTTAATCCCAACTGTGTGTTTGCACGTTCATGTGTGCCCAGCAACAGGGGGTGTTGGGTAATTTATAAAACAATGAGCAGTAGGACAGGAGGGCATCTGGCGCACCCCAACACATCCGAGAGCCCCCACTGTCATTTCAGTAAGTCCATATCACCACCCCTTCCGATATGGGGCGAGAACGCGTCTCAGTTCAACCTTGCAATTTACATTTCAACGAGCTAATTACGCCATAAATTGTACGGATTTTTCCAACGACATATAACGAATTCAGAAGACGCACTTTTTCCAAAGATCACACAATAAAAGCCTAATCCAACTCGATATTGAATATTTGGTAATCTCGATAAGTAAAACGTGCGGATCGCATGCTAAGCAAGGATTGCCAACAATCGCTCGTAATGCAATGCCGGTAGAAATTTAAAATTCCGGAGGGAGAGATAACTAGCTATAATTCCGGCATAGAAGCGATCCGGGACATCCACTATGGTGGAGAAAACGTCACAACCTGTTTTATATTCGTATGAAAGCAAAGACCTGATAAAATGCAAACATTTTTTTATATTCCAATATTGCCAACGGAGTCGATCCAAGAGGCGCTAAATTTTTATGCAAATGTTACTAGTGAGCCTCATGAAGCATTAAGATATCGAATCAGCACAGAGCGTTGGTTTAAGCTTACCCTTTATCTAGGGCGATTACGGCAAACAGTTAAAGTACATAATTATTCACAAGATTGTATTTTTTTACTTTTTGTGGTTTCTTTTTATTACTCTCCTAAACCACGAATAGAATGTTGCCAATTACTTGTTCCAAAATTAGAAAAAGCTTTAATGTTAACTGAGCTTTGGTCTACAAAGTTCAAAAATGTCAGTCTGGGTCATTTCTCGCTTTTGACATTAAACCCCGACATTTCAATCGTACCCGGCTCGTTTTTCAATAGAGATAGTGGAAACATAAAGGGGCGTCAAAACCTCTAACGTCTGATTAGATTGGTTTGGTTTGGTGTACCTTTAGATCTACTTCAAACGTAATCTCATAGTTTATTCTCAATATGTCAGGATCGCAAGCTCTTTCAGAACATTGGTCAGTCGGAAACACTAAAGAAACATACAATGGTTTGACAAAGATCTGCTAGCGTCCGGATCAACAAACGCCAATAAATCTAATAAAGAGCAATCGCTTAAATAGCCTTTCGAATTAAATTGTTTCGTGGAATTTTTCTATTTTAACAGCGCAACGTCTGGACGACGATGTTTATGCCCTTTTTGCCGGCGGGCAAATTGGCGCAATTTAAATTGAAAAATGTCCCACACCGTCGAACGCAAGTGTTATATTGTTGTTTATAGATGCTGCTTTCTGATTTATGCCTCACATGTTTGCCTCAAAACAGTAAAAATAGTTACGGTTCAGAAAATCAACATTTGAATAAAAACAGCTAAATCCAGAATGTGTGTGTTGCATCCTGCTAAATGTAGTCAAATGTTCGTCTTTGTTACATCTGATTTAAGTAATGAGGTGTCTTGTATCCTGCTATATGATCTATTTGCGTCTGCATTTCTAAATAAAACATTCTCCAACTGCGTTGCTAATGTATTTATTTGTCTTTTAGTGCGATTAGGAAGCACGTTGAGGATTCATTTTGCAGGAAACGAAGCTAATAAAAATGACAAATAATACAGTATAAAGGCAAGAAACTCCATTATATTTCCACTGAAATTATGTAGAATTGTCAATTAATTGCTTCGTGAGATGAAGAGGCATAATAAAGTCGCTACTAGTCTATCATTTTAAAAACCCATTGATGTTTGCGGATGCGTCAACCCTCTTAAATGTCTCTCTTGCAACCTTAATAGCTACCAGTGCTCCGATATCTAGATTTAGTAATAATATCGTCTGGCAAGAGCACACGTCACTTCCAGTAATTGAATAAACATTCTAGCAATCTATCCGAGCATTAGACGTAATATATTCGAAAGAGGTTTTCGTCCTGTGAATTCTTCCTCCACGTTGTCGCTGCAAAGGCCCCGGAATGACATTTGCAAGAGGACAGCCGACGACGTCGTTAACAAAATGTACGTTATAATATCCTTAAAGACCCTTTCGAATAGCAATAAATGTTTACATTTGAGAGGCAGTATAACATAATGGGTTGTCGAGAGATATGACCGGTCTCAATAGGCGGGCAGAGTGGCTGAGCTGCAACGGACAGCAGGAAATACGTTCCTGCTTGCTACACGTCATTCTCTTCCGTTATCGCTGCTGATCCTGACATGCAATAGTCAATGCGATCCGCGCACGGAAACTAACAAAAACTGTGTTCGATGTTCGACAGGTTTTTTGTTTGTTTCACAGGAAATTTAAGCAAGCTCTGGGACATAAATTCAATGAAATCCTGTGGAAATTTAGAGCAAAATAATTGATTATTAATTAAACCACAAAATAACAATTTTTCCTCCCGGTTAACAAACTAAAATAAAAAAATAAATTAGCAGTGAAACTCAACAATATTTAGACTTAGCATTCTGCATAAGATACTACCTTAGGAACCACCAAATGAAATGTAAATTAGAGCAACATTCACAAATTAAATGATGGCTTGGAAAGCCAACTTACAAAGCTAGCATTTCGTAATATAGTGACGAGACCATAGGGAATAATGTATAAGGTCGCTTCTCTATGTACTATTATCCTTACTGTTTTCCCTGAACGGGATAAGAATTTAAAAATTAGTCACAAATCAATAAAACGCATAAGCTTATTAGAAAAGCATTTGAACACTTGTTGCAGTAGAAAAAATTCAGCAACTGTACCTATATTTCACCGTAAATAAATGAGATTGAATTACTACTTGTATTTTATAGATTTTGAAAAGGTAACAAAAAAGTAAGCAAAATCTTTTATTTAGACTAACAGAAGTTTATGTGATTGGTAAATATTATATAATAACTAATAATAGATCAAACCTGCACAAGAGCAGTAAAATGATAATGCAAATTCATTATGGAAATGCAAGACGGTATCATTGTAAAGTGGATTTGCAAATTCCAACTGGCTCATCAATATCAAAGCACGACTTTAATCTCATTACGTCTCCTTTTGAAACGACATTTGAATTAAACTCCTCGATCGGAATATGACTATTGAGTGTTAAAAAGATAGAATATCCTTAATTTGAGTCTTATGAGAAAAAATAATCGATTAGTCAATACTCTAAATTTATGCAATGACCAAATATTCATAGCTCTCGGTGATAAGCCTCGAGCTAGTTGTAAATCCGTCGCAAGTTCAAAAACGCGCTAATTCGAAACGGATAGCGTAATAAGCCTAGAGCGACTAAGGGCTGTAATTTTGATAATGACCTTGATAACAGCAAAATATGGCATTTTTGCAAATCCCAGCTATTTATTTGCGCGAGGGGAATTAAGCAAGGATTAAACTGGTTTGGTAGTAGAGATAAAAGGTTTATTTTTCTCGTAATTTCATTACACTCATGCAGAGGGAAATACCGAGGTTTCTGTTGTGTTTAACTAGGCCAAAAGTTGTCTTTTCACATTTGTAATAATCAAGACTTTGATATGAAGTGTTAAAGGTTACGCTCAATGTAAATTGTTAAGTCTCCATTCTACATCAGTGCAAACTAAAATGACTTGGCCAACAAACAATATTTATTTCCTTTTGATATTTAGTGTTTTTTGGATATTACTGTATGCGCAAGAAAATGCTACAGAACGTGGTTTAGGTACAAATAGCCCGATAGACCATGTGCAAACAAGTATGTATGGAAACACCCATAAAAAAATTAGTTATTTAAGAGTTTGTTGACTTTAGAAATGATTACTTACTGCACTACTCAAGAAGGTGAAAAAGGATTCTGCATGCCTTTATCAAACTGTTCAAATCTAACTGGATTAGCAAATAAGACAGTGGCTGAAAAGTACTTAAAAAAATCAATGTGTGGACCGAAAAAAGACGACCCAGTAAATCCGATGGTTTGCTGTGACACACGTAAACATTCTGGCAAGTTTTGTTTTACCTGAGATTAAATAAACACTTTCAACTCTATTTGACCAGCAGATGTGTTTCCAAAAATCTGCGGAAAGCAAAATGTTACAGTGAGAGCTAGGATAGTGGGAGGCAAGGAAGCTCTTTTAGGAGAGTTTCCATGGATAGCGAGATTAATACACAAGAGAGATTTTAAAAAAGCTGGATGTGCTGGATTTTTAATAACATCCAAATTTATAGTAACAGCAGCTCATTGCTTGACGTCAGATTTGACCGAAAACATTGGACCAATGTATGTCAATTCTGTTCATAATCGACTTAAATAATAAATTCTTGTAGATTTGAAGTTCAGTTAGGCGAACATAATACTAAAACAAAAATTGATTGCGATTCGAAAAATAAGACTTGCGCACCGAAACCCCAAGTAATTAGAGTAAAGAAAATAATATTGCACCCTATGTATGATGAAAACTCCAAACAACATCACCATGACATTGGTTTGATTCAACTGAAGAAAGCTGCGAAATTTACATCTTATGTAGCTCCTATATGTCTACTCGACCAATTAGATTATGCACCGTACGAATACTGGCTAAGTGGTTGGGGCGATACTAAAGATTCCGGTAAACAACCATTTTAAAAATTATTTGCTTTAATTAAAATTTTTTAGTTCCCAATTCTCACAGTAAGATTAAATTAAAAGTCTCAGTTCCACCTGTTCCTCATCTAAACTGTTCGGTGAAATATCAAAGTGTAGGTATGAATCTAACCGATAAGCAACTTTGTGCGGGCGGGAAAAAGGGTAAAGATAGTTGTTCTGGAGATTCTGGAGGACCATTGATGTTAGTCAAAAACCGAAATGAATGGTTTGCTGCCGGAGTTGTGAGTTATGGGGTGGGCTGTGGCCGAGAAGACTGGCCAGGAGTTTACACCAACATCACCAGTTACAACGACTGGATTAGAAAAACAATTTTAAAGGACGCAAACAAGAAGAAAAAAGCCCATGTTAAACACTGACCCGTTATTGTTTTTAAAAACTGTTGAAGCTAAATAAAGAAGGTGAAAAGCGGAGTTTTTTATTCAGTAAAAAATGATTTTTTTGAAGCGAGTTCTTACTACCCCACTCTAAAATTGACTCGTGAATAGTCGATCCTGTAGAGTTATTTAAAAATATAATTATGGCACCTACTTAATTATAAGATAGCCTGCAGGTAGGTAGGTAATGTGTGAATTTGTTGGTCGTAAAATCCATTCATTGGAAATTACGTTGGTAATTCAAATAAGTTGTTTATAATGTCTGTTTCGTTCATGTGACCTCTCCTTTCTTTGCTATCAAATAAGTTAAAGGTTAGCCAGACTGATTTTAATTAAAACATCCTCAAATATCATCCAACAATATAATGGGTGTAGAATGTTTAAAATACAGTGTTACCAAACTTTTACTTTCCGTTTTACTTGCACATCAACAACTTAATTATGTTTTCATGGCAAACACTGAGTCAGTTGAAGGTAAGTATCAAGTCATTAACTTTTCACACTTATTTTTTCATTTCAGTACCTTTCTTTTTTTCTTGTCAGTTGACAAACGACACTGATGCTTACTGTGTTCCTGTAAAGAATTGTCAAATCGATTTAAAAACGTTAAACGGACTTGACCTAGACGAAAGACGATGTGGACCTTCAAATGAAAACCGAAAGAACCCTCTTATTTGTTGCGAAACAAACCTAGTTATATTTTCACAACCTAAGACAACAACCCCAACATCTTCTGCAAAGTGTGGTGTCCACAGTACAATTTTTAATAGAATTTTCGGTGGGGAAACAGCAGAAGAAGGAGAGTTTCCTTGGTTGGGAAGGGTGTTACGGCGAGACTCTCTTGGAGATTTGATTTTCAGTTGTACCGGGACGCTCATACATCCCAAAGTTGTGTTAACAGCTGCCCATTGTTTGACATCAAAAGAACTTGTCGAAAATGGAAAATTGTACGTAACTAGGTTTCACATTTTGTATTTTCCTCCAGAAAGAACTTCCAGACATGCAGTTTCATTAGGCGAACACGAAACTAGTTGTAGTTCCCCAGATAATAGTTGCTTAAACCACAAACAAAGTATTGTGGTATCTGAATACGTCGTCCATCCAGACTATGATCCCAATTCTTATAATCACGCTAACGACATCGCCTTGATTATTTTAAAAGACCCAGCAAATTTTACTGATCATGTTTCTCCGATTTGTTTGTTAGAAAAAAAATTCGATGTTGTACAGTACACTGTAGCTGGGTGGGGACGAACCAATAATGGTACATACTGCATCTGATTTATTTCCAACTAAATGAAAGGGAATTTTAGGATCGTCAAGTGTGATTAAAAAAAAGACTGCCATACCACCGTATTCTTGGGCCCTTTGTTCTCAAAAGTATCAAAGTGTTAATGTAAATATTACGAAAAAACAAATTTGTGCTGGTGGTGTTAAAGGTAAGGACACGTGTCAAGGTGATTCTGGAGGACCACTTATGACAGAGAGGGATGGCAGATGGTTTGCAGCTGGTGTGGTTAGCATTGGAGTAGGGTGTGGAACGGAAGGATGGCCAGGGATTTATATCAATATTCCTGATTATGTAGACTGGATCAATGAAGTTATTCGTGTAAAAAACCTATAATAGTTATTTATTGTATAAGGGTCTTACAATGTATTTTATCCCCGCAAAGGTTTAAATGTGAAAACGAAATTCGAGCGTTTAATTAAGGAGATAAAATACATGTAAGACCCGTATGCAATACAATGTTTTATCCACAGATAGACAATAAAGGCTAAATCAATATTTTAGAAACATTTTATTTGACGTTTTGAAGTGACGTTTATCAAATTAATTTCTATTCGGCCAATCACGAGACGATTTTTTCATAAGACCTATATGTTTTATTGACATCATAAGACGTCTCCTAGTAGCGGTATTATGACCTGTAGACTGCCTGTGGATAAACAATATTTAATTTAATACTCCATTAAATTCGATTATGAAATTGGCCCTAATAATAACTGATATGTACTTATTCTCATTTCACACTGTTTTGAAAAAGACTATTTGTATCAAGTATTTTTTCTGTGAAATGTTATTCAAAATTTAAAAATGTACCTAATAAATTAATGTGCGATACAAATACTTTTATTTGTGAAAAACTTGAAAAACCCGTTAACAGTCAAAAAATGGTTTAAGTCTTCGATTGAAGAAAATTGATTAGATTTTTCATTGTCGTGGTAAAAACCAATTTTAGGCGAAACATTTTCCTCCATAAAATTCTTCTGCCTCGGAGAAGCAACTGAAAGTAAGCGGAAGAGACTCGATTGATTAAAGCAGATGTTTTATTATAAAAACCACTGAAATTAAAATTTCTAACCGTTATGCCTTGTAATATCTACATTACAAAATAATGAAATAATTTGCATGTGTGTTCGTGTTTATTTATAAAAACCGGGGAACACACATCAACGTCGAAGAAGAAATTCCCAGAACCGGTCAGTTTTATTTCGAACTCGATTGATAAATTTTTAGGGAAATTCCCCACCACATCTTGATATTTCATCAATCTCGAGCACATTCGAGTTTGAACTTTATTTTTTAAATTACAAAACAAACAATTTCTTCTATCACTTGGGGAATACCTTGAATCATTATTTGTCCGAACAACTTGCGGCTGTAACAACTAAACTCGAAAGACCAGTGGCTTGCTTCTTAGTTCAACAAACATCGTCAAGGCGGACGGCAGCGATAAAATTATGCGGTGTTACAGAATTCAGCTGTTTGTGGTTTGTTCACTTCTTCTCTTCATTAATATTAACGCACGTAAGTGGTTATTTATCTTGTTATCAATCTCCGAAACCAGTAATACCTAATTCAAATCAATCAGTATTGACAAAAGTAACTATTTAATGTTATTATAATTACACGATTAAGTTAAAGTCACCAAAAAAAAAATAATTTGTTATTCTTATTCGCAGAATTTTTTCCCGAACGAAGATCGTCATGCACAACACCTAACGGCGACATAGCTCGATGTATCCCAATTAGCTCCTGTCCTATTCTTTACGATGCTGTCACAACTCGAAATAAGCAACAGTTAAAATTTTTGAAAGAATCACAGTGTGGATATGGCCGAGATCCTTTAGTTTGTTGCGGTCTTCACAACAATTATCGTTTAAATCCTGGCGATTTTGCCTATGATGATGAACCCTTCGGTTGGGGTAACTCACATCACAGAAGAAATTCAGGATCACAAAACTGGGACAGAGACGATACTCCAAACTGGGGCAATGAGAGAAGAAATAACAATAACAATAATAATGAATGGAGCACCGGTAGTACAAATAGCAGGAGAAGAACAACAACTGAAAGAACCAATTCGGAAGAATCTGGATGGGGTACTAGTGAGAGGCCAAATAGAAGAACAAGCGGTGAAGATTCGAGTCGTCGTAACAATAATAACAGAAGAACGACAACACAACGAACAAATTCCGAGGAAAATAGTTTTGAAAGAGAAGATGACAGATTTGGTTTTGATACTAATGATCGAACTAATTCGGGATCAAATGGCAACAGACAAACAAATCAGGCTTCTGGTAGTACCGATAAGTCCGAATGTGGAGTTCAGGTTGTAACAAACAAAATTGTGTTTAAAACTTCTAAATGTCGTACTTTTTAGGAAGTTGATCGAATTCTCGATGGCCAAGCCACCGATTTGAGAGAATTCCCTTGGATGGCTTTGTTACAGTACCGTAAAAAGTCCGGGAATTTGGTATTTTCCTGTGGCGGAACTCTCATTTCACCTCGCTACGTTTTAACAGCAGCTCACTGCGTCCGAGGACAAATCCTTACAAAAATCGGGCCATTGTAAATAGACTCGCTTATCAAAAAACGCGCTAACATGTCAATTGTAGGGTCAATGTCAGGCTAGGCGAGTACAACACTGAAACAGAGCGAGACTGTAGTAACCAAATGGGATTCGAAATTTGCAACGAAAAACCAATAGATTCAGAAATTGATAGAGTGATACCCCATCCTGACTACAGCGATAACAGTTCTGATAGGTACCATGATATAGCTTTAATTAAGTTGAAACGACAAGTTTCATACACCGATTTCATTAAACCCATTTGTTTGCCCGGGAAATCGGAAAAAACAAAAGTTGGAAAACGATTAGCGGTGGCAGGATGGGGTCGAACAGAATACGCCAGTAATAGTCCAGTCAAACTAAAACTATGGGTTCCAGTGGCGGAAACATCCCAGTGTTCCAGTAAATTTAAATCGGCTGGAGTGACTTTAGGGAATAGACAGTTGTGTGCTGGAGGAGAACAAGGCAGAGATTCTTGTAATGGGGACAGTGGTGGGCCTTTAATGGCAGTCAGAAATGCGACAGCTCAATGGTATATTGAAGGAATTGTCTCTTTTGGAGCAAGATGTGGCAGTGAAGGATGGCCAGGAATTTATACACGGGTGTCGGAGTATCTCGACTGGATTCAAAACAATACCAATTAAACTGACCCTCATAGTTGTTGTGTATATTTATTTATGATGTCACTTAATTAAGTTTGGAATAAAACATAAAATTAACGGACCAGAAATTTTCTCATGAGAGGTACAAATGTATGTTGTATTAAAGTTTATCAATTGATGATAACCTTATAAAAATACTTAACAGCATCATAGTTAATATTCATCGTCAATAAGTTTGTTTTGAAAACAAGAGACATATTTAATTAAGACATTGTTAAAGTTTTACTGAAACTATAAAAAAAAAGTGCTTTTCGTTTGTCAGTAATCTTTTGTCCCATTCGAATAACAATATGTCACAAACTTAACTAACAATAAATACTACGTACCTATGTAATTAATTAATAACCAAAAATAATTATGGGAAAAAAATGTACGGTACATACTAGCAATTTCGTTAAATAAAAAAATTTAAATAAAACATTAAAACAACATAATTTCCTTTAACGACTTATAATAATAATTGGTAGATGAATTAGTCGTTCAACTAAGATAACCTCTGGGAAATACCATTACTTCAAACTACAGATGAATACACACGTAGACGTCTTGTTTCCCAAATTTGTTGATGCATTAGTTAGCAAAACATGTTGGTTGCAGTAAATATTGCCTGTAAGTATTTAAAATTGTGATTTCTTACTTTAGAACATTTCTTTTTAGCGATTTTGATTTCCACTGTGCTCGCCTTGCCCCACGATGAAGGTTGTATCAAAATAAAAAAGTGTCCAGCAGCCATAGATCATGTAAAAAATATTAAAAATGATAAAGCAAGTTTGGAAATTCTTGAAAAGGCTCATTGTGGTTTTGAAGGACATGAACCTATAGTCAAATGCAATAGTATTCCTCGTCTGTCAAGTACAAGTAACGTAGAGTGTATTCCTTTGCAAGATTGTCCAGCTGCTCTTAGGTTAATAGATTCAAAAGTATTCGATCCTGCCTTGGTAAATTTGCTTCGGAAGAATCATTGTGGCGAAGTCAAATCACACCCACTTATTAAGTGTCAAAATATCATTAATGCTTTGATTTAACTTGAATTCTATTGTTATTTATTTGTGATTGTTATTAAAATAAAATTGTATTAATTACCGACTCGATATTGATAATAATAACACTAGTTTACAACGTTTTTTACCAATAGATGAAACCAATGTGTATTGATAGAATAATTAACCCTAAGTGCCTAAGTCTGATACTGAAGTTGAAAAAAACTTAGGACGTCAATTTTTTAAATATTCATTTTAAAGTATCAGTATTTGTCAATTTTTGCAACATCAAAAAAGTTACAGGTTGCTTTTTCTTTTGTAATATCAGGGTCAGTTTGTCTTAACGAATAACATATTTTTATCCCAAAAACCTTAATAACTCTCTTCATAAGACTTAATCTTGATGGAAACATTCACCATGTTCATCGCTTATCTTCCCAGGTTTTGTTAGGATAATTTAAACACAAACATATAAAAAGTTGTTTGGGCTTAATTTACATTCACCTGATGATATTTTAAAGCAAATAAAATATTTAACAATTTGTTAATCATGTAAATTACGAATGACGAAGACACCACAAAAAAAATTGATTTAAAACTTTTGAAAAATTAAAATGACATAGATTGTTTCTTTTATTTTCTGTTTCTTCACTGATTAGTGTCAGTTTCTTTTATTCTAACCAGCAGTAATCGATTAACATATTTTATCCCAAAAATCTTTTTTTATAAGACTTTAAATCTTGATGAAAACGTTTACCATTTTATCGCTTAAGTTTCCCAGGTTTTATAAGGATAATTTTACCACAAACTAAACAAAAGTTATTTGGGCTTAATCTACATTCACTTGAGGATATTTTAAAGCACATACAATGTTTAACAATTAGTTTATCACAGAAACAACGAATGCCAAACTAGACACCAGAAACAAATTTTCAAAATTTTAGTGAATATAATATTAAAAAAACTAGACGTGATAGACAAATGTGACATATATTTTAGTTATCAGTGAGTAAGAAGAAAACACAATGAGTATAAATTGTCTCTTGGTAAAAGAAAAAAATCTTGTTTGTAAACTAGTGTCATTGATGCATCCACAGTGAGAGTCAAGAGTGAAAGATAAAAATGTTGACCAAGTATTCGAAGCAGCTCCTTTTATTTATCCTAGTTTTAATTCAAATTTGTTGTAAGTAAAAATGTTAAAACATAGTTTAAATAACATTCCCATAATTTTTTCAGCACCTGTGCAAAATAATTCTACTGTTGATCCAAAAGGTTAGAATATAATAAATGTATCGAAATCTTCCGCAAATGTGAACATTTTTTGTAGGCTGTGTGTACTTAAACGATTGTTCTAAAGCTCTGGAACTAATCCAAAAACAACGAAATGATCCAAAAGTTGTTGAATTTCTAAGATCTATATCTTGTGGCAATAGTGTCAGAAAGGATATGATATTCTGTGAAAATATTTCTTCTTTTACTGCGACTCGATCAAAATTTGTAGTCAGTGAATGTGGTACACAAAGCACTAGTACGAAAATAACAAATGGCAAAAAGACTGAAATTGATGAATTTCCGTGGCTAGCATTGTTAAAGTACAAAAATCGAACGAATCATATAGAATACAGGTGTCACGGTTCTTTAATAAGCAGCAAATATGTCGTTACAGCAGCTCACTGTCTAAGTTATTCGGACAGGCTTAAATCAAAATATGGAGATTTGTAAGGTTTTTAATAAAACATAGAATTATAACTTAATTAATATATCTTCGTATTTTTGCAGATATAGTGTAGTGCTAGGCGAATATAACACTAAAACAGTCAGAGACTGCGTCACACCTGATGACTGTACTGATCCTATTCAAGAATTATCCCCAGAGGTTGTTTTCATTCATCCAAAATTTCTTTCAGAAGGAGAATTAAGTGATATTGCTCTAGTACGTCTAAACGGAACCGCACAATTTTCCGGTATCCATAATTAGCTCAATTAAAATACAATTAATCCCGTAACCTTGCAGATTTTGTTAAACCGATTTGTCTGCCACTAAATACTCTTATCTTAAACCAAAATGAAACACTGTTGATATCCGGGTGGGGCAAAACAGAAAACAGTGAGATTTTGAAACTTCTAACTCTCAAATCATTACCAGATTTTTTAGGAACAACGAGTGATGTGAAACTAAAGGGTAAAATAAAATATTTGACCCAAGATTTTTGTTCCATACGTTTTGATGATAGTCAAATTTGTGCCGGTTCCTCAGACGGAACCGATACGTGTCAGGGAGACTCAGGAGGGCCTTTAATGGTTCGAAGACCCATTGATGAAGAAATGAGATTTATTCTAGTTGGTGTCGTTTCATTTGGCAAAGAATGTGGGTCCGGGTCTGCTATTTACACAAATGTAACAAAATTTGTTAACTGGATTTTTGATACGATGTCTTCGAGCTGATAATAAAAGTTCACTGGCTTTTTAAAACTTGAAATAAAAATAAAATACTTTGATGGATAATGCATTTTCCTTATTTTTTCTTTTTCTTTCCAGTGATTGGCTACAACTACAATTCCTATTCAGGGTACTCAGAAGTTGTTAAATAAAGTCCACCCGAAAAATTTGAAGTAAAAATCATATTGTTTTAGGACGATTAAACGGAACGGTACAATTTTCCGGTGTCTATGATAAGCCCAATTAAACTACAATTAATCTAAGTCACAATTTTGCAGATTTTGTTAAACCCATCTGTTTGCCTTCAGATACCTTTAGTTGAAACATAAATGAAACACTGTGGATATGTAAGTGAGGTTTAACTGAAAACAGTTAATTAGTTGTTCTAAATGTTTACCTAATTTATTTTAGGGACAATCAGTGATGTGAAGCTAACGAGTAAAATAACATATTTCACAAAAGATGAGTGTTTCTTGCGTTTTGATGATGCTCAAATCTGTGCTGGGTCTTCAGATGGTACTGATACTTGTAAGGAAAACTCGGAAGGGCCCTTAATGGCAGCGGCCCTGCTATTTGCACAAGTGTAAAATTTGTCGACTGGATTGTTGATAATATGTCTTCAGGCTGATAATAAAAGTTTATAGTTTCTAGTAGTTTCCCTCTCTGATACCTTGTTCAATGTCCTCTTCGATAACCAGTCAAGGACGTTATAAGCAGATATTTCTTAATCATAAACAGAAAATGTGACATTTGAGTTGCAAATAAATTAGTAAGAGTGTATGTAGTAAATGAGTTATTGTTGGGAAATTGTGGTTTAATTGTAGTAGTAATCAATTCATTAGCAGAAATTCACTTGTGACGTCACTTCACGTGGAGTGTATAAACTTCACACTGGTGATGGCCGAACGCTTGTAAATTCCCAACATTCAAAACAAAATGATCGCAGGAAATGTTTTCAGTGTTCGTTTATTGTTAGTAAGTGTTTTGTGGTTATTACAAACAACAAGTAAGTAATTGCATCAAACAGGCATTTTACAATAAAAAAACAAACTCTTACGAAATTTGAACGAAAGTGCAACTTATTTAATTAAATACAAAATAAAAATAATGATATTCTTTTGAAAATATAAATGCTTAACATTAACAAGTTCGCCTTCGCTTTCTTACCTTTTTGGCGTGTATACTAAATTTATTAAACACAATTTATTTTGTTTGTTGTAAACATTTCTGCGGTTGCAAACCGCAAAGTCCTTATCGTATTTTAATGGTAATCTTAGTCTATTTTTTTATTTATTCAGTAATTATTGTTAGATATACGACAAACCTCTTAGTAAAATAATATTTAAAAAATAATAATTTTTTTTTGGAGTCACAAAATTTTTGTTTTGATTCCAGTTATTGTTTACTGGTTCACTTAAGTTTTGCAACAGTTTTCTGATTAACTCAATCATTGCGCAGGCTCTAGTTTATATTCTTTTTTTTTAGAGCATAAACGGTAGTTATACTTCACTAAATCTTTGTTACAGTTTTGTTATCGTAAATAGTAAAATTTTTCTTAACAATCTAGAGGAAAACTTTTATGAGAAAAAATAAATTGTTATGCTTGAACTTAGTGACATTTGGTATTTACATTCATAATTCAAAGTAAAAAACTTATTAATCTAAAAATACAATACATCGTAATTGCACATCGCTGATACAGTTAGGATTTAAAGAAGTTGTTTACAGTGTTTGTTGTTAATTAAAAACAATATCAAGTCTCAAAAAGCTGTATTAGTAGGCAAATTCCATACGAAATGCTTGAGTATTTTTGCAATTTGTTCAACCGCGACGAAAACAAAGAAGATTTAATGTAAATTAAAGTAATTAAATCCAAATTGACATGATAACCATTAAGCAGTATTTAAGTTATTTGATTTTAATAAGTTTTTTAAGTAATTTTAGAAATATTTTAAGAATCTTCGTTTTATAAAACAGCATAATTAGCAATTAACGTTTCTCATGTTATTTCATAATATGTAAATTTATTAAAATCAAAACGTTATATCACAAAACCGGATCAGAGATTTCGGCTTATAACTAAATTTATAATGATATGAAAAAAATGTATTTCGTATCAAGATCATCGAACATTATTATTTTAACCGGTTCTTCGAAAAACACAATCACGCAAATTTCGAAACGTTGATCTCTTCGACGGTAATTTCCTGTTTCATCATGACTAACGCACACTAGTCAGTGTTGGAATAATGGAAATTTTTTCAAACTTTTCCCAGATTACGTTTCAACCACCAAAATAGAATGTATTCCCCTGAAACTATGTCCAATGGCCATGAAGCTGATCAAAACCAAACCTTACGCACCGGAAACGATCGAATTCCTCCGGTACTCTCATTGTGGGTTTGATGGTCATGATGCCAAAGTCTGGTGCACGGTGTTTTTATATTGCAAAACGCCAGATTCCCGGAATGGTACGGAAATAAAAACCTTTGACCAATTAACAACACGAGTTTCAGGAATTTGTAAAAACATCAAAGAGTGCGATTCCTTCATGAAGTATGTGGAGAATGTAGACACTCAAGACCCAGTTGTGAGAAAATACCTCAAGGAGTATCAGTGTAGTACCAATCAGGATCCAGTAGTTAAAATCTGCTGTCCTGATGAAGGAAAGTACAGCGACATTTTCACCAGCAATGATGTACATGAAAGGTTCTCAAACTTTTTCCCAGATCCTAGTTTAGGTGAATGTGGGAAGCAAAACTCTGATAATAAGATTGTTGGAGGCACTGAAACCTACTTAGATGAGTTCCCTTGGTTGGCTTTACTTAAGTACGTCAACGGAAATAAAATTCGGTATTCGTGTGCTGGAAGTTTGATTAATGAACAATATGTTTTAACAGCAGCACATTGTGTTGACCCACAAATCATAAAGCAGAAAGAGCTTGGAAAACTGTAAGTCCAGATTCTCGGTTCCGCAAACACTTAAACATTGTTTTAGCCAGAATGTGATTTTGGGTGAATACGACACAAGAAACGAGACCGACTGCATCTACCAAAAATTTGGCAGTGATTGCGCCGATCCGCCTCAGGTTTTTTCTGCTGACAATTACATTATTCATCCCAATTACGATTCGTCTTCAATGATAAACGACATTGCTATTATTCGTTTGAATGGCAAGGCTAAATTTTCAGGTAAGTTAACTAAATAAAAAAAATGGTAATTTAATCATTTTGCTTAGATTATGTTCAGCCAATTTGTCTACCTCCAAAAAATTTAAAACTGCAAGGCAATGAATCTTTTACGATAAGTGGCTGGGGTCGCACGGAATCAGGTTTGTGTATTAATTAATATATTTATCAAATTTTAATTGGTACAAAATTTTAGAAGAAAGAAGTCCCGTTAAAAGGAAAGCAACAATACGTTTCGCCGATAAAAAACAATGCGATGCCAATAACGGACGAAGGGGAATTAGCGATCGACAGATTTGTGTGGGTCAAGGGGATGGGGTTGATAGTTGTTATGGCGACTCAGGGGGTCCCTTAATGTTAGAAACACAAACTAAAAACAATTCTTATGCCACATTCATTGTCGGTTTGGTCTCGTACGGCTATGGTCGATTGTGTGGCAACTTTCCAGGTGTTTACACCTATTTACCCGCTTATCTAGAATGGATAGAGCAGCAGATGAGATGAAGTTTGCTAAAACTAAGACTGAAGTTATTGAATGCAAAACATTCTCCTCTTAATAAAGAATGACCGCAAACGTAACAAACGCCAGAAAATTAAAATTACTGACTGAAATTATTACCTCAATGTACTCGTATATTAAGTTAACATCTTTTTTTTTGGAACTAGGACTGTTAGTGGCAAAATCTAAGTCTGTGTTTACATCTAAGTTTTTGTTCTTTTTGTAAATAAATTTGTGTCAAAAAACACAAATGAAATAAAATTGTGCCTAAAATATAACAATTTTTTTTGATTTTTTACAGCTGCATAAAAGAATAAAATTTTAGGCTACTCGAAAAAAAAATAAACACAGCTTTGATATAATTCGTCTTAAATAGATAAAAGTACATTATTACTGAGAATAATTTGATTATTGTCAAATGGGCAAATAAACGTATCTTAAGAAATTTATTAGAAACCCATTTCAAATCATCAGATACTCGACTTCGCTTTGATCGACTCCACAAAATCCGAGATAGCGATCCCATTCTGCTTGTTAAAATTATTCTCATTCGTGGCGCGTATTTTATCAAAAATTGCAAACTTCTTTTCATCACGAGGTCTCAAATTCCCATTCTTCTTCATTGAAAAATAGACATGTTCCAAAATACCATGACTTCGAATAAGATACTCTCTCTGAGCCAGTTTTTGAAGGCGATCTCTTTCCTCTGATTCAACGATCATTTGTGGTTCGGAGGAGCTCATTACCGACAAAACTGCAGTAGATTTGGACGTTGGTTTGTTTGGATGCATCGAAATCGGGGTTTCTTGTTTTTTGGGTGGTGAAGGTTTTGTTGGTGGAACCACTACTCGTTTTGCTGCTTCCAACCTTGCTTTCAGCTGCATTTCGTCTCGTAAAGCGTTCTGAGCTGCTTCTCTTGCTCGACTAGCTGCAGTTTCGGAATATAACGAGCCTTGGCCTTGATCGAAAAATTTGTTGTAATGCACTTTGGTTGCTTGGCTTGGGTAAACTAGACGGAATCCTCCGCGACTGTTCATTTCGTGTCTGTAATAATCGTCAAAACTGACAACAACTGGAGGCTGGTGATCCTTGCCGTGTAGTAATCTTTCTCTTATACGCTTCCGGTCTTCCTTCATAACTTTTCTTTTATCACATTTGTCCAAATTCATCATTGCAAACATATCCGAAAGAAGGGATTCTTTAATCTCCCAGTCTAAAGCTGTATCTGTGTGAAAACTAGGAGAGTGGTTCACTTCTAGAATCTGAGGGTTTAGTCTTTTATCTAGGATTATGTCAACTCCTAGTAATTCACAACAAGCCGGGATCACGTCATGGTTAGGGAAACAAGCAGCGTAGCTGTGTTTGAGAACAGGAGCTGCGCTAATTACAGTTTTAATGATAACATCGTCAATTCTTTTCCAAATACCTTCAACATCGTGGCCCAACTTTCGTAAATAGTTGTTAAACCACGACAGTTTCCTTTTACTACCTTCCTCAGTGTCTTGATTGTACGTTCGACTGTACTTATTTACCGCATAGTTCGTTAAATGCATGAAAACATTGGTGATGTTAACTGCGTTAGGTTCTTTGTACCTTGTGGTAGCAAATCTGACCAAACCCTCTTCGTAGATATAAACTCGTAAAGGGTCACACGACGTGATTAAGGTGTATATTCTCAAATCGAATTTGTAACCATCGATAAGATATGGTTTGTTGATGTAGACTTGACAAACTCCCCTATCACAGGGTCTAATATCTTTCAAACTTTTCGTTACGAAAATTCCGCGTCCTTGGCTTCCGGCGTCCGGTTTTAATATAAAAGTTCGATTGCGGCGCAATCTACTGTAAGTGAGAGCTTCGCCCAAATCAGCAGGTAGGCACCAAGTCCTTGGAAAAAAATTATATTCCTTTGGAAAAAGTCTGAGCATTCTGTTCAAATTTCGTGCTAAGAGATCCTTGCGACAAATTTCCAGCATTCCAGGAAAATGGTTGATTTTCTGGTAGCGTTTCATTTCCTTGCACCGTTCAACCGTGATGGAGAGGTCGGTCCAGTACAAATTCCAGCTTTCGCTTTCGCTCACCTCTTTGTACGCAAATTTGGCAGCGATTTTCCGAATGACTTCATAGCGACAATTTGTCAGACACACTGAAATGATATTTTTCCGTTTTTTCGTAACTTTTCCTTGGATGAGAGGTTTTGGTATTGGTTTTTCAAGTTTAACGGGTTCATTCGGACTCTCTGAAGAACTATCTGTTGCGTCGCTGCTTTTTGAATCTTCAGCCATGGGAGGATGAAGAAATTAAATCGGGTCGCGAATTTTGATTAAACTGTCAACGTCATTTATTTTGAGGGGGGATTTAGTTGCGAAAAATGAGCTGAATGACTTTGTGAATGAATTTAAGACGATGACCCTTAATGGAGTCGATGAGCGGACCGATAACAATGTCAAGGAGAACGGGAACAGACTACTTTCTTCAACGGTTACTTTAGTAATGATTGCTCCTTGACAATGTTGACACCTAGTGCAGTGTTTGTGTACTTGACGGCTGCTGTTTTTCTGCAAACAGGCACAGGTACGACCAAATTTAGAAAATACATCGATTCTTTGATATTTTTTTTGATAGCGCTTCCAGAAGAATGTTTGACACCAAATTCGGAACTTGGGTGGTGCATAGATTTGCAAGAATGTCCTACTGTGTTTACACTTTCAAATAATTTCAATACACCGATTACTATCGAAACGTTAACATTTTTGATGCGATCTCAGTGCGGGTTTAATGGTACCAATCCGAAAGTGTGTTGTCCCAGAGAAGAGATCGATAATTAATGTTTGAGTGTCGATTTTATTAAGCATTAATCTTGTTATTAGCTATTAAATATTGTAAGTGTTTGTACAGGCCGTAAAAGAAAAAAATAAAATTGCGACAGTTTATTTCAGTTTATAAATTATCCCCTAAGTTGGTTCGGTGGTAATATTTGAGGAATTGTCAAGACTACTTATTTATGGTGTTCTGATATTTTATGCGGATGTAAAACGTACATAAACCGCCACTATAAAGGCCGTAGAGCTTTCAGTGCGCATATTAAATGCAGTAATGGCCCGAAATTTTTACAACCTATAAAGAAGGGCTGAGGCGTTGATACAAAGCGACAACGTGACAAAAATTTGCCTCGTAAAACCGCTAAATTTAAAATATTCTTGAATACAAATGGACGAAATTATAAGAGTAACCGACTGCGCTTTCGGTTCATTGCCAAACCGAACCGACATTTGCGCTCTTTAATCGCCCCTGATTACAGAGTTTAGGGAACGACAGAAGGGCTATTTATGCGCTGGTCAAGCCATATTTTAAAAAGCACGTATATCACAGCACATGCTTCCTGCAGTGGCCGATGGCCAGGATTAACTCTCCATTATTCACGCGTTTCGGGATGACTGATCTTTTTATGAATTAAAAGCCTTTCTCGAGTGAGAAACTGCGATAACAAAAATAAGGATTGACTCGAGCACAACGCATTAATGCCGGACATGGACCATTTTTGAAAGGGTGACAAATAATTAAAAATTTATGTATGAGACAAAGTGGACTCCGTCTCGACCAAGGGACAAAGCAAATTACGTCAAAGGTTGCTATAGCGTCGCATAGGTAATGGACAAAATAAGAGCAATATCCCTCTCGGACGCCAATCCAACCTCTCGCTCTTCATTTCCCTATTTTTAAAGTTGATCCAACATCACAGGTAAAAGGGGGAAGAATGAATGCGGTGGAATCAGGTTACAGGACAACCCCAAGGGTCCACAAACTTTCTGAACAGGAGATGGGTTTGATAAATTTGTCCCTATTTAAAATAAAACACCAAATATTCCAAATTAGAACGATTTCATTCTGGGATACTGCGCCCCTCCGTGTGTGCATAAAGCCAAAGATCGATTTTAACTTATATGGCTTTATTAAAATGCCCATGTATGGCCACCCTCTGAGGCACAAAGCAATCTAAATTTGAAGCCAGTGGCCAAGTTTCGCTTTTGTTACACGTGACTGTTAATTAAGATCCCTTATTAACATTCGTTTCAAATATTTATTTGTTCAGATGGGCGTTAAAATTGCCGATATTAGCCCCTAGCGGCGATATTTTATACATGGATGGGCTCTCCGCATAAATTGCTATTGATTCTCGGTTACTAGAAGATGAGCAAAAAGTCGTCAGCATTATTAACATGTCACATATCACGTTTTAATCAAAGGTGACGTACACATCTCTATTACGAAAAAGACTTACCTTAACAGAACTTGGTTCATTGCTCATTCTTCTGCAAAAAAAAACAAATGTAAATTAACATTTCTAGCAGAAAAAAACATAATTAATTGCAAAATATTTCAGCAATTTCGCTTCGTGATGTAGCAAAAGGGTTGAATTTATGGAACGTGGTTACGGCAGCAAAATTCCGCACTTATTTATCTCACAAATTGAGAATACATTTTTCAGACGTTATACCTGAACGAGCTACTCTAAAATAAAAATAATGAAGTATCTACATTAAGCTAAAAATAATGTCATGACCACCAAATCAATCAATCACCATTAGGCTCTTTTCCACCATTCCTCTTCTTCGATTCTTGTAGGTGGTTAATTTATTTAACGTGTTTACTTTCCTGTTTTTGTATAAAAAACAATAGTTTCTCACTTGAAAAGGGCAGATTTATAAGTAGTTTCAGAACGTTTTAACCTTCAGACGCTCCATAAAAGCACTGCAGGAGTTTAGGCCTACATAATAAAAATCTCCATGCTCGTAAAATGGCAAAGCCTTAAAATATTCATATGCGTTAAAGATGTTTCGTTGCAAAATGGGATGTAAACAGAAGAGAAAACGAAATAAATCACGGCTTTAGTTTCTTCAACTTGAATTATTTGGGGTTTGTTTGCCACAAAAAACGATTAATATGAATAAAACACTTGCCTGGTTTGAAATATGACAACTTAAAAACGAATTGAAAATATTTGCAGTAACACATTTTGTCACAACTTATTTTTATAAAAATTACTATTGGAAACAATGCGTTGGAGAATATTTTTCCCTATTAACTCTTTGTGTTTACAAGTGTATCTATCTCTCCATCGAGCCTTGCCAGCTCCAGAGAATATCCCTGTTGAACAATGCTCGTATTGTTACGCGTGTAATACAGCAATCCAACATACATCTGAGGGGACTTAAGGAGTTGTGGGGTTTTGTTCTACTTGCCCTATTTTTCCCTATTGCACAAGGGAGAACCGGACTTTTCTTCAGGTGTGCTTCGCTAGATCGGGTGTAATTGCCCGTACAAAATGGGTTATTCCAATGCTAATGGGTATTGTTTGATGGGCGATTAACGGAACAGTTAGCGGTGCGTGAATCTGCGATTGTCATTTATATGAGGAGATGAATGAAAAATTTGCATATGATGGGGTGGCCCAACTATGACTTCTCGGTCACTTATGAATCAAAATACAGTTAACATTCACAATCAATTAAAAAAATCCAAACGTTCATCCTTACAAGAATCCGGTTTCGTCGATTGGATTGGATTAAATAAATACAAGTCGATTTTTTGCGCGCATAATTCCCCCCGAATGCACGAAAGCAATTCCGGACAAAAAAACCATTGCAGGAAAGCAATTTCATCCCAATTTAATTTCAAGCGAACAAGTAGTGCGGCCATTAGCATTGTCCCACGAGGAGGTTTCTCCAATGCACAGTCGCTGTCTTAACCGCACATTTATCCGTGCTAATATCAACATGCAATTACGAACAGCTCTTTATAGCGGTAAAAATAACCGCAGCAATCACGGGAAGGTTTCACGAAAACAATATAAGAGCAAGTTTTCATTAGAATTAATGAATACTGGGTGCTGAAAATCGTATATCTTACTTATGAACTCGGATTAGAAGATTTGATTAATGGAAATAATAAACTACGAGACGTAATTGAGCAATGGATTTTGTTAAGCAACGAACTAACATCCGTGACAGTTAAATTAAAAGTTACTAAGTCGCTAACCCGCGTGTCGGTTTCAGTTAAAATAAAATAAATTTCATCTGGATACTCGCGCGAATTTGCTGCTCTTTTTTCCAGAAAAGTTCAAGTTTTGCATTTTGTTAGTAATAAATGAAGTCGCTGTATAAAGAAGGATTGTATAAACTTTCGAGTCTGCCTGTTAATTCAAGGGTTCTAATTTAACTACCTAACGATCCAATTACTTAGAAATTTATTTCAGCAAAGCCACATATTGTTTTACTAAAATATCTTTATTGCTTATTTGGCTTTACAGTCCTACTTGAAATTATTTGTTATTTTATATTACGTATATTTACACATCTTTATTCTTTTTCAATTCGCTTTTTTCACTTCACCATTTTCGTTTAGAACTTTTTCCCTATCAAACTCGCACACTCTTAGCTCCACACACTTGACAAACAATGTTCTAACGTCTCCCTTTCTTCTCCACATAATCTGAACATTCTTTCCTAATCTTCCCTCCAAAATTCGTTCCCCCTTTCTTCATTTCCACATCTAAATCTGGCTATGATTTTCTTATCTTTACTTTTTATCTTACTTAAGTATTTGAGGGGTTCATCGTTAATAAGCAGGGCATATTTTGCGTTATACTTCTATTCTCTTATGAATGTTTTTCTTTTCTGCCTATCTATGTCCGCATCATTTCATTTTCCATTGTTCTTCCCCTTTCTCTTATTCTTTCAATTTCTATACACGCATACCTTTTCTTCTCATAGTAGACTTCTCGTTCTTCCCACCTAACATTTTCATTTGTTTTTTTCATTTCTGCCCAACACTGTTGGAGAATTCTGCATTCACACCGAATTCTTAATTTCTCTTCAAATCTTACCGCTCTCTTTCCTGATTTCACTCCTAATTTTTCTCTCTTACTTTCTTTTCTTAGTATGTACCCCGGCGTTTGTTTATTTTGCCCTATCGCCCATTTTATACAGCGTGTTAGGGAATGGTTTAGCATAAATTGAAAGGTAGATAGAGAATGGCAAAACGAATCAATTAAGTAAAATTTTTGTAAATCGAAAATGCATAGTTTTCCCAAAAAATCGTTCTGACATTAAAGTTCCAAATTTTGAGAACCGCTGAACTAGAATGATAAAAATTAGCATAAATTTTAATATTATTGATAAAACGGCAGAGGTAAATTAACTTCTTGGTCCACTCCGTAATTCTTCTATTTGTGTTTTATGATGAACATTTCTAAAAAAAAAAAAAAAAGAAATTTGTGCTAGAGCTGGGGTTCGAACCTCCCACACAAATGACCATGCCATCGCCGTGTGTATAGAATGACACTTTATCTCGCCTGGGCATTAGTCAAGTTCAAGTGATTCCCGTCAGCGCTACAGTTTGCGCGGAATATTTGACATATCCTGCACTTGACGGTAAATTGATTTTCAAAACTTCAAAATATCTCTTACATATGGTGTTTTGTTGTATCCTCTCTGTCGAGCTTTTGTTAGTTACGTTTTTTTTTTATTTGTTTAGTTTAGTTTAGTGGCACACGTCCGTGCGCCACTATGTTCACTTTGTTTAAAGAAAAAAATTAACCGCTAATAAACTACCATAAAAAACACAGTGGCTTTCAACAGGTGGATTGATAAAAATTTTTGAAGAAATTATGCACTTTTTGGAAAAATGGTATAAAGCCTTTTAACTAGTCTGATTATGACAAATTCACATACGAAATATTGCTAAGCCATTCCCTAACACCCTGTACATTTATCTTGCGCCCGTTCGATCTCTTCGTATTCCTTTCATCCCCACAGTTCTGCGCCATACATTACAATGCTTTTCACCAAGCTACTAAACATCATCATTCTTCTCTTGAATGCATAGACTAGCTGATTTCATAGGTTTTCATTAGTTTATGAAGTTAAGCAGCACTGAGCCCGGTTATTCCTTGGATGGGTGACCGGAAAATGTAATGCCAAAAACATCGCAACTAACTCGTCTTTCGGAGGAGACGTTAAGCCGTCGGTCCCGGTCACTACTAGTTAGTGGTCTTTAGGTCAGGTCAGAGGCTGTAGATGCGACCTGAAAACTCTGGCACTTAGGTGATGGCATTACCACTATACGCATATTTATATTTATTTTTTCTTGAAATTTTCACCAAATTTACATTCTCCCAAGCTCCACACACTTCCTAAACCCTGATTTGCTTTTTTTGCTACTTCTTTTACATGGACTGTGTCTGACATCTTGCTATTTTTTACATAACCCAAATACTTCAACTCTTTCAACTGTTCTATATTTTTTCCTTCCCATTGCCATTCATCCTCTTTCTCTTTTCTAATTTTCTTTCCAAATACCATCATTTTTGTTTTATCTACATTTAGTTCTAATCTTTTATTTCTTACGTATCTTTTCATATTATTTTTATCAATCATCAAGTCATCTGCAAACGCCAGGGACCAAACTTTCTCTCTGCCTATAACTATTCCACCAACTTGTGCTTTTCTTAGAACCTCATGTATGTCCCCCAGGTATGTTAAGAATAATGCAGGGCTTAACGGACAACCTTGCCTTACGCCTTTGATTGTCCAAAAACATTTCCTCGTCTCTTCACCTATTTTTACTTGATTAATCGTTTATTCATAAATTTCCTCTATTCTTCGCACCAACTACTTGCACACCCATTTTTCTCTTAAAATTTGGATTAATTTTTTTCTGTTTGCGCTATCAAACGCTTTTTTTAAAGCCCATGAAACAAGCATACAATCGTACTCTATTTTTACTTATTTCTTTCTTGACAAGATGTTTTAGAATGTAAACGTCGTCCATGGCTTTCCTTCCTTTCCTAAACCCTGCCTGTCCATCTGGTATCATGTATCTTTCATGCATTTCTGCTTTAAGTCTCTCATTTAGTACCAAAGCGTAGATTTTGTAAACCGTACTGAGTAAAGTTATTACCCGGTAATTTTGCGGTTGACCTTTGTCCCCTTTCTTGTAAATTGGGATAATTGGTCCGTTTCTACAAACTTTGGGCAATCCTCCTCCCTTCCAAACTCTATTGAGGACTTCACATAACCTTTCTTGTAGGTTTTCTGTGGCGTATATCCATGCTTCGTTTGGAATTCCGTCTTCTCCTGTAGCTTTCTTTTTTTTAATTTTTTAATCTGTTTTTCTATTTCTTCTTTTGTAAGTTTGTTTATTTCCTCTAATGGTTCCGCACTTTTGGTCCCGGTACAACTGTTTTGACTTTCCTTGAGTACTTCCATAAAGTGATCTTTCCATTTTTCCATATTTATATTGTTTATTTTGTATCTACTTTTTCTTTTTTTATTTATAAATTTCTACACTTCTGACTGTTCTAATTTCTAAAATGTTGTTTACTTCTTTTTCTTGCTGTTTTTTCTTTCTTCACATTTTTCTTGTACCGATTTCTTGCTTTTAGATATTTTGTTTTTGTACCAACTCCTTTTTTCCATTATTTTAGTTTATCTCTAGCCACATATTGTAACTCGTGAAGACATCACACAGAAGTTAAAAAATTCATTGAGGATTAAATCACTTTGAGAATACTGTGGCGATAAATAATAAATATCCAGTTTTTTTTGTTAAACCGAGATAATAAATAATTAGAAGGAATTATCGAATAAAAAAATGAAACATAAGGAAGGAATAATTACACTAAGGGCCGGTTTACAGAACGTTTTACTCGCGATTATATTTTAATTTTGAGTTAAATCTTAATTCCGCTTTCTGTAAACCGACCCTAAGGATGGAGGAATTTACAGTCGTCAGATAAACTACGGATAAGTTATTCGTGATATGAATTACCGTAATTACAATTGTTACGGCCATGTATGTATTTTTCAAAATTTCTCCTTATCCGACAATTGTAAAAGCGGCTTTAGTGATCAAAATTTATTTGTCTGGTGGATTTTAATTAATGTAAAATTAGGTGTGATCTTTGGTTGAGCGTCGCTCCTCCGTTGTTATTGTTTCCACACCCTGCGATTCAATCAAGCCATTGCCGGCAACGGGGAGAAATTCATACAAGAAATTACGACACTACCCCCGAAAATTATGGTTCCGTTCCACTTGAGCCAGCGCTCCGGCATCCGAATCCTCGTCTTCTCCGACTTTTATGGGTATTTGCCGTCTAAATATGCTAACTAGCAGGAAGTGGAGGGTGGTGTGGATATCCATAACACGGATTTGCTTCGCTGAAAAGTAAACAACCAGGGCATAAAACCAATAATGAATGAGAGAACATTTAACGAGCAAGTCGAGGAAGTCATCCGAGTGTGCAAATTTTGATGAAATACTCCAACGAGCGAGTTTCAAGTCCTTAAGTATGCACGCTACATTTGCCTAAGAAGAGCCAAGGTGGACTCGCATGGTTGCCTTCGACTCCATGCATGCTTACCCCTCTTGTTGCCGCCACGCATCTATTATAACCAAGCAACCCAATTGCAGAACGCCAGGTTATTATCGATCAAGTGCTTGCGAAAAAACATGAACAAAATCTACTAACTTTCTGCTCGAATTTGAATCCGTTGTCGAGTGGAGAAGTAACTCGAGGCTTATCGAACTTAATCCGTCTAACGAATTTTCAATTTCGTTAAACGCAAAGTTTCCCGCGGAATACTATACCGAAGGATTAGTTAAATTAATTTTATTTTCTTGCGTAAATGGGGATGTGTTGTTATGGTTACCGGTTTTGCTCCTCCGGACAAACTTTCGGACAATGGGATTCTCAAGACCGTACCAGATGAGATGAGACAATCGGTAATTGACCAACTTCGCTACGTCCTGATCAAACCCGACGTCTCTGCCGAACTCACTATCTGACAAGTTATAAAAAATATTAAAAGCTGTAATTTTAATAAAAGAAGTTGGCAGTTCCAATTTTTGATTTATTTAAAAAGAAACGTACGTTAATACCAGCCGAATGTTAACATTTTATTTGTGGAAGTATAGTAAGGGCCTAATTAGTCCCGACAATTTTTAATGCGCACATATGAAACTTTATGAATTATGTGAAAGGGAAAAGAGGAGCGCTAGCGAAGGGATGAATTTTAATCAGGACTGACGGCTTAGGCGCCGAGCTTAACGCATTTTGCCGCCAAACTACCCGCAATAAGTGATAATCTGTTTTTAATGAGCGACAAGATCATTTTACCCATGTTAATGTACGAGTGCTGTTTAAAATAGAAGCCACCAATTTGTCTCAGTCTCAAGGTGAAGACCTACACGAGAAGTTTTAATTTCTCTCCACTGAAAAGTTTTCCGACAACTTTCGAAACAACGTTCCGCAGATGTAATTAAATATTTAAATTACTAGATTTAATGGAATTCAAACCTGATTTAGCTGTTTGTTAAGTGATTGCTAATGACTGTATCGTTGCAATTTTAAGGGAAATTAAATTACAGAAAATAATTACGGTCCTGCAAAAAGAAATGCATTTATTTAATTCAGCGTAGTTAAATTAATTAAATTCTATTTAAAATAAAACAAGTAGTAAGAAAGAAACACCAGTTTATTGTTATATCTCAGCTCTGTAAACACAGAAACTGGGAGTAAAAACACATCTCAAAAGCAATTTTTCTTCGCTAAACATGCTCCTGGCACAATTATACATGGTAAATTTTGTATGTATCATTTCTGACAGATCCTAAGATGCAATCAAAAATGCTAATTACACTTACCACTTGGAAATTACGTTTGATCTTTAAATAAACCAACATTTGTTTTTCTCTTTTAAATAAAAATAGTCTATAATAAAATTTTAGAAAAACTGTCAAGACAAACAACAATACTCAGAAGAATGCAATCGTCAATCAATTTTTAATTATTTTAACGATTACCGATCTGGTGAGTTGGAATCAGTGTTATTTTAACATTATTATCGATTGCACTTAAAATAAATCTGAAATAACCAATAATTGACTCACCCTGTACAATATACAATGTCGTATCTAAAATTAGTGAATCAACGTTACAGATCGTATTAGTTACTTTCAATTTTGGTGGATGCGCCGGGTAAATTTATTCCGTTATTTATAACTTTTCTTCTTGATTTAGTTTAACACTTCATAGTCAATATTTCTTACGCATATACTTCTGCTGCAAAGTCATTACATTAAATTTAAACCTTTATACCGTGTGATCATTTTCAATTCTGAAAACTCATAGAGACATCATTGACTCTATATTTATTTATCGTTTTTAAGGTGATGTTAAAAACATTTTTAATTTGCTTTGTTAATTAAAACATCACCTTATAAACGATAGGAATATTTAAACGCAAGGATTATCGTATTTTGTATGGGTGTTCGATTTTGAAACTGATCACCTGGTATCGTAGATACATTACTTGGCTTTACAAAAACAACTACGATAGTAAAAAATATTATACGTGGAAAATATGTAAAAACTGGTGCTCGATATGATTAATAGTTGATCGTCGCATATCGGTCTCGCTTGAAATGAGGAAATTAATTTTACTGGCACTTATCTACCGTCAGACAATTTTCGCTTTAATTACGTTAGATTTTTAAATTGAGCGTGCAGTTTTTTTGTTAGAATTTAATTAGTTTGCTGTTAAAATTTTCAGGAGTTGATTAACCGAAATTCGAGTAAACATGGTGAAACGCTTAGGAAGTTTGTTTTTATTTTAAAACAACGTAGCTGAGCGCGCTTTAGTGAAAAAGCGCGATAAATCCGGCGAAAAAGCGCGAGTCTTGTTGTTGGGCCGATGATAGTGAGAGATTTTTTATTGTTGCGATAATTTGCAATTTAAATGTACCTGTTATAAAGTTTCACGTTTAAAGCTAGTACATTCTCGGTCGAGTTTTTTCGGGCCTCGAAACCGTATTAAAGTTTTTTTGCTGGCAGCAGTTTAAAAGTTGATCCATTTCCCGAATGCAGTGCAGTCTGCGGTTTAGGGCAGAAACTCCCATTCATTACTTATTGATGAGAATCGAAATTCTGTACTCTTTCGCTTCTTTTCGTTGAGCGCGGGTCAACAGCAAACAAACTGTCGGACATAAAACTTAGCCGTGCAGACTCCGGGTGGCGGATATCCAGAGATTTTTATTGAAATCACCTCGTCTGCCGCAGCCCGGAAAATTTATTTTTAAACGCAACACCCCCGAGGAGGTTTGAAATATTTGTGCAGCTGTATATCAAGTATTGGCAATTAGCGTGGTTGCTTATAGCTCGTCGTAGCAAACGCGGAATTTATTATTACTTTCGACCATTGTTGCCAATGTCAATGCTCGAAGTTTGAAAGCGAGCACACCTAAAAAGAGAAGTTCGTCTGTAAACAAGCGGCAGCTCGCGATTCTAACGACCAATTACATGACAGTTTTCATTGTTGCACCGATGAATATGCCGTATCGAATTTCAGAAATTCTCTACCTTCAGGATGTCGGTGCGGTCTGCTAGTTACAATAACGAGCTCGCTTATTTATATCCACTAAACATAATACACCGACTCCTAATAAAGGATAATAGGACATAAGCCTACGAGCGACGTATACAAGAATCAAAATAAACCCAAAAAACGTAATACGATGTAGATCAAAAGCGTCAACGCGAAAGCCCACCTGATTGAATTCCATTCTTTACGCAGGAAAGTCCCTAGAGGTCGCGGAGATGACCCGCTCTGACTCGAATGTCGCCCCTAATTGTCCCCACGCTGACGAAACCTAAACTACGGACAGAGAATTGAAATTATCTCAATTCGGACCCTATTAGTCCAACAACAATGTGACGGCGATCCGATTAAGTTTGAGAGGTGAAAGCGGGACTTTTTCTATTCTAATTCTATTATTAATTAAGAGACAACACTATTGTTACAAAATTAAGCGGTAATTTAAGACTAATCCAACAAAAACAATAATAATAATAATAATGTATTTATTTTGAACAGGTGTAATCACCCAATTAAACTAAACTAAAAACTAGAAACAATATAAAGGTAACAGAAAAAGTAAAAAAACAAATAATAAATTTTAAATTTTGCCTACCATTAAATTTAACCTAAGCCCCAAAAAACTGAAAAACAAAATTTTTTTATCAAATTAAAAAAATTAAAGTGAATATCACAACTACTACAAATTTTGTTAAAATTCCTGCACATTACAAACAACGACGGCCATAATGGGATACTTAAGATAACTCTCCTGATTTCTAAAGAATTGACATTAAATGTCCTTAACAGCACTAGTTGGTCGCATCTTGTATCAGGGTGAGTTTTAAACGAAATGTACCATAACAGCTTTTTTGTACAGATTCAATACGATTTATACAGCGTTGGGCAAAAGTATGGAACCAAGCATTTTGTGCCTAAACTATGTATCTAGTACCTTAAAAAATAATCTGATGAGTACATTATCAACTACTTTAAAAATGTGATCATTTTTAAAGAATACATTTTTTCGAAATTCCATTAGTTTTCGAGTTATTGGAGTTATTAACACCCTACTATGGCAATTTTTTTGGTAAAAGATTATGCTCTAACAATGATTCCTAATTCAATAACATTGTTTTTGAACCAGTGTTTTTTTTAAGTAAATTATTAAAGTTGCGTTCCGAGCTCATTACGACGATTTTCCGAATTTAGCCGAAGAGGTTGTATCCATGGATGTTTTTATTCGAGTAACTGATTTGTCAAATTTTTTGCAAATACAGGGTGCTTAAAAAGTGGCGCACCAACTCAATGGTATGGGGTAGAGAATTGATTACATATACAGGTAAAAATTTAAAAAAAATTCTTTGTATTAAAATTATTGATAAATAACAAATTTTAAATAAATGATATGTGGCAACGTTGTCTAACAGTCGCGATCGCGATAGAATTTGATCAACAATACAAGTAAATTAATTTTGAAACGGTTTCCTAGGAAATAATTCCCAGTATTGGCACATCTAAATTTTGTGATTTTTTTGGTAAATTTTAATTTTTTAAATTCAAAATACTGCTTAAGTCTGATAGTAAATTTAAAAATAATTATTTATCGTTTTGTTAGGGAACGGTTACTTAGTGTGAAACATAAAAACATTAAAAAATAATGAAAACTGAAGAAGTTTTGTAGCTCCAGATTTTTTTAAATATGACTAGGAATTTTTTCAAGATTTGTCCCGTAATCTACACATGTTTCTCTACAACGTACCATTGAGTTGGTGCGCCACTTTTTAAGCACCCTGTATAAACATCCGTGGAACAACCACTTCGGTCAAGTTCGAAAAATCTTCGTAATGAGTTCGGAACGCAACTTTAATAATAATTTATTTAAAAAAACACTCGTTTAGAAACAGTTTTATCGAGTTAAAAGTAATTTTTGAAGCATAATCTTTTACCAAAAAAATTGCCTTAGTGGGTGCCATTTGAAAAAAAATTTGTTTGAGTAACTCGAAAACTAAAAAGAATTTTGAAAAAATTTGTTCTTTAAAAATAACTACATTTTTAAAGTAGTTGATTATGTAGTAATTAGTTTTCTCGTAAGGTATATAATTTAGGCACAAAACATTTGGTTTCATACTTTTGACCAAATGATCGCACAATAATCTAACTTAGAACACACAAGGGCAAAAAATAAGACTTTTAGACCTTTTATGTTGGTAAACTCTCTACAATTACGATAAATAAATCCTAAAGTTTTAAACGAGCTATTAACAATATTTGTAATATGATTTGCAAACGAGAATTTGTTATCGAAAGTAATTCCTAAATGTTTAAATGTATCTGTTCGTTGTAAAGTGTGTCCATTAATATTATAGTTATACATAATCGGTTTGTTTAATTTGTGTAAGACATAATAAAACATTTAGAAATATTCAAGTTTAATCTATTAATTTCGCACCACTTGAAAATAACCATTATCAGTTTTTATTACATTATAGAGTTTAAGATTAAGAGTAAAAATACAAATCATCACCTATAAACTATCCTTAACAAAGTTACACACCTCAGCAGTTTGTGGAGTTTGCTGTTTTTTGGTTATTTATTAAGACAAGTGAATCGACTGGCCAATAAATTTAGTCCTTTTAGCGATGCACAATCAGTTTTTCGAGCTTTAAAAATCCCGCGAGTGACCTGACTTTTTTCACTAGTTTTTGCGTCTCCCTGGAGCCGGAAAGTGATTTATCTTCCACAGCAGAGTGGTAAATAGTTGAAAAAGTATGTCTCACGTCTACTCTATCTGGTTTCGATTATTGCAAACTGTTAAATCTGACGCTTGTAGTATTCTCGAGGCTTAAAATTTAGTTTTTTTGCTTTGATAAATGATGGTGAAAAGTGGTTGCGGTTTGTTACAGCGACTGTGAATTTAATGGATTCGACGATGTTCCCTAAGAAGTGTCAAAGGCACGTCCTACAATTAGTAAGGCTGTGGACGTCAGAGGCACTCGAGTTACATGGGGCACATCACGCACTCATTTGCGCATTACGAGATTGTCGACGTTCTGCGGAAGACACACTTCCACGATCTTAATTGTCTGCAAATCCCAACTTAACAAGGAAGAAAGGGAAGTTGAAGAACTTTGCGCGTGCAATTATAAGGTGCCTTTAATATCCATTTAAACAGTTAGAAGCAATAACGCTGAAAATTATGCGGCTGCAAACAAAAACATCGTTTTATTCGTTCGATTCCTTTGAAATAAAACGACAATGATAATCGGACTGGAGCCAATTAACTATCGCAAAAATGAAACACCAATAAAACAAGAGTACGACTTAGTCTGCTGTTAGAATCTCGCGAACAATGGCCAACTCCCCGAGTTTGCTCAACTATCAAAATGAGAGAGCTTTCCGGTGAAAGTTTTGACACACGACGTCGTCAGCTTCATCGCCCCATCACCGGCTAAGATCTAACCGAACATCTTGATAAATTTTAGCAAAAATAAAAAATGAAGCCTCATTTAAATAAGAAAAGACATCTCCTTCAAAGCACGGCGAAATTCAGCGTCTCATTTCGCATAAAATAGACATCCATTTAACACACTCCTAACGCTATTCCGGTAAGCTTTCTTTTCGCTCAGCTTTGACGTCTCGTCACGAAAAGTTCAATAGGTGTTTTATACACCGAATTTTTTGCGTCGCTTTCGTCCTCTTCTTATAATTTATAATAAAATAAGTTTCAATTCCGGAAAGGCATCGGAGCGTGAGGGCCCGGAAACGCACCAGGCCGTACATAAGCAGGTCCGGAATCTAATGTAGTAGACAGCAATCGATCTGAATAGCTGAGACAATGACGTGCGGATTACCAGAACGTCGAGTTCTCTTCAACGACAGATTGTTGAATGCGAGGAATTCCTGAAAGGATTTCTACATATCTATTGTTTCGCTATTAATTTCGTCGAAGCAGGAAGCTGTAATTATTCCTCATATGCGTACTTGGAATTAAATTCCCTTTGAGGGAAAAAGCGACCTCAACCAGCCAAAATCCCGTCAATTACATAAAAATATATGCTGATCGGAGCGCGCACAACGTGACAAAGCCACCCTTGCGGCCTTTCTTATACAAAACGGAGTGAATTTTATTGGGCTAATTCCAGTTACGTAAAAATGCACGCCATAAAGGGCCCTGAATATCAAACAGAAACATATTAGGAGCACCCTCGTAACGTAACGAATCCTGCAAACAATCGGACGTAAAAAATATCACGACAGCCTCAGACTAATCTTTCTATTGTTGCCTAGCCTAACCGGAGGGCAGATATAGATATGATATTCATACGTTGCATAATCTCTCGACAGGTTTGGGGAATTTACGCCGGTCCGTGAAAGAATTATATTGAACATAATGAGGATGTTGTCATCGAGGGGCGCAAGCAACGTTTTTGGGAACCGGTGGTGTGTATTCGCATTCAGCCGAAGCCATGCATCACTGATTATCAACGAAGGGATCGTGATCTACATTTTTACCACATTTCTGATCTCTATAAAATCAAAGATGCGTGAATACAAAGGGTATAAAATGTTGTTTTATAAGCATATAAGTTTTATCGATGCAGTGTAAAAAAAGTATTAAAACTGTTTTTTATCGGTGTTTTATGCCGAACAGTACGCAACTATACTAGTGGATAATATCGGTAGACGCTGCTGCGAAATTTTATGTTGCATAAATATCAAATTTACGATCAAAGCCTGCAACAGTATTGCAACAAGGTTTAATAATGAAACCAAAAAAGCTCACACCAGCGCCAAAGCCAATTTTACTATTTAGAATGCTTCCGTTAAATACATCACTAAATACAAAATGTGCCGCAAACTACAAAATTTACAACTTTTGAACAATGTAAACAGATTTTTAGATAAACAGCATTAGATTTAAAAATTTTCATCTCAAACAATGCCAATTAAAACATTTAGACGAGGCGCTAAAATTGTACAAATATAAACAAAATTTTATTTTTGGATGTGCTGTTTTAAATTGTATTAGAAAGACTTTAAAAAAATCGCATTTGAAGTTCTAAAACTCGCTTTGTTTAGCTCTTATAATGACACTAGTTTACTAGTTTACTTTTACCAAAAGAATTTATACTGATTTTGTTTTCTTCTTACTCACTGATAACTAAAATGTATGCCACATTTGTCTATCACGTCTCGTTTTTTTTATGTATTCACTAAAAGTTTTGAAAATTTGTTTCTGGTGTCTAGTTTGGCATTCGCTTTTTCTGTGATAAACTAATTGTTAAACATTGTATTCGTTTTAAAATGTTCAAATTCAAGTGAATGTAGATTAAGCCCAAACAACTTTTGTTTTATTTGTGGTAAAATGGTAAACGTTTTCATCAAAATTTAAAGTCTTATGAAAAGTGGTATACAAAGGTTTTCGGGATACAAATATGTTAGCCGATTACTGCTGGTTACAATAAGAGAAACTGACACTAATCAGTGCAAAAAAAGAAACAATCTGTGTCATTTTTGATTTTTCAAAAGTTTTGAATCAATCTTTTTTGTGGAGTCTTTGGCATTCGTTATTGAGGTGATTAACAAGTTAACAAATATTTTATTTACTTTAAAATATCATCAGGTGAATGTAAATTAAGCCCAAACAACTTTTTCTAAGTTTGTGTTAAAATTATTCTAACAAAACTTGGTAAGCTTAAGCGATGAACATGGTGAATGTTTATCCATCAAGGTTTAAAGTCTTATGAAGATAGTTATTACTTCATAACACATCATACTGTGTACCTTATTGTGTTTTTACGTCTGTTTTGTTTTTTATATTATTGACTAAATTTAAAATTTATAACTATTATATTTTAATTTTGTATTTTGCGCCCGTTTTTTTTATAAAATTTTTTTTGTGTAAAGATAGTGGCATTGACTTCCCCTTCATCTCATTCGTTGTTTGAACTTTGTTGCTACGTGTCGATGGCACATTCTCGTCTGCTTTTTAATTATGTCATCTGTAAAACTTATTGTATTTAATGTTACGTATTGATTGTTTTGGTAAGTTTTTAAATTTTTAATTGTCGATGTTACATAATTACTTTTTCTTCAGCCTGATGATGTCTTAAGTAATAAGACGAAACGTTGCATAACTCTCTTGTGGTTTTATTTATGGTCCTTCCCCAGTAATTTTCCAACCCTATAATAGTTATTAAGGTTTTTGGGATAAAAATATGTTATTCGTTAACTACCAGTCTACATTGAGATAAACTGACCCTGATAGTACAAAAGAAGAAGCACTCTGTAACATTTTTGATGTTGCAAAAATTGTCAAATACTGATACTTTATAATGAATATTTAAAAAACTTGACGTCCTAATTTTTTTTTGACTTCAGTATCACACTTAGGGTTAATTATTCTACAGATACACATTGGTTTCATCCATTGGAAAAAAACGTTGTAAACTAGTGTGAATTTATTTACTTACACTCTGTTATGTAAAAAAAAACATTAATATTAAGCTTTTGATGCAAAATTCCGATTTATAAATTACGACTCGCTTGTCTGCAGTTTAAATTGTACGAGTAGATGTTTGAAAGTAGAGCATCATTTTTTATGTTCTTATCAAATGTAACTGAAAAATTGCTCAAGATCTAAAACATGTTTAATAATACTACAGCAAATAATGTCAACTCATTGTGAAAAAACTGGTTTTCATAATTAATATTTTAATATTTAACGAATAGCGCTCCTAGCTAGACTTGGAGCTAGAAATTTTCGTCGTAAAAATCTTGACCAAGGTTTTATTAATTGGACTCTCAATATTATGTAAAAATTTCATAAGAATCAGATACATTTGATGTATGTAGTCAGTTTGTTGCCTGCAAACAGCTTGTTATTTCTGGATGGACGTTAAGCCATCATCGTCTTTGCGCCGTTTTATTGATGGGCCAGTGACATTTTCACGTTAGGAAACTCGCCATTTCCTGAATTTTTATTAGCGTTGCAACTATACTCCGGTTAGTATCTCATAAAACGCGAAGACAAACGAGCAATTAAATCAGGACAAGAAGTAGTAAAGAGAACGGAAACGTTGGACGTCCAGTGGCAATAACATCCCCTGTCATCATGTCAAACCCGGCTCTAATGGCCTTTATAATGCCGCGTATATGAATACCATCCGCTTTTTCTACTTCGAGATATTAATAATGGGAAAAGAATGCATCAAGAAATACGGATGAAACTCTTAGAAAAATGACAGAAACAATAAAAGAGGTCACATGTCGTTCTTTCGCTGACATTTATAACTACAACTAATGCTACGCCTGACATGTTGCGCTTTGTTCTTTGTCCCTGTTCGTCATGCGGTTCAATCAAGGGAGCCTCTGACGGAACAATACGGATAACGATGATTGTCGGTCTTCGAGGGCCCTAGAGAGTAATGGAACATTTTCTTGAGGCGTTAATGATCCCCTTCCTTGCTCCAAATCGAATCTGTCAAACTTGCACAATCATATCAGGTGATTTTCTTTAATGCCACTCTGGTCATCAATGTTGTGCTCAAACGCAGCACTTGAGATCTTCCGCACAATTTCAACCATCTTTCCTTTCACCCCATTCAAGATTTTTGACAAATGTGCCCAAAGATCGACTCCGTTACTTCACACTTCTACTACACATCCAGTGATTAAACATAAATATTAATTATTAATGCTGAAAAGTAGTAATAAGCCACATTTCTACAGGCTGTTCCGTCTAAACCCCACATAGGGAGTTCTAAGAATGATAGTCATCTAAAGACAGGTATACAACCATAATCTTTTAGGTCCTGCTCAATGAAGATACTTTCAAGATGGCAGCACTTCCGGTTATACCGAAAGTCGCTATCAACTTCCTTATTTTAAATAAAAAATTATATTTTTAATGCGTTTTTGAATTACTAAAGTTATTTTAAGTTAGTTTTCATAAGTTCTCCCTATACCTAAATTTAGCCATTTACGAAATATTTATGGTTTTTAATTTTTTTTTTGGATTTGCACTTTCCAGTTTAAAAATCGATAACTCTGCCATTTTTAAAAATTTGGAAACATTTTTCAGCTCATTTGAAAAATGAAGCCTGGATCTTTCTTTTGGTGTTTTCAAATTTCTAAAAAAGAATAACAAACTCCAAATTTTTAAAGTTAAATTTGCAGAACTTTAAGCACCCGTAACTCATTTTTTTCAAATGAAATGCCAAAAGTTTTATTTCACTAAATGGTAGAGAATTTAATTCTGCATCGATGTGTAATAACATTCCCTACTTGTGTTTAATAGTTTTTCAGTTATAATAACTTTTTGTTGGGATTCATTAGCCATAGGCCTTTTCTTATAGGTTGCCATGGAAACAAAGAAAAAATGTGAGAAATTAAAGTTTTTTAAACCAACATTCAATGAATTTATTTTGTTTTCACGGGATGGATAACACAATTTTGAAGAGAGTTTTTCATTTAAGTTTAATCAGAAATGTTTTTATGGCAAACTATGCAAAAATAGCTGTGGTTAGTAAGAAATTTCTACAACGACAAAAAACCAACATAATTTGAAAATTATCACAGATAGGTATAGGGAATACTATAATACAGATCGATGCAGAACAAAATTCTCTTCCATCTAGTAAAATAAAAATTAGAACATCCCATTTGAAAAAATTAAGTTATGGATACTTGAAGTTGTCCAAACTTAACCTTAAAATTTTTGAGTTTATTAACTTCATTTCCAATTTTGAACACACTGAAGAACAGATATAAGCCTTCTCTTTTAATTCTCCAAATATGATTTCGAAATCTCTAAAACTAAGCGAGTTACCGATTTTTTAAGTGACAGGTGCAAATCCAAAAATTTTCTAAAAATCCTAAGTATTTCGAAAACGGTTAAACTTAGGTATAGGGAAAGCTGATAAAAACTCTCTTAAAATAACCTATCTAATCCAAAAACCCAGTGAAAAACATAGCTTTCCATTTAAAATAAGAAAGTTCATAGCGACTTCGGATATAACCGGAAGTGCTGCCATCTTGAAAATATTTTCATTGTGCAGAACTCAACGAATTATGCCTGAATAACAACTTTCAGATAAACATCTTTATTAGAACTTTCAATACTTCTAATGTGGGGTTTAGACGGAACACCCTGTATAATAGTCATTATAAGTACCTTGTAGATTGAAAAACCTTCCTCTTTACATGCTTCGTCAACTTCATATAATCACATCACATGAGACTTTTCTGTTTATAAGCATAAAACATAAATGTAATAAAACTAGTCAGTGGACATTTTTGCCCAAATCGACTAAAACAATTCTGATTGTTGTGCTTCAATGCAAACTAAACCGATCATTAGTAATATTAGGCAGATGAGGGCTTCCCTACCCTTGATGTAAAAACTCCGCTTGCCTCTTGTGTTTATCTAACTTGAGTGGAGCAAATAATCATCTAATAATTACAGCAACGGCGACTGCGGTTCCGGAAAGCTCAATTACTTAACCGATGACCGTCTGCTATTTGCCCACCTCTTCTTATATTCTCTCATCGCCCGGTATTTATTTTAGCCGCAATCTTCCTCCCGTTCTTTAAACAACTCCGGCGAAACGCTTTTAGTGATCCTAACCCTCATCTCTATAAATCCTTGCACCGAACGCATAATTGAGATATTAAGATAGTAGCCATGCATTCATAAAACGAAGATGTATTCAAAATAACGCCGTTATGATATCAAAGCTGAAGCTTTAACCCAATCATCCAAAATGTCTTTCATGTTGGAGAATTTTTATGGCATTCTTTGTCTCTGTAGACAATACATTAGCATTTATAACTAAAGTTGAAACACTTCCGATGTCATGAAATATTTATGATGAATTTTTCAGCGCTTCATTTCACATACGTTCGAGTTTTTTGTTACACAAACGAAATTATTCAAAGTTTTAATCCCCTTAGTTTTGCTCGTTTGATATGTATTCTCGTTTCACCTGTCGATAAAATTTCATGAATTATGAATGCATTTTTCAAATTTTGCTCAAACAGTGATAAATTATTCTTTGGATCAGTCGAAACTGAAAAAGTGCACTGAATTATTTGCGCGACGCCACTATTAGCACTGATTTTGATTTATACACAGGGCAAACAGACGGATTCTGCCGGCAAATAAACGAATATCTAGTTCCATATCCATTTTCACATCAAGACTATGTCCCTTCACTTGTCCCTCAAATCACTTAATTGGCGCAGTCAGTAGGAACACCTCAGTGAAGACATTTTTAAAACTTCTCCATCTTTTTTAAAAATCTCAGTGACTGACAGTAATTAGTAAAAAATTGCTTTGAAATTCAAATTCGCATTTTTATTGTGAGAGATTTTAATAGTCGAAACTTCTCTGCATGGGGGTGATCGCAGCCATAATAAAATTTTACGAGTTTTTACTTCTAATCTAAAGTTAATACAGCGAGCGTCCGGCCCGGCAGATAGCGCTCTGGAGCCAATGGCGAAGTTAATAGTGAATTACAGTCTCCGCCGCCCCACGAGCCTCGTTACGAGTTTTTAATTCCGCCTCTTTATTACTGGACCAAAAACGCGTTCCGAACAACCATTAATACATGTCATTTTACACGAGGGATCGAGTTACACGCACAAAACGAACAGAGACACCCTATATGGGACCGAAACTAATTTCCGATAAAGACCAGTTACAAAGTCGAATCGGATTTTTTCCTGCGTGGAATTTTGGTTTTTCATCTACATAAATGACTCCCGATTTCAATAAACGTACGAGATGCGGGGTCGTAAAGATTATTACTTTCCAGTATGAGTTTGCATACATACATTTTTAATATGGGGAGTATTTCGTAAATGATTGATCCATAAAAACGCCACTAAACATTGGGCGGAAGGTGGCTTTGTTCGCAGGGGCTTATCGGAATCCACCACTAGGACTTTAATTGAATAATCAATGCCATTTATTAAATAAGGCACAAATCTTTCCGATACACGCCCATCGAGAAATACTTTGAAATGCGGCAACAGCACTCATTGGTCATTCCGCCCTCACTAATACAAATACAGAAAGTTTTATGACTGTTGACTATTTTTTTTATTTTTTTATTCGTTACAAAAAAGTGTAAGTAAAACTAAATCCTCCTTAAATGAATTTGAGGAAGGTGGAAGAGTAAGGGACTAAGACAGTTATTGGCAGCTTTGTGGCTCGTTCTGGAGCCCCTTTGACTTTCCATCACCTCTATATTAAGCGAAGAAAGCGACGCAAAGTTGTCAACGCCTGAGGATTTAAAGGAGCTCGGAAGTGAGATAAGACAATCAACAGGGGTTTACAAGCAGGATCAGTGGTCGTCCTGGAGCTAGCTGATCGCCACAAAGGAAAGCCGAGCCTCCAACCAGAATAAACAATTACCAATTATTCGTCTCTGGTCAAACTTTGTCGCCTTGGGACTTGCATTAAATTACAAGTAAACCTCTAAACCAAACATTATCGACGCGAATGATTCGACGAATTAATTGGAACTCGTCGTCCATCAAATCCTCCTTAATGGAAGCGTAAAAATCGAGTCGAGACTTGATCCCTAATCCCTTTATTACAAATTAAAATCCGATAAGAAGTCGGCAACAAACTGGAAACAATTTTGAGCGCGTATAAACCGCCAACGACAATAATTAGAGAACGATATTGTAAATTTAGCTCAGGCTAATTCCGGTGCGCGTCTGGTGCGTTTTTTGTAGTGTTGGGATTCCGGAAAAAAGGGACGGCAAATAATACGGCGGTGCACAGTCTGCATTTAGACGAGTTTTTACGGGGCTTTAAGGAGAGGAAAGCGCGGATTAGTTCGCGGTGGAGCTTTTAATTAAAGTTCAAAAATATAACAACGGTCGAAGCAAATTAGCCCGATATGAATATAGAACGGGTTATACACGAAACCGAATGTCTGCAGTAGTTTTTCACTAATTAGCAAGCCAACAACTCGAATAAATTTGCGAAATAATTGGGTTTATTCAAAACTACAACGCGCTAAACCAATGAAAATTTTATGAATGGTGAAGTTTCAAATACGGACTGGAATTCCGCAACAAACTGCAGGCGAACGAAATTACACAAATATAAAAATAAAATTAATACAATATATAAGTACAGATTCAGCAGCGTTCCAAAACCTTGCGGTATTGTAGATAGATTTTCCTCAAACATAGTGCATTTTTAATATCCTGCAATGCAAACGGATGGGTCTGTTTGGATTTTTGCTGAATTAATTGCAGAGCCCGTTCTGACGGAAACTTTCTTGCTGAAGTATGAAAAAGTAAAGAATAATAAAACGCAATCATTTACTCATCGCTGAACGTCAAAAGAAACTCGATTTCAATTAGTTTAAAAAAATATTAAACAAAATCGTCATTCCAGCAATACCGGCATTCTTTTGAGTGAGATAAATCCGCCTTTAATTAGACAAGTCACAAGGGACCTTGTTGAGACTTCTTGCAACTGTATTATTTAGTCAACGTCAAAATAAAAATTAATTAATTCTTTTCCGAAATCGTATAATTAAAGCCGCAAGGGTGGCTCCACCAATGTAGAAAATTGTTCTGGAACGTATAAATCGTTCGCAGTCCACAGACAAAGCAAATTGTAAAATATGATCTAAATAAGCGTTTAGCTGATAGCCGTAATACATCAGCGATGAGATAGTCGCAATTATAAATATAAAGGGGTGCCACCCTCCGGCCGGGGCCCGAATTACAACGTAAATAATGCGAGGTTCACACGCGGCCTCACTACACGTGTCGTGTGGGAATCCTAGAGATTGTGACGTCATGACGGACATCTGCGGTCTAAAATAGAAAAATAATAGAAAGGAAACCCTACACGTCTTCACCACCTTCCCTATTCAAATCGCAGCACAAAGACCTCTTTGATTATTTAATTAAAGTGAGTTTTTTAAACACGGAGGCCACATGCTGGGCCCTACAAATTGAAATAACGTTGGCATAAAGAACCGAGTTTTTTGGCGCTGTGAAGGAGTGAAACTTCACGTACCTCTTCTTTGACTTTTTTCATGTCCACCCTCATACAATGGACTGTATGAATTAATCAAGTATCAAACAATCTTTTCTATATTTTTCATACAATGGCTTCGTTATGAAAGAGACCGTAATAATGCGAAACAAATCGGAAGGAAATATGACGAAAGTGAAAGATAATAGGGGTTTGTGAAAAGAAATGGGACAATGCACTTGTGGCCTAAGGCCACTCGTTCGTATCAAGAGAAACGACTTCTTGATACGCTCCTGCTCTCAAATCCAACTGATTTGGCCAAACAATCAAAACCCATCAGATTTTTTAATTAAAAAATGCACGCCCTTGCGTAATGTAAGCACTCACCAAAAATTTGTTTTTCAAAATGTAGAACTAATTAAAGATTTAAAATGTGGTGTAAACAAATAACGAGATAATCGCCCTTATGTGGCAGCAACAGAATTTTATTTCCCCTAAGAAATGTAATATTTTGTCGGCAATAAAATTTTATCTCCAACCCCGAACGGTGCAATTAAAACAAAAGAACAAGCTTTTGGCAAAATAATAATCTCCAATTAGCGAGGGCACAAAATACTGGACCTAATCCTATTTAAAAACAAACCGCAGAGAAACTTTTATAATAATTTAAGCTTTGCATTGTTATTAGGGCAATTATAATACTCCACCTCGTTCCGGGCGAGCGCGCACTCATTATTATCGTTGGATTTCAACTGCCTAAAACAAAAAAACCCAAGTCGTTAGGACATAAATGAGAGAAGGGCTGCGTTTCTCGTCGATATTAGCATTTACATCAATTTCTATCTGATATTAGTTTGTTTAAGTTTGTAAATTCATAATAGGAAATGCGACGACGGAAGGGTGAAATCACCCCATGACGTGACGTGCGGTTCCGCGTCTGCCATTGTATCTTAGATCCCTAATCGATTACGCTAATAACAAGTGTTTGAGGGGGCATGTTATTAAACAAGGGACATTTCGCTTCATCAGCTCGTTTATTAGTTATTATGGGGGTTATTCGGGATAAGGCGGCACACTAAGTGGTTGCACAAGCAGTTGTTTCGAGAAACGATTATTTAAGCTATGAATTTAAAATGTGGGGCTTCCGAAACGAGCCATTATAAGTTTAAATTAGAAAAAGATCGTCGATTGAGCGTGATAGAAAGTTCCGGGACGACTCCGGGAAAACTCCGGACTAATCCTGTTGCAACTCATCAATAATGATCGGTGCTAAAAGCATTGCCGTAAATCGGTTTAGTTCTATGCAATATTTATTTGATTCGATGAGGTCATTTGAGTGACCCGTTCGGACTTGAAATCAGAGTTGCAAAGGGTTGGCGACACGCTCTCTCTAATCTACAATGGGATTCGAGTCGGTAATTAGCGACGGCCACCGGAAGCAATTACCTAATACCTACAGCCTGCATTCTCCAAAGTGCTGAATTGCTCTCGAAGGAAAAAATGTCCATCTATTTCCTCTCCTGTTCTCCGAATTGTGGATTTCCGGTAAAAGGTCGAGAGGGAAACTTGTTGAAAAGGGCTGTTTAATCTATACGGATTGGCTATCTAAGACCTGACTACAAACGAGTTTCTAATTTGCGAACTCACTCGGATAATTTGAAAGCAATTCTGTGTCAGGCATTTACTCTGTTTCCGACGGGGCGCTGGCCTGTCGATTCCCTAATTATAACGAATGTTACCGCAGGATGATGCATGCTCTAGAATAGGTTTCGGATAGTCCGCTATTCACTGCGAGTATGCGAAAAGAGGGTTGAGAGCCAAGCATCACTCATCCAGATTAAAACCTCTCGAATGGGTTCGAACGCGATGCCTAATAAACCTGAAGCGGGTATCCACGATACCGCCTCATTTGCATACAATACAAATTATAAAATCATCGGTTCAATTTAGCCCAGAACAATGAGAAACTGGCCCTCGGCCTCGTAACGCCACTTCAATCGAGTGCTTCTGACTTTTCAGAGACCTCCAAAGCTGATTATCGGACGGAAATTACTTTTTTATACGAACTGGAAGTGTAGTCTCTCACTACATCAACGGATTTAATTTCTAAATGTCAGCAGAAAGCGTAAAGAGAAAAATGCTTTTCTTTCCAAACTCAACTAGTTTTACTTGAGTCTGAAATTAGGAAATAGAAAACTATAAACTACCACAAATTTTTGTTAAAAATATAAGTCAATAAAATTTTCTTCCAGTTCTATACGAGAAGTGTATCTCTTCAAATACCAACAATTTGCAATGAAAACGAAAAGCCTATTTATTCATGACAAAAGAGGCACATCTAAAACCCTTACTACTCTCAAATAGTTTTACGAGAACTACGCCTGTAGAATGCATAACACATAGAAATCTCCTATAAGCGGACACCGACGGTAACATATTTTTTGTCCTCTTAAAAGAAATAATAATTTATACATAGAAACAAATTAAAATGAATTTATTAAAGAGGTAGTGCCATGATACTAATTACTACCTCGTAGAACAACAATGCTTAACAATTATTTCTTAGAAAAAAATATGTTCCTCAAAATTTACTACATCTTGTTCATCAAGACTCACAGATTCACCAAACATGTACTTAAAACTTATATGTGAGAAATCCAAAACTTTTCTAGCCACCCTTCAAATGCCCTTCCAATATCTTCGCCAACTATGTAGTTTTCATGCAGAACACAGAATATTTTTATTATGCGCTTTTATATACCAATTATAATATATAATTATATATATTATATATTAATTATATATAATTATAAATAATTGATCAATATTTTCAATTCGTTAATTTTCCAAAAAAAATTAGCTTCTCATAAACGTTTCCACTTCCATGTCAATTCATCTTCATTTTTAATAATATTTGCTGCTTAGGTTTTTCTTATTTCTTTCTTTGCTAAAATTTCGTACACTTGGTTGGTTTTGGGTAAACCAACCTAGAATTTATGTTTTTTTTCTTTTAATGTTAACATAACATACATACAGGGTTATTCGTATTTATGAATGAGAATGAACCTCAAAAAGGACCTATAAAATGATGCCAATTGAGATTATAACTCGTGTCCTATCGAAACTGATAAGAATTTTACAGCCCTGGGAAGAAGGGGTATGGAAACACGTTTTTGCACCATGACTTTGGAACTATTTGACCAAATATTACAAAACTTGGTAGACTTACTAAAGAGAACATGCCTTTTAATCAAAAAAGTATGAATTTTGAACCCCTGTCAAGTCCTGTCAAACATTTGTCAACTTTAACTTTGGACACTTTAGGGCTCTAATTTGAAAATATTCAAACAAAGAGTTTACTTCAGCCTCTTAACTTAACCTACAATAAATTTAAACCAATTTGGTAGCATCTACGATTGATTAATTCATCGAAAATTCACAAAAAAAGTCATTAGTTGTTACCTGATTATTTGTTGTATTTGGTAGGTTTATCACATCATGTTAAACCACTCGTATTAGCTGTTTAATACTATAAAAACGCCAACGTCGCATTTTCTCTCAAAATTAGTTGTTATATTGGTTGTTATAAATTATTCCTGCACTTTAAAAAATGAATAGCTAATGTAATTTATAGTTTCAATGAGAGATCTAATCATTAATAACTATTTTACATTTTTATCCACTTTATTTAAAAAAATAATTCGGTAAAATGCGACGTTGGCGTTTTTATAGTTTTGAAACAGCTAATATACATCTTTAATTTAATTTTGCAAACTTCGACGTTTCCTAACATTTGGAAGACAGCACACGTTTGTCCGGTCTTCAAAACGGGTAATGTAACACAAATTCAAAACTACAGGCCAATTTTAATCTTGTGTAATTTCTCGAAAGTTTTTGAGTCTATTGTTTACGACCGTATCTACATTTCTGTAAAAAGATTTATTTCGCCTTCGCAGCATGGGTTTGTTGAAAAAAGATCAACTGTTACAAATCTAGCCTGATTTACTCAGTTTATATCTGATGCTTTGGACAGAAAGGTTGATGTCATTTATATGGACTTCAAAAAAGCATTTGATCAAATTGATCATCATCTGCTATTGTTAAAACTTGATAAGTACGGTTTCTCCAGTTCTTTGCTATCCCTAATAAAATCATATCTTGCTAATCGAGAGCAAAGAGTTAAATATCGTAATTACATTTTGGATAGTTACGTTGCAACTTCGGGTGTGTCGCAAGGTTCCAATCTTGGACCTTTATTATTTTTGCTTTTCATTAATGATATCTGTGATTCTTTCTCAACATGCGCTAAACTTCTCTTTGCTGATGATCTCAAAATATTCTTAAAAATAAAATCTTTAGAGGACTGCCACACTTACACATAATACACATAAGTTTAAAAATTAAAACCTCTTCTGAGATCTAATCTGAATCATTTTAACTATGAAATAAAACTTGTACTACCCGCTTAATTATATGATTCCTCGAATTTCCTGACAAATTGTCATAATAATAACTATTAATAAATAATAACACACGCTGTGCGCTTAAAGGAAAGATTTTGTTTCCAAAGATCCGAATTGCAATGTCCGTATCCGTTTATTGGAGAGTCCGCTTAAAAGAGAAGCAGTACCTACCATTTAAAATACATTAGCTGATAAGGGAGCCAAGAAAATTGTCGGTTTGTCAGAGGAGTCCGCTTATAGGAGGTGCCAGTTATGAGAGGTTTAACTGTAATACATAATACCAATAACTCGTTTAAAAAAAGTATCACTGAATGATGAATAATTTGTACGAAACCGACATTTCTATTTCAGTATTGAAATTTATCCCCAGTTTAGAAAGTAGACATTGAATGTCCAAATTCTTTCGTGAAATATTAAATTGAGTAGCATCAACTCTAAAATAAATTTCATCTGACGCATGCTATTCGAATTTTTAAATTAAGTCCTCACAAACTTCCCTATCTATTCTAAATGGACAAATGAAAACACTTTTGTAAATTTCATTTGACGTTTATGACTCTGTTGTTATTATAGAATATTGATGCCTGTAATGTTTCCAGTTAACATTATCTTCACGGGGCAACAAAACAGCGAACGAAGATGGCAACAAGAAATCGATGCAATGATATAAAGCAGCACAATTGAATCGTTATTGCGACGCCGGTATTGTTAGCACTAAACTTTACGTCTTATTTTTATAATGGAAGATAAAAATTGCCATTTTGTTCTGTTTAACATCGTCGCTAAAAGTTATTGTAGCGTTTTATTTTTACTCTGGTGCCTTCAACAAAACATTAAAATAAGTTGCAGCGTATTTCTTTTACAAATGCGATTTTTTTCCGCCCTACGAAGGGAGATTTATTATTCGTGAAAGCTCTGACGAGTGACCTTCCGGGGGACCCACGGCTATGTCTTTTGATGCTGGCACAAACAGTTTCCTTCTTTAATATAATGCGCGCCCATTGTGTATCCCTTGGAGGTGTCCCATCTTTGTTGGCTTTGGTGGATATGGAGATGCGAACAAAGCCTGACTTGAAGTGTACTTAGAGAAATGAACGTTATATTTGTATACAAGTGGTTTTTTCCGGAATTCCAAACCTGCTCTGCAAATACATAAGATGTAATTATCATAATGAACACGTCCATTTGTCACGGCAAAGCTGTTTCGGTCTAATCCCCAGCGTTTTCCTCCTTGAACCTATTTTATGATACCATTTAAATGCAAAATGTATGGACAAACACAGGGTGAAATGAAAGAAAATTTCTCTTTTTGTTGTGTACACTGTCGCTACTTAAAGTAACATCAATCAAAATAAATTCTTTAGCTTCAGTTTCATTTCGAAAAAATTGTGAGACTTTAGTTCCACGAGGGAGCAAAATGATATTTGAAAGTCTAGCAATGTTGTTTTATTTGTTGCATACGTCAAAGCTAGTTTTAAGAAAACCATCATCGTTGTCTTCTGGGAATCGATGAATATGAGCGAGTTTGGCTCTACTTGTCTGATCAGTCTGACAAAAGTAAATTTACCATCCACTTAAATATTCTCATGTAGTTGTTCCCGCCGTCCTCTTTTAAAAAACCTTTTAATTTTAATCTTCGAAAAGCAAGTAAACAAACGGCATAGATTTTGTTACATCATTTATTACTTCTAATGGAAGCGGAGTAAGCAAAAAATAAAAATCCACCCTCTTGCTTTATTTGTGTCGTTCAGCACCTAGGTTGAAGCGAGACGAATCGAGTCAAAGTATAAGCGGATTAGTTGGTCTAAGAAAGTAAAAGAAATAATCAGGGAGAGCTTTTCGATGGAGAGATCATTAATTAGACGTGTGACCGATTGAAGGGCAACACTTGACACGTTTCGCCTGCCTTCTTAATTAAAGGAACTTGCTTTGCTTGTCACCGCAATTCTGTTAACAAACCTTCACCAACTTTTAGTGGTTTAAAAGCACCTCAATTTGTCTGAGACCGACGAACGTTCGGGGGCTGCACAATATTCGTGCTCTCACAAACCGCCCGAATTTTACGGAGGAGTGGTGCTCTTAATTTGACTGATTTCGTTTTCGAAAAAATACTTGAAACACATTTGTGTCACTTTCTGGTTATTGCGTGTTTTGAATCGATATTTTTCCCCGAGGTTAAGAACTTTATCCGGCAGCTTTCAATTTAATTTTAACAGCATTAGGAGACGGCTAAAGCTAAGGACATGCCAAATTTAATTATTAACAACCAGGCAGAACCTGGCAGCTCCGGTTCTTCCCTTCCATGTTTCTCCCAGTGACCAGCAACGTCACAATAATCCGGTCTTCCGCTCGAACAACTTCCAAAGCTGCAATATGTCTTCAGATGTGGATGGCAATTTAATTACGATCTATATGTTATAATTACGGGAATTTATAAAGATTTAGTCAGGCCTGTTCGGTTATTAAAACGGCCTTCCCGGATCTTCCCTCGTATTAAAGCTCCTCTGTTTGATGTTTATTGCGGTACTTACTAATATGAACCGACCAACCAGAAGTTATGTGCAAGCAGCCATAAACAAATTTAATTTATGACCTTCTAATTATTTGCAAATAAGACGGTAGACGGGAAGAAATTGCCGACTTTAATTCATGCGAGAAATACAGGGTGGTATCAAAAAATTCTTTCGGGAGTGGATAAATTGATATGTTTTTGTCATCTGGTTTCTGGAACAGGAAAAGACGCAATTTCGCCCCTCTGTTTGAATTTCCCCATCGTTCCACCCTAACTGACCCAATTCAGGATATTGCGCAACGTTGCATTATACTGCGTAGCTGACAAACCCCAATAAATCAGTAAAAATTATCAAAATTCGAGCTGATTGGTTTAATAAAATCTCGATGCAGTACTCCTGCAGTGCTCACTGCAGATGCTGCAGTGGCGCAGTATCAGGACTAAACAGTAGAAGGGAGAAGCGTTTAAGGGTGCTGACTCGAACTCCTTCGAATTATTCAATCTATTCGCTCTCGATTGGGCCATCTGCATCAGCTTTATGACCGCTTTAACGCCCTACAAGTGTTCCATATTGCGCGTTTTGCGTTTCATAAGGCGAAGGCGCGTCAACGTGCCAAATAAAGAAAACAGACAATGTACATGCGACACACTGAATAAGCAATTTTATTTCATGGGGTGTGAAGAATCAAATCATTCTGATTGAGGCGTGACTGGGATCTTATCGGGTGAGAGCTTTTATACCGAGCTTTATCCGTAAATTGCGACGCGCACATGTGGATGTATTCGAAATCACACGCTCGCGAATCTGCAAGGCTTAAAAGCACCGATGACTCTTAGTGCTTTCTATCATCCCGGAAAAACCAAGCCTTCAAAAACTTACGAAAGCCCCACAGACACTCCAACACCTGCTCGAACGCATTTATGCCTATTTTTACTCCAATTACGTTCGTAATAACGCAATTATGAAGACATTGTTACCTACTTAACTCGAGAGCAATTCCATTACCCGTAATCTGTTAGTCCACAAATCTCTCTTGGTAATGCAGATTAAGTCTGCTAGTTGGTCAATTAGACGAAATGGTAATTTATACGCCATTGTCTCCAATGATATTAGAATGTTAAAGTGGCTCTACTTGCAATAAATAGTATGGCATCTCTCTCGATGTGCAAATTTTTTCCAAAAATCCGTGCCTTAGTATTCGACGCAAGTAGATCGAAATTGCATTCCGACTTTCTAAATTAATAAAGTGAATTTTGCAGATTACATTTTTCCGGAAACTGAGGCAGATAAACGGCCGAACAAATTGGGTTAGACCAGGAGCTAATTGCGGAGCTTATCGCGCACTCTACTAACTCTAACTCAATCCGAAGGCAATTGGCTGCCAGCAGAGCATCATTTCATTATTTTCAATGCGATAACCGATTCTTGTCAGGAGAAATGTGTTTGTACATGTTATTTGTTTTTATCATTATGTTATTATTGTAGCTCGTTCGCTTACATACAAATTATGTCTTGTGCATTATTATTTGTTGACGCAAAGTCTAGCAGCAATTTACTTAAGATTCGGTTCAGAGTAGCATACTGTATTGAGAACCTTTGTGGAATTACATTACTACTGGAAGTTTTGTTTAGAAATTTGCGCATAAATTTACCGTACATACAATTTAAGCCCTTTATCTCTGAATAGAGAAAACGGCAGTAATTAAATTACGAACATGTAAGTCTTTATGATAATTGAATGCATCGCCTCGCAGAAAGATATTCCTGAATACGGCGCGAACAATAAATTACCTTTTAACTACTAGATCAAAACTTGATAATAACACATAAATATTTTAAGTATAAATGCAATAATTACATTAGTTTACAAAAATTTTTTTTTCTTTTACCAAGAGATAATTTATACTTATTTTGTTTTCTTCTTACTCACTGATAACTAAAACATATGCCACATTTGTCTATCACGTCTAGTTTTTTAAATATAGTATTCACTAAAAGAGTTGTTTCTGGTGTCTAGTTTGGCAGTCGTTTTTTTTGTGATAAACTAATTGTTAAACATTGTATTTGCTTTAAAACATCGTCAAGTGAATGTAGATTAAGCCCAAACAACTTTTGTTTTGTTTGTGGTAAGATTATCCTTATAAAACCTGGGAAACTTAGGCGATCAAATGATAAACGATTTCATCAAGATTTAATCTTATGAAAAGTGGTATACAAAGGTTTTTGGGATAAACATATGTTAGCCGATTATTGTTGGTTACAATAAGAGAAACTGACACTAATTAGTGCACTTACAATTTGAGTTGTGTACTATACTTTTTCTACGACCATCTAATATTGAGGTTATGTTTCACTACTAAAACAATTCGTAGCAGCGAATACATGGCCCAAAGAGATGAAGGTTTGAATTGCTTGCTCGTTTCGCCAAAATAGACTAACAACACATTTTCCGAAAAAGACTAAACACTATTTTTTAAACGCCAATCCAGAATTTACCGTAAAAAACTTCGTAACACACTTTGGATTTTTCCGGAAGAAGATCCGCTGTGGTATTTTCTGTAGTTGCCTAATTTCTGGCGGAGTTCCAACACTTTTTTCTGTGGACTCACTTTCACTCATTTAAACAATGAATAAATTAATTATTAATAATAATTAAACCAAAATAACGCCAATGTAACGCCTTGTGTATTCAACAATGACAGTTGATAAATGTCAAATTAATTTGACTAAGCTACTTGATTGATGCTTGCTGATATAAACTGATAAAGTCGGTTTTTTTTTAAATCAATTGTCAAATTGTTTCAACATTGGCAACTCCATTTAAAATTAGTGGTCCAGGCTTCGTTTCTATGGCAATGTGGCAGGGTTCCAACATAATTTCAAAATTTTTGACACTGACAGTGGATTTAAAAAAAAAAAGAGGTATACGTAATAATATTACATGTTTTTTCTTCATTACGTGCATGTTTCATAATGCCATGGTTACTAGTCAACAAACGATTGCGTTCTTGTCTATTTACTACTATGGGAGTAGAAAAAATATTTTATTTCTTTTAAAATATCATCAGATGAATGTAAATTATGCCCAAACAATTTTTTTTATGTTTGCGTTTAAATTATCCTAACAAAACCTAAGAAGCTTAAGCGATGAACATGGTGAATGTTTCCATCAAGATTTAAAGTATTATGAAGAGAGTTATTAAGGTTTTTGGGATAAAAATATGTTATTCGTTTACTACTAGTCTACATTAAGACAAACTGACCCTGGCAGTACAAAAGAAGAAGCAGTCTGTAACATTTTTGATGTGGCAAAAATTGCCAAATACTGATATTTTATAATGAATATTTAAAAAACTTGACGTTTTAATTTTTTTTCGACTTCAGTATCAGACTTAGGGTTAATTATTCTACCGATACACATTGGTTTCATCTATTGGTAAAAAACGTTGTAAACTAGTGTTATTTATGTAAAAATTATGCCAAATAAATCCAAATATTTTGTTAATCATTTGAATGGGCGTGTTAGTTGAACAAAGGCAAATAAGTCTGCTCCACGGGGAGCGGAATCCCGTGTGGTGCAACCCTTACAACTTCAAAGGGCCGGTCGAATGTAAATTTCAATTAGTAGGAAATAATGATTCGGCGATTGTTTGTTGGCGTGCTGGAGGGAACCGTCTTGAAGTGACCGCAGAATGATGGAGGTGTTTACGGGCGTTCGTCAACGAAGAGGCCATGATTAGTAAGCGGTCCGCTCTAATGAATGCCCTGTGAGGCTTCGGGAAACTTCCTGCTCCTGCCGGGACCACCGTCCAATCCAGATCCCTGAACAATTTCATAATTACGTTGTATTAATATCTTAAGATGTCGCTAAGGATACGCTAATCCCTGGTTAAGAGCGCGCCCTCGCGAGGAGTTACAACGTTCAAGAGGATCTCCGTTTAATTATGCAATAAGTATGAGATACTTAACAAGGCAATTAATCTTCCTCGGCGCAATTTTTCATCCGAGACGCTACAAGAGAGGCTTGAACGTCTCTTGTTCGTCATAAACGAAATTCCTAATCGATGCTAATTTCAGATTTTTTCTCCTTTTTTCCGGTGAGCCTTCGGGCTCCGTTCGTCTGGCGAACTTTTGTTTTTAAATCGATAACACTGTCGTGTAGTGCTTAAATTTGTATAGAACAGAGAACACAACATATTAATCAAATAATCGATGAATCTAATTTACCGCTCAGGCAACTACAAATTGACAAAACAATCACACATCTGCCTTTGTCCCGAATGTCCAGCCATGGCCATTTCGCCAAAGGGTTGGTAAATATTCGTTACGTCCGTAACACAATTTATTCACGCTTTATTCACTTGTTTTCAAACATGCATGTTCGACAGCGTCTAAACTTGATTTGCACAAAACAAACACTGCTTTTAGCTATCGATAAACATTTGGCGAACGAAATTTCCACTTTTTATTGCTGCTTTATTTTGTTTTGAGTATTTTTATTACGACTACTCCTTTTCCAACGAACTCATTTATTCGCCAGATAAATACCAACAGAATGCTTCAAATATTTCAAACAAACCATTTTTCTCAATCTGAGGTTTTATGAACGTTCCAATATGTCTCTAATAAGAGCCAAGTGCAAATGATGTTATTTAGACCGTTTTCATAATTTTCGATTTTTCTCCAGATTTTGGTCTACTACATTTACTAACATAAGATCGAAAATATACTCAATTAGAGCAAGCCTTGAAAGTGAAGTGTAACTTTAGCCACATTATATGCTGTGTATAACCAATATAAGACAACATAACTTCAAAAGTGCGGTCGTTAATAAACGGTTAAAATCTGGCTAAAGTTCTGCAGGCACAGCTTGCTCTAATTGAGTTTATTTTCGATCTCATGTTATATCTACCTTTGAAAACTCGAAAAAATCTTTTTTTTTCAGTTTAAAGCATTACCAAACATTATCAATTGTGTATCAAAACCAGTAAATAACAACAAAATTTTCAATTTACAATTCCCGTGCTTTGCAGAAACGTCGGCGTTTTGTAGGATCTTTATTTGTTTGTAAGCAGTCACGTTACGAAGACTGAGCAGGGAAAATAATCTTTTATTTCTGATTTAATCAGACGCTTGGCTGATCGTAGACGGCTTCATAAATAAAATAAGATTGAGTAGAAGACAGAAGTGGACACGAATCAACCATTAATTCCAAAATTAATATCGCATCGTTGACAAATCTGTTCCGATGATAAAATCGTCGGTGCGGAACCAACTATTGTAGCGTCCTTGTAGACCGCGTCTCCCTTATAATTGGCTAATTAATTTTCCTAAATGAACCCCCGTGACCGGTAGTTTCAGACAAAGGACGATCCCGTTGCTTTTTTGTCGTAACCATAAATCGACGCTTCCCAACCACACCACACAGAAACTGTCAAAGTCAATGGTGCTAGATTTTGATCGGTGAAAAATATTTTTATGAGCGATTGGGAAGCGAAGTGTGGGAGATTTAGGAGGACATTGAACGTCTGTAATTAAATTAAAATAGACATTTTCGTGAAAATATGTAGATTGGAGAATTAACATTCTTCTCGCAATAGTTTAGCCTCCGTTATTTGTTGCTTTAAAATGCACTCGTTTGAATATTCGATATTTAACGAGAGCTGACATTAATGTAGACCATTTAAATAAAATACGTAGCTGTAAACTATTAAGCTAAAAGCGTCTATTTAGGAAAAATTCGAAAGTGTAATGATTTTTTTCATTTGATATTAAAAAAATATTTTTAAATTTTTGAACAATTTTCTTCTAAAAAATTAGAACTGAAATCGCTTTGCCTTTTAAGCAAGGGCACTTTCTTGTAGATTTGTCTTTTCGAGTTTTAAATTTTCGATTTTGCACGTTTCACCGAAGCACTCCGCTCTCAATGAAGTAGATTAGTGGACCGATTTCGATTAAAGGCGCGACTATCCCCTTGGCATCTTTATCTTTTCGATACTCTAAGTCCGTATAATCGGCAATTTTCAATGCTCGCCTCCTCAACTCCATAAGTTGGTGCAAATCCCGCCTTCGGCGACATCTAGACGTCGTTAGTTTGCATGAGATCAGCCCGTTACAATCTATATGCTCGAAGCTTTTCCAATTTTAAAAATAATCCCGAAACTGGTGACCCCGCTACTAAGGGCTTATCGCCGGAATATGTTTCCCATTTCTGGGACATTGTCAATAAGTCAAGCTTATTACGATGCATAAATCGCTAAAGGTCCATTTAAGACGGAACCAATAACATTCTTAAGACGGATGTTCTTCCCTATTACCCTCAGATAACGGCAACAAGCCACTAAACATGATATAGTAAGGGAGGAAGACTTAACATATCGCGACCAGGATATTAAGTTACCTACATAAGATCAGATGGCGGATCGGTTCGGGAATTTATGGGAATTGTGTGAAGATTATTTCGTGTTTACTGGCCATTTTCCAGCCGGAGAAAAATTTAATCCTCCTACTATTTGCAGTAATGACCCATATAAATCTTCAAAAATTTATTCGATCAATACGAGAAAAATAAAGAACAATAATATTAAATGATTAATCATCATCTCGCCATGACTTGGCGGTGTTTACCTTTTCACTCACAGATACAGTTAATACAAGCGAGGGAATAGGGGAATCACCTTTCTGATGGGAGAAGTGTTATTTACACCCAAATATTATTGTTTCAACTCCCATAAAAGAGCAGCTAATACTAATAGTCGTTCATAACGTCTCTAGTCGTCATAAAGTAAGTCTCAGACTTATTACTATTAGCAAATCTTCATCTTAAGCCATCAAAATGAAATTATCGGTAATATTTTCCTTTGTTTTATTGTTATTAAATCTATTTGTGGGCCAAAGTGAAGCTAGATGGAAGGGCTGGAGAAAAATTGTAAGTTTAAGCAATTTTGATTGTCACATTTTTAGCATTCATTGTTTCACAGGAGAAAGCAGGAAAGCGAGTTTTTGAACATTCGAAAGAAGCATTACCAGTAGTTCAAGGTTATGCAGCAGTAGCCACTGCGGTTGGAAAGAAGTAGAATTAATTCAAAATAAGAAAATTTGATTTTAAATATTTCTCATCCAATCATCACCTTTGTATTACTGTTTTATTTATTACCCAATAATAGTATTGTATTAAAAATTTAAGACAATAACAATTAGGACGCAATTTTATTTTGTTTACGTTCTTTTCCAAACATACCGAAAAGAAAAACTCACTATTTCCTACTAGTGCTGTGAATTCAATAATTCTAATAATCATGTGATAACCTGATAATAGTAGGTCATTTTACGATTGAAGTCAATATTTTCCTTATTGTTTGCTGTCAAGACCTGTTCAAGTATTATAACAGTTTGTAAAGAAATGGTAAAATATAAAGAAAAATAGAACAGTATGTACTGAAACCGATTTCAAATAACAGCATAATTATTAAGTCTAACTGCAACTGCAAAAAAATAATAGCTAATGTAATTTATACTTTCAATGAGAGATCTAATCATTAATAACTATTTTAGGATTTTATCAATCTTATTTAATAAAATAATTCGGTAAAATGCGACGTTGGCGTTTTTATAGTTTTGAAATAGCTAATATGTTCATAATATCTCACCCGGCCACCTTTGAGTCTCGATCTCGATAATAAAATTGTCATAAATCATAATACACATTTAAATTTAACCCCATCCGTTAAATATTGGTTTTCTTTGACGCTTTTTTTGATAACAAAATATCAAAACACAGATAGCGGTAATGATTCACTTAGTTAATTTTTCTTTTAGTTTTCCTTATACGAGTATATTCACATAAATAATTTTGTTTTTCATTATTACTTGCACTATAAAAGCCTCGACAGAGGAACATAAAAATCATTACAAACGATACCAGAGAAAATGTCTACCAAATTTTTCTTACTTTTTGCCTTAATGTGTTTTGTTCAAGTGATGGGTGCACCTGAGCCAATCAATTGGAGAAGAGTGGTAAGTCAACATCTATTTATAATTTCGATAATTTATTGCATAAATGCATGAAACATAGGGCCGAAGAACCTGGAGCTTTACACGACAAGCTCTTCCTGCAGTGAAAGATGGAGTCGAAATTTACACTATGCTTAATCAACAACAACCTTATTATCCGTACCAACAACCTCCACCGCCATATTATTATGGATATCCGTATCAGAATCCGCAGGGCTATCAATATGGACCTCCCGTACAGAACTATGGATACTAAGCATTGATAAACTAACACTTACTCGTATAAACCTTAATTAATATTACCAATAAGAAAACGTAAATAAAAATTTGTTGTAAAGTCTTTAAATGAAATAGTAATTCTCAATACATCAAAGTCTTTTTTTTGTGTTACATCCATTCTTCACAAGAGCATTCCCTCGTTTGAGTCAAGTTTTACACTCAGGCACTTTACACCTCTTGAAGAGAGAAAAAAAATATGAATATGAAATAAATATATTCCACTGGACTGATATCCACTCTCGCTCGGGGAAAAAAAAATTTTCTATTAATTTATTTGTCCAATAAAAAAGGAAAAACCATTTGACCAAAAAATCACATTGGCTGTTTTTTACATCACTGGATCAAAAATGCGAAATAAAATTATTCTGCAAAAATTTGACTGGAAAAATATCGTTAAAGTTTGATTAAAAGCCATTTTGATATTATTCATCGGGAATTTCAGTCTAATTTATAAGGGACAAGATTGAGTAGTAATAAATTTCCCCCACAAAAGGACCCACTACCTACCTCAATAACAGTAATGACTACAGAAATTTTACAACTAGCGGCACGGCCCCATCAGGCGGTTTTAAAGCCAGGACCGGAATAAGCACACTAACGTGTTAAAAATGTTTTTATTAAAAAATTACATAAGATGTTCAAATTGATGACCATTTTGGTAAGATAATTTACCTGAGTTAGAAAGTTTGTCCCAACCCTAATTGCGATGTTTCCCTATTTCTGCGAAAAAGATTAACATTCCATTTACAGTAAACAGATAAAATAAATCGGAATCCGGGCCTGAAAAATTCTTACCAGCTGCCGCAACCTTCAGACCCAACAATGATGGCGTGCCATTTTTAAATGCAATAAATTTTTGGAAACCACCACCCTGATGGAGACCTTTTGTGAAGTGATTTACAATTCTACGGAAATTCATGGGAAAAAAGCTGCCCCAATATGAAAACGCAAATTAAAAATCAACGACACATTTTCTCAAAAATTTAATTAGGCACTTTGATGCACTACCTCAAAATACACCTATGGACAAAAAATCGTAGACATTAGATTATAGTTAACTAAGCAAAAGTGAAAAAACACACCATACCTGTAATCATTTTAAAAATTGGTCACATCGGTCTTCTATACCGGGTCAGGCAACCTTATCGCACACCCAAGAAAATCGCGACTTCTAATGAAATGAAAATCCTGAAATTTCTTACACCAGCCTGTACATTGATAAGGACCATTCTCGATTTCTTTTAAATTTTTTTGTTAATAAATAAAGTCGTAGCAGTTTTGTGAGTTTTTGAACATTAACAGTTAATTTAACTACAAAGTTTTTAGACTAAGTGAATCTTTACCAGCTAGCCCATCGAACCCTGGTATCAGAATTATAAATTTTTAATTGGTTGATTAAATAATCGGTCTTTTTTATTTAGGCGCAAACCAGACGCGTGATTTATTAGAAGATAGTACACTTTGCCAACAAAGGGATCACTTACCAGTAGCCGACCTTTTTGAAGCCCCTTATTTACAGTCTTGCAATAAAATTGACAAAAACTGATGCCTGCATTCAAATATCCCAACGAAATCTTTTACAATCTTACCCCAATTACAGTTCACATTGTCGCCTAAATTTACGATGCCACAAGTAGCAACTCATAAATAAAAATAATTTTTAAAGTTAAAATGTAAAAGTGCGTTTAATTCAAAATCTGATGGTATTTTTTTTCGCTAAATTCGTAAATAATTAGTTGAAGTGAATACGCGTGGTTTAGTATAAAATTCAGAATTTGACTTTTTGATTTAAAATTACTTTTTTTTTAATTATTACCTTTATCTGTAAGTGAAAAATTACCGAAAAATTAGGGGAGATACCTTTTGAACGTACAGTCAGGCGTGTAAAATGCAAATTTTTTTTATTTAATTAGAAATCTCCATTTTCTTAGGTGTGCGATAAGGTTGCCTGACCCGGTACAATAAAATCACATACGATTTTTTTTAGAATTTTAGATAAATTAGAAAGAGGTGCCTGAGTGTAAAACTTGACTCACCCGATATATCCTATTTCAGTTCAAAGCAGAATTTTGCAACAACGCATTTGCATTTTTTTGAGTGAAATGGAGCACAAATTGAAAGTTTCTGGTGGGTTTTCTTAGCCCAAAGTGTGTGGCGGGAATTTTCTTTTCTTATACAGAACCTCTCAATTTGTGCTTAATTTTTCACTCCGAAAAATTCAAATGCGCTGTTACAATTCTACTATGAACTGAAATAGGATATAGACTCTTTTTGTAATAAATTTAATTTAATATCAAATGGTTTTGTGCAAAAACGGACAATTTACAATCTGTCGCATTTGGTGCTTGTAAGCAAATCTTTTAATTAAAAAAATCATTACCTATATCTCAACAATGGTTACGGGATTAACAACCTCAAATTTCCCCATTTTCATAAATTCCCCCTGTGATGATTCGGTCTTCTTTGACGCTTTTTTTGATAACAACCTTCAGATAGCGGCTTAAACTTTAAATTTTAGATAAGTCTCTTAACACAATTTCCCGTTTGATGGTTTTCCCTCAACCAGCCGATTTTTTTGCATCATTCGGGTTTGATATAAAAGACAGTCAATTTGTCATAAAATCATTCCAAAATAAAAACAACACTAGTAAAGATGTGCACCAAACTTTTTGTTCTTTTTACCTTCGTGTGTGTGGTGCAAGTGATGGCTGCTCCAAAGCCGATAAACTGGTCACAACTGGTAAGTTGCAACTTTATTATTATTCAAATGGTAATTGATTGAAATAACAGGGGCGCAATGCTTTGGATTTCGGCCGAAAAGCTGTTCCTGTAGTTAAAAATGGGTGCCAATTGCTCAACGGAGCTCCTCCACCACCTCAGATTTATTACGTCAATGTCCCGTATCAGAACCCGCAAGGAGGATTTCCAATTCAGTACGCACCTCCAGTTTCGAACAATATTGAAGAAATCGAGTAAAATTATGTTTCAACTATGTTCTTATTTCTTTAATAAAATTATAATTAACCGATTTAATCTTTTCTTGTGGTACACCAAATCCTGGAAACATCACTCCTTATCATGGTCGTCTTTATTTCATTTTTAATTCAAAAGTCCAATTGAACACACCAAAATGATTGTTACCAAAGTATTTTTTTCTTTACTGATTTCCATCACGTTTTGTGTAATTTTTCGAAATGTGGAGTGCCGTTCAATTCAATACCCAATACGAAGCGATGTAATTGTGACCAAGTACCCAACGCAAGAAACCGTACCAGAAAACGAAAAACCCGGATGGATGGTAATTTACTAATTTACCATAAAAAAACTGTGAGTAATGTTCTTTCAGAGAAGAACTCTTATGAAATTTGGGGAAGTTACGAGCCGATTGGGTAACGCGATGGGAGCACACGCCACCAAAATAACATCAGCTATTGACAAAGTTTGCGAAATTGTTAAAACGATAATTCCACTTATCGCCGCCGTATGTCACGTTGGACAATTTAAATTTTGTACGGCGACATCGGAAGCCCCAGGACAACTGGCAGAAGCTCTAAATCCTGTCAGTTTAAATTTAGATGAACCAGACAAGAGGAGATAAAGAAAAAATATTTTATTTACACTTTTAATTAAATTGAATATGTTTGAGCACAATTTACAACTAATAAAATATTTAAGTAATGATGTTTGTCATGTTTTAGCAGTCTCATCGAACCACCATTCCTGTTACTTATCAATAAAAAGAATTATTTTTTGTTAGAAGGGAAACTAAGATTTTTTCTTCACCTGGTGAGCCGCCGCTGTGCAGAGGGTGAGCTATTAGTCGCCAGTTATGCAGATTGAGCCCCATCAGTATTCAGATCGGAGCACTTCGCTGATTAACGCCAGTTCTGATGATATGGTAGAAATAGGGCGCACATATTCCGCCTATGCTGACGAGGAGCTTTGGATACATCAAATAACGTGTTTGTGATGCTTGCAGATGCTGTAATCTGCCAACTTGACAAACACATTAACAGAGAGCAGCGACTTGTGTGTTTGGATGGGGGCTGATTTTAATGTCCTGTTGTGTTTAAGTGAAATTCCCTGAGAATACCGCAGAGGTGACAAGCCACTTGCTTGCGGAAACGGAATCAAGATAAAGCGCTGCGGATGAAAACTTTCCAGCAGGAATACAATAGCCAGTGGGCCATCTTCGTTCTATCGCAGGCACGTTTAATATATTTTAAGATTGCTTTCGACACTGCTGGCTATCGGATCTGCTCATAAAAGAGCCGGTCTCTATTAGCACGGGTTTGGGGCCATCGCTTTATTACAGGAGAAGACTCTTTGCAATCGACTCAAAAGTTTATTTTGATATAATAACAATAACATTTATTGTCCAACAGACTTACATCCAATTACAAGACAAATTTATATTAAACAAAGACTAAAAACTAGAGTGAAAAATAAAAATCATTTTTGAAACAACTAATAATATATTTCTTGTTATTACAATTTATGTCACACACTTCGGCAATTAAATTGAAATAATAACACATTACGTACATAGGTGCCTGTCTGCATACGTTCGTTTTAAAATTTGGAGTTTCAAAGAATCGTTTTTTCCGTGCGGCATAACTTGGTACAAGAATATTTAAACGACTTAGGGTCGGTTTCACCAACCTGAGTTAAATTTATTGGCAGAATAAATCCACAGAAACGATTGTTATAATCATAGTAACGATTGTTTTTAACTGTTTATTAAATTTAACCAACCTTAGTGGTGAAACCGACCCTTAGCAAATAACCACAGTCAATTATACCATGTGTTAAATTATACACTGTTGAAATGAAAAAAAATTCCTCTTCTCAAATCTAATAGAAGCAAATGAAACATTTTAAGTATAGGGCACAAATCGATATGTCTTCCTGGATAATTCCATATCACACTTGTAACACAAAAAGCGTAAAAACTTATACGTTGCACCATTTCAATTCTTGCTTGATAAACTGCAAAACAAGGTGACCAAACTGTTGCAGCATATTCATGTCATACAACTTTTTGATTGATAAGCAGAACTGGTTTGCTTATCTGCAAAATTAGCTTTTTGATTGCATTTATATTGTTGAATTCTTTAGTGTTTCTGACTATAAACCCAAAAATTTTCAGACTATCGTTTATTATTTGCAAGATGTGCTCATTAAAGCTGTGTTTACTATCAAAAGTAACTCCTAAGTACTCGTAATTAAAGGCATTGGCAACTTATTTTACCTATTTAATATTTTAACGAAAATTGAAAATGTGGCTCATTTTATGTCGGTAAGCCCTTTTCAGAATTTTCTGCGATGAAAAATAAGCCAGATAATCACTCCGAAAGAAAGAAATCCTGACGTCACAACCGCCTCTCATCACAGAGTCCTCTTATCACTGAACCCTCTCTCTCACTAAAAACTTGACAGATATTTGAATATTTTCCACACATCATCCACAAAATAAAAAATTAACTACCTTCTCGGCATTTTTCTGTTCTAAATTTTGTCTTGAACTTCGTGAAAACATTTCAGAAATTTTGTTAAGTTTATAAACTCTGTTAGTGTCACTTAAAAGTCAAAAACTATTTGATCTTAAAATTGGACCAAATGCTCAAGAGGCGGTTAGGACGTCATAATTTCAACTTTAAATCGAAATAACTCGAGTTGGAGAGCAGATACAGAGAAACGGTTTTCACTACTGTAATAAGCGTTTCCAGTACTATCATTTAAGACAAAGTTGTTTCTTAAGTTGCCAATGCCTTTAATATGGTTTAAATATCGAAACAAAATAAAGATTCAGGGCTACCCCACAAAGTTACATTGGTCTGAAGATGCACTTTGAATTGTGTTTTATCTTTAAATGCAATATTTATGGTGTAGATGATTCTGTAAAATACTAATATAAAACAATTTCTTGAAAAATTAGCTTCATTTTGGAGTAAAAAAATCTAAATTTTTTGTAATTTTTCTTAAAAATGCAACGGCAAAATCTTTAATTTTTGTAATTTTTCTTAAAAATAAAACAAAAATTTTTTTACTCCAAAATAAAGCTAATTTTTTGAGCAATCATTTTACATTATTATTCTCCACAATTATCTACGCATAAATAACAATAAATTCTGAAACTTTTAGCCTGCATTTGAAGAAAACCCAATTCAAAAAGTGATCTTCAAACCAATGTCTCTTTGTGGGAAAGCCCCAAATCTTTATTTTTTTGGACTACTGAAATGATTGTCTACAATGCACTAAACTCGGAATTCAGAATTCCCCAATTTTGAGACACCCTGTAGAGTGACTTATTTTCTCGAATGCTTTAGCCAAATCGGTGTGAATGGCATCGAGTTGCCCACAATTATCAAGAGATTTAGATATTTGTTGACTTAAACAGCATAAGTTAGTCAATGTTGAGCGACCTTTCGTAAACCCATGCTGATCGTCTGATATTAGATGTTTTATTTTTGGGTAAATGTTATTATGAATATCAGACTTATTACCAGATTTATAAATTAGTTGTATACGAGAAACTTTCCAGCATGAGGGAAAGATGCTTTGTTTAATTGGCAAGTTACGTATAAATTTTAAAGGAGTGGCTAGGATGTGACGACAATCTTTAATTAGAAACATAAGGATATGGTCCATAAAAAAGAGCTAATTTTTTTAATTATACCGCCTTACTCAGATGAACATAAGCAATTTTTTCGTTTCAGACACTTGAGGTGACCAAGTCTGCGCAAATCCGCATTCGAGGCATATATCCGCAATCTAGATAATCTAACGTGCGGAAACGAGCTCTCAATTCAATCAAGCCCTATTCGGGGGCGTTCGCGGCCCGTTGCGCACTTGTTATAGCCCCAATAAGCGATTTTGGCCCTAAAACGGAAGAAAATCGAAGAGTATGTGGCGGTATTAGCATATAATTTCGCATGGCCGAGTCCGTTACTGTGTACTTAAGCTCGTGTGTTCGACTAACGCAACATTTATTTGACTTACAAATTATACGCACCAGGCTGTTCCATCAAAAGCTCTTGGCTCAGTTCATTTCTTAATGGAATTATCGCGAGGCAGTGTTTACCCATCGCGGCAGATCTACTCCTTTCGGAAACTGCAATCGGATGAGGGAAAGGACGATTCTTGTACTCGTGTCGTTAGATAAATAAACGGTTTGCTCCAATCAACAGGGGTTTTAATTACGAGTAATTAATGAAATGACATGGTCCGATTCGAAGCGAGTCGGCGCTTATTTATTTGGTGGAAGTGTTTTAACTAGCGATGAATGCTGCCTTTGCTCTTAATCAAATGTTAAGGGGGCATTGTACAGGATGCCTTTAGACTTTGTTCGCAGTTTTGATTTGTCTGCGTGATTAACCTCCAGTTAAATGGAAAGGATTGAGGACAGTAAACGTAACTCGGCTTGCCTTTGTGTTCACAGAACGATTCCCTTTGATAAATTTAGGGAATGTTGCGCCAAACAAGACGAACTTGATCTAGAACGATAAATGTTTCTACCTTCATTATCTTGATTAGAAAAGAAAAAACCTCGTTCATATTACTAGAAAAATAGTTTCTATTTCATAAAGCTAACCTATTGCGTTTACACTTTCTATCCTGAAAGAAACCAACTTTCCGAACATCAAAAAACCAAAATTGCATGCTTCCACCCTAAAAACAAACAATAAACAATGCCATTTACCTCTATTTAATATTTATTGTTGTTCACAGGAAAATTATCTTTTTGTAAAGAATGAGTTAAGAAAATTACGATCACTTAAGAAAATTCTTTTAATAGAAAAATATTCAAAGAAATATTGGTTGTTTCTGGATGTTTTACATTAAATTTAATTTGTGTCAATAACAAGGCTAATATTTGTCATTCTCATTAATTACATTAGCTACACGATCAACCACTAACATTTTTTCATTTATTATTATTGCCAATACCCTTTCTTAGCTTTGTTGCAGCTACATGTTTATTCGTCTTTGATTATAAGAGGTTGTGGCTAGGAAAAATGGCTTTTCACTTGATTAAGACACCACTTGAAAGGTAGAGACAAAACATTATAACCACTGCTCTGCACTTAATTTTAGACGATCCTCTCTTTGTTTTGATGGCTCTCCCGAACAAGCTTATTGGTAGCAAATTACTGGCGTTTTTAGTTATTTTTTCTTCGCATATATATGGTAATTCTACCAGTTTCATGTTTCTTGGTAATCGTGGCGACAAATCAGTGGGAAATATTTTACAGTCCGTATTCGGGTTATGCAAGTGGTATTTTTATTGTTAAGTACAAAAATCACTCAAAACTCTTAAATAGAATCAAGTGATAGGTTTGGTCATGATACGTTTCTTTTTTCATCTATGGACCAAAGTATCAGAGAGTTTACAGAGATGTATTTCCTCACCTTTGGTCCTTAGATGTTGCCGGAGAGGAGCATCATAACAGATGGAAAAAAATTGGAAAACTATTGAAAACTTCTAAGTTGGTGTTAATTACACTTGGTTTCATTGGTGCAACGTCGGGTTTACCCTGGTTTGGTGATGACTACGATTTCTACATACCCATTAAACTAATAGTCGATTTTTGCATTCAATGGAAATGGTTTTTTTCTATTTTCTTATACCTTTCATTTTATCATATTGGTATCACCGTTATGTCTTGTTTCCTTAATTCCTTTCTTTAGTAGTGCTTCATCTACAAGACCAATTTTATTTGTTAAAGTCGCGTCTTCAAACATTTGCAACAAATTCTGACACAGATAAAAAGCATAAAAGTAAAAGATGAGTCAGTGACTCAAGAAAGAGTGTTTTGTATTCGTCAACACCAAAGTGTATTTATGTAAAACTCAATTACATCTCGTTTGTTAGTGACACGATAAAATTAAAAATTGCAGGTACTCCGATCGCTTAAATGATTTGCTGTATTTGCCGATATTTTACTTCACGCTTAGCTTTATTGTCACCGGAGTTTCAGTAATCCTTTTCCCGGTAAATTGTATCACAACACAAAGATTGATTTTACACCGTCTGTTTCAGAAATATAATCTTCAAGCCTTATTAAGAAGTGTGTTTGTGATTGTTTTAGGAATGTGTATGACCATATTGTTTTGTTCGCTCGGACAATTAATAGAAAATGAAGTACGTAATCAAGTCTATGGAAAATTTCTAATAGCTTAGTTGCAGTCAGAAAATGTATTACATGCACTAATTGATGCTCCTTGGTATCTCTGGAACACCACCAAGCGAAAACTCTACCATTTGTTTTTGCTCAAAGCTCAAGAGACCGTTAACTTATCGCGTTCTGGGCTTATAACAATTAATTTTCAGCTCATATTAACGGTGTGTGTCAATTCAATTTCAAATAGTATCGAATGCGAATTTTTCAGCTCTATCGAGGTATTTACTCCCCTTTAACCTTTTTCTTGAACTTTTCGTGGTTTTGGATACACATCAGTTTCAATAACCATTTCTGTTATGTTAATTACTGAACGCAAATGTTTAAACTAAAATATGTGCACTGTGTTACTGTATTAGTGATATTGAATAAATATTTAGAAAACTCGGTCACATTTCGTTCGATTTTAAGCATTTTATTTGGAATTTTTCGTTTCTAATTAGCGCCCCACTAAATGCAAAGAGTTAAAAGCATTCGAAACCATTTAAGCGGCTCTCATGCATGCAAATTTTCCCTAATATTTTCATCGTATAGGTGTTAATAACGTAGATGGGAAAATCGTGTTACAGTGAGAAGTAAATTTCGAAACATGACGCATTTAAAGAGTCACACATAGAGCTAGGTGTCATCCAAAGTGAGCGACGTTGCTGATTTGCATGTATCACGAGAGAAACTCTGACGCTTGACAAAATTAGAGCACACGATTAACATCGTGTTTTAAATTCAATTTTCAAAGTGTATGATGAGGGACTCTAACGAAATTGATATTAAACTCGCTATTTATGCAGCCCCTATCAATATAGGGCGCAATTTTGTTCGTCAATAGGGACGTTTTTAAAGCGCAAGCATATCTAATTTATTTTCAATTTAACTGGACTTGAGCAACCGTGTGTGATTTAATTAAAGCCATTCGCGATCATCATCAAACGATCCGTCCCATCAACGACTATAGCATACATTAATTTTTTATTAAATGGCCTCGACATCGGGCTGAAATCCAATTTCCAAAGTAAAGTTAATGAAATAGCTCGATGATAAAAAAGAGGAAATTTGACAACGAATAAGTTAGAGGCAGAGACAAAAACAGAATTTAATTAATTTGTTACTAACTAAAATAACCGAAAACTGGATGTTTCAACTGTATGGTATGGTATGGTATTTTTTTAATATTTGTGCTGCCAAATATGATAGATAGGAGACATTCGAAGCGGTTAACCCCTTACCCTCTTCTGTCTCTTCAATTAAAAAGGGACAACCCGGTTTGGGCCCAGTGAATAAGTCAAATTTGAATAATTATACAATAACACGCACTTAGTTATAAAGTTGTTCAGATCCATCAAATAGTGTTGTATTGCAAGTCGCAGTGCTTTCTCATTAAAATATTTTAATTACACTTCAATGAATATTCAAAAGTTTAAACTGAAATCCCGACCGAACACGAAATATTAACATTTCTGCCAAGCAACCACTTCTCTTCGTATTACATTAATTGAAATACAACCACTCGAAGTGTAGGAAGGGATGTTTACACAGAAACATGAGTCAAGTATCGGGTCGACGTTTTTTCGCTTAAAGTACAGAAAAGAAAATTGTAAATCTTATCCGTTGGGGAGAATGAATGATCCAAGTCAAGTTCCTATAGGGAACTAACGATCTTATACCTTGACGGTGACACGTAATGAAAACGGGTGACGTGTGACATGTACAACTAAATAACATTCATTTGGCACTACACTTCCCTCGGATTTGGCCCGGAACATCAAATTTGCATAACGCAAAGGCTGAGCTGTTTCTAAGCGGAGAACTCGTAGATTTATTTTACCCCATTGACTGCACGCAGATGTGACTCCTATATGTATAAAGAGGAGCGATTTCAGCAGGTTTTACGGCTTGCCTAAATGAAGTCACATTACAGAGAAAATATTCAGACATCAAACTGCCAAATAATTGTAAAATAACAAGGTAATTATTTCGAAATACCATAATTATTTAGGTATACGTTCTTCAATATAAGATGGAAATGATCAAAAAATTACGTAAAATAACGATTCATAAAAATAATAAAGGACTACTCTAGGTATTTGGTGTCACGTTGCATCGAAACACCGTTTCAAAAAAGTGTTCCTAGCATTGTATCTGATGAGAGTTTTAATAAGAAACCTTCCATCTGTCGATTGACATTCTTGCACATGGCAGTGCAATTTCCTTCGGAATCTTACGCTCTTCTACCCGTACGTCAAATACCGCCTTAACAAGTTCTGTGCAGATGTGTTCATTTGCAAGTTTGTCTTATGTTTTACACCCCGTTGCTATTTAACTAAAACCAGGGACTAGTGGCATTATGAAAAGTCACTCGAGCTGATTTGCCTTTTGAATTCCTTAATTTGAAGCAATTGTTCCTCGAATAAGTAACATTTCTCAAGCGTGTGCTCCATTTGAGAAATTTATCATGTTATCTCCTACACGAGTCTGTCAAATGTTAAGGACCGTACCTAGTCTTTAATAAATTAAAGAAGTTAATATTTTAAGGATTTTGCCCTAAACCTTGTTCATTGTTCGCAAAAAAAATATAAAAATTGATCAAACCTACCTGTGTACGTATTGATTGCGGAAAAACTAGGTTACATCATATATCCAATGGAATAAATAGGCTAGTGTTACAGAACACATATTTTTCAACACCTCACCATTCATTCACTTTGTATTGCACACGTAATGTTTCACCGAAATCTAGCTGTGGGAAAAGCTTTAGGTTTTCATATTTACAATGGAAAGCACGAATAGGACTAAACCAACTGACCTAGTTCCTCTGGATGCACCACCACGTCGGTGGCAGCAATGCAGTTCGCGCATAGTTGCACTGCACTATTTCATTGATGAAGGAAATAGGGGTAAAAACTGTGAATCCACAAAACTTTGACAGTTTTTAAGGATCAGTTGTTTAATTACTTCGCAGCAAATGTTCAATTTTGCATAAAATGAGATGTAGGGCAATCAATAAAGGGATCAAAAAATATTAAACTCATCAAAGAAGGTGCCCGCGGTTCTTTATTTATAATGTGAGCAATCAGACCAATCGTCCTGATTTAGCCAGGACAGGTTTAGGATTGTTGTGTCCTGTTTCATATTGGTGTCTTAAATTGTCCTCATTTTGATACAGAGAGACCCAAATGTCCCGGTTTTTAAGATTTTTAAGTTGCCACGAAAACAATGATCTATCTAATTAGAATTTCTGATTTGACTCTCGTATAAAAATTCACGTAAATTTTCGAATGTTCGAGGGATTTCTAAAACTTACACAAAACATGTTAATTAAACAAAAAATAAAGTTTCAAAAGTTTTCAGAAACGGGAAGAACCGTCGATTTCTCAACACTTTTTTGGTAGCAAATAAGCCCAGATTTCCTAAAAATTCTTGCTTTGAAAAGTCTCGGCCAGAAACCCTACATATAACTATCAGGTTGTAAAATTGATTTGATCGCTTAAAAAAGTCAGTTAAACAACTTACAGCAAATTTTCATAAAAATTTTGAAAACAAGCAAAAAAATACGTTATGCAGAGGTAAATTTACGCAGATATTTAGAGATGACAAAAATACCAACAACCAACAACCTTTTTTTTTTCATGTCAACATTTTACAGTCTCTATTATTGTTATTATTTAATGTCCTGATTTTGAATTTGTTGGAGTTGGTCACCTTATTTATTTATAAGGTGTCAGATTAAACAATTAATAATAATTATTAGTTTCATAAAAATGTTTTTTTTTAATGAGGCATCAGGATTTTTTTTATTATTTTTATGAACCTTAAAGTGCATTCTGTATTTTTGTGTTTTTTTACTTTTTAATAAATTTGGAAATTAATCTTCACAACACGAACAAACAACCTACTTATGTAGGTACTTTTGTAGCAAGCGTCTAAAAAAAAATTAGGATCCTAGTTAGACCTTACGATGGCTTAGCCAAGACACTACGATGTAATTCTTTTTTTAGACGCTTGTTACATAATAGTACTACAATAAATTATAATTTCGTTAATTATATCATTATATCCTATTTCAGTTCATTGTAGAATTTTGCAACAACGTATTTGCATTTTTTGGAGTTTCTGATGGGTTTTCTTGGCTCAAAATTTGTCGCTTGGATTTAACTTAACACAGAGTTCTTTTCTTTTACAGAAACTCTCAATTTGTGCTTTATTTCACTCCAAAAAATTCAAATGCGCTGTCAAAAAATCCTACTATGAAATGAAATGGGATATATCACTGTTTTTTTATTAGTTAAAATGTAGGTATTATTCTCGATGCTCTGGTCTGCAGTGAAAGCTTCGTCCAACCTATCTGCTGAATATCTAATAGGAGTAATAGGAATAATACCCACAGAAATACCTAGGTAAAGAATGGGTAAAGAGCCTCAGCTATTTAGAGAACTCAGAATATGTATCTGCAGATTGAGTTGCCTATACATTTAAGCAAGTAAATACAAATTAAATTCAATTATTCAGCTGTTGAAAAGCGGGCAACACACAACACACACAATTTATCTCTTTCACAGAGCCATAGCGCACAGCTGATAAGTACTGATTACGGTGATTACTGATTACAGTTGCATTTTAATACAATACTAATAGTTACACCTGAAAGAAGGATTTTGGTTTCGGGGCTTGCTTTCTCCTAATAGGTAAGATACCTAATATTTTAACCATTCTTCGATCTTCGTTATTACTAAGCTTCAACAAATCAAAGTTATAATAACCGTCAACCGGAAAGTGTTTTTTGTGGTGAAACTAATAAGGTAACAATTTTATTGTTTTAACCGCTAGATAAAAAGTTTCAAAGGATTAAGTTTTATTTGTAACAAAAATACAGACACTACTTTAAGATTAAGGTTAGAAACATTAACATACCAACTACAACATGTGTTGTTTTTCCTCTATTAACAACAATAGTAACTTAAACTCAGATAACTAACCTCCTTAATCTAATGTAGTAATGTATCTTACAAATCTTATCACATAAATTACTGAGGTATACATGGATTCAGCTCGGTTTACGTGTGGGGATGAGCTTCTTCCCTTTGCTATTGATGCTTTGATGTCAAAAAATTCAGTCGTAAGTGTGTAAACAAATACACAGATTCAAAAGTTTTGCATCACCACAAGTTGCGTGAGGAAAACGCCCGTTTAACCTGGTCTGCTTGTTTCTTTCGACGTAAACTACATTATTGAAGACGGTTGGAATATACTTTCTAAAGTCTTTAAAGCTCAAAAACACACTGCTAGTGTGTTGGTTGTTAGTGAGCTTGTTATTGTTGCTAGGGAAAATGACAAATATTCTACAACAACGAAATCTGTTTTTTTTTTAAGTTTGAATTGATGCCCTGATGCCAGAAGAAGAAATACGCTGTACTAGTAATCATTTTTTGATTTGATGTGGTACATGCCAAACATGCTCTTTTGTGTGATTTTTTTTTTAATGTTTAAAATCGCTTTAACATAAAAAAATGGTTGAAGCCTTAGTCTCAATTAGCAAATATCATCCTAAACTTAATATAATTATTTTATTTTCGATAAGAATTAATCTAATATCCAAAAAATAAAGTGATGCAAAACTTTTAAATCTATGTGTAGTATTAGGGTCGTCTATAAGAAGGTAATATATCGAAAAATTACATTACATTTATCATAGCTTTGCAAAAATTGTTTAAAATAGCGAGCCACACGCAAACCGTCGTGAACTGACCCATATAAAACAATTGTAAAATACCGAATGAAATTAAAAAAATGTAAAATACATAAATAAAATAACTAGAAACAATACAAACACGTGTAGTGTGCAAGATTGTAGTAACGATACTCTTACTACTACTACTATTCTTTAAAGGATAAAATGCTGAGCAAAAAATTTTTACAGACTCGAGCTTGTGTCACCATGTTGATACCGCAGGAAGCCCATAATTCGGTAAAATGCAATCTGTGTGACAAATTCCTCTCGTACTTCCCAATTTATACGTGTGAGAAAAATCTACCGATTTGTGGGCGTTGCTCTGCGATTTTGAGCGACAATGATTTCCGAAGAGCTACACTTTTTGAACAAGTTGCCCAATATTTAAAATTTCCATGTATCTATCATACGGCAGGCTGTGTCGAAAACTTATTCCCAGACGAAGTCCCAAATCACGAAGAGAACTGTCCTTACAAAATAATCGCGTGTTCGCAAGAATGCATGTGGCAAGGAAGCGTCAACGAACTCTTGGAACATTTTGAAGACACTCATCCAAATGCTATTCTGAGAAATGGCGAGTTTGAAATAAGTTTTCTTAATTCTTACGACACGTACAGCCTTGTGGTTTACGAAGACGAGCTTTTCAGTTTTAAACGAAAGTTTGATATTACTGAAAATGTGCTGAAATGCTCCGTTTTCTGCTACAAAATGCTGGATCCTGTGACCAAATATAACTATAAAATTGTCGTCGAAAATGGAACTAGAACTGAATCGGTAGAGTTTGCTCCAAAGTGCGCTGATACTTTCTTAGATGAGAATGCCACCGAAATTAGCGTTGAAAGTATTAGGGATCGGCTCAAGGACCCGTCAGTGATCATCGGAACTATTCAAATATTTGGCGAGAAGGAAGTTTCCAGCTTAAAGAAGAAACCAAACCCGGACATAAATTTTGAAATGTTAGGCGAATTGGAGTGTCCAGTGTGTCTCCACTACATTATCCCTCCGATTTTCCAGTGTGTCACCGGACATAGTATCTGCGGTACTTGCAAAGAACAAATCACTCGATGTCCGCTTTGCCAGCAAGACATCAAAAACACCCAAAATTTCACTCTTGAAAAAATGGCCTTCCTTCTCACCTACCCTTGCAAGAATTCCGAAAACGGTTGTGACTTTGCCGACAAACCTGGCAAACTCAAACAACACCAAAAGTACTGTCTTTACGGGACGCATCACTGCCCGCTTAAAGATTATGAAAAATGCAATTGGAAAGGCTCTGCCAAAGATATATACCGCCACATTCAAGCTGTCCATCATGACAACATGCTTGAAGTTGATACAGTGAGATTGTTCCTTAACGGTGCCTATTTCCAGCAAGAAGAAAACACTTGCTACATATTGAAATATGCAGAAGCTATATTCAAATTGCACTACCGGTATTACAGGGAGCGTTTTCATTGGGCTATGCAACTGATCGGACCTCCGGAAGAAGCCAAGAACTACAAATTTGAAATCGACATTTGCGACAATAACAACAACAACCGGAGGTTATTTTTGAGGGACTTTTGTTCAAATTTGAAGGAGAAGGATGATTGTTTTACTGATCCCGGCCAGTTTGTGTTTCTTTCCCTTGACCAAATTAGGTCCTTTTTGTCCGAGATGTTAACTTTCACAGTGCGAATTGTCAAGTAATATTTTTTATTTAGAGATAGGTTACGTTCGTTCATTTTGTTACTTTTATTATTGATACAATGTATTTTAATTTCAGCCAAACAAATAAACTTGTGATTATTAATTATAGTTTTTGCTTTCTCCGCCAATGTCTAGCGTGACGAGATTAAAGGTGGGTTTCCCCGTTGTCGGTTGCTCAACATGTTATGAATTTAACCAGTAATTGAATTTAAAGCCGCGGCGTGAAGACTTGGTGATCTCAGATCAAAGGCGTATTGTAGCCACCCCTTTACAACAGCCCTTTGAGACGGTGGCTCTTTGCATCTATCTTGACAGTATGTGGAGTACTCTTATCGCATAAACCCTTCTTATCTATTAAGATATATTGTGAGGATACGTGTCTTTGCAACATACACGCAACTGTTTACAAACTTAATATTTTACAAACTTTTACAAAAGATAAGAAAATCCTTCGAGTGGCCCCTATTACCCACAATTCATTTCTTTTCCCGATTATGCAAGTCGTTAGCATACATCTTGTGAAGGATCGCGGAAATGCAAATACTCCTGCCATCACTAAACGTTTCAATGAGAGGAGAGATGTTCCCTTTTCGACGCGCTTGCGGATTTGCATATTACACGTAGATGTTTATTCATAGGAAAAATTCTCTTGTCTCTCCACCTTATGTGAGAGAAATGATTGACGCTAAGGACTTCCCTGTGTGATAATTTAAATAACACATTCCGGGCACGAATCGCTGCGAGACCCTTTTCACGGACAAATGAAAATGAATTTAGCGAAAGAAATCGCGAACTGGACAAAATAGCCGAATTAGCGATCTTTCACTGGATTATTACCAAAGTCACGTACTACACGCAGATGGCTTTAGAATCACAAATCAGCTTTGCTGAAATCCTGCAGCTCGTCAACACAACGACGCCAAATTACGGAGATTTTTTTCGGACAAATTCCAAATTACACGTCGTTAGCAACACCAAGAATTCAATTTGAAACAAGTTGAAAACAGTAAATACTTATAAATTATAAATGTAATTAAAAAAACTCGTTCGCGCTTTAAGCATTAAATAAGAGTTTTTTTGCGTTTCTGGGGGTGAAAATGTGCTGCTAAATTTACGTTTGGTTTTTCGAGCAAATGTGTTTTGGTTTCGTTTGGCGATTAAATGACACCGCACTCATCCAATTCGCACCTTTTCCGAGCACGCGGGTAGGAATCAAGGCGTCAGCAATATTTCAGTGGTTTCGAGGTTTGCAGTTCCACAATTACACGAAGCAGACTATTAATCAGAAGCACCAACATGATTTCTTCGGTCAGAGAACACAACACGTGTGAATTCCCTTGAAATGTTTTGCTGAAAACTTGCGAGAATCGCTGAATAATTCAGGGCTAAATTAGAGAAATGTGCGTGTTGTGCGTTTATCGCGAGACGCAAGCTTTGATAAATAATAGATTAGTCTTGTAAATCACACAAGTTTGCTAGTTTCGTAAGTGCACTTTGTTACCTAAACTGTTTCTGCGGTGCCGACCTTCAAGTTGTTTCAGGATTACGCGCTCCTGAAATAACAGCATCGTTTGCGGAGAATGCAAATAAAGAGGAAGGCATATTTGCTTCAAATTAAACATTCAGGCGATCCGCAGACTGCTTTAGAGCTTTGCGAGGAGACGGAGTAGGTGTCAAGAAATCCGAATCGTTACGTTTTCAGTTGGGTGGGCGTGTGAGAGCCAGAAATGTGTACCAAAACTTGGCTAAATTGGTTCACCATAAAAAACTTTTATCTTTTTAATTGCATTGAATGAAGGCGAGAGTGATTCTTCGTGGGATTGTTGTATGAGAAGCGACCAATCGTGAACTCAATAAGTAATAAGGTGTCGTAGACGCAACATTAATTATAAACAAAGATATCTGAAGTCGAAAGTTGTGTCGGTTGACATCGTCCCAGGAAATATTAATGCCGTCTCGCTGTAAAACTGTGCTTGAATGTTTTTGTAAATCAATAAGGACATTAAAAGTTTACAATGCAAAGGGAAGTAAGACGCGGTTCCTTGGTTGTATTCATGCATGAATCCTTGACAAGTTTCGCGTTGCTCCGAACGTATCAGTTAATTTAGTAGCGTGCGGCTGCAAAATACAGAATAGTAATTAGTAATCCATTTTATAGAGTCGGAACAATAGGACTTGAATGAGATTAGCAGCGTCTTATTAACTATAAAACACAAGTTAGATCCGTGCGTGATTTCCAATTTCCATACTATTAGGAACTTGATGGCTTTCAGACCTAATCCTCGTGGGGTGCGACGTGAATACCTTATAATGGAGTTTCCTTGCTGATTTTTCTAACTGTTCGAATTGATTCGAAACCAACACTCGCAAACAAAGAGAAAATGATGAATGAGCTTTTTTCATTACCTCATACAGCAAGTTAAGAAAATTTAAACTATTATTGCAAAAGCTCGCTGTCTGCTGGTTCAGAATTAACAGGAAGCTCGAGCATAAATGTAAAGATATGCAAGTTTGCAACAAGTATCATTTTCGTTGTATTGTTTTACGCCGAGTCTCCCCAACTTCCTGTTGTCATCATTATCAGGAGATATCTCCAAATGAGTACAGAACATCTCTTAAATTTGATATTTTATATTTTAACAAAACATAGCGAACTCTACTCCTTGCTAAAAAATCGACAAAAAACAAGCTTTGATGCCTCTTCATGTCCCAAGAGGAGAGCTCTCCGTATCTGAGCAGAGAAGCACCTCAATCACGTCTGTAATTTGGTCAATTTTCTTTCCATATGAGAAAATATAAACTGCCATCTGATTCGATTTACTATCAGATGCAGAACGCATCTCAACGGGCAGACTTCAAAGCGAACCTCCTGATCTCTTATTATGTTACATTCGGTTCGACGAGCCTTGAAAAATACTCAAATAAGATGGTTGGTCGAAAACCAATATTCCCTTTTATTAGGTTAAGTTTATTTGCTTGCGGTTGTAGTTTACATATTTACTTGGACAGAAACAAATCAATATCGAAAAATTCAAACGTAAGGCAAATTTACTATGTTGAAAAATTACAATTTTTTTTTTTCATAAATTAGGAAAATCTGTTTATTGCTTCTGCAAGATATTTGTGAATAATGTCTAATAACGCAGCTTTCCGGTTTTGACAAGAAGTCCATTTTTCAAAGTGGTGGCTGGGGTTAATACAAAAATATTAATATCTGGCCCCTTTTTTGCCTCGCGTTACATTATGATAAACGACTTGACCTGCAAATGTGCCGCCTATGAATTCATTAAAGGCTCGTTACGGACATACATCGCATCCGATGGATTTGCAATAAATCAGGCAACATGTGCTGAAATGATGGATGGCTGTAAGCACTTGACAGCAGTACTATTTGCTTTAGATACTCCCGAGAAAAATCCGATTTAAATTTCACGTAAAATATGTAACTGAATATTTCATATTTGATTTTGAGCGGAAAGCAAAAAATTTAATTACCCATCTTGCAAAGTGCAGACGTACACGTTTGGAATAAAATTTCATTACATTTCGTTTAGTTATATGAAATTACTTTTAACATTATTTTCGCTTCGCTTCCTCGTATCTATATGAAAGACATCGCGGGTGCATTCCTCTTCTTTCGGGTTTAGAAATTGTGTTTTGGAGTTTTTCCGTTTCAAATGAATGATTGAAAGCGGTGACCACCAGAGACAAAAAATCCTTTCGTAAGAATTATGCCGTCTGGAATCGTAAAAGAGTCGTATAAAATCGCGGTTTGAATCGATTTAAATCAGCCACGTTCAGCAAATGGTAGCCACATAAAATTCTTATTTATTGAAACGACCGTTTTGAAATTTTAATGTGATTAATGATCGGCTCGGTGGTAACCATTTGACTTTAAAATTTCCATCCCAAGTTTTACTATGTGACACCATCAGGTCGGAATATTCCCGAAATTATACATTTGGAAATAAGACAGCATATAGCACGTAGTAAAATTTAAATTTGCTGCTGCAACAGCGAAGTGCAATATTCGCGAAGTTGTGTAAGAGCAGGTGGTTTAGGCCACCCTTGCGCTTTACGACAGCGCACTGCACCAAACTGCAGATATTTCAGATGAAATTCAGACTCGGGTTGCGTGCCAGACATTCTGATATACACTTTTAGTGCGATAAAATCGACCATCTTTCATAGAAGCAATAGGCGTGAAACACGTCCGGTTATGGTCTGGCTGGACAGACAAAAAAAAAGGATTTTCTACATGCTGGGAGTATGTAACAAAAAGCGCATACATAAATAGTAATTAAAAAAATTCAGTGATCACAAAAAGATTAATTAAAATACGAGCATTTATATGCCTATTTGCTAGATATCACTCCTTACTTGCTACACCATCGTTATGCAGCGGGACGCAAAAATAAAACCGGAAAATAAAAATATTCTGAAACATTGTATTAGATCTGAATGCCTTTTCGTTCTTCGTTCTAAGGAGGGTAAAAACCGATCATTTTTGTTATTACCATCAAGGAGTATGTTTATCGAAACTAAATCTCATTTATATGTAACTGCTCATTATTTTACGTGTCTTTATTCATGTGCAGGTTTGTTTAATCACTTGCTCTTATTTTCTACGAGACAAAATTAAAAAAATTTCTCTTCTGCATCACTGATTTAGTTATTCACAGAAACAATGTAAAGTTATAATAAAATCGTTTCATACGAAATATGTTTGCAACAAAAGTACGGATTGCGGCGTACTTATGGCTAATGGTTTGACTTTTACTCTTTAAAAAATAGGCTTTATTTATGTAGAAATAAAAATAAATTTACAAGTGCGTCATGTATTAAGTTGTTATTTTATACTTTTGTTGGACCCAAACTTGAATAATGTTGCGTTATTTGGGGTCCGTTCTATCAATTCTATGTAAATATATTAGAAAACATTTTAAGGAAATTTGCCAAATACTTATGAATTTACCAGAAGTACCCTTATTAAGGCATTGTGACCAATGTGATCTTTTCAACAATGTAAATGAAGACACTTTACTATGTACAAGGAATGTTTTTTCTTTTTTTTTTTTCAAAAACTTTTGTGATTATGATTTTTGTGAACCAGCTCTTATCTTTTGAACCAAATAAACATTACAGTACCTAGAGAAAGCAACAGAAGTCCTCTTACATTTTATTGTTCCACCCCTAACACATTTTAATTCACCACTTTTAAATGGCTTAAATAGGTCTAGATATTTTCTTTTATAAATTTAACCAAAAACAGTAAAAGTGCATTTGTCTACAATATTTTTCCTCATAATTTATGTTTTGTCACTTTTTTTCTTATCTATTCCTATATTGTAGGGACTCACTCGTCCATAATTATTTTTGTCCATAATAGAAGACTAAAAAGTTTGTTGGAAATAAATATTAAATTATTATTTTAATACTATCATCAAGCCATTACCCTCTAGTGGTTTTTATGAGTCAGAAAATTTCCTGTGATGAGTTAGGCGCATTTAAGTCACGTCAGTCGCCAGGTGCATTTAAAACAAGCAGAATTATATATTTTATTTATTTTTAGATAAGTTGGCAAGATCTATTTCCACATTACTACGGAATTAAATTCTTTAGGTTGTAAACAGCTGGAGCATTCGATACGCCAATAATAAAAAAACTGGCTAACGTTTTAAAAACTTTATTATTCGTACAAGTGATACTGATAATAAAATAAATTCAGTAAGGAAATATATTGAGGTACTCACCATTTTCAACATTAACATCAAGGTCTTAAAATAGTTACAATATCAAGAAATAGGCCGCAGCAATGTACATATTCACCTATTTTTATCACGATTAAGATTACACACATTTTTAAAAAAGTTATAAATAAATCACTAGCTAATCAACATTTCTATTACAACTTCAATAACTGCGTTCAGTCCACAATGATTTTCAGGCGCTAAATTCAAGAAAACTGACAAAATGATATTAACTTTAACAAAAAAAATAATATCGATTTTACACCTAAAAGTTATTGTGAACTGAACAGGGTCATTTTAGTGGTTAACAGAAGGGCGCAGTGTCCCTTTTATCTACGGAAAAAATCTTGAAAGTTTCTAGATATGCCATTTCTTTCGGTTTAAAAGTACGACTATGGCTGATTGTTTTAGGTAGTGTATCGGCAGAAATGGCATTGTGATGTCCTTAGAATTACGATGAGTTGTAATACTGCAATGAACGAGCTGCAAAACGAATCAGGCATTCTACTTAATTGAGGTGCACCAATATCGTAATTATTTGTACATTAATAAGCTCACAGTCTGGTCTATAGCGAGGAAAAGTTAGTAAGCTTGAAATTAGTCCGCCAATTCCTATAAATAAACAATTACAAGCGACATTTAAAGCATAAGTTGCTCACAAACTACAAACATGTCTATTTTTTTCACAAATACGTACCTGTAAAATCTGTTATCCAGCAACAGCAGTCTTTGGTTAAAAGTTGTGTCCATCCCAATTGTTTCATGCTGAATAACATGTTAATACTCTAGTATAAAAAATTAAATGCTCAACTTAAACGCTATTGGATAATGTACCCTCATACAAAAGTATTCAACACTGATATGCAATATTCACATAAACAATACAACACCTCGAGGAACGAACAATATGGCAATAAATCTTACTCTTTCAATATATCCTCTATATACATACATAATAATATAAAATTGACGTGTCAGCTGTACGCCATGTATTGTTTTCCACATTTTACACATTATAAAAAACGGTTCCCTTGTAATAAAACTAACTAAAAATAAATTGTACTTTCTGAATAAAGCAATTCCAGCCAGCGGCCGCCAATCAAACAAGAATAAATAATATGTGATAATGTTTAAACTCATTAAAAAACTGTTTGTAATAGTACAATAAAATTCGATTTGTAGGCGGCCCAATTGCACACATTCAAATCACATGTAATTTAATAATTGACCATACATTATGAATTCTGCTGAACTCTGCTCAATGCCTTATCCCTGAACCTTCTCCTCGCCAGCTCCGACATGGCCACGGGTCCTAAATGAGCCACTTGTGGCGACGTCGCTATGGCTCTAAACGTTGCAGCCACCGTCTCCTTTAAATGCGCATCTTGTTCTGGTGTAGAGACCTGACTGGTGTTTGCTTGTATCTGGTACAAAGAGGGCGCCGCTGCGACCAACCACGGATGTTTCACGAGCTGTGCCGCCGTGGGGCGCCTCTGTGGTGCGATGTGTAACATATCAGTGACCAACATTTTAGCTTCTTGTGAAACCCCACTCCAGTGACCGTTCTGTAATTGAAATTCTAGCTATAACACTGCTTTGCAAAAAATTACTTTTTTCCTCCTTATTTTATTATGGGTGATTATTAAATTTATTGTTTCTGAATTGGAATATAATAACAAAAATTATGTATCACGTAAATTTTTATAAACTTTTTTTTGTAATAGATTTTTTAAATAAATCGTTGATTATACTTTAAGTACTCGTAAAGTCACAGCTATAGTAATAGTTTTAAACTATAACTGTGAATTTAATGATTGCGACAATAATTTACAACAAATTTGTTCCAAAACTCTAAAAATCATTAAAAAATGTAAGGACATAGCATTTTTCTTTGTAGTTCTTTGGAGTTTTCGTGACGGATTTTTTCGAGAAAGCAATTGGAACACGTTTTTGCGATACAAAAACAAAATATAATATCAACAGCTCTTGTGTAAATTGTTAATAAATTAATAAGTATCCTGTTTCTTTCATATTGATGAATCTAAAACCATAGACAAAACCTAAAAATGAGGTTCTTTCAACGCTGTGTAAAAAAAGAAAAAAAAAGCTGTTTATCACTGAGTTTCCACACACACATCAACAAGGGCAGGCCTTTTCAAAATATTCATTAATAGTAATAAAGATGTGTAATTACACTCAAATTTCAGAAAGGAGTTGTTGTAAAACGTGATTTTTCATAAATTTGAATTTAAAACTCCCTTGATCCGTCCTTGATTCTAGATTCAGCAGGAACTTTTTTTGTCGACATTACTCATATTTACTGTTATTGTATACGTAAATGTTGGTTCATGAAAATTTTATTTATAAAATAAATAACAAAATCACATTTTCTGTATTCTTTTTGATTTCGTAACACTTATTTTACTACACTGGTTTAAAGAAACACGATCATGTATCACTCATACATGAGAGGAAATTTAAAAGGGGGGCCATGACACTACAATAGACCAGCTGACTCGTTGCAGCGCTCTCGCGAAGTTCAATATTTATCGACAATTGGTCGGCTCAAGGTCCGCTGTAGACTGCAGCCGACCAATTGTAGATAAATATTGAACTTCGCGGGAGCGCTGCGACAACTCAGCTTGTCGATTGTAGCGTCATGGCCACCCCATAGAATTTCCTCTCCTTATGTATCAGAGAAAATTAAAGATTGGTTAAAAATTGATAAGCTTTTTTATGTCAGTTGTCTGTATTTATTTATCGCTTTAAGAAACACGATCATGTATCAGAGAAAATTAAAGACCTGGGATGGTTAAAAATTGATAAGCTTTTTTATGTCATTTGCCTATTTATTTATCGCTTATTCTTAACTCTCTAAGGAGTAAGTTTCATTCTAGAAGAAGCTATAGAGCTTTGGTTAAAATAAAAAAATAGGGGTCGCCTATTTTACCATACAAAAATTTTCATTTTTTAGTATAACACTCCATTAACTTTGCTCAAATCTTTCTTGTTGCTTTTGTTCTTGAGAGACTGGCAGTGGTTTTTCTTTTTAGATTTTAGTTGGTAAGTAATTTCTGAATATATTTTTATTTAAGTTCTATATTGTTTATAATTATTATTTTTATTATATTTTCTATTAATTTTCTTTCGAGGTTAAGATGAATAGTTTCAAGCTAGACTTCGCTTCCTCATCTGTGTATTATTGTTTAATTTTATTTAATAAAGGCCCTTTATTATTAAGAACACAGTATTCTTGTTTATAACAATTCGATACTTTCTTTGAAATTCTAATTCTTCGCATTTTTTAAAAGGCTTTGCCTCAGGTCTAATAATATTTTTGTTTTTTAATATTTGCCTTATCTGAATAACTTCTTTGTCAGTATATGAACTGGTAGAATTGTGAAATTCCATTTGTTCAAGGTTCAACATTTCTGAAAAATGGTATAATTTTTAAAATAAAACAAAATAATTTCACTTACAATCACAACTTACTGAAATTATACCCAAATATGGAGAAATCAAAAATAATTTGATATTTTTTTTCACATAACATAAGTTATCGAATAGAATTGATATCGATTACATAAACTCTCAACAACATTTCAGAACCACTTTTTGAACCTTATTGGAAGTTTATTCAATCCATAACTATATCGGACAGATATCTATTGTTTTGGAAACCGGGCATTAGACCTTCATAAAAAAAAAACCCGAATGATATCCTGATGGTAGTTGTCAGCTTTTTCTATCTTCCCATCAATTAAAATCGTTTTTATATGTTACGTACAGATACGATTTAAATGGATTAAAGTAGCGTAAATGCAATAATGACACATAAATGTGTCATAAATCATAAATGATAGCAAAAAACTGATAGTAGATATAGATTCAGCACGTTTAAATCCTCATATTCATACTAATTTTATTTAAAGGAGGATTTCGTTGCATGTAATGGGGTAAGATTAGTTTTATTTACATGTAGATCGAGTTTTCCTGAGCTGATTCGCTGGAGGATTCGGTGGGGGCTGTCGCTGGGGGCAGTGCTAAAGGGACAGCGTCCGGACAACATTATGTAGAGGATGACGCCCAGAGACCAGATATCGCAAGCGGCGTCATAACCCTGACGTTTCAACACTTCTGGTGCAACGAAATTTGCTGTGTAACACGGAGTCATCAAGAGGCCGTTATCGGCCCGTAACTGTAAAAATGTATAATACTTAGAAGCCAAATTTTTAATAATAAAGCATTACTTGTTTGGCAAATCCCATATCACAGATTGTAACACTATCAGGAGTGCGTTCTTCACTAGCGAATAAAATGTTTGCTGGTTTTAAGTCTCTGTGGACTACTCCATTTTCGTGCAAGTACGCTACTGTTGTGGCTAATGTTTTTAAAATTGCGGCAGCTTCCTGTTCCGCTAAGTGTTTCTGAAAAATAAATACGTTTGCAAAAAAATAATTACTTGTTTTCCTTACTTTGGCAATCATATAATCCAATAAATCGCCTCCTCGCAGTAATTGTAACACCATGTATATTTTTCCAGCTTCTTCGTAAACACTTTTCATGGTTACAATTCCGGGATGGTGGCCATATCGCATTAAAATTTCAATTTCTTCACGACAATCACACAACGACTTTTTTATGATCTTCAATACAATCAAATAGAATTTATCGAAATAATTATCTAAATCATTACCTTAACTGCGAATTGTTGTCCGGTTGCCTTATGTCGCGCTAACTTGCAAACACTATAACTTCCGGTGCCTAAAGTATCCAAAAGAAGGTAATCATCGTTAAAATTTCGTTCCATGGTTCTCATTATTTTCAAAGGGGTTTCGGATTTTTTTGACACATTGCCGTTCTCTAGTAAACACGGCGCGACAAAACTAAACCTGAGTAAAAAAACTTTAGAAATACTTTATGTGAACATTACAACCAACCCTCTGAAAAGTTCGTGAGCATTGGCACTTGCAGGCACACCAGGAGAATCTCTCGGTGTTTTGCTGGTAAATTCGGAATCGAAATATGCATCGTCTGGTCCACAAACAGCCGGCTGAAAGGGCGGGCGAATTTTTTTGGCAAGAAGGGCGTCGAAGTCAATTGTAGCGAAGAATTCGTGCTTTTTCAGGTCCTAAAATTTCGATTTACTTTGTTAAGTAAAGTATACATAACATATTGTCAAAGTTAAACGTCATACTTTCTTGTTTCTTTTACTTGTTACTTTTACTTATAATTAAATTTTAAAAGAAGTTGTGCTTTTCTTCTAAATATTTTTGTTTATTTGCTTTTTACGTGTGGCTCCATTTATACATATTTTCGAAAATAAAGTCATACGTCGGGACAACTAGATTCTCATAAATTCTTGGCTCATTGTAAGTGTTTTTGCGGAATTTTGCTAAATCGAACCAAAAAAATACTAACGAAATGTAGTGGGGTTTTTATTACGTTCTTCAGCGAAATCTGTGAAAAATGAGACGATAAATCAAGGTCAAAAGTTATGTAGGTGCCTACTGTGTATTTTTCAGGTGATTTATTATCACCTTCTTTAGAGAAAAATTTTTGCACTTTTTTAAAATAAAAGTTTAGCATTTTTGTGGAGTTTTATGAAATCGTAACGAAAAATCACTAAATCAGTTCGAAAATTAGATTATTTTGTCGTTTTTAGCTGTATATCTCAAAATATCTCAAAAAAAGCTAAAATATTATCACTAAATATAGCCAAAAAATAATCCAAAAATTTTGTATTTTGTTTTTTTTTAACAAAAAGCGTAGTTATGTTGCAAAATTTCATAAAACTAACTAATATAATATAATTATTTTGCCTTTTCGACCAAGAAAAGTAATTGTTTCGTCAAAATATTACCAAATTAATCCGGAAATCGAGCAGATTTCGCATTTATTTCTGTGCAGCTTGTTTCCGAAATTGTGCTCAACAGAGGTGAAACATGCCTCTAGTTTTTTGGAAAATTCGGTATTTTAATATTTTTATTAAGGTTATTTTAACCCGTTTCTCAACCATAAACGCAATTATCTTACGAAGTATCTCAAAAATATTAATACCTATAATAGTATAACAATTAAAAAAATTATACTAATTATTATTTTACCCTTTTCAAACACATTTTCCAGTGAGAAAAGTAATTGCTTATTTAAATTTTTTCAAAAAATAATCGAAGCAAAATAATCCAGAAATAGTGTTCAACATTTTGTATGTTTTCGCGAAAAGCACAGCTTTTTCCAAAATTTTGCCCAGTTGCTTTTCGAAAATTACGGTATTTTGACGTTTTTACGTTAAATTATAGCCCGATTCTTAACCATAAACGCAATTATCTTACGAAATATCTCAAAAATGATCAGATAAATCACTAAACTCGATAAAAAATTATACTAATTATTACTATTTTACCCTTTTCAAACACATTTTTCAGTAAAAAATGTAATTGTTTATTAAAATTTCGTCAAAAAATAATCGAAAAAACAATAAATTAATCCAGAAATGGTGCACATTTAGTTTTTTCAAAATTCTGCCCACTTGGGATGAAACGTCACTAAAATGGTTCGAAAATTACATTATTTTGTCATTTTTACTTGAGATTAGTCCGTTTTTTTCATGTAAACATGATCATTTAAACAAATCCCTCAAAAATAAAATGAAATATTTGAAATGAAGAAAGATAGGTGTTTATCAAAATTTTGTCGCAAAAAATACAAAAATCAACAAATTAATCCGCAAACAAAGCACTTTTGTATTTTTTTTTAGATAAAAATAGCTTTTTTTCGAAATATTGCTCAATTGAGATCAAGCATCGCTAAATTATTGGTTGCAAAATGTCACTATTTTGTCATTACAGTAATGTGTGGATAATCCGAACCCCCATAATCCAAACGACTCTATAATCCGAACGTCCCAATTGAGTAAAATGGTATCCATAATCCGAATGTCTTGAATTTCGTAATCCGAACTACCACTTATTTAACTTTTGATTATTTTGTAAAAAGAAGCTGAAGCAATAGCTGTTTGAATTTTATATTTTCTTATTTTGACGTGCATAATAGTTATTTATGATATAAGTGTTAAAAGTGCAATTTTATGTTGCGAGTGGGGCAGTTTGCGGAACGAGCACAGCGAGTGGAGCAACCCCACGAGCAAAATAAAATCACTTTTAACACTTATATCATACAACATTTTTTCTACAAACACCACTATTGATCACATTTTAAAAATAGAAGAAGCTGCCAGTAGAGCAACATTAAATCTGTTGCCGACTAAATCGAAGCAACAATACGAATTAGCGTTTAAGCGTTTTCAAAATTGGTGCGCCCAGAAGAATGTTGTTGGAAAATACAACGAAAGTGTTTTATTAGCGTACTTTGAAGAACTTTTGCCCCAAAATTATCTTGTTGACAAAGGCTGTCATTTCACTTTTAACATTAGTGTTAAAAGTAGACCACGTGATTTACTTTTAACACGCTACTATTTAATATTATATTTTTAAAGGCAGTATGCCGTGCAAAAAATTCAATTTTTAGTAGCGTTTGTAGAAAAATGTTTTTATAGCCCCTGAGTATATTTTTTGTGGTGGAAATATGTGTTTATCTGGTTAATTGGTTATGGTTATTACGGTTATTACGGTATCTGTAAACCGAACGCGTGTTTGGATTATTGATATAATTTATTATGAATTTTATAATCCGAACGTTTTCGTAATCCGAACGGGGTCAGCAAAATTTCTGTTCGGATTATCTATCCAAACATTACTGTATTACGTTCCATTAGAACGTTTTTCATTCAAACAAAAATTTGCATTATTTCGCCATATTTATCCCAAATGAATGAAAAAATTGGGCCATTAATATTTTTCCCTTCTTTCGAACGCTTAAATAGGTTTTTGTTGTAAATGAACAGAAAAATCATTGAATTAGGTCAATATGACATTATTTTGTCCGAGATTTTTTCTTACCTCGACCGTTTTAGCATATTGTTCAGCCATAAATGCAATTACTTTGATAAAATTCATCTAAAATAAACCGGAAAGACACGCAAAAACAATTTCTCGTTTAGAAACTGAAAATAAGAATTTTTTGTTATAAATCGTATTTTCAAAAAATTGCATTGCAAAAATTGTTGTTTTTGTTTTTACTTTATTTCTATTTTTTATTACGAGTATTCTTCATGAATTTTCCACTGATAGTGTTAGTATTTCTCGATCAATTAAATAATGAGCCAAAAATATAGTTTAAAAATAGTATTTCAAAATAAAAATTTGGACCTCTACTCCTCCAGGGCCAGCGCCGAGTCTGTTTGCAGGGTTCCGCTTAAAGAGAGCTCTTAGTAAACTTTGTGCTTCCGAACTAAGGTTGGCAGGCATGCCCAATTTGGCTTTTAGTATTTGTGTCATGGTATCTCTCCTATTGGCACCTTGAAACGGCAGACTTCCCGTCAACATTTCAAACATTAGCACACCAAACGACCACCAATCCGCCGCAAAAGAATGTCCCTTTCTATTCACAACTTCAGGTGCCATGTACTCAACCTACAAGTCAAGTTAAACCCGTGTTAACCACTGTATTTTTTCTATTACCGTTCCACAAAAACTGTACGCTTTGCCTTCCTCCAGAGGTAATTTTGAAAGCCCGAAGTCGGTGAGAGCAATGTGCCCGTCTGCATCCAACAGCACGTTTTCCGGTTTTAGATCTCTATAAATAATTCCTATGGTATGCAGGTGATTTAAAGCCAAGGCCAACTCCGCCAAATAAAATTTTACATCCTCTTCGGTAAACATTACCTGCAACTTGGTTAATAAAACAATGAACCTTCAAATAACTCGCCTCACTTCTTTACTCAGTCGGGAAAACAGGTCCCCACCTCTGAGAAAGTCCAAAATAAGGTAGAGTTTTCCAGCGGTTTGAAACGCGTAGTGAAGCTTCACAATAAACGGATGTTCGACATCCACAAGTATGTTTCGCTCCATTTTAGTCCGGTGACGATCCCGCACTTTGAGAGTGGCCTTCCTTAGGACCTTCATGGCGTAAAGGCGGCCGTTATCGGCCCCCACCACTTTACGCACCAAGAAAACCTTCCCAAAAGAGCCTTCGCCCAAAACTTTGAGGAGCTCAAACTGGGATGGGTCCGCCTTGTCGTGCCCATTTCGCACCAACTATACTTTTATTAAATAAAATTTGGCCAAAGATGGGTTTTACTTTACCTCTCCAAGCTCGATCTCATGCTCTCCTTCAGTCGGACCTGCCTCTTCCACTCCGACAGCTTCATCGGCATCTCCAGACTGGGACTATAAAGAATAGTCAGTGTGAACAGGCTTAACATATGCAGGATGTCTTATTTGGCAACAAAAGATTAAATTTATTTTTATTGATGAACTGTAGCCACATCCTGTATATTTAATCAATGCGCTGTTAGTAGAGTAGTTTTCATAAGAAAGCTTTTTAATGGAATTAAACTACTGTTAATTGTAACGTATTCCATTTGCGTGTTTGTTTATATGAATAGCTTGGAGTTCCATGCCTAGTAATGACTATACCTACACTAAATAAAAAAGCGGATCTACAATAATGTTTCATTCAAAAGCAGCTACGTCTGCTTAGGGCTATCTAAACTCTAAAAGGAATATTATCGCTACATGCAATTGGGGCAATGAAAATGGTGCTGTTCGTGCAACAACAGTGAGTTGCAAAAAACGTAAAAATTTACGTACAGACACTATTCTTAGGGACCTGGACACTCCAAAAGCTGCAAATGAATAAACTCGTTATAAATCATAAAAACTGGCTACGCGTGCTACACAAAATCAAAATTGGAAGTAAAAACACTTCAGAGATATGGCAGATGGTAAAAATGAATTTTTTTCAATGACATTACAACAGAACTCACCTCGGTATCGGCGTGTTGAATTTGCCATGGCTCGATGGAAGTTGCTAACGGCATATTAATTTTTATTTGGCATTAAAATGTTTGGCGAACTTATTTCTTCCATTCACAACATGGCTGTCAATCAGCTGATGCACCAGCTTAGGGAACTTCAATGGAGGATGCGCTACCAACCAGAGAGGACTGAACAGAAAATGGGATTTCCCGGACTGAATCGTTTTGAAATGTGCAATCAGAAAACTTAAAACTCGTCATCTCTAGAGTATGAACAAGCTATGTTTCTTCAGCGATAAGATAAGGATAGTTTATACATTTTTCTGTTGATTACATTTTTGTGGAAAAAATTGTTTTCAATTTTGTCATTACATGTTTTATTAATTATTATAGTGAGGTTGAGAACAGTGAGAACATTACAAATGCTGATTTAGCAAATAGAAATAATAAATAATAAATCAAATCAAATAATGTTATTAGCTCTTTCAAAACTATAAAAACGCCAACGTCGCATTTTCTTTCAAAATTAGCTATTATAAATTTCAAAAAAATAATAGCTAATGTAATTTATACTTTCAATGAGAGATCTAATCATTGATAACTATTTTACAATTTCATCAATCTTATTTAAAAAAATAATTCGGTAAAATGCGACGTTGGCGTTTTTATTGTTTTGAAACAGCTAATATTTTATCATCAGCAACAACTCAACTAACAACAAATTACTATAAACTTTACATCAAATAACTATAATAGATTTAGGAATAGGTACAACAAGAGATTTTAAAAATATGTAACGAATTTGTAATTAATTAATTATAGGTCAGATATAATTAATTTTGTTCCATTTTATCAGGTTTGAAGGTTTTCAAAAGCGTACTTCTGTATACAGCGTGGACCAGAACTCGCTCCCCACCGGAAAGGTGCTAGTGGTAACAGCAATGGGGATTGCAAAAATGCAAAAAAAGTAGGTCTTTTATTCTTCGTTTGCGAGCTACAGGGGTTTCAAAGTGACCAATCCCAGATGCTCTCTCCTAGGTGTATTGTATACAGTAGATGCGTTACTAAGGAATGAAAAATAACTGTAGTGCACACTTTTATTGTCCGTTCCACATATTTTTGATTTCCTAGCAACGTGTTTTGTTCCCTTATTCCTCCGGAGCAAGGTCTTTTGTGATTGGCTATTTTCAAACGTTCTTATCTACCAAACGCAGAGTTAGAATTTTTTTGTAAAGGAGCTTTAGCTTCAGAATTGTCTAAACTATATGCACCTTTCCGGTAGGGAGCGAGTTCTGATACACGCTGTATGTAGCTTTTATTTATTATTTGCAGTCCTAAATAAAGTAAGAACTAAGACTGAACGCTGATTCAGGGCCCCGCCAGGTCCTTTCAACGCCCGGGTGCATTTTACTCTTTGCCGTCCTTTACTGTAGTAAGCCTTTTTTTGCACTTTGAGTCAAAATTGTTTAAAAATCTTTGAAATGGGTTGAAAATGGTGTTATTTGTGCTTTTTAGAGCATTAATTGAAAAACTTCAAACTCTTTTTTTTGTCGAAACTTTATTAGAACGGAATGGAAAGGCACTAAATTAACTAAAAATTATATCATTTCTCCTTATTTTCAAGCGTTTTAGCTTGTGTTGTTTAGTCATAAATAATTAGAAATCCAATTATTTTGCTAAATTTAATCAAAAATACGCCGAAAAATCGCAGAATTATGTAGCAAATGATGTAAAAGGGAACGAAAAGTTACTATAACCCATGAGCTAAAAGATTTAATATTTTTCCTTTTTTTTAACCGTGTTGTTTAACTAGAAACGTGACTAATTTTTAAGCAATTTCGTTCAAAATAAGCCTAAAAGTCAATAGCTTTTTGTGCAACGAAACAGGAATTGTGATTTTTTTATATTTGACGTGAGGCAAACCCGCGATAAAAAATACTTCATGAATAGAAAAAATCAGTTTTCCTGGCGAGTTGATATGGTTGAACACAAAAGATTTTGGACAATTTGGAAAGAAATTTAAAATTTTTAATATTAATAATTAATTTAAGTGTGGAAAAGTGCAACTTATCCTAATTTAGATAAAAAAAATTGCTTTTTTGCATACTCAAATAAATATTAAAAAGTTACAGAATTTCTCACCGCATTTAACAAAATGTTTTGTGTTATTTCAAACGTTTTATTTCGTTTTACACAAACGGAAATATTTCGCAAAATTTCTCAAAAATTAGCCAAAAAAATCACTCAATTGGATCGAAAAGTAAATTATTTTGATTTTTGGTCTATTTTAGCCTATATTATTCGAAAACACATTTGTTTAGTGTTTCACAAAAAATTAACCGAAAATTGTTAAAATTACTGTTTTTTTCGAGCGCTTAAACACGAATTTGGAGTAACAACTCAGTTCTTTTGATAGAGAAATCAGTAAATGTTTTGACCTAATTAGGTCAAAACATTTTTTTTCTGTCTGATCGCTATGTGATTATTAAAGGTTTTGAAGTACAGCAAAAAATATACTTTAAGCACTCATTTTATGTAAGGGATAATAATTGGGAAGAGAAAAAATAGTGTTTGTTTTGATTAAAAGATGAAATTAATCATTAGAGTTGTTTACTGTGATTCTTGAACTAGGTCATTCTCTTTTAAACAAAAAAACTAAAATAGAAAAGTAGTTATTATTCAATAACTCTATAAATACGTTCAGTATTTGGCTTTATCTTGCATTGTTTGCATATTTATTGCTGCTTTGGAGTGATTCGGCGCAACGAGCGCAACAAACAAAATTTGAATTTGCTGGTGGCAGCACTGTCCCAAAAATGAATGGAGCCGTTTCCCGCGCAGGCGCACAAACCTTGCTTCTGTGAGCTATTTCCGGATGTTCGTGGAAAAGCACGCAAGTTTGTACAAGTTTAAAGTGGGCAAGGCTGAAACCGCGTCATTTTCGTTAAAATTGTAGGAAAAATGTCGACAAGCACATGTAAGTATCTCACCAATAACCCACGAAGTAAATTTTGAATCAGTGTAGTAAAAGTGCGCGTTTTCTAGCGTCTAGACCTTCCTCAAAGCGATTTAAATGACTCGTGTTGATATCAATCGTTTTCTTTTGCAGTGCCTTGGAGGAAGAGGAGTTTCGATGATTTCGAATCTCCGATTCCAGTCAAACGGTTTAATTATTATCGGTTAGAAAGTGAAAGCTCTCCTGGGAGTGCTGATGATACGGAAAGTATTCACAGCATCCAGGATAAAGAAACTGGTAGGATCCTGCTTCTTCCTTTCGTATGGGCAGGAGAATAATGAATTGTTTCCAGACATTGTTAGGGATACGTCGGATACGATGTCGGATTCGTCTGAATACGATGTAGATATCGAATATGAAATAGAGAGTCTTTCTGAAGGTGATGATAACATCATCATCTTCGACTCTTCTGGTGCTGAATCTGAGGTTAGTTAGGTTAAGTTGATTTCGAGCTTGCCTTCGAAATGTGTTATTTTAATTGTTTACACTCTAATTAAAATCTATTGAACGCCCAATAAGATTATGCAATGATATTTGTAAGTGATTGTAAACAAGGTCAGCAATTTACATTTTTATAGACCAAGTGAGACCAAGAAATATTTTTGTCACAGACCGTGGTCACAGCTTTCTATCGTTTCTGTGCTTAATGTTGGCAACATTCGTAGTAATCTTAATAAAAGAGGTTGGCAGTTCCGATTTTTAATTTAATTTTTTAAAATGTTTACACATTTTTTTTTACAATTTGAATGTCGTTATTTTAATGAATTGATGAACCGCTTTCTGCAGGGCGTTATGTATGCAGCAGCCGTGGTAGGAGACAGCTCGCTTGAAACGTTCATCACCGACGCCGAAGACTCCGACAACAGCAGACAGGACGACTCCGCCTCAGGTCTTACGGATTTCTGGATTTGCATTCAGTGCAAATCTCAAAATGACAATCCCCAGTTTAGGTTTTGCGACAAATGCTTCCAGGTAGTTATCAATTGCAAATGCGCTGTAGATCTGCAAGTATTTGGCATTAAAAAAAATTCTTAGATGCTTGATTTTTGTGCTAAATCCATGTTGTTTTATTATTGCCAAAGACAATGCAGATTTATGGTTATTTGTGATAGAGACTAGTAAAAAAGATAGTGAATCGTAAGTTTTGTGCTGTGTGCAAAGACTGCTTGAGAACTCAAAAGTGCTTCTGGTTATTGTAAAAGTTGACAGAAGAAAGTCACAATAGGACAGTATTATGTATTTTAATTTATTCATTTGGTGGGTTGGTGACGCAAAGTTCAGGTAATATTTTTTCTTTTATTTTTTATTAAAGAAATATTTATTCATTTGGTGGGGTGGTGAAGCAGAACTCAGGTAATTTTTTTTTATTATTATTATTTTATTTTATTTTCATCAAATATACAAGTGGGTTGGTTTTTGTTTTTTCTAGGGTTCATTGGTAAGATTTTTTTATTATTATTTTTTTATTTATTTATTAGATAAAAAAAACAATTTGAATTACGAAATATTTTACAATTTTTCATTCATGTTTAAATGAGTAAGCATGTCGTAGTAAAATGGTAAAGGAAATTACAAAATGAATGCACCATTTATTTCATTAACTTTTTATAATCATTTTGCATGTTCCATGCTAACAACGTAAATGTACAATAAATAAACTGAGTTAATTCCTCTGAAATTTAAAACAAGTAGATTTAATAATCTCAAGTGTATTTGATTAGGTCGATAAGCTAATGAAACTTACTAACCATTATTTTTAAAGATTTGAATAGGTTTAATAAAAACAATATTGCATATGATGTAACCTAAATTAATACGTGCTGAGTAGGAAATCGACTAATCGCATGATTAATACGGAAGTGTTCAAACAAATCCAATGTTTGAATAAAAAAATATTATTTTTTTAATCAAACAATCGATTGAACATTGCTCTAGTATTATAGGATTTATGGGTATTTCTTAATTGTTAACATTGTCTTGGATATACTATTCTAAAAATCTCTAGTCTAATCTTTAGGTTTCATTAAAAATGCAAAGAAACTGACCTTTTTAGGCTGAATAATTAACTTCAGTATTTAAATGCTTTTTTAAATTACTTGTTACAATCCAGTAGGAGTAATTTCTATCACTAACACTAACCATAGTTTTGGTTTACCCTTATCACATGTTTGTTGCATGTGAATGATGTTCCAGTGTACAGTTTTCACATAAGTTGCAGCACGATAAAACATTGAGTTCATTAACAAATGGTAAGACATTGACGACAGTTCCAAATGACAAATTGTAAAAAATCGTTATAAATGAACTCTAAAGTGTCTCTGTAATTAGAACATGAAAGAAGAATGTTATGATTTATAATTATCTAAATAAAACAAAAGCAACATTGCTAATTATAAAATATAATGCAAGGGAAGATTATAATATGAACATGGTGATACGTTATGACTTTCTAAATATAGCTTCGATAAGATTGAAATAATTTTAAAGATACTTGGGGTATTGCATAAGACTCTTGATTGTAACGAAGCCCGAGGAGTTGGCCTGAACCAGATGCAATTTTGCTTTAATTGGCAAGTGATAAAGTACCCTTGGCACGCCAATTAAACAATTAGTGGGGAGGATGCTGCAGAGTTGAGCCAATCGGACCACTCTGATCCTTTAATCATAAATTTCATGTAATGTTTGCCCCACAGGATCGAAAGGCGTTCTTTCCACCTCGACCAAGGCGTCGCAAAAAAGCCGAAAGGAGTAAAGAAAAATCCCACTCCCCAGTCAAATTAGACGCGTTACAGTCGTGTCTCAAAGGCTTGTCCCAGGATTCTGGAATTGGTTCAAGCCAAGAGTTCGAATCACTCGGTCTCGATCAAATCGTCATCCCCAACACTGAAAAACCCTCAACTAGTCTAACGGAAGATGGAAAAAATCGTAAGCGACAAATTTCCGAAAGCAGTCTTTCGGACGAATATGAGGAGAAACGACCAAGAAAGCAACCCAAAACCAAGAGTGAGAATAAGGAAAACGTCGAAAAGAAAAGTGGTGATGAGAGCGACGTGGCGAAAAATGCAACGAGTGAAAAAAGCTGTGCTGTGTTGGACGGGGAGACGCTGCCGCCAAAGTCACCGGAAGCGGATCAAATAAAAGGTCCTTTACCTGAGTTGAAAGAGGACTGTATCATGTGTAACGTTCAACCCAAAAATAGTGTTTTCTTGCACGGACGTATCGCACATATGTGTTGTTGTTACGGTTGCGCAATGCGAACATGGAAGTCGTTAAAAAGATGCCCCATATGCCAACGTAAAGTTAGTAACGTGGTTAGGGTCTTCACCACTTAGTTTAGTTTAATAGGATTTAATAAATTAGTAATTGTACAGAATAAATTTTAATTTATTAAGGCTAGATTAGTTAGGAAATGAAGCATCTCAAAAACTTAAAGAGTGACGACTATTAACCAAAGATTCAGGATATTATTAGATTTCTAGTTTTTACTACAAGTTGCCATACTATTTTTTTATTTGAACTTTATTATAAAACAACATTTGTTAAATTACGGAACGTTTGAGTAATGTTCATAGAAGCACTCTTTAGATTTTTGAAATGCTAAATACGGGGGTTAAAAAATTGTAAGGAACGCTTTTGTGTATTTTAGTAACGGGTTGGGGCATTACAAAAGTCTTAAAGACGGTCACATCGCGCTTATTTCCTCAGTCATTAATATTATTTCTACGTAAATTGTTGTAGAGATACATATTATTTAAAAACACGAATTGTTTTTTATGATTCACTCATAAAAAATTTATTCACCTGAAATTAATTACTTCCATTTAGTTTGTTTAATGTACTCATCACAATGAGAAACTGTGCAATTTAACAAATTTTGTTTTTTTAACAATTAAAACAAAGTAATTAAAATTTGAGTCTTTTCCTTTTAATTCCAAGCAAAATTTCGTGTTTGGCCGAAGTTAGCGTAGGACAACAACAACCATTCATCAAAGTGCGAGATTTTTATTCAAACTTGCGTACGGCAATGTCTTTGGAGTAATGGTTCCTATTTAATGTTTTCAGAAATGGATTAACTCGCGTGGTACTGAGGAACCCAACAGGTTGCCACCTTTGAGTGCGAAAACTTGCTTTGGTTGAATATTTCGGCGAAAACACGGGTGCGGGTGCTTTATTGTTACTAAGAAAGCTACGAAAAAAGGTAAGCATAACTACATTTTTTATACATCATGATTATCATATTTCGAGATGCTGTGGCATTCAAGCAATCATGTGAAGATGGCTCTGCTAAATTGTAAAGGAATCTGCAAAAATATTATTTTTTTTAATTAAAATACCTAAGGCGGGGCGGAATTGTTTCGAAATGATCATTTATAAATAAAAATTCAATGAAATCATGAAATTTATTAATAGATAAAGAGATAAAGCAATATGTGAATTATTTTACCGAGCGCCATCTCTTCCTCATTAAATAAAAGATTAAATTTTGGAGAGACATCTAGCGATGAACATTTATAAATCAACTTCTTGTGTATTTATGGGTGTCTAATATCTATGTTATCTATACGAAGTCACGAAGTAGATATTTTCTATTTCATGATTTTCATAAAATAATAAATCGAATAAAAAATGTTAACATAAATAAATAAACTATTTTTGCATGCACTACTATATGCAAAGTGTGGTTAAAACTAAAGTATAAGGAAATTAAATTATCTTGTCTTCAATCTTGTACGTAATTCAATTATGTAAATGAATTGAATCAGCTCTATTTGTTGCACTTATCCATGGTGACAAATGCAAAACTTTTTAATTTTAGGAAAATTCTTAATTATGTAATTTAGGGATAAATGAGATGCTTGTCTTAAAGACTGAATTTTAAATTTGCAACGGTTAGGTCTAAACCTGAGTCGAAATTATGTAGCGGAGGCTTGAAGAATTCTGTGAAATCTTTTATTCTTATAAAGAAAGGATAAAATAAAACAATTGAAACAGTTGTCTAGTTTATGCAGGTCTGAGAAATAAATGCATATACAGGGTGATTTTTTAAAAACGAGCCACCCTAAATATTTCAGAAAATAAACAAAAAATAAGAAAATCCTAAGATAGGTAAATTTTTATTTTCAGGGGGACAACTTTTAGTGTACTTTCAAAAGTTGTAACACCAACCCTCTGTAGTGCAAACAACCCCTTTAAAATTTTAAACGGCATGAACCCCTTTATGATGTCTCAAATGAAAGGTATTTTGACCAGAAATTCGCCTGTGCAATTTTTTTTGAGTTTCAATAATTTTTTATTAAGTTACATGGTCCTCAATTACTTGATAATCCACTGTTTAAAAATGGTTCTTTATCAATAAGTCGACTATGAAATTTAAATTCAATGTGCCGCTTCGTTCAAATGACTACTGTTTCTGAGAAATGTCATCGCTGTCAAAATTTTTGGTTAGTTGTTTCCTCATTTTTATGCATTTTTGGCAATGGTTCAATTGTAAGGTTTGTCTTGATTTGTGTTTTACATTTTTGTGCTTACTTGAGTAGTCTGAGCTGTCGTTTTTCTGTTTGAAGCGTTTTTGCTTTATTTTGACGATCCATCACTTATGACAGAATTCACAATTTCGATTTAGCGGCACATCACGTTTAAAATTCATAGGTGACATACAATAATTTGTTCTGCTATTCTGCTAAATCTTGTTATGCGTAATGTAAATAAAAATACTCAAAAGTCAAAAAAATACACAGCCGAATTCCTGGTCGAAATACCTTTATATACATTTAAGGTATTACAAAAGGGATGATGCCATTTAAAATTTTGAAGGGGTTGTTTGTATTACAAAGGGGGTTGGTGCTACAACTTTTAAAAATACACTAAAAGGTGTCCCCCTTTAAATAAAAATTGACCTGTCTCGGGATTTTTTAATTTTTTGCTTATTTTCGGAGATATTTAGGATGGCTTGTTTGTAAAAAATCACCCTATATTAGCTGTTTCAAAACTATAAAATCGCCAACGTCGCATTTTCTCTCAAAATTATATGTTATAAATTATTCATACACTTCAAAAAAAAAATAATAGCTAATGATTGTAATTTATACTTTAATGAAAGATCTAATCATTAATAACTATTTTACAATTTTATCAATCATATTTAAAAAAATAATTCTGTAAAACGCGACGTTGGCGTTTTTATAGTTTTGAAACAGCTAATACTTATCATCCGCAGGTTCATATCTAGTTTTGTAAAAAAATTGTTACACGTTTTTTGAGATTAATGTTAACACCTTTGTTTTTTTTCCGGAAAAGTTAGAATATCCACTTATGATACGAATGAAATAGAGAGGAAAAAATCAAGAACTACCCGCTAAAGTGTGTACTTACTCGAATAAATGAATTGGAAAATCGGGAACGAATTACTATTACACTGATTAGCAAGAGCAGTTATAAGTTACGATGTTTTTTGGCTCTTTTTAATAGTGTTTCATATTTGTGCTTTTAGGAATGTCAAAAATAAAAGCCTTACATTTTAACAAATTTTGTTTTTCTTCATTCTTTTCAAGTAATTACATAGTATGTGAAAAACACCCACAAAACTAAATTTGCAAAATTTAGTAATTAGGTAGATACCTATAATAATCGAATTAACAAAATTGTACGCATAAAGAATTGTTAATAGAGTGGGTACTACGAGTAAGGTTTTGTAATATAAAATTAATTTGTAAAATAATTTGGTTGATATGTACATAAAGCTTATTCTGAGTTTTACCTAATAGGTAGCATTAATCCTGAATGGTTAAAAATTGTAGTGTGGTTGAAGACTCTCTAAATTACTACCTGAGCCATCAAAAAATTTAAAATCATCGCTCAACTTTTCTCAAAGTGGTGACCAGTGTTAGATATCATTATTATTATGATAATTAAGACACGACAATCAGAAATAGAGGAGATTTCCTGTAATGTTATCGCAAGTATCTATTTCAACAATGCGCATCTCCTATATTTAAGTGAAAACTAAACTACTCGTAATATTAACAGCAATCCCAGCATGTTGTAGATGTCTAGGTGTCACTAATAAATCAGTCTAGGCTGAGAAAGTATCGATTTGACTACGTATCTACTAAAGAGAAAAACTACTTTAATCGTTTTCTACACGCAATTTTTTAAAAAGTAGATCCATCACAATTAATTTTTTTATCATTTGCATGCTTTTTTTAAATAAATTAAACCCATAAATAAAATAAATAATAGTTTATCATGGTCTTGTTTTTACTGGTGGTAGGTATAAGTACAGTTATCGTCGTGTTCTATGACTGTTTTCTATTTTATTGCACTATCATTATCACTGTGCGATAGGTCTTTGACACCATTGTAAAAATAATTTTAAAGTAGAATACAAAAACTTTATTTGTTCTTGTAGGAGAATGTTACTGTTAGTTATTTAAGAGAAGCAAAATTCTTGAATAGGTTTTCGCTCTTCGCACACAAATTTTTTTTTTACGTTTCAATTTCTATCTACAAAAATCTTCCGGGGTGCGGAATTTAGACTTTAAGAAGCAACAGTTTGAAAATAATCACGCTTATCAAGGCTGCCATCTCTCGTTTCCACCCTGGCGACTATAATGGGCCAATTTCAACCCCTACAACAATTGCCAAGTATTCAAATAATCCTTTTGACGACGTCTGTCGTTCTCCTATGACTCATTTTGCCGTCCCCGGCGGCATAACCAGCCATAGCGTCCCCCACTGCAAAGCATCGTTTGCGCATCGCCATCGCCGGTCCCCCATTCGAAGTGCAGCATTCGACGAAACCGGCATTCTTCCGTAGTTCGTGTTTTATCCATTTTTCGAGTCTTCGACGAAAGCTTTTTAGTTACAAATCACATAAGGTAAGTTTGTTTTTTTCCTCTCGTGCCGTAATCGCTTTAAAAGCTGTTTATTTCATTTAAATCCAACAAACTAGCTTTGAATTAGGGTGCGGTTGTCGGTGAATCGAACCGACTGTAACTTCTTTCATTATCTTATTTGGATTTTTTATTGCGAGGTTTTATACAAAGTCGTTACTTTTTTACAACCTTTTGGTTAGCTGGATGAATTTTTCAAATTCCTGCCGGAGGACGAAGCGCAAATAATTGATTCGAAACATTACTAATGCAAAATAAATGTTGCCGACTTATTTCTCATGGAAGATTTACTGTTATCAATTGTGTTAACAATGCAAAAGAAAAACATATCTGGAGTAATAAGCACAATGGACATTATTTCAAATAAATACAGTTGAACCTCCGATAGAGTATCACCGGAAGTGCTAAAAGGAAACAGGTGGCTACCTCGTCTGCAATACTAAGTGTTTTGAATGATTCAAGTGCCGAGAATGCATTTTAATACAATTTCAATGTCTATAAAATCTTTACTAAATTTTTACGTGGGGGAACAGGTGTCAACTTCAAGAAAAATCACACTTTATATCATTTTTTCCCAAAGTTAAGTTCATGGTTACATTAAAAACCGAATTATTCTTCCATGAAGAAGCAAAATTAATTGGTGTGAAAGTTAATGTATTAGAAAATGGTCCCGGCTCTGACGAAATCCTACACTAATCCAAATTAATTAACTTAATTAGAATACAATTTAAATATAATTCCTGAAATTATTTTTCATGAACGGTGGAAAGTCGTATCTTCGAGCAACTTTCTTCATGAAAGATTCTCAACAACCACTAACATCTCCGTTGTGCCATTACAGCCATAACCTACTTTTCCTGATTATAATAATTCAGCCTTGGCTTTCAGTTAGTTTTTTCCCATATTGTGGGTCGGCGAAGGTCTGTAGGTGTCCTGTAGGACGGTTAAACCGTTTCTTCGCGTTGAAACATTCGGTTTGAAACATCGTTGTTTACTTTCTTCAAAGCGATGATGACGACAGGTTGTTTCAAAACTACGTGGAATGTTAATCAGCTGGGGTCATTAGACATGCAGGAAAAATGCTGTTTTATTATTTATTGTCTTCTGCAACTATCGGAATTTTACAGCACCCACATACGTTACGAACAACTAATTGCTGTTTTATTATCGCAAAATGTTTGAAATTTGGCATTAGTCATAAACTTATTGACTAATGACCAGGCGTTTTTGTACGACTTATTAAACAATTAAATTTTCTGCAAATTACCATTCCTGACAGGTTTCGGCAACGATCACAATAAAACTCAATTGTTTTTGATGAAATGGACTACGTCTTGGATAACATTATAATTTATTATAAATCAATGTATAAAAACACAATTAAATATATGTTTTTGTATACCTAACAGTAAAAAAAATAAATTAAAACTTTGTAGTAAGAGGTACAGCTATTGTTTTTGTCCTATTCCTACATTACATTCATTAATGAATTAGGTACAACCAAAGCTACTGTTACCATGCACTCAAAAAAATTAAGTAACGAACTTCAGGAATGTACAAGGTGGTGCATTTTGGATGTCCGAATAGGGGATTTTCGAAACTAAGAGGTTTAGAGAAAAACGAGTGACATTCTCGGGTCCGTTTTTTGAGAAAATAATTTTGGTCAAAACCGCATCCCGCTATCGTCTTTTGTTTTCGACTCATAAACAAAAGTTGACATTTTAGGGAAATCTTCAAAAATTCATATCTTCCTTATTATAAAAGAATAAAAGATACACATTTGAAACAAAGACATTATACAGGCACTTTTTTACAGAGAATTTAATAATGTTATCTGTGATTTTTTTAACCACTCGTTTAGCTTATATAACGTAAAGTATTTTTTTAAATAGCTTATTTTTTTCTGAACGGAAAACAATATAAATACAGTTTGTTATTTTTATATACTTTTAATAAAAAACATATTTAAAATATTTGAAAGTAGTTTGCCATGGAAAAATTATTTCACATAAAAGGCGTGAATAATCCAGAAATTTTGTGAACGGTTATTAAATTAAAAAATGTAAAATTACAAAAATAAGCTAAGTTAAAGTTATTTTCAATTGAACAAACATACGATCGTCGCAGATTTTAATGACAAAAAATGTGCAGAAAATTGAAAACGATGTGTCACTACCATTTGTTAACACTTTTTTATGATTTAGTGAAAAGTGCAATGGAGGTGACGTTGATAATGATATGTATTTTTTTTTACCGCAGTGGAGATTTGATTTTGGTGTTTGGAGTGACATTTTTTTGTGAAATAAAATTTAATTGAGATGCAATCATACAATTAATAAAATTTTTCTTTTTCCGACATTTCATGTTTAATTAGAAAATAGAATCGCAATGTAAGCTTGCCTTTAAATCTAAAAACAAATAATTTTTATTAATCCCAAACCTTTGATCTACTGATAATTTATTATGCTGTTTTTGAATTAATTAGTGTTTAAAAAATCATTAAATTTATAAATACAATAAAAATAAAAATAATATATTTTTCACGGTTTTAATTGAAAATCTAAAATTTTTTCATGACCTACTATAAAGAAAAAGTGAAATATGTTTTTTTCAAATATTTAAAAATAATGTATTACACAAATAGACATATCAAATCAGAAAAAAATAAGGTTTTCGAAAATGTCATAGCCTACTATTTAAAAAAATACAACTTTATATTATTACATCTAAACGAGTGTTTAAAAAAAATCGCTGATAACATTATGAAATTCTCTGTCAAAAAGTGTCTTTATAATGTCTTTGTTCCAAATGTGTATTTTTTATAATAGGGAAGATATGAATTTTTTAAGATTTCGCTTAAATGTCAACTTTTGTTTGTAAATCGAAAACAAAAGACTATAGCGTGATGCGGTTTTGACCAAAATTATTTTCTCAAAAAACGGACCCGAGAATGTGTCACTCGTTTTTATCTAAACCTCTTAGTTTCCGAGATCCCCTATTCGGACATCCAAAATGCACCACCCTGTACACACTATTCATAAATGGTTAATCATCAAATCCCCATGAAATTTGAACGTAATGTGCGGCTTAGTTTAAAATGTGAATGCCGTCAAAGTCACAGATCCGTCAAAATAATGTAAAAGGGTTTCGAATCTAAAAATGAGACAATACACGACAATAAAATCACGGAAATATAAAACACCAATCAAGACAAACCTTACATTTGAAACAACTTTGCCGAAAAATGCAAAAAAATTGAGTAAAAAGCTAATAGAATGACAGTACTCCGAAACTAAAACAGTCATTTGAACGAAGTGGCACATTGAATTAGAACTCAATAGTCGACTTGATAAACAATCATTTTTGAACACATTGTATAAAAAAATACCAAATTAGCAAGCTCATGTAGTAAAAAAAAGGAAAATGTGTTTCTTGTTATTTATTTTTGGAATCTATTAGCCGTTTCAAAACTATAAAAACGCCAACGTCGCATTTTCTCTCAAAATTAGCTGTTATAAATTATTCAAGCACTTCAAAGAAATAATAGCTAGTATAATTTATACTTTCAATGAGAGATCTAATCATTAATAACTATTGTACAATTTTATCAATCTTATTTAAAAAAATAATTCGGTAAAATGCGACGTTGGCGTTTTTATAGTTTTGAAACAGCTAATATCCACACATTTCAAGATTTGTCATCCAAATATGACTAATGTGGAGTTAAAGTAAACAGTTTGATAAAGGATAAAGGTTTGGACTTTTTATTTATTTTATTACTTTATCATTATGTTGTTCATCGCCAAGAAAATGTATTTAATAAATATGAATATAGACAACTGGAACAGTTACAAGGTTATATAGATATCAGCTTCAGCGAGAACAAGACTTGCATACGATTAATAATAAAAGGTGAGGTATTGTCTGCCCTCTTTCATATGAATTCTTGTGAAGAAATGAACAATAACATGTTGTAGGTATACATATTGTAGTACTCTGCAAGGTTAATAAATAATAATGCAAGTGGTCTTTTGTGCCACACAGTTGCTGTAATTAAATTACGAAGCCGAATTGAATAGGTAATAATGTCTACTTTGGTAACAATTTCGGAGCAAATTTTCCACTACCAAGATGGGAAACTCGATAAATATGTATCTTTATGGACCATCTTGCGTCCTTGTTGTCAGTCCTAGTAAATATTAGAAAAACTTTCTACTTAATGATTCATACAAAAATGACACCCATTGATCACCTGTTCCTGCCACTGGTAGCTAATTAGATAATTACGAATTGAAGTGGTTTTATAACCGATTGCATGTCACAAAAGGGCAAATTTCGCGAAAAACAAAACCATCTGCTCTTTGAAACAGAGGGAACATTTAACATATGGTCGAGTTTCGCACGAGGTTATAGAATAGTGAGTAAACTTGTACCATATATGGTCTAGACGCCACAAATAAAAAGTCGCAACATGAAATTTCACATCTTGTGTATCTACTATTGTGACTTCACGTTCTAAAAATTTTGCAATCTGACAATCAGTAGGTCTAGGTGAATTCGTTTTAAGATAACTTGTTGTTTTGTTGGTGCATAAAGAATTGCTTTTATCAATTCAAGTTCATCAGGCCGTGCTAATTCCAACCGTGGAATTTTTATTTGGCAGTAGAAAGCAATTAAATAAATTCCCATGGTACGAAAGTGTCTAATGGGCTTTAAATTAAGTTTTACAGGTTCGCATGAGCATTCCTATTTATTTCGAGATCATTAAGGTGTTACACTTTTTGCAGTCAAGTTAGGAAAATGTGACTTAAGCCTGACATGTGTTAGAAATATTTTAATTAGTAGAATTGTTAAAGTTACGCTCCTTAACGCAAATTAATGATTTGGTAGTTGTTAGCCGACTAAATAACGGACTGACTTGTGCATCAGACCAAGAAACAGATTCTTTCAGGAAGCACCTCCTAAGTAATTTATTTTGCTAAAATTTTACAGGGGTCAATAGCATCTTATTCGTGATAAACGTATTAATAAACATGCCGTATGCATTTTTAGATAAGACGTGCTAAATAAGTACTACAACAATATTGTTATTTGTGTGGGGCACTGTTCAGTTATGATTTATATCATTTCTATTAAATTCGCAGACATTATCATCAGCATTCCGGTTGTTCATCGATCTGTCAACTGGGTGAATCTAATTTAGAAATGACGACCGAAACCAGTTTGCGTCTTTTGAATTAGTTGTGCTGGTCTAAAATTAGATGACAATGTTGCGAAAAAACTCGTATTGTCTTTACAGATGTCCTGTCCAGTTCCTGCCCCAGCCTTGAAGGACCTTCCCCGAGTGGCCGGTGACCTCAAGAGCGAGCTTGAGGGCTTCAAACCGACCAATTTGAAGAATGCTGACACTCAAGAGAAAATAGTTCTTCCCTCGGCTGAAGGTAATTATTTTTCCCTCGAGTCAATATTCGCATCAATCTCACGCCGCTCCGTGGGTAGTTAATAAAGTCAAAATTCGCCTCCGTTTTTCCTCCTCCACAATTCGGTCTTCCTGTAGTTGTTGATTTTTTCTTTACACACTGTATACACTTGCATGTAGATGTGGCACAGGAACGCACGCATAACGCACTGATCGCAGGAGTAGAGAATTTTAAGTCTTCCTCCCTCAAACGAACAGATACCAGAGAGAAGATCGTGTTACCAAACGCCCAAGGTAAACAAATACCCATCCCTGGATGGTTGCGGCTAACCCCAACCCTTGCGTTTGGCTTCTTTCACTACTAATATTTGCCGAGATTTTTGGCTAAGGCGGGCTTGCACCCACATTGCCAAAAGCAATTCCTCAACATATAACGAGATTATTCACTTTCGTTGCGAGTGAGTCATGGAAAAAGTGAAAACAAGTTTGTGATCGATAGGACTACATCATTGGATTTTAATTTTTGCTGGAGGGATTTTTCTGTTAATTACATGCCAAATGTTAAATTTACTCAATGCCATTGCAGATGTGGTTAGTAAATTTGTTTCTAAAACACATCTGGCAAATGCAGCCTACATAAAACTTGTTTGAAAACAAATAATCTAATATTTATTAATTCTCAATTTTTCATTGACTAAGCAGATAAGAGTACCACATGCAGAACGGAAACCGAACGTTAAAATAAAACACTGATAATACGTTGGTTTGTTGGTAGCGAATCCAGTTTATAACCAGGATTAGAAGTTATCGACCTTTTAGGTTTAATCATTGCTAACACTAAAACGCTCAACTAAGTAAAAACAGATTGTTTAATTGCTTATCATTTCATGTAAATTTCACTCAGCATTACTCACAATTAAACTTGACCGATTTATAATGCAAGTTATTACATCAGCAGTTAAGAACGCAAAAATATCACACTTAAATATTCATGTTATTTGTGTAGGGATTTTTCGATTGAAAGGTCATGGTTGGGTTATCTTCAGTCGGATTGAAAAGCTGAAAGAGACACTGTAATTACCATTCTGTTTTCAGTCGGCTTTAAGCGGATTTCCGCTTGATAACAATATCACTAACACTGCGATTGACATGTTTGCTTACACTCCTTGATGATTTCCTAATATTGGGTCTATAATTTTTTTAGATGTAGCAGCCGAGAAAACGGAGAAAGCTCTAATCGCCGGAATCGAACATTTCGATCCAAGTAAACTCAAACACACCGAAACTCAGGAGAAAAACCCTCTGCCAGATAAAGACGGTGAGTTGTTAATTAATTCGACCTGCTTCAAATATTTAAGAGAGCATGAGCGTACTTATTTGTTTACCTAAATGTTAATTGATTAATCTGCATGTTTGAATAATAATTGCCCGCTTTTGCATGATAGTTGTGCTACAAGAAAAAAATCATCTTAATCTGCTAAACGGAGTCGAACATTTCGACAAAGCCACAATGAAGCATACCACCACGGCTGAAAAGATTGTTTTACCTGATAACGAAGGTAGGTCCGCACTAAGCTGTTTACACGCTTGCTAAAAATTAAAATGTTATATATGAGCATCAGAATTTGCCACGCCCTGTCTAGCTCGTTTTAATTTTGCGAATTGCGAGTAAAACAACCCCTTGTTGAAAAGAAATGACTCATACACGGCCTGGAGGGACATTAATCATCTGGACTTTAAGATCAATAAAAATAAGTTTTTGGTGTTTACCAGCAAAAACTGGAACTAACTTTACATGTTATTGAATATTAAAACTTGCTTGCGTTATCGTAACTAATGTTCTCTGGCCACTTTTTTAATTTTTAAGTTTATTTCAAAGTTAATGAGAATGCTTTGTATTTTTGTAGTGATTGAGCAAGAAAAAGGCCAAAGACAGTTGATTTCCGGTATTGAAAATTTCGATAGTAGCAAACTAAAACACGCCGAAACCTGTGAGAAAAATCCTCTACCAACTAAGGAAATAATCGATCAAGAGAAGAGTGCTTAAGCCATTCATTTCTTCACCAACCTTTGGCTCAATTGTAAACATGCCAATTTTTGTATTATTTTATACTTTTATATGATAAAATGGTACACACCTATTTAAATAAATGATATCAAGTATGTATATGTATAATGATACTTTAGCTTTTATTCTATGAATTTTGATACTAATATTATATTCCGATTTATTTTGTACTTATCATGTATGGATGAATCTTAGGACTTAGTATTTAATGATAAAATTATTAATTTTGCATGAAATGGTGCTTCAATAAATTGTAATTAAAAATATAGTGTTTTTCTTCAAAGCCTTATCTGTTTTCCTGTTTGTTTTATCTGTTTGTTTTACATTTTCTAGTTCTCAAGTATTTCTTATGGAGAAATCTATTTCCTCGTATGAGTAATATCCAGTCAAAGAAAAAAATCGTATACAGCGTGGGCCAATATCGATACCCAGAGAAAACTTTATAAATCGCCATAATGTATAGATAAAAAATCTCAAAGAACAATTTTTATAGCTGAAACGGTATTCAAGGAAAGAACATTTTAATTTAACCAATTGGAGCGCTTTAGACCATCCAGGGGCCTATTTCATAAAACTTTTTACAAGTAATTTACTAGTCACTTGTATATTTCTATAGTAATGTAATGTAAATAATAAACTTGTCACTTGTAAAAATCAACTTGTAATTTTTATGAAACAGGCCTCATTGCTGCTTAGTTATAAATTTTATTAGATTCATTGTTAATAATCCACTAATCAAGTCGTTACTAATAAAACTTTTAAAAGACGTCGTCAATATTCGACGTCGCAAATATTGGCCCATTCTGTAGATAGGTAAACGCTAGCTCAATTTTGGTTATTATTTAACTACACTGCTCAACAATTGAACTGTTTTTCAGAAATTTGCGTTTAACTGAAATGGAAGTAATTTAGAAGAGGATACCTCAAAACTTTATTAATACAAATTTGATAACGAGTCTTCCATATAGAGTAAGGGTCTCAATAAAAGACTGGAGAGGTCACAGACGATTGAGAAGTTTTTCCCAACATCCATTTCAATTGTTGAGCAGTATATTTGAGGGGCCATTAAGAAAGCATTACCTTATTTTAATAAAAATCTGAAAAGTTATGCCACCCACCTTACACCCATGTACTCTTTGTGGCTCATTTCGAGCACTGTTGAGATGATTTCTATAGCATATGCCATAAGAGTGCTGAAAAGTGCCACTTTTCGGGCGGTTTAAGAAAAAATAAATTTGCTGCCCCTTATACCAAAGGGTTATAAATTTTCGATAAAAATGGGGATGGTTGCAAATAATAAGGGACTCGCTGTATGTGTGATATTGTATTTATTGTAATAAATAATGTACATTTCTTTATATAAATAAAATCGTTTCCACCTGTTATTTTCTTATAAATTTGTAAACAACGTAAAAAATTTAAAAACTGGTCACCCCTTGCTGGGTGGAAGAAGAAAAGAGGTATCAGAAACAAGACAGAATAATTGTGCGCATGCTGATTACTGAGTAAAGCAGTTTTTTAGCAATTTTTGGAAGCGTGTTTGGCACGTGTAACGCTAACTGAAAAATTCAGTTAGAAACATTTTATTGTGAGTGCTAATTTTGCTCCAACAAGTGTTTTTGTGGCGGAAAGGGCTAAAAGTCCATAGTTTTTTTGCGTTCACTATACTTTGAAACAAAGAAAATGTCCAGTAATAAGAAAAAGGGCAAAAACCCGGCAGCGGTGGACAACTGGTTGGATTCAATTGGACTGTATCGAAAAAATGTTGCTTATGATGAGACTTGCCTATTTCGGGCTGTTAGTGAACAGGTAAGTACCTATGCACTGGCAAAAAAATTGTGGTGAGAGGTTGTATCTAGCTGTTCCAATGCCAAATTTACCACGAAAGGGTTCGTAAAGAATGCATCGATTACGGAAGACGGCATTATTACGATTTTTGGCATTTACTTGAGGATGAGAATGAGTGGTACAACCATTTAGACTTGTTAGAAAAGCATATGGTAGTTTGTGGTAATATAGAGATTCAGCTAATTAGTCACAAGTACAAGTAAGACCTACGACAATTGAATTGAATAACTGTAATTTTGAAAATGGTAAATTGTAGCCGCGATGTTGTTGTGTACGATGCAACACACCAAAACGTTCTCCAGGTTACTAGAAGAGGCTTAGATGAGACACTTATGCTATGCCTCATGAACGAAGACCATTATGATGTTGTTTATGAGAAGGAGCACATCCAAAATGCGGGCTTTTGTCAATGTAATAATTTCATTGCTTCATTTCTCAAATGCTAAAATACGTATTTCAGCCATTGTGTACGGTATTCTATACGAAAATGTTTTTGATGTTCCTAACGTGCAAAATATCGTGCATGGAATGCTCTATGAAAAAGAGTTTGTAGCTTTATCATTTGCCGATGTTAGTGATAATTTAGAATCTAAACTCAACTTGGAGAAAGAGGGTGACAAAAGCACTGAAGTCGTTGTGCCACCACCAGTAAATATAGCTCCTTTTCCCTTCAAGGTTGCTAAAGCGCTTGATCCCACCATCTATAGGAACATTGAGTACGATTCCTGGACTGAAGTTAGGAGGGGTAAGTATTTGGTAAAATAAAAAAGTTTCCATGATATAACTCCTTTCTGTACAAGCTCTCTGGTTCTGGTTCAAAAACAAATTGCCTGTGGTAACCAGAGGTATAGTAACGTCGTTCAGCGAGTTTCCGGCTTGTTTCGAAGAAAGTAATAAATCTTGAGGAGTACGAAACAAATAGGGTAAAGTGCATAGTTATTAGACAGTTAAGCAAATATCTAAATTGGAAAAGTCATTACTGCCTTCAGAATAAAGATTCCAGACTAAAGATTGAAATGTGTAGAAAATGCTAGTTAACCTACAATGTTATAAACTTTTTATTACTTTTAATTTTTTTATAGTATTTTTATTTATTGAGTGCAAGAGTTGTAGTTATTAGCACAGTTATTAGACATGTACATCAAAGTACATCATATTAAAGACACACAACAGGAGGGAGTGGTTTGCGCTTTATTATAATGAAAATATGAAACGAAGAGACTTATTTATAAACCTATAATGCCTCATCCTGTCCAATGACTGTCACTGCCCAATAACTGTGCATTTTACCATATTACACATTACAGTAAAACTTCTCAACAACGGACACCGATAGGGGAGATTTAATAGTCCGTTGTGGAGAGGTGTCTACTAATGGGAGGTGGGCAATTTTAATATAAAATTTTTTTTTGACGAACAAATGGGTGTAACTGTCACAAAGTGACCACAGAAGGTATACTGGATTTGTTAATTTCTCAACATAACACCACAAAATTCGAAAAGATATTCAAATATTCAAAATATTCAAAAATTCAAAATATTCAAAGATATTCAAATTTAAAAGATCCGCAAAAATATTTTTTACAGAAACATGTTTTACTCGTACTATACCTGGAATTCTTGAATAGTATGTTAGGTAGGTTAAAGATGTTTTGTATAGCTTGTTAGCTGTGTTTAATTTATTTAATTTTTGAACAATGTTCATGTCTATAAGATTCGTGACAATAAACATTTTGTTATTAAACTTTTTATTATTACTAAAAATCTTTTCAAATAAAAATTAAAAACATTAAAAAAGGAAATAAACAGATTTTGTATTTAAAAAAATCTTCAATTTTTGTTGTGTTGTTTGTAGGAGCCGTGTTTTCTACAATAATTTTTTACATGACATAATTTCAGCTATTTTTTGAATAACTTCACAATATTCAGACAGCGTGAGTTGTTTCCTCTTTATCACTATCGTCATTATTAATCTTTTCATCACATTTTTCTAAAAAATTTTGTATACACTCATCGATACTTAATTCTGGATTTTCGTTATACAATTTTTTTATCCATTTCTACATAGTCCATTTTTGCACATCATCACTGCTCTTTCGGTCTTCCGTTGCAAGAGATAAATTTATATAAGGTTATATTGACGTTATTGTAATTGGGGAATGTTTTTTGTCCGCGTCTGTTATACACAGGGTCCATTGTAGAGAGGTTTTTCTACATTAATGCATTTGTTACGTTCCTATAAAAATGTCCGTTGTGAGGAGGTGTCCGTTAAGGGAGGTTTCACTGTATTTTTATAAAAATATATTAAAAGTTTGCCGGTCCCCAGTGGAATAGCGCTGATTTTACAATTTCTTTAGCTAATTACTGTTAAAAAGCTTCGCTATTTATTTTTACCAGAGGCTTGCCCAGTAGAGTGGGTCGTTCTTATACGTATGAATTTAATTATTTTCAAATTTGAAAACGCAATAGGGGGGAAACGATGCATATTGTAATCAGTAACAATGATGCACTTATTTTGTTTTATTTTTTTAATTAAGTTTTGTGCCCTCTACCAAACGGTAAATGTTAAATTTTTAAATTTTTAAATCAAAATTGCAAAATTTAAGTGAATATTTGAATTAATTTAATTTAATTAAAATAACAATATTTTGAAACAAGAAGCGACAATCTAAGAAACAATAATTACATATAATATTTGAGCGATTTAGTACTTATTCTTCTGCCCAAAAAAATGGCATAATCACATACAGGGACATTTTTTTTAACTCTGAACATAGCCCTATGTTCAATCTGAAAAAAATCATATCAAAGCATTGATCTAATTTACGTTACCAACGATACGTAAAGGTAAATATTTGATGTCGAGTTATTTGAACCAATTTGAAGTGATTTTGAATATTTATTAAAGTAATTTATCATTCCTTACATATTACTATTACCTGATGATTAATAAATTTCATAAAAATTAATCTTTCTTTACTTAAATAATCTTGGAAGATTTAATTGACAAGTTGAAATTTTTGACAGTGCGTAGAATAATTAGTTGCATAGCAATACTCGCAATTGCTTGCAATGCTTTGATCTGTTTTTTTTCAGATTGAACATAGGGCTATGTTCAGAGTTAAAAAAATGTCCCTGTATAATTTTATTTTTTTGGTCTATGACAGAATTCGATTCTTCAGTGTTAAGCTTTATACATGGTTTTGGGGCTAGTTTGTAACATGGATCATTAAGAAATTCTGTAGACAAAGTATTTACACTTCCCCTAAATGTTACAAGCTCTTTGTTAATAACCTTTGATAGAACAGACAGTGATGGTGACATAATGTAACTTTTTTCTAATTTGTTTATTCATTTTAATCAGTAGCTTCAAAATTAATCGCTTGTTCTGTAAATTCTCGAATATTTTTAATATGTGGCTTCTGTAATAATTCTACTATTAATTATGTGTGTGAATTATTATTCTACAAAAAATGATGACTTTGGTATAAAACGATTAAAGAGCAATAAGAATGTTGACTAAAGGCTACTTTTATCTCATTTTTAGTAAATTAAACTAATTATTATGTATTTATTAAAAATCCATTTAAGAAAATAAAAAATAATTTTTGAAACAATTAAATAAGCGGTAGTAGGCAGATGTCAACCAATTTTTTTCTGCTTTTGCATAGAGAATTAGTTTGGTAAAAGACATAATTTAAGGGGTAGGTATTGCGTTTACAAATTTTCGATTTAGATTTTTCGGCCAACCCTATTGCCCAGTTCTACAATGCAACAAAAGTTTGTATAATCTGCTTTTATGGTTTATGGTCTTAATGAAAGATGATTTTCGACATAAACTTCAAGACAGAACTTTTCTGTATAGGCAGTTGTCTTAATTAAACTAAAAATTCGAAAATTTAAGCTTAAAATAAGCCGATTTTTTGATAAGCCCCGCTTCCCAATGAGTTTAAGAGCCAGGTAACAGCTCAAACACAAATTTTAGAGCTTCGTCTTGGTGACTGGTATTACGGCGATGACAATTTAATACTAGGAACACGCTGCATTCTCAATCAAGACAACCAGACTTACGAATGTTATATCCAAGAGATCATTAAAAATGAAAATAAATGTGTGGTTTATGTAACAAAATTAGCTGAAAAGCGAACCGTAAACTATACGGATTTGTCTCCTGAAAACGACGCAAAACCATGGCCGCTGCCATACAGGTATGCAAACAAATTTAAATAGCAATTACAATAGTACGATCGTTGTGAATTTAGATTTACCAAAAACCAAGTCGCGACTCCCTCCCAAGCCGCCACACCCGAAACCAAGCTCAAATTACCGAAAAAACGCAAAGATAAACGCAGAATGAAAAGTAACAGCGAATCCCAAACGCAAACAGTTTCGTCGCAACAGCTTGCACAAGATATTGAAGCCTTCATTGGCCTGCCTTTGGTAAATAAAGTCACAGAAAGGGATAAAACGTAACTGTTTTTTTTTAAAGCAAATGCAAAATAATTCCGGTCAGAATTACAACCAACCGCAGAGTCCCCCGGAAATATCAAACTCGCAATCGCAACATAATCTGCTGGTGACCCCAGATATTCCATCGCCGTTACCCAAATTTTCCTGGGAAACTCCTTGGAGCAATACTGCTGCAGCATCGTGCGAGAAATTCGTTTGGTCGCAACCAGCGACCTCCCCCGGGATGAAACCGATGGTAGCCTCAGCTCCAACTACTCCAAACGTGATTCCCTATCATGGTAATGTTCCCAATTGTGTTACCGTTTTCAAATATTTGTAACTGCAGATTCGCAATATCCTTTTGTCTACAATTACCCTGTGGACAGTTCGTTCAACTCGTGGAACAGCTCCGCGATCTACAGTCCTCCAAATCAATTTCCGCTGGAACCGGAAGAGGATTGTGAAAAGGTAGACAATTTTCAGGAATACGCAGGGAATTTCGAGCCACCGCCGCTTAAAGAGATACCGCCACTAATTCTGCCGCCTCCCAATCCGCAAGTTGAGATCTTTTCGCCTGTGATTCCTATTCCTCCGGGAACTCCGGTGATTTACACGCACACTCCCGAAGGACCGGAAATGGTGGTTTATACTCCTCCAGTCGATGTGCAATACGTTTCGCCGGCTCCGTATTTCTACTCACCAACGATTCCTACCACTTGGTATCCACTAGGAATCAATTCTCAGGGATTTATTTTCCCAACTCCAGTTAATCAAAATTTGCAAAGCAATTAAGAGCGTTTTATTATGTTAATGCTTTGAAGAAATTTATTTTTGTTATTTTTGTCAGAGTTCATTTAAGTTTATCATGTTTTCATATACTAGTTAATGCATTTAATTATTATTCACTTGTTTCGTTCTTGTTGAAAGGTTCAGAAAAATAAATTTATGATTTTTGATACTTGTTATTTATTAATAGCTGTTAAATAATACATGTGAAAGTGCAAATACAAAACATTAAGTAATGTTAACGAATTAAAAAAAACTATTTATGATTCGTCATCGCTTCCTGCTGCTTGTCTCGGTTTGGGTCCTCCGGCCCTCTTCGCCATGATGATCTGGTCTACTCGAAGAATGGTAGCTGCAGCCCCCACTGCATACTTCAACCCCCAATATTTGCAAGAGTATAAGTCCAAAATATTCTTTTCCAAGGCGTCGCAAATCGTGCTTTCGGCGTCAATATCAACACCAACATTTTTCTGACCGTTCTGTAATAAAAATAAGTGTCATAAACACCCTCATTACCACACGAGCCACGTGTGTTACAATAAAAATAAGTGACCCTAACACATTTTTAGTTAATAGTTTCACAATTGACAATGTTGCAGTGTTCATCTCAAAGAATTAAATTTTCAGATCAGAGCTAAAAAAAATAATTGCCAGATTTATATCTATTTCTTTTTACCATATTTGTTTTCCAGTAGTGATGAAGCAAAGGCGGCGGGGCGGGTTGGGTAAAAATGATTCGTAACAGTTTATTTAATTTTTGGACGAATTTTTTAACTCAAAGCTTTGAAAAAGTCAAATTGGTGATTTGGTGAAATCGGCAAAATTACATGTTTCATTTCTGTGATTTTAAATCTTGGAACTCTAACAATAGATAGTGCGTTTTTGCAAAATCTACCAACCAGCAAAAAATTATCAAGACGGTTTTATTCGAAAAATTCAAAACCACTTAAGAATCTGAAATATGACTTGAACGCGTGTGCAAAAGTATCTAACAGTTTTTAATGTGAATTGTTAGTGAACAATGTATTGTGTCTAAATTTTACTAGTATGTGTTTTAATAACGAACAAAAATATTCACTCATTCGCTGATTTAAAAAAATATTTGGTTTTTTGCTCTCTCCTGAAAAATGAAACTTTTGTAGATACTTGGTTTTGCGGTGTCGACGAACAACATATATTGAAAAGCTCTGAAGCTGAGCTGTTCCAACAAGCGAGTGAGTTCAAATCGCATGAAAAAAATATCGTAACTTTACTGAAGTGTAACTTTAGCCATATCATATGCTGTGTAAAACCAACATAAGACAACGTAACTTCAAAAGTGCGGCCGTAAATAAACGGTTAAAATGTGGCTAAAGTGTAAATAAACGGCTAAAATATGGCTAAAGTTCTGCAAGCACAGCTTGCTCTAATTGAGTATATTTTCGATCTCATGTTATATGACTTTATTTATGATACTGTATTTTTTCAAGCCATTTGAAACTTAGGTTTTTCGATAAAACATTAAAATTATTAAGTTATTTAACACGTTAAAACTTGGTTAGAAATATTTAAAACAAGATAAGAACAAACTGGTCTGTGAGGTAATTATTTAACCAAAGGACATCCAATTGTAAAAAAAAACGATTTAATTTATTATTTTTCTTAAAAACTAAGTCTCAAATTTGTGCATTTGCATGGTCGCTTAGTGTGCCCAATATAGTTCTACCTTAAAAATAACTCATTTTTCGACCAAATTTTTTATTATTTTTATTCATTTTTGGCACATCACTCAAAAACGATCTGAATCATATGAAACTGACAAAATACCATATCAGTTTCGATTTACGTCGGTTATACCGCAAATCCACGTAACTAACAAAAATTCGAAAATTATACTGTAGCATCAAACGAACTCTAACAAGAGTTTGCGTATGTGTGCAAAATCTACCAACCAGGAAAACTCTTAGGCAGTTTTATTCGAAAAATTCAAAACCATTTAGACATCTGAAATACATATAATTTGAACGCGTGTGCAGCATAAGTATCTAAGCGTTCTAATGTGAATTATTAGTGAACAATGTATTGTGCCTAAATTTTACCAGTAAGTAACAACCAAAAATATTCACTCATGTACTAATTCAGAAAAATATGATATTTTCTACTTATTGTTGGATTTCCTTGGCGTGGAATGGTTAACAAAAACAACGATTAAAATCCCTTCACACCAAGTGTGCAAATAAACGTTTGGTGTGAAGGGATTTTAATCGTTGTTTTTGTTAATGATATTTTCTCTCTCCTGAAATGTGAAGTTTTTGCGAAAACGAATAAACTCAATTGAAGCCGGCCAAAACAAGATCATTCCACCAAAAATGTGATTAAACATTCGAAAAAGGCAACAGCAGCACCATGTGTGTCTTAATTTGTTATATTTTCGTCTAGTTTTCAACGAAATTTTTTGAAACATTTGTATTTCTCAGTAACAAAGATAAAACACGAATAAAGCAAAAAATATTGTCATTTTTGATACAACTTGGTGCTTACATCACTGAGTAAATAATGAGTTTCTAAAAAACGTGTAAAAATGTAAAAATAATGTCAACTTCTATAAGTTGAAAAGTTTGGACCTGTTTTAGCAAACTTTGCAAAGAAAACGGAATCTTTGACTCAAAAAAGGTAAAAATTATTATTATTATTATTATTGTAGTTTTCTGAGTTGAGGCTTGCGCCTATGAAACTCACTTCACATAATTGTTAATAATTGTTGGACCGATGGCTTAACGTGCTCTCCGAGGCACGGAGGGGTGTATGATGTTCTTAGAAATGTGGGTAAGGGAAAAATTCTCTTAGCCAAAGCCGGATCCGAACCAACAATCAAGCGAATGTTCGGGTCGAGAAGCAAACGCCTCAACCATTACGCTACCACCACCTCAAAAATAACACCATTTTCAAATCAATACAGCGATTTTTTGCTAATTTACCATTTATAGGTATGTATCAAGTTGCAACAAGTTGCATTTAAAAAAAAAAACAACTAAACACTATCAACAACAAAAATGCAATAGCTTAGCTCACCTGGTGGGCTTGGAGAATTTTTTCTAATACAACAGTAGACCGATGCCCGCTGTTATCCGCAATAGTCTTCGGAAAACTTTCCAAAGCTGTGGCAAACTTCCTCACAGCGTATTGTTCCAAACCGGGAAGAGTATCAGCATATTGAGTCAACTGATGCGCTAATTCGGCTTCAACAGCGCCTGCGCCGGGTAGGAAACGCCCATCACGTGATATACCCTTGAAAGTGTTGACACCATCGTCAATCGCTCGTTCAATATCGTCCATATAGTTATCAGTGGCGCCCCGCACGACAACGGTGGAGATTCGAGACTCTTTGCCTTCAAGTCTGAAAACCACAATGGGGGTATCCCCGAGTTCCTCAACGCAGACCACATCGCAGTAGCCCAGTTCTTGAGGAGTGGGGGCGGTGAGACGTGGCAAAACAGTTGCTCCAACCTTTGAACATAAAATTAATAGAAATTGAAAATTTCAACTTGGGTTTTTGCTACCGTTTTGCTGAGTCTTCTCACATCGAATTTCGAGTTAAGCCTCACTGCCATCAGTCCGTACTTGTGGATGTAATGTAGGGCCATGTCTCCAAATTTGGCCCCGGCCACAATCACTTTAGCCCCGGTGTCAGCAATTGCCTTGATTTGTATTTCCAAGAGATTCTCCTCTCCCCTACTAAAATTCATCAACTCATCTGCGGATTTAATCAGAACGGTTCCCTTAGTCTCAGTTTGCATGATATCAACAGCGCAGCTAAAAACAGCAACTTTGGCGTTCTGTACTTTAGTGATTTCGCCCTCGACGTGTCTTTTAAAGACCATTCCTTGGACAACCTGCGAGTTTTGCAAACCGGAACCTAACACTTTGCAGACACGCACATTGTCAACGTTGAATGTGGTGTCTTCAGGGAGGATTGAAACACACGCTTTGGCCACTAAATTAGCAAGAAAGTCCTCGTTTCCGTACTGTTTTGACTGAATCGATGTTTTAATCCCTTTAACGACTTCGTTCAAGTTTCTGTAATCCTTGATTTCGTAGCAGACCAGTTTAGGGAGGATTTCGAGACACTTTTCAAGGGCTTTCTCATAACCCTCCGCGACTTCGGTCGGCGTCACCCCCAACCTGATCAACTCTTCCGAAGCCTCCAAAAGGCCCCCAGCCAAGATAATCACAAAGTTTGTGCCATCACCCACTTCCGAATCTTGCATTTGGCTCGCAAGAATCATCAATTTGGCGGCGGGATGCTCAATGTCCAATTCTCTAATAATAGTGGCAGCATCACTAGTCACAAACTGCTTTTCAAGGTGGTTAATCACCATCTTGTTCATGCCATTGGGGCCATAAGCCGAACGCACGGACTGGGCAAATTCCTTACAAGCGTTGATATTTCGAATGACCGCTTCTTCGAGACCGGAGTAGTACTAGAAAATACGAAATTTGAGTGATTTATGCCGATTTGCCGGCCCTTGTGAGGACCACATGTCAGTTCTTAGACTGATTTTCAAAATTGGGGCTTACCCGTGCTCCTTCTTTCAACATCTGGGCGAAGCCCGGGGCTTTAGGGACGTGTAGAGCCATTTTTTCGTTCGAATTACTAATTTATAAGCGAAATACGAATAATGGAAAGATTTTGCACAACAATGAACATGTGAACTTTGGTGACTAATTTGGTGGTTTCTGCGCTGCCAACAGTACCAACGACACCAACATAATAAACCAAATGCCACTTCACTTTCCGAGTTTTCGCGGCATTGTTGTTTTTTTTATTTCTTATGATGTCTCTCTTATATTTTATGATGTGGCTTTAATATTTATTTATTCCATCGTCAATGATAAAATCGTATTTTATCCACTGTTTACTTCATGGTAAAATGGAAGTTTATCGTCTAGGAAAATAAAGTTCACAACCATTGTTGTTTTTCTGTTTTTGACGTTTTTTCGTTGTTGAATTTTTTTGGCGTTTGTAATTGTCAATCAAAATAACTCAGAAATTCAATCGAAATAATCGAAAATGGAATAATAGTTATTAGCTGTTTCAAAACTATAAAAAGCCAACGTCGCATTTTCCCGAATTATTTTTTTAAATAAGGTTGATAAAATTGTAAAATGAATATCAATTTAAATTAGATCGCTCATTGAAAGTACAGACTGTGGTATAGATTACATTAGCTATTATTTATATAATATAATAATTTATAACAGCTAATTTTGAGAGAAAATGCGACGTTGGCGTTTTCATAGTTTTGAAACAGCTAATATTTATTTAACGAGTTTGATAAAGTGTAAATCGGGTTTTTATTTGAAATAAATGAACCGATTTACACGAAAACGCGAGTTGGATACAACATTTTATTCTTTGAGTTAGACTCAACAAGGCTTAAATTTGCTTTAAATCTGCTAAAAATAATCTGACGTTTCGTATTGACAGTCGTCAAAACTTCCTTACCCAGGAGAAAAACCGTAAATTTTGACATTGTTGAAGAATAAAATTTTGTATTGTATATTATCTGTTTCAAAACTATAAAAACGCCAACGTCGCATTTTACCGAATAATTTTTTTAAATAAGATTGATGAAATTGTAAAATAGTTATTAATGATTAGATCTCTCATTGAAAGTATAAATTACATTAGCTATTATTTTTTTGAAGTGGATGAATAATTTATAACAGCTAATTTTGAGAGAAAATGCGACGTTGGCGTTTTAATAGTTTTGAAACAGCTAATAGCTTAATACTTAATTCTTCACTAAAAAATTCATGACTCGAAAACTAAACGGTTTGTTCCAGTGAATTCTACGGTTCATTTTACGTGTTGTACCTACTAGTTTTTTACAAAATTTAATTGTCATCATATTGGAAATTTGGCGATTTTCTCGACGCCAATCGATTCCCCGGATGATTTTACATACAGTTTTGCCGTAATTGAGAAAATGATAAAATACATATTACCTGTTTCAAAATTGTAAAAACACCAACGTCGCATTTTCTCTCAAAATTAGCTATAATAATTAGTCAGGTCAAGTCAGGTCACATAGAACCGTGCAATAACATATTTTTTCACAAAAAATTGTCAGTGAATACCAACTGTAACTGAAAGAAAAGATTTTTTCGGAATTTTGTGTTTTAGATAAGAGGACGGTGTCACAAAAAATGATAATTCTTTGTTCATGGCTTGGGCCCAATCTAACCTTCGCATTTTAAATTTTTCGAAATGTGATTGGCTAGAAACCGGCGCGAAGTGGCATCCAATCAAATTCAAATAAAACCCAAAGTTTGCTATTTCCATTGGACAATTTGGTCGGACATTACTGTTTTTCTATTGGCCTAGCGAAGATTGCTCGTTATTGGCTGTCTGTCATTAATTGTCAGTGTGACGTTCAGGAACGGTGCAACGGAAATTTTGATCGTAGAATTTTTGTCGTTTTATTTTTTAATTCCTTGTTGAAACTATTCACTAGTAGTTTTAATAGTTTTGGTGCCTAGGTAGTGTAAATATAAGAGGTAAGTGGATAATCAGTGCCCGAATCTGGTAAATTAACCTAAAAACGGCCCTTGAAATATCAAATCAATTTTTTGTTCTTCACCTATCAGTTGCACGTTCTTAACTTGCAGAAAATGGGAGACGAGAACAGGATTCGTTCGTTTAAAAACAAAGGGAAAGATTGCGAAGTGAGTATCAATCGTATGCTATTTTGCGATTTTTGAGATTTCTCGTGTAGGAAATGCGTCGCAGACGGGCCGGCCAAACCATCGAACTCCGGAAGGCAAAGAAGGAAGACCAGTTGTTGAAGAGGCGCAATATATCGTTGCAAGAAGAGGCTTCAACTCCTCTCCAGGAGAACAACTCCGTGTCTCTTGTCACCATGTCTGCCGAAGAAATCTTGATGGGTAATAACGCCATTAGCCCGTATTTATAAAAAGAAGCATTAACTTTTACTTTCAAAAACTAAAGCAATTCATTCAAGGTATATGCCCAAAAAAAAAGTGCAGGAAAAGGTTTTGCTTCAAGGGATTTGCTTTAAAGTAGAAGGTTTTACGTTTTTCGTATTTATAAAATGAAGCATTTGCTCAAAAATTAAAGGGTTTTGCTTCTAAAAAAGGAATCTACTTCACAGCAACTTTTCTCATTCTTTTCGGTAGTTGCTCAATGCCCAGCCATCACACAGCTTGTTGCAATTTGTGTGAAAAGATCTATATAAGTGATCTTTGGTTGTGTATTGTGCAGTGTTGTTAAGTATTTAAATACGTAATTAAATATATTTCTTTTTTTGTATTTTAAATGTAATTTAATTACAATTGTCCCCGAAATTTTAAATACTTGTAATTAAAATTAAAATACTTTTATCGGTTGGGGGGAATCTGCAGTATGGTATGCCCAACACCGACACAACTTACCCTAACCCGAGACAGGTAGTCAGAGTGAGTCGAACAGATAATCTGCATTGTCGGGAGCGAGAACTTTCCCTGCATTGACTAAAGTTATTTTTCGGAAAATATATAAAAATAAAAATATTTTCATTGTCATTAAGAGATTAAGAAATTGTTGGCAACAATACGAACAGGAACCCAGGTCATCCTCCTGGATAATGTAATCCTTTACATTATTAAGACCAAAAAGTAAGGATAAATTCCAATGTTGAGTCTGACGTGAAGTAAAATCATGACAAACGAAGTTATGACGTAACAGGCAAATATCGTGGACCAGATTCTGCTGTTATTCTGTGACTTTCAATAATTAACAGGTCATAAAAAATCCAATTAAGGGTCGATGTTTTAGAAGCGTCATTAATTGAATCCCCGATTAAATCCCATTAATTAAATGAGATAAAAATTATTAATGGGATTAATTAATTACGTTAAGTAACACGCATTAATTTAATTAATTTAAATTAATTTAAATACATTGCTAATGTAATTGTATTTGCAATTAAATACATTTTGAAAAATTGTATTTGATAGTTATTTACCTAACGTGTTTGGAAAATACAATTTCCCACATGAGCACTTTGTTTGCGGCATGAGCGCAGCGAGGGCCGCATGAAGTGCGAATGTGGGAAATTGCTTTCCAAACAAGTTAGGTACAATATTTTTTGTAATGAATCTCAAAAAAAATTAAAAATTAATATTTTTTATAATTTAGTTTTTTTTGCTACTGGGTTAACAGGTCAAACAATCAAAAAATTGACATGAACTGTCACTTATCGTAAAATCTCAATCGTTTCCATCTCAACGATAGCGATACCAACCTGCTAAATGTTCCTAGCCACTATCGGAAAGTAAAAAACACCGCAGTGCGGGAAAGTTACTTTCCCACATGTTGCGGATAACCGGGAAATAGCTATCTAAGAGCTATGAGTACAAAAAATACATTTAATTACTTTGCCGGAAAAGTATTTGTATTTGTATTTAAATACTTTTAAAAATGTATTTTTAACAACACTGGTATTGTGTGACCCCAGTGTTGTGTTTGTTATGGCTAATATGGTGCATTTACGTACAAGAAAATTTTACAAACCAAGACGTACGCCACGTGAATCAGATTTGTTCCTTGTTTTTTTTATCTGTTTTCTTTTTCATTGCGTTTTCATATTGTTCACTTTTTTCATGAAAGCTTTAACTTCCTTATTTTTACCAAAGAGTCACATATTCCTTAACAATTTCAGTTAACGTAGCAGTTTTCTTCTTTTTAATCGCTGGAACTTGAGGTTTCTCAAGATCTCCAGAAATGCTTGGACTATTTCAGCAATAAAAATCATCTCAATAGTCACATCTTCGGTACCTTCCTGTTCACCATGTGTCTCAGACATTCAACAAATAAATCAGAAGGATCAACTACACTTCAATTCACATGCGACCAATTTTTAAGTATCAAACAAGTAAAAAAACCTTTACCGCAGAACACAAACGCGTTGGTTGCAGGGTTCATCTGTTTCGACTGTAAACGGCAAAGTCGTTTTTGTTGTCACATGTTTCATGTACTCTAGGTAGGTGAACTGGCCAGGAGAGGGTCCATCAGTAGCGCGCAATAATTAATAATTTTATTTATTTATCTGTCCGGGTTGGATGACACACGTGTTCTTAAACTGATCCTTATACAAAATTTTCTGCTGACTTCGAATCCGAAGTCCGATTTTCTGTTTGGAATTGTGTTCATCATGAAACAGACGTTTCTGCGGAATTTTTTGAAAAACTTAAAATTGGTCAAATTTTGTGTTTAAATCGTCATATCTTCCTTCTGGATAAAGCTAGAAACTTTTTTCTGTAAACGAAAAATTTGACCAATTTTAAGTTTATCAAAAATTTCTAAAAAAACAAGTTTTTCATGATGAAGGCAATTCCAAATCAAAAAATAACTTCGTATTCGAATTCAGCAGAAAATTTTGCATAAGCAGAAAGGTTCAGTAAACGAGACCATTTTTGAGGTAAGTGCTCCCCGATTATAACCCATATTTGCGAACGTACGACACTGAATTGAAGCGAGCGCGCAATAGAAGGATCGCTGATATCATAGGCCAGTACCGCAAGTTCGTTTTAAGAATTTTACGAGTTAACGATTTACAATTTCAAGTTAAAAAAAAGCCACGTTACTCCTAAGAGTCCACTCAGCGCCAAAAGTATTTCATTTTCTCTTTGCATTTTACTACAGACTAATCATCTTCTGTCCCCAATTGTATTCTACGATATATTATTGTAGTCAATGTTTAGTTGGAAGACAGTACCTTTTACTTCATTTATCCGAAGCATTTCGTTGCAAGGAAAAGGTTGAGATTATAAATAAGAATTATAGCAAAACCTTTTCTTCTGTCTTTTACTTCAAAGTAAATGCTTCATTTTTATAAATACCGCCTATTGTCCTGACTTGTCACATTTTAATGAACTGAATTGATAGGAATGATGAGCCCTGATGAGAATCTCCAGTTTAAGGCAACTCAAGCTTGCCGCAAGATGCTGAGTCGCGAGAGAAACCCTCCAATTGACCACATGATTCGGTTGGGGGTTGTCCCGCGATGTGTCGAGTTCCTGGGCAAGACACACAAGTAAGCAAGTTTTGAGTTTTGCAAGCTTATTAATTTTTTTAATGTAGTCCATCGTTGGTGTTTGAGGCTTGTTGGGCCCTCACAAACATCGCATCTGGCACTTCCGAGCAGACCGCAGCCGTGGTCCAAGAGGGCGCTCTTCCCAGACTCCAACAGCTCCTCTCCTCAAACCGCATTGACGTCGTGGAGCAGGCGATTTGGGCGATTGGTAACATTGCAGGTGATGGGCCTGAAAGCCGCGATTTGGTGCTAAATTACGGCGTTTTGCCCAGTCTTATCAATTTAATCAAACCAAACACAACCCTGTCCTTACTACGCAATACCGTATGGGTTATTTCCAACCTTTGCCGCAATAAAAACCCTTACCCCGATTTTGAGTTAGTCAAGCCGGCTTTGCCTATCTTGGCCAGACTCTTGTCGCATGATGATAAGGATGTTTTGGCCGACACGTGCTGGGCTTTGAGTTATTTAACCGATGGTAGTAATGAGAAAATTCAAGCGGTGCTTGACACCGGTTTAATAGATCGCTTAGTTATGCTTTTGTATAGTGAAGAAAGTACCGTCCTAACTCCGGCCTTGAGAGCCGTTGGTAACATTGTTACCGGAAACGACCATCAGGTATAACTTCGTACAACAATTCTTGAAATTATTAATTCTGTTTGCTAGACTGATATGGTAATCAATGCCGGGGCTTTAGATTGTATGATTCGCTTATTGCAACACAGTAGACTGAACATAGTCAAAGAAGCTGCTTGGACAGTTTCGAACATTACTGCCGGAAATAGTGAGCAAATCCAAAAAGTCCTAGATGCCGGGATTTTGCCTTATCTTCTTCACGTCCTACAAACCGTAATTGTGAAAATTTTGATCGATTTTGTCTGAAACGTTGGTTTTTAGGGCGACTTCAAATCGCAGAAAGAAGCAGCTTGGGCTGTTACTAATTTCACAAGTGGCGGGAATTCTGCTCAATTGGCGCAACTTGTAGAAATGGGAGCGTTGAAACCTATGTGTAATCTCTTGAATTCCAAAGATAGCAAGACTATTATCGTGGTATTGGAAGGATTGAATAACATTTTATCGGTGAAAAACAATTGGTATTAGAATTTTGCATAATTGTTTATTTTAGGCCGCTGCCAAGGTAAATCAGGCTGAAAAAGTCGCTATAATGATTGAGGAGTGTGGTGGTTTGGATGGTATTGAGGCCTTGCAAAGTCACGACAATGAGAAAGTTTACGAACGGGCTTTGCATATTATTGAAAATTATTTCGCCGATGTAAGAATTGTTTTGGGGGTAAATTGTTTTGTAATTTGAGGTTTTAGGGTGAGGAAGGAATTACTGCTACTGTTGCAAATGGCGAGATTCAGTTCGCTAATCCTAATATGGCCGATCAACAACAATCACCGTTTTCATTCTAAGTTTCAATCAATTCGTTTAGTTCAAGTGGAGCGTCATTCCTGATTGTGTTACTGTCACGTTTTTGTATTTTTATAGTCTGTATTACGATATGTTTCCAGTTTTCGAAATAAAAATGTATGTTAAACCTTGAAACTATTTTATTTCACATTTATTTATAAAAAAATACAACTTTTTTCACATCCTTAGCCTCACAATTTTCTCTAAGGTACTAACGGAATATTTGTCTTGAAATTTAAGCATCACTTCTAATGGATCACCTTCTGTACTTTCCCTAAATGGTATATCGTAAAATATCACATACATGGCTAGCCTATTTAAGGTTTCTTTATCAAAAGCGAAGTCAGCACCCCTTGTGTACGCTTCTAAGGCAGGTGCCAAGCCAGGTTCCCAATCTTCTAAAACTTCTAATATTTGTTGTTTTATAGCCAACATTACTTCCGGTTGAATTAAATTACAAGCTAAGGGAGTTGATATTATTTGTGCAAAAAGCAACTTGACTTGCCAAAAATTCAAGGCGTTTGGTAGCAATTTCATATCACGAACAGCCTGGAAATAAAAATAATTATTTGATAAATGGGGCGTTCAGTACTATAATGAAATAAGTCCTTTAGACGAGTTTTGAGTTACGAAGGTCCAAAGTTGGCTGATACTTTGCAAATCTGTTTTATGTTGGAAGGGCATGATTTTAAGGTAATGATTAAAAGACAACATAAACTATACAATAACAGTTATAAGTTATAACAATGTAATATTTTATAAATAAATAATAGTATATTATGATACGAGTTTTATAAGACGCATTTTGTCGCACGCACGGAATTGTGGCACGACGAGCGCAGCGAGGAGTGTCATAATGGAGTAAGTGCGACAAAATGCCTTATAAACGAGATATCATACACTATTTTTTCTACTTTGCACCTTTTTTGACAAAAAAATTCAATTTCGAAATTTGGGGAATTATGTGGCAGTTGACAGCATTTGCGTGGGTCATGAAATTAAATTAATAATGTGGATCGTCATTAGTTTATTCGTAAAATGTATTCTGAAAGTGTCCAAGACGTTTTGCAATGTATCTACCCCTCCACGAATACGGGCTTTTGTGGCACATACGCGGAATTTGAAAATTGGCCTAAGGAGAATGGGATCTCAAATTACTCACTTGCACTGGCTATTGAAGTCATGTTTGTACACTACTCGAAAGGTGTTCGAAGGGACTACGTATCAGGGTTGGTACAAAAGCCTCTAAAGGTCCGAATTTGATTCATTTGATTAAATTATCACTTGAAACAGGTGCCGATTGACACTGACAGTTCTCTCAGATAATTGTCAAAAAACTAGATTGCCATCATTTTCCAACTAAATTACCCTGGTTTTTAGTGTAATTATTATAGCACTCCGTTGGATATTACGAAACCCAAATGGCGTATCGTAATGACCTCAGTACGAAACAAAAGTAGAAAAAAGTTGGAATAAAATGCGAACTGGAGGAATGCATTACAAAATTTCTTTCTTTCATTTTTGTTAGGACTAAGACGTGGACGTAATTTTTTTTTCAAATTAAAAGCTCTAGTTTTTAATCCGTTAAAGTTCTGTCCATCCAATGCTGCTACTACCTGTTTTTCTTTTTCTTTTTTTTTCTAAAATTTACTTCCACATAACTAATATTCCGGGAACTCGTAATAAATAAAGTGTAAGGGTTTTCTCTAAGCTCTAAATGTGAAAATAGTTTATTTTTAATGTAAATAAATATGTACTTACTAAAGTCAGCTTTCTAGCGGACGGGACACTAGGGCTTGCAACCCTTAAACGTTTTTTATTTTTTTATTCTTCCATCAGGTGATCATAAATTAATGAAATTTTTACTGTAGATAGTCTCTAAGAGTGACGTAAACATATTTTTTTTAATCCCAAAGCTAGAACGAACCACAATTTTAAAATTTTCGTTTAATAAAAACCACCCCTTTAAAAATTATATTGTCTTCAAATTTATGGAAAACATTTAAAATGAAATATCAGATTTTAATTTATAATTTTTTATATTACTTTATATTTAATATTAATTTTGTAGACTTGATACGATTGGTAGACTTATCGTATTATTGCACTGAATAAATGTTCACCAATTTTGGATGTTATAACAAAATTGTTTAATAACATTAAAATAATAAACCAATCTATTATAGAATAAATTATTGCATTTGAAAGAGAACATTTTTATAGCATACGGTTCTATATTTTTCTCAAAATAACTAAAATTGGACTTATTTCGTTATAGCATTAAACACAAATATACTTGATATTACCTTTAACAGAAAACTAATAACCGGTATGATCACAAGTTTGTCTTTCACGACAGCGTCGTACGTTGCTTTAGTCAGCATTCGTGTTACTTTCAATTCTTGTGGACTGAGTTTATCAGTTGATAGAAAATGATCACAGAAATACTTAATAGCTTGGTCGTGTGTGAACGAAAGGATTGATGACGATGATGGGTTCCAGGGTACGGTTTCAGACTGAGTTAGCGTCTTTGCTAACTGGCTGTGATAACCCAATTTATCAGCAATGTAACTCAAACAGCCGGCCCTTTGCTTAACTTCAACAAAGCCATTAGTCGAGAGTATGGTTCTGAAAAAAAAAAACGTCACTCCTACTTTATAACAGGAAATAATTTACATAAGAGAATTCCAATTTTGGCTCCTCTTGAAAACCACAGGCCAATACCGCTCGTCATAAATCGCTACTTCTTTCAACATACTGAGATCAGGGATAATTCCGGGCGCTTTTACGAAACTTTTCGCACCATCGAGTTTAACGACACTCAAAGAGGCGTAACAACATTTACCAGAATGAACATCTTTTGGTATTATTAGACGCGGCTCAACTGCCAGTACGTATAAATGTCGGAATGCTTGAAGGTGGTACCTGGAGCGACATACCATATTTTTCCTACTTTGATACAAACCGTTTCGTTACCTGTTATCATTACTATGAGTCGGGAATTTCGGATAAAAAGCACATATTAAGGCCGCGATATTTCCCGGAGAGTTAGATAACGTGTACCTACCACCCCCCAAAAATAATAAACCTAAAGCCATATGCATTGCCAAGTGTGAACCGTAGGTGACCACAGAACTGCTAGCAACACCCACACGGCGACGTAAAAGTCGCACGAAACGCATGATTTCTAGATTACCAGTCCCTGCCATCACCTTTAAAAATTTTGTCAAATAAAAAATACAATTAATCGTTTCCGTACCATCGCACTCGACAAGAGCAAGACATTGAGACAGGTTTCAACAGTTGGTTTTCCGGCTAATTCAGCTATGGATTTGATCGTTAGGTTTGTGAACATGCGACAGAAGTGGAGTAAAGTCTGGAAGGCGTTTTCATCCGCAGAACCGGCATATTTGAGACCTAGGGCGAAGCAAGCCCCTGTCACAATGTTACAATAAGCTTGGCTAAAATTCATACGATTATTACTTTGTAATTGGTACAAATCACTAACTTCATTGCTTCAAAATCAATATCCAAATTCGGCGATGGTTTTAACATACAATACGGCCTGATGGTACCCGGCACTTGACCCTCGACCCATTCTTTGCTAGGTACAACATCATCCCAAAGAATCAAAGCTGTGGAACAAAAAATCACAAATTGTTAAATTTGATTTTGGGGGACGAACCTCGAGCCAATATTCGAAACATTAAGAAGTCAGGTCGCACAAAATCGAGCAGATACTGTGTTTCAGGTGGCGCCATCCAATCAGCTACTGCCTTATTCCCGGTTCCGAGGTACATAAGACCTAAAGCTATCGTAGCTCCTGGTGCTGTCACATCTAAATTAATGGAAGAACCTTCCCGGATTTGAAACGACGGTACTTTGTATTTGTCTTTTTGTGCGCCTGTAAATTATCAATCGCCAGTTAAAATGTTTGATTTCACGTGGTGACGTACCGGTTAAAGGTCGTCGGTTACCACCGACCATGTAATAATGTAACCTGTCGGAAATATTCAAGTCTGACAAGCCTAGAGAGCAACTGCCTTGCTTTAAAGTTACTAAGCCTAGAGATAATCCGGCGGCAAGTGAGTATGATTCTCGGTCGACGCTGTTTTCCATCTCGGGACCTGGTGGACGCCCGATTTCGGATAACAGGACTTCGATTATGTGGCGGTGCGAGGTGCCTTGGTAGACTAAACCGATGCCTTAAAATTACACCGAATTAATATTAATTTATATTAAAGACCTCAAAAAACACTTATTTAAGAAGTTAGTCCGGACTCGATTGCACACGATTACTGAAAACTGATTCATAGGTATGTAAAATTTTCTGATGAATTCGAATCTGTGGGTCGCTTTTTGATTTAGAATGCCTTCATTATGAAAAAGACATTTTTGGGAAAAATTTTGAAAAACTAAAATTAGGCAAATTTTGTTTGTACATCGTTACGTTTTCCTTCTGGATAAAGCTAGAAACGTCATTTTTTTGCACTAGATTCCCCAATAAATGTAGATTAGCTTTAGTTTTTAGAAAAGTAAACAAAGAAAATTACAGTTTTCTTGTAACGTGTCGTATTTGTGTACTGAAATTTCCGAGATGCGAGAAGTTTTTTTATTTTAAAAGATAGACCTCTACATAATCGAGAATAATTCGAGATGAAATGATGCCAATAGTTCAAACAAGTTTTTGGTGCAAGAATCATTTCAATATCTGTAACTCTCACTCTCACAAGTTATTGCAATCTAAAGTTACTGCAATATGCCCGAGAGATGGACATCGGGGCAAACTTCCCTTTGTCCCTTTGTAGTGACTAGCACCAAGCTCGCTCGGTCCAACGTCACGCTGTGCCGTTCGAGTTCTCTTAGTTTTTTTCTATTTTTTTTTCTATTACATACATTTCAACGGTCAAAAAACGATAAATAATAAGATGATCAATAATTGTCAATCAAAAAACAGTTTATTTACTAACTAAATCGCTTGAAATTGGTTAAAATTACGCATTTTAGCCCTAATTTATTACTTTTTTGGCTTTTTAAGTATAGCAGTTAACCGATTTAAAGATGTCGTGTCTATAAAAGTCCTGCAAATGAAAATGCTTTAAAAATAATCTTAGTATTGTATTCACAAATTCACAAGGAATCTTTATTATTACTCATTAATCAAAAAGCACTTATGGGATTTCAATAATTTTTGAGTAATTTAGCTCATTCTTGAGTTAGAAATTCACATATTTCAAAAAATTTCGACGCAAAAAGGGATGAATTTTAGGTGACAATTGATTTTTTGATCATTTACCGTTTTTTGACCTTCGAAACATTTCTCAATAAACTGCAAACTGAGGGAAGTATCATCTCGGGCCTCTGTCTACCCCTCAAGCAATGATTTAGGAGAGTTTATGTTGAGTGGTAATGTTGGTAGACCCATTATAGCAAACTTATGACCATTAGAATGTTGTGAGTGGTTTGTCAGACCGCCGGTCGGTACTTATGTTATTATTTTAGACTTTGACGTAGTGCGTATTTTTTATTTTTCTACATAATGAATCAACCAAGTTGTCCTAACACTAGAAGAAAAATGTTACGTGACTTTTAAACTGTATCTGTTACCAAGAAAAAATATATAAAAAACAAAGCCTTGAGGTAGTCGGTAAGAACAAATTTTGAGAGAATTGCTAGAAGAGGAAGAGACTGATTGTCATGTTATGGATTCTAGTCCTAACTAATTCTGAGCTGTCTGTGCTATCACAAATAAAGCAGAGACAGCACTATAAAATTACTCGCTTACAAAACTGATTATTTTGTTATTATTATTATTTATTCACTTGCTTTTATATATTTTTTATTTACCATATTTTTGTGCCCTGTAAGTTACTTAACTATGAGCTTAATTTTTTTTTTTAATATTTCGAAGATCGGATAGGAGACTATATTTGCATGTACTGTAATTATTGTCATTATAATTAATAACAATACCATATATTTTATGCGTTGAATTTATTAATGAAATCTAACAACTAAGCATTGCCACGCCTACACTAATACCACTTTTCCGTAACATACATTATGTTTTATTTTGTCAGTAACAAATTAATAAACAGTAACATGTTATAAAATAAAAATAATTACAAGAAAATTCTGTAATTTTTGATATTATATTGTCGGTGTCAGTCAGACCGCTGGTCGGTACTTATGTAAGTAAAATAGGACGTCGATATACTTAAAGGTTAAAATAAAAAAAATTCTCCCATCTGGAAAATTTCACTACACAAATATGACACGTTACAAGAAAACTATGATTTTCTTAATTTTCTTTTATGAAAATCAAAGCTTGTGTATACAGGCTGTTGAAAATATTTCTAAGATGGCAGCACTTCCGGTTATACCGGAAGTCGCTATTAACTTTCTTATTTTAAATGGAAAGCTATGTTTTTTACTGCGTTTTTGGATTATTTAAGTTATTCTAAGGGAGTTTTTATCAGCTTTCTCTATACCCAAGTTTTTGCACCTGCCACTTAAAAAATCGGTAACTCGCCTAGTTTTAGAGATTTCGAAATCATATTTGGAGAATTAAAAGAGAAAGCCCATATCTGTTGTTCGTTGTGTTCAAAATTGGAATTGGAAGTTAATAAACCCAAAAATTTTAAGATTAAGTTTGGACAACTTCAAGTACCCATAACTTAATTTTTTCAAATAGGATGTCCCAATTTTTATTCTACTAGATGGAGGAAAATTTTTTTCTGCATCTATCTGTATTAGCATTCCCTATACCTATCTGTGATAATTTTCAAGTTATGTTGGTTTTTTGTCATTGTAGGAAATTTCTTACTAACCACAGCTATTTTTGCATAGTTTGCTATAAAAACATTTCTGATTAAACTTAAACGACAAACTCAGTTCAAAATTGTGTTATCAGACCGTGAAAACAAAATAAATTCATTGGGTGTTGGTTTGAAAATCTTTAATTTCTCACCTTTTTCCATTCGTTTCCATGGTAACCTACAAGAAAAGGCCTATGGCTAATGAATTTCTCAATCCCAACAAAAAGTTATTGTAACTTGAAAACTATTAAACATAAATATAGGGAATGTTAGTACAGATCGAAGCAGAATTAATTTCTCTACCATCTAGTGAAATAAAACTTTCGGCATTTCATTTGAAAAAAATTAGTTATGGATGCTTAAAGTTCTGCAAACTTAACTTTAAAAATTTGGAGTTTGTTATTCTTTTTTAGAAATCTGAAAACACCAAAGGAAAGATCTAGGCTTCCTCTTTCAAATGAGCTCAAAAATATTTCCAAATTTTTAAAAATGGCAGAGTTATCGATTTTTGAACTGGAAGGTGCAAATCCAAAGTAATTTTAAAAACCCTAAATATTTCCTAAACGGCTAAATTTAGGTATAGGGACAGCTTATGAAAACTACCTTAAAATAACTCTAGTAATTCAAAAACGAATTAAAAAATAAGCATTCCATTTAAAATAAAGAAGTTGATAGCGATTTCCGGTATAACCGGAAGTGCTGCCATCTGGAGAATATTTTCATTGAGCAGGACGTAACAGATTATGGTTGTATACAAATTTTCAGATGACTATGATTATTAGAACTCCCAATACTTCTAATGTGGGGTTTAGACGGAACAGCCTGTATGTGTTAAAATCTACATTATTTATTGGAGAATCTAATGCAAAAATGAAGTTTCTAGCTTTATACAGAAAGAAGATAAATACGAGTATGACGATGTAAACACAAAATTTGCCAAATTTTTGTTTTTCAAAATTTTTCACAAAAATGTCCATTTCATAATGAAAATTATGAAATCAAGCAAATCAAAAAAACAACCTGCAGATTCGAATTCAGCAGAAATTTTTACGCAAGAATTAATTTTCAGTAAAATTGTGCAAACGAGTCCAGACGGCCATGTTGCTTTCGAGTAGCTAGCTCTCGGACTATATGGATTTTTACAAATTTTAACTCACCTAGCAAAGCAGCAACTTGCACATTTTGGTGCACGTCAAGCTCCATCGACGTCGGCGGTAACATAGCTTCCACATGTATACTTAAAGTTTTGGTCATACTCAAGTCCGAAGTCCCTCGAAAAGCTGCAGACATCCCCAACAAAATCCCAATACTCGTCATTTCGTGCAATTTAATCAAATAATCGTACGTATTCAACGCATCTAAATTTTTCAAATGGCCATTTAAGCCCAACGCCATTAAAAACCCGGCATGTTCCATCTGCTGTTCCATCGAACCTTTCGGTTTATTAAAAACAATCCAAGTATTGTCGACATTGTGCGCATCGGGATTTATCCTCAAACCGTTCGCTACACCATTGTGAAACAACGGCCACAAATTCATATTTGAGGGCGTATCGATGTGATTTAGTTCAACTGTAGTACCACGAGGGGGCGCTTTCCCGGCTAAGCACAGTGAAGGTGTTTGTAATGGTTCGGTTACAACCGGTGCAGAGGTTCTCAATGTGAACATCCCTCGACCTGTTGATAAAGCCATAGTCCTGGTACAGATTGCAAACAAGTGTTTCTCTTGTTCTTCGATAAAGTCATGATCGGAAACGTCAGGTCGTTGAACAAGGACAATCGGGACGGGTTTAGAGCTTTGAAGCATTTTCCGAGCTTCGGCTACTCGCATATCGTCCGGAAAACGTAGTTTGGTTAAGGGGTTTTCAATATCGTCCATTCCGTCTTGTTGTTCACTTTCGACCTGTTTGGACGTGAGGACAATGCCTGGTAATTCGTGGGTTGTATACATTCCTATTTTCTCTAAAGTCGTTTCGGTTTTTTCTTTTTGGAATTTGTGCGCTTGAACAGCCAGATCATCGCGCCATAATAGATAATACGCATCTGAAGGTAAGTCCGAAGGAGGATTATCGCGACATTTCCACAATGTGCTGTATATCAGGAGGTAAATCGCTGGAGGTAAAGTGTCTAAATCTCGAACCGTCATTTTTTTCGATGTCATTAAAAGCAGGGTTTGTTCCGGTGGCGAAAGCTCAGTTACTTCTTCTTGAAGAACTGTGTTACAATTAGATGTGATATTGGGCTCTATGAGCTTAAGCAAATTGTCTGTCTTGTGGCCAAGTTCTTTGAAGATGATACCGCAAATCTGTTAAAAAATGTTTTATATTTTCCACCACAAAAAGCGGAACAGCTCGAATTTTTTATATGAAGGGGCTGCAATTTGTTTGGCAGAACTGAACTTAATTAACAAGGAAACAAAACCACAAAAAATATTATGCAACAGTTGAAGTATAAACTAGAAATGAACTGACGAATGATTTGTTCGTTTTCAAACGTTCTTTTTTAATATACGAGCCCTAACAACCAAATGTTTGGACGAATACATTTTTGCAAGTAAAATGCACGGCAAGCTAATGAATGTTTATTTAAAAGAAAAACACGTAGAAATTGAAGAAGTAAGTTTATTTTGTAACTTATGACCTGTTTAAAAACTACTTTAAGGAAATGATATCTGATGACAACTAATTGATTGGACAAAAAAAAAGAAAAACTTTTTAGTAATTTATGACATTTTTAATTGGCTTTAATGACGAGTGGACTTACCGCTGGCATACTTTTAACTAATCTGTCACATAATTCTGGCGTTTTATTATTGTTTCAAACATGTTCTACTTTATTATATGTATTATATTTGCATTTGTAAGGGTAAAGGTAAAGGTTAAATTATTATTATTTTTTAAATCTTTCAATGATCACTGAGGAAGATTTCTAAGATAACTTTCATTTTGTGCCAAAAAGACACAATGATATAAATGATATAATTTTAAAAATCAGGGCTATTTCTAAAGTTTTGCTTTGTGACAAGAAGCATAATTTTTTTAAATAAAAATACCTTCGGGATATAATTTTTCAGTCGGTGATTGGTAATAACCATACTTGCAAAATATATTTGATGGTGTTTACTGTCCCATCTATGAACTCAAATTGCTCAAGACCATTTGCAAACATGTATCCCCATACCATTTGTTCCTTGGCAAATTTAACCGTACTTTTGAGACAATCTTTGTGAAAGATCTCTTATTTATTTCTTATCACTCGTTTTCGAGAATTTCAGTCCAACGTATACATTAAATTAAGATTCATCACTAAATATGACGTTTTTCCAGTCATTGTATGTCCACTGCTACTAACTTTTGACCCACAGAGTTACACATTTTTACCAAGAAGTGTCGTAGCAGCCTTTGTATCACAATTCGTGATCTTCCAGGACTTTTTTCTTTAATGACTATTGTATACTTTATACTTTAATAGTTTGTGCCACTGAAAGATTGACCATATTCAGTTTTTTTGGCAACTTCTGACATATAATTTCATCCAGGGTGAGTATTCCAAAGGAATTAGTTTGCCTTTGTTAGAATTTCCAATTTTTAATAATTTAAAACCCGCCAATGAATGTTTTGGCATTCTATCAAATTGAAGGTCAAATGATGTTAAATACAAAAACTTGACGGTCAAAGCCCGTTTTGGTATTAAATTTCTTAGCATCCATACATTTACGAGGTTGCCCAACTCAAGTGGGTAAAGGACTAGGCACACTTCTTATGGGAAATTAAGGACCACTCAAACTGGATAATTTTTATATTAATCGATGCGTCTAAAAAGCTGAACAATTCATATCATTGCGACAAACGTGTAGCTTGATTAGGAACGCCAGAAATCGCGATTGAAATTAAATTATTCTTATTGTTGGAGATATTAACTTCTGTCAGCTTAAATCCCTATATCCATAAAAGTGGTAATTCTCTACACCTGAACCTCAATCCAGCAATTGTAGTACAACCGCATGTTGTAAATCTTTAAATTATACAAGCTCTTTGTACACACCGAAAAGCGGCCCCAATGCTTTTCGTATGGGACAAATCTTCACTTTGATTGCAATTTCCGGCCTTCCTAATTGAGCTACATATTTGGCGCAATGATATGATTTGTTCAGCTTTTCGAGACGCATCGATTAATATAAAAATTATTTAATTTGAGTGGTCCTTAATTTCCCATAAGAAGTGTGCCTAGTCCTTTCATCATTTATATATTTTTTCAGATAACTGATTGAAAATTAGACAATAAATTACAAAAAACACTTTACAGTAATTAGAGAATTGCATAAGTTTGAATCCATGCAAATTATGAATAAAATGTTGTTGCAATAAAACCAGTTTGATAATTAAAAATAAAACGAGATTTCGTCCAAACATTTAGTTGTTTCAGGGTTCGTATTTACGGTTTTCCATTTTATTTAAGAGCAAAATACATTTTTAAAGGGACTTACCTGTACGATGTCCTTTGACTTATTGTTGACATGATTTACAAACGGATAAGATCCCACTTCACCCCCTTTTTGCATCAAATGGCACAGAAATTGCATAATATTGGCTGGCGTTTCGCCAATAAACTGATACTCATGTACTTGTTTCAACTCATTTGGTGCAATATATCTTGTCGATTTTAACGAGAAACTATCAGGAAAATCTTTCCAGTAGTGCACCACATACTCAACCATCCCTAAATCGCTGGCTATCTTATTTAAAAAAATTGCCAAGAGTTTCAAATCATCCGATCGTAACATATTCAATTTCAAATCTTCATACAACAGGTGCAAACAATACAGAATCAATCGAATAAACGGAAAAAGAAGCGAATTAGCATTAATTTGAAGCGTACTAGTCTGTGTTTTAGAAGGATTTGAGTTGTATTTTAGGAGCAATGTGTGTTTAAGACACTTATCTAATTTCGTTGCATAGTCTGAATTGCTTAAATATAACCAATCTTCGTCCGTCCCGGCACTTGAGTGTTTTTGTCGTTTAGGGTTACTGCAAGGTGTTACGGGACAATCTTCAGCGTTACCAACGTCTTGCTCATAACCCAGAAGTTCTAAACAAAAAAGTAAAAAACTAGATAAAAACGAAACCAAATTACCTAAAAGCAGCGTTTCGAACGCATTCCATTCCTGCTCGAGATTCATATCTTGGGCTCCTGGTGCGTTCCGTGTGGCGTACCATCTGGTCAAAACCACCGAAATGGTATCACGATTCAAACATTGCTTTAAGGCCATCACACAATTTTCAATTAGTGGGTGTGCAGTCAAGGGGGGCAAAGTGATTCTGTAGTAAGTACCATCAGAGTATCTTAAAGTGATCCGGTTTTCGATTGGGTCACGTAAACCGTTGAGGACAGCTTTGGGTAAATTACTTTCGTGCTGAAAATTCAGCTGTAGAATATTAGACACGTTCGTTGTCTCTGGTAGCACCGGTGATAACAAATGATCGTCAAACTTCGGGTCTAGTTGTTTGCAATGAGGCAGGAGACTGCTGCGTCTGGAATAACAAAGTTGACAGATCCAAACGTTTTATTTGGAAATTACCTCGGGAAAGGTGAATTAAACTGTGCCAAGTTTCGACGAACGTAGGGCGAGGGGGTGTGCTGTACAAGGGTGCCCCCTATGTGCAACTTCCCAACCAAAGTAAGGCCAGAGTAGAGGCAAACGTTGCCGTTGTGCTCCAGAACAGCCAACATGTGACACATCTTAATTATAATAATTATAAAATAATAAATTTGAATATGTTATACTTACAGGAATCGGCACTGCATCTTTGACACTTAAACTATTAATCATTCCAAATCGAATATTACTCGGGTCTGTAAAATCGATTTGGACTAAACACAACTGACATTTCACTGGTAAAATGTAGCAGAGGTACCACTGGTGTGTCAAGTCGTCACACAAAAATACTTTGGATGCGGAACTCGACATATTATCATCTCTGCAAGAATCAGTTGATCATTGAATATTTTCTAAATAAAACAACTACTGAGTCAAATTCGGATCAGTCCAGAGGTGGTCCAAACAAATAAGGGGGTTTGTATATAGATAAGACATCAGTTTAGAACAGTCGAAAAACGAACAGTTGTTTGGTACACAATAATTGGGCCCTCTTGAAATAGATGTGTTCAGACGTGAAGCTCTCTGCAACCACGGACTTCCAATCGAGGAAGTGGCAGGTGATTGGCAACGACTATAAAGACTCAAATTAGAGTACAGCTTTAATTCGACTGTGCTTTTATCCGAACATTTTATAATCCGAATAGTTATCTTTTTGTAAGGTACTACTTGTCCCAAATAAGGCCATGTATTTACAACAATACATTTGAGAACTAAAAATTAAGTAAAGCATTCAGTGCTTTTTTGAAGACATTATTAACAGATACGTGTTGAACAAGGTCTAACAGACTTATTAATTAAGTTTGATTGATCTGGATTACTACAGGGTGTTTTACAATTTACTTCCAAACTTTTTAAACTTTAGAGCTTTTTATTTTGCTTATTTCAAATGGCAACGCCTGTTTATTTTTATATCATTCCATGGGTAATTAGAAAACGAACATTTTTACATATTACAATCCTTACATAAATCCTAACACATTCGGAGTATTTGATAAAAACTTGTTTTTAATAAATTTATTGAATATGTCGAAGATGGCTCCAACCCTGGTTATTTTTAAATCATTCTATGCGGAATTAAAAAAGCAACAATTTCTGTTATCACAACCCAATTGCAAATCCTAACACATCTGAAGTTATTTGCTGAAAACGTTCTGTCTTTAATGATTAAAAGTTGGTTAATGTTTTTGACGAATAACTCTGAATGTATTAGGATTTGCAATTGGGTTGTGATAACAAAAAATGTTGCTTTTTTAATTCTGCATCGAATAATATAAAAATAAACAGGGTTGGAGCCATCTTAGACTTTAGTTCATTAAATTTGTCATTAAAAAAGTTTTTGGCAAATAACTCTTGGGGCCGGTTTATCGAAAACTCTGTTAAAATTTAATTCCATTTTAAAAGATAACGCGAATGGACTAATCTAATTGCTTCAATTTGATCACGTGATCAGTTAGTCACGTATTTAATTGCGAATTAAATTAATGACGGTTCTATAAACCGGTCCCTATAATGTGTTAGGATTTACGTTAGGGTTGTAATAAGAAAAATGTTCGTTTTCTAATTCTGCATCGAATGGTATAAAAATAAACAGTGGTTGCCATTTGAAATAGGCAAAATAAAAGGCTCTAAAATTTTAAAAAGTTTAAAAGTAAATTGTAAACACCCTGTAGTAATTCAGATCAATCAAACTTAGTTAATAACTCTGTTAGACCTTGTTCAACACGTACCTAGTAATAATGATATCAAAAAAGACTGTTTCTATATTTTATTAATTTTTAAATCTAACATGCCTCAGCATGTTTATTTTGTTCAAGATGTGATGGTCATGAAGAATGTGTCTGCTCAACTAGTGGAGATAAACTCACATTTAATTTGTCCAGCAGATTACAGTGAAAATTTAGACGTTTACTTACATGTTTTATAAATTAAAAAAATATATATTATTTCAATTTTTTCTCGTTCTCTCTCATATGGCCTTATTTAGTGAGCTTAACAAGACCACATCTTACAAATTCATTAAAACTATTTAATTGCCTAAATAAGAAATATGAAGGCGTCTTATTGCAAAAATATTAAACTATCAGTGTTCTAACGGAAATAACGTTAATATTTTAGGTAAAGATTTTATGGGGTTCCAAACCCTTAACATGGCCTGATTTGGGACGAAACAGATACCTTAGATTTAGTAACAAAACCAATTTATATTTGCGTTTGAGTTTTTTTTAAGATGCTTAATCAAATTTAGGAGAATTGAATAATAATTAGTTCGGATTATAACGGTTTGCCAAAATTATTTAACCTGATTGTAGCCATTGAGCTGTGGGATTTCGAATGATGCATTTGGTTATAAAAACTTGCTACACTTCCCGGCCTGCTGTTGATTGGACTGGGAACACTTAAATAATTCGAGTTTTTGCCGCAATCCCACATTGAAAGACGACTTTTCAACTGTAATTATTAATTATTGCGAGTGTGTGAATCTTAATCAGCTTTACCCTATTAGATAAACTAGTGGCTGAAGGATAAGTGCTATTCATCCTGTTTGCAAACTCCACCTTTTCGTTGCTTGTTACTTTTCTAATAGCGTAGACACTGTGTTGTCTGGTTTGAGTATCGTAAATCATACAAATGCTTGGATTTTCGCTGGCATAAACCAATTTAAAATTATTATTATTCACGACTTGAATATGTGTGCCAACGTTCATTCCAACAGGACAAACCTCATCAAACGGAAAAGCTAAGGAATAGAGCGATGCTCTGTTTTCAAAACAAGTTGTTGAATTGTGGCCTTTAAATTGAGAGTAGTGTTAATAAAAGAAAAATTGCAAAACTACAAACCTTCGTCTTCCCGTTCCAGAAATATTCCGTACTTCATATTCCACATTTTACTAATCTGGAAAGGTATAGCAGTGACAAAATCTTCACCTTTTTGGGTGAAAACATGAATATTATGTGCATTTATAATACAAATAGAAGGAACCGGCACTCCTTTAATTTCCTCATCTTTGTTAGAAAAAGGAAAAGAGTCAGTTTCAAATCTGGGGTGTTCGCAATGAAAAGTACACCAAGCAGCGTGTTTTATAGGCAGAAGGGACGTGTAAGCACAAATAGTTTTTCTACCGTTGTCTACATTGTCACAATTGTTTAAGCCTCGAGACCACACTGCTGTGTGTCCTTTGACGTAAAGTTCATCTTCCATAAAGCTGACGTGATTTTTCGCAAAAGAACCCTCACAGCTTGGCCCTTGAAAAATCAAATGAAATAAAAATAAAAATTGCAAAAAGTCACATACCCCTGTAAGACAAACTTTCATGTTTGACTGAAAATTTCGAAAAACTCTCAGATATTCGTTTGCTGGTCTTTTGTGAATTATCGCAGCTTTGATAACTGTAAGATTTTTCATTTTTACAGCCCTGATTCACATTAGTTTTAGTACAAGAACTGTCTTTTGTCTCGTAACACCAACTTGTTGCAGTCTCAAACAAGGGGGTTTTCCGCAAAATCCACCACTCACTGTCTTTTTTCTCTTTTATTGAAACCTTTTCAAATTTATCGAGAAGTAGGTCTTCAGTTTGACCGAAATGTTTTTGCGGGGGCACCGCATTGGGGCCTGGATGTTTCAATGTTTGCTGCCGTCCACTTGGAACAAACTCCTGAAAAGTTTAAAGCAAAATATTGAATGAGTGAGAGTAGTCACGAACCTGTGGATCTGAGGCAGCAATCATTGTTTCTACCTTCTCATCCAGATTTGCTAAATTTCAATAATGAATTAGAATCGTAACCAACACAAATCACGACTATTTTTCATTTAAAAACGTTTTTTTTTAAACCGAGACGGCTCCTAACCTCCACAAACTTAACGCGCAGCGCCGACAACCTAAACGAAACAAAATTAAAGTTACTAAAATTTACAGATTTTAGTTTTGTATTCAATTGTTAAATAAATTTTTATTTTCATTTATTATTAATCTGTGATATTTTACCACTATTTTACATTCGTTGACTGAAAATTTTGTAATTCAATTATCAAATTGCTCATTTTTTGATAAAAAAATTAAATTTGTAAAAACAAAATCCCTAACAATGACACTAGTAAAGTAGTAATTTGGCGCCAAATGGTCTTAATATTTTTATTGTTGGCTTGTTTTGTGCAAAATACGCCTTGATTGTATCTGCTGCTGTTCATATCTCGGAATTTAAGCTGCTAAACGTAATATGAAGTGTACAATACCAGAAATATCATGGCACAACCGGGAGCCCGTTTTGAGTGTTCATATTCAACCTGTTTCGGAAAAATTTTATAGGTTAGCAACTGGTGGTGCCGACTGTCATGTTTTGGTAAGTTTCCGTTTAAAAAAAATAAATTTTGTGACGCTGTACTTCAGATCTGGCAACTAACAATAAACGAAAACGGTAGTGTTAAAATCGAGGCTTTATCTGATTTAACACGACACCAAAGGGCTGTTAATTCAGTTCGGTGGTCACCAGGGGGGCAACAGCTTGCGACAGCTGATGACGACGCAAATATCATTATTTGGCAACTTAAAACCGATAATATTCCTTTGCTGGAAGGAGAAACGAACGACAAAGAGACATGGATAGTGCATAAAGTAATGCGGGGGCACAAGGAAGATATTTACGATTTGTGTTGGTCACCTGATGGTTCAAAACTACTATCAGGGTCTATAGACAACACTGCGATCTTGTGGGATTTCCAAAAAGGCAAAAATGAACACATCTTAACTGATCACAAGGGATTTGTCCAAGTAAATTTTTCATAAATTGAATAAAAATAAATTGTTTATAATTTTTCCAAATTTGAAGGGCGTGTCGTGGGATCCCAGAGGTCAGTTTTTGGCCACAATCAGTACCGACCGAATCTGCCGCATTTATGAAAATACTGGTAAACAAGTGAAAGCTCGAATGCATAAAGGTCTATTACCTGTGCCAGAAGATCATTACCTGCACAACAAAGAAGTGAAATATTTTCATGACGACACGTTCAAATCATTTTTCAGGAGATTAGATTTTTCACCTGATGGTTCACTTCTAGCTGTGCCTTCAGGTCGCATTGAAATTGAGGATTGTAAAAAAATACTCAACTGCACTTTGGTTTTTGCAGCAGATAACTGGGGGAGGTACGTAATAGCATACAGCCCAGGTGCTAAACATTGTGAATAAAAAATTATGCAGTGTAATATAATATATAATTTTTCCTTTGTTGATGTCAATACTAATGGATGATTTTATCTAGAAAATACTCTTTTTTATAGCAGATGTTAAACTATTCTTAGTCAACTGTTTTGAGTAGATAAAATAGCACTTTAACCACAAGGGTAGATAAGTGTTTTAAATTTATTTTGTTCAATTAAATTTACAAATTATAACATATTAATAAGGATTAACGGATTACAATAACTTTTTCTCTTAAATCTGAAGTCTGGCTATAGAAAATTTTTTGTATTAGACACGACGATAAAGATTGTTTACCTATTCGTGAAATAAGACCACTCGTGACTTTGACGCTCTTTATCGTCTTGTATTAGCTATTTCAAAACTATAAAAACGCCAACATCGCATTTTACCGAATTAATTTAGTTGCATAGACTAGCTGATTTCATAGGTTTAAGCAGCACTGACCCCGGTCATTCCTTTGATGGGTGACCGGATAATGTAATGCCAAAAACATCGCAACTAACTCGTCTTTCGGAGGAGACGTTAAGCCGTCGGTCCCGGTCACTACTAGTTAGTGGTCGTTAGGTCAGGTCAGAGGCTGTAGATGCGACCTGAAAACTCTGGCACTTGGGTGATGGCATTACCACCATACGCATATTTATATTTATTTTATTTACCGAATTATTTTTTTAAATAAGGTTGATAAAAATGTAAAATAGTTATTAATGATTAGATCTCTCATTGTAACTATAAGTTACATTAGCTATACATTTTTTGAAGTGCAGGAAAAATTTATAACAACTAATTTTGAGAGAAAATACGACGTTGGCGTTTTTATAGTTTTGAAACAGTTAATATAATAAATAACACAGTAAATAATTATTTTTTATATCGTAACTTTTTTGTGATCTTGATGAAAAAAATGAAATTGATATTGCCACAAGAATTTTAAGAGCGATAAATAATCTCAATTAGTAAAGACACTTACTCGCAATCTCGTTCCTGCATTAAACAGTCGATTATTAATGACCTTCATTAAAAAATTATTTTAAATAACTGTAATAATTATGTAATAATTTTTTCAGTCCAGTTTGTTTGTTTCCATCTGGAAAACAGTGCAGTACAGTCGTTCGTTTCTGCCCAATTCTCTTTGAATTACATGAAGATGGTCCTGATCCATTAGTGTCTTTGCCTTATAGAACGGTTGTTGCGGTTGGGACTGACCATGATGTAATTTTGTATGACACCCAACAGTTGATGCCTTTTGCTTATTTCAAAGATATCCACTATACAAGATTAACAGATTTGACTTGGTCCAAAGACGGCCAATTGTTAATTGCATCCTCTACTGATGGTTTTTGTGCTCTTATTACTTTCGAGCCGAATGAGTTAGGAGTGGAATATATTAAAGAAGAAGTTGAGGAAAGTATTTTGGAAATTAGTGGATGTGAGGAATTACCGGATCACGATGAAATTGTTGAAGTTAACAAACCAAAAAAACTAAATTTGTTGGAACAGTGGGCAATCAAAACGCCCAAAAAGGCAAAAAATGAAGAAGACACAAGTAAAAGAAAACCTGAGGAACCGAACCGATTAACCCCAAAACGGATAAAACCAATTCCTGTAAAAGATGATGAAAACCAGAAAAACAACACTCCGTCAGCCTCCATCAAAAGAAACGAACTTTCTTCGCCTAAAGCTAGCCCTCTTTTAAATTTTCTCAAACCTGTAGCGAAGGAAAAAATTCAATCGCCCGTTTCAACCCCTAAAATATCAACAGTAAATCTGATTTTAGACGAAGCAGAGGCTCGGGATGGTTGGCGCTGTGACAAAGAAGAGACTGTTGAAAATAAACAAACAGAACCTAAAATAGGCGATGATGAATATACAGAAGAGTTCAGTTTGCATTTAGAAGACACAAATAGTAAAAGCTGTGTTCAAGAAAATGACCAAAAAGAAACCACTGAAAATTGTGTTCCTAAAGTCGAAGCAGACAAAGTGGTGACAAATACGGAAGACGTAAAACCCAAGAGGCGAATTCCCTTAATCACGTTGTCGAGTCCTAAAACTAAGAAAAAATAAACTGTTATGTTACGTATTGTAAATTTTATTTATGGTTCGCTTTTTTCAGTTCTCATTTTATTTATCAAGTGATGTCAATAAAAAAGTATTATTTTGATGATGATTTTGATTTTGTGATGATTAATGTTTCTCAAAATATTTCTTTTTCTCAATTGGATTAGGAATTATCTGAAATAAAGCAATATTAGACTACAAACTTATCTTACTGAACATTTTACTGTATCCTGGCCAGGTTTCCATTCCGCAGGACAGACTTCTCCATGTTTATCAGTGTATTGGAAGGCTTGAACCAGTCTTAAAGTTTCATCAACACTTCTGCCAACAGGCAAATCGTTCATAGTGATTTGCCTTAGTACTCCCTTAGTGTCTATAATAAACAAGCCTCTAAAACCACAAACAAATTATTGAGTAATAATTATTTGAACCAAATATGAAACCTGAGAGTATGTCCCAAATCTTCCAAAAACACGCCATAGGATTTTGATATGCTATGATTCAAGTCCGACAAAAGAGGAATTTTGACTTTCCCAAGCCCTCCCTCTTTCCTAGGTGTGTTAATCCAAGCAAGATGAGTAAAATGCGAATCAACTGAACAGGCAACAACTTCCGTATTAATATCGCGAAATTCTTGGATCCGATCACTGAACGCCAGAATTTCAGTGGGGCACACAAAAGTACTGAATGAAAAACATGAATCAAGCGAAAAATTAATTCGGGCAACTTACAAATCAAGAGGATAAAAAAAGAACACTAAATATTTCCCCAAAAAATCAGTGGATTTCAACTGAACAAACTCCCCATCGACCACGGCCGTACTTTCCCAAAAGGGGGCCGGTTTTGAGACTTGAAACCACGATTAAAACTGGACTAAACGGTTTAGTTAATCACTTACTAACAGCTTGGGTCCACTGTAATTTATGCTCAGATTTCTTGGGGTCTACGCCAAGGGGGTACACCGTACCGGCCCCAAACCTATGACACGACTCCTCATCCGGTGTAGCCCCCAAACTAAGACCGACACACACGATCACAAAAATCCACAAATCGCGCATTTCTAGGTTACTCTGCAACGTAGCTCGCACAAAAATGAAGTGTTTGCTTAATTACTGATAAGAAAATGCCGAAAAATGTGCGGAAAATCAATCAAAACAAGCGGTAACTGTCAAATGTCAAAAATTGTTGTCATGTTTCCCGGGAGACAAACACCATAAACATCGCCATCTGGTTGGTGCGGAGACAGTGAGCAAAGAGGCGCTCAAGAAAAATATTTAAATTAATTATTTATTAAAACTGGTTAAAATGGATTTGGTGTTGAATAAAATACAAGAAAACGTCGACAGCGAAGATGATGATTGTGGTAGTTATTGTAAGTTTGTGTGATGTCTTGGTGGAAGTTATTGATTTAACAATGCTGTTTCTAATGAAAAATTTTGCAGTCCTTCAACCCGCATCGTCCCCTTACAATATTGCGGAAAAAGTTCAGCAGGCGAATATTGATTTATTCAGTACAAGTATCACAACCATGGAAAAAACCTCACGAGTCAAGTTCAAAGAAGAGTTAACTTCTTACGAACCTGAGTTGTTTCTAACTGATGATGATGTTAACAGCATTGAAAGTGATCCCCCTGAGAGTGATTTTGTGCCAGAACCGGGACAAATTTTGGAGTACAAAAGCTCAAATGTAATTAATTTAAATATTTTTGATATAAACGAAGAGGAAGAGATTGAGGAGGACGTTATTGAAGAGATAGTGCCAGATGAATCTGATGTTACCATCAGAGATAATCTTGACAATAAAAATAATTTTTTTGAGGAATTTAACGAGTCTGAAAGTACGGAACAAAACGAAAATGTTACAGTTCGAATTACCTCAAGTGATTGTAATAAATCTACTATAAAAAAGAAGAAAGTGAGAAAAAAATCTCCATTGTCTAAATCCTCAAGAGCAGGAAATGTGCATATTGAGTGTCGAAATCACTGCATTGAACGCCTGGACTTCGACATGTCCATGTCTATTAAAAAATTGGAAATTCACGAAAAGCCCGTTAAATGTCCTTTGCTGAAACTCCAAACTCGCAAATGTTGCGATGAGAATAAATCTCGCAATCCTACAAATCTCCCTTGTTACAACGGCCACCGGTCGGAATACGGCCTGAGCTCCGAAGAGCTGGAAAAACGCGAACGCCGCAAAGAAATAATTAAACTGAAGGAGCAGAAACGTCAGCAATTAATGCGTGAGTACAAAAACCGAAAAAATCAACAGAACGAGGAAGTGTTTTGTCAATGGTTGAAAGATGTAGCTCGCAGAAAAGCACAAAAACAGAAGATCAATACCGGTAATGGTGCGAAGCAGTGTTTCAGTCCTAATGTAATTAGCTTTCCAACGAAAGTTTGTGAAAAAATAAACGAGAGACCAAAAACTGCTAATGAATTCGTTCCGCGACAAAACATAAAAAGGGCAAGGAGGCCGCACACTTCGCCCGCTTGCGTTTTTATTGAAGTTCCGCAAAAGCTGCTGGAACGTGGAATACATATAGGGGATTTGCTGGTTACCAACTCCAATTTCGCAGCCAAGAAAATGCATATTTTGTCCGTTTCGTCTTAAGCTTGATAAATATATTTCTTCCAGTTATTCTAGAATGCAATTTTTGGAGTTTTGTGATTTCAATTGAAATCTTATTAAAGTTATGGATCCTTAGAATAAAGCAGTTCCAAAAGATTCATCTCTAATAAAATAACGAGTTTTATTTTTCCCTATATCTACATTCACATCTACAACTTGTGATCTAAAATTGATCTACAATTTATACTCAAAACAGTCAAAACTTTAAAGTTGATCCAAGAACTTTTGCGCCTTTTTCTATGTCTCTAGGGCGCTTAATAAAATATTCGATATGTGTCAAAATTTTGGTCGACTACTTTTATTACCAACTTTTGAAAACCCACAAAAATTGATTTTGATCTGAGAAAGTTTTATGAACTTTTTTCTAGGACCCTTAGAACTGCAAAAGATTGGACCGTGAAAAAAGTGAAAATTCCAACGTACGAGTATTTTTTGCTTTTTTTCGGAAACTTAGAGCAAAAACCAAAAAAGCTTCAAAATGCGCTTAAAATTGTATATCTCCTCATGAAGATTGCTACGTGCAACGGCTCCAGTTACAGAAGTATTTTAATTTTTTACGAGGTATTTTATTTAAAAAATTATAACTCGAGAACTAAACGTCCTAGAGTAAAACGGTTTATTCTAGCAATATTTTACTGTTCATTTTACGAATTATTCTTACTTATTGCAAAATTTACATTTTTGAAAATTCTTGCTTAAAAGTCACTAGGTCTCGGTTTTCAAAAATCATGAACGACTTCTTCTCGAAAATCATAGACTATTTTAACCTAAGCCTTGTATTTAGCGCACGATTTTAGGTTTAAAAAACCATATTCAAAAGAATATGTTTTTTCAAAAGTTGATCAAGAATTTTTAAGGATTTTGAAAATTCAAGAAAATCTTTTTTTTTCAAACTCAATCTAAGAAGGTTTTATGCACGTTTGTTTGTATATTTTATTAGTTATTAGTTCAGTGAAATAAGCTGCATCAAATCAAAATTTGGAGGATTAACTTAAATTTTTAAACAGGGTGCGATTCAAAAGTGACTAACTTTCGGTGATTAATCTGAAGTCAAATTGTTTTCCAATTAATTTCTTTTAATTTTTATTATACTTTTTTATTTGTTTTCCTTATTAGCAACTGCCTTAATTGTTCTTTCTTTTGTTTCAACTTTAATTTATTGTCAAATTTGCAAATTTATTAGGTAATGTGTAATGTTATAACTTATAAGATTCGTCGTTTTCGCTAACTAAATTTAAAAAAAATAAACGGAAGTGCTAATAAATAAGGCTCAAACAAATTTTTGTCATAGGAACTTTTAACTCAGTTTGATTTCCTTTATCACTACCCAAGAGATGGTCCGGGACTTCTGAATCATCACCTATAAACTACTCAGTAACGTATTTAAGAACCTTGAATTTAAAAAAAAATGATTTTAACCTTTGAGAAACGGGTTAAAATAAATAAAGTGTTTTTTCAAGATTATTCAAAGTAGGTAAGAGCTAGGGAGCTAGATAGATAAATTAACTAAGTAGTTAATTAACTATTAATTAACCAGTTAACTAATAAATTTATCTAATAGCTAGATAAATAGAGCTAGCGATTTCTAAATAAAACTTGTAAAGTATAAAATTTTAGATAAAAATATTCTTTGCCTTTTTTTGATGTTATTAAAATTAACAGAGTAAGAAAAAAATGCCCAAGTTAATACATTTTTCTTCTTTATTGATCTAACATACCAGTTTGGAGATTTATTTTTTTTATAACTTATATTATAAGGTGGTTAGAAATACGTACAACTTTAAAAAGTCATAGGTTAGAATAAAAGTGAGACAATTTTCTGTTTACCTACATTGTCATAATAGCTCCCTTCTGGATAAAGTTACAAATGTAGTTTTTGTGTAAAAGATTCCGAAGTGAATAGATTTATTATCCTCCAAATTTTAATTTGATGGGACTATTCCAGGAGTCCAGGACCTTTATACAGAGTGTCCGTTTTTCGAGCTCCACCATGGGGATCTCAGTTATTATAAGAGATACGAGGTCGGTTAAATTAGGGCAAAGTTGCGCATTTTTATGCTGATCAGTTACCTGAAAGAAACTTTGATGTGTCATTTTTAGTTTTTGAATTATTGAGAAAAATTAAAAATTTGTAATTTTCGTTTTTATTTTTTTAAGAGAAAACTAAGAGAATTAGAGTTTTAAAGTAAGACATTCTTCAGGCACTTTTTTACAATAAATTTAAATCTGTCATCGCCTTTTCCAAGGTCATAGTTACAACACTCAACTTTGGTTTTTCTTATGGGCGCCATATTTGACATTTGTCAAATTTGTATTTTTGAAAACTCTTTTTGTTCCTGATTACAATGATGTATCACATGATATGATCGAATCTTACTTGTTGATTAAAATTAAGAAAAAAGCGTTTTTGCAAAGAGTGCTTTGGAAAAAAACGCCAAAAATTTTGTTTAACAAACTAACATTTGACAGTTCTATTAAATATGCGAGCAGAATTTTTATAACTTTGTCTTGTTTTGTTTTACAAAAAATAAACTTCTAGCTTATCATGTCGTTTAGTTTTTAAATAAGTAAGCTTGGCGGAAATGTGGACCTTCCAGATCCAAATTCAATTAAACTTCTAAAATCTAGTTTGTTTAAAAACAAAATTGTTGACGTTTTTTCCAAAGCACTCTTCGCAAAAATGCTTTTTTTTTCATTTTGATCAGTATGTAAGATTCGATCATAACATGTCATACATAGTTGTAATCAGAAATAAAAACACTTTTCAATAATATAAAAATCGAATATGGCGTCCATAAGAAAAACCAAAGTTGAGTGTTGTAACTCTGACATCAACAACGCCTTGGAAAATACGATGACAAATTTGGATTCCTTGTAAAAAAGTGCCTGAAGAGCGTCGTAGTTAAAAACGTCTAATTCTTTTGGTTTTCGCTTGAAAAAATAAAAACGAGAATTACAAATTTTGTTTTTTTTCCAATTATACAAAAACTAAAAATGACACATCAATTTTTTTTTCAGATAATTGTTCAGCATAAAAATGCACTTTTGTCGAGGTTTTAGTTGATCGTCAATATGAGAACCCACTTACCTACCTTCTGGTACTCAAAAAATTCAAGAACTCTGTAACGTAGGTATGCTCAATACGAAGAAAAAAAACAAGAAATTAACGTTGAAACTAAATTTATTCAATCACACAACATAAAATAATGACATTAAATGAAATTTGGTAAATACGAATAGTGATGGACACCAGTAATTAATTCTGTCTGCTGATTGACGCAGACCTAAAATCGTAAAAGAAATCAACAAATAGACATACATTTTTATCACAGAACCTATTCAAACTGTACAACTTTCTGAAATATTTAAAGTGATATATCTTAACACATGAGAACAACATTTAGGGTGGGCCACTAGTACACTTTTCCATATAATACATGTCTCCTAACAACTGTGTTATGGGAATCTCGCCTATAGTTTCTTTGAAAAACAACAATTCGACTGTAAGTGAACGAATAGCTCTCAGACTGGGGACCAGAAGAAGCAGTCGTCCAAATCTCGTCGGTTGTCTGGGGTATCTAGTGCGAACATAATCCCCCAGAATGCATTGGGCTTGATCTTGCAACATTTCAACCGGCTGCACATCACACAAACCTGCCGTCTCTAAACATAAAAATTAAACAACAACACGGGCTATTTCATTTAATTACCGGGTGTGAATAAAATTATAGCCTTCATACACCCACATTCGCTACCATCCGGTGAGATTTGGCGGAAACGGCACATAATTTCCTTAGGGAAAATTAACTCGTGTTTAATTTATTTTCGATTTTTTTAAGCATATTACTTACCTGTATGGTTTTAATTTCTGTAGCTGTGTGAAGATCCGCCGGCAGGCGCTCCCTAGCTTGGGGGCACCCCAACAAAGCCGAAAGGTCCCAAGGGACTGACCACTGGGCTAAATGCAGCAAAAAAAGCTCTTTCCACGATTCCTGCAGCAGCAAAAGCTGGTCGTGTTTACTGAGCGTCTGAAACGGGGCTAAACACCGCACCCATCGAACTGCCATAAATAAAAGCCGGGCTGTAGTTTCCTGAAATATGTAAAATTGAAGTAGGCGGATCCGACTGTGAGGGACGGTCGAAATTTCAGCCAACTGCACGAGCAGCTGAAAAGTCACCGCGAATGCCAACAAGTCACTCGATTACACCACTCCTACTCCCAAAGGGTCGAGGGTTGCAAGCACGTGGACGACACGTGCCAGGAAATTACCTGCAACATCTCCCAAGTCGGAGTGAGCGGAAGCGGCGGAATCGGCGGCGGCTGGGCCACCGGAATCCCCGGACTGATGTTGATCCCGGAGTTGGTCTCGCTGGAAGAGGGCGATTCCATCTGGGAGAGTTTCGTGCCCCAGACGAGTTCCTTTCGTGAATTAAGTTTGATTTAAGGGGTGATTGTGAGTGTGGCACAAACCTGGCACTTTTCAGCCGACATGAGGATGTGTAAAAGTCCAGGTGGTGGCGGTAACGTCGGAGGGTGAAACATTGAGGGCGGCAAAGCGTCGATATGTGTGGGACTGGGGACTGGCGGTGGTGGTAAAGTTAGAGCTTTGAGCGGACGAGGTGGCCCGAAAATGCTCGGAGCGAAGTGTAAAGATGACGAGCTTGTGGGCAACTTGTCGCCCACTGTCATGTGTTGTTGCAAGCTGTGGCCTACGGGCGATGGTTGCATTTGTTGGTTGGAGGAGGGTTGCAGTTTGGGTTTGCGTGGGCCTCGCTCGTGTTGCACAGCTAGAATTTTTTCTAAACTCAATCACATAACATATACCTACAGTTGTATATCTTTAATTGTGATTTAAGCTTTTACTTTATTTAAAAGTTACAAGTTGTTAAAATGATGGCATAGACAAGAGTTGATTATATTTTTTTTAATAAAGATTTTTTTACATTACATTGGAGCCCTTATTCTTTCCACAGCACAAACTAAGTTCCTTACTGTCTCTAGGTCACAAAAAATTTATGCCTAAATTAATAATTGTTTACAAGTTTAAGTAGGTACAGTCAGAGACATTTCTTTGTCACCCCCCCTCGTGTCGATTTGACCGAGTTCGACGGTCGAACCATGCCAAATCGACGCGATGGGGTGTCAAAGAAAAAGTTCTGGGTGAACAATTGGCAAATCATTCCGGTCGCACTCGGTAGAAACAAAAACGATTTGCTTCTTTATTTATTCGAATTAACAGATCTACTTACATCTTCCTTATTAAAGAGATGAAAACTTATTTTTCATATAACAATTAATTACTGACACAGTTGCTGGTAACTTTTTCGTAAGTTAATAAACAAAAAAATTCACATTGGTTTTATTTTTTGAACACATGTCTACACTCCCCCCAGCATATTTATCATAGTTTATCAAACAAAAATAACAAAATGAAACAAACTGAGCTATGTCAAAACGTAAGAATAATTAATTATTATTCTGAAATACCACAAACCACAAATAAGTTATTTTTTGTATTTATAATTTTTTCATCCTATAACTACAATGTGTTCAAGAATGGTTGTTCATCAAGTCACCTATTAAATTTGAACGTAACGCCCCGCTTAATTTAAATCATGAATGCTATCAAACTATAAAAATGACAGATCCGTCAAAATAATGCAAAAAGGTTTCGAATCAAGAAGGAAAGAATACTCAACAAAAATTACGGAAATATAAAACACAAATCAAGACAAACCCTACACTTTTAACAACTTTGTTGAAAAATGCAAAAAAGTGAGTAAATAGCTAATTCAAAGATATGAGAGAGAAACTACAATAGTCATTTGGACGAAGCGGCACATTGAATTTGAATTGTACAGTCGACTTGATGAACAAGATAAATAAAAAAAGAGTTTGTGAGTTGGTAAGAGTAAGAGTAATGCCAGGTATTAATAATTGCCTCCTAATGACTCAGTAGACCTTATCCAAGCCAAAAAAAAACTGATCTGAATGAAATTCACTTTTTGGCTTTTTTGATAATAAGTTGTGGGTTTAGTTTAATTTAAGTAGTTAATTAATTAATTTTAGATTAATTATTTTTTTAAATTTAAGCAGTAAATAATAAATTTTCTCATGTGATGCCGATGAGTGTATTTCTGGCGCTCCTTTACATCAGAAGTATTTCTAGAATTTATAGGCAAATACTACCTACGTCCTTTGTAATAGTTTCTCAGATATTAATATTTATTAATATGAAAGTGAAAGTGAAATTTGAGAAGTATTTATATCACTGGTGTCCAACGAAATCTTAAAAAAAATATATCACGAATATGAAGATTTTAATGTGCTGAATGCTATGACCTGTATGTATTTTTGTAATAATTTTTTACTTCATTTTTTAAAAAATCAGTTTTTGTTGTGTTTCGCCTGTGCATTAACATTAATATATTCATTTAAATCGTGTCTCCACATGTAAAACCTATTTGAGCTGAGGTTTCTTTTTTTCGATAAAAAGCTGAGAATTAATTATAATTCTATGATTATTCAATATCATAATTTATGAAATTAATTATAATATAGAGCATCTTTCTTTATAATAAAGCTTTAAAAAAACTCATTTTGCTAACTGACAGCATTTCTGGATCAGTCTGCAGTTCCGTATACTGCTGTGCAGCTTAGGTCGGATTTCTGCCACATTCTGCCAAAGATTAACACCATTTTGAGTTTTTCTTCAAAGGAGTATTGAAAAGGCATTTTTTAAGTGACAAATAATTTTTGAAAAGTAATGATGTACAAATTTTTAGACACGGGCTCTGTTTTCTCAAAGGTGACTAAAATAAAACATTTAACTGATGTTAACCAAATTAAAATTTCAATGAAGCAGAAGGCCTTGGGTTTTTTACTATATCAGTATCGAAAATCTCACTTAAAATATAGGAGAAATTTTATTATGAAAAAACGATTGCAATAATTTGAAAACAATTTTTTTTAATAAAGTTTTTTGCATTTCACGCTCATATATATCATGTCAGTTCATAGTAGAATTTTGCAACAACGCATTTGAATTTTTTAGAGTGAAATAGAGCACAAATTGAGAGTTTCTGGTGGGTTTTCTTAGCTCAAAACTTGTCGCTGGGATTCAGTTTAACACAGAATTCTTTTCTTATACAGAAACTCTCAATTTGTGCTTTATTTTTCACTCCAAAAAATTCGAATACGCTGTTGCAATTCTACTATAAACTGAAATGGGACATATCATGGAAATTTGGGATAACATTAAAGCATCAAATTGAAGCGTGTTAGAAACTCTATCGTTTGCGATATAACTTTTTTCTTTTGAGCAACTAGAACTATTTATTTTTGGACTGGCACTAAAACTTGAAACACCCTGTATATATAAATAATGGATTACAAAAAAGTGTAACTGATACATAATTCCTACTATTTATTACGATCTCGAAGCATTAAATTTATGATAATTATGCGTAATAATAAGGAGGAGAGTTATTTTTGCAGACCAGTGTATTGTAATTAATAATGAAGTGGGCTATAAAATGTGTTTTTAATGTTGGTACTGAAAATAATGTAGGCGGGTGTTAACATCTCTGTCGTGGTGAAATCCCGCTCGCCTTTTTAGTTTGGATTAAGGCTTAGATATTGAATAAGTTTCACAGAGTGAATTCTTTTATCCTTGAAATCCCCGTTTTAGTTAAAGATGTAGTATAAAGCATAAAAATTAAAACGACACCACGATTGTCTGGAACTTGATAAGTACAAAAGCTTGAGCTAATAAAAGAATAAATCCCTTTAGCTCTTTCAAAAATGTAAAAGCGACTAAAAAATACTGTTTAACTTCGAGTGTTAAAATGATACGGGCTTTGAAAGAGATCTTTAAAATCTTAATCACTTTTCGCGCTCGCTGCTCTGATTCAAACGGGATTCAATTCGCTCGCAATTTAATCTATTGATTCAGCATTTTAAAGGGAGCAAAAGATCAGCGGTTCCGAATAAATAGGCCATCAGAATGATAGTGTGGGAACGGGGCTATTGTGTAGACATGTGACGAGCTTACGGCGCTCTCGGAATTAATACGGATACAGAATTGAGCGATGTTACGATACCTATTAATAAATAAAAATATTGACATTGAAAACCGTCTCGAAATGAGATATTCTTCAGGCGAACAAATATTACAGCGTATGTGCTGCTGTTTTTTAATTTCTACGATGCAAAACTTTCCTCCAGGCTACAATCATCGAAGGTGGATGACACGCACTCATGAAAATTGATGCTATAATGGCATTCACCACCACACCACACCCAGGAAGCTTTCAGTGGTCCTGTGGTGGATGGAACCTGCCTGCGCCTGTGCGCCCAGTCCATTTGACCCTCGCTCGACTGACCTGACAGAATGACATGACACTATCGGATGATGGGATTACCGCGGCTTAGCTGTGCCCTACACCGACATGTCGCGTTCACATGACACATTCACGTATCACACAACCTCATTGCTTCACTCATAAATCTCCATGTTCGCAATCTTTACGCACAGGCGCCACACACAAAGGAAACTTCAAATTACTACCGAAACCATCATCAACAAGTCGAGTGTATAGTTATAACACATAACTTATTACAGCGATCTGACACTAAAAATTAGCAAAGAAGTACAATGTCTTTAAATTTCGATACAAAAATTTAAATAAACACCTACACACAGAAAACAATTTATTTAAAATAAAGAAATACATTTTTTCAAAAAAATTCTTTAAAGTATGGAAAACTTGTTTAATATAAAAATTTCATGGTTGTTTAAATAAATTTAGCAGTTTATTTAAATTAAATAATTTTAAATAAACTACATCATTGTGTTGAGGCTACTAATGTTGATCATTTGTTTAATAAAAGGATTATATCTTTGGCAGTAAAAATTTTCTGAGCTTTTTATTCAAAAAAATATTTTTTCAATAAAATGAATTGAATCTTTAAACTAAAGGAACTTTTAAGTGGAAGTCACGTCATATAACGTATATGGATTTGACCAATTCTGAACGTTCTCGACATCTCAGTGCCGTTTCTGAAAAGTGAAAAGTATGAGTACCTAAATCTTTACTCAGAATGGAGGCTTTGGAAAAATTTAGAAAATATACAGGGTCGCTAAAAAGTATGCAAACAGTTAAATATTATAAAAACTGTTTATCAAAACTGATTGAAATTTGGTATATGCTTAAAAGTATTAAGATGTTATCGTCTCAGATGTTTATCAAATTTCTATTTCATTTTGTTCTGGGAATACAAGGCTAACTCGTTTTTTTAACGGCAATAAGGGTCAAACTTAATATTTTTAAGAAGAGCATTTTTTTCAGAGTTCTGTGATGTAACACATGAACGAGTATACCTTATTTAAAAAAAATTATCGAACTAATAAAATTTTGTTAGCCTTGAAAACGGTGTCTTTATCTGACGTTAGCTCTTTGCTGCCTGAACTTTGACCAAAAAACTAAAAAAGAACACATCTTAATAAAAAAAATATTTAGCTGTATCTATATTTATTAGCGAATTATAAATTATCTTAAAGGTAAGAAGCAAATTCTCGAAAAACTGTTTTTATGTTCTACGGTTTTATTTAAGCACTTGGGAGACATATAAATTAAAATGTGAATCACAACTTGTGATTTACAGATCAAAATTTAACCTTTGACTTGATCAGTGAGGTAACAAATGAACACGTAAAAGATTTAAACGAAGAGTTCGTGAAACATTTACCTACGAGCACAAAGATAAAGAAAAATATTACTATTTTAATGTATCAATTTTAATAGATTTGATAGTGACCAAATTTGAAAGTTTAAAAAAATCTCAAACTAATGATGAATCGAGTGATGAATGCAAAAATGCGAAGAAATTTGAAAATTATTCTCTAAAGAAGAGAAAACTACCTATTTTGTAGAAGCCGTTTCAAAAAAGCAAACTTCAAATAATAAATCGCAAGTTGCAAAGGAAAAGTTAGTGGATAAGCATCAAAACAAATTAACTGCTTTGACGTGAGCATTCTTACAATAGAACAACGATCTTTATCCCCCTTCGTCTGAAACTATTTCAAAAACTGAAGGTAAATTTTAAATTACTACAAATTATATCTAGATAATTCTAATTCTTACATTTGTAAAAATTTTGGTGTAGAGTGATTAGACCCTTTACCTATGTTTTTCAGAGGTCTTAATAGTCTACGAAGATAGTGGGTAAAATACGAAAAAAATTAACTGCGAACCATTCAACGAAGTTCTAATTAACAAAATTAGAAATAAAAAAAAACAAGACATTAGAAGAATTTTTATAACAAATGGTCCATTTTGAAGAAGCACATAGCAGTGGAACTGGTAATTATTTTTGATTATATTAAATATTTTATTGTGATGTAATGTAATTAGATGTAATGTTTAATATTTTGTTATATTATTTTTGTTATAAACAAGAAGACCTTTCTTTAAAATGAAATTTTAAAATATTTGTCGTTAAAAAATATACAGTGAAGAATTTATTTCGTTGAACATCACATAACCCACATAACACTATTAAAGTCTGTTATTTCAATAGTGAGTTGTGAGTTAACATTAGAGTCAAATAACTCTGAGTCAACCTAACATATAGTTAAATAATGACGGCTCTTTCAGTTACTACCTTAAGGTCTGAGCAAAGTCTGAGTTAGAAGAAGTCTAAATTAATTCAAGAGTCAGGTTATTTCTCAGTTGGAAATATGTTTTTTTGACTTTAACGTGAAGTTACAGGGTGTATCAGAAATACGTGTGTTAATTTTACCACGTAATAAAACTCATCAAGCGCAACAACTTTTCTATGTAACATTTTGAAAAAATCTTATTTATTATTTTCACTGTTTTCCTCCTTTTTTTGTGCAAACAAGCCGGTCAGTGTTTAATAATTAGTTTGTATACATTGCAGCAATTTTTATTGTTGTTTTAAATTGTTTAAATTGTCCGTTTCTATCGCAACGAATATAGTTAGGCACTCTTATTTTTGCACCCATAGGCGTGTACACGTTTCAATATGTTTTCTTTTACAAATTTTAACTAAACTTGCGAAACTTTTATTGAAAAATTACAAATAGGAAAAATGTTTTAATTGTTGAGCTCTGTTACATATTAAACGTAACACACGTATTTCTGTTAGCGGGCCTAATAGTATTAATTCTATGTTGTTATAAAATATCTGTCAATACATTACAAACACCAATGTTTTGCAAAATGAAATCTTCCTGTATATTTCCTACAAAAACATTTAGGAAGAAAAGAAAGAAATATTTTATTAAATTAAATGCAGATACTCCTAATAACCAAACAAAATTTGTGTTGTATTTTAATCATTAATTTTTTAAATTTTTGTTAATTAAACATTGGGTAGTATAGGAATAAAATGTAGCAAAAGATTTTACTATAGTTTTATTTCCTTCTTTCTGATAACGTGTAAAAAATTACTACTCTGTTAGGTATAAGTAAAAGCATATAAAGTCGGTTTATTATACTTTCATAAAAACCACGTTCTAGTGTAAGTTCTTTATATTTGGCTTATGTAACTCGGTCTTTAATCGAACGCTATTGTTTCTGGTAATTTCTAGCGAGAAATTTGTCAGAATTGACAGAGTCCACAAATATAGGTTAGAAGCTCAAAAAGTTTTTAAAATCTCTTAATTATTCACTTAAATTAAATCTGTGAAGTTATGAAACTGGTCTAAAGACAGGGTATCAAGACTAACACTTTGTTTTAATAAAAATTTATATTGCGTTAAAATTTTTCGAATTGGGGTCTTGAGCACAGGCGGGTGAAAAGGAATTAACAAGAGTTAGGTCACGGGTTAGGTAACGGGCAGGTGTAGTAGGTAAAAAAGGGAAAATGTGTGGAAAATTACCGAGAAAAAGTTTTTTACTTTCGTCTCCAATGTTTTCTCCGAAACGGCTGGTAAAATTGCTTGATTTCTGCATGGCATTTTATAATTGCCTGTGTTACATCAATATTTAATCTTGCACACTTCTTTGTAGACTTTTGGCTGCTCATTTTTAAAATTTCAATGTGAAATTACAATTTTTCTTACTGCGCTTGTGCCAAGTGTCAAATTTTGACAATGAATCTGTGCAATTAATTAGTACTGCCAACCGGAACACTTAAAAAAACTAGGCACGGAGTACCAACCTAACAACTTTACAGCTGGTCGTTATCCAAGTGAAAACACTCTATTAGCTGTTTCAAAACTATAAAAACACCAACGTCGCATTTTCTCTCAAAATTAGCTGTTATAAATTATTCATGCACTTCAAAAAAATGTTTTGCTAATCTAATTTATACTTTCAATAAGAGATCTAATCATTAATAACTATTTTACAATTTTATCATTTTTATTTAAAAAAATAATTCGGTAACATGCGACGTTGGTGTTTTTATACTTTTGAAACAGCTAATACTTAACTTTGGTCTTTCGTCTTTGGTCTGCCTTAAAACGTCTTTAGTGCAAACAAATAAGAAATTATAACAAATAAGAAAATATTATTTTACTTTAAGCAAAGTCTTATTTTAAGAATATAAAGAAATAATTATTATTTTACTAATAAATTTTTACTTGTACTATTACTGTAAACAAACAACAAATTTGCTCCATGTAAATAATTTTTGTTTAAAGGCATTGGCAACTTAAAAAAAAACTTTGTCTTAAATGATAGTACTCTAGTTATTTCGATTTAAAGTTGGAATTATGACGTCCTAACCGCCTCTTGAGCATTTGGTCCAATTTTAAAATCAAATAGTTTTTGACTTTTAAGTGACATTCACAGAGTTTTGATCAAAATTTCTCAGATGTTTTCGGGAAGTTCAAGAGAAAATTTAGAACAGAAAAAAGTCGAGAAAGTAGTTAATTTTTTATTTTGTGGAAGATGTGTGGAAAATGTTCAAATATCTGTCAAGTTTTTAGTGAATGAGAGGGTTCAGTGATAAGAGGACTCTGTGGTGAGAGGCGGTTGTGGCGTCAGAATTTCTCCCTTTTGAAGTGATCATCTCGCTTATTTTTCATGGCAGAAAATTTTGAAAAGGACCTACCGACATAGAATGAACCACATTTTCAATTTTCGTTAAAACATAAAATAAGTAAAATAAGTTGCCAATGCCTTTAAGTTAAAGAATTATTTTTCTTTGTGTACTTTGACGTGTGTAATATTAATGACCAAAATTTTCTGATTAATTTTTTGTTGGGTGCTCGTTGGTGGAATATTTTTTGTGATTCCCGTCGTAACAGATGGTTAAGCCAACGTGGTTATTTCATCATCCCGTGATGATGTATCATCATATTGGAACCCTCTGCACGTCTGAATTGAAATAGCGCGTACCTACAATAGTGTAGCCCAAATCACCTACGTGTCGTGCGGGTGGAGTTGGGGTTGGCATCCCTGCCGGCCCCGGCCGGAGGCAGTGGAAGCTTGTGAACGTGCAGCTGCGCGCATCAGCCCCGCTCATTAATGATGATGTGCTACCATCGGCCTCAAGACTACTTCACTTCTCGCTACATCCCAGCCAGACAAGGCCTTTCCGTCAAAAGCGATAATAAAGCATTCGATAAATCTTCCAAAAACCGCAAAAACTGGTAAATCGCTTGGCTGATGATTTCCTGATTCTAATACCTTTGAAAGTATGCGATTTTTTATTCATTGGAGGAGTACGCATAAGCTTTTTATCTGATGTTTTGTGGTACAAAAAGCTTTACAAGGACTAGCAATAAGTAAGTAAGCCCCAGGCGAGGCAAAGAGACAGCTTTCATGCGAGCTGTAGCTTTGAATGGTTATAGATAACTTTGGAAACGTAATATTTTTGTGAAATTGCACTGATGTATTTAAAGAGAGCACGCAAACCTATTGAAACCTTTCCACCGTGTAAATCATGGAAATTTCTAATAGGATTTTCAAGCTTACTAATGCTCATTTCTTGTACTTTACAAGGTACTTATCGTTTTCAATAAATTGCGCTCAATGATTGAAGCACAATATTTAGAAAGAGGCGAGACACAAAGTGAAAATATCTCGTGATATACAAAAATGTTCAGTGAATTATTCGGCGTGCTGGCTGCTAGCCTCAAGCAGCTATTTCGACGTAATCCCAGGTCGGATTAGAGCCGCCATTAATCACACTAGATGCCGCTTCGACCATCGAGCCGAGAGGTGAACTCCGGTTATATTTGTAAACTACGGACACTTTTCTTCACAAAGAGCAGGTTTCAGCGGCTTTAGCGCACTATTTTAACGAACATTCAACGGCGGATTTTAGCTCCCACGATAAATATTTATGAGCAGATCTTTATTTTGCAGAGAATAACGAATTTTTCTAATACCTAGAATTATTGCCAAAGTAAAGTAATGAATATGAAACGGCACAAATAATTGTCTGTATGCAGAAATGGTGGATGCGCCGGGAAAATAAAATTAAGAATTTTTTTCCTACGTTTTTTTTTTGCAAACACATATAACAAAACATTTTATTAAAAAAATATCATAGGTTAACAAATACAAATAGTAATGCACCAGACCAAAACTCAAAAATATTTTTGACTCGTAGATTGTGACATTAAAAAATTCATGTTAAATCTCAACGTTGCCTAGTAGTATCTGCGGATAGTTTTCTGTGCAACAAAATTTCAGCGATTTTAACGTACTACTGTAATTTTAACAAATATTTATTGAAGTATAAAATAGTATATTAAAAAACAAGTTTTAGAAGACCACTATTGAAGCACGAATTCAGTTTCAAAAATGAGTGGCGTTAGCCACAAGTTTTTTTTAAAAGTGAGTGCTTCAAGGTCTTATGAAACGAGTTTTTTGTAATTTGTCCCCTTTTTGTTGTTTTTAAACAAAAATTGTAATTTTAATCAATTTACCCCCGGTTTCTTGAACGATTTATCGTTAGCTAAATTTTATTGGTTTGATAGTTGCTAAGGTGCTAAGGTAGAGATGATCTGATTAGTGTTTCTATAGAAATTATGAAACCCATAGTATTTATCTAACGATAACTGGTTCAAGAAACCGGGGGTTAGGGATTTTTGTGACGATTGGCAATCTCTCAATTTTGAAAGTAAAAAATTGATTTAAAATTTTTGTTTTATCCAAATTCTGTCAAAATACACGAGTAGGTAATCTTGCATGAACGTCCCCTGAAGTTTGTGAAATTTGGCAAAAATACGGTCGCGAATTTGCTTCCTGCCAATCTAAAAATTTTCGTAAAATGTTCCGTTAAATAATGCCTATTAAGATCGCACTTGATGACGTTGCGTGCTTTAATATGCCTATTAAAGCATCAAAACGGCAGCAAATTACAAAAATAATTTAATAGGATAGAAAGATGTCATTTATAATTTTACTTAATGTTTAGTTTATAAGAAATACAAGGTCAGTGTTAAAAGTATATTTTTTCTGTGTCTCAAAAACTAATAATTACATACTCAACAACGCATTTTAAAATTATTGAAGAATAAATTTAAACAGTGAATTGTGAAAAATTGACAACCACTGAATGTTAAATGAAACGTTAAACGATGCAAATTACATTATAACATTATAAACAAGTTAAAAAGAAACCTCTCGTGAAGCGAGACGTCCTCGTGGTAATTATTCTTCAATAATAATTTATGTAATCAGCACCGCTTGCTTAATGAAATGTATCAATATCTCGCCTGGGCATTTCGTAAAAAATGCATTGAAACTGTGATTCCATAATTCCGCGCGTTGCTATGTGTAGTGCGTCAACTTCTGTCGTCAACTGCTAAGTTATTAATGAGCTGTCGAGAATGCCAATTTTTAAACGCAAGAACAACGAAACACGAACCAACTAAACAAATAAAGAAAAATGCAACCAACAAAAGCTCGACAGAAAGGGTACAACAAAACACCATATGTAAGAAATATAAATAAGTTTTGAAAAACAATTTACCGTCAATTGCTGGATGTGTCAAATATTCCGCACAAACTGTAGCACTGACGGGAATCACTTGAACTTGACTAATGCCCAGGCGAGATAAAGTGTCATTCTATACAGACGGCGATGGTAATCAGCACTAAGATGAAGCTGGCATAGCTTCGAAAATTAGTTTTGCAATCAACATTTTAACATCAAGAAACCGTGAATTTTATTGATATTATCTATATTTCATAATTGTAAAATAGTTGTTTATTTATTAAATAAATAGATAAATAAATAATAAATAAATAAAATAAAATAATTAAATAGTTGTTTATCTGTCACTGAAACTATAACTTACATTAGCTATTAATTTTAGGAAATGCATGAATAATTTATCACAGCTAACTTTAGGGCAAAATGCGGTGTCGCTATTTAGAATAGATATTATACGCATTTTTTATGAATATGAATTTTTCAAAATTTTTCTAAATTCTTTATAATCAACATTAAGAACAAAATTTTTATTTTATCTTTTATAAACTAATTAAATAGCTATTCATTCAACCTTGTATAAACTGACCCTTAATATTTTGAATTGGTTAATACAGTAATTAAAAAATCACAAACCATCTCTTGGAGGGTGATCATGTAACTAAGTTAAAACTTTCAATAAAAAAATTATTTGAGCTTTTTCTCACGAGATCAATTCTTCAAAAGTTTTTGACACTTTAGATCATGTTTTCTTGAATTAAATTAGAGGAAATGGCAAACCTTTTAACAGTAACCATTAACTAGATACAGTAAAACCTCTCAACCGATGGGGAATCTTTAATTGTCCATTGTGGAGAGATGTCCAATAATGGGAAATGAGTAATTTTTTTAAATGAACAAATAATAAACAAATAGGTGTAACTGTGACAGAGGAATGTAACAGTGACTACAAAAGGTATATTGGATCTGCTAAACCCTCAATATAACACAACAAAATTCGAAAAAAAAAACAGTTTTTACATGATACATACATTCACCTATTTTTTAAACAGCTTAAAAATATTCAGACAGCATGACTTTACTGTGATGCGAGGACAAATTTTTCTTTTAACACTATCTTTTTTATCAATCTCTTTATGACGTTTTTCTAAAAAAATTTGTGTTCAAATCATCGAAATTTACTTTTAGATTTTTTGTATAAAGTTTTTCATCCATTTCTACATAGTCCATGAAACAAATGTTCGTTCTTTGCACCACCACTTTTTGGTCTGTCCGTTGTAAGAGGTAAATTTGTATGATATTACGGTAATTGGGGAATATTTTTTTTTCCGCGTCCGCTATACAGAGAGTCCATTGTAGAGAGTTTTTTTAAGTTATTTTGAAATGCTTTTGTTAAGTTCCTACAAAAATGTCGTTGTAAAGAGGTGTCCGCTATCTTTAGGTGTAAGGAAAGTTTTACTGTACATATTGAAAAAAATCACCAATTTGTGCCTTATAGTGGAGAAAACATCTAACAAACTAGCAAATTTGACAACAACCTTGAAAAACAACTAAAACGGTTGATAAAGAAAAAAATTAAATACAGGATGTAAGCGAAATAAGTACATTAATTTTAACCAGTGGTAGAACTCATCAAGACAAACACTTTTTCTATGTACCATTTTTTCAAAATCGCATTTTTGAAAATCATTTTTTCCTCCTACAAATTGACGAACCTTTTATGAAATGCTCCAACAAAGAAAAGTATTAATAAATTTAATTTATTTTCAGGAACTTGCTTGGAAACGGTAATCTTATCGACTAGGAAACTTTGTTTCCAGTGGCGTGTAAGAAAATTGTGTAAGATTTTAAAATAATTTTAACTCAAAAACTAAAACGTTTTGGAAAAAAGTTATTAGGAAAAATTGTTGATCTTGGCGAGTTCTATTACCAGTTAAAATTAATGTACTTATTTCATTTACAGCCTGTATAAATTTAAAAACAAATTGCTTAGGAAGAACCTGTATGTACTATTAGAAAAGATTGTAGAAAAATTCTGAAAAAATTAAAATATTAAAAATAAGAAACGCTGATGTCTGCTTATTATTAGTTTTTGAGATACAGTAAAAAAATCTTTAGCAGACTCACGTTGTATATTTGATTTTGTTAAACTCAATTAAATAATTAATTAATTATATATAAAAGCTTCAAAGCTTTTGTAGCGTTTTTTTTAAACTACACATACAGCAATATAAACACTTTTTTGAAAAAAATGCAAAAGAATTTAAATGGAAAATAAATGTCAATAAATAAAAATGGTGGATGCGTCTGATCAAAAATTTATGTTTTTATTAAATTAAAAATGCTTTTAAAAACGATGTTGCATGATTATAAGAAAATCTTAAAAGATATAGAAAAAATATTTTGAGATTTATGATGTTTAATTCGAGTACTTCTGGGTATAAAATTTGTTCTGTTTTTCAAAAGTATTAAGGTTTACAAGGCATAAAAATAAAAAAAAACATCAAAAACTTACTGAATTACATGGTCCCAATTTTGCATCCAGTGACTTTTTTCCACTTAAGGATTAAAAGCAAAAAAAATTTTACAAAAAGTATAAATGATCTATTACAAATGATTGTGGGTAATCAGCGTTTTTTTCTTTTTTTAATTTGTTTATATTACCGTCAAATTAAATGTATGGTGGCTCCGGCTGTAAATACCATTTGAATTTATAATTAGAGTAGGCTTTTTTCAATTTTTGAACTTGGATGAAAACGCCGATTGTGGCAATTAATCAAACTGAAGAGTTAAATAATAATGTTTTGAACGGTAATATTTTTTCATATTTACCCTCAGTTTCCCAAAGACATAAAACCGCCTACTCTAATTATAAATTCAAATTTACAATATTAGTTATTTATTTAACGAGTTTGAGTGTAAATCGGGTTTTTATTTCACGAGTGGATTTTTAAATGTCGAGTGTTAACAAAACGTTTAACATCCACGAGGTGAAATTAATGAACCGATTTACACGAAAACGAGTTGGATACAACATTTTATTCTTCGAATTAGACTCAACAAGGCTTAAAATTGCTTTAAATCTGCTAAAAATAATCTGACGTTTCGTATTGACAGTTGTCAAAACTTCCTTACACAGGAGAAAAATCGTAAATTTTAACAATGTCGAAGAATAAAATAATTTATTAGGAAATAGTAATTTGTTTCTATAACACCTACGATTATTAGCTTTATAAATAAATTTAAAACCAGCAGAGATGTACACATTGAAAAATAAAAAGTAAAACAATGAATGTGTCGGGTAAAAGATTTCACAGTAGGGAATAAAAATGGTGGATGCGCCGGGTAAAAACCCTTGCCTTTTATTTTGCTAAATTAAAAATGCATGTAAAACCGGATTTTATTTATGTTGCATTACATATTAAGAGTACATAAAGATCCATTAAAAAAATTAATAGTATATTAAAAAACAAGTTTCATAAGACCACTCTTGAAGCACGAATTCAGTTTCAACAACGAGTGGCGTTAGCCACGAGTTTTTTAAAAGAATGAGTGCTTCAAGGTCTTATGAAACGAGTTTTTTTATACAATTTTTTGTAATTTGCCCATTTTTTGCCGGTTTTAAACAAAAATTGTTATTTTTGTCGATTTGGGGATTTTTGTGACAGTTGGTAAACTGTCAATTTTGAAAGTTAAAAATTGATATAAAATTTGTCAAAAACACGAGTATGAATGATAATGAAGGTAATCTTGCCTGTACGCCCCCTGAAATTTGTGAAATTGGCAAAAATATGGTGGCAAATTTGCTTCCTGCAAACCTAAAAATTTTCGTAAAATGTTCCGTGAAATTATGGCTATTATGACATCGCACTTGATGACGTTGCGTGCTTTAATAGGCCCATTAAAGCATCCAAATGACGTCAAATTACAAAAAAGCGCTTTAAAAAATAGAACATTTAAAATGTTTCAAAATAAAGACAGTGTTAGTGTTTGTAGGTAAATGCAGTTATGCAGTAAACGTTTTTGCCGAACTGATTTTGCTGTTATTAATAAAGCATCATCAGAGGATGTCAAGTGGTTATTTTTAAAACGTATACGACTTTAATATCTTGTAGATAAGTAAACCGATCAAAATGTAAAAAAAGGAAACAAAATTTCTTATAACTCTTCATGTTGCCTCTGATGATGCTTAATACAAGCAGAACCGGTTACCTTTTAATATTTTTATTTTAATTAGCATTTTTCATTTTGTAATTTGTTTAAATTACCGTTAATTTAATCAGAGTAGCGAGCAAACATGATTATTTGTTGACTATCTGTGAACAATTTGGATGGATGCGAGTGTTTGCTACATCATCAACATGAGCATAATGCAAAGGGCAATTTGATAGCGTCACGTTCAAGTCTTGGGGTAGATATCTTGAGTCTGTTGGGTAAGAAGGCTCAATGCCGCTCTATTTACGGAGCCGCCAATCCCCATTAACGGCGTTCAGACCCAGCAAGGATCAGCGGCTACGATGGAGAGTGCAAATCCGCGTGAAAGCGATCTGCGTTCACCCCTTGTCATTCACGCCAACCCTCAACACTTGCGTTTCATCGCCTGTTGTTTCTCACATGCGATATTCTCTCACCTGGCTATTATTTATTTATCTTATGCAAAATTTATTTGTTATTAAAATGACAAAAACTAAACTGCTAAAATATCTACTGTAGTAATCATTATTAGGGAAAAAACGCTCTAAGACGAGTGTCGAGTGAAGGAAGCAAAATTGGTTAAGTTTTGAGGCAAAGTTTTGAACAGTTAATTCCATCTGAGAGAAAGTTCCAGTAAGAATGGCGGCTGAAAACTTAATTATATTGCTTTAAAATCTGTGTTAATGTGAATCGCTTTAATTTTACATAAAGGCGTGAAGTTTACGAGTTTAGTGACTCGGCAAAGTTGAGGAGGTGACGAGAACTTTGGGAGCGAGATGGAAGACGATGGTGGTGTCATGTTTGCGGCTGAACAACGCCAAAACTTGTAAAGAACATCGCCCTCTCAACTCGCGCCATGTTTCGCCAGCCCTTCCTATAAAGAAACAAGAACAAAACTGCCAAAAGCATGAATCTCCACCAAGCAGCGTTCTTAATTCGCATTTGGAAAGATTTGGATATTAATGCTGATAAATTCTATGTTGATTTTTGGGTACAAATTTAGTCATTAAAAGCTTTCAATTCTCCAGTAACAGCAATTTTTCAATTGTCAAATCGTAAATGAGACTGTCGAAAAAGATATGTTTTTATTGCGGGCCGTAAATCACCTTGTGATATACCGACGATGTCGATAATCTGTTTAGGCTTACATTCAATAAAAAGCACTTTGTGATAGGCACATCCATTGCAAAAGGGTCACACGCGGCGTGTGTATATCAACACAACCATCGAATAAATCGAATCCTTTGTCGCAGGAATAATATAATTAATACCCCGCAGCGCTGATCTGTAATTCAAGCACTTGTCAATAATTCTTGTATTTACGACCATCGCCCCAGGATAAATATCCTTTTGTACATTATACCTTTTTCAAAAAGATTTTTTTATTCAAATAAGCTACTCACCGTCTTTGTTCATGCTGGCTTGAAAACACTTAGAGAGGCGACAAGCTCTGCACTGGTTGCGATGAGTTTTATCGACAGGACACCGTCCTTTCATATCGCCAGTTGCCTTGCAGGTATAAACACGGTTTCTGTGAATGCTTCGTTTGAAAAAACCCGAACATCCTAAATTCGTAATTTTATAATCATTGTATTAAGTAGTAAATTTGTCTTACCGTCACAACTGTATATTCCGTAATGTTTTCCGGAACTCCGGTCTCCACAAACTTTACAAGGAATGTCAAGGAGCCTGTCTCCTGTAAAAAATCTTGCTATAAATCGATTTATCTTAACTACGTGTGAATAACAACATAGGCGAAACTAGTTCAAGATTTAATCTGGAATACGTTGTGAATTCCATTTGTAGTCTGGTAAACTCCGTAGCCATAGCGACTCCTACATTTCTTGGACAATAAGGGATTACAGTCCTCTACCGAGATGCCTTTGAAGTTTAACGTGTTCACGAGAGGATGTTTGTTTCTTGATTTTGTGTCTTAGCAACTTCCAATTCATGCTGAGTAAATATTTGATTTGAAAGATTTCTCTGATCCCAACTATACAAGGTGGTAGAGTGTTCGTTCCCTTTGGGATGCAAATGTTATGTAATTTGGCTAAGTAAAGATAAACAAATGTGGATTTTTCTTTATTTGCGAGAAATTGTACCTAAGAACAATCGGGCAATGTGTAAAAATATTGGTTTTGACCATACGGCAGAAATGAAACAGTGTAATAAAAAAATTGAAGGAATTGGCCCAACATTAATTAATTTAAACATCTTTTTTAGTTTTGCATACGATACTAAGAAATTATGGGTATTGAAAAAAATTAAAAATCTAGCCAAAACTTCTTCAGCTTTACTAGATTTTGTTTGTATAGTTACTTTGGTATTTCAAATATGTATTAAGCCCCTAAGAAATTTTTACAGATCTCTAAGGGTCTGTTGAACGATACGCTGGCCTAGAGGTAAGTTTATGTTATTCTCTATTGATATTGTCTTACTCTTTTTTTCCAACTAATCGCAGCAGAATGAGAAACATGTAGTTAAAAATTCAGAAAATAAAATACCTTCAATTTTAAATTTTCAATTTAAATTTGAGTTTTTCTTTTGACAAAATCACTACGAGAACATTTTTAATTCTTTCTGTAATTCAATCCAAGAAATAATATTGTTCTCTTTCATTAATTTTTTTAGTTTAGCATATGGAAAAAGCAGTTAGTAATCACCGCAATAATAACATCATATAATAATAAAAAAATATAACATTATTGACCACACAGTCGAATGAAAATCTGTCAAAAGAAAAACTATGATAAATTTCCTGTTGCTTCATTGTCATGGTGTAGTCTTATTTTTCTTTCTTGTTAAGCCCAACAAAATAATAAATAACAACTTGAAAAAATTCGCTTTAAAGTTAATGAAAATATCTTAAAACTATACATAAATTAGTTAATTTTTACGTGTTTCAGTCGAGATTAAAAATTCATCTTCAACAAGGTTTTTAAATAACTAAGCCGTACGAGAACTTTAAACATGTATAGCTTTAGGGTCGGTTTATGAAACTTAAAAAAAAAATAATTTATTTAATTTCAATTGTCTAAATTATATTACATTAATTAAATTTTAATTCGCTTTCTGTAAATCGATCTTAAATAAATGCAGTAGGTATGCTTTTAAATGGGAATTTATCTGTGTTATAGAGTAAAAGTTCTACTTTCGTGCTTAAAAATTTTTACTTTTACCAATTTTTAGCAATGCATCTGACACTAAAACGTATAAGAAGCGGTCGTTTACTATTAAAAAACGTTCAACAAAGTAAAGTAAACATTCCAGTATGTGTTTTAGACCTGTGAGGATTTTGAAGACGATTGCATGTGAAATACCAAAATTGAAAGTGCGTTAAAATGGTCATAGGTCTTAAGCATATAGCATAGCATTTGTATTTAAGAAATCTCTTGTGCTTTACCAATTTATCTGAACAATTACGCTTGTAATTATGTTAAACGAAGTAAAAGTGAGTTTATGTGGCTCAGCTAAATTATTTTTGTCACTACCTTTGGCAAAATAAACTTTCAGCTTTGTCCCATAAAGTAACATGGGATCGAAAATATACTCAATTAAAGCAAGCCTTGAAAGTGAATTGTAACTTTAGCCACATCATATGCTGTGTAAAATCAACATAAGACAACATAACTTTAAAACTGCGGCCGTAAATAAACTGCTAAAATGTGGGTTAAGTGTAAATAGGCTAAAATATGGCTAAAGTTCTGCAGGCTCAGCTTGCTTTAATTGAGTTTATTTTTGATCTCATGTTATCACTTTTACTCTTATTAATAATCTTCTATATTATTAAAGTGCAGCGACTTTTTTAAACTTTCGTGTGTTGGTGTAAACTTTAGTGTTAATCATTTTTGTCAATCAACCGTAAATAAAACATCTGGAGGTTCTGGAAACTCAAATAAAAAGATTTTTGCTCTTGTTTTATTTTGGTTTATGACAATAGTCGTTAATAAACCGGTAAATTTATTGTAACTGACTCAAAAACATAATACAAAAAGCTTCATTAAAATTTATAAAAAAACTAAATAAAAAACCACTCAATAAAAAAATCATACCTGTTCCCATCCTCCGGCCTTGACCGGACCGAACCTTTCCCCAAATCGAAGAATCTATTTTGCCGTTTATAAAAAATAAGTGATTTAAAACCGAGGAATAACCTCGGAAATCCCAATTAAATTACGCGACTATTTCTTTAATGAAATCGAAATAACCAAACTAGCAAACTTTCAAAACTGGCGGGTAATTGTATAACAAAGCTGCCACAGAATGTGGTTGAAGAGGAAACGCGACTATCCGACTGATCATGAGCCACCGGTCTTCGGTCCGCAGGCCATTTTGTCACACCCCTACTTGCTATAATGTCATCCCCTCTCTTTCCATTCCAACCCCTTTTATGCATCGCACAGCCACACAGGGTAGCTTCCTATTCTCACCAGCTATCAAATCAATATCAACAAATAAAAAACGCTGAGTTAGTCTAATTATTATTAATTGATTAATTAAACACATGTTTGATTTGAAGTAAAAAAAGTCATTTGGGAACGAGAAAAGTTCCCTCGAATGCAGTTCGCTAATTCGGTGTAAACAGAAGAGGCGAATTTTCCTGCAGATGTAAGTTCCTACAGCAGACAGTAAATCGGTGGTAGCATCTAGTGACCCGTAATTGTACAGTGTGGGAACACGCAGGTGGGCGTAACGACTTGGCGGGGTTGCTCTCGAAGGCGTGTCGCTACCTTTGCCTAAACCAATCACAGTTGAGGGTAGGTGAACGTCAGTTACAGTCACATAGCTTCTCGCTTCAACTGAAGCTTGAAATGTGCTTTAGTTAAATATTCTGCTACATTTCTTTCTCCTGAAAAATCGAATTAAATGAAATGAAAAAATGTAAACTTTTAAAAATCTTGTTCGAAAATTCTTATGCTCTTCCAATACCTAACTTCAGACCCTTACAATAAGTTACTAATCCTACCAGTGCTGCGGCAAAAGGGTTGCAGGGCCAAAGTTTACCGAAGGATTTAATCATTTACCGCTCTGAATTTTAGGTTCGAAATATTTCAGAAAGTTGAATGGGAAAGTAACATCACTCACTCATTTAATTTCGGAAAAAAATAACTTTTCATTAAAAATTAAATTGCTTCACAAACATTGCCTCAAATATCGACGAAACCACACTTTCAGTGAGATATAACACAATTTCAATCAGGTTTTTGCCAAATTTTTAGTTTGTTCTTATGTAATATTTAATTAAATATGTGGTAATATTTAATTAGTATACACTGTTTTTACTATCCTAATTACAAATTCAAATGATCTCATGTTGTGTTTAAAAGTTTTGACAAAAATGGTGGATGCGCCGGGCAAAAATAATTATTTCCTTTATTAACTAATAAATTGTCTTTTACTTCGAAAAATATTATTCAGACTAATTTTTTTATGTAAAACTATTATTATTCTCCTAAAAGTTGCTTTCTGAAACAAACCACAAATACTCCCCAAAATTTTTAGTTCTAAGATAATGATATTTGATCACAATTGAATCGATTTTTGTAGATAAGAAAAGGTCCAAATGTTGTTTTTTTGTAAAATTCTTTGTTATGAAAAATTACGCTACAATTACAATTACAATGTGCAGTGTAAATTTATGAATTCAAAACTCTAATTAGAGAACTCCAATCAAAGATTCTCATAATTCTTTGCCTTGTCCATTTACTAGAGGAAAGTAACTAAATATGGGCTACAATTTTGTTTTTAAGTAAAAAATAAAAAACTATTTGAAAATCAACTTTTTGTTAAAGTAATATTCATCAGACATATACTTTTAGAAAGGAAGAAACAATATTATCAAAATTGAATATTAACAAAATTGCAATATTGGCGTAAAATATGAAATAGGTACCTATTACCTAAATATGGGCTTTAGATACGAACTTCATTATTTTTTAATAAAATAACAGTAATAAATGTTTATCTTAAGTGTTTATTTATTATGGCATCTGGTGTACTATTTTCACTTGCAATGTCCATCACTTCATTGTCACTAGTCTTTGTGTTCTTATCTCTTGGGTTTCTTTTCTTTTCTTTGAGTTTCTTGTTTTAGTTTTTATTTCTTTTTCAATTTTTTTCTCATTTTTTCAATAAGGTCATTTTTATAAGAAGACAAAGTTATAAAAAAGGAAAAAGCGGCTTTTCCATCCTTTTTAGATGTCATAGCCCATATATACTCCTCCCATATACCTATACTCCCATATATACTCCTGACCGAAATAAACTTGACCTTGTAACTTTACAAATCATACATCACAAGCAATTAATCGATTAAAAACTTAAACGTATATTCTACAAATCAAACATATAGTTACAATGTTCAGCCCTAATTTTCATCAATAAAATAACATAATTACATATTTTTATAAAAACTAAGTGCTATCCTGGGGGCACTTCGTCCGGACTGACGAGATAGACTGATTGAGATGTTTTGGTGAATTAATATTGAAGATAGTCATTTGTAACGTTCTTCAATCATTTGTTTTCGAGAATTGTTACTAGCCCATATTAAAGCACTAGCCCACATTTACCTACTTTCCTCTACTATTTATTTAAAATTGCCTAAACTTTCTCTTTTTTTCTTCAGTTTTTTGGTTTTCCTAAACTTTTTGCGATTATAGCCATTTTCACAATGCTAATCATAACATAATCACTCATTTAGTATTATATGAGTTTAAAATGCATTCCTTTAACATTTATACCTCTTAAATCCGTTCTTTTATTATAAGAAGCCTTTAAAAATGTTTATATCGTTAATTCCTCAAAATCATTATTTTTTTTAATTTTTATACAAGGTGGTAGTTTGTGGACCGAAACGGAGCTGAGGTTCACAAAGTCACCGAGGATAAAAAAACCTAGCGTCAGGACGGTGTTGTCACTATGTTGCTTGACAAACAAACCGCAACAAACGTCACATTTTTAAATTTTTTTCGAGAAATCGAGGGATGAGCGAATTTATGATAGTTTCAAAGAGTGGTGTAGGTACTTCCTAGCACGGAAAGTAACTTGCCACGGAAAATTGTCTTTTTTGTCCTTAGATACAATTACATTCGAATGTTTTACTTTCGATTATTGTTGCACTTTTGACAATGTAAGGTTACCAACGTGAAAATGAGAAAAATATCTTGATGTTATATTCAAAGTCTGGAGTGGTTGTTTCTAGATACAGCGTTATTCAAAAGCACCGTCGAATCACTCGTATGGTTTTAGGAACCACATAGTTACATTTAAAAATGCAAACATAAAATCTCAAAAAAAAAATTTGTACTCATAGCTTTTAGACAGCTATTTCCCGGTTATCTCCAGCGTGTAGGAAAGTAACTTTCCCGCAATGTGGTATTTTTTACTTTCCCACAATGGCTAGGGACATTTAGTAGGTTGGTATCGCTATCGTTGAGATGGAAACGATTATTTTTTTACGATAAGTGACAGTTCATGTCAATTTTTTGATTGTTTGACCTGTTACCAAACCAGTTGTAAAAAAAACTAATTTATAAAAAATATTTATTTTTAATTTTTTTTGAGAAATTTGTTACAAAAAATATTGTACCTAACTTGTTTGGAAGGCAATTTCCCACATTCGCACTTCATGCTCATGTGGGAAATTGTAATTTCCAAATACGTTAGGTAAATAACTGTTCCTGAGGTAGATACATCTCTTCAAAATTCCCACTTTTATATTCATTTTCTCTTAATCTAATAAGGTAACGTAATTATATGTTTTCTTAATGATAGACGTAAAAACATCAATGTACAAGAATAAAAGTTAATAAAACATTGAAAATAATAACTAAATTGTAGAAGCACATCTGTGTTTCTTTTAATGTTTTCTATCACTGAATCACTGTGCATATCCATTCAGAGATTACTAGCCTTTGTCTAAGTTTTTGAAATTTCATCTTGAAAAATAAAGAGTTACCAAGTTTTTTTTTAAATATCCTGATGTTCCAGAAACGTTGGAATAAATGTGAAGGAATATAATTATGCACAACATATACAGCGTGGCCCACATCTCGCTGCCCACCGGAAAAGTGCATATAGTTTGGACAATTCTGAATCGAAACTTTCTTTATAAAAAAGTTCTAACTCTTTGCGTTTGGGAGATCAGAACGTTTCAAAGTAGCCAATCACCAAAGGCCTTGTTCCGGAGGATAACGGGAATAGAACACGTTGCTAAGAAACCAAAAATAGGTAGAACGGATTATAAAAGTGTGCACTTCATTTCTTAGCAACGCATCTACTGTAGACACTACACCTGGAAGGGCGCTTCTGGGATTGGTCACTTTGAAACCTTTTTATCTCCTAAACGAAGAATAAAAGACCTACTTTTTTACATTTTTGTTATCTCCATTGCTGTTACCACCAGCACATTTCCGGTGGGGAATGAGTTGTTGGCCATGCTGTAGATATAGGTTTCATAAAAAAATTCCCTAGTTTTTATTTAAATAAAATTCGTTCTACCTAAGTTTTTGACACTAAATAAATGTTTCCAAAATATGAACGTGTCCGTGCTTGAGTAACGTCCCTTAAACCACTTTAAAAGTAGTTAACAATTTTTTACTTTTCTTTTTTAAAATGTAGATACTCGTAGCTAAATTATAGATCTCGTATCGCTCTAGAAAAGTGTGTGAATGTGTTTCAGTTGTTTTCTTATTAGATATTAAAATTTGAGTCCGAGATTAAAATTTCGCATTGCTTCTGAGAAATAGCGTGCGTTTCCTGCCTTGTCATTACAAGTTAATTAAGAATCTTCGCACCTGCGTGTGTTCCGTGCTGATATATACGTGCACATTTTATCACTCGGTTTTCGCCGACAAGAGCACTCACATTTAAATAATGACGTTCAAGGGTGTCACATTCAGAGCTAATGGAAGATGCGACTGTCACGAGGTCTGAGTGGAGTACTTCCTCACCGCCATTGTCTGCGGTTCGGGATTACTTAGTGCTACACCGTGTCTCACTCTGAGACGATACCTGGTGACAAATGAACACCTAGCTTTTCAATGGAATCCAACCGACACCTTCCACTAATACTAATAAGTAATAACAACATGAATCCAAATTTTGACGAGATATACACATTATTAATTCAGCGACATCATCGCTTGTCGAACCGCTAAATGATCGATTAAGCTCTTCGCAGCGAAGATTAATGAAGGGGCCAGATTAAATTAATTTGTACACGTGTAAACGATATTCGACGTCGAATGAAGTTCGCTTATTTATTTTATTGTACAATGTAACGAATCAAACTGCGGTGGCAAGCTGAAGAGTGGCATTTGTGTCGACGAGGCGTTTATTTTATGTCGAAGCAGCCCTGCGAATAGATAAAAAGAATTGATTGCCGGGTATATAAACACGGGCATTGAGCGCGTGACACCGAAGCGATTGTTGACACGGGGCCGCCGGAGTGGGCATAGGGCGTTGTTGTCCTGTGTAATCCCCCGAACGTGTCTTCCGGGCTGACCCACGGACTGCTACATGTCAACACCTCACACCATCGCCACCATGTCACAATTCATGTTACGTTTCTAATCCTGCTGTAATGGATAACATACCCAACCTGTACATAATCTGATAAATTAACTAATTTTCAATGTATACACTATATCCAGGACGCGTTATCACCGGAGGATAATCTGCAGTCCTCGTTTCATTCGAGCATACCCAACATTATCAAACGTTCCTAATTTTAAAGTAACTATTGATCTGAAGAACTGTTTTTTTAATTCCGTTCCCTTCATAATGAAAAACTAATTCTGTTATTTTTCCTGACGAGTGAAAAATAGCCGGGGCTTTTAAAATAGACGCGCTAAAACCATTTTATCTACATTTTACAGTCGGGATTTAAATATTTCTGGTTTGTAACGCACAGCTAATAAAGCTTGGAGCTTCAGTCCGTGTTTTCAATTAGACGACAAATCCAGTGCTGATGTGTTTTATCTAGATAAAAATCCGCCGTGTTGCAATGCATTGTACACATCAACGTCCATATTTTCCCTTCCTTCTAAGTGAGAGAACCGTATTTGTGATGACTTACTGAAATCGAATTAACTGAAGCAATTTGGGTTAGATTTCAGTATCGATTGGCAAAAACCTTGGAGGTATAAAAAGTTCTACAAACGTATCGTAGCAGAGCTGTCTACTACACCTTATGAAAACACGAGGGCGCCTTAGGCACGAAAAACCGCCACAGTAATTGAGTTTGCTAAAAATCACAAAAATCTCAGTTATGTCCGTAGGTTGCTCAATTCTCGCTTACCTGCTGACGTTTTCGATGCTGAAATAAATTACGAACAATAAAAATCTTTCACCCAGGGAATCTTAAAAATATAAGTTAATATTTTTCGTTTATTATTTTTTTAAGAACAAAATGTCAGTTATTTAATTAATTTATCCAATTATAGCTTCAAAAAAAATTGTTTTGACTATAACTTCACGTTATGTAAAAAATCCAATAATCAAAAATTCTGAATGGTACTTTTTTTACCAATATAATTTAACCATAGGTAGGGGAGAATGTTGTACCTTGGGACGCATGTATGTTGGGACATAATGGGTAAAAAGTGTCAACTATGGTCGTAAAGCAAAAATTTTTCATATATTATCAAAGGTAGTGTCCTATCTCAGTTGCTGGGACGTTTCGACGAAGTAAACCTGAGACTGGTAATATTTTGTGTTTAAACTGCAACGATTTTACTTTTATCGATCTACGACTGTGTATATTTAGGATTAGAACAGGAGTTTTGTGAAAATTGAAATATATAAGCCTATAAATTATTTGTTGTCATTTTATTACAAATATCAAAAAACTGTATTATCTAATCAAGAACAAGTTATCAATAAAAATCACTAAACATTCATAGCAGACACCTTGGGACAGCACTTTGCATGTACCTTTGGACATTTTTTGTAACAGGTATTTATTCGCTAAATACAGAAATATTTGGTGAAGATAAAATAAAGTAGTAGAACAGATTTGCGAAGAATAAAGAAATTTAAGTAAATTACTAAAGCCAACAGTTGTTGGGAGATTCTGAACGCCGAACTCGCCAATTTTGTTTCTCTCTTATGTGTTTTAATATGTAGGTTTTAATTAATATGTTTCTACATTTTGGGTATTCTTATTTATTTACTTGTTGTCCCAATGTGCATTTAGCGTCCCAAGGTACAAGACCTTGTTGTACCTTAGGACAATTTGCAATTAAGTGTATTCTTTCAGTTATCAATAAGTATAAATACAACATTAATGCTTAGCGATTTTTTTTTCTGAATAGCTAAAGTAACACTGAGCATACTAGTCATAATTAGATTAATTTATTTCAGAAAATGACACCTAAGGTACAACACTCTCCCCTACTGTACCATTAGAGTATAAACAGACGAAACACACTTGGCAGACATCTCAAAGGTTTTATTTACTAAAAAGAAGTGTTTTCGTCTTTATGTTCTACATTTTATTGACACAAATAACCTGAACTGCATTTTTATTGCATTAGATATGATCCTTACATTTTCAAGTTCCCAACTAAATTTCTGTAAGTTGTTATAAAATAAAATGTAATGGGCTGAACAGAAGTCTATTGGAAACGTTCAGAGTAACGTTTGGAAATTTTAAATTAAATTTTATAATATTAATATAATATAATATTTTATAATCTTCAAAACTCAAGAAATTCAATGTTTTTCTATGCACGTATCTTTGAAATCATCTAGAGCCCTAAAAAGTGCAAAAGACAGCAACTTGACCAACTAATGTTTGTTTTATTCAATTGCCGGTTAGCCGATTTTCAGTGCCCTTGCCGGTTATCGGCCAATAAATTCAGTATTATGAGCTTTAAGTCTAAAGTATATTTTAAATTTTAAAAATATTTCAAATTCGATTTAAACTTCTTCTCTCTTATAGATTTATAGATTTTGACCCGCTCATTAGAATTTTAAATAAATTATACTGTTTGTATTTGCTCTTGTAGTTTGGCTGGAATCGGCGTTTGAAAATTGCATTTTTTTAAGAGAGTCGCCTAAAACCCATGTCATTTTATAAATCTTTCTACGTCGGTTTTAATGGCACCTAACTTTTATCGCTAGCTCCAATAGTTTCGCCGTAATCAGCTTTGAAAAAAATCTCAACACATGTTTTGTCTCTTTGTCGGAAATTGTAAAAATTAAGATAAAAATTAGAATTCTCTACAAATTATCTATTTACTGGTTAAAACCCGGAGTCGTTGCGGATAACGGTTCCGATTACAAAAATTCCTAATTCAGAAACTAAAAGTCCTATAGCAAAACGGTTTGTTCATGTGAATTTTACGATTAATTTTACTTATAAACTAAGTTATAAAGTAACAGCGATCTGACTAGCTCTGCTTTCTCAAAAATTTTAGACGATTTTTTTTAGAAAATTTCAAATAAAAGATAAAAAGCCAAACGTGGGAACTTCAGACAAGCTAAAACTGAACAGGCAGGCATAACACTTTTGGAATTCAAATTTGTTATCAATAGCAAAATTTATTCTTTGTGTACAACTGTTTCTTCTTGGTTTGTTTGCTTATAGAGTTTCTCCTAGTAAAGAAGCTCTAGATCTCTAAAAATTTAGAGACGGCATTTGAGTGTATAACTTTCTGAAACATGCTTCTTATTTCATTATTAATAATTATTAATAAACCCATATTACCATGAAGTTATTTTTGTTGAAATTCTGTTCAAATATAGGATTATGGTTTAGGGATTAGGAAACTATAGAAAATTAATGAAAAGTGTGTGTTTCATTTTTTATTTTAGTGATTAAAGGCGTTCTTTTAAAAGGACTCTAAGACTCAGAGGCACATTACAAAAAATATTATAATATTTTATGCCAAATTTTAACATTAGTAATTTTTTGATCTTTGTACCAATGTATTTATACGAGAAATTGAAATAAAATTATACGTAAACTGTTGTATAAAACTTGATACTCATTCATTTTTTCACCGAATAAATTTCACTCACGTTCAAATGATACTAACATGTATAAAACTTCAATGAGTTTAGATTAGCAATGAACAGAAAGTTTACTACTTTATTTCTGAAAAGCTCTTATGAGAGAAAACTGTATGCTTTTAAGTTTGCTTATTTTTTTCATTCGCTCATTAGGAACATTGATAAATGATTGCATAATAAAATATTGTGATTGTGACAATAACCATGTTTTTGTCTCAGATGTAGGATAGGTACTTTACGTGAATAAGTGAACTCCTCAACTTCTGTAGTAAATAATTGGAACTAAAAATGTTGTTAAAGATTCAGCTAATTATGTTAAACCTTTTGGTTTTCGGGTTTCCCCTTCATTGAAAATAGTGAATATATTAAAATTAGAAAAACAATTTAAACAAACATAGAAAGCCTCCCCTACAAAGTTGGAAGCACGTTCATGTCCTCGACTATCCTTCAAAACCTAACTTTCGAATCTTGAAGCACTTATGTGCAAAGCCAGCGACTAACACTATTTAATAAATTACAAATCCCGCTCTCAAAGTGGTCGCGTGTTGTCTAACGCCTTGCGTGTCGCCACCTAAAGCTTCGCATTGTATTGTCGGCATGATTTCATTTCAACGGCTGAATCTCCCGAACTGCTCTCTTAAATAAGCAACAATGGCACTAACTTTCAAGTGGTTCTCATATTTTTACAATTTCTCATCGACTAAGACGCAGACAAAAGAGACCTCCGGAAACGGCGGAAAATACAGATGTACGATATTCCGGCGCCTATCCTGCCGTAAAATATTATTTAAGGTGGCGGAGCATAAAGCCATCTTATGTGAATGATCTCCATCACACTAATCCGGAACAAACGTAGGTGACTCAATGGGAACGAGCAGATGCCCAACTGGGGGCGCAGCTCTCATATATAACTTCCTGATCACTGTCTGTAATGACGTAATTGGTAATAGATTAATACTTGGTCGGATGCTGTTGTGCACCTATACACGTCAGTGTGCTGAAAGCACACGCTATTTGGGTACAGCTGCGGGTTCACATGATCTCAACATGACAAGAAGGGAAGGTGAGATAAATATGAAACATCTACAGAACTACACACTACGAAATCAAACAGCAAATGTGCTAACTCACTTTTTTCGAATAGATATGATATAATCTAGCTAATCGAGGTTCACACTAATAAGGCTTGACTTTATTTATTTATTTTTTTTTCACTTTCTTTCTCATAATATTTTTTTCAAGCAATTAATAATAACATTAATAACTGCTGTGATTACTGTGATTACTGTGATTTTAAGAAAAAAAAATATTCTGTGAAGTCCCCCATGGCATCCCATAGTTTGATTTTTGATCGTTGTGTGGTTGCACCCTCTATGTGCATTTCCTGAAAGCATTAGAACAGAATTCTTTTTTAAAATTTCCAGTCGTTATCACTTATCAAACTCACATAATTCAAATTTTAGTTACAAAGTGAGGTGAGTATACGAAATAGTACTTTTTTCTTATCTATTTGCTTATTGATTTTAAACGATAATGACTTGACATAACCTTACTTTTTCACCTATTTTCAAGAGCATAAAATCTTGTTTTTTAAATGGGTTATCGTAAAATGTAAACTTGTGATTGTGTCATGAGCAAAGTGATTCTCGGTGGGGGCTTAGGTGGTCTTTCAGCTGCCTATTATTTGAAGAAATTTTCACCAAACCAAGCAGTTACTTTAATTGAATCTTCGTCACGTACCGGGGGCTGGATTAAGTCAAGTGTGCACGAAAATGGGGCTATTTTCGAGCAAGGGCCTCGCACGATACGTCCTCGGGGAGATGCAGGCGCTAATGCCTTACAACTAATTGAAGAATTAAATTTAAGTGATGAAATCGTGCCTATAACTTCCGGACATCCTGCTGCCAAAAATCGCCTCATTTATGCCAACGGTTCTTTACATTTATTGCCGTCTTCTTTAACTGGTTTGTTTCGGCAGCAAGAACCGTTTTCAAAGCCTTTAATTCTTCACTTGTTGAATGATTTGAAAGCAAGTAAGAAGGAAGTGAAGGATGAGTCGATTTATGATTTTATCGGTCGCAGATTTGGCAGTGAAGTGGCTGATTATCTAATCAGTCCGTTGATTTGTGGAATTTGTGCCGGAAATGCCAAGGAAATTAGTGTAAAGTTTTTAATGAAACAGTTGTTTGAGTATGAACAAAAACATGGAAGTGTATCAAAGGGAGTCTTAACAAATTTGTTCGCAAAGTCAAAACAAACAGTTTTGTGTGAAACTGCCCTCAAAGCCAGAAATGAAAAGTGGAATATTTATTCGTTTAAAAATGGCTGTGAAACGTTACCTATAGCTTTAAGAAATAATATTGCTTCAAATGGCGTAAACATTAAACTTAATACTAAATGTACTGAAATTATAACGGGCAAGGACCACATAATATTAAATTTAAATGATGAAACACGTAAATTTGACCACTTAGTAAGTGCAATACCTGCAAACGTGTTGGGACATCTCTTGCAAAAACAACACCCAGAACTTGCCCAGTGTTTGAAAAAATTGACAAAAAACGTTTCAGTGGCTGTTGTTAATTTACTTTTTAAGGAGAATTTTATTAAAAATCCAGCTTTTGGTTTGTTAGTTGTCCCCAAAGAACAACTTCCAGTGTTGGGTGTTATTTACGATAGTTGTTGTTTTCCTGTCGAAAATTGTGGAACAGTTTTAACTGTAATGATGGGTGGTTATTGGTTTGAGGAACATTTTGGGACAAATCCTCAAGAAAATGCGTTGTTGGATGTTGCCGTAAAACACGTGAAACATATCTTAAATTGTAATCACGATCCGTTTAATTACAAAGTGAATATTTTAAAGCAGTGTTTGCCTCAATATGTTGTGGGTCATGACGAAAATTTAGACCTTATTAATAGTTACATAAGGACGCATAAATTACCAATTTCTTTGTGCGGTGCCTCTTATTACGGTGTAGGGATTAATGATGTAATCTTGTCGGCGAAAAATGCTGTAAAGGATTTGTAACGGAAACGCAAATATTTTTTATAAATGATTTATTGTTCTCTTGTACAAAACAAATAAAATGTGATTACAATAACTGAATAATTTCAATTAATAAGAGCGTCTTTCCCTGAAAGTGAACAAACGAGTCAGTTTCTTATTAATTCAAATTAAAAGCATGCAAAAATCAAACTAAAATCACAACCTTTTAAAGAAATAAAAAACGCTTAAGTATGACCATTCCTGCTACAACAAAAGATAAATCTAATAATAATAAAGTAACAAAAAATAAAAGATAAATCATGTCTTAGTCCAATGCCAAATCCTTAAAGCAGCGCTGTCCAATTAATGAAGAAGCAAATCAATTAATCAAAACATTGTTTTTGAACCAGAAGTGTATTTAAACCACTTTTAAGCGATTTAAGTTAACTCATTTTTGACGTGACAATTATTATTATAAATATTTGTATAATAGTCATAAGTGGGACAGCTCTGCTTATACCTTTATACTCAAAATGCACCAAGAACACATGCAATAAGAGCTTTTGAACTTTCTACTTCATATTACCTGCGAACTTAATTTCATCAAAAGCTTTTCGTGCACGTTTCAGTTCCTCATTCATTGTGAGTAAATCTTTGACTCTTGCATATTTGCGTGGGTCTTTTCTTACTAGAAAAACGATATCTTCCACTTGAACTCGCCCTGTTCTACCAATCTCCATACATCTGGTAAATCAGTGTTTAACAACAATTTATAAGTAAACGAATTGCACTCACTTGTGGGTCATTTCTGTGATAAATTCGATTACAAGGTCTTCGATAATATCAACGCTTTCGGTGTAAGGATTTTGGTCGTCGCCAAAACCGTACATCATACAACGCAATTCTTTACTAAAAAGACGTTTTCGGCCCGCACTACACAGGACTAGATTAGTATCAGCCCCCTCGTCTTCTTCAAACTAAAATCAAAGATTGAGTGCAAATTTTCGGCACCAGGCAAACAAAACCTGTTCGAAATTTTCGTCTGTCGCAGCCATAATTACCAAACACCACTTTTATTAAATAAAAATGCAACAATTAGGTATTAAGCGTTTGAGGTTAATTTTTTGATGTTTAGTTGGTGGAATTTTGTTTTTGCGGTTGGCGTTTTGTGAAATTGTCAAAGGGTCGTGTCAATTGTTGATTTATTTTTTGGAAAATTCTGGAAAATTGAACCCAAATAAATAAAAATTGTTTACTCCATAAAGTAGCGTTAGGTGCTCCGTGAAATTGTCAATACAAAAGTTGCGTTTAACTTATTTTATGAAGTGAACATAACCTAAAATGCCGAAGTATTATTGTGACTATTGTGATACATATTTGACTCACGACTCCCCCAGTGTGCGGAAAACTCACTGCACGGGTCGAAAACACAAAGACAATGTTAAATTTTATTACCAGAAATGGATGGAAGAGCAAGCCCAACATTTAATCGACGCTACGACAGCCGCCTTCAAAGCGGGCAAAATCGCAAATAACCCATTTGCCCAGCCTGGAAAAGGTGTAGCAATACCTCCCCCTGCACAACTCACAGCTATGGGTCAAAGGCCTGGGGCACCGGGAGCCCCTATGATGCCACCAAGTATGAATTATTCCATTTGTGTTTTTGGGGTACTTTAACTTGTGTGTTTTACAGCGATGGGTCCTGGAGGACCTATGCCCCCAATGATGATGGGACCACATGGCCCTATGCCGCCAATGATGGGTATGCGGCCACCCATGATGGGCATGATGCCGATGGGACCTATGGGGCCCATGGGCGTCAGGCCGCCAGTGGTCAATCCACAAATGAAGAGCTAAATATTGCGTTTGTAATTTTTGTGTATGTATTGTGTGACTTAGGCAATTTCAATAATAATAAAGATTTCTTATATTTAATTAGTTTTTTTTTCTCATATTGTCGTTCATGTAAGTTCACTAGCCTTACAAAAGTATAATAAATTACATGGAGAATGTATTTTGTGTTGCATTTTATTTTTTAATGGCTCGTTATTTTATGTGATTCGCGTGGCATTTATGCTAAAGATTATTCAAAAAGTTGGTACAGAAAGCAAATATTTATAAGTACTTCAATCAAATAATCACCAATTCATTCTTTGTTTTCTTTTAAAAATGATTTTTTTTATTAAAATAAATTTCAAGCTTGCCAAACATTTATTTTCCGAATAGGTGTGTATTTTTTTATACTCGCGTTTTTGGCCCAAAATGAGCGACAACTTGCATTATTCTGATCATCTGAAAGAATAGAATACTTACGAAAAGAAAACTTTTATTTACAAATCCAATATATTAAAATTTATAATAATTTATGTCATTCGAAATAACAAAAGCTTCATTGAAAGCCTCACAAATTACGTATTATCTACAGGAAAAATTTGTACAGTACAAAATTGAATCATGTAAATATAAAATATATAAAAAGTATGAACCTAATGGCGTGTCGACTAGACAGTGATAAATAAATTAAGACAAGAAAATGCTGAGAAATACAAAAAGTATGTACAAAAAGAATAAATAATCGAAGATTAAAATGCCGTCTCTAATGTAGGCGGCATTGAGCATTTTTCCTTACTTTGCTGATCCTCATATTGACTATTTTTCAATGACTTCGCTTGAACATCCGCAATTTCGGAAGTGAAAAACTGTGCTCTTTGAGCTTGAATCTTCTGAGATATGGACGAATACGTTTGTGGCACCCCCTTGTTCTCACTAATCGACGGTGAAGATTTTTTCTTTTCCATGGAATTGTTCGGGCTCTCATCTTCTCTACAATCTTCTAGTATTGTAGAAGAGAGAACATCAGTTCTCGGATTAGCAAATCTCCACTGCGATCTTGGGGACATTAATTTCGGTGCTGGTTTAGGCTTTTCGGGGGTACTTCGTGGTGAATCTTGTCGGTTGTTTGCGAATTTACGATTCACTAGACTCCTGGGGGACCCACTCAGTTCGAGAATATTCATCGGAGGGGGTTGTGCCGATTTTTGAATTTGTTGTTTGGAGAGTTTCAACTGTTCAACAGCTGATAATTTTTTGGTGTTACTAGCGAGCACGTTACTCTTTTGTAAGAGTAGTTTTTTAAAATCTAGGCGTGATGTTTGACTTGTGCCTTTTCTGTCACTGCAAGCCCAACTTTGCCTTGAGCGCGACTCGTTCGGGGGCGATAATTTATCGATATCTGAATTAAAATCAACGTATTCGCCTTTGGAAGGTGACCAACTGAGTCTGGACCGGGATTTGTCTCCGATATATCCGGTTTCGGGTGACTTGACCGGAGGTGGAGTTGTTACTTCTTTGCTAACGGGCGAAGCTCGATTATCCTCCGTGTTTATGTTCATCTTCTTTTTATTTTTGTGGATGACAGCGTAAAGTTCCTCATTACTCATTGTTGATTTTTTGGGCGAAAGAAGCTTGTTTTCTAAATTGACTGCAGCTTTCAAATCTTGTTGTTTGGCTAAAGGTGTTGACGAATGGAAACTGCCAGAATTGCGAGGATCGATTGGTGAAACCTTGATGGAGTCAGTGCTATCTTCGGTTGTTTTATGGGGTGATATGTGTGCGAAATATGAATTAGGCTTCTCTTTATAATTGTCAATAGGTCGATACGATAAAGGCACTTTCTGTGATGGTAGTTTGAAATTGCTAACGTCGGGAATTTTGACTGGAATTCCCAGTTTTTGGTGTAGCAAGTTTTGGTCGTGGCGTGTATATGAACTGTAGGTGGTTTTCGGGTTACGTTCCAAGCCCCTGGTAATATCTGGTGTAACAGACCGTTCGGGATTAATTTCTGATTGGAAAAATTGGGTTCTCTTTGATGGTAGTGTTTGGTACATGGGACTACCCTTTTGGAAATAATATTGACTCCTTTTGTCCACATTTTCATCCAAAATAGTTCCTCTGTAATGCATCTCTTGAGCTGGATGATTTACTGGATAGCTAGATGGTGAAGGTACTCGGTCTGAAAGAAACGTTCCAATTAACTTTCTTTGTCGGATGAGGTGTGGTAACAATTTGAATGAACAAGGTGTAGGTTGTGAATGCAATTTTATATTGAAATGAGCTACCTCATCAACTGATAAAAGTGAACAAATTCTATGAAAGTGAATACACTTAAGAAACTTAAGAAGATAACAAACATGCAACGTGCAAAATCCTGCAAAACTTCCACAACATAGTGGCTAGAATTGAAGGATTGTCGATATAAAAATAAAAAAATCTCACCTCTGTATATCTTCACATGCGACAATACTGATAGCAATCAAATGCCGTGCTATTGTCAATGATTCTCATGCGATCGTGCAGGTATCAGACGGCGCAGTGTGTTTAAAATGTGCAACAAGAGTGAATAATGGTACAAAACAACAATAGTGTAAAGGGAAATGAGTTCGACATCAGGTGGAAGTTGGCAAGCTCTGAATGCTACGAGATATCCATGAACGGCGACGGTGAACGAAGTGCGAAAGACTTGATAAGCAGTATTGAGTGCTGGTCTCTTCAATGACTCAGACATTAGTAGACTAAATAAATTATTTTTAATTGGGACATTTTATTAAGTTAAAACCCATGTTAGGAGTTTAACAAAAATGAACTCTTAGTAAATTAGCACAAAAGGTTAAAAAGTTGAATTTATTTATTAACTGTATATGTAAATTCGTATCAACATACATACATTTAATGCAGTTGTACACATAAAAATAACACATAATCATATTGCATGCACTCTATAGCTATGTATTTACAAACAAAAAATAATGCACAAGAACAGCGGCGGACTAAGAGCACTTTCGAAAAATTACAACCAGGAAGTGGAAAAAATCGATTCAATTATAAGAAATAAGAAAAGTCTAAATCTTCATATTTCAGTCTCCTAATACTCCGATTTTAGTCAGAGGGGGAGAGCATTTAAAAATTTCAAGCAAATACAATTTTCGTAATATGGGATTGAACGATTGTTCAATCAATTGTTCAATTGAATCACGATTGTGAATATACGAAAAAGTAAAAGCGATGGAAACCAAAGGGTGTCAAATTTGAATTTTGAATAAAATAGTGATTTTTTTTATCAGGAAAATGCTAATAAAACTGTTCAAACATAGCCAAAAAAAAACAACTTCAAAATGCGATTTTCTGAAAGTTTCTCCAATAAAAATTAAAATGGGCTTCGCATTTCAATACATTTTTAATTATTAAACACGTGGGTGGTCTCTTTAGTCCGCCACTGACGCGAAACAATCGCAAAAATAATCTAAGTTATGTACACCAAACACAGATCGTGCAATTAACAAATATACACAAAAACAGGGCATTTTTCGAGCAGCCATTTATTTTTTAGTTTTAGGTGACTGTTCGAAGTGCCTTCAGTCTTAAACAATTATATCACAAAACTCACTCAGGAAGAAAGTCTAAAACTATGGAAGACATGACAGCGTGTGTGCACAAAATGTATACATACACTTTTCCCACGTGAATAAATCAGCCATATTCCTGGTTATAGCTCTACCACCAAGGCGTTAATCATGAATATGGCCAATCACCAAAGCAGGGAATAAATATGGACAGAAGGAACCCACTACCAGCTAACATGGTCCGTGTCTGATCGATTTTCACCAAATTTCTGTGTCGGCAACGGAGGCTGTAAGAACGCGAGCGCGATGCTCCCCGCTATCGGGCGGGATAATGACCCGATTCGGGGACGCCAGCAGGATCTCCTGCGCCTGAACCCGAGTGTAGATGTGCCGTCCGCACTTAGGCGAAACCGTCGGCGGGTAATTTATACGTTCGCGCCACAATTCCGCCGCAATTTCCTTCTCGATCCGGTCCTCGATATCGATCTTATCGCTCAGCATTTTCGCCGGCGATAAGATCGTATTCGCAATCCGGTAACTATCACTGCGTTTTATAATTTTCCGCGAACAATTAATCACATTCATTCGATTGACTGTGTCGTGTGAGATTTTGGTATGGGGGGTGGTTTGGACGGGGAGCGGAGTCTTACCTTTGTCTTGAGTAGGCTTTCCAGTGTCTTGCATGTGGACGTAGGCCCCCCGGGCCGCTTTCGGGGACGTGGGCCGCATGCTGGGGGCCACGATGGTCGAGGGCGGAATCCGGATAAACTCAGTCGTCGGGGATGTCATTCCCGGAACGGCTCTGATCACGAGTTTGCCCAATTGGGGCGATAGCGGACGGTTTGAGTCTTTGGGTGGACGCACTGATTTGGGGAGCCGGTGCACGGGAAGCGGGCTTTGAGAGGGACTAGATGTGGTTTTTACGAATGGACCGGGCTCGAATGTTGTATGGGCCCCTTTCCTCCTCCGGAGACTGTCCGAACTGTAGACCACTTTACCCTCCGCGTCTAGAGTTACACGTGCACCTTGACGTCTCTTTCTCTCAAGAGAGTCGTTTGTATTGTCCGCGGAAGCGGCGGTTTGGTCTTCATTACGAGGGAGGTCGTCAAGAGACACGTATTCAGTATCCCTTTTCTTCTCTCCACTGAATTTCAGACTTTTTCGCACAATATCGTTCGCATAAACTGTTTCTGTTTTCGGAGGCGTTGAAATCTTCTCATTGTTATTTTTAACATCGGCTAGTGTTACATATTCGCCTGAATCACCCATCTCGTCACTAATTGCTTGATTGTTTCTATTAGGCGACTTGCTATCTCGTCGAGTGAGATTAGCTAAGTTCGTTTTAATTCTTCCAAACATGTTATTAAACGGAAGAAGAGTCGCTTTAATTATTGGTTGTGCGGGTGGTGATTTCCCCGGTGTTTCATTAACGGTAACAGTGCCGCCACTAGGTGACGGCGCTCTTAAAATTTTAGTACTTTTATTAACGTCTATGTTTTCGTTGGCATCAACCACTTCAACCGTGGCGTAACCCGACTGAGGATTAACATTAATAACTTGCATTTTGTTCGTCCCGTTGATAATCCGACTTTGAATTGTAAAATTCTCCTTATCCGAGTCGCTCGATTTTAACAAATTCACTTCGTTCTCGCTTGTTTTCAAATTTAAATCTAACTTGTTTCTGTCTGGATTCCTCCTATCAATCAGATTCCGTTTATTGAAATTATTCAGATTGTAGCTTTTGATACTTTCGTCGTCGCTATGCGGCGGTGTAATCACACACATCGAAGGTATTCTACTCGAATTAATTGTAGTTTTTATGCGGATTCTTTCGATTCTTTCGGGACCTTCCATGTCGGAAGATTCGGAAAACTCGAATTCTGATCCACTCCTGACCCCGTTGGGGCTACTGATTGATTCGATCGGTGAACTGGAGGTGTTATGTCCACTGTCGGGGGAAACGTCCCCGTTGACTTGTTTGTGGACTATTGCGACGACACTTGCCTTGTTTGTAGCCGGACTTCGTTTCACGGTTCCGGTTTTTTCGCTAGTTTCGTCACGTTCGAGGGAATTTTCCGGCGAATTATCCTTGTTGGAGTGTTTCGATAAGGAGCTTTTTCTTTCGGGAACTGCAGGACATCCATTTAGGGATCGATTGCTCTCAGAGGCGCGCAAAGTTGTGCAGACTGTGCCAGCTGAGCTGGTGGTGGTTGAAGTGGAGCCTTTACCGAAGAGCTCGTATTCGTTTTCCGCCGTCATTGTGTTATTTGAACTGGAGGAAAATGCGGATGTGGAATGTAAAGGAGTGCAGGGGAGGTCTTCCTCTTTGAGGGTCTTCAGCCCGCTGTCCATGTGGAAGGACGTGTAGTAACCTTCCGTATCGCACGAATAGACGGAGCTGGTTTCGCCATCTTCGTGCAGATCGTGGATAATGTCAGGTGTGAGAGTACCTTCGCTCGTAATACTGCTTGAGGTGGAAGTGTTTGCAACAAATCGCCGTCTGCTATTTGCAGAATTAGGCGCTTGTTGGTTGAGAGAGTTGTTTGATGTTGCGGCCGAAGTGGTGGATTTCGGTTGAGTGGTGCTTGTGAATTCGGAACCAATGGAAGCTCGGCCACTTTCCGAGCTTGCGCTCCAGTTTCCGCTTGAAGAATGCGGAGGTTCATCTTTGTTATTACCACCGGATCTTCGCTGCCGCCTTTGCGCGGAACTCTCGCGTAATTTCACGGCGATATTCATCACTGAAGATAGGGGGCTTGAGACGGGAAGATTGACGCTGGATTTTTCCGATGAGGAGATCGAAGGGTTGCGTTCGTGTGATCGACGGTCTTTGTCGATGTTGCGTTTGCGTTTCATTGTTACGGTTTCGTAAATGTTGAAGTCGTCAATGTCGTCTTTCTTTTCCGATTTTGATTCTGAACTTTTGTTCATGAAGCGGTCGTAGCGGTTCTTGCCCCATTGCTTGAGAGTGTTAAAGTGTGATTTTTTGTCGGGGGAGTCTTTTTTGTTTGACGAACGTAAAAGATCGCTGCTTTTACTGCGACTTACAGCACCGATAGTTGTGGATTCAGTCTCATGATTATTAGCTGAAGAGCATGGCTCCTCCCTGTTAAGCAAGGGTAATTAGTGTTCGTTGTCCCTAATGAGTGTGTTATGCAAAATAATTAAATAAGCCACATGCAATGATCACCAATCGAAAGTGCTTATTTATTAACCAATTTGTAAATATTTGCATACAAAAACACTCTGTTAGTCAAAATTAGTCCAGAAAACAAAACATGTGCATACCCGGCAGTCAAGGCGTCTCTAATCTCCTTTTGATCGGTTCCTGCAAGCGTATTCCTTCTCCTATTCCTCGGTCTTCTAGTTCTCGTCCTTCTTTTCAAACTGGGATCTTCCACTTTCGCCGCGTTAGCATCGGTATGCAACAGCAGCGACCTTCTCTGTATCGACATTCGATCAAAGCTCCTGCCTGAAACATCCACCGCGACGATTTCAGCAGGGAACCTGAAACGGAGTTTCAGTCAGTGGTTGTGCGGTGGCGCTCGCTGAAAATGGGTCAAGAACAACAAAGAATTTCAAACGTACTTGAGCGCGACCACTTGAAGTTGTTCTTCAGGCGACGGCAGCTTATGGTCAATGCCTTCGTCGTCTGAAACTGCAGTTCCATCCGTTGCTTCACCGTCCGTTAGAGTGAAATTGGGTGCAATTCGATTAGGACAATCAGGAGTTACTGTTATGTCACCGAGGGCTTCGCTTGAAGTCCATCTGCGCAATTCTTGGACGGCTGCAGGCTTTAAAAGAACGACAACAATCGTAAATTTTGGCACAAAGGAAAAATGAAAGTTAAAAATACGGAAAAAATTTAAAATGTGCCACGAGTTTCGGACGTAATTTCGTTTAGAGTCTGGATTCGAGAGATGAACCAAGCGAGTCGTGCTTGGAAATTTAAAGAGGCACTTGAAAGAATCATTTGGTTGACTGGAATTACTGAGACGGAAGGGTTTGGTGAATGGTGAAGAATCTCATCACACCTTCGTGTTTTCAGATTTTTACCTACATCTTATAGTGCATTCAAGTCAAGTTGAACAACTGCCTTTTAAAAAAGGCTGTTTATCTAACATAAACATCAGCAAAGATGTTTCAATAATAAAAGATACTGTCATAACATATTTACAAAACTCTGAGGGAATCATCTGCGGTAAATAAATTGCGTGTCATTAAATGCGGTGGCTTCTTATGACAGCCACTTTTATGGTATGAAAAATTCTTTTAATGTTTCAAACAAACAAAAACATCCGTGGCGCGGATCAAGAGCACCGATGATCGATTTCATTTCTTTACGTGATTACAACTTTTCTTTGTAAATTTTTAATTAACTTGTAATGTTTAGTGTGGTCGGACGAGTAAATATCGAGTTTTCCCTAGGTCAGAATCAGAAATAAGACAAAATGCTCTTTTTATAAAATCGAATACAGTTGCGTAAAAATATTTGGAACGAGGAAAACACGGAAATCTTCATTATCATGCGGATTTCGTTGGTTGTTTACAAAGAAAAATGAATATTTTTGCTTTTATAAAGAAACCATTATTTCTCATTTTTAAAACTCCGCCAGACTGCGATATTATATTTACGTAGGTATCAAGAAGGTAAAACCTCCACAAAATTTACGACTTTCGCATTTATGTGACAGCTTTTAATAAAGTTAAATTTGCAATTATGCTTTGGTTGAAGTGCCCATAAACCGTTGAATTCAGGTCTCCTGAGACTTTTAACTATAATTATTTTACGCCCCCTTTTTCAAAATAAGCGAAATAAAAAATAACAGTCGAAGAAGAATTTATCGCTCCAAAAACTCCAAAAAGTTATATATTTTTAAATCCACCAAAATGATATTTTTAAGACAGCAAGTTTATGTTTCATGTCACTTTTCGCAGTTTTATGTAACAGAATGAAGTAATAATTACTTTTGTAATAGATTGCATAAATTGCGTGCAATGATACTCATCTGTGATAATTGTCCCCTCTCTGCAGTTATAATTATAATAACAATCGGTCGTGTTAAATCCCATTTACACATGAAAACAAACATCAAAAATGATTATTTCTGGTTAACCACATGTAGGCTCGGCATTACTGGTGCAATTTTTCACGATTATGGTCAGATTTACTCTATAAATCGCGGCTCTAACTAGCAGGTATTCCAATCCTGGCCAGATTAATTGCAGGACAACATGCATGAAGATCCACAGTCGGTAGTTAACTCTCAATAACGTGCACTCACCATGCGAGTCTCAATGTCAATGTCCACTTTATTTCTGATCTTCCGTCTCTTGTTGCCCAATACTGGCGTACACAGGAAGAAGCGTGAAGACCGATGTCCGTCGCGACGCCATCTATCCAACTGGCGCATGAGATGCACCGGAGTCTTTGTGGCGGCTTCATAGAGATTTTGAAGAGCTCGAGGACGCGTGTTGGCAGTGAAGAGACCCGTCTCGGGGTTGCATTTGGCAGCGTAGTGGTTTTTGAGTAGGGCGAAAGTGCAAATATCACTTTCAGCTAGAAAAAAAAAATTATGACTATTTTAACACTCGGGGTTGTTGCACGAACAGATAATTAAATTAGCCATAAATGGGTTAATGCCGACATTTGAAAGCTAGGCTTTCTCCACGTCGTTAAGAATTTATGAGGGAGGATGTTGGGAATGACAATGGTTTATCGGTAAAGGATCCAGTTACGAGGAGTTACGATCACAATTGGTTCGGTTTGTACACAAATCAGAGACATTAATCAAAAAGTTATTCTTCTTGTGTGGTCGGTAATGACCTTCCTCCGCGGTTTTTAAAGTTTGATAAACACCGGCAAGCAATCATTAAACTTCATTGACTTTTAAAACAAATTCATCAAGTTGAACAATGAATAGGCGCGATAATAAATTAGGTGGTTCCCACTTGAAAGATTTATAAACTGATAAAGGAGTAGTTTAATAGTGAATTAAATAGTTGTCAACTTTTTTTCAAGAGGCACCTACAACAATGTCGAGGTTTGTCTCAAGACAGCTGCTTTATTAATTATTATTATTGTTGAGACACCGGTTGCATGCGACAACTGGATTTACAACTTATTGTTACTGCAATTTTCCTCTAAATTGAGTAGCAATCACAACAAAGTCTCACAATTCACTTGTGGAATGTCGTCCGTACGTTCCAAGAAAACGAATTTTTATCTTTCGGGTGGCAATGATGCCAATTCCACCAAATTCAACATTTCAATCAACGGAAACGTTTAAACTGGCACTAATAATTTCCAATTTGGAGGAAGTACATTAATCCAAGTCAATGTGGTTTGCGTCGACATTGTCACAGGATGACTTTATAAGAAGCTTTAAATTTCTACTGAGAAGTTTGGAGTCAAGGGCGGTAAACAGCGGCTTGAGAACAAACCGGCTCCAGAGAAAACTTCCTTTTCCGGACCGAATAGCTCGTGAAAAAACTAATCCATATAAATACTCGAAGAGTCATCGATCTTGCACCAGATACTCGTTTTTTGTTTCCTACAACCCCAACCAAATGCAGAAAAGTGAAGCTTTTTGTCTTAGGTCCTTCGTTAATATTAATAGACGTGGAAACACCGACTTCCTTATAATCTAACACATGTTTCACGTAACGTTACACTCAATTAGAGGCAAATCGGAGAGTAATATTTACAAATACAACGTCTAATCTCGAACTGAGCATAAACAAAAAGCAACCGCCTCTGTTTCGGTTCATATATCATCCTAATATTAACTACTAGTCCCATTTGATCGCAAAAAGCGCCAGATTTTCTCTTTGTTTTGCATTCGATCTAAATTTAACGTCCTATTCTGGGGACGAGTGCTCCTTCGCCTGCTATATGTCAGGGATGAAGAAGCTTCAGAGTGAACTTAATTAAAATCAAAGAGCAGTTCAGGCAAAACTAACCCAAGATTTCGGTTAAATTCAATTTGCACGCAGGTAATAGGCTGCCAAATTGAAAAAGGGGAGCCACACGGCTCACATCAACTATTTTTCTCGAAAGGAAGGAAGGCATTATGAGTGTTTACATAAATGGTCTGTTGAACCGGAAAGCTTTAATTACACCATAAGGGCAACAACTTGGTTATTATAATGTCCTCATTATTGGGTGTTAAATGCCGGCCTGTTTCGAATTGTAGTGTCGAGAGTAATTACAGATTTATGATTGTTAAGTTCGTTGAGCTGTTCGAACCTGTTATTGGTAATTAGAATTTGGAAAGTGGTGATGTGTGCGTATACATACGCATACGCCTACGATAGGAAGAGGTAATGATGGAGCCCACACTTCACCTATGCAGCTGCCAACGGCTTTTAAGCACAAGTTCAATGCACATGGTCACAAGTTCAAGGACTGGAACCTCTTCGATTACGCCCAAAAGGATGCAGAATCGCTAATTTATGCATAGAATTCATTTCGATCGATCAAAACACGGGGGAGCATAATGTTTCAACACCAAAAAGACAACCACAGACAGTGTGGAGTCGGCTTTTGGCAGGTTTCAAGACTATTTTTGCCAGTTCGTGGTCAAGTCATAACATGGACTTATTTCATTTTAACCAAAATTATGACCTTTTAAATGGCAATAAACCATCAGGCGCTTCAAAATTTTATAACTGGACGACCAGCAGGTGTAAAAGTGTTTTTATTGAATCAGTTTGTAATGGCTTGCGGCTACGTTAGATAACTACAAGACGAGGATTCCCGCTTCATATTTGTGTTTTATTATATCAAGTTTCCGGTAACTGAATTTTGGTTTTATCCGATTATTAAAAGCATTCTGTTGTCATTGTGGGCGACGTTGGGCTTAAACCATAAAATTCAATATAAGTTCTCGAGTCTACATGAAGAACAACTACTGCCAGAACGCTGAAGATATCTCGCATAATTTCATTAAAATATGCATCAGTGAACGCGTGGACCTCCACCATTTTTATGTAAAAAATTTACGACTTCATCTGCAAGTTGTAGAGGAAATCACATCCTCTCTTGCTTCGGCCAAGGGTCTAAAAAATTCAATATATTTAGCGAAACGTCTCTACTCAGCCGTGGCTTGGGCAAAATGGGGTCACAATCAACATCTCGGCGCCGTTTTCCCCGAATATTTCTTCCCTAGTTTATGACAATTTCAATCCTTATGTCTGTCGTAACGATTGAAAGTCTCATTTGCTTGGAATTCCAGGCGCCTACTCATCCCCCATCCGTTTACAACACCACAATGGCCTTTGCGGCTTCTATAAGGGTCAATGGATCGCACCTCTCCGTAAACACTCAAATTGGGTCATCATGCAGATAAATATAAGAGTGAATGGGAGTGGAATAAAGACGGCGTTTTACTCAAAACGGAACAATAAATCAGATTCATTAACACAAAAGTGGCCATCAGAACGAAGAAAATTTCGTATTTTCGAGGAACAGTACGGCAATTAGAGAGCTACGCTCGCTTTAACTGTTTCGTCCCAAACTGCAAACTTCTACCAACACTGTTGCTAATTCCTAACTAATGCCTATTGTTTAAGGATAAACGGAACAAATGGACAGCAAATTATCAACAAAGGGCTTATTTCATGTAATCCGACAAGAACTAGGCCAAGCAAACTATCATCAAGCTAATAGCTAATTGTTTCGTAGGGCTGCATTGTATCTAAGGATCCCATATCGGAACGTGGATCAATTAACTCTGTTCCAGATTTTCCGATTATGAGCAAAACACTGATTGAATATTTCTAGCACGTGCTCCTTGAATAACAGTAAAAAGCGCTTGGATTTGCATTAATTGGCAATTTTTCCAATCAATAATTAATTTACATGAGATGGCAGGTTGCCAAACTGCCGGAAAATCCACAAATCCTGTAAAAATGGCTAAATTGAGGTCATAAATTTTGTTTCATTTTTAACTAATTGGAGATACGGATGTCACCCCACAAGTATTGCTTGTTTTTTAGATTAGAAAAGATAAGTCAAAATTTTCATATTTTTCTCGAATATCCATTACATCCCAGCTCCTTCGTCTTGTTAGCTTCGCAAATTCAATTCCTTTGATCAAATTAAGCAGATTAGGTTACGTGCTCGACAACTTTCGTTAAAAATATGAAACATTATCCCCCTGACCTAAAAAGGTCTTTTTCACCTCTCATTTTACCTTAGCAAACAGTGCGTACACAGCGTGTCTAATAATAATATATGCGAGAAGAAGAATGTGATTTATCGTCACGTTAAAAATAAGACATTGCATATTTCTTGACAGCTGTTATTCAGCCTGCGAGACATGTGCTCCAGCCAATAAACTCGCGCTAAACGGAATTTCCAAACAGAAATCGCAAAAAAAGACAGACCGCAACACGTGCTACGGGCATTTTTCTAAACTGATTCATTTTCGGCACGTGACATGGCAAATTTGAACCAGACGCATTTCATTCGAAGCTTTAAATCTAAATTTGTACCCTGATTATTTGTAATTCATGGAGGTTATGTGTATATGAAACCATATTAATTACAGGGTCAAAAATCTCACTGTGTATAGTTGCATATCGCAGGCCGTAAACTCGCTGGTAGTGGAAAAAGCAAAATTTTCATGAATCACGATTCAAGATTCAGTTTCAGACCGCCCACGTCGAGTAGATTCTTCGATAATCCTTGAAACAGATCATGGAGCGTATCGATGGCCGTATTGTTTTCATGCGAGGTTTATGGCTCGGTTAAACTTGAATTTACACATGTTTTCATTGTATTTTTAGAAGATGTCTTGGACGCTGCTGCGGCCCATTAGCCTTATCTGAGTGGAAACCATCACTCTTTGAAGTTCAAGTCAAAGAACTGGCAGAGGACCTATCATTTTCTTATTTCTTTGCAATTACCACCCAACTATGCACGGTAATTTTAGACTTGCAAAATGAAGAAATTTAATTAAGGACTGCAAAAGTGCGCTTTTAACTCTGGCGTAATTGCACCGATTTGTTTCAAAAATACATGATGTTTGGCGGCACTTATTGAGATAATAAGAATCCGACTGGTACAAGAAAGATTAATTTCGCGAGTTGTTTCGTTTTAAAAATGACTTCGAGAGGTATGTCCCAATTATGAAGTGAAATCATTATGATTTTACTTCATTAAAATGACTAATGAGCTAAAATTCGTAACGAGCGTTGCATTTTTAAAACCAAAAAGAATGTCGAGCTTTTTATCACCAACTGATGGCAATCGTAGAATCACAGACTTCACACCCGATTAACTCTGACAACATACAAAAGTTATCCGTGTAAAATTAAATTTATTAAACATTAGACATGAATATCTGCAATAAGATGTAGACGGAAATGAGCTTTATAAGCGCACAAAAGGTCGTCGTAATTTTTAAATTTAAATGCTTATAGGTTATTTACGTTCAAGCCGGCGACTTTTATTAAATTTATTATTACGACAGCCGACAAATACGCTTATTTAACTTTCTCTGATAGCTTCACGAAAAACACAATTTTATATAACAGCCAATCTAGAGACAAAGTATTTGCAGTTTCACCGTGACCTGTAATTTATTGGCTGTTAAATGCGGGTATTAAACAGTTTATACTTTATAGACCGTCAGTCTCACCGAATAATTACCGAAATCTTTTACTTTGGAATTGATTTCGGGGTTCTGACAACAAACTTAATTTATTGTTTTTTAAAATCCAGATGTCCTCATCCATACTTTTATTGGTGTTAGCTGAATTATGGCCGGGAAATGCAACAGACATAAAGAAATGAGACAAATTTACATTGTGACTCTAATGTAGGCGTAAATCGTTAGAACATAACTGTTTTTCCAAACTTGTTTTACAAATGAAGGTACTAACTATGCTGTAATTAACAAGAGTTAAGCAATGTTTTGTCACTTGGAATAGTCGTCCTAATCTTTCATTTCATTATAATCTAATGGATATTTCCAAAATTCTTGTTGAGCTTTTGAAATCATTATTTTTATTCAATGGACTTTGAAGTGACAAGGAGGGACATGCTAATATATTGTTACCCCATTGATCATGCTTAAAATGCTGTTTGTATAATGATTTTGTTTACATGAAATTTATAGGCGTAATTATGTACAATCATCGAAGTAATAACGATAAATGTAAAAAATGCGTAGAAGTTTCTCGGAAATAAATCTAGAAAATAAATGAAGTAATTTGTGAAAGAAATTCCATTAAAACGGATTAAATTTATATCAATTTACATCATGTCCAAGCCCAAATTCCGATAATTCTTCCGTAAAAATAAAAATTATTTCTCCTTTTGATGTTGCTCGCTTCCAGTTTGCCTTGCTACAGAACTCATCTTGAACAAAAATCTGACTCCATTTATCTATAGATGCTTAGTGGAAACCAATCAAGCAACTTTTCGGCACGCACTTTACAGAACCGGCATCAATATTTTGTTCTAATTAGTTTTTGCCATTAAAGGAAACATTTTAAAACGCCATAAACACAAGACGTTAAATAATGAAAGTGTTCTCAGGCAGCAGTCATTAAATTTTTACCTTCAAGAAACGAAAAACAACGATTTTATCTCCGTCCACTTGTTAATTAACGTAAATGTGAAAAGGATAAACTTAAGCACCGATTTAGTCCGACAACAATAAGCGAATCCTCAATCGGTTTTCACAGTGGCACGGTTTTAAATCACCAGCCTTTTGACGAAGAGTAACGACATAGCGCCACCCTTTCCTATAAAATTAAACGGCGAAAACGCACACTTCATAAATATTAAACGTTTCATCGCATCCAATTTTGTTGTTGAACAGGCACTAAAGAAGCAATAATATTGATTTCTGTTCGAGGAACAACAACAAGTGCCATAAAGACAGGGCATTGTGCTGTCCATTGACTCTTCCTTGATGGTGGTTGCTTCCATATTAGGCCCAAGACTTGTGTTTTCTCAGTGCTTGGGATGCTGACAGAAGGTCGAAGACCCGACAATGGACAGATTGCATTATTCATATCGACAACTCATAAACCTGCTACCGCCTTTATGGATCCTTGTCCACAAAAAAGGGTTTATTGGAAATTTTTATATAATTTGTGGCCACTTTTAAACCAAATCTTGCAACGCAACATTGTTCGGGTTTTAGCATTAAATCGTAATCAAAGCCGATCGCATTAATTCATAGCAATTGTCATAAATTCAGTGAGGTAATGGTTATGTCAACTGCAACTGATCTATCGTTTACACTGGAAATTGAGTTTATCTACGATAAGTGCTTGACTTGCAGCCACCCCAAAAATAACTCTCTTGGCAAAGGTAAGTGAGTGTCATCATTAATTATGACCGGTTCGATCATTTATCACTGTGGAATGCCAATCCTCCTCTATGTTCTATACGTTAAAACTTTTTGTTCGTTACATGACACAACTTTCATTTAAACGTGGAACAGGTGCGAGAATCGGGCAATTTTGTTAAAAAAAATTCTCATCAATGTGTCGATCTAATGAATATTGCATGAGCTACAGAGTTAACTTCAACACCATAGAGAGAATCAAAGAACGGAGATGCTATTGTTTCGATTCAATAAATAATTATTCCATTGTGTCATTGTAAAGCAAGTGCATTACCGTGTTATTCAAATGTCGACTGGTGAGTGGGTACACTTTGTAACGAATAAAATTATTATTGTTTTATCGTTCAAATTATTCGTATTTGCTCTGCTGGAGATGAGGGCGCGCACTCGTAACATAAAAGAACTGTTTTCTGGGTTTTCACATTGTTATGCAGACGATGACTGCTCTTTCTACAAGAAATAATACACTTCTTTTAAAGACAAACTCGTACAAGTTGAAGAATTGATTTTTATTGATTTTAATTCTCTATAATATGAAGAATGTCCTATTTTGGTGCAAAAATACGTCTAGCGTATTTAGACCTACATTTTACGAATTGTACTTTTTATCAGAAGTGATATTAAAATAATGTAGTCGTTTAAACAAACATTATCAGTGTTTTATGAACGTTTTGTCACCAAGGAGCGTCGTAAAACCTCAGAGGTCACTCCATTTACATACATACTCGTTGATTGTGTTATTTTTCCGAGACAAATTAACAAATTGCCCGCATAATTGTGAGAGTAACATTTCAAAAACAGTGAAATCTGATCCTGATGAAAGAGGCAACTCATGAGAACACCCGAAAGGACAAAACAGTAGCTCTTGTGACTAATCAGAGATCCCGTATGTGAGTCAACCCAACGATTTAATTCACACCAATCTCTGGTGTTAGATAAGTAAATTATTTAATAACCATAACGTAATAAGTCCCCATTACGACTGTCACCAGTCGTTAAACCTTTGAAATGAAATTGATGAATAACTCGAGTAAACCACAAACCACCGAAAGGTCACGAATCATGCTGGTATTTGTTGCGACAACACCTGCAATAATGTCACAAAATCCTCCGACGTAGATAAAACTGAATGCTTTGTATTCAGAATTTTTGGCATCCGTTTGGGTGCAACCAGTATGCAAAAAAGGTCAATTTGCATCGCTCCAAGACCTCATTTTAGCTCGGAATGTAATGGTCGAGTGCCTTCGCAAGACGGCTAAACGTTTATGTGTTCCCAGATGGGTATCTAACCAATTTGGATAGTTTAATTAAATTTATTTGGGGCCTCGGTTACAATTTTATTATTCCACGTGCGAAACGCGGCATGAATCACAAACGCGTGTCTCGTATTATTAATCGTGGAAATCTAACCGCCGATTTCTTTGTTATGTAAGAGATGAGCCTTCATACAGGAAATATTCTGAAAAATCTTGTCCGGTCCGTGATTTATAAGCGAGACTTGAGATTTATGGATGCACGTTTTTGACCAAATGTCGAGGCGTTTACATTATCCATCATAATTCCGAAATTCCTTCAATTATTGGCTGTTTTAACAGCCACTCGTGAGCATAAATAATACATTTTTCTTGTTCCACAAGTTTGACTTTTATTGTGATGGATTGAATTACGATGGGAGCGTTAAGGTAAGACAACACAAATTTAATTCTTTCAGCGTTCCACCGCATTATCTCAGTCTTTCGAGTTTTTGGGAATGTAAACCTGTCCCGAGTGTATTACTCAATGCGAATGTCGGGAAAAAATTTAACTAGACATAATCTTACAACTTACATACGTCGTAAACGTATAAAACTTTGATTTCATCCACAAGGTTGCCTCGGCACGGTTCAAAGGAATATTTAACATTGAGATTACTTGTATTTTAGTCTTTTCAAACTTAGTCCGTGGAAGAAGTAAGAATGTTTTGTATATATTCCAGTTTACAACGAACAAAACCAAAATTTTCTCTCTTAACAAATGCAAACTGCCTAATCGAAATCCTACAAAAAGCTTCGTTTAGTAGCACTTCTAATCCCATCTGGTCATGTAGCCATTCTTTCCCTTTTATTGCTCATTGCAACGGTCGACACTCCACACATACAATACTCTTAAACGTGATGAGACATTAAAAACAAACGCTGGATTTGCATAACGAGTTTTCCAACCGCCCTTTCACATTCATTCAGGTCGTGCCAAACCCTTTGATGGTCAGTTTGAAGGGGGAGTATGGCACGTGGCGTTTTTGTCCAGATGCACCTCTAGTTTTTTCCTCAAACTTTGAATACATTTTTTCGCGCTTGATGAAACTTTTTATGTTGTATTCGCCAAGCCACAGCCTGTGGTTTCTTGTGTAATACAAGAGCTGAAATAACAAGAACGACCACTGGAACACCTATCACGGAAATCATATTTTCTGCTTGGAATACGTTTCATAAATAAGTGCCATTCGATACTGGAGGTTTTATGTCTCTTTCAATCGTTTCATTAGGAAGTTTCGATTTCGTTCCCAGCAGCAGTTGCCACAAATAAAAACACGGAACAATGGGCCATTTTAGAAAACTGTTCGACTACTAATTAGTTGAACTGATCTCCATTCAAGCAGAAAAATTGTATGTTACCGTTCCTTATCTTAATGGATGGACTGAATGTTTGCTTATATTAAGCAGACAGATAAAAATGGCTTGCGATTATCTTCGAGCTTAAGCACGCGGAACCTGTCAAAGTGTCATTTTACTGTCGCCACCAAGCGAGTCTGTTCGAGAAGAGGCGTAACGAGGAACTGGGTTTATCTGAAATCTATGTTGCACATTTCGTGTAATATATCCCAGTCACGCCTATAATGAAGCACAATGTGCTTAGTTTCAAGGCACAGACCGCACAATCGTCTTCGTCTGACGCCTTGTCACTTATTTCTGGGACCTCTGTGGCTCCAACAAGTGAAGGGATGATTTATTTCTAGCCGAATTCTTGATCAGAAATTCCGCTATTTTTAAGCGAGTTTAATTAATGTCTTCAAATTAATTAGGTTTGGAAGTGGGTTTATAATAACAAGGCTTATTTGCGAGGAAGGCGGGATGATAATAATTACTCATACACTCGAAGGAGTTTGCAGAACTCGAAACGTGTTCGCTGGTAAATGAGTAATGGGGGCATGGAAATCCAGACTTAGCCTTGAAAAGCACGCCAACCAGAGTGGAAAGTGGAATAAAAAGAAGGAAGTTATTTAATGCTAATTATTGTTAGATAATTAATGGTGAAGATGCCATTTATTTTGATAAAAATTAAAATACGAACAAAAGGACGATTGTTGGGAATGTGTAGCAATAAAACATAAACTTGATAAGGTGACACACTTGGAACTCACACTACATTTCATCATTTAACAGTTCAAGCCTATTTTTATTAGTTTTTAAACATATTTACAAAAATTACATAAATCTGGGTTAACAACTTACACGGATAACGAATTTGTTTCTTGAAATTTTTTTCGTTAAAAAGACGTTTTGGAAAATATGTAATTTAGATCTGTTTTTGGTTTCAACAAATTCAATGCAAAACAGATTTCATAACTTGTTGATCTCAGTTGATTTCATTTTTATAAAATTCTCGTCATTCATTTCTTTTCTTCTTTGAATTAGCGGTTTTATCTCAAAATTGATTTAATTCCGGTCAAATGGTGGGATCAAAACAAAATCGTAAAATTTTATTAGAGACATTACTCTCACAATTTCGTGGAAGAAATCGCTTTGACGCACGGTGCTCCTCGAAGGAGGCTGTCAATGTAAATTTACGAGTATGAACTTTCTGTTTACACAACAACCTATGATTTTAAACCCGGCCGAGTTGGTAATTGACTGCCAGTCCTGATAGGAGTGCAGATAAGCAGGCACCATATCGAATGACCCCATCCACCTACTAAGACGCTTCCAAGAGGTTTCATCCTCTCGCGTTACAAAGTCACCGTATCTGACCCGCCACACCCCGTCTCGAAGCCGTATTTTTAATTAAATATGTATCCGTTTTTCCACAAGGTGAAACCTAAACCGTAACTTCATTTATCTTGGAGAAAAATTGCGAGATGAAACCAATCAATGCAGCGGTGCTAAATTTCAAACGCCTTGTGGAAGATAAAATATTATTTACACGGACAATACTTGGTGATGAATACCTACTACAAAGAGGTAAAACCTGTCTACAGAAACGTGATAAATAATCGGCTATTAGTACAGGCCGTTTGCACAAACATTAGCTATGCAAATTGTGGTCGGTGGAGAACTTCCGCAAGCCTCGACCACTGCATCGCAACGTAATTGCAGTGAAGACAGATCTCATCACGCCTGGCTTCATTATTTGATTATCTAAGAAATTAGCCAATGGCGGAAAACATTTCTTTATCTCCAAAACTGCTATTTTTATCGTGAGGGTACCAAAAGGGGTCACAACCGATGCCATTACAGTGGAACTTTTTATAAACACTTTTGCTGGCTCAGGCCACGATTACATTATTACGGACAATAAAGGACACTTTCAGGATGTAGGAAGCGAGCGAGCTGACCGTATAAACAAAGCAAGACTTGGGGAAAAAACGCATTAGGTAAATATGTGATGAACATTGTTGCTGATTTCACAAAAATTTTCAAAACATCAAAAAATTCTAAACTGATCAAAGGATAACGGAAGCATTGTCCTTCGAAATGAGGTCCTCCTTGCACGGGGGCTACACCACTGTGATGTAATACTTGCAGCGAAAAGTAAACAGTAGCGGTTTTGGGTACATATCACTTTACACCATTTATAGCCTGGTGATTAGGTCCTGTAGGGATCAGAATACTGTCGCTGCAGAAGCCGCAAAAAGCCCGCGATTTTTGTTTCTCCACCGGAAGCTGTGGTGAAACAGCCATGAAATCGGAGAGAAAGTGCTGTGGTTTTGGCCGCCCCTTCATGACTTGCCACCAAATTGAGTCATCCATCACACATTTGCCGAGTATCACATGATTTATTCTCGATGCGTGTTTAGAAAGACAGTTATATTAATAAACATCGTCTGTTACAAAGAAGCCGCGGTTCCACTTCTTGTAATGAGAGTTACGAGGCCTCACGTCGTGGTTGAATTCGGGGGCACTTTCTGTTGTGTTAATTTTCAAAGCGAACAGGAAGTAGACAAGGGAGTGTCATCGACTTACTTCCGCCAGTGAATAGGCACCTTCCGTGATTTACAATATCAAAACCAATAATAGTTGAACGTGACCAAGTGAAATTTGGGTCGCTGTTATAAAAAATGTTATGTCGGTCAGATTTACGGCGCTTTTACGAAATTGTGTGCCATCGTTGATAAGTTGGATGAATGAAAATATTTTGGGGTGCGTTTTTGCTGGGCTTTATTTAGAATTAAAAGGAGCAGCTGCTCGGCCGGAAAAAGCGTCCCAACAGATTGACTCGACGATAATTTTCCCTAATCTAAAGCAGGGTATTAGCATTTGTTGTGATTAAAGCCACAACAAAGAGAAAGTGTTAACTGAGCTTGATGGCGGAAGGTTTTTGCAATAAATGATGACTTCACTTCAGACGACACAATTTATGACTTTTGTGCCGGTTTGTACATAAATTTCGACGGATCAAGGAATCGTGGGTGTCGATACAATGAAATATTTCCTCTAGCACAAGTTCACCTTCGGCTTGAACTAACTGCCTTTATCAGATATTTTATTGGACTATATTGATCGTTTACATCATCGCTTATTTCAGCAACAGAAAATTCACTAGACTTAAAAGGGGAAGTTCATGTTTTTATGCACGTGTAACTTGAAGACGTGGAATCAGTTCCATCACTGTCAACGCCGTCGTCACTTTCAGCCACAGCCAGATTTCTGGGCATATTGATGGAATATTTTATTTTCAGTCAGTTGACTCAACATCTGTAAACTGATCAGATAACAAATTTTCAAATTTCTGTTTCGCCTACATATTTTTAACCTGCTGTTCGTATTATCTCTCTCCACCTACGTGCTCACTTCTTATACAATGGATTTTTGCAGACATCATTACTTTAATTACTACAACATTGTACACAACATAAATTAAGTGGAACTTATTATCCACAATTTATGAAGCCTCCAAGGCATTCCGCGCGGAAGCCGGGAGTTTCTTACGAGGCATTATCAACCATCAACGAATTATCTCAGTTCTTGGAAGCCTTTTTATTACACGATGGACATTCGACGATTTGCTAAAATTCAGCAGTTGCAAAGTTACGAGAAAGTCAAGGAAACGTGATTTGGGTAACAATTCCTAGCTCCAAGGGATGATATTCCACGATTTTACATACATCCAACAACCATATATTTTCAAGTCCGACTCTTTTTATTAAATGTAAATATGCGAAATTTTTTGAAAAAGCAAGCTGATTGCTAAATCAATAACCGGTTCAAGAAGGGATGGGAATTGCTTATTGACACCATTATGACAAAGTGCTTCTGCTCCGTTTATTACGTTTTTCAAATTATCGTTTTTATGTAGATTTTCTAATGAAAATTTACTGTATCTGAGGTCGTAACTTAGAGAAAAGTAGTTTGCATGGAGTTTGTTACGCCAGTCAGGAATAATGAATGTGATTTCTTGCTAAGGAAGAATATGATCAAATCCCGTCCGGACTTTGGGATTTATTACATCACGTCTGACAATAATTACTTAATCAAGAAAAAACATCTGTCGCCGTAACCGAGAGGATCTGCCTAATTGGACAAAAATTATTAATGATGTCGATTTGTAGATAAGTGATAGTCTCTTTTAAACGATCACAAACGATTATTAATTGAACATCTGACTGCGTACGAAGGCAGATGTTGGAAGAAAAGGGCTTTAATTAGGGGAACAATTGGTTTTGAGTAAAGAAGACGTAAAATAGAATCCGTATCATTTGGGTGTTTAAAACCATGTGTTCGCAGGATAATGTGTATTTATCTGGTTTAAGAGAGGAATATCTTAAGTGTTTTTTTACCACTGTAAGAGGGTTGTAATTACTGTTTGTATAGAAAGAAACCCAAGTTCACACGCAAACGATGTTTACCACCGCTTTTCCTGTAGACAACTTGGGACCAAATAACCTCAGCAAACAAAATATCCGACTTTGCAAATACTCACAAAATTAAACATAGGATGTCTTTCATTATTTACAATTAAATATCAGGTTGACGGAAGTAACAATTTTGTTCCCTTCTTGTGTAAGAAGTGACAGAAAAAACTAGAAAAATAAATTAACACACATGTTCCAGTTTGAGGCAACAATATGAATAATTAAGTACGTATTGAAAAAAGGCCCATAATCGGGCCTTTCTGTGGCCGAAACCCGCCATGTGTTGAACAAATCCGTGCACTTGGAGCTTTATATTCTCAATTCGGCATCCATTGTGGCGATGAACTGAATTGGAGGCATATGTCAGGAGGTTAGATTGATATTGCATTTACTAGCCCTGAAATGAAATTACCCTCCGTTTAACGCATTTCTCTTCCCTTAAAAGGAACACAATGGACGTAAATTCGAAAATGATTTAAACGCGAAGTATAAAGTTCAAAGCTGACCCACTTTCATAAGATTTCAATAAATATCAACACATGCTGAAGCGACAGGAATAAATATGAAATTTAGGGGGTGAAGGTCTATAAATTCGATTCTCGTTTTCAGATCGGAAAAGTAATTACGAGTTATTTCAGTTTCAAGGTGAGCTTAAGAGCGACTATTAAATAAAGTTAATACTCCCACATTTGATATTATTGTAACTGTAGAGATATCAGACTCGATATTTATATCCCTATAAAATCTAAATTTAAAACAGTTGTGCTACTTCACATGGATCTATTTCAAGGGGCGCACTTGACAATGAATTTTGAAGGTTGGGCAGATGTGCATTTTGTATCATCCCTCTTAATTCAATTGTCACAATGTTAACAACCGCTGGAAAAATACGAGGGTAAATAACATAAAACGTTTAAAATCAATCGTCCATATGGGGCCGCATTAATTTTTAGTTGAATAGTTTAGCCGCCACGGTGGTTGCCCAATTCCTTTTGACACTATTTCCTTTTGTCTGAATCAATATTAGTTCATTAGGCTCACCAAAAAATAAATAAACAAATCAAACAGATAAAGCTAATTTAAATATTTGTCCAAGAAATAGTGAAGGAATGGGAATGGTTTGTTGATTTGTGCAATTTTATCGGAATTAGCTGGAAATACGCGGACTTTTTCTGGCTTATCTAATACTCGTAACAGCGAGATACCTGTTTAATGAATACCTGCTGCAAGACTATAAATTAAATGTGCAAATAATGTACTGTTTAGTATGCTTTAATCTAGGCATCCCATGAGGTGTGAAAATGACTTCCATAATAATAAATTAATTTAAAAAAATACAGTTAAGCACACACAATAACAACTATTGATCGAATTATGTAAATTGCCAATAAATTAATTTAAATTCAATTGAATTCATTGTGATATAAACAAAAGAGGATCAGTTGAAGTAACGACTCCCTTGAAACAAACATATTTATTACCTTGCATATTTCATATTTCATAAGGGGTTGGATCAAAAAATAAAAGCTATTTATTACACCCACAATAAAGAATTTCAATATCGAAGACTGTAAACCACCCAACAATGAGTTGTTGAAATTTATGTATTTTTAATGTCCCGAAGCTCGGTTTATAGTGGTTTTATTATAGCGAAGCCTCTTTGTTGTATCCACAAATATAATTAAATGAGCAGTACGTTTATGATAAATTTGATGCCGCCACTTATTTTCTGTCAAGGCAATTTCTATAGTTTGCAACTTGTGACTGCTTGTCTCGACATTTAGGCCAGGGTCCGGTTCATTGTAAAAGGGATGACAAGAGGATTGGCCCAAAACGATTTTAGTGTCTTCATGACGTTAATCTTTCTGTACGCGAACTGTTGGCTGAGTGGTGAAACACAATTGTCTGCGGTTTTCTGGAATGTTGTCTTCTAAGAGCAAACGAAACGACCGCAGCTTTTAGCACTAGTTCCGCAAAATTAACTCAGCGAGAACTAAATAATTCAAAATCAACATTTATTCCCATTAGCACAACCCCATTATCGTGGCACTCGTGAAGCAACTTTAAGTTAAAAACCAAATTATGATCGAATGATCTAAAACAAAACATGCCATCACGAGAACAAAGGTTCCGGAAATGGCAGTTTTGCAAGTCCGACTGGAAAATTAAATATTCCAATTGTTTCTTAATGGAGTTTCAAGTCAAAAAACTTGGTGACCATAAATTAAAATGCAAAAAACTTCGACATCGACGTGGGTGTTTTATAGCTGTGAAATAAATATGAATATTTATCTGCAGTACAACATAAATCACTATTTTTCCCTTTTAATCTTTTATCTCTATTTGAAAATTATTAATTTCCCGGTGTTGTATGAGTATGACATGCGAAAAATTCACGGTTTTAAATGAACTAAATGATTTATGGCGGTCACCTCGAGCGTATTTTGGATAGGTATCGATGTTTCATAAAAGGGTCCACTTTGTAAAGTATGAGTGCAAACTGAGTTTAGATTTATGATGCGTCTGCCCACAATTATACACAGTCCATTTACATATTCAATTAATAACTGCAATTTCGCTGAGGAGCCTCTGGTGAATTTTTGCCGGACATAATGCAGTTTTAATTGGAGCTTTGCGGTCCTGCCTCCGACCCAAAGGTCCAAATAATCTTGATGGGTGTGTGTGGAATGGGCTATTAGAAATGCTGAAGAGATTCCCACAGAGTCAAGGGCCCGGTTAGACGTCACGGGCGGGCTGGAGCCAGTCTTTGTGCCTTTAGGCAAACGGTCTACCGGGTAGTGAATACCCTCACTAATAGATCGCAGCAACTGCGCCGATATTACACTATTATAAATATCCGCACCGTTATTAAGGGCTTAGAAGGGACTTGTCGTTGGGCCATTGTCCCGATAATGTTCCCAGGTTTAAATTCGCTATCACTTCGCTATTTTTAGGGGCGCCAAGCCCGTAAAGAGCTTTCGTCCAAATTACTTGAAAAGCTCTAAGTCTCTCTAGTTGCTACAAACGGCTCATATTTTTCAGCGTAAAGTGTGGTTGCGGAAATTACGACTGTGAAGGGTTTTGACCAACGGCGAACTCGTGTATGCACAATTAAACATAATATAGATGGACATTATCCTCTGTAAATTAAATTGTTGTATGCACGGTTGTCATTTCCGGTGAAACCGAATTTTCTTTGATGGGGTGTTGGGATAAACAAAGCAGGTTTAGCAATGAACCTGAACAGCAGCGGCACCTTAATTCCGTTATTATTGTTTGAAATAATGACGGGTGATGACAGATAGTTCAAGCTTTGATCTAAGAATACTCCCAAAAACGAGTCACGTCACCTGGGGGAACATTAAACCGCTTAATAAAAGCCTTCAAAGCGGTAATAAGTGGATGCGCCACTGTTTGAAACAGCTCTTTTTCCATTTCGAAGCTAGGCCTATATGCGCAGTGGCATGTTATGTAAATTTTACCTACCAAGAGATAATAGTTATCGTTTTAAAAGCTATTTTCCGATTTAATGCGTTGCTTATTTCCATTCCTAGAACAGAACGGCCATGTTTGTGGTAATTTCTCTCTCACGTCAACCGATTCGGTTACATTGACCTGTGATGAAACCAAGGTAAAATGACACAGTGAAAGTTTTATTTAATTATCTAACAGGAAGCTTCACTGTCCGATGCAAAAATTTCTGAAAAGCGCTCTCAGCCGTTTCCGAAACGTGTTGGAATTATTATTCATTCAGTGGTTCGATCCAACTCCCAAAACGAGAGGGCAATAAACACTTAATTAAGCGAAAACCGTCTAAGGGAGGCGGCCAAATGTATGTGAGGAATTACGCCCCAAATTCACGTAATTTACTGCTTCAGAAAGGTATTTTCATGCAAATAGAGAAGGGTTTTTTGAGCAATTAGACTACTCGACATAAAGATAATTTTTATGAAAGAAAAGAGACGCGCTCGGATAAGCTTAAATTTAATTTAGGTATCCAAAGCATTGCCGTGTTTACCATTAACCAGGAGCCGGAGCTTTTAAAAAGCCAACGGCTATAAAAATTAAGATAAGAGCTTCTGCCAAACTGATTAAGAGTCTTGTAACGTTTTAATCCTTAACGCAATTTAATGGAAGGCAAAGAAGGGGTTAAAAAGGCGATTGTAATTATTTTTGACTTTGAGTTATCACAGGAATATTTCCTGCTGACCAACGTTGTATCACCTACCATTTAATCATAAAATTCCCCGTTAGCTTTTTTAATATGAAGGAAATAAATTTCCTGATTTCACCCCAAAAAAGAACAAACTGTTACTGTCTGTCCAGACACCTGCAAGCGTGGAGGACCAAACAAAGAACAACAAATCCCATTTCCGTGAATTTCCAACTAAATGAACACCATTTATTTGGGTAGCTACACCTGAGACCCCTAAGTGCTCCAATCGATACAATGTATGCACGCAAGTTGATTTTTCATTGCCAACCTCACGATTTTTCTTTTCGATTTCAACTTGTTTCCTCAAATATGCGGTTCTAATTGAGACGGATTATGCAACAGAAACGTTAACACTAGTCTAATACGAGTTAATTTGACCATATGGCCAAACATTGCACGCATAGGTCGTTCATATTTGGTTTTCGAGTCTTGTCCAAATATGGTCGGTTTAAGCGAGCGGTATCTCTTACGGTTTTGCGCCGACTGGGCCCTCATGTGCTCTAACAACCTGTTCGAAGCAAAGTCTAACGATATATTTGCATAATTTATCCAAAAGAAAAAGTAAATTTGGACGATTTTTGAATGGCACCGGAATTTCATTCTTTCATTGTTGCACAGGTTTCTTCCACAGGTACGAATGGTCCAGCTGTGTTGTAGTAAATGTACCTTTCTTTCAATGACGTTTCGGAGCAGTTATTTCACAAGGTGAACTGCACTTCCGTTCCATTTCCACAAATAATAAAAGTCGCGTGAAATTTTAATAGCAACACGATTTCGGAGTGTAGAGAATGACAATTTCAACGGAATTTGACTCGGTGGAAGAATTTTTGTCGCCTATGGACAGGTGAACCGTGAGAGCTCTTGGGTGAAAAATTTCAAGACGAGATGCACCGAACGTGCCCTCCATACGTTATGTCAAGTAATTATGCTAAAACCCCTTAGCGGCGATTACCCAACAGCTACAAGTTTAATTCTCTAAACACGTTTGTGATGAATGGCCCGTAATTAACATTATTTAATTAGACGGCACGAGTTTTAAAAACTGCGAACCAATGAAGCATAATTTAATCATATGGTCATAGAATGTTGGCTATTATTGAAACGACCATTCACCGAGATGGTGCACGACCTCTCATAATGCACCGAATGCAATGACACGGTCTGTATTGCTTCAATCGAGATTCAATTGTGGGTTTTGATGAGGCGCGATGACAAATTGCTTGAAAGTTTCTTTCAGCAACTCCAAAATCTGATCGTTTTGCTTTTTGAAGTAATTTAAAGTGAATCAAGAGCGAAGAATTAATGATAATGGCTAAACTTCTTACACCTGGCTGCAATTCAAGTGATTCCAAAATATCATTTCATTTAATTCAGACGGAAGACCTGAATTATTTCAAGCTGCAGACAATCTTGATCTTGTAGCGTTCGAAAACTTGACAAAACTTCCCGTCTGTGATAAAACACTTCCAAATGCGGGAAGCCCCGTGTGTCGGAAACTTGGTACATAAAAACGATAAAAGTAATAAGTGGAGTAGTCAGTGTGTAAAGTTAATAGGTGTTCCTGAAAGTTATTGTATCAACTAAAGCAAATAGAACTGAATGAGATAAAATATTGGCTAAGTTCGCGGGAAGATATAGGCACAGAATCGATATCCTATCCGCGATAAATGAGGCGTAAACAAATACATAAACATTGATAATCCAGGGATGAACTGCTCATTATTCATTCTAATACCCGTAAACGCAACATGTACAGTGGCAATAATACCAAATGCAAAACCCACCTCACTCCACTCACTGTATTTACTCAAAGAACAAACTTTTTACGACTTTGCTTAATCAACAGAGGAATTTCTCATGTTTACCCAAAAATTATCACCCCTGAGAGTTATCAATGTGCAGCGCCATTAGGCTTTCCTTATTTGTTTGTTTCATTACTTCCAGGTGGATTTTAACACATTTTCCTACTGTCTGAAGCTCCTCTTCCATGCACCACCGTTCAAAATAACTCGTGATATTTTTACACCCCATAGGTGCGTATCCTGATCAGCTGTCGTCTCACGTGACCTCACGTTTCCTCTCACCCTAAGAATTCCAACTGGCTGATGACGGTTAGAGCAGACACCACGTCCCTTCTACTTTCCGGTTTCATAACATGCAAAGAACTACCTTGCAACGGTCGCCTAACGATTGTTTCAGGTGGCATATTGGACAAAGAGCCGTTTGAATTTTAATCAAGCTGTTTGAAAGTAATTGATTAGAGATTAAAAGCGATGAATGGAGGAATGTTGATGCATTTCCTTCATGGTGGGAAAAAGAGTAAAACGCGAGTGAACTTTGCATTTAATAACGTTCGCTTTCATCGTGACAAATTAATAAATTAATAAGGACATCAGAATGACTGCGCTCAAGATCAAAATTAATTAGACAGAAACACATGATCTCATTCACGGTGTGCATGACCTCCTGAGTTTTCATAATTATACTCATTACGAGAGCCGGATGCTCAAGTTTAAACTGATTTTCTTACTCTCAATGAATGTACACTAATTTTCTGGAGACTTCCTCTAGCTGCTGTCTAGCCAGTTTGGTTTTCGAAAACAGGATCGGAAATATTTCGCCATAATGTGGTAAGATATTCTCGAGTTTCATAATTCGTGATGCATCTTCTCGTAAACTAATATTTTAATAGGTTTAAGATGTTATCGTATAATTGATTGGGCACATCGAAGGCTCTTCACACGAGTCACGATAATAAATTTACGAACAATAACCAATAACCTCCACTTAGATCATATAGATGACTATCGATGTTAACGGAGCGTTCCATTGTAGATGTTTTTACCAATTTACCACAAAAGCCGGTCGGTATTTTTCTGGCAATCATCGTCTCGACAGCGATATAAAACGATGTTAAAAATCGGACTTTGATAAAAAGCTGAATTGAACTAAATTACATTTCTGAAAGAAATAAGTACACCTGAACAAAATATAAAATATTTTGTTCGTAGATTACTACTGAAATTTTAATTTGAAACAGGCCGGCTTCTCCCTCGGTAACAAGTAAAGGTGGAATGACTAGACATTTCTCTAAATTCATGGCTTCATTTGCAGAAGCTATACAATTAGTTGCCTCTTCTAATATTAAGCTTGAGTAATACTATTATATAATACAAGCAAGGCTAGAACCAGATTAGACATTGAAACGAGACGATTATGTTATGTTATGATTCAACTCCTAGAAAAATCGAGTTAATTTGTATTTGATTGTATTCAATCATAACATTTTAATGAGTTATCCATAAAACGAAGTACAAACATGTATGCAAAACAGACAACAAAACGAATATGAACGTGAACAGCTGGACATAAAATGAATGCATGTTTTTGGAAAAATTATAGATGTTGTTATGCAAACACCAATTTATTTCTATTATGGCATGCCCAGATATTCATAATTTTCTCTCATGGTCAACCTGTTTTAATTTATTCTGTTTTAAAGGTATCAAATAACTTTCTTTTTCGTTTTGGACTTCCTCGTGAAAAAACACCTGAGATAATTTTACTAAAACGCATGATTGTGATCAGAGCATTGGCTTCATTAGAGTAGGAGTAGTGGTGATTTTTGCAACTCCTTTGGATGATTGAAGGATAATTACTTATGCAATTTCCGTTGCGACTTGTCGATGGTTAGATTATAAGTTAAGTATGCAAAGTTTTGACGGGCAAGTCAAAGGAATAAGAATTCTGCATTTGGAGGTAATCAGGCTTCAATTAGAGCTTCGGCCAGGCGGAATAATAATGAATGGTTGTTCTTCGTTAACGACTTGGAGGTCGAGATGTGAGTCGGTTTAAAAATTGTAAAAAAGCTACGCTAAGGCAAAGGTGGTATAGCGACCTTGTTTCTTTGAGAACGCTAGACAAGCATCAGAAAAAGTACAAAACACAAGTCGATGGAGGCACGTTTCTTGAATTTTTTTATTTCTCTCGCCGACCTTAGTACACAATCGATCGCGATAAAGTATGTATCCAGTAAATCTAGTAGGTATTTCAAGGCTACAGCGCGCCATCAACGAAATAATTCTACCTGAGGAACGCCAATACAAAACCACTACTTACGAACTGTAACCTTCTTGGGATCAAACGCCGACACCTTTCCCTCCACAGCCTCGATCTTCGCTTTCAAACCCTCGGACCTCTTGTTGATCTCCTTGAGCTGACTGCCCAACTCGGCGAAGATGTCATCGGCGATCAGCACCAAGGAGGCGAGTTGCCGCAAGGCATTGCTCAGGGTGTTGTTGGTGACGGCCTCCAGTTCATCGTCGGAAACCAGAGGTTTACCCTCTTCGTCCCAAAGACTCGTCCGACTCAAAAACTTCGGCTCGACAACTCGCTGCACGAACGGCATTTTCACCAACACTTCATTTTCACTCAAGTTCGCGCACTATCACATTCTGTAAGTCTTTCCGAAGTTTTCCATTTTTTGAATCCGAAGATACGCGCCTTGCGGACGCGCAGCTACCTCACTGTCAGATTGCCGGCAAACAAATGCACGAGGTTGCCGATACCGCACCGGTCACGGTTCGAAACCGGGGATTTCCCGCTGTTTCAGTTTTTGAACCAACACCAATGCGCATGACGTTAAAGATTTTTCGATTGAAGCCACATCTAGCAGACGATAGCTCAACCACTGATATCACGCAACAGCAATCTGCACCATAATATAAGATTTAAGTAAATGAAACTCAAGTGTATGTCTACAGCAACAGAGTGCACATTGTTTAGCGTTCACAGGATTAAAAATGAATATATTACATTTTTGGAATTAAGCTAAAAACAGTTCTGTGTAAATCCTACTGACTGCGCCAATTAAGTTAGTAAAAAACAACATAGGTGGCGGTCATAGGTATAGACTGATTTTTTTTGTGGAAAACTTAATAAGGGTAGCCAGTAATTTTTATTTCCCACAGCAATGATTCTTTTCATGAGGCGAAGTAAAAGTCTAACGTCTGGCACAAAATTTATTAACAAAGCAACATTATTGTACACATATACAGTATATTATATAGTTTTGCATAATTATATGCGACAATATACAAAATAAAATCTTGTTATAATTTTTGAATAAATATTATTGTTCCCTTATAACAATATTTAATATGATATTCAACAGGGTGATATTACTTTTAATTTGATATTTCACGATAAATTCGTAATGATTATGTAAAAAAACCTTATCAGCTTACTTAAGCACATTATAGTTAAAACATTTAAAAATGAAATAAAAGAAAGCGTCAACAAACCCTGTAATATTTTAACGTGGAATATTTATCTCTTAAATATATTTTTTACACATACATCATCACATATAAACAACCATCTTCTTTGCGTTAATAATACATTGACAAGTCCATAGGCGAAACAAGGGGTGTACTTTAAGCGTGTCTGTTTATTTAAATAAATTTGTACTTTACTGAGGAAATAACAAACTTCATTAGCAAAACACCATCAAGTAACGGAGTGAAACCCTAGCGTGTTACAACGAGACATACATTTATCATTTTCTATGTAGGCAAAATGATAGAAAACTAGAAAAAAGTCTTACAAAATAACTAGCCTAGATAAGTACGTTTCTTAAAGCTATTACTAATGTTGTCGTTTTGACACAGATAATGTTAACAAAGAAAGTAAAAAATCTAAATCTACAAGAAACAATCGATTAACAAATTTGGTGTTTTAGACGATTCTTGTAAACGGATGTCTCTACCGGGCACCCAAATGTCCTATCATCTATTACCTATTGTTACAATAACGAGTACGCTATTTTAGAGATTGGTTTGGGGTCTACAAAAGTTACAAGAAGACATCACATCAATCCAGAATATTATACACATTAAATGCATCCTGGCACGTTAATTTTTCATAGGTACAATATTAATCTCCTTATAGAGGATTAGGTGTAGAACAGTAGATTTTTATTAGCAGTTTCATCAATCAGTTTCGCCTAATTTATTATGATCAAAGCAATTTTTGGGCGTATTGAAACTAGCACTTTTAATTTCCGTCACGAGAAATCCAAGCAAGATTTGTTTGGCACATCGCAAGCTAGACAATGCGACTAAAAATAAAAACAAAGTGTGATATTGCCAACATCGATTTTCGGAATGAGATCAAAGGTAAGGAGTGTTTGACGAAGGTCTTTAATTAAATACTTCAGTCTTGGGTCATTCATTACAAAAACGATCGCTTCTGCAGTTAATGAGAAAACAGTTCATAATGATCGAAATAATTTAATTGCTTCAATAAGCACCACTCTTTTGTATTAAAGGAATGCAATACTGTTCGACACGGATTCCCGTCTAGTGGCAGTGAATTTGAAGCCCCATTTTCAACAAAACAATCAACACCTAGCGTCGAGCATTTTAATTGATGCTGATAACAAAGCTCGCAATATCTAAATTTGGGGCCTAGAGTTTATCGGTTTTCTTCACAAGTTTCGAATCATCACATCTCACTTAACACGTAATCCACAAATAAGCGACTTTTAGACATAATTTTGCCGACACATCTCTAAATAGGAGTCGATTGCAATCACGAAATAACATTTCCCACCAAATTTCAGACGACTGACAATTTCTCAATTTCCTCTTTGATGGAGTGAGACTGTTACGATCTGAGGCTCCGACGACGATATCCCATCTATGAGAACGACTTGGGCTATGCGTCCACCTCGTGGCACACCTCCATGTAGTCGGGGTGGAGCATGATGTCTTTGATCATGTCTTTCAGCATCGTGTACCGCAGGACCATCGGGTAGATCTTCGCGTTTGTGTACTCGATCTGCAAAGGAAATGCTTAAACAATGACATAATTACACCATTGTGTATTAAATACAAGTATGAGAGAAAGGAACGTAAACATAATTTTTAACGGCAGGCTTTAATAACTTGAGCACATTGCTTAGATTAGATTAACACGATTGTTAAAGAAGAATTGTTCAATTTTAAACTTGTACAAAACAGAATATCTCTAATAACGAGTGGCTACAATGAGAGGAATTATTTTGTTGCAAATTATTCATTTATTGCAAACTGAATAAATGCGAATCCCTCGCGTCCAAAACACAAATAAAACAATTGTTTCCCCATGCATTTGAAATTTATTCAGACAGTATAATAGCTAAAATACCAATTCTAATTTTACAACATAGTTATTTGGGGTATTTTTTAATTCAGCGAAAGCACAGTTTCAGTATTTCGATCATCAGTTCACACTAAGTAAAATAGATAGTTTGTATGAACTGTTTTTATACGCAAGATTCAATATATTTCAATTTCAATCAACATAAATATCCTTGAACCCCGCTTAAATTGATTCCCACGTGGCTGTTCATTCTGGTTCCTTGTGAATGGTTTCAGGTTGATGTTGAGTCGAATGATCCAATTTCAATGTAATTGTAAAGTGTAGAGTAATAAATTTTATCGTAAATGCAATTGTTTCAATATTTGAATAGAGTGTTGCTAGTTCTTACAGCAAAGTAAAAATACGATTTATTATTTCTACCTTGTCTGAAATCATCGTTTTCATATCTGAAAGTTACGCACGTCCGCTTCTTCTGCAAATAATATCCCTTTACCCTTCGTTCTACATCTCTGATTTTTTCTACAGTTGAGGGTAATATCGCGGCGCATCTTGATACTTGAGATATGAAAATTGTTGAATTGAATTAACGAAAAAATCAGCACTAGTCGAGTGGAAAACCGAGAACGCATGTAGGTATTCGAAGTTTCATTAAAGAAATAACAGCAGCCATTGTGCTGAAAGCTTTCAATTTTGCGAGCACCATTCAAGACTGTAAAAACTGTTGTAACGATACGCGTTACATTTCGCGAGGAATTTTATTAGTAAACATGCTAGAAATAAACTGCTCATTCAATGGATGGAAATTTTAAAGACAACAATTTACTCTAATGTTGAAATTTAACCCTCGTGGTCGGAACATTTGCAAACATCCGGCAAATGAGTTAATTATTGTTGATAATGGTAATGAAAATGTGAAGGTGTATTCGCTACATTTTTTTTTTCAGACACAAACTCCAATTTCCCTCCAACAAGGGAAATATAAAACGGCGGAATTATTTGCATATGTATGCCGGTGTTCAAATGCGGACAACTTTCCCAAGATGATAAGATATTATCCATCTAGAAACCAAACCGGGGATCTTCAATATCTCGTGATTATGCTGTGTTGGAATTTGAATTCTGGATTTCAGGTCAACGTAAAAGCAGGATCATTGATTCAGTGGCAGGCTTTGTTTGATTTTGGCAAAAAATCTTGTGTTCAACATATTCAAGAAATTGAATCACCAGCTTTGCTCAAATTAGGATGAACAGTAATAAGTAATAACAATTAACGCAACTACTACTATCATTGACGCTCGGAATGACTTAATTATTTTAATAACAAACCAGAAAACCCGACAAGGAAGGACGGACTGGAAATTCCGATTGCAATATTAAAGGCTGGGATGGTTAAATCAAATCACATGAAGCCATTTTAAATAAATGTTTCTATAAATGCAGCTGTTGTTATCACAACGGCTTATGTAAAACGAACATTTCAAATAATCTTAATTAAACATCTAAACAGGCCAATTACTCAAATCAATTAAACATCAAAAATTAATAAATTCTGTAATTAAAAATAGTTCCAACAAAAAAAAACATATTTATGGCTAAAAGCTTCCTTTTGAGAAATTTTGCAGTGCGATGAACGATATTTACCCATGTTTCAGTCACTTTACTCTAAAAAACTGATGTATTGCATAATTCGAGATCGATCATCGTAAAATCACAAAGCGTCTATAAATTCGCACGAGGGACATAAATTTAAAGCTTTCGGCAAAATTACAAATACATAAAAATGTGCCAATGAAGCACAAAATTGTCCTTTTATGAAACAAATCCAGCTTGTGCTGCCTAAAGGCGTAAATGAAAATTTATGAATATGAGAACGGGGATTAAGCGCCAGCGACAGATAATTTAACTTTTTCGGTGGAAAAATGCAAAAAACGTAAACATGTTTCGTGCAATTACGTTATCGTTGAAAATAAAAGCCAAACACCCCGTTTAAAAATAGTGAGATATGCGCGAGTTTGGAAGAAATTTTAAATTTAAATGAAAAGATATTGAATGACGTCATTTCAGGATAAACGAAAATGAAACGAGGTGCGAAGCTCGAACGGAGGTTATTTACCTGTACAGAAAGATTGGTAAAATCTGTATCGGGACTTACTTTTAACTGTCGAATGAGGTTTCGTAGTCCGGAATATTTCTTCAATAGCCTATAGAGATCGTTAGTCATTTGTGTGTTTTCAGCTTCTATTTGCGAAGTCGTCATATCTGTAACAAAAGTTGTGAAAGGAACAATATATTTTAATTCCACAAAGTAAGTTATTACGCTCGTTACTGAAATTGCAGTATGAAAATATAACTCAATACGACTTACTTTCAAGACGTTCTATTCTCTCCCTTTTATCCTGCGCTTCTTCGGCGAGCTTTGCCGAAGTTTTTACACCTTCGCCGGATTTCTGTGTTTTTTCCATAATGGCGCAAGCCCTGAGAACAAAGGCGGGTACTGTTTCCTGTTTTTCTTGTTTCGGAATATCGACTAATGTCCAATATTGGGTTTCTAACCGTATCACTTCCTGAAAGAAAATCAATGTTTCAGAGTTTTCACCCTGTCATTATTAATTAATTCCTCATTAAATTACTTGAAATACTATCCCCCGGAAGTTTTTAAGCAAATAATTCAAGTTTATTATTAAATTTTAAATTAATTAGCTGCTAAGAGTTTGTAACCATATTATTCGCCACGGAACGAGATTAGCCATTCCATAGCAAGCTGCGTCCAACAAAAGAACATTATAACCGCGTTAGCAAAATTTTTTCCGTTTAAGTTTCATTCAGTGAGGAACAATAGACCCAATTTCAACATTAAATGTTGTTAACCTGTTTAACTTGACACATAAACATGTAATTATCTCACGAGTTGGTGACTTGCATTTTCTTATTGCTCATAAAGTTTGATTAGTTTAGTAACTTCCTAAGCTGTAACCTTCATATTAAGTTACAATGTGCATTGTGCGCGAACCTATAGCCAACTTTAGTTAATAATAATTTAAATAGACTGTCTTCGACTCGAAGTTGCAAGCCCCATATTTTTACCTTAATCATCGCCTTCAACAAGTTGTATCTCTGGAAGATATTGTGAACACTCTTGCTGTCGTTATATTTTCCCATGAGAGTAACAAGTGCTTTTTTCGCCGTGTCATAAGACTCATCCAGACGTATTCTTACAGCTCGGAGTCTTTCATTAGTTTCTATGACCTCTTCTTTCGTTTGACCACTCGCAGTTCCTTCGTCTTTGACGTCCTGGACGATCCTTCGAACACTTTGCGTGAATTTACCCACCAAGTTTGTCGAGCCTGGAACAAGGATCGTTACGACAAGTGTCATAAATCTGCCTAATATTACACTGTAAACGTTGATTAATGATCCATTTGGAACTACGTCAATATCGCTAATTGCATTAATTTATCGCTGGAATAATAAAAATAAAAAATTTAATGGACAGCTTTGAAAAAACTTCTATGCTCACTGACCGTGACTGTCGCATTTTAATGAAATCAACTTTTGATTGTTAACCGTTACGTGGTTAATAACCTGGTTATAACTTATTCAGATCAAGTGCAATCACGTGATGGTTAATTGCTCTGAAATGTCATATAATTAGAATGATGGTTATTGACTTAACGGTAATTTGTGTTAATGTCCAAACTTGATTTATGTTTCTAAAATGGTTTTGTAGTGTTACTAATCCGTTCACGAATATGGCATTTTGTAATTGGCAATGTGTAAATTACATGGTTAATTAAGTGGAAACTCTTCAAGTTGTAAAACAAACATCCTCTTTAAGGACTGTTGCCTTAGTTGTTTTTAATGAAATTATATTTCGAGTAGTTTTGAGGATGCGAATTAACGGCAAAAAAGTCATTGTTGAAGGATATTTCAATAATATGAGGATGTAATTTTCTGGTTTCATCAGTCAAGTGCACCGTCCATGAATTCCACTATAAAGTGAAATGGCAATGATCAATTTTAATTTTTGGAACACAAACCAATCTGTTGAGTCAACTGACTTGTTGCGTGCAAGAATCTTTGATTCAACCAAGATGGAAAACAAATAGTTCATGCTGGTGATACAAATTTGTTTTTCCATGATGAATCATATTATGAATATTCAGTGACGGCATTTTATTACAGTTGTGATGGATCTAGATAACAAATTAATAAATTTCCGTTCCGGTTTATTGACTGTTTGTAACGTGTCTTTTATAACAATGGAATATTCTAATAATCAGGAATTTCTAAAGAATTTCGGCGCTTCTGCCTTGAATATTTGGATCCAGCCTCTGCCAAAGTCGGGTTGGCATGCAATCAGTGGTATGCCAACCCCAGCACACCTATCCTCCTGTGATTGGTGTACTTAAATAAATAACTTGGAGATTCTTGCTCAAACACACCAAAAATTAAAGCGCGTCGAAAATGAAAAGATTTCCTGTGAGAAACGAAATGAGTCCGTTCACGAATGGTCCGATCATGTTTTTGCATTAGATTCGAAGCAAATTGCTTGCGATACCTAGAAAGTTGAGGAAATTGCAAACAATTTAATTTAGTGATCGTTTTGAATCTACATGCAAGGTCTCCAAGTGAACTTTAAATTGCATTTTTGCTAGATTGGACAAAAAATTTGTTTTGAATGTATTTACGGCGGAACTGGAATAATTATGAAAAAGTGAAATAATCAAGCGGAAGTTGAGATGATTGGCTTTTTTTATTTTGCTCCCTCATGTAATTCTTTTCACGCTGTTCAACCCTTCTCACATCTGAAGTAAAGAATACGAGCCGTCATCTCTTCATCTCAAGCAGCACAATAGAATAATTTACATAGGAATTAGAATACGTTTAAGATTTGCATAATTCGGGATTTCATCACTAATAAACATGCTTTGCGTTTTTCTTAGAATAACAAGGATGTTCCAAGACGTAGTTTTCTTTATAGATTCTTAAAGAAAAATCGCTCTTTTAAGGGTCAAAACCTTATCATTCAGCCACACACGCCAGACACATTCCTTCCATATCCCATTTTGTTAAAACATGACGGTCTAATAGTTTGTTTATCACAAGTCAACACTTGTTGCACCAGATTTATAACAGCTTTTTCGGCGAGTTTCCTCATGATAATATTGTAAGGGGCAACTCCGAATGTCGCAACTTACTATTGTTCATCGCTTGTTATTTATAGCTCAGTGCTTTCAGGCTAACTTGCGGAGATATGAAATTGTGGGACTGACAATAACCAAAGTTTAAAAATAAAAATTATAGGAAAGTTGTAAGGGAGTTGAAGAGTTCTCTGAATATTTTGGTACATTTTAACCAAAATTGGTTTGGATATTATTTAGGTCATGTTTAGCAGTTTTGCAGAAGTTGCCGATAGATTCAGGGAATTAACAATGACATGTCACGCTTTGCCTTACACTCTGTAAGTCTATACCATAATAACATGTTAATTTAGTTTGTTGCTTAATATTTTACTGCTATTCTGTTTAATGTATTGAACAGTTTATTATTTTAATTAGTACATGAACATGTAGTAGGGTAATAAATAAATCGTAAAATCATATGATAAATAGGTTGTTTTCCGAAACTGACTCAATAACTTAATCAGTTTTTTTAATACTTTTACCATTTAACAACAGAATCATTTGAAGTGATTAAGTCTTGGAAGCATCAAATAGAAAAAAAAAAAAACTTTCACTGCAACTTGTTAAGCAAATTACTTTTTTGTAATTATTGTTTATTATTATGCCATAATTTTACTTCCGTTTGGTGATACCGTAATGATCCAAACGAAGCAGGAAGCACAGAGAAAGAATAGTTTTAAGTTCTTACAAATAATAAATTTCCCGCTTCTATTTCATAATTACGAAACGTGATTTTTCTCTGTGATTTATAATGGCCATTTTCTACAATTTAATTGCTAATTTTAGATAAAATTTTTAACACTAATTATTGTTATTAAACAATTTTTGCTGTCAGCGACTTAAAATTGTGGTTTATTTTATGCAGTCAGATGATTTTGCAATATGAAGTCCTGTTTTGTGAAAATACTCAAATAATTAAAAACTCCTAGTCCCTTGTCATGTTCTCATCATCTTGTTTACACGGGAATTCATCAATAATTGTCAACATTAATTTACAATGGACACGTCAGTTTAAATCTCCGGTAGTTCCGATGTCAACTAGGCACGACTGTCCAACTATTCACTAAATTAATTCAGTATTTATTTAAATTAACAAACCAACACATTGTACCAAATTAATCAGTTTACGTTCTAATTATCAATTTATTGTTTAAAACAACTCTTTGCTTTTCTATTCTAACAATGTTTGATTTATTCGTTCAGCAAACTAATTCCAATAATGTTGACAAAATTATATTTTTGTATCTCAACTAAACGGAAGTAGTATTTACATCATTTTTTCTCTTGATTTATAATAGCTGAAAGTGTTCCCATTGTTATGAAATTTTACACAGAATCTGTACCAATACTGTGTCTACCAAAAACTATAACCTTTCACCCAAATAACAGCTCTTACTCAATGTAGTCTGTGTTACCTTCCACCCACATTTTATTACTTATACTTTCATTTTTCTTGTTTTTTATGAACGTTTCAGGAGTGATCGAGGAATCTCAATAATTCGATAAAGTTTATTATTGTCATTACAGTTGCAAGTCACTACACGATATGATCGATTATTGCACGATTTCATTAGATCTATTACAAGACAGCAAGGCTAAAGTTCTTTATATCTCTTGAAGACTGAATTTTTATAATTTTGCAACAAGGAGGAATGTCGACATGGGCAATTTTCTGTTCTCTCAAGCACATTAAATTGCAAACAGATTTAGTTCTTAAAAATGCATTACATTGATAATTGTGTTAGTTTATTGTTAACGTGTGAAAAACTTGAAAAACAAAAATTACGAGCTGCAGTTGTAGCGATTATAAATACAAATATTACGAGTCAGAAAATGGTAGCGCTTTGTTAAATTACAGTGAGAGCAGTCTTGTATTTACGTAATTCTCAAGTTTTAACTAAAAGAATAATTGAGATTTTGCACCATCTCATTAAGATTTCAAAGAATATTTAACTGAAAAATTATGACAATAGTTCAGGTCTTTTATTCGGATAAATTTAATGAAGCAGGACAAAATAAGCAAGTGGAGCATCCTTCTATAGTTTTATTCTTTGTAAAATTCTAACAATCGTGAGCGGTGAACAATGACGTTCTATATAATTATGTGGATTACAACAGATTAGTGAATATCAGAACTGTAACACTGGAAAGGATATTGTTTAGCTCAACTGATCCGAAATAATTGACATTTGCACTATTATTGCTAATGTATTATCCAAAGTCAAGGTAAATGGAGACCGACCCCACCAGCGGTGTCACAGAGGGGGCAGAATTCTCTGTTTGCACGTCACTGAACTGCTGATTGTCGTCAGGTGCAGTGTGTTACCTATTTCCTATACACACCTGGGGAATCTTCGTGATGTGATGTTATGATACGGCGGTTTTATTTACCAAACATCTCGTTTAAGGTAGGCGTCTCATGTATACTATTTGGGTGGAGGGCGGCTTCTCGCAGTTTAAATTTAAATACAAAATCTAACATAAATGTGACAATGTGATATACTGTGACAATTTCCAAATAATCAAGAAAAAAAAACATGCAGTTCAGGGAAGTTTGTATTTAAAAAAATATGAATCTAACAACTAAAAATTTCAAAACAATTAAAACGTCGCAATAGATTAAACAGATCTTATGTTAATACATTTTTCGGAAAGGATATTTGTTCAGTATTGGACAAGATAAGTAAGAGAAACTATGTCAAGGTGGAGAAGATGTCTGGTGGTAAAATGCACTCACGACCTGTGGGTACCCTAGATATGTTATTTGAATAATTATAAATGTAACAATTACCTACTTTGCCAATACATGTTTCTATACGTGTGCTCCTGTGAAACAGTTTCATGTAAATGATACGGAGCTCCGAACAAAGCTCTTTAGAAATTGTAGCAAAACTTTTCTTGTTAAGCATCACCTTTAAACTAACTAGTAAATAATATTCCAAAAACCGCAGACACGTTGCTCTCGTTAAACTTATTATTATCCAAATTTGCGAACATTTTCACAGCTCATTAAGACCTGTTTAAATATTTATTCTTTGCCTACAACGTCATTATTAGTACTGTAACATTGAACTTATGTAAATGGTATCGTTTTTGAGCATAGCAATGATATTGACCTTCTCAGCCACGAATTTATCTTGGGAGAGGCGACACATAAAGTTCGCATAATTATGGCAACATAAAAAACCCTTTTCATAAAACTGCAACCCTTTTCCCAGTCGGTTAGCTTTCCTCTCCCATTCACAAAGTCTCCTTCCGGTTTATGCGTCGTCCTCGGATATGGATAATTTTATGTTTTTGTAGGTCAAATGTCATGATAAACACGAAATTGAATCCCGAAACAAACGACTTTGTATTCACACAGACCGCATTTAACAATAAATTCATGTTAATAAGTTTCTCTCGAATGGTCCTCGGAATGGAACTCTAAAATTATACGACGTGGCATAAAAGGGATAAGAGAAGGGCTTTGATTTTCCAACAGAACTACCATTATTGCGCAAGAAATGAGAATGAGTTATCTGTTAACTGTAATTAAAAAATGTGACCATACTGCTAGTTATTAAACTAGCAATTAGAGTAATGGAATCGTACATTAAAATTTAGAAATTCAAGCTCATTTTTCCACTCCAATTTATTCCATGACCGTGGCCGTCCAATCAGAGAAGGCTAATGGTTCAATGTTAAACGGGCAGTTAAAATTGTTGATAAACAGATAGATTCTCGTCTACCTTCCTTCCAGTTTTTTATTTTTTTCTACTAAAACTAGACTGACTATGACGCGTGAATTTTTAATAAATTATTGGAACATAAAATGAAATTTGCATGTGATTCATAACAAGGAAGAGTTTTTGATGAGATTACTGGGCTTACTTTTTGACTCACTGATTTTTATTTGTCACTAAAAATGGTGGTAGTACTTAGTTGTAGTCCTTGGGTACTAAACATTTGATAAAACTGCTATCAAACTTCCTTTTACGTCTTTGTGGAATAATTAGCAAATCAAATGAACTTAAAACAGAATGAATGTATTATTTAGCACATTTTGTCAATAAAACTGAACAGTTGACAAAACTACTTCCTAACCAGAAACTGGTAAGAAACAGTAAAATCCTCCTTAATTGAAGTGAGGATTAAATCAAATTAAATTGCGGGCGATTTATTGCAAATGGCAGTGGTAATTTGATTAGACATGTAGCTGTTGAAAATGATTTCATGTTCATATCTCGGCTATGAATAATTCACAATGCGTTTGTAGTAGACCGTCACGACCCGAATTTTCGTACATTATTGGTAAGTAAAACATAGCTTAATCATGTTCCAATAATAAAGGCTAAAAAGGCTAAAAATCTCCCTTGCCTTTCCACCTACTTATGATCCGATTTATGCAATGGTATGATAAAGTTGTTTGTTGTAATGGGGATTCCCCACCGCTTGGGTCAAACCTCGCCAACATCTCGACTCAGCTAATTGAAACTGCCATTATGCGGAACCTTGCTTGTTTTTAATTAACTCATCGATTCAATTTATATTTAGAATAAAATAAAACAGTCGTTATGTTCGACTTACCTCGCCCTTAAAACAGCCACTCCAATATCACGACTTCAATTAACCATTACGTCGAGTCATAAGGAAGCCGAGTAATTATTAACAGGCAACCATTGGTCTTAAAATTCGACTTGATCACGAATACCGAACCAGAAATTAAATTAGAGACAGTCACCCGGGGTTTATAACTTGCCGGTACTCATTATCAGGGTTGTTACTAAATTCATTTAGTGGTTTTGACGAAAAAGAGGAACGGAGATTGAATTTTCATACTTTACACTTTGCGGAGCGTTTATGAATGTTTTCGAAATTCTGTTTGTGGCGGAATGAGGACTTTGCACTGCATTTAGGTGCAGACGAGGGTTGGCCTTTGCAGAGCACACATATTGAGTTGCAAAGGGCGATTAGACTAGACAAGACAAGACTCTTAATTTACCTAATATATCAAGAGCACTATTTTAACCCCTATTAAGTAGAGGAAATACGAGGTATTAGCTATGTCTGAACAGCAATTTACCCTTTGGTAAAGGAAACTGAATTCTTCAACATTCTAGTCTCAAAAATAATGTTTGTAGCCAAACGACAACCTTTCGCTTTAAGAATAATTTCGTAAACGTAATGTTACATCTAATGTGATGTGATTATTGTAATTTAATTCTGAATAGGAATTCTTTTGATGGTAGGACAGGGAGACCTAAATTTCATCTTAAAAATCAGTTTAAACAGAGACATTTGGTGTGAGTAACAAATATTTGCTTCAAATATATACGTTTCAACAGAAAATGTAATTAGTTTGTCTTCAAAAATAAACAAACTGGAATATCGTAAAAGTAAAAATACGCCGATGTAATTCCGCATCACCTCCCATCGTGAATTTAAATATCGCGGCGGGATTTGGGTTTAGTTTAAACAAAACCGTTTTAAACCCCGCAAATCCCTTTATATAAACCGTTGTTAATTACTTTGTAAAAAACTTTGGTTTAGTTTACACTCGCCGAAGCACCACTTGTAAACATGAGCCAGTCGTTCGGAAACTCAAAAAAGCACATTGCTATACGGTAAAGCTTTTGGTTAATTAATTATCTGTTTAATTTTCTTTTTAATAAAATAAAATTTACGGAGCTCTTTTGGCGAGGTATCAAAGAATGGAAGTTTGCTTTGTGCAGGATAGGTTTCAGTTTTTAATCCTGCAAGATGTTCCAACGTGTAAAGTTTTACAATGTAGCGAATTCCCTATAGTCAAGCATGACTCTTGCAGGAAAATGTGAGGACTCGTGAGATTTTAGTTCAAGTCTGACTAAAATCACAATTAAAATTATAATGCGGATAAATTATTCTTGTGCAGAACGTCAAGGTGGATGAAAGTAAACTTTACCGTTTTAAACTTTCTATTTATAAATAAAGCAGCGGGTTATTGTTAGACCAGAAGGACAAGTTATTTGTATAAGTGCATATTTGTGCAGCAAATGGGTCGAGAAGTAGGTTACTGCTCGACAGTTTTATAAATTTAATAAAAATGATGCAATTTGTTGAGTCAAATGTCAAGCAGTTAAACGCATCCAGTGTAAAATTTTCAGTAATAATTTTACAGCAATTAAATTAAAAATATTTATTACAAATGACGATGTCATAAACGGAAGTGATTAATGCTAGAATAACATTTATGTACATCTCCCTTCAGTATAAACAAAAATATTTTATGATTTCACATTTTATGCAATAAAATAGGTGGAATTTTTCATAATTTAATTTCCATTTTTGTGATCAAAAAATGCAGTGTATAGTTTATAATTAAAAATATTGCAACTATACTTGAATAAACATTGGCAGAACGAAGTTTGTTTATTGAAATCCAGCATTATAAAATTTTAAACCTAAACGTAATTAAGGCGTAATCATAAACGGATGCAATGTTGACTTTAACTCATACAAACAAGTACGTCAAATTTTCGAATTGTGTTGCAATAGGAATAATAGGGCTAGTGTGAGGTTTTTCCGCTTTGCTCATCGCTAAAGTACAATTTTTGCATGACGATCTATAATTTGTTTGTATAAATTGATAAAAAAGCCGACATCATATTTTTCTCTATAAATTTAGCCGGCCAGAGATCATCCTTTGCTCCCGTCTGATTCATTCATTTTACCGCCCAGATTTGGAGCATTTAAAAGTCTCAAGATGCCAAGCTTGTGCTCCATTTATGAGTAACAACTCCAACATTGCGGTTTACCACATAATAAGGTTACGTTAGTCTGAGTGTTGAAGAATTTAGAAGACATATAATTATTGGTGACCACTGACAGGTAATAATTTATTATAATTTATATTGAAGGGTTATTTATAAATTTTCTAAACGGAACTTTCTGTAATTGCATCAATTTTGTTTATTAAATAAAAATTTCAGACACACTTAAATATTTCAAACTATTATTTTAGTTTTAAAATTAATTTAAACTTTAAAACGTTTGAGATTTATTTAATTTTTTTATACGACAATTCCACGAAGCCTTACGGTCGTAGTAACCTTTGAATATATCTTTATTTACAGATTTTGCACTAGAAATTTAATTTACTATAAACATACGTGGGCATAATTTTAATTTATTTGATTATACAGATTGATCCAGAAATACTGTGTCTGTTGGCAATACTGAATAAAAATTTAAAAACAGACTCAGTTTTTCTAGATCAGTCTGTACTTTTTTTTATAAAATATAAACAATACTTAAACAAAAAAACGAAGAAAAAAGCACGGATTTTACTTTTTTACAATCATATTGATCGAAAATAGGCTCACTAATAATTCAGGCATTATTTGCTAGAGTTTGGACTAGAATATCCAACGATTAAATATTCAACTGATTGAATATTCCTGAAGTGGCGGACGGAACTGTACAGAAGTCTTGTACATAAATCATAAAATATCAGCGTACAGTATATTTCAGGAACAATCATTGTTATCCGTTCAGCAATTCAAAAGTTTTACGAATGATTTTAAAATGGAAATTACATTTGCGGTGAACTTTAATCTGATAAAGTTCACGAATTCGGTCTTACAAACGATGAGGTTTCAAGATAGTTTTTTACAATTACGTAAATGGAATTATCACATCAATGCTGTCACAAGTCGCAAATATCTTCCCACTGATTTTACTACAGATTTAAAAAACCACAATTGCGGTTAAACTAAATGAGCACCTACGCTATAATGTGTAGCAGGTTTTTTTTTCGTGTCCAACACGAAATCACTTCCTTCCTCTCTATGGTCAGAAATAACGTACAAAAGTTTATTTAAAATTAATGAGAAAAGTTGTGTTCTCCCCGTATTAAACTGGACGTGCTTGTATTTAATCGATTGCTGAAAAGAAGTTTCAGTTATTGTAGAAAAGTTTTTTCTGATTCTGGAAGAATTTGTATTTCGTCAATTCCGACTAGAACTTGGAGTTGCTACAAATCAATACGAAATTCATGAATTATGTAGTATTATTATTTATTAATTTATGACAGCCAGATATTAAAATTGTGTCCATTAAAAATTTAAATCTACATAAAAATAATTCCCGATCTAACGAATATTGAATTCGATAGTCGTGCTGACCTATCACGTTTTTAAAAATGCTGTCAAAACGATTTAATAACCGGAAATTAAATTTAAAACTACATGTTTCATACGAATAGGTGGCTACTACCTACTAGTAAAACCCCTTCAACACCCAACACTTTTTAAGGATTTTATCCTGTTTATAAAAGCTTTATAAGTAATAAAATTTAAAAAAATTAAATTTTAACGATTTTACCCTCTTTTTAAAGTTCCTTTTTTTAAATATTTAGGTGACTTTGAAGCAGGTAAATAAATTGTAAGTTATGGGAAACCCAGACATGTGCTACGTGCACGTGAAAATTGTATTGTGCCTACTACGTGTTACAAAGATGAAAATTATTATTTTGTTAAGGGACATTCAGAAACACATATGTTTTTAATTACGCGAGTTTATAATCAAAGTTTCATAATTCATTACAACATACAAGCTTATTAATTCCAATACAATAAATTGGGTAAAAATTTGCAGAAATGGAAACACAATAAAAATTGGTTAATTGTTCATCGATTATTGTCATTGGATGATCAATTGATTGTTTTAATTAACCTTTTAAAAGTTGCTAATTATTACCCAGAACGTTAAGTCCGCCCAATCCTTCTCTCCTTTTTTTGGTTACTGCAATTAGTTCAAAATGGAAAAAGCTTGTAATTTAGAGTGGACCTCTTAATATCAGAGCAACCAAATCTATATATAAATTGTAGTGGTAGTTCGTGAACAGTACACTTCATTGTGTTACAGTGAAAAGTGATTCCTTGGGAATACAGTGATGAGGGTTTAGATCAGTTCTGTAGAACGATGAGTTTTCATAATTTTGACGTAGAGTAATTGTACAAATACAAGCATCCACCTGGCGAGCGTGCAGTGTCGGTGTGTGTTCACAGTAAAAGGATTCACAGCTTCGGGGAAGAAAAATAGGTAACTTGTTGAAGATTTTATTTTTGCGATGCTTCAATTTGTCAAAAGAATATTAGAGTGGAAAAGTCAAAGACAGATGTTTGTTGCGTAGCCAATTTAATACGACAATCTTGTCCTTATTTCTCGCTGTAGTTAAATGGGTTTCTCGCAGCTTGTCAGCATCTTTTGTATTCTTATCTTCTTGTTTTCTGCGGGGTGCATGCTAATTAGCTTCTTTATCGCCCAAATAATTTTCTCAAGTCGGATTCGAGTCCGATAACATCACATTATTAAATCATGCATCGGAAATAAATATGCAAGAATTTATAATTTTCATTACGCTAATGGATTGTAATTAACATTAATTTAGCAAACTTAAAATCCGGCAATGTTTAACCTTAGCAATTGCAACTACATGATTATTTCTAAATCTGACTTACACAATACCTAAGAGTTCGCTTAAATTAATTGCAATAAAAGCTGCTTGACAAATTTTTAAGCACTTAATTCGCTTTCGTAAGTCAAATACAAGAATGTAAGAAAAAGGACGAGGTAATTACTGAAACATGGATGTAATGTTGACAATTTTATTACCTTATTTATTAATATCAATTTTCTGATACCAGAATAATACAGAACTGTGAGAAATTGTAAAAGTGAAATTCCCGACAGATAAACACACTTCTTGCCATTGATTCCAATTTTGAGAATCTTATTGATGATTTTTTATTTCACCTTGAAAGCCTTCAAAAGTAAATATAAATAGGTACAATAAATACAATCGGGCGGCATAAGCAATGAGGTCAGATTTACATCACAATACTGAATTTTATATCTTTTCTTGTAAGCAATCGTAAGAAAAATATTTTTGTTCTCTTCTTAACTGAGGATGGGTATTTTCCAATTTTTATGAAAAATCAGCAACACTGATTGCCCTGATTGTAACAAAATCAGGGACAACGAAAATTTTACCTGCAAATAAATTCAAACTGTATGGAACTAGTTTCTTACTAAGTTTGTTATTGTCTTGTTTCATCAAGACAACTAGGTTAGTTACAACATATAAGCTTCTCCCGACTAAATGTTCTTTAATACTTACTTCAACAAAAAACCTTTAGCCGAAAAATCACAACATTTGGTTGAAAATTATGTTCTGTTTTTTTTGAGTTAAAATTTTAAGTTTAGAGATGTCGCGAACAATTTAAGTCGAAAATTAAATGTTTTTTGCCTTTTTTGAGTGTTTAGCACGTTTTTCACTCAGAAACGAAAATATTCGCAAAATTTTATTTGGACAATCCAAAGAACCAACAAGATTATGCCGAAGTAAGTTGCAGTTGCGTTTTTCGAGTGGTTAACACAGTAAAGGCCGGTTTCTAGAAAGCTCTGTTAAAATTTAATTCGTTCTTAAAAATTAACAACGCGAATGGACTAATCAAATTGCTTCAATTTGGTCATGTGATCAGTTAATCAGTATTTTAAATAAAAATAATTAAATTAATGACGCTTCTTATAAACCGGTCCTTAGTCTTTTCTCTCGAATAATTTCGCTAAAACTGATGAAAAAACACAAAATTTTATCTTATTTCAGTCAATTTCTCACGGATCAATTTTAGTTGTTCAACTAAAGTTGATCCACAAAACTTGAATAAAAATTAATGTAAAAACTAGTTGAAACAAAGGTTCTCAAGATGATTTTCATTTAAGTTTTGTTAACTGAACAACTAAAATTGATCGAATTTTTATTTATTAAGATCTTGGCAAAATCACGAACATAAAATGAAACTTATGTTACTCTGCCTGTATCTCTCGATTTCGTTTGCTTTTAAGCGAAATTTCGTCAAGAATAATCTGAAAATGACAAAATTTGTTTAAAAAGGAGTTATTTCAATTTTTTTTAAACTTTTAAACACGTTTTTGAGTTTCATCTTATCTAAATAAACCAAGCTGAAAAATCACTTAATTGGGTCAACTAGTTAACTAGTTTTTGATGTAGAAACGTTATGATTTTGGAAAAATTGTCAAGGCTAAGCTGGATAAGCCAAAAAAACGTCGAATAATAATTAATCTTCAATTTTTAAAACGAACACCTACCACGAAAATATTATTCGACAAAGATTACACTAGTTTACAACGGTTTTTACCAATAGATGAAATCAATGTGTATCGGTAGAATAACTAACCCTAAGTCTAATACTGAAGTCGAAAAAAAATTAGGACGTCAAGTTTTTTAAATATTCATTATAAAATATCAGTTTTGACAATTTTTGCAACATAAAAAATATTACAGACTGCTTTTTCTTTTGTACTATCAAGGTCAGTTTATCTCAATGTAGACTAGTAGTAAACGAATAACATATTTTTATCCCAAAAACCTTAATAACTCTCTTGATAAGACTTTAAATCTTGATAGAAACATTCACCATATTCATCGCTTAAGCCTCCCAGGTTTTGTTAGGATAATTTAAACACAAACATAGAAAAAATTGTTTGGGCTTAATTTACATTCACCTGATGATCTTTTAAAGCAAATAAAATATTTAACAATTTGTTAATCACGTCAATACCGAATGCTAAAGACACCACAAAAAAGATTGATTCAAAACTTTGGAAAAATTAAAAATAACTCATGCTGTTTATTTTTTTGCACTAATTAGTGTCATTTTCTCTTATTGTAACCAGCAGTAATCGGCTAATATATTTTTATCCCAAAAACCTGTGTACACCACTTTTCATAAGACTTTAAATCTTGATGAAAACATTTACCATTTAATCGCTTAAGTTTCTCAGGTTTTATAAGGATTTTACCACAAACAAAACAAAAGTTGATTGGGCTTAATCTACATTCACTTGACAATATTTTAAAGCAAATACAATGTTCAATAATTAGTTTATTATAGAAAAAATGAATGCCAAGCTAGACACTAGAAACATTTTCAAAAATTTTAGTGAATATATTAAAAAAACTAGACGTGATAGACAAATGTGAAATATATTTTAGTTATCAGTGAGTAAGAAGAAAACAAAATCAGTATAAATTATCTCTTGGTAAAAGAAAAAAAAATTTTTGTAAACTAGTGTTTAGTCTAGCATGTCTTGAATTGCTGATGAATATTTGAAGTGAAAGCAGGAAAATATTCTCTTCGTTTTTGTTTTGTTTTTTTTTTTCTCTTGTTATATTAGTCACTATTATTAGTTCATCACTCATCAGTTTTGGTGTACGAGACCGCTCTTATTTATGTTTCAGACATAATGTTTGTCATACAATAGTGTCAAAAAATCAATCTGGAACATTGCATGTTTTCCAATTATTAATCCGCGTATCTGTTTGCATTGACCGTTAACAGTTGTTGCAGGATGGCATTTATCCGCGTGATAGCATTGGCGTTAGCGCTGGCAAGCACTACAGCATGGAGTTCTCATCCCTTCGAATCGGCACGAGATCAATACGAAGCGCGCGAGGATAGACCCCAACGCCAGCTGCTCACCGAAGCAACAGATCATCGTCCAGGAGTCCACATGCCTCAACAATCCGACTTTATCACGGACTCGACAGACGCCAACAGGAAACTTCCACTCCAAGAAAGTAACAAGAGGAAAAATGTGCGAAAACGAAGTTATTATCCGTGGCAAAATGAAGTGACTTACGAAGTGCCATATCAGAGTATTACTGTTTGGAAGCCTCCCGTCTACCAACTGAGCAGACCGTACTACATCCCCATTTTTGGGGTTCCGGGACGCGTCCCTATTTACTACCCGCCCCAACCCTTTCTTAATCCAGGACAACCGAAGGATAATTCGGACAAAAAACCATTTGTGGCCCCAACGTACTTGCCACCGGTCGAAACCACAACCATGACCATCAGAGACAGATTTAACGGTGGTGATAATTACGATGACAGGCCCGTATGGGCTGATGAAAGTGGAAAGACGACTCAAAGGCCGGGAACTGGTAAGGTCCCAACTCGAAAACCACAACCATCAAGACCCAGGACGCCTCCACCTCTTGTCCACAACCCCACTGATCCTGAAGGATTCGCGAAGGAATCGGAAGATTCAACTGGGAATCAACCGTCAACCACCGTTGCAACACCTCAATTTAGGCCCAATGAACCCAGCAGATGCGTCTGGGCTATAATTTCCTGCTGTTCATCCACGTCTGAGGTCAGTTATGACTGTTTCGAACAACGAGGGTGTCCTGGAGCGTTCTGGGACAAGAGTCCGTGTGACAACGAGTTTGCCCAAGCTGCCATCGAGGCCGCTCTAAATTACTACAATAAGAAATAAAGTTCCTAAACTAACTTGTGTGTTAATAGTGACTAACTGCATGAATTTAACGGTCAGTATTAAAAGTGTGTTTTCGTGATGTTTTCGAGTGTTGACACTTGAGCAAGACGGATGATTATTATAAGTATGCAGCGTCCAATTAAAAGGAAAATAAAACTCCGTGTTAGTTGTAGCTGAAAAGAGGCAACAGGGTGGAGAGCTCTGAGCTACCACCATCTGTCGCAGTTCCTGACAACAGCCGCAGTGGTAATTAAATTCGCCGAATGTCGACTGAATGTTGAACCGGGGTTTTATTTGAAAAGATGTTCGATGCGCCAAATCAGGAAACCATGCCAATTTGTCTCGGAGAATAATTGAACCAAAAATGCTTTTTGTAGACAATTTTACTGTATTAGGTTTATTTATTTTTTATTAAAACGAAAATAAAGCTTAGTGTCTACTTCGTTGAGAAAAATCAGTTTGTGTTTACTTCCCCTCGACGTATCTCTTTGTCAAATAAGTTTCAAAGATTTTTCTGTGAGATAAGCCAAAATCCGTGCTGAAATATTTGACTTGTGGTTAAAGAGCGGAATTTGCGCATCAAATATTTTACTTATATAAAACTACACAAAGGCATTCATACCCACAGATATAACATAGATAATGTAAGTTGGAGTGTAGCTGAGTGATTTTTTATTCAAACCTTTGGACATTCTTCTTTTTCAATTGAATTCAAATCATTCACAATCGTTGCTCAATGCTTTGTTATAATTTTTTGCAGTAGAATAATGTAAAAATCGGTAGCAACAAGTTGCTGTGACATTTTCGAAACACGATTCTTTCACTTTTTATAAAGCTCGTGAGGGTTTATCCCGGGTATAACCTCGGAAACTCGCTCTCTAATATTTAACACTCCTTCTCGTATTCCTGCACGCTGACAGCCAATTTTGAATTCCACTGGTGATTTAAAATAAACCTCGTAAGGAGTTTCAATAAGCTTAGTGAATATTCTTACACCAAGCACTTAAAACGATCTGAAACTCGGGCATTGTACCCTTGGGTAATCTGCATGAGATATGAGGTGGCTGGAACGCACTGATTTATTGGAATATTAAAAGGAAGTGGTGCAGATATCGAATTTTGTGACTACGAGTAGCTGCAACATTTTTAAAATGCGATAAAACTTCGGATTGCTTGCATTACCACTATTTTTATGACATTCTCCTGATTTATTTTATCTAGGACTAAAATTTCAACAAGATTTATAAGCTTACAATACATCTGTGACACTAAAACACCGATTCAGCGTGTTGGACATTTTTCAATAATACTAAAGCAATATAAATTTCTCGAATGGATCAATGAAACCCCAAACTTTAAACCTTGATAACCCTATTTTTCTTTTCGCACCAAATTTGTCCTGCTGAGATCGGGATTTATCCTTATCTGTTTAAAAGGGTTTAAAATTGATCACCAATAAACACGCAAAGCCTGCGATTAACTGATAACGCGAAATTTACCTAATACTGGTATTCTTAAATGAACCAGGATCAAAAAGGATCGATAATGGCAACACTGACTTTTATTCTTATGTAATTACGTTTTATAACGATATTGTAACCGGATTTAATGAATCGCAGCATACAACTATTGTACTGTAAAAACCGCAGTCCAAACAGGAAAAGGTAAAAATAAATTACGTGGATGGAACATACAGATAATACCACGCCTGCATATTCGCCAAATTCAATAAACGTTATGCTGTTCTAACTCATAAAATTCATGAAAAGTACTCCATTTTATTTATTAAAATGAAAAATAAAAGTGTCAATATTTCTAGGTCCCAGAAAATAATTCCTAAACCTGCAAGGATCACAACGCGTTTTTACGCTTTATGCACTCATAAATAAAATACTGGTATAACTAATAATTTCTAAAAACAGTGAATACAAACCCTGCATTCCAAGATAAAATTTGCAGTAATGTAATCCGTAGGTATATTTGTTTGTTTTAACTATTTGTAGTATGCAAAAATATAAAAAAGCTCACTGCAGTGGAACAACGTGACAAAACTGGCATTTGTATGCCTTCCAAGAGAACAAAAAACTTCGGTAAGTATTGTGACTTTTTCTTTTTTATTCATTTCAGTATCTTGCTTACATAATATTTGTTATAATAAAAAATTACACTCTAGACTCTAGAAAAATTACAATAATGATTGTTCAAAACTATATCATCACTATTACTGACTTTCCTATACCTAAATTTACAGTATGTTTTTTTTTTCAAAAATTCCTTATTGTGGTTAGGCTATTAAAAAGATCGAAATATAACTAAGATATATATCCCATTTCAGTTCATTGTAGAATTTTGTAGCAACGCATTTGCATTTTTTAGAGTTTCTGGTGGGTTTTCTTGGCTCAAAATTTGTCGTTGAGATTTAGCTTAACACAGCAGGGCCGCGCCAACCCGGGTGCCAGGGGTGCCCCGCACCCGGGCGGCATAAAGATTTTCTCGAAAATTAATTTTGATTATTTCTTTTTTTTTATTCCAAGACACGCTAAATGTTGAGAAAAAAACTTTTCTGACCTAACTTACTGATTTCTATTTATCAAAAGAAGTGAGTTGTTACTCCAAATGCGTGTTCAAGCGCTCGGAAAATAAAATTAAAATCTATTTTAACATGTTTGATATTTTTTAAGAAAATTTCGTAAAATATGTAATCTGAATTGCATTATCACTCTTAAACACAAAACTATCAATAGCAATAACGACCCAATTAGGCGATTTTTCAGTCTATTTTTATGAAAATTTTGCAAAAAATTGTATTTTTGCATAAAAAAACCTTCAAAATATTGTCATTTCTTATTCCGTTCTATGATTTCTTAAACTTTTGTGAAAACTGAGTTTTTAAGCTTAAAAACTTGTTTAAGCAAACAAAAATGGCAAAAATTCAAAAATTATATAATTTTCGATCCAATAATTTATTGATTTTTTAGGTCAGTTCAGCCAAATTTTCAAAAAAAATTTGTGATTCTATCTCGATAAACAGTCGAAATATTTCCTTAATTTTTGAGTATTTTTAACACTTTTCCGTTAATTTTTTTGTGAAACACTAAACAATTGCTTTTTCGAATGAAAATATAGGCCAAAATATACCAAAAATCAAAATAGTTTACTTTTCAATCCAATTGAGTGATTTTTTTTTGGCTGATTTTTGAGAAAATTTGCGCAATAACTGCGTTTCAGTAAATCAAGATAAAACGTTTGAGATAGCAAAACATTTTGTAAAATTCGGTGTGCAATTCTATAACTTTTTAATATGTATTTATTTGAGTATGGAAAAAAGCAAATTTTCATAACTGAATTAGGAAAAGTTGTACTTTTCTACTCTCAAATTAATTATTAATATTGAAAATTTGAAATTTCTCACCAAATTTTGCAAAATCTTGTGTTCAACTCGTCAGGAAATCTGATTTTTACAATTCATAACGTGTTTTTTATTTCGGTTATGCCTCACGTCTAAAATGAAAAAAATCACCATTCCTATTTCGTTGCATAAAAAGCTGTTGACTTCTATGCTTATTTCGAACGAAATTCCTTAAAATAGTCACATATCTAGTTAAAGAAACGTTAAAAAATAAGGGAAAATATTGAAATTTGTAGCTCATATGTTAGTAACTTTCCGTTCTGTTTTAACAGAATCTCGCTTAAGAGTCCAAGAAAGCAAAAATAACACCATTTGGGACATAATTCTGCGATTTTTCGCCGTATTTTTGATTTAATTTAGTAAAATAATTAAATTTCTAATTATTTCTGGCTGAACAACACATGATAAAACGCTTGAAAATAGAAAGAAATAATATAATTTTTAGCTAATTTTCCGTTTTGTTCTAAAGGGTTTTGAAGTGTTTTAGTGCTCGAAAAAATCACAAATAACACCATTTTCGTCCCAACTCGACAATTTTTAAGCAATTTTGACTCAAAGTGCAAAAAATAGCTTTAGTACTGTTATTATAAATAAGTAGATACATTAGGTTTCAAAGGGGGGCGGCAAAATCTAAAATGCACCCGGGCGTCGAAAGGACCTGGCGCGGCCCTGTTAACACAGACTTCTTTTCTTATACAGAAACTCTCACTTTGTGCTTTATTTCACTCCAAAAAATTCAAATGTGCTGTCAAAAAATTCTACTATGAAATGAAATGGGATTTAGAAATGTACGAAACCTAGGTAATAATCATTGTGTCGCATTATGAATAATTTGATTCATACAATATGAATAAATTAACAAAGAAACAGGTAATTATAAATCGCATTAAAATCATAATTTTTTATTTAATATTAAATATGAATCTCCATGGTTTAAATGCGAGTGCAATAATACCTACTCATCATATTTTAATCATTTGTTATGAAACAATATGTTTAATCACTACCATTTACATTTTGTATTTGCATTTATTATCTGTTTCAAAACAATAAAAACGCCAACGTCGCATTTTACAGAAATATTTTTTTAAATAAGATTGATAAAATTGTAAAATATTAGCTGTTTCAAAACTATAAAAACGCCAACGTCGCATTTTCTCTCAAAATTAGCTGTTATAAATTATTCATCCACTTCATAAAAATAATAGCTATTGTAATTTATACTTTCAATGAGAGATCTAATCATTAATAACTATTTTGCAATTTTATCAATCTTATTTAAAAAAATAATTCGGTAAAATGCGACGTTGGCGTTTTTATAGTTTTGAAACAGCTAATAATATAATATGACGAAAAAAGATTCAGTAGCCCGACCACAGGCCTGGAATTTGTGCGGAAGCTTTATTCAGTTCGGTGTCATATTATTTAAAATAACAATATCTAACTTGTAATTTACGACGCACCCACTAAATGTAATAGTTACAGTTTCTCTACCTTGATTATTGCATCAAGATTCAAGATGCCTTCAAATGTCGTTAAATGTTGAAGCAAAAGAAACAATACCACACTATCGACCTCCTATAAAAAATATTAAATTTTATAAGTCTGTAAAATAGTTAGTTAAACGTTACAAAAAATACACTATCGGAAACTGGCTAAACAATTTTCAAAGCTAATTAGAAATGAATTCAAATAAAAATCATTGATCACGTGTATAAAGCAGTGATAAAATTTTATTGTAGCTAACATTAACATTAGCAAAAAATGAGAAAATCTGTTCTATGAAATCGAACTTTTGCCATAAAATTTAAACTGGCACTTTTTTTTACTTTATCTTTTATTCATGAACGGTTCACACTAAAGTAAATTTGTCATTTACACCTAATTCACTTTGTACCTACCACATTTATAATTTAATATACTCACCGCTGATTTTAAATGTAATTGAATTAAAAATTCTCTTCCGACTACTTTCTACCAGTGTAAATTAATCAACTATGGAGTAGAATGCGAGTATTTTTATTTATTTAGTTATGAATGAAAGCAGAGAAACATCGTATTTGTGCCACCGCAGTGTTACATTTATTCTATTAACTTGGGGACTTTGGGATTTAGAGACCACTATCCCAGAAAGCTTTAATTGCAACGGTTTACATCAATTAATCGAATAATATTAATAAAAATACAACTACTTCCTCGTGCAATTTTCGACAAATGAAACGAGTTTATTCATTGAAGGTTATTAGAAATCCGGCAGGTGTTTAAGAGCGTCAAAATTCCATTGTTATTTCATGTGCATCTCGTAACCTTTTATAGCTGTTACTGCATTAACTCGTTGGAAGTAAAATTCTTGCTGATATAACAAATATCGTTTTATTACCTTCACAATAAATGAAAACATTGAGAAAATTTACATGTTTTCGTCCAGTTAGGGTAAATTGCTATCATTACCTACTCTCTGTTTCAAAACTAGGGAAATGCCAACGTCGCCTTTTACCGGATTATTTTTGTAAATAAGGTTGATAAAAATGTAAAATAGTTATTAATGATTAGATCTCTCATTGAAACTATAAATTACATTAGCTATTAATTATTTAAAATGCATGAATAATTTAGGCATAACAACTAACTTTGAGAGAAAATCGAGCTTTTATCATATTGTTTGCTAATTACTTGAGTCCGAATTTTTTGTCTTTTCACTCTTTTCATATTTTTCAAGACCTATTAATTTTATTACTTTTTTGCGACCAAAAATCCGGATTTTTCAAATAACACGTGAGCTTAAAATCCAAATCCGGCCCCCAATTCTGCGATTTACTTCTGAGTCAAGTTCCTGAAACGTCGTGACGATTTATTGGAGCGGTTGAAGAGTTACCGCAAAACCCCAATCGGCAATCAGCAACTTTTGTGCAACTTGAAACCGCATGCACTTTTGTCTTAAGTGAAAGTCTCACGCAAGTCGTGAACTGACAAAGACACGGCACGTTTTTGACAAGAACTTATTTATTAAACAGTTTATTGGGACTTTGGAGATTTAATCCGACTGCGGATTCTTTCGTGTACCATCTACGTGATTCCGTTCAAAGCTGCCAACTTACTAAACACCTCCAGGGAAATCGAAGTTATAATCGCTATTTAATGTATTATTTGTTCTACTCTAGTACGGGGGAGAAATTATGATTCAATTACTTCGCGCGCTTACGTTCTCACATAATATATTTTGCGATAAAATAAGAAGTTACGAGGGCTGTAATGTAATGGGTTTATTTCCGTTTATCTCCGTTTAAAAGCCCCGCCAAGGTGTAGCGTTTTCCGGTCTAGGAGAATTTAATTTATTCGCGAGCAGCATTCACACAAACTCTTGAAGGTGGACCGCCCCATCCGTGTTTCACACGAAAATGGCATTCTTAAATCAGTTAGGTCGTGTAAAATGTAATGAGCAAGCGGATCTTTGGATAATCCGTTGCGGTTTGAAAATCGTAGGCCACAATTTTTGATAATGACATTTACTGGAAGGTGATGTAATCTAGCTAAAATCGCCGAGTCAAAGCTTTGGCAAAATAATTCAAATATTTGCCCTGAGAGGTAGCTATGGGGATGGCAAAATGACAGTCCGGGCAGGGTCGAATAGAACAAGGGTAGTCCGATGACGTACTTCCACGTAATCGAGTTTAACTCCTCTCTAGTTATTTGAAAGCCGAAATCCGTTGATATAATCCTCAATAGCACGTCATTTTACTGCATTTACGTGAAGGAGAAGGGGCCCAGCCGCAACTTTGGGAATGTCAATTCCATTATTACTTCTAATTTTAGATATCGATTCATTTCGTTTCTTTTAAAATCGGATTTTATTAATTAATGCAAGGTTCTCATACCACTATCGGAACGCTGACTTCCTCGTTTGTCGCCTTTCCCCATCCTCACCAATTTAAAGTGAAACTAAAAACCTGTAAATGAAACAAACGTGTTAATGGTAATCAACACAATGGAACAGTTTAAAAATTCGATTAATTATACGCTGCGGGATACTGCGCTAATTACCTTAAAATTATCCATAAAAAAGCTGGAACCAAATTATAGGAGATTATTTTAATAGGCTTACCTAAATAAGCCCACTGAATTATTAATAAGTTATCTTTTAATGCAAGCTGTATGGCTAAGATAACTTCCAAGAAGCTTTCAGGGTAAGACATATCCTACTTAGGTTGGTTTTCCCAAATCACACTCAGGTCTTCAGACACACAAGGAATATTTTGCAGTCAAAAATAAAATTAAAATACTAAAATTAAAATACTAAAATTAAAATACTATAATTAATAGATTTTCGATATTTTCAGTTCATTAAAAAAATAATTTAGATGATGATAATAATAATAATAATAATACAGTAAAACCTCTCAACAATGGACACCGACAGGGAATCTTTAATTGTCCGTTGTAAAGAGGTGTCCACTAATGGGAGGTTGTCAATTTTTATTTAAAAAATTTTTTATTCTTCGACACTGTCAAAATTTACGGTTTTGCTACTGTGTTAAGGAAGTTTTGACAACTGTCAATACGAAATGTCAGATTATTTTTAGCAGATTTAAAGCAATCTTAAGCTTTGTTGAGTCTAATTCGAAGAATAAAATATTGTATCCAACTCGTTTTCGTGTAAATCGGTTCATTTATTTCACCTCGCAGATGTTAAACGTCTCGTTAACACTCGACGTTTAAAAATCCACTCGTGAAATAAAAACTCGATTTACATTCAGACTCGTTAAATAAATAACTATTATTCTTCAACATTGCCAAAATTTATGGTTTTTCTCCTGTATAAGGAAGTTTTGACAACTGTTTGGCATTTCTCAATACGAAACGTCAGATTATTTTTAACAGATTTAAGCCTTGTTGAGTCTAATTCGAAGAATAAAATGTTGTATTGACCTCGTTTTCGAGTAAATCGGTTCACTTATTTCACCTCGTGGATGCTAAACCTCTCGTTATCCCTCGACGTTTAAAAATCCATTTGGCAATAGAGCGTCCGATTTACACTCAAGCTCGGTAAATAATATACTATTTTAAATGAACAAACTGTGACATAAGAATGTGACAAGGTGACCACAGAAGGTATACTGGATTTGCTAATTACTCAATAAGCACCACAAAATTCGAAAAAGGAGCTATTTATAGGACTAGGAAAGCATCATTCAATAAATTGTCTACAGGCTGTACGTTTTTCGAGCTCCACCATGGGGATATCAGTTATTATAAGAGATACGAGATCGGTTAAATTAGGGCAAAGTTTTGCATTTTTATGCTGAACAATTATCTGAAAGAAAATTTGAAGTGTCATTTTTAGTTTTTGAATAATTGGAAATAAACGGAAATTTGTAATTTTAGTTTTTATTTTTTCAAGCGAAAACCAAAAGAACTAGACGTTTTTAACTAGGACGTTCTTCAGGCACTTTTTTACAACGAATCTAAATCTGTCATCATATTTTCCAAGGCATTCTTGATATCAGAATTACAACACTCAAATTTGGTTTTTGTTATGGAGGCCATATTCGATTTTTGTATTATTGGAAAGTGTTTTTGTTTCTGATTACAAGGATGTATCACATGATATGATGGAATCTTACATACTGATCAAAATGGAGGTAAATAACATTTTTGCGAAGAGTGCTTTGGAAAAAACGCCAACAATTTTGTTTTTAAACAAACTAGATTTTGTAAGTTTAATTGAATTTGGATCTGGAAGCTTCACATTTCCACCAAGGTTATTTAAAAACTAAAACGACATAATAAGCTAGAAGTTTATTTTTTTGTAAAATAAAACAAGACAAAGTTATAAAAATTCTGCTCGCAGATTTAATAGAACTGTCAAAAGTTAGTTTGTTAAACAAAATTTTTGACGTTTTCTTCCAATGAACTCTTTGCAAAAACGCTTTTTTCTTAATTTTATCAGCATGTAAGATTCGATCATATCATGTGATACATCGTTCTAACCAGAAACAAAAAAACGTTTCAAAAATAAAAGTATTGAATATGGCGTCCATAAGAAAAACCAAAGTTGAGTGTTGTAACTATGACATGAAGAACGCCTTGGAAAAGGCGATGACAGATTTAGATTTTTTGTAAAAAAGTGCCTGAAGAATGTCTTCCTTTTAAAACGTCTAATTTTCTTAGTTTTCGCTTAAAAAAATTAAAACAAAAATTACAAATTTTTGATTTTTCTTAATAATTCAAAAACTAAAAATGACATCAAATTTTTTTTCAGGTAATTGTTCAGCATAAAAATGCGCAACTTTGCCCTAATTTAACCGACCTCGTATCTCTTATAATAACTGTGATCCCCATAGTGAAGTTCAAAAAACGGACACCTGTGATGGTCCGGTGATGGGAAAGAGAAACTCCAGCACTTTACTTCTAACTACTACTATAATTTATTAAAATTTGGAATTTGGAATTGACATTAGGTCGTACAGTAACAACTAACTTATTCTGACTGCTCCATAACATAAAAATGATTTCTTATATATAGAGGGATGAAAGGCGATAAGCGGAAGAATGTACAAATAAAAGTGGACTCGAGATAGTAAAGTAATTAGGTACAAAGTTGAACATGCCGGATGTAGATGATACAAAATTAAATTTAAGACGTTTGCTAATGATAATGAAAGATGTTTACTAATGATAATGATAATTATAACGTTAAAGGGATATTTATAATGGGTACATTACACCTCCCTCCGTAAAAGAAAATTAAGAATACGATTTATCGGTTCTTAATTTTGGTAGTGATGACGATGTATTTGGCGCAACCGGACTTATATCTACTGCTGATGAATGAGATTCTGAATGTGAGCCTGCTGAACTATCATATTTTACATTATAAGATGGAGCTGATGATGATTTTTTACATAGATTAAATATCGAGTGATTTGAGTGACGTTTCTTACAATATTTGGACAGCGAATATAATGAGAATATTATGAAAATTACGAAAATCAAAAGAAAAATATGATTAGTATAACTAGTATCCTGGAAGAAAGTTAAATCTTTATTTAATAATAATTCGTCTGTTGATTTGGCAATATCTTGTAATTTATGGCTTGCTTCTTTTAATGTGTCGATGTGAAGATTAGTAGGTGTTATAGGTAATAGATTTAAAGAAAAATTTTTTGTTTTAGTTAAATTAATGCAACAATCGTCATTTAATTTTAACTGAGGTACAACAGCATTGTGTGTACTATTACGAATTGTTTTATCGGTTAAGAAAGTTGCGGAACTTGTGTATAATTTACAATTTGAGTTAATTTTTAAAATTCCAGTATTTTCTAAGAAAAGGGTTATGTGTGACATTTGAAAGCAATTTAAGGCGATATCAGTTCTTTTGGGTAAAATATAAATCCATGTATTCGGTTTATCCAATTTATGCCAAATTTCTAAGCGAGAGGTTATAATTCTTATGTTGCAATTTATTGGGATATTGAGAGGAGATTTTAAAAGTTCGGTTTCACATATAGGTCTAGAATTTGTATAGTAGAAAGGTTCCGAAGTTACACAAATAAAAGTTGATTCATCTAAATTTTGACAATTAGTTAACTCATTTAAACCTAAATACAAATTATGGTTTTCGGAGATTGCTAGATAATTGAATGACGGTAAAATAAATTTATAATAAGAGGTTGAGTTGTCTAAAACCGGTAATGGAATTAATTTATAAAGATTAAATTGATTTCGATTTACAAGAGGTATTGATAGAACATAGCCAATTCTGTTGTCGGTGAAGAAACATTTGATTGTGAGTAATTCTAAATATTTGTGTGCATTTTCGCGGCTAACTGGTAAAGGATACGTAGATGAACTAGGTAAATGTGGAATTGTTTTACTCAATTCTTCGATCAATTGAAATGGTGTTATGACATAAGGGTGTAAAATGTTTGATCTAGAAAGTAAAATCGTGTCCATAACGGTCGTTATTTCGTTTTGTAATGTTGTAATAACTAGATTTAATAAAGAAAAGTGTTCGTCTAAATTTTGTTTTAATTCTAATGCAAGATACCTATTGTTTATTTTACGGGAATAGTTACTTATTTGTATAAGATTTTCTTCAAAAATTTTGGAGTTCTTATTCAAATCTGTGATGGTATTGTTAAAGTTCGCTATTGTCGAATTTACTACCATTATTTGTTGTTTTAAAAGTTTGCCTAAATTATATTCGTTTTTGTTTATCTGATTTATAATTCCATTATAATATTTAGCATCTGCTTCATCAAGTGTACCAAAAGCAGTTTTTAGAGCATCGCCAACGATATTTAACCAAGCGCGTTTAGTTCTCTTATTATTAATAAGATTTTTGAGATCTACTTCTGATTTATGCAAATAAGGTACTATATGTTTTAATAGTTTTAACGATGATTGACATAACGCCATTAATGAATGTTGATTACTTTGGCAAAGATGCAAAGTTTGATTATAAGCATGATCAATGAACGATAACTTATCTTCTAATGAACTTATATCGAGGTAGGATACTATTTGCCAATGTGTCTCTTGAAATTTCACATTATTTATGTGTTCAAAATATATACCAGAGAAATGGTTAATCGGTGTTACGGTGTACTGTTGTTGATCGGTGATTTGTGCGTATTCAAGTGTTGCTAATAAGCTGATAGACAGAATGAGTTGCCTGGAATAATAAAGGAAAATTAGTGATAAAAATTGATAAGTAAAAATAGTATAAAAATGCCTTAAATATAAGCAAGTTTTAATTTATTACTATGAACTTTATGTTTTTTATTTTTAATCAAAATAGTGTAATTTACTGGTGAATTAATTTCTGTAATTTCATAAGGACCTGAATAATTTGGAGAAAGTTTCCTTGACCTATTTAATTTTGATTGTTCGTTTAATAGAAATACTTTGTCACCAATTTTAAAATTTTGGTTTTGACAGTTCTTATCATAATATTTTTTAGATTGTTCTTTTGAATCTAAGATGTGCTTTCTCGCAATTTCGTGAGATTTTTGCAGTTTTAAAGTTAAGTTATCCATGTAGTCATCGTAAGTGTACTTAAATTCAGGAGATTTTGTTATGCTTGTAGGCAAATTTGCTTTAGTTCCGAAAATTAATTCAAAAGGTGTATATTTGGTTGAAGTATGAACTGTTGTGTTGTAGGAAAACATTGCAAAATCTAACCATTCATCCCAGTCTGTTTGGTTTTCTCTAATGTAGTGTTTTAAATAATCAGCTAAAGTGTGATGACTTCTTTCCAATGCACCATTAGATTGGGGATGGTATGCCGTACAGTTTATCTGTTTAATTTTAAACAGTTTTGCAATTTGTTTTAATAAATTTGAGGTAAAATCTTTTCCTTGATCAGTTACAATTGTTGAAGGTATACCGTGTTTGCAAATAAAGTCGTGAACTAATTTTTTAGCAATTGTTCCTGCTTCATGATTTGGAATTGCATAAGCTTGAGAATATTTAGAAAGATCATCCTGCAATGTCAAAATAAATTTATTACCATTTTCTGATAACGGTAGCGGTCCTACTATGTCCAAAAATATGCGTTCAAAAGGAGTTTCACTTGTTGTTGTAATCACCATTGGTTCTTTACTTTTCTTTCGAACCAATTTATTTTTTTGACATGACTCACACGTTTTTATAAAATTCTTGATATCAGATTTCATTCGTGGCCATTTATAATATTGTTTGATTCGATTATAGGTTCTATGAAAGCCCGAATGTCCAGCACAAGGATTTGAATGATATTCCGTTAAAATCTTCTTAATTTCTTCTTGAGTGTTCGGAATTACGATTTCATTTGAAAGTATGTAAATTTTAATGTTAGTTTTTCTAAAAATGTATCTTATCATTGAACGAATTTTGTGAAAATGGAGTTTATCAAAGGAAGAGTTTAATTTAGGTAAGCTTATGGATTTTACGTTATCAGCAATTAATCGGTTTTTTAATTTTTGTAAAATATTAAACAAATCTTCGTATGATATAGATTCCCAATAATGTTCTTTTGTTATCATATAGTAAATATTTTTGTTATTTGCTGAATTTATTGGTATTTTGATTACTTCGTTGACGTTTAAAGTTTCTGTTTGTAACATTTGATAGCTGTTAGTAAATTTCTCTTTTATTTGTATTTGGACTAATTCCTTACATTCGAGATCCTTTGAAATGCATAAACAGATGTTATCGGTTGAGTCGATAATATTACCATTAACTTCTTCAATATTATCATTGGTGATAAGAGTTGTTCTTATTTTTTTTAAGAAATTCGCATATGATTCATCGTCGTCCTCAGTTCGGAAATGATTGACACACAGATTATCTAGAGGAATTCGGCTGAGGGCATCTGCATTTTTATTTAATTTACCTGGTTTATAGAGAATTTCGTAATCATACTCCTCTAATGCTAGTCGCCAACGTATTAATCTAGAACCCGGATCTTTCACATTAAATAACCACGTTAATGGACGATGATCAGTTATGATTTTAAATTTTCTACCATATAGGTACGGTCGAAAATGTTTTACACTCCAAACAATAGCAAGAAGTTCTTTTTCCGTCGTTGAATAGTTTGATTCGGCCCTATTCAAAGTTCTACTAGCGTAAGCTATTGGTAAATCATTAGGAGGTTCACTTTGCGACAAAACTGACCCGATAGCAAAATTACTTGCGTCCGTTGTCAAATAAAATGTTTGTGTAAAATCTGGATACTGCAATAAAGGTTCATTGGTTAATATTGATTTTAAATTTTCAAATGCGCGTTGTTGTTCACTAGTCCAAATAAATTCTGCGTTTTTTCTTAATAATTTGGTTAACGGTTGTGTTAAAAAAGAAAAATTTGGAATAAACCTTCTGTAATATCCGATTAATCCAAGGAATGTTTTGACATGCTTTTGTGATTTTAGAATAGGATACTCTGAAATAGCTTTAACTTTATTGGGATCAGGTTTAACACCTTGATCAGTGATTTTATGTCCTAAATACATTACTTCGTGACGTAGAAATTCGCATTTGTTTGGTTGAATTTTTAAATTGTGTTCTGATAGTCTTTGAAATACCTCTCTTAATTTTTTATTATGATTTTCTAAAGTATCTGCATGAATTACTATGTCATCTAAATAAACAAAACAACGGTTATTTTGAATTCCAGATAAAACATTATTCATTAATCGTTGAAATGTCGCTGGTGCATTTTTTAATCCAAATGGCATACGATTAAATTGATAGTGACCTGTGTGAGTAGAAAAAGCAGTTTTAGGAGCATCTTCTGTAGACATTTTTATCTGATGAAAACCTGATGTTAGATCTATTGTTGAAAAATATTTTGAATGTCCTAACTGGTCCAAAATTTCAGAGATATTAGGAAGCGGATATGAGTCACCGACAGTTATATCATTGAGCTTACGATAATCGACAACTATTCGCCATTTTTTCATTCCGGAAGAGTCTGATTTTTTAGGTACAACCCATATAGGAGAATTCCATGGTGAATTAGATGGTTCGATAATATTTTCATCGAGCATTTGATTAATTTGCTTATTGACTTCTTCTTTATGAACTTCTGGAAATCGGTATGTTTTAGCGTTAATTGGTACTTTCGATGATGTAGGAATATTATGCGCGATTGTATCTGTAAATGTTAGTTTGTCACCATCGATATAAAAGATATGATTAAATTCATGACAAATTTGTAGTAAAGATTGTTTTTCTTCTGAATTTAGATGATCAGTTCGTAATAAATTTGAAATTTTTTCTAAACGTTCTGATTTGAAATTATTATCAGAGGTACTCGTACGTAATGAGGAAATATTCGCACTATTTTCACTATAATCGATTGGATCTAATGTGACTTCGATATTTTTAATATTAACGATTTTTTCGGTAGTGTTTAAAATTGAGGTTATTATGTTGCTATCTTTGTCAACCTTTACAAAACTTGGACAGAGATAAACGCCTTCAAGTATATCAATATTTGGACAAATGCCTTCTTTTATTTCTCCGTTTATGGCTTTAATTTTTACAATTGTTTCTGTTCTAGGAGCTAGTTGAAATTTTACATTTGAATCAGTTTGATTGTTTTTTATTTTATTTGAAGAAAATTTTTCATTGTAAGCAGGAATGTTCTGACTTAATGGAGGATTAGAATTAGATTGTGAAAATTTTGATTTGTAATCGCGTTGAATTTGCGCACGTATGGGATATTCTAAATGGAATATATCTAGATGTTTATCATTTATAAATAGTTTATCATTTTGATAATCAATTAGGCAGTTGAACGATTTTAAAAAGTCGTTACCTAAAAGACCGTCGAAAGGAATCGGAAAATTATCGGGAACTGCATGAAAAATATGTGTAAATTTCTGATTGCCGATATAGAAATCTAAATAAGTATAGCACAATGTTTTCGTATGCTGAGTCACGTTTATATCAATACCCTTCAGAGTGATAAGATTGTCTTCATAACAATGAGTTTGACCTTTAAGATGAGAAATTTTTACAAGCGAAATGTCAGCACCGGTATCTAAAAGGAATTTACCTGGATGATTTTTTAATTGAGCAATATTTAATGGAATATAACTTGTTACAGCAGCAATGTTTAATGTTGCAATTCGGCGGAAATTTGGTGGGCAGTCCTCGAGTTCTCCGCCAACGTCGAAGAGCCCGGGCAGTTTAAATTACTGCCGTTTGAATTTTGTAGGGACTGTGATGAAGATCTAATGCGGGAATTATTATTTTGTTCCTTTCGCGACTGGTTATATTGTAATTTACGACACTCGTTAATTAAATGACCATTGTTCTTGCAGTAATTACAGAATTTTCTTTGAAAATCATTGTTAGATCTTGGCTGGATTTTAGAGGAAGAATTATTATTATGGAAATTGTTACGATTAAATTTTGAGGAATTACTGGTACTTGGAGAATTGATATGTGTGTGATTCTGAATTCGGTGAACATTATTAAAATTTTTGTTCTGGTTGTGTTGTTGATTTTTGTTCCGACAATTAAATGAATTATGACCCGATTTGTTACAATAATTACAAAATCTACTTGACGAATTATTATTTACGTTTTGATATTTATGAATTTCGTATTTGGATTTAAGTTCCTGTTCCTCGTTAATCGCGATCGAGATTGCTTTTTCTAATGTATCCGGTTTTTGAGCTTTAACTAAAATTGACAAATCTTTATTTAATCCCGTGATAAAAACGTTCAAAGCTTCATTTTGCAGTAAATCAATGTTTCCGTTGCGTACTTCTTCAGTTAAATTGTCACTTAACGAATTTATTAATTTTACGTAGCATGTTTCTACACGATTTGAAAAAGAAACGACACTTTCATTGTGATTTTGCCGACAGGAATTTAACTCCAATTGCCATTGACCAACTGTACGTTTATCTGAATACAAATCTAGTAAATGTTTCTTTAATTGTTTCCAATTTGCAAATTCTCTATTACGTGTTAAAGTTCTCGCGTTATGCGTTAATTTGGTTTTAATAATTGAAAGTAAAAGTGGTTGATTTGCAACTCCAACAAGATTATGAGCTTGATCACAATTATCTATAAATTCGAACAACATTGATTTGGTTCCATCAAACTTAATTAACATTTTTTCTGCTAACTCTAGTGAAATCGACATGTTGGTGAGATTTAAGTTAGGGTTAATTAAATTACTAGATGATTGAATACTTAAATTATTGAGGCTACTTTGATCCGAATTGGGCGTAACGGAATCAATCGTGTTAGTTTCTTCTGAACCGATTGAATGTGGATTAGACGCGGTAGCTCCTTCTAAATTCGTCGTAGCTTCCTTTTTGTGTTTTGACATAGATCTCGTTGTTGGCATCAAACAAATAAATTCACTTACACAAGGGAAGATAACTGCTGGAATCCCATTATGTTACACTGGACCACACGATTTTCGAAAACCTTCACGTCTGGGGTTGAATATCGCCGTTTGTCACCTATGGTAGCGACGATGCAGCAGGTAGCACGAATACACGAACCTTGAAGACCTGGATGTTGCACCACTGGATGATGGACGATAGCCCAAATCGAAGTTTCCCAAACTTGCTGATTGAAATTTCAAATTGAATTTGAAATAAATTTTCCAACCGCACTATTACTATCCCACTCCTGACACCAATTTTGTGATGGTCCGGTGATGGGAAAGAGAAACTCCAGCACTTTACTTCTAACTACTACTATAATTTATTAAAATTTGGAATTTGGAATTGACATTAGGTCGTACAGTAACAACTAACTTATTCTGACTGCTCCATAACATAAAAATGATTTCTTATATATAGAGGGATGAAAGGCGATAAGCGGAAGAATGTACAAATAAAAGTGGACTCGAGATAGTAAAGTAATTAGGTACAAAGTTGAACATGCCGGATGTAGATGATACAAAATTAAATTTAAGACGTTTGCTAATGATAATGAAAGATGTTTACTAATGATAATGATAATTATAACGTTAAAGGGATATTTATAATGGGTACATTACACACCCTGTATATCAAAGATAATCAAATTTAAAACATCAGCAAAAATATGTTTTACAAAAAATTTTCAAAATATTCAGAGTATGTGGTGCTAAGGCAAGTTTTATCTTTATCACTATCGTCTTCATCAATATTTTCTTCTCAATTTTATAAAAAAATTTGCATACATTCATCGATATTTATATCTGGATTTTCGTTCGGTATACACTTTTTCATCCATTTCTCCATAATCCATGAAACAAATGTTCGTTCTTTGCACCATCACTTTTTCGGTTTGTCTGTTGTAAGAGGTAAATTTAAATAACGTTATTGAATTGTTTTTTTTTTGTCCGCGTCTGTTATAAAGAGGGTCCGTTGTAGAGAGATTTTTTACATCATTTTCCAATGCATTTGTTACGTTCCTATAAAATGTCCATTATGAAGAGGTGTCCGTTATCCGGAGGTGTCCATTAAGGGAGGTTCTACTGTAATAGTAGCATAAATGCTACAATTTATTCTGCATCAGTGGGTGTTTGTCGATCAAAAATGACATCATTTTGTTTTTTTTGGGTTTGGGTAAGTGTTTGTCATAATTAATTAGTAAAATTGACCAGTTTTTGTGTATTGACTTTCGTCATCTAAAAGCGTTTAAGGCCAGTTGCATTCCAAAAATTGAGTTTGAATATCATGGTGGGTAGAGTTGCAAATATTTCGTTTCGTGTCCTTTTAAAATTAGGTTCAGTATTCAACACTTGTAGCCGGCCAGTCTCAAAGAACCGAAAGTTTGGCTGTAAATTTCTTCGAACTAAACTGTTAATTTTAGTTTGTGTATATTTACAAAGTTAGATTAACTTTAGTTTTTAATCAAGGTAATCAATATCTTAAAGCACATTTCTGTTTTTTATTATTTTTATTTTATGTCGTTCTTGTTTGCCTTTTTGACGTCAGTATTACATCGTCAATGGCTAAGTTACTTTTAAAAGGGAAGTGTCGAATATAAATTTATTTCTGCTCATTTTCCTAAATCTGTTCACACCATTTTTCAATACAGCTTTCATTTTTCACTAGTCTTCAATTAATCATCGATGAAAATCTGGCCATAAATATTATTTTTCAACTTATTCATCTGGATTAAGATTCCAATTACTCAGCATCGAAATTGTTAAGAAAAAAGGTGAGCTTTGACAGATCGGGAGATTGACATATTGCAGAGAAAAGCGCTTTAAGATGAAGTTGCACAGTCAGCAAATTCGACTTGCTGTTCTTAGCCCACTGATTTACGGCGAAATTCCTTAACCAATTTGTCTTTGACGTTTTTTGTATTGTTTCTTTATACAAAGAGAAATGAAAAAGGCACGAACTGAAAGCCGATTCAGAACTGATAACAAGAATATATTCAATTTTCTCCTACTGTGAGAAATTGAAGTTGGTGATTGCAGTTTCAGTATCATGCACCTGCTGAGCCGTATGAGTCTTCAGCAGGAATACACTGATTTATTTACTTAAGTTGGAACACTCCTGAAATGTTTGCTGAGTGAAACGAGACAATTACATTCATGAAGGTGCCTCTCCTTGCTTTTGTATTTTAATTTATACAAAATGAAGTCAGTAAATTCTGCCCACTTCGTGATATTATTTCATAGTCCATGTAAATTAGCCGGAACACGTAATTTGTGAGATGGTCGATCGAGTTACGCCTTTTTCTACGATGCAGAAAAAGCGTGATTCATGGTAAACTTTGTTTTACGGTGTTGAGTGTAAACAGCGAAAATGTTTGTTCAGACGATGCTTCTGCAATGTTTGTAAACGTATTTCGCCAACGATTGATTCAACTGATGAGATCAAGAGTCACCTTGTGTCAATTTATTAGTTTTATTGAGTTCAGCTTTGAGTAACCTTTCAACTTTACCTTAAAATGTTCGGATTTGTATCAGAGGGTGCCATATCCGGAAGGCTGTAAAGTTAGCAAAGCTAATAGTCCTAGCTTTTGAAAACCTTCTTTTAAAAGGAACGGCAGGTCTACGAAGATGAATCAAATGAAACGAACCGAATTTAAAAATAAAAATGTTATCGCCGAATGTAATAAACGCAGTAGCATCTGTCTGATGAACTCGTTCTGAGATAACACACCACTCGTGGGCTCTTCCTCCAGAGGTCGCACTTGCTAAGTTATAACTTACGAGGGTGTTAGGTTAATGGTGGGGAAAATTAGGTGGCGTCAGGCCTGCTTCATTGCATCCGTGAATCTAAAGCGTAAAACACCAAAAACGAGCATAACCATCCTCTACAGCAATCTGATAGCATTTTACGTGAATTAGGAAGCAATCTACGACTGTTGAAGTTTAATTAAGATAGGTCCTTGTCGCAAAAAATCGATCATTGCATGTTCGACAAATAAGTACACTCTCCCGGAAGAATTTGGCCTTTTCTGCGCTGCCACCACCAGCAATCAGGACGTCCTGTCGATGGAAACGTGAGCGCAAACTGAGAATAGTGATGGACGACTGCAGTGATTGGGGCGTGACAAGCGATAAAGCCCAGAACAGAATTTGCAAGGCCTAAATCAACCCTGCAGACCTAAATTTACAAGAACACGGCGCACTTACACCAAAAATCCATTCGCCTACACAGATATATTCAAATTATGCATAATTAGTAAAAGACAGCAACAGAAAGGGTTGCTTCGACTAAGACTTTTTACAGAACAATTTATTTTACAAAGTGGAACAAATATTTTTATCGATCTTTGTTTTAAATAGATGAGGATTCACACAAAAACCTCGGAAAGAGCAAACATTATCTTGGCCTGTTTCTGAAAGCTGTTGGGTAGTATCACCTATCTTATTGTAACAAGCAAGCCCATTTTGTTTACAAAAAATCACAATACTATCATCAATGAAAATGGCGTGGATGTTATCACACTTTTTCAATGTAAAGTCGATATTGTACAAGCCGATATTGTGAGGCTCCTACAACCGTAATGTCTACGTCACACAATAAAGCCCTGCCATCGAAATTTCTTTTGAATGCAAACTGCAAGTTTTATCACAAAGTAGAGTGAGAAGTGTTTATTTTTATATTTATTATACCTTCTTCACGTTTGTCGTAATACGGCTACTGCGTTTGAGTTCAAAGCTACTAGAACATCTACACTTAGAGAAAACCACAATGTAGTAAACACGTAAATTTCTTCTAAAAAAGAAAATGAGTTTTTTTATTTTTTGAAAGTATGCTACCTAGGTGAAATGACCACTATAGAATGTAAAATGAAACGTAGAATTAACCTGTATAAACCGTTTTGCCCTAGAACTTTTAGTTTTTGAGTTATGAATTATTTTAGTGAAAAACTAAAAGGCACTGGCTAAACGACCGCCGGCGGTACTCTTAGTTGATACTAAAAAGACCGCCGCCCGGTGCCATTATCTGTTCACGTATGAAAAAGAGGCCGAAAAGTGGATATAAATCGTTAGTCACGGCGGTATGATACAAATATATGAATATATGCCGCCGGTCGGCGGTTTTCTTTTGGTAAATGCTTGGCAGAATTTCGGAAGAAATTTCTCTAAGAATTTTTTCTCTGGATACTTTCTTAATCTTCTCCACTATCTTTTCCAACACAATGTTTTGAAAAGAAATGTGACACAATGTTACACTTTACTTTCAAGGCTTGCTCTAATTGAGTACATTCGCGATCTCATGGTAGTTACCTACCGTAACATTTATCGATTTTTTTTTCGAAAATTAAATAAACATTAATTTGTACTATTCAAGTGAAGAACAACCGTGTAGACATACAGAAATGTAAGAATTAAAGTTAGATATATATCACATTTTTATTGTAAAAATGTGATCGTTTTTCAAATGTTTCTTTTAATTTTTGTTTGTTTTTGGTCAAGATTGCAAACTAGGAATTACAACCACTTCACTTAAATTTAGTTTTTGTCGAAAGACATTTTCATGCTGAGTGGTCATTTGAGAAAAAAATGTAACACAAGATCAAAATAAAATTTGATTTTTAAGATATGTTTATATTATTTGTAGCCTTATATCTTTCACCAACGAAGGCAAGTATTTAGTTTAAACTACTTTAAACAGTTTAAACAATAAAAAACTTTCATATTTCCAAATTTTTTGTTCAGTCGGTATACGCAAGTTTATGTACAGTCACGATCAAAAAGAATGACACTCCTTCGGTTTTCCGCAGCCACAAATCTTATCGATATGATGCGGTTAATTCGTAGGTTTCGATAATTTACCACCTGGATTTTGTGTAAACTAGCGGAACACTTTGTAAACTAACATGTTTGTTGAAATTTATGACCTAAAAGATTTTAGTCGGGCTTTTGCTATCCGGCCCGGTTGGTAGAGGTGCTATTCTTTTTGATCGTGACTGGACCTAAGAGTACGTGAAAGAATTAAGCTTGGCGACACTTGCAAAGATTATTTGAATGCACTAAATAGTTATTCCAAACGAACAAAGAATGATTTTGATTAGTTTTATTTATTTCAATACACTTTTATTTTATAAACTAAATTTAAATAAACATGTGTGTTCAGGTGGCCAACATGTAGAAAGATACTACGAAATTGTAAGAATAACATATAGGGTTAGGTATGACAAATTTTTCGGCGGTATTTAACATTTTAAATAAAGACCGGCGGCATCTATCAATAAATTCATATCAAACCGCCGAAACTAACGATTTGATTCAGAATTTCGGCGGCTGTTTTATACATGAAGCGATAATGCCGCCGGACGACGGTCTTTTTAGTATAAATTAAGAGTACCGCCGGCGGTTGTTTAGCCAGTACCAAACTAAAAATATCTGTAACCGGTAACCGGGGCCATTGCCCGGAGCGACTCCCGGTTTTTACGAGAAAATAGAATAAAGCTTTTTTGGTTTTAGCTCTAAGACTTAAAGATTTAAAGACTTAGGCTAAAAATTTTGACTTTGTTTTTACCATTCAAGCGCCGATTACGGCGAAACTATTGGAGCTAGCAAAAATTGTCAAGTACCAAAAGAACCAGCTTAAAAATTTAATTTTCAAAATTAAAAGAGCTAGAAAAAAACGGCTTATTCAATCGTCAACCGTCAAAATTAATCAAATAAGATTAAAAAAATTTTCAATTTTTTTATTTTCTCCATTAAATCAATTGGCGTCGAGCAAACTGCAAAATTCGCAATAGTTTTTAGTTAATTTTTTTTTAATTTTACTTGTTTGTTTTTATAAGCTATTTTCTCGAAAACTATTAGTTTCACAATAGATTTTTTTTAAAAAGGTATATAATTAAAAGAGCTGATCAATGATTATACACTTAATGTGGTTACGTCCAATAGTTCCAATCGACCAAAATCTTGGCAAAAATTTGAAAAATCAACATCTTAAAATAGAAACAATTCCTTATTTTTCAGTTTTAAGGTATACAGGAGTTTTAAAATCTAAAGGCATATACAAAAGTATATAAAACTTTGCTAGAGCGAGTTTAAAGTTGTTTAGTTATTTGCTATAAATCATTAGGTAATAGATAATTAGCCTTGCCCTACCCATATTAACAAAGGGTATTCATAAACTTGCACAAAATTGCATGATCGTAAACAAGCCGAGGGTGGAACTGTGTGAAAGGTTTTTGTTCTATGTCGACGTGAACGTTGTAAATTTGTGCATTATTTACTCTGTGATACGTATATTACTTTTTAAAGCCTTATTATACGGCATATGATTGTCACCTCTGTTTACCTATCACACGTTATACAAAGTTTGCTTTAGTAAAAAACGTCGGCTATTATTGACCCAAAATATAACAATTTTGTAATATTAAATAATGGATCATTTATTGATTGTGTGGATGTGAAACGTCAGTTGACCAATTAGAGAAGTCATACAATCGGACTTACAATTTATTTATTCGCTTGTTATTTTTTTTAAGTACCGACAAACACTACTGTTTGACAACAGATAACCGGTTCATATGTCACAAAGACAGGAGGGTTAATTAATGAAGATTAGTCCCGAAATCAATATTTTGCTAAGTACTCTAATTGCAGTTACTAATTAGGCATGTTGTTACGAAATAGCCTAAATGTTTGGTATAGAATAGATTTATCATCTACCTAATAATACCTAAGTACCTAATTAGGTATTAAAGTCGTTAACAATAATATTACATTCCTAGACTGTTTCGGCAGCCGTTTCGAAGGTCCTATTCAATAAAATATATTCCAATTTCAGCTACATAATACCTTTATTGTGGTGACATAAAACGTTTAATAAGTAATTACAGAACAATAAAAGAGTCAAGGGAAAGGTCATATAAAGAGATAAAGTGTAATTAATATCAAACCTCTTTACTTTTAGCACTTGCTGCTGCTGTTAGAATTTTGCTACATGTTCATTTATGAATTATGATAAACAATAAGCTCCCACCATTTCGTTGTTGTAATTCGAATTGAATCGCTTGTTAAAACCATCACACCATGACAATCATTACAATTCATCAAAAAGTAAAACTTTATAAAAAATAGTCTCATTTATAATTATGTAAAGTGTTTTAAAATGATCTTAAAAAACATAAATTCTTTTTTGGACAAAACCATTTTTGAATAACTTTTTTTAATTGTGTATTTAAATAATCCAGTTTTCGTGATAATGAGCCGATAATTTCTTTTTTCGTCGGGAAATGACTCGCGAATGAACTCTGAAGTTGACTAACTCGCTACGTGTCACTGATCATTTCGGTAGAAGAGCAAACTCTTCGATCTCTTTCAATATTAATAAGGCTGTGTTCAAAATATCACGAAGCGAAACATCAAAGATTATAATTTTACTCAAATTAACCGACCTCGCAGGAATAAGCAGGAGCGTTTAATGAAAGAACATAAATTCAGGATGATTCAACATGTTGTAAATTCAACCAATTAAATTTGTAGCTTCCAAGTTAAACCTTCTAAATTTACACGGTTTAAGATAAAATAAACAAAGCAAGGGTCGACCGATCAAAGATTTTAAATTTTCACGTTTACGCTAAATTAATTCGCATTTTCCACCCTCCGTTATCAACACCTGGCTTCTATTATTTTAATTAGGTGCGTTTATTACACACAAAAAGATAAGAGTTAGATTAATGAGGGCCTTGTCATGGATTGTTAATTCTAGACGGCACAGAAACTAAATTAAAAAATGGAATTCATACGAAAAGACGCAAGCAATCGATTTTTCCAGATGAGGTCATAGAGACAATAATCTCCGGTCAAAAAGCTAATCACGGTTTATAACCCAAATAGTGTCATTTTGCAAGAGAAGTACTCGGTGATGACGATAATTACTTTGAAAGTAGTTAAGTGTAAAATGGTTTTACACGACGACGACTCCTCAAACCATTGGTCTGAAATAAATTAGAAGGTTGAATGTTTGCGAGCATGTTGGAAGTTTTATTTGCTGAGCTAGTTTTTACCGGCGTTGGAAGGGAAGAAAAGCACCAGCATATCGATTTATAATTGGAAATAATCACTTGCACGATATTTCAATATTGATCCTACTACATAGTTGAAGACTATGAATGAATGAACTCGAAGTCAAATGGATTTGCATAAAACGAACCCCAACGTTTTATTAAATTCTCATTAAACTTAAACACACTTTACGATTTAATTAACAAGTTTCAATTTAAACCGATTCGGTAACAGAAAAAAGACAAAATATCTAAAATTACTTTACGTAATACCACCTGAAAATTTTTGTAAAACGTAAATGCCTTATGAGACTTGTATTATTTTCTGAATAATTAATTGAAGTATTTTGTATTCAGCTTTTCGCTTACACATACGAAGATCCTTGTGTGTATTTTATAATCAAAATTTCCGTAAAATCAGCAAAATCCTCAACATCTGTGAAATCGCTAATTTAGTTGGTGCAGTTTTGCAAATACGTTGAGTTGCTTAACTTTCTATTGGGGCTTAAACTTAATTAACTTTAAAGGTTTTATTGTCAAATCAAATAAGAATTGCTTCTTTATTGGTAGAGAATGCAATGAAACCCCTAATTTTGCAATGTGCACTTTCTATTCTAAATATCATTTTATAACATTACAAGAATTAAGCGTTACAAACCGTAGTTAATTAATTTTTCACATCATGAAAATTTTAGCTTCGATCTCTGACAGACGGAAGTATTAATTATCCCGAACAGATTTGTTTGCTTTGAATGTTATTTGGGCATCAAACAGCAGATCTATGAATTCAGTTTTCATTCAACTTCCCTGCCTTGCAGGCGTGTACGATTCCTGATTAATACATACGATAAATTGTTCAAAAATTATGAGAGGAAAGAAAATTTTATTTCAGATGAGCTTTTAATAATTTGGCCTCGTTTTGCTGGCGATTTAAATAAAGAATATCATAAAAATATTGTCGATTTACTTTATAATGTGTTTATAGTCGGGAAGTTTAATGTCTTGCTAAACTTTTGTAAAATTGTTGGATATTGAGAAAAAAGCAAAATCCGGCTTAAGTTGGATTGCACAAAATACTTTCATAATTAAAGTAAGTTGCTGTCAAAAAGAAAGTTTTCCAATAAATCTCTGTCTCAAATTAATCTAGCCCTTGACGCTATTATGAGTTTTCTGTTCAATTATGTTAGTTATTCTTCTATCCACTTACAATAAGCGATAACATTGAAGTTATTAAGTAGTTTAATAATTGAACGCTTATTCAGGCGAAGTGAACTTTTAGTTTGAAGAAAAAATGTGTATGAATTATCTCGGTGTACACAAAAGCAGTTATAAATTTTCGCCGGCAAAGGATATAAAATGTTCCTGTTTATTTGAACAAAGGAAGTTAAACCAGGCAGAAAATGTATTTGACTGCTTAAAAAACAAAGTTCATAGTACCCATCACAAACACGAGCAATTTACTAAAAAGTAAATGAAGTAAAAAGTCTGTTCTTTACGTTTTTGCTCAAACAAATTAAATCGAAGAAACGATAAATTCTTAATAATTTTCGGTATCCGCCGCAGGAATTTAAACTCACCATAAAATTTTAATATTCGAGTTCCTGTCACTAAGCTCTAGATATGTCTGTAAGGATATGTCAACAAAATCTGACCGAACTGTAAAATATTCCCGATAGGACTAAACAGGACTACCCTGAAAATAAGGATAATACCCCAAAAACCCTGTTGCGCAGCTACTCGTTATAAAGGATTTAAACACAGAGCGCAATCTACTAGACAGGTCTGCAACTTTAGACACTGGGAGTCTGGTTTCTACTTTGTCTTCAAACATCCTTTCATGAAGAAAACTTTAACGTTAGAATTAAAGACGATTTCTTCCACAACCGGATGTAAATATTATCGACGATAATTAAACACCAGCCTCAAAATATTTACATTAAATGTAAATATTTTGTAATATTAGTGCCAAAAAATGTTAATTAATGTAATTAGAGATAAAGCTGTTTCTGAATTTGTTTTGATTTGTAAAGTCAACATAAATGGATAATAATGATGATTATTAATTCCATTCGATTGATTTTGAATTGAAAGTTATATTTGCTTTTGAAAGGGGTGTTACAGCAATAAATGATTTAAAAAAGATTTTTGTAAAAGTGCTGACCATAAAAACGATAATATGAACTTGTATTACTCCATATCTATTTACGTTTTTTTTTAAATTAAATTTCCTTCAGATCTAAAAAAAAATAAAAATAATAAATTTAAAAATGTGTACGAAAATACGTCAGTGTGGGAAAGAAGGAGCGACAATCGTAGAAGGTAATTTTATTTTTAAAACGAAGAATTCAATTAAACATAGTTCACTGAAGATATACGCTTCTATTTTTTTGCTTTTTGAACAACACTTAGTTTATCTTAAATTAAGAAAATAGCAAAAACGATTAAACACCTGAAAGTTTTCAAACAATACAATGTTTTAACTGTTTTTAAGAGAAAGAAGTTATTTGCAGACCAATTAACTACCATAATGTATAGATTTTTTTATGCAAAAAAAAATAAAGCAAACAAAAATACGCCAAAAAAGCATAATTTGAACATTGTTCAGAAACAAACAAAACAATTACGTTTTATAATAACCATCTATTTAAACAACACACATTGATATCTAATATAAAAATGTAGAGTTTAATTGTTGTCGTTCAAAAACTTTTCTTTTGCGCGGCATAATTTGGCGTAAGATCCTTTCTATTTGAAAAGGTGTTAGATTAAAAGTTCCGAGTTTTGACGAAGTCGGCGACAGACTCAATTTCATTTAGAGTTGCACAAGTCAAACTTTAATATTTTTACATTAAAAGCAGAAAATGTAGGAGAATGAGAAAAAGTTGGAAGAGAAAAGCGCCGAATTAAGATGCAGCCTCTTTTACTTCATTAAATTGTTTCGACTTCTGACTCATAAAAATTATAAAATGATTAAATTAATGCTCAATTTTCAGACATAAACGGCGACTAAGTTAAGTACGCCTTACGATTTCAGGTGACTGAAAATATTATCACTTATCAGTATTAGTATCAATATAAAATTCATGAAAATGTTTCGTGTCCTTGTATTGTTATTACATTGGATTATATGGAGCGGGAAAGATTTTAGCTCGCGAAAGCTCCGTCATCGTCTCTCCTGACAAAACTTTGAAATATATTTGTGTATAAAGTTTCTTAGTTATGGCAAATCTTGTGATCTGATGTTATGTTTATATTGTTGGCTGCCATAAATTTCTAGTCTTATCTATTCCTGCAGGTAAAAGCTTTTGGATAAATTGGCAGAACTTATTAATGGTAGACAGAAATTTGGGTTATTTGGTAGAAAAGTTGTGAATTATTGTAAAAATAGGGTCGGAACTAAATGAAAAATGTGTACCTATTATAAGAAGCAAGCTGATTAAGAATTATTTCTTAACTAGTTGGCTGTTTAATAATTTTCTTGGCAAACTCGTTATGCTGATGCAATTCGTCATTACAGGCGAGAAGTTCGAGTCAAGAGAAGTTACTTCTGAAATAAAAGAAAAAGAAAAGAGAGACTAACGGCCGGAAAGACTGGGGAAAAAATAGAGAATTATGCGAGACAAATTTAATTAAGAAATCCCTCAAACTCAATTTCCATACCGTCCGACCACCAAAAGCACCACTCTTCAATCTTGACTACCTGAATTAAATTTCTTTTAATAAATTTGGTGGTCGACAGGAAAGATTTAAGTTTGTGTCGGGATCGAAGTCGTTAGAGTATTTTCTAAAGCTGATAAACTAAAATAAAAGCGTAGACCATGCGAAAAGTTTCATATCAGCAAAACTGCAACCTGAAATATCGGTGCTTTAAGATCGTTTTGTCAAGAATAGCGTTTTATTATATTTCTATTGCGAAAACTATGCTCGTTTGTTATAAACTTGGCTCGTCCTTTTTGTGTTTCCTCTTTAACTGTTTATTGATACGTTTGATGGAGTGGCCTTTTAGAAGGACAGTTGATTTTTTTCCGGACCGGATCGCCATTCCACCTTGTTCACTGAAAGAGCGGGGAGCGATTTTCACAATGGTATTTGAAATTGATTTTAAATCTGAAATCTGAAACGATATATAAATCTGAGGCAAACGCGCCATTAGCGTAGATACAAGAGTACAATATTTCATCGTCTTTCCTGGCTTGCAAAAAGGCTGCTGCAGAAGCACTATTGCACCCATCGGAGATCCATCCATCTGCTTATTCTTTGAGCGTAATTCTTTTCAAACTGCTTGCCGGGAATCATCAGTCAGCGTCACTTCCGGTACAATGGCGGGCGAAGGCTTTGTTCCCAGTTCAGTAACGGATGCTGAGCACTGAAAAGAATTAACGCGGACATTAGCCGAAAGCTCCGCGTCGTTTAATTAATCGGCTAATTGAAAACTTGCGGAATTTTTTTACCACTCGTTCATAAAGTAAAGTGATTTATCCACAATATTTAAGATCGCTGATCCGGAATATTCCCGCAAAAACAAATGATTAATCTAATTAACATTCCCCCGCCATGAAATGCACATATTTTTAAGACGCCTCTTTCAGACCAACTTTCAATAATTTTTCTTCCTCAACGCGAAACCAATTTTTAAAATATAATTAAGTTGCTACACAATTCATTAAACAAGGAGATTGTCCCTTGCTTCCCAAAAAATACTGCCAATATTTCCCCTCCTAATACTTACAACATAAATTATTAATTTGTAAAATTTGATTGCTTTTTTAACATATAATTAACAGATAATAAAAACATCCTGTTCATTTGAACAAATAGGAAGCACGGTAGTCCAGTTTTCGAAAAATAAGACATTGAGTTAAGAGTAAAGATCATTATTTCTAAATCATTTTTAGATTTTTTTATAATACTCAAAATCAAAGACTATAGAATATCAAGGGCCAGTTTACAGAACGTTCTAATCGCAAATAAATTTTAATTTACAATTTATTTTATATTGGCAAACGTCATGTTAATCGCAAATTTAATTTTACTGCGATTAAAACATTCTGTAAATCGGCAATAATTAATTTCCATCAAATTTTAATTCGCACAATGTACTCGTAAATTGGCTCTAAATGTTTTTAGAAAATCAGGAACTACTAAAACCATGTGGTACAAACTTTGTAAGTTTAGGCAGGTAAGAGAAAATGGATTAACATTCTATTCCACATTTGTTGAGTTTACGTTCTGTAGGTATTGTTAACATGAATTGAGGCGTTAACAGCAAACAAGAAAAATAACTTATTGAAAGTAAGCTCAGGTTTTTTCAATTAGCTTTTTTTTGTTTAATGTAAGTTTTAAGAGGACATTGAGAAGTACCTGACTTCATTTTTGACATAAAGTTCGATCTCAAAGATGATACTTTAACAAAAAAAGTTAAGCACTTTTGCGGTATCTAAAAGCCTCAACTAATTTATTTGTATTTGCATATCACAATGCAGTGACTATCATATGATTGAGGATATGATGTACTGTTTTTTTAAATTAAATACTCGAAAATTTTAGCACCAGTCCAATAAGACTATCAAATCCTTTAGTTTCTACAATGTTCTTTAATGTTTTTTTTAATAATTGAGATTTTCGTTTAAATCAAAATTTTAACAATTTTTAATTTTTTTCTAAGCCATTTAAACCAAAGAACGTAAGAAAAAACTAATGATTAATGTTTAATAAAACACGAAGCAGGTATATATATTCCTCACATAGAAATAATTTGTGCTCAAGCGAGTAAGATGTTAGGATTTATTATAAGAAATACCAAAGGCTTCAAAAATATTAAGTGTTTAGAAATATTATACGCCACGTTAAGATCTCGTTTGGAATATTGTTGTGTCGTGTGGTGTCCGTTTTATTATAATCAAATTAATGCTTTAGAATATGTTCAAAGAAAGTTTTATAAATATCTTCATTATATTAAATTTGGCATCTATCCAGAACAAGGGTTCTCACATAAAATTTTACTAGGCGAATTTAACCAAGTTGAGCTAGAGGTGAGAAGAAAACTTGATGTAATTTTATTTCTTTATAAACTTATTAACAATATTATAGACAGCTCAGAATTACTATCTTTATTAAACTTTTATATACCTAGGATGGAAGAGAGATGTAATGTTACATTTTATTGTGAGTTGCCCAAAACTAGGCATTATCAAAATTCTCCCGTGAACAATATGTGTAATTTATATAATTCGATTGTGTCTTCGGCTAGTGAGATAGATGTTTTTGGAGTCAATATAAATAAATTTAAAGTATTATGTAGGGATCATTTTGGTAATTAAAAGTAAACTTCTTTTTATGTTCAACTATTATTATTATTTTTTCTTTTTTCAATTATTTTATTATTTTATAGTATCTAGTTTCATTTTGTAACCACATTTGGACTTCTGTCTGTTGGTTAATAAACTATTATTATTATTATTATTATTATTATTATTATTATTATAACAACAAACCGGTAAAACAATAAACTTACAAAACAGAAAAACAATTTTGAGGTGTATAGTTGAGATCGGCAAATCTTTTTTCTTATATACTAGTACTCACACTGAGTTTCCAATGCAAATAACATGAAAAAAGAAGTAAAAAGAAAATTAAGCAAGGCAATCGAAAGAATTCATTCTTTGATTCATTGAAAATTCTGCAAATAAAGAGCAGCTATAAGGTGACTGTCATCTGCTAAACGTACGTATATTTTGCTATAGTATCTCAAAAACTAACTCGGACAAAAATTAGCCTTTGCTATTAAATACTCTATGAATATGAATTTTTTATAATTTTTCTGTAATTCCTTATTAATCAATATTAATTAATTAAAAATAAAAATATTAATTAATCAATATTTTATTATTTCTGAAACAAAATGATGCCTAAATGATCAAAAAAATATATAAAAAAATTGCTGCTAGCCCCAACAGTTCCGTTTATTTGAATTTCTAATTTATTATCTAATCGTTTTTTAGGGCTATTGACATTTTTTACAGATTTTTTACACAAAACAACATTCAAGTATCGCTTGTAATAAACTGACATAAGAAGTAATATTTTGCAGAGACTTATTATAATCAATTTGTTAATTTTAATTAGTGTAAGAAATAGAAAAATTCTGAAAAAATGCACACGCTTAGAGAAAAATATAAAATATTTAATACCAGACGCTGAATTCTGTGAATTCTTCGTATATCTACAAAGTTTTTTTGCTGTTAGGTTCGCATTTAAGAAACAGTTTAGAAATCATTTACTTTTTAATTTATTTAATTATGAAATACTTACCTTCTGAATGGATTTAGTGCGAGAGGTGGGTATGTATGAAATAAAAGCCTCGTATGTTTTTTTCATTTATTTTTGTGAAACAGCAATATGTGAATTTATAATATATAATAATTTTCTTAAAATTAGTATTTATAATAATATATTAACGAATTTAAAGAAAATTGAGGCACCTGACATAGCGGCTATCACTGTACACTCACTGCATGTGCATGTGCATATGTAAGTACAGTGTTTTGTGGACAAACTAAACCATAGATATGCACAATATCTATTTTCATGTTGAAACGAACTCCAAAAATATACACTTTGCGTTGAGTGTTTTACATACACAGGTAGGTACACAATATTGTGAAAATTGACAAGTAGCGTTTTAAAAATTATAATTGACTATGTCTTAACGCATACAACGTTAGAATGCCTAAAAATTAATTTCTAAATATAAATAATTTCTTTAATGATTCTAAAAAAAATGAAAAATGTACATGAGACCTATGTTCACAAAGACCGACCCGAGCTAATATGAAATTGCATCTACATTTCGCCTCTTCGTAAATTATACACATCAATACATATTCAATTATAGGCATAAGTAACTAAGTTTGTCAACGCAACACTTACCCAACTTAAAAAAAGAAAGAATCAATTGAACTAATTGTTTTAAATTGAAAATAAGCGTCAAAAACATTGATTTAATAGTACAATCATACATCAAACACTTTACAAATATTACAGTAAAAAAATTATTCTAAAAAATGACGATGAACTTGTTGCCTACTTGGCAATAAAATGTAGATTTTATGACCAGTACCGACATGACGAGAATAAAATGAATATGAATTATAAAAATTAATAAAAATAAAAATAACTCAACAAAGGTACGCAAAGCACCTAAATCTAACACTATATACAACGTCGACGATATTAACACTTCGCAATGCTGCTTCATTAATTATATTAACTCTTATATTACATTATTTCTCATAATTAAAATGTCGCCTTAGAATATAAATTACAAATTTAAAAAATTTCCTATGTAATCGAAAAACAAAAAAAACACAAAATGTTCTTTGTCTCAGAGAATATTGAGCTGCCAAGCTAGACCGTTTCCGAACATAAATCCCTAACCATAATAACAATTGGCATCTATGAACTTAAATGTTAAATGGCACCAGTGAAACGAGAATTGGATGCAACTAAAAATTGCAAATATTGTTAATTTTTAGACATAAAAAGCATATATCTGTACAAACAATTATTAATGAGCATAACACGAGATCATTATAACAAGATTACATTGTCAACGGTTGCACAACAGATAAAACGGCGGCGGGGTGAGACTATCAACTTGAACTAGACTCGATGCTCGCTGAAGAGCTTCCGTTTTGCGTTAATCTGTAACAGAACAAAACATTATTAAAATTCGCTCAAACAAACACAAAAAATACATCGAATTGCGGCACAAAATGTGCATTATTTGAATGCCGGCACCTACTTTACGACCGTAATCCGAGAAAATGAGCGTAAAGCACGCCACAAGCTCTATCGTAATCTCTGATCTTTAGACGAGAAGCATCATCGCGTGCCACTGTATCGAACTGAGAAAATACCACTAATTTTATTGCTTTGTAAAAAGCTCGCTAAACTTAATAAAAAACACGCGCCGACCTAAACGGACGCCTCTTCCATTCAATCTGGAATATTTATTTTCACTCACGACTGCATTTGCAGGGATTTCACACTGCATTTTACTTGACTTTGGCACGATCCTGTGCAACAAGTAAGTATCCATTCCACCATGACTCGATCTATGACTAACATAATTATTAAACATTGTTAAAGACCTTCTCAGGTTAAATTTGTTCGTCTTTCATAACTTTTATTGTGATATATTATAAATACTTTAGGAGCGTTTAATTGTCTGTTTAAAAATGTTTTGTGACCAAATTTCTGTTTTACGGCTTTTAGAATGACTCTTGCATAAATTTGCATTCAATACGTCTTGAAATAAAACTTCTAAAATTTGATTAATGTTTACTCCACCGGGACCGTGACAGATTTTCATGAATTAAAAACGAAATGTTTTATTTAGAAGTAGGTATTACTGAGAAATTAAAAAGTCGTTTTTAAATAAATGAACAAACCCACTTGTACTTTTTTCGTCTGAAAACAAATTACTTGATCAAGTGGTCTCAAAATTTTTCTGATTATATTTACGTAAATTAAACACCATTTATTCATTTTACTCCAAGTAAAATTGTGCTAGTTTTACACACATACCTAACAAAAGTCGCAAGAAATGTAAATGTCACAGTTAGATTAACGTTGAATTTAGAGAAAAAATTAATTATACCAACAAGATATTCAACAATTTATTATTTGTCAGATATTGAGTATTTTTTCCAGTTGGCGAAGTGTTAAAACACGTGATTACTAGAATTACCTTTTGCCCATGAACAAATTATTATTACCTAGAGAAAATTACAAGGAAATCAAGGAAACTACTTAAAATAAGTGTTACCAACGTGACTAATAACAACCTAACATGTCACGAATCTTTAAAATTGAAAAATTAATCCATGTATCATTATTTTGACCACTACTTAAATAAACATAATCAGTCAAACAAATAACATATAATTTTTAATCACGATTATATGTGACAACTTTTTTTTGAGTAGTCGAACTTTCGGCACGACCTAGAACTCTACTTATTTTGATTTTTTGAATAGCGTACTCAATAATTATCTAAACCACGCAAGTTTAGTACAATATGTAATTACTATTCAAATGGGTTTGTTTATAAGTTGCCAAAATCAATAATATGATTTCGTAAACAAATTTGACCCAACAATTTATTATGACAAAATAGTGTAGGCATCTAAATATTAACGCGAAAAGTGAAACATTCTCAAAATCGTCCAGTGGAAACTAAACATAAATATTTTTTAATAATTAAGTAAACAAGAGGTAATGTAAACGGTGAGAAATGTCTAAAGGGTGATTATAGCCGCGCAAAAATTTTAATACGTAATAGGGATCTGTAGAAGATGCAAGAATCACTCAACTTGTTTTATCTGAATGTTTATGGAGGGTTTTGGTGACCGAAATTATAAACACACACATGCAGTCTATGATTACACTCTTTTAAAAAATTGAGTCCGAGTTTGCAAAAATAGAGGTAAAAATGTTGCATTACCTCAAATCTCAAATGTCCTCAACTATTAACAATGTAAACTTTGGAATAAGGTATTAACGAATTTTCCGACGCTTTATAACTTAGAAACTAAAAACATTCGTATACAAGGGCTGTTTTCTACCTAAGACGCCATAATTTGTTGACATATTTTTTTTCACAAGTTAGCCTCATGTCTTCTGAGCTTAACGCAACAAACAGAACAATGATATCTCTTTCCATTGTCAAGTCATACGTCTTCTGGCTTTAAAGCGAAGCACTTTTCGAAAAATCATAAAATTGAGCAATGAGCACTTTGTGCCGAAATTTTTGCAATTTCAAATATGGATTGAACCGCGAAAAATTCTTTTAATGAAATTTTTAAGTTGGTGTTTGCGGGTAAAGCGTGTTCTTTGACAATCGTAAAAAGCTGGTATAACGAATTTCCGTTGATCGTTCTTTGTTTAAAGACGAGTTTCGTATAAGTCGTCCAAAAAGTGCAGTTACTGAAGAAGACGTTACCGTAGTACGATAAGTGATACGGAAAGATCAACATGTTACTGTTCGATCGATTCACTCAGGCATTGGGATGAGCGTGAAAACAATCAACAGCATTTTACACAAAGCACCTGAAGGTAGGAACAGTTTGTGCGCTTTGGAACCGCATAATTTCACACAAATTCCTTTGATATATTTCATTGATCACGAAAAAAACCAGCACTTAACTGTACGGGTTCTTCAAAATGAAAAACTCACGGAAAAAGGATAAATAAGGTACCTAAAAAGACCTTACTTTAATAAGGTATGACTTGACAATGGAAAGAGATACCATGTGATCATTTGAAATTATAATTAGACTAGCTTTTATCAGTTTTTTAACTTGGATGAAAACGCCGATTGTGATCATTAATCAAGCTGAAGGGTCAAATAATAACGTTTTGAACGGTAATATTCAATTAGGATACATTTTTTCCTTCAGTTTGTACTAGTTTATCAAACACAAAGACACAAAACCGTCTACAATTTTTGTATGGATAGCCAACAATAAAATAGGCAACCCTTATTTTTTTATTTTAACCAAAGTTCTACCGTTTTTGAGAAAAAAATTTGAAAACGTCAAAATTCCTGGCCTGATGTCAGCAATGTTTCTCTTTGAATGAGCCAGTCACAGAACTCGAGATAGAAAATTTGCCAACAAAGATAGATTATTAAGATTATTTCTGCCTCCATTATTTTACATACGGCTTCACACGTGCAGCAGGAGCACTTATTTTATTAAAACACAAACTTTTGCACAATTTCAAATTGAGTATAATACTCCATTATAAATTCAAATAATCGCATGGTACTTATCCTATATTTGTTTTTTTGCAATAAACTTGAAAAATGTGAGTGAAAAAAAAAATATGTCAAAAAATCGTGGTGTCTTAGGTAGGCTTAAAGGAAAGAGAACAGCCCTCGTAAGGCAAGTTGAGTTATTTTGAATTCTTTAGATACTATCACCTCTGAAAATTGGATTTTTTTATTTCTAACTTTTTTATTTCTGCAAAAACTTTTTTGGTAACCGGACTTAATGCCCGTCATAACTTAACTTTTTATTGTGCTCCAAATAGAACGAACGCACTAGTTAAGTCGCCGTTATCGATAATGTGTACTCACTTTAATTTATTACCAGTTGAACGAGATTTAGTTTATTTTAATAAGAATTTAGTATTGACCTTAGTTGTTACCACGTTTGGTATATATTTAATGTTAATTTTTTATTTTCTTTACCTTTCCTTTCCTGTAATTAGGCCTATTGGAAATAAATGTCTATTTATTATTACTCTTTGATATTTAAGATTATGCTACGGTCGCTGCCTAACCAAAATTAAAGTCAAAACTCTAAAAATATTTTTGTAAATTAGTTACACGATTGAAAGTCTCATTTTCTGCCCTTTCGATATTTAGGTGTCTATGAAATAGGAAATCAATAAAAACACAAATTATCTAGTGTAAAATTTAAATTTTACTAATGACTAGTAATTACAAACATATTAATTATTTTATGAAAAGAGAGCACACAAGATTAATTACTTTTGGAAGAACAACAAATTATTACACTTCTTTTTAAGTGAAGAAAATTAGTGTAGAACATTTTTAGAGTGTAGTCTAGACTTCATTATGTAAATGAAAAAGATACGTATTTCTGTAAGCTTCTTTTGTGAACAAAAAATAAAATCTTTTCACTTGGGTTTTTTAGTTTACGAAATAAAAGTTACTAACATCACACCATACTTAAGTGTTGGTAATTTTATATAATTGATTTTATTAAAGAAAACACGTTCACGTCTAACAGATGAATTAATGCAATCAAATTATAAAACGTACTGTAGAGAAGAAATAGTTGAACATATTTCGAAATATCGAATTTGATTGCAATCGTGTTTGGTCGGTACAATTCAGTATCGGCGGTCGTCGCTCCAAAACCTGTAAACGTCGAAACTGGAGGCCGTAATCCTCCCCTTAATATTAAAAGTTTTTTATCTTTTTTATAGCAAACGCGAAATGTCCAAAGTTATCTGGAGATTTTATCGGCGCTACCTAATTCGGACCGCACATAAATTGATACAGAGCAATTGTTATTAATGACAGCCTTACTTTTTAAACGACAGTTTTATTGTGGCTTCTTAAGATAACTGTAGGCAATAATGGGTAGTTTTTCTTTCTTTTGTCGAAGCGAACTGTAGTAAAAAGTAAGGACGGTTGCCGGCCTGTCCGTGGCGCCAGTGGAGATGGCGCCGCCAGCGTCGGTTAAGGGGGTGGGGGCGCAACCTAGTAAGTGAAAGCTCTTCGGGCAATCGGCCAGACTGCTCCTTGAGCGACCGGCGGTGGATACACGTCAAAAAGAACCACTATCGAGATTAAAAATGGGCAATGTTTATGTAGGCCGCAAATGGCTTTGTCAACGTGTTACTGCAAACGCAGGGGTTGGACGCCGACGACGCCTCCTTAAACACTCTTCTTACATATACTACAATCGATTAAGATAATACGCCTAGACCAGACTGAGGGAAAACTTTCTGGGGGTTGAGATCGCTACTTGAATTACTTTGCTAGCCGCTGCCAAATGCGAATTTTTCCCACGTGACTTGTCAAAAGTACATCCATTTAAATGGACGCATTTTCCGCCCCGACAGAACACAATCAATTTACACGGATGCAGATCAAATTCGAATGAAAACTAGATTAGAAGCAAAAATGGTTTCATTCTTGATTAGAAACTACGTACTGCTCGCACATTTTATGAGCGCTGCAAAATCCTGAAAAAAAAACTAAAAAACTACCGACAAAGCTAAACAAATATTATAATAAAACTAACTTATACACAAAAATTATATTTCTACTTTGAAACAAATCTGAAATAAATAATAAAAAAATTGAAATAAATCTGAAAAAGTGAGTAGGTATTAAAGTACAGCTACGAGTAGCTAAATAAATATTGCGAAGTACTTCAACTAAGCTGAATTTTCAGACAAATGTAAACAGTAACTCATACACAATACGATGCGCCATGCATAATAATAATAATTATTATTATTATTATTTTTACTAGTGATTCTCCGACTTCGCCGCTTCGAATGTAACCCGATATCTTAGATAAATCCACCTGCATCCTCTTTTTAATACCTACTTGTTTTTTGATAAAAATTTATTACCTACCATTGTTTTTTGAACTGTCTCGTTAACTATGTATTTGTTAAAATTTTAGTAAAATGAATTTTTTTTCTCCTTTTGGCCGCAGAACTTTGTTGAAACTACAATTTTTGATGAACTGTTTGAACTACTAATAATATTTAAATTCACATTTAAAAATAAAATTAATTAATTAATTAATTCAAGGTTTGAGAATGTGCATATTAAGATACATCTTTATTTTAGCAAAAAGTCCAAAGTATCCAAAACGCCAACAAGATATAAATACAATGGAACTGGGTTATAACGAACCCGGCTTTTAACGAACGCTCGGATCAAACGAACTTCGCTCTCACAACAAACACTCGCTTTTAACGACCAATATTTAGACAAAAAGCAGGTTATAACCTACGCACGTACACATTTGTTAGGTTCTAGAAAATAATAAATATTTCCGATGTTGCAGAAAGAGTTCACAAGTTCAAAAGTGATAGATACCTCGAACAGCTAAAATGTTAAGTACAAACAAAAATAAGTAAATAAATAGAATATTTGCCATATTATCATATGTATTCCTATGTAATTATGTATCATTCTTGAGAAAATAGATTCATACTTTATTTCTTATATCTATTTCAGACTTTAGAACTCATTTAACTTGGAAATTACTCCATAATGACGACGTTCGGTTAGAACCAATGGTCGGTTATAATATTCAGAACAAATTCTGAAGTCCCTTGGGTGTTCGTTATAACCGAGTTCCACTGTAGAAATTCTAGCACTTCATGTTCTAGAAAGTGTTTTAGAAAAAAATAATATACGACTATGAATGAATCATTAATTTGACAAACATTGAGAAGGTTTTCCAAGAATATTTTTTTACACTTGCTTTTGTCGACAAAATCTGATGGATTTGAAGCAAAGAGAATATTGTCCCTTATTTAGAATATTGACCTTATTTCTCTAATATTTTGTTTTGTAATTTGCTACTCACTAACAGTATGACATGAACCATTTCAAGTAATCTAAATCCAAAAGTGAGAAAATATTTTAACATCAGTGTTACTTTCCTTGAGGATTTTATTTTGCAATAGCTACTTAGCATTTTAAGACAATGGCAATAAAAATATAAAGCAAACCAAATTGAAAGCTAGTATAAAAGAAACAAAATTTTATTGGGTTAAATCCTTCATAAAATAATCCATTTGCTTTCGTCAAAAACAATCCTTCAATATTAGTTAAATATTCATAACAAAGTTTTGAATATAAAGTATTAGGTAACATTGCAAGAAAAATGCAAAATAGTGACCCTTCATTTAAAACTAGATTTGACTGCCACCTCTAGCAAATCTTAAGTGTATTTAAGATAATCTCCTGTTAATTAATAATTATCCTTATGTCAAGAAAAATTAACTAAGTAAACTTGACCGTGGAAAATTATGCAAATCCAGCTTATCGTAATTAAAATTCATCTCGATGACTTAATCTCGCCAAACACGTGTCGTTATTTCACTTCGCCTTGACGAACAGATTTGCCATTTGAATGGTTTTTATTTCCTGGTTTCGAATTTTGGAACAGAAGAAGAGTGACTGTCGCAAATGATAAGAAAAAATGATAAGTTTAAAGAAGCGTCCTAGACGTGACCAATTGATTATTGAATGGTCGTTTCTCGAGTTTCTGCTCGGACATGCCAAGGATTATGAATGATGACCGATCACAGAACGGCTCGTCACGTGTGCTATATATCTCAATCTACGTGCGCATCTCTATATATCAATTTATCTGTCTTTCCGGGGTTTTATGCCTTTACATTAATCTCTGTAAGTGCTTGGAGACGGCCTTCGCGCTTTATAAACTTTTCAAATATTTCCGAACAGTTCAATAACGTACATTATGTAAATTATATTATAAATATATTCACCGCCCTCTGTTAACATTTTAATGTTATGAGTGAGCGATTTTGTATTTTTATGTGTCCTCGTAAACTTTACTCAAGTTTATACTCGGAAAGTGAGTTTAATTTCAAAATTGAATCTTTCCCTTTTCGGGGCTCACTATTTATTACGACTTTTTTCCAAACACACAATTATATTTTTCGGGTTATTGATCACGGCTCAACGATGGGCAAAAGCCTATGCTTATAACTTCATCATCGTCTTTGTGGTCTAGACATGTAAATGTTGGGGGTGTATCGAGCATCGTGACTAGTGTTATGGCCTCCGAATAATCGATTTTATTTCTTGCATCTGATATAAAATACTGTCTTTTGTGGCGAGAATTTTATTACTTCATTGAATGCTACATTAAAGTTTTTATGTGCATTCTTTTATTTATGGCACCAAGGCCTACATTTTTTATGCCTCTAGGGGGTGCTCCGCCACCAATATCTTCTATTCCATAGAATTAAACTTTGCATACTACTTTGTGACTATTCCGCAAATTCAATTTCTGAGCAACATAAAAAACTTGACAAAAAAAATTAATTAGTGGTAATATGAGGCGGCAAATTCGGTTAGTCCCTAATTCGTCGTAATGGTAACAATCAGCCAATTGGAACGGCAACAATAAATGACGAACGGTTTCAGATTCTAACGACATCTTCCGGGAATTTATCGGCAGCTTCGCCAATTGTAATTGATTGCATTATACTGTTGCGCTCGCTTTGTACCGAAGGTCTTCCTTTGATTGGAAAAGTTGAAAAAGCTGCTTGTTAGTGACGATCTAACACTTCCACAACCAACAACCTAATCTTTAAAAAATTTCAAAAGCAAACAGCGCACAACGCAAAAATGAAAACTGGAGCACACCACCGCGCCAAGAAACTTCTACGTCTTAATTCTAACAACTAAAAGAATAATTTATCACGCACTTCGAATGATACCGGAATAAATTCCGACAGGTAGGTTTCGACCCGGAAAAAAGAAAATATTCATCACTGACCCCACGCCACGTCTGGTTAAATTTGCACGAAAACCGCTGATTTTGAAATTAATTCGAACGATTAGGACGCACAAAAAGCTTGTTTACATGGTCAAAGGCAGGCGTGCAACAAGTTAGTTCTGTTTCAGTTCAATTCTCTGCTCGCCCCGATTTCCAGGCATGATTTTGTTGTGTCCGTATTGTTTGTATTGCTCAAGAACCATCTGTAGATGCTTGTCCTGGCCAACAACTTGTTACACGTCCTCGGAAACTATAAACAACCTATACGTGGTTTGTGGGATTTTTAAAGTCGAGCTTTTACATTTCATAAAAATGATCAAAAGCGCGCTAGTTGGAGTAAATTGTGACGGGACCGACTGCTCTTTTTATTAACCACGGTGCAAACTAAGTTAAGGGACCAGATATTATAAATGCTAATGACATTATGAGATTTATTGTGCATACCAAATTGTACATTTCAGGGGGGAATATCGCCAACTCGAAGACTACTTCAATTTGCAAGCGATGAAAGCAAAATTAATTTCAGGGGTTTTACTGCTAGATTTATTTATTAGTAAAATGGTTTAACATTTTTCTGTCAATTACTTACTGAATAGTGAATATTGGGTCACTGACTTATGTCTTTGATCTTTGTTATCAACCAAGATAAATTTTTAATGTAACTAATAATAATCATTATCTAAAAATCGTTATCACCTATTGGAAAAATCTACCATACACATTTTTATCTAATACCGCTTGTGATAAATCATCACACCACCTCAAATCATCTCATAACTGTTGCAAAAATATCACATGCTCTAAATTTATTATCAGAATAAACATTAAGATATTATAAGATCATGAATTACAAAAAAATCTGGAACGTTTTTATTTCGTTATCTAAGATTAAATAATTAGTTGGTTTATGTAAATGATGAGTTGGGGTAATTTAAATAAAACTAACAATGCTCATTAAAATTAAACTAAAAAATGCTGCCATTGTAACGAAATGGCTGAACGGAAAATTTCCACAAATGCAAACAGTGCTTTGGAACAGACATTTTTTTCTAGATATTTTAATTAAACAAAAAGCGGCTAAACCAGGATATGGAAGATAAAAGTTATTATCTTATACTTACTAATAGATAAGCCATTCTATTCTTTTTTCTTTTTGGTATTTCTTTAATATTTTCGAAAAATAATAAAATACTACATTTATCAATTTTTTAAACTTTGATTGGTTTAGAACCACTGTTAACATGCGTTTTCACGATTTATTCGTAGGTTTAGGATCTTCTTCACAATTATCTTATTTCTAATATTAGTTTAGATTTTGTAAATTATTAAATATTTGGGAATCACTATAAATAGGTACGTATATCCCATTTCCGTTCATAGTAGAATTTTGCAACATCGTATTTGAATTTTTTTGGAGTGAAGTAAACACAAATTGAGTGGTTCTGTATAAGAAAAGAATTCTGTGTTAAACTGAATTCCAGCAACAAATTTTGAGAAGAAAACCCACCAGAAACTCTAAATTTGTATTACATTTCACTCCAAAAAATGCAAATGCGTTGGTGCAAAATTCTACTATGAACTGAAAGGGATATAGTAGATATGAAAATTAAAGCAAATAAAATGTTTGGTTTTATCTTGTACAAAATTTTTAAACATTCGTTCAATTATGACTTTATATGGCTCCTCAGTTTCTAATCTTGAATATTCTGTTTCCTTTTTTATCATTCTTAAATAATGGAATTGAGTGCATTCTAAAGAAGTTTTTTGAAAGTGTTTTATGTTATAAAGTTAAACTATCTGATATTTCAGTGCCGATTATTATTGTTAGTTATAATATTTAGTTGCACTTCGATTTGTCGCCGTTTGAAAAACGTAGGTCTATGTTTGGTGATTTATTTATTTTTTAATTTTTCTTCTTCTCTTTATAACTGTCCAAAATTATTATGTTTGCACTACCTATAGTACCGTAATATCATCTCACCTATTTAATATGCCGTTTCTACGACGGTTTGTGTATGCATATGCTGAATATGCTGAAATATTTATTTTAAATAGTCTTGTAGGAATATTTAATATTTGTAGTAATTCATGGAATAAAGAACAATTTTTGAAAAAAAAACTCGCTTTATTTCAAAGCAACGTTTCGATAATGGCCGTTATCATCTTCAGGCCCTTAGGACGTGTGTGGATTTACCATCAAATCGAATTACTAAAATATCAACCTCTAAGGAAACTCTAATGTTAATTTTAAGAAAAGCTTGACTGGTAGGTTGATTATTTGTTTTGTTTATTATTTTGTAGTATTATTGTGTTTATTTTATTCTTTGTTTCTTTGATGTATGGATTAATTCGAACCCCCTATAATTCGAACGACTCTATAATCCTAACTGTACATTGAAGAATATGTATGTATACAGAGAACTTTTGATGAATTTATAGAAAGATACTGAAACAGTAGCAGTTTGAAATATATTTTTTTTAATTTTTATTTTTGTATTATATGCATAAAGGTTTTTATAGCCATTGAGTATATTTTTTGTGGTAAAAATATTTATTTGCGTGGTTAATAAGGTATTCTATAACCCGAACGTTTTCGTAATCCGAAATAGGTCTGCCAACTTTCTGTTCCTATTATCCAGACATTACTATATTTTTTTTTTAATTTTTATTACCATTATTCAGTTAATATTACTGAAAATGATGACAGATTAGTATTAATTTATAAATTTTTTGGTTCCTTGTCCTTGCCACAAAATTTCGCAGCGTGAATATTAAAAAAATTACAATATTCAAATGCAAGTTGCGTATTTTCCTGCAACTGGCGCTATTGTTCCTATTTGGGCCCCAAATCGTCAAAATTCATCCAACGTAGCGCAATTACAGGAACTTCCTCTTGTACCAATGTCCAAACACCCGTCGGCGATTCCTGGTATCAGGACTTCACCGCATATACCTTATCACATTTATCAAATTTTATTCGATGTCTTTGTAATGTATCGGTTTTGGCAGGTAAATGCGGCATTTCGGGGTCACATCCGAGTTATTTTGGATAGCCGATATGCACGAGGCGAAGAGTTATAGCGGCGGCTCTTCACACCATGCGATTTTTCTAACTGGAGAACAATCGCGGTTGCATCCAGATTCCGCCCGGAGTTGGGCACCCCAGTCGCATTAATCTCGGTTAGATATGCATTAAACAAATCGTCGGCGGTGACTTGGAGACGGCGCATTCATCATCAGTCCCCGGCGAGGCTTGTCATCGCGATTACAATATTTCGGCGACAGAATCAGGGGGCAATCATACGATTTTGGAATTGAGAATTTCACACCGACTCAGAGGTCATGATGGTGCGAGAAAGGGGCCTTTCACATCGTGTTTATGACACACCGCTGATCAGGCAATTACTCATAATTCGCATTAAATCTCTTATCTAAATAAATATCTACAGATACAAGGATTCTTCGTGATGTATTCGTTAGAAGATTAACAGAAAATTATAGTACCTAATTATTAGTAATTCGCATAGTCCGATCAAAATAGACAAAAATATACTAGTATTAGCTGTTTCAAAACTATAAAAACGCCAACATCGCATTTTCTCTCAAAATTAGCTGTTATAAATTATTCATGTACTTCAAAAAAATAATAGCTAATGTAATTTATACTTTCAATTTTAAAAAAATAATTCGATAAAATGCGACGTTGGCGTTTTTATAGTGTTGAAACAGATAATAAGCTTGTATAGAGCTGAAAATTGGTGCAAGTCTTAGGTACACTATTACAAATAAAATATCAAAAGTCCCCACCGATCCGACGTATACTAAAAAAGTTATTCAATGTCAAAAGTCAAAAGTATCGGTTTTTTGCATTTTTCTCGTAAACGGTAAGTCTTATCATGAAAATGGTTAAACAAAAGTTAAAGATCATAGTGTTTTCACTTGGATAACGACCAGCTGTAAAGTTGTTGGGTTGGTACTCCGTGCCTAGTTTTTTTAAGTGTTCCGGTTGGCAGTACTAATTCATTGTCAAAATTTGACACTTGGCACAAAAATTGTAATTTCACATTGAAATTTTAAAAATGAGCAGCCAAAAGTCTACAAAGAAATGTGCAAGACTAAATATTGATGTAACATAGGCAATTATAAAATGCCACGCAGAAATCAAGCAACTTTGCCCGCCGTTTCGGAGAAAACATTGGAGACGAAAGTAAAAAACTTTTTTTCGGTAATTTTCAACACATTTTCCCTTTTTTACCTACTACACCTGCCCGTTACCTAACCCGTGACCTAACTCTTGTTAATTCCTTTTCACCCGCCTGTGCTCAAGACCCCAATTCGAAAAATTTTAACGCAATATAAATTTTTATTAAAACAAAGTGTTAGTCTTGATACCCTGTCTTTAGACCAGTTTCATAACTTCACAGATTTAATTTAAGTGAATAATTAACAGATTTTAAAAACTTTTAGAGCTTCTAACCTATGTATATTTGTGGACTCTGTCAATGGGCCCGTCCCGCAATTTTTTTAAACTGCATTTTTGGAAAATTCATAATAAATTAGGTTACTCTTATTTTTTTATTTTAATAGATTTTTAGTATTAAGGCCAAAAAAGCAATTTTTGTTCGCGTGACGTAGAAGGCCGAGCTACTCCCATTTCAAAGCGCGCATGCGCACTCACTGTAAACGCATACGACTATTTCGAGTATTTCGACGAATCTCGACCTTCCTCAACGATTGATTGATTAAAGAACGTCTGGGCGCTGGTTTTCATGATTTGTATAAACTGATTTAGGTTAGTTTTTGTATTTCTTACGTTGTTTATGCTACGTTTGCTTATTGTCATCACATAATTGCTTACACGCACCAGTAAAAACACGCTAAACGTTATATGAACATGAACATAACCTAACTTTTGATTTGCACCTGTTTGCACTTGTGTTTACGCTTGCATCTAGGATACACGTTATTTTGTTAAGTCAGGTTAGTGAACCAATCAAAAAGCTAGTGGGCGGTTCTCGGCCTGTGACGTCATGATGACTTAAAATTCATTTTTTAGGCATTCTTGCAAATTTTTGGGCATAGATCTCGTAGAAATTGTGTTGTTTCTCTTTGAAGTTTCATTAGGTATAAAATTAACAGCCCATTCTGACAAATTTCTCACTAGAAATTACCAGAAACAATAGCACTCGATTAAAGACCGAGTTACATAAGCCAAATACCATGCGATCATTTGAATTTATAATTAAAGTAGGCTTTGTCAGTTTTTTAACTTGGATGAAAACGCCGATTGTGATAACTAATCAATCTGAAGAGTCAAATAATAATGTTTTAATCGGTCATATTCAATTAGAATATATTTTTTCCCGCAGTTTGCCTAAGTTTTTCAATCTCAAAGACACAAAACCGCCTACTTTAATCATAAATTCAAATGATCGCATGGTATAAAGAACTTACACTAGAACGTGGTTTTTATGAAAATAAACCGACTTTACAAAAATTGTTTTTATATTTTTATTCCTACAAATCACCATTCCTGAGGTATCACCATTTGAAACATCGAAAATACAAATACACAGACCTACGTCGCTTATATGCATCATCGGAATATAAGCAAAAATATTAGCTTAGGTAACTTATACAGGGTGCTCAGAAAATGGCCGCACCAACTCAGTGGTAAGTCGTTGAGAAGAATGTGTAGATCACGGGAAAAATCTTGAAATTCTTTAAGTCATATTTTAAAAAATCTGGAGCTACAAACTAATTTTTTTAATTTCATCAGTTTTCATTATTTTTTAATGTTTTTATGTTTTACACTAAGTAATTGTTCCCTAACAAAACCATGAATAATTATTTTTAAATTTACCATCAGACTTTATATGTAAGCACTACCCTACCATCACACGCCATTGAGTTGGTGCGCCACTTTTTGTTCACCCGGTATATACAACGAATTATACGATTTTGAGAATACTCCACGATCTATTGTGATTTAGTTTCATTATACAGAGTGATTTTTTAACACGAGCCCTACCCTGGATATCTCGAGAAATAAACAAAATATTATAAAATCCCGAAACAAATCAATTTTTATGTACAGGGGGACACCTTTTAGTGTACTTTTGAGAGATATACAGATAATTCCTTCAAACTTATAAATGGCATCACCCCTTTTGTGATAGCTCAATTGGAAGGTCAAAAGACCACGGCTGTGTAGAAAACCACGTTGAAAAAAATCGCTGAACAGTCTACCTCACAGGTGGTGGGGAAATGTGTGCATATTTTATGCACACGACTTTTTAGCTTCTAGAATTGCTATATCTCATGAATAGTGACTCCTAGGAAAAAAATATAAGAACATTTTATAGACAATTGTATGATCTACAACATTTATCGACCTATATTCATCATAACACTTACCCTTTTTGAGAAAAACGCATAAAACCGATACTTCTTACCTTTGATATTGAATAACTTTTTTAGCACACGTCGGATCGGTAGGGACATTTGATATTTTATTTGTAATAGTGTACCTAAGGCCTGAATCAGTTTTCAACTCTATGTGAATTTTTGTAAATTGAAATGTCTAGTTTGACCTGACTAGCAAGGAAGAAGTAAAAAAACCCAAATAGTAGCCCACAGTGGCAGAACTTGCTCCTAATTTTTGGGTGGGGACATAGGTGGACCATTTTGTTGGGCACATAAAATCTAATTTCAGTAATAAATAATTTAATCTTTTTCCCTTAAAAACTGTCTAGCTTTCACTTGATTTTGTCTGTTACCAAATTAATAAACTGATCAAAAAAGTTAGGCGGATATTACTAAATTTAAAAAAATCTGCAAATGCATGAAAAATAATATCATGTGCGTTTTCTTTGAAACCTTTTATTCTATAGTTTAGAGTTGTACCAGTTTTGTATATTCCAGCAAAAACTTTCACACTCAGAAACGATTAATTTCAAAATGCAGACAATGGGTGATATTAATAAAATAAGTAAAAGCTTGTAAGCGTCTACTACTCTTAGCATTAGTATTGGCCGAAAAGTAAAAGCTTTTGCTAGTAGTAATTGCTTGTTTTCATATTAATAAACAAATACTTTTGAGGAAAGCAATTGCTGGTTGTTTCACAAGCAATTACTAATAAGCGTTTGGCGTTTAGATCACAGATTACATTTTTAATATTGTCGAATTCATTTTAATTGGCATAAGGGTAGGCTACGAAAATGTACAGACCTTATTAACATGTACACTATTTTTAAAACAAAATCTCTAAACATGTTCTGATATAGTGCATTTTGTAAATTTGTCCCCGTCCATAGATTTGAGCTTCGAAAAAAATCGTCAATTATTTTTTATAGAAACTCTAATTTTAAACTCTTCAAACTATAACAATTACTGGCATTAATTCAAAAAACTATAAATCCAAAGCAGCTAAAATTTAAATTTCCCAAGCCGTTTATAGCTAATTTAAATCAATTCGATTTTACAACCTTTGTTGCATCACCACTTAAAACTATTAAATTTTAGTTTTTAAAACATGTATTTAAAACCATATTGTTAATAAATATTAAAGAAATAAGTTACATTAGATTATAATTACTCATTTAATGGAACAAAATTCTACAATTTTGATTAGAAGCATTAAATTAAATGTTCTCGAAGTTTATGTAGACTCTGCTGTTTCTGATTCGATTCTACATTAATCAAAGCCAAAAATTAAGTCTTTCGTTTGTCACTGAGTTACAAAAAAATATAGATGGTAATTCGTAATTTAATTCGAATCTGAATCTGTTTCAAATTTTTTTTATCGGTTTCAATGGAAACCAACAAGTTTTCTAAATTTGATGTTTTTAAACTAAAGAAAACGAACCAATTTTTTACCTTTTTTACAAAAACCATGAAATAATCTTTTAGGTAACGTTTACTTATATTTATACAAAGTATAAATACATACCTAAAATTACCTACTTGTGGATATATATTTTTTAAACATATAGCGGCATACAAAGATTACCACAGTTATAGTTTAGACGACAATAGCGTTTATGTTGTGGACTAATAGTAAAATCAGGCGTATTATAAAACGCCTTACAAGTTTTCGACTTGCCAATAAAGGGTTGTAGTTGTATTATTGAGAATTACAAAAATTTTACGGTGATAAATGGAAAGAAAACTTAACCTCATACTACAGGATGAATTCGATAGTTGTACAAATATTTAAAAATTTCAAACTTATCTTATCCGAATGTTTACAGTTATTAAGATATATGAGAGTTTTGATCGACGAATAATTTTAAATTTAGGGTTGCAATTTTTACTGTTTTTTTTTATTAAACTACCTAACTGTAATAGAAAGTAGTATTTTAAAAAATGTCTGATTGTATTTTTTAATCTTTTACAAACCGACTGAATGTAACCTGTATTTTCTAAATAAACAATATGAAAAACCATACAATAAGACGATAACTTGTTAGGCGTTTTATAATACGCCTAAAATTTTCAGTCACATTATAAAAATTTTGCATTTATTCATTCATTTACAATTTGCCCAGTCGTTTATAATATGACTAGGCGTTTTTTAATATGCCTGATTTTACTATTAGCCTACGACATTTATAAAATTTCAGCATCGTGGTCTCGACTGTAGTATCGCGAACTAAACAAGCTCTTGGTGTCAATAGTAAAAAACTTGATTTATTACTAATTTATTAAAGCCAGCGATTTTTTAGATGAACACTGGCCCACCCCTAGTTCCGCCACTAATTGAAGAAACTGCAACTACTGCAAGCATCTCTGGCAATGAACTAATTTTTAGTTTTTATGTTTCAAGTGCGTGATATTTTCTTTGCTGATAAGCGCGTCGAAATTCCGATCAAAAATCCGAGAGGCGTAATGAGAAGGAGTCGATGATTTTGTGTGGGGCTTTTGGGAATAATTCAAGCTCGTCGTCGGGAATTAAGCGCAGGCAGGCCGGCGACTGTCAAATTTTAATAATTTCCATCGCACGCGTGTAACTTTAACGCCGCCACACATTTTACTGCTCAATTATGCGCCTCCCCGGGTACTTGTCAACTTATCAAGAGGCCCGAAATTGTCAGCTCTTTAAATTTTATATTCAATTTTCCCAGATAGAAATTTGATTACCGCTCGTCTAGGACAAGTCGTAACCTCTAAGAAGCGAAAAAGTTTCTTTGAAATTCTTATGACAGAGTTAGGAAGTCGGGAAAATTAATGCTCTTAGCTTATGGAGTTGAGGAGGAGAGGTCGGTTTTTCAGGGGGAATTTTCGGTGCATATTTAATAAAACGGCTTGGGGAAATCTTTCAGACAGCGATGTTTTTAATCATAGGCGAGAGAGGGATAATTAAAAACGTGTATGATTCGCGTGTCGCGATTATGCAAGAAAAATAACACCGACATTACACACCCGCTGGGCGCCTTCCTATGACAAATTCATTCATATTACGTAACCTGAGTCATGACAAATTTTGATTTATCGACGAACGATGAAGTTGTGTTTTATATTCTCATTTTTTAACAATACCTACCTTGGAAATTTATTCATGCAATCCACAGTAGTGATTCACCTTATACATTGTCATCATAGCGCTAAATAAAAGCCTTGCTCTCTATCTACATAAATTACGGGAGCATTAGAAAAGAAAAATCGTAGCAAGTGGTGGAGATCACGCTCACGCTCTCTTACAAATTTTTACAACAATGAAGCTTTCAAAAAGGAATTAAAAATCGAATAACGTGGCTCACCGCCAGCACATGAAAAAATAATTATGTTAAAAAACTGCATTTCAATCATTTAGAATCATTTTACAGATAGTTACAGATACAGATACAGGATAGTAATTATTTCTAAAATAAAATTATCTGTTACGGATTTAAGGTGCCTGTTATTATTGTAAATAAAGCTTTATATTTTATTTATTTAATTTTGTTTTTAATAAATCATTAAATTACAAATTTATAAGAAACTGTTACATTATTTACAGTTACAGCTTTTTTAAGGTTGCCTTTCATCATAGTAAAAAGCGAAAGGTAAACTGCAAAAAAAATCGGTGTAAAAAATTGAAGAAATCAGAAAAAATCTTCGGGAAATCAGGGAAACTTAGAGGAAATCTTTAAATAAAGCACATTTTAACTAAATTGTGAAAGAATCAGAAATCTGCCGTGAGTATTTAAATCTTTTTAAAAATTAGGGAACATCTTGAGGCAATCACGGAAAATGAAGGAAAATCAAAAGAAAAAAAAATTAATATGATTGTACGCACTAACTAAATTGTGAAAAAATCAGAAATCGGCTGATTTAAATCCTATTATTTTTTAAAAATTGGGGATAATCTTCAGGAAATCAGAACAAATCAGAGGAAATGTTAAGAATATCAGAGAAAATCAAAGAACATCAGGGGAAATTAGAGAAAATCAGAGGAAATCTTTAAATAATGTACACTAGTTAACTAATTAGTGAAAGAATAAAAAATCTGTTTATTTAATAAAGCACGGGAAATCAAGTTTAGTAAATTCGGGAGAAATCTGAAATAATTCAGAAAAAAATCAAAACAAAAAATCTGATATACAAAAAAAAGTACAATTTTTTGTTCGTATCGTGACTTCAATGCTATAAAAAATTCGTTTTGAATAATAAAAATATCTTCTGATTTTGACCATGTGAATATTTTGTTCAATCTAGACATAATTTAGAAGCGGCCACTAATAGACTTAAAACAAATGTAAACCTCCAACCCCCGCTGATATTTTAAATAATTGTTGATTTTATTAAATTATTTATTCTATTATCAACATTTTTTATACTGCGTTCACTGGCAGTACTATCGAAGCCAAACACGTTTAGAACTGTTTCGTCTCGTCTTAAGAAACTTAAAATTATAAAAAGGAAAACTAGTAAATTATGGCACAATGTAGTAATTTTAATCTGCATTTGGGCGTATTTAGTATAGTTGGAAATATAAAATAAAACAATAAAGTCACAGAGTTCAAGAATGGATTTACTTTTGTCGAGAAAAAAGTAAAAACCTTTTTTTATTTCTTTCTGTGGTCCGGAATGAAATTTATGCAAGCATCCGACGAACAGCAACATGAAATCTGAGTAATGAAGAAGAAACAATTAGTGTTGAATATATGGAGAAAGTAATGTTGCGGATTGTAATGGTTGTCTGTTGAGATATCACATGTTCTGTATTAATCAGCGAAAAGTGGGGTGCATAAGTAAAACCGGAGCAAAGTTCTAATCGATAGCTGTAAAGCCGTAAGCTCCTCATGTTTAATTTATAATGTTTGACAATGTTTTGATTGATCCATTGAGTCGAGGTTAACCGAGTGTAAAACTGCAAATTAACATCGTGTTTACTACGTCTCGTCCAGGCGTTACTCTAAAACTTTGAAAATAATTAAAATTGCCCTCAGCAGCCATGAATGAGTCGATATTTCAATAGCCAACTCATTAATACGTCCAAGTTCTTTTTCTTCCCTAGGTGCTTTGATTAATGTCGAGTGGCAACTCTAATTTTCTCTCGTTAAAAAAATACCTCAATCTCACTAATTGTTCATTTATCATATTTAATTAACATTCTGTTTATTCATGCTCCTTCCGCGCGCGCGTTACCGCCACGAAAAAAATATTAATAATCATGAGTGAGGAAAAGAAATTCACTTACCAGCAAACACTGCGTTAATGCACCCACGATGGCGTCGTTGCTGTTGTCGAGTAAGGTGGAGGCGCGCTGGCTTGGGTGCTGGTGATCCCTGAAATCGTCTCGCTTTGTGGAACGACACTTTGCTGTTGATTGGCGAAGTTAAAGTCCAGACTTCCCTCCATACTCAACTCGTGTTTGATCAGTTCTTCTACGTTGCAGTCGAAGCCCCCTTGAAACGACTCCACGTTGATGTTTAAATCGTCCAGGACCGTACTATTGTTTAAAGCTCCCATTAATTGACCCATCATCGTTGAGGGCGTTCCCTGGCTGGGCTGAGGCGTCAACGGCGGACTGCTGGAGGGTGGCCTCGGCATCGTACTCCGATTTATCAAATATTGGCTATTTAAAGGGTCGGGAGACGGCTCTGAATGCGGATACGAAGGCGACATTCCTGCTGGCGACATGCTCTGCAACAAATTTTTTACACCTTTGGACCAGTTCTTTCATAATCATTGGCTGCTTCGCAGACAATTTATTTACTTAATTACAGATAGACTGTGGCAGACTTAAATCAAGGTTTTTACACGTTTAAAGACGGAATAAAAACAAAAGCATAATCAGGCTATAAAGACGGGTATTTTGGTTAAACATCCAGAACTTAGGAGATAATTGCTTTTGTTTAATATGCGGCATACTAATATGACCAGGTACCGTATCTAAGCCACAGTTTGATGTTTATCAGTGTTAAATTGGTTAAACGGAAAAATACTAGTCAAATGAAACGATAATTAATTGGCGACTTGGTAAAAAATTCATTGCATTTTGCATTTTTAAGCCAACAACTAAACTTTCGTTTTTAAATCAGTTTCTTCTTTACGGCGTACTGTGACATTTAATCTATTGCCATCTACATTTTAAGAAATAAAAATAACTCTGTGTAGGTACAAATGCACCTACTACGTCGAATGTAGTAACGTGTTTGGCAAGCAGTCAAAAGGAGTTTTGTTTGTAAACTAAAAGGCCGGTCTGCGTTTTATTTTTGCGTAAATCCATCTAAGTAAAGTTATTCCGCGGTGTTTGGGTGTAGATTAGAAGTTTTTCCTCACCTCAACTTTACAGGGAACTTGTATGCAGGAACACGAAATCATGCGATGGATGGGACACTGCGATAGTCCATATGGCGATGTGGCATGAATGGAATTTATTTCTCTACGTCCTGGGAATTGTTCATAAGGTGCCGTATATGGAGGAGGCGGCTGTTGTGGCGTCTGTCCATTAATATACCTGTAATGCAGCAAAGGTTACTAAGAAGACCGTGCTGAAAACGGACACAGCAATTAAGCGATTTGTGCAAGAGCAGAAGCAGAACGGCACAACATGTGCTCACCCCATATAGGCGTCTGGTTGGAGTTTCATGCCCTGTTCGAGGTTTCCTGCAAGCTGATCGGGTGAATAATTACCGGGCATTTCTGGACTATAATTTGCCGAATTGAATTGACCGGAAGAACTCCAGTCAGGTTCAACACCTACAACTGCTGGTATCGGCGATAATCGACCACAAGAGGACGTATTTGAGGAAGCTCGAGGTCTGAAGTCTGGACTAAGTTGGAAACCCGTGCCGCTAACAAGAAGGAAAGGTTCGTTACTCGGACTTTGTTGGGACAAAAATGAGCATGCCGTGATTGTGCGATGATGCAATGCCAGACAACAGTTAAATAATTCGAACGATGCTTGAAAATGGAAAAAAATGATCGATGATCGGGCGACGAAACTTACCTATGGATCGGTGATTCCGGGAACAAATCCAGACTTTCTGATACAGACGAACTAGGACTAGGAGTGGTGTCAGGAAGGGCGCCATTTCTCATAAGATCGACCTTCTTCTTCACTCTCCCTCTTCGCTTCTCGAATTTACTAGTCTCCATTGAAGCCGCCCTTCTTCGCACTGATTTTCCTGGTTTCGCGTCCGGATTAATCATCCACCAAGATGATTTTCCGGTACCTTCATTTTGTACACGCATGAAGCGGTTGTGGAGTGATAAATTGTGTCGAATTGAATTCTGAAAGAAACATCCAAATCAATAATCCTTCCTAATGAGACCCACGCGATATTAAAACAACTCGCATCGAGGACACGTGGTCCATAAGAACACAGACATAACATACATTTTTAACACGACTAGGTATTTAGTTATGCACTTCTCATAATAAATCTATTTATTAGTAGACGTGTTAATAATACGGTTGTGGCGAACTGTACAATCATCTACGTCCCCGATTTGTACACTTTTATTAATTCTTAATCATGACCCAACAGTTCCAACATTAACCATAAAAAAATGTGTGGGTTTTTAAATAGTAAATAAATCATAACTCCTCTTTTGTATTTTGTACGCATAAATAAATCAAACTAAATATTATGTCAGTTGGAGAATTAATATACACATCAGTATCGATGAGTTGGATGAAAAATAATAAAAAAATGACCCAAGAAGCAATCCCCGCACCATGGATTTACACCTCCTCTGATTTTCTGATTGCACATTGCACCTGTGCAAATTTTTATTAAAACCTGTTAGAAAAATCTTGCTAAAAGCAAATAACTGAGATAACCCGTTGTTAAAGCCGGATAAAACTGAGGCTTCGTCAGTGATAACTGAAACCATTATTTCTGTACCTGAGAGCCACAACAGTCCATTTTTTTCAAAAAATAAATAATAATTTAAAGTGAACATTTAACAACACACTTTCTATTTGAAACAATGCATTGTTAACGGCATTATTTACAAAAATTACAGATGTTGACATTTTATAAGTCCAGTGTAATGTTAAAGTGGCAAAGTATTAAGTCCAAATTATTTTAAAATATAAATTTTTATTGCGAGGATATATTCTCATGGAAGTTTAGGAACAGCACAGCATTATTAAGAGAGCTAAAAAAAATGAAAGCAGGAACCATCTTCACCTTTAACGACTGGTCTAATTTTATTAGAATTTGTAAAAGCCCCCATTTTAATGTGTATTCAATGAAATTAGAAGACTTTTTGGACTTTGGTAGCATTTGTCTGAATGTAACGTCACTTGTGTTGCAACATTTGCAAGAAAAAAAATGTTAATTATTAATTTACCCCTTACACTTAATTTATTTTAGCTTTTTGCATACTGAAAAAAAGTTTTATATGTTTAGAGCGTTAAAGTATTAAGTCCTTTCGAATCAAATAAAATCAAATATCTCTTTGTTAGTCTGCTAGATCCACCACTTACAACAAAAAATTCCATCCCAAAATAGCCGCTCATAAATGTTAGGTAAAATTATGATTACAAAATTATGAAAGATGATCTTCGCCAGTAGTTGTCACAGAAATTGTCCGTTAAGACATAACTAAATTTAAAATGATCATCAATTAAAAGAACTCCAACTAGAACTAGAGAAGATATGAGAATTTCCAAAAACTTGAAATCATACATTTTGACCCACAAATTAAGTTAATCTAATCTTTCGCAATTTAGTTGACCGTCTGCTGACGGACGAACAAAAACTCACCTCAGTTAAACAAATTAAACGAACTGTAGTTCAAATCCACCTTATTCTCTGGATTTGGTACCATCCAACCTTCAATTACTCCTTAAGCTGAAAACGTTATGTTGGAGATATAAAACAAATACTGAGCTAACCACTTCAGATCATAATAAATCATAATAAATACTTTGTTTAAAGCGACTCTTTTAACTGGGAAAACTGACTAAAATTTATAATTTGATTGAAAACGCCAATGAAAAGTAAACAGATCCTTTTCATTATAATTTAAATATAAATTAAAAGCAAAAAATGAAATAAATATAATGATTTTTGTATTATTTATTATAAATTAGAGTATTGTTTACGTTTATTAGTAAAACACGCACATTCACTAAAAACTATGTAAAACCCTACATAAATATTCAATAGCCATTAATACATACCAAGGGAAGAAAGACATGGATTCTCTCCCGAAGATAAATTAATTAACGCCTGATGCGAAGCGGAGTACATTAAGGCCGTTTTCACACGACGCGATTTTGATACCATTTATAGCGCGCGATAAATGGTAGCAATATCGCGTTGCGCCAAAAATACGTGTTTTCAAATCAGCTTTTTTCACACACAGGCGATACCATAAAATCTATGGTAGCGCCGACGCTATATGGTTGGTACAAGCGATTTGTTCTACTGAAATCGCGCCATTTCGCACGCTCTATTAAAAACTTAAAAATATTTGGGTTCATTCGGAAGTAATAGAAGTTTTTTCTTTATGTTCAAGTAGTTTTTCAAAAGGCACCATCAATGTATCTTAATTCAACGTCACTAATACAGTTTTTTGCATTTTCCCCATGATATTTGCAAACAGACTGCGGAACTACGGCAACACCAAAAAATTTGTAAAATTTTATAGTATCTAAATATCGCTGTGTGTGAAAATTGAGTACCATATACACTTATACAGGCTGTTTTGTCTAAACCCCACATTAGAAGTATTGGGAGTTCTAATAATCATAGTCATCTGAAAATTTGTGTACAACCATAATCTTTTAGGTCTTGCTCAATGAAAATATTCTCAAGATAGCAGCACTTCCGGTTATACCGGAAGTCGCTATCAACTTCCTTATTTTAAATGGAATGCTATATTTTTTAGTGCGTTTTTGAATTACTAGAGTTATTTTAAGGTAGTTTTCATAAGCTGTTCCTATACCTAAATTTAGCCGTTTACGAAATATTTATGGTTTTTAAATTTTTTTTGGATTTGCACCTTCCAGTTCAAAAATCGGTAACTCTGCGATTTTTAAAAATTTGGAAATATTTTTGAGCTCATTTGAAAGAGGAAGCCTAGATATTTCCTTTGGTGTTTTCAAATTTCTAAAATAGAATAACAAACTCCAAATTTTGAAAATTAAGTTTGCAAAACTTTAAGCACCCATAACACATTTTTTTCAAATGAAATGACAAAAGTTTTATTTCACTAGATGGTAGAGAATTTAATTCTGCTTCGATCTGTGTTAACATTCCCTATATTTATGTTTAATAGTTTTCAAGTTACAATACCTTTTTGTTGAGATCGAGAAATTCATTAGCCATAGGCCTTTTCTCATAGGTTGCCATGGAAACGAATGAAAAAAGGTGAGAAATTAAAGTTTTTCAAACCAACACCCAATGAATTTATTTTGTTTTCACAGTCTGATAACACAATTTTGAACAGAGTTCGTCGTTTAAGTTTAATCAGAAATGTTTTTATGGCAAACTATGCAAAAATAGCTGTGGTTAGTAAGAAATTTCCTACAATAACAAAAAAAAACAACATAACTTGAAAATTATCACAGATAGGTATAGGGAATGCTAATACAGATTGATGCAGAAAAAAAATTCTCCTCCATGTAGTAGAATAAAAATTGGGACATCCCATTTGAAAAAAATAAGTTTTGGGTACTTGAAGTTGTCCAAACTTAACCTTAAAATTTTTGGGTTTATTAACTTCAATTCCAATTTTGATCACACTGAACAACAGATATAGACTTTCTCTTTCAATTCTCCAAACATGATTTCGAAATCTCTAAAACTAAGCGAGTTATCAATTTTTTAAGGGACAGGTGCAAATTCAAAAATTTTCAAAAATCCTAAATATCTCGAAAACGGTTAAACTTGGGTATAGGGAAAGCTAATAAAAACTCCCTTAAAATAACTCAACTAATCCAAAAACGCAGTGAAAAATAAAGCTTTCCATTTAAAATAAGAAAGTTAATAGCGACTTCCTGTATAACCGGAAGTGCTGCCATCTTGAAAATATTTTCATTGAGCATAACTCAACGGATTATGCCTGAGTACCAACTCTCAGATAAATATCTTTATTAGAACTTTCAATACTTCTAATGTGGGGTTTAGACGGAACACCCTGTAGTGACCATTTATCGCGCGCTATAAATGGTATCGCTATGGCGTCGTGTGAAAACAGCCTAATGATCTAAGGGAGAGAAGAAGCTTTCCTCTAGTGTTATACATATAATTTTTTCAGCAGCTTCATCAGAAAATAAAGTTTTTCATCTTCCAAATATTTAATGACAGAACGTTATTTCCTCCCGAGGTAGGAAAGTATATTGGTTCTTGTATATTTCCCATAGTTTATCAAAAACTTTTCAGGAAGCAAAAGCATTGATTGTTCTAATTATGGTAATTACACAGACAACTACTTAATTGCTATAGAAATGTTATGTGGTAACGAGTTAAAAATAATCGATTGGTTAATTTACAGATTCCTTCGGGAAAAGTACCCTCGGCTCCTACAATCGCATATAACAAGTCTGTCATTTCATTTTATTTAGGCTAACGAGCGTTTCCTTGGTCCCTCGAATCGATACAGTGTGATATATGACGTTGAAGATTTAGGGGAGATAACCCCTAGTCCCGATTGTGAAAACCTCTCGATTGTTATAACTCTCCAATAATAATTTTCCGCGACCGGCTATCGACTGTCCTCCACTAACCTGCCAAAATGGCCATTTGGAAAAGATTCACGCGAGCGTAACTCTACCATCGAACAAGACATTAGAGTGTGTAAAGCCGTCGAAGTGCGGATTCGAAAGTGACCCACGGGCCACGGTTCATTACGCAAGTATAAACCCTCAGTGAAGCGTTAAGGACGTAATGTATGAATTATGAATATCTGAAGAGAACGTTTATGGCCCACCTGCGGCCATTAGGTCCTCACTTTTATCCAGAGTGATTTATGTCGCCCGGCGGTCGCTAACGAGACAGTTCACCTAAGATAGCTGCGAGGTGATATACGGACGCAGGAGTCGCGGCGCCTCGCAGAATGCCAGGAAACGGCGTCCAATCGAAAATCTGAAAAGATTCAAATCGTGGAACATAAAAAAGAGCTGTAACGACCCCGCGACGGAATAACTTGCGACGGAGGCGACAGTACGCCTGAACTAGGGCCATAGGGCAACAGGGAGAAGCCCCACCTGGATTCACATATAAACTATTGCAATTTCGGTGAATGCTAGATCAACGAAATGGATTGTGGAAGTACAAGCCCATAAAATAAACCAACCTGAAATATTCCATCTTCCTTTTCTTTGCTTAATTTCACTTCAGATCCTGCAATCGGATGATTTTTATCAATTTGATTGACGTGGAGAGAAGAGCAAAAATCTCTTAGACAAATTAGCTGATGATTAGCGATAACACGTAGCAAAAATCGTAATCTTCAGCCAAGAAGATTTGCTAATGATAACAGGTAGCTATAATTATCAGGATTTTTTAATGGCATTACAGAAAGCTTTCATCTGTCTTTCGTTACAAACACTCTACACAAGAACGCTTTCGAATGTATACAGGGTGCTCACAAACTGGGCACCAACTCAGTCGTACGTTGTTAAGAAGCATGCTTTAAAACCATATTTTAAAAAATCTGGAGTTACAAACTTATATTGTTAAATTCTTCAGTTTTCATTATTTTTTAATGTTTTTATGTTTCACACTAAATAATCGTTCCCTAAGACAATCTGTCTATAAATGAATGTAGGATCGTAGTAGGTATTGTATTTCCAGCGAGAAATTGGACTTTTTTAAATAACCTGGAAACATTAAAATCACTAAGGTATACGTTATTAGGGTGTTAAGTGTGTACTGTTAGGTTGGTAGTATTCCCGCCGATTTTGCACCTGTCATGTTTTGTCGTCCTGTCAAATTCGATTTCAAAACGTGTTGTGCTAAAGATTTGGGATTATATGTGTTTAACGACATTTGTAAAGTGTTAATACTCGTTTTTAGATTGTGTTCTAGTCAATATTTATTGTTGGTAGTGGTTTTGATTTTGGTTATTTGAAGACACTCACAAGACGAACATTTTAAAGAATTTTTTCAATTTTCTTCAGGTAAATCCAAATATTCCTAGTTGATTATTAATAGGGGCTTAATCCTAAACATAGTGACTCAGTAAAACAAGAAATAAAACACTTTAAAAGAAAAACTAAAATTTGGTCCGGTACTACTTTAATCGCGGAGTGTTAGTGACTTGTTTTTCACTTAATTATTGAGTGGAAATAGTATATTAAAAGTTTGCCGCTTCGTTCAAGACAAAATGCTAGTATATGAAAAATTTGGTTTTACTGGTTACCTGAGTAGATAAAAATTGATACTTTTCAGAAATTTTATAGAAATAAAATAATTAAATGCGGCAAGTTCAAATTCCAGAACCACCTGAGATCCTACACTCTTTTATAAACAGTCCGTACAATAATTATTTTTAAATATCAATTTTAGTATTATTTTTAAATAAATTGATAATAAGAAACCGTTTCAAAAATAATTCATGTTTATTGTTGATCATTTGATCAAATTCTATGGCGATCACGATTGTTGGACAACGTTGCCACATATCATTTATTGATGGTAGGATGGATCCAATTACAGGGACATCCTACCACCATAAATTGTGCAAGGGAGTAACTTCGTCATAAATATCATTTATTTAAAATTCGTTATTTATCGATAACTTTAATACGTAGATTTTTTTTGTATTTTTATCTTTATATGCAAACATTTCTCTACCTTAAACCGCGGTTGGAGAGGTTTTTGAGCACCCTGTATTTTCTATCTCTACCTAAAGGTGCATGTCGATAAAAAATCCTAAGATTCTGATGCTCAAAAAACCTTTGCTTTGCGAACTTAATATAAAAATAACTATTTTAATTTCAGTATGCAATTGTTTTTTGGGTTTAGCTTCCCAAATCATTCTCCAGTTCAAATTGTTACCTTTGTTTACCATAATTTGTAGGAATAAGATCTTTTCTTTGAGTATTTGTATATTTTAAAATATTTGTCACTTTTCCTGAACCGTTTTTCAATTTTGCATACTTGAAAACAGTCTCGAAAAAAAAAGTCTCGAAGTATTTAAAATTTTCCGTATTTTGTTTTTCAAAGAATTAAATTTGTAAATTTGGTGGATGCGCCACAGTAAAATTTTATGCAAAAGATTTTTAGAGATGAGCTGAATGAAAACGTTTTTCAAGTTCTCACACACATTTTATTTGGCAAGACTACTGCCACTACACTTAGAAAGAACTGTTATGTAATTGAATGTTTATATTTGCCGTTTAGAACACAGGTATAAAGTTAGCTTACATTGCCAGATGATTATTTAGTTAACAGCTGTTGAATAAGATCTTGCTTCCAATTTGTCATACACTCGTTAAAAAATAGCATTGGCAAGTGTTTTGTTTTTGAGTTAATTTAGCTACATCATCACCTTCCCAATGGTTAATTGCTGAAGACAAAATATATTGTAGTGATGAGTTTTCATGTCTTTTCTAAGTTCTTAAAAATAATGACGATTGGACTAAACTACTCTCATTTTTTCTCTTAAAATACGTTTTTGACTAAAAAATTTCAAATTATAGAAACAATCAAACGCAAAACTTAAAATTAAACAAAATAATTTTCACTTCCAATTTATTACCTACTTACCTTCATGTACTGAGATCAATTATTTTAGAATTCAGTATTTAGAATTTTAATGAAAAAAAAAATCAAGTTTCATTTCATTGCGTGAAGAAATGTTAATAAATTAAGGCTAAGTGGAGTTGGTTTTATGCCGCCAGCGTCTGTAAATGTAGTCCGAGAGGGAAAGCGTCTCCATATTTCAATATCAGGGGCGTCTGGGCGCATAATAGCCCAGTCGACGCTTGACCGCTGACCGTTGGTCCTTTGTCACCGTCCGGAAGAGCGGAAACGCGTCAGGCAAGTGAGAGCGGACGGTTTCCGGCGAGCGACGCTGGTCGTCCCGGCGCCTCAACCAGGTATAACCCCACATATGATTATGCAAATTCGGAACCCTTCGACGCGGTGCTTTATATTCAGATCTCAGCCGTAAAACTCTATCGAGATGCTCGAATTAAATCCGCAAACTTCCAACTGATACCAATCAAAGTTAAGTTGTACTTTTATGCGTCCATAACTCAGTATGGGAGAATATAACATTTAAATGTCTCCACAGTTCGAATATGAATCTATCGGTTAAAAATTCGGGCTGCAATAAAAATGGCGATAATAAGAAACGAGGTGGAATGCAATAAATGAAAATAGCCGTAGTAGCAATCAAAGTTTTATAAGCTACTTTATCGCCGCCAGAGCCACTGTGATGACGTACAATTTTATAACAAATTAAAAATTCCATAAAATGATTAAAAAGTTCAATAGTTGAAAAGTGGGGACGCGATATTTTTACAAAGTAACTTGAAAAGTTTCCTCCACTGATGCCATTAAGATCCGAACGAAATCAACACATCAGAATGGAATTTTTTAAATTATTTCCGTGAGTACGATACGGATTAGGTGCCAGTGCTTAAAATAGTTTGATAATTATTAGATGTTGTTTCTGAACCAAAACATACTTTAAAAATAAAACTAGGTCTTTGTATCAAAACAGCCGTAAGTTGGAAAAACTTTACAAACTAATAACCAACTTTTATCACGTGGAAATGATTAGAATAGCCAAAAAATTTATTTAAGTAAAAGCAAGTCTTTAATAATTTATCGCTCTTGCTCACATTTTAACGCATTAAATAAAAACGTTTTCAATGTATTTAAACAACATAAATTTGCACACAAGAGTCTTAAAGTATAGTTACATATGCATTTGGCTAAAACTAATTAGCATTAATTTAGATTAACTTTGATTGCTGGCATGACTCAGTAGATGAACATCGCATATAATTTTTCTTTTACCATACCTAATTATATTTCATAACAGCAGATGTATATAATTCATTGATTAGTAGTACAGCATTTCTTTGTGTTCTGGACCAGTATCACATTATTTATTTTTTGTGTAAATAATTTGTAAGTAATAAAGGGAACCCAAATTGTTCTATGTCCGCATAGAATTTCCAATTCAGAAGGACCAGGGAAAAAGAAGTTAAATGGTTTTAATCCATCCCTAATCATATTACCAAATCCTGTACATTTTCGTGCACGAAAGCTAAATAGTTAATAAAGCTGAAGTTGGGAGTTTTCTGCGCTCGCTCGTAACAACTTCAAAGTAATTGCTCTCTCCGAATTATTCACGCGCTCTTTTGATGTCGAGGTTATGAGTAGATCACCGCTTGATTACAGATAAGTGACTGTAATCGGTCACCTGTAATCTGCATACATTCCCACATGGAATTATTTACAATGTTTTCAACCCAGCTTGAGCCAATCACGATACCAAGATCCCTCCAATTTAAAATCAAAGAAAAAACATTGGGACAATTAAAGAAATAAACTCGGAGAGATGAATCCATTAATGTAATGCGTCGCGGGAAGCTGGAAATATTTTCAGAGTGATTTGTTAACTATCCGAGCTATTCGCGTTATTACACCCCCACTGAAAATTATGAAATCGGCTAATTGTTTAATTTGTAAATTGCGTTGGAGGTGCGTCGACATTGTCTTCCAGACCTCGAGCACGCACTTTTTGGCATAGTTGTGCAGTTATGTCGCTCAAGTGCGGTAACAATTTCTCTCTTAGAAAAATGTCTGGAATGAAATTCGCCCCAGTTCAGTGTGACAAAATTGATACAGCAATGTTCGGTGAATAGTTGACAGTTGGCGCCCGGTTCAAGGTGCGAGTTTGGAAGCGGGAGGTGCGAAGGGTGGGCGAACAGACGCCTTAGCGACGCCTGAAAGTCGAGGCGCCTGCCCCTGACTGCTTACTTGATCTTTTAATCCCGACATACGCGTTGGAAATTAATCACCCCCCTCATACATTCTGTTCTTGCATTGTACGTCAAAAGCCTTAATGAATTATTCATTAATCTATGTGGATTCTTACAATTTTAGCTACTTACACAGTATTATATTAATTACTTGCAGGAGTGGGCGAGCTCCTAATGAATAATGCCATCGAGAACATAAAAGAGACCGGATTAGCAAATGTTTGTACTTTTTAGGCCACAATTAGTTAATCAGACGGCTAAAAATATTGACTAGCCTCTTACCCCACAATCCCGCAAATATTTGAAGAGGTTCGCGTCAAGCTAAAATTTAAATCGGCTTTAAATAATTTTAAACGCGAGATGAGGTTTTTAAAATGCCCAGATTTTCATCTTCAAAATTACACCAAAGGATCAAACGGCGTCGTTCAGGCAACACATAATACAGGTAGACGAATTTGTGGGTGTTGAATCGCATCCAGCGCAAACCGAATTTCATCCTTTTCACAACAAATAGTCGAATAGTCGAGGATAATAATTTTCTTTTATGAAAAATTAAAAAAAGAAGATTTATTAATTTGTTTCTCAGGCACACAATATCAACTGAAATTATTACTAGACATGAAATAATAGTACTTCCTTATTTTGCAAATATACTAAAGCCGATTTGTTTGACCTTATAAGTCAAAAGATTTAAATGACAAATTTTGCAAAATTGGGCTACCTGCTAAAAAAATAAATAAGAAAAAAAAAATCAACACTGTTCAAAATGATGCTCCGTCAGTCAAATGCAGTGGTTGCATTTAAAAAAGAAACTACATACTTTTTTTTAAACAGTGACATATACTATTGAGGTAAAAACGAACAGGAAGTCATCCAATTAATTTACCTATGTTTTTAATAAAGCCTTTCTCAGCGTAATCCAAAACAAAATAAAGACGAATCGATTTACCATATAGCCTGATCTTATTAATACTCTGACGAGAGTTAGTTTTTTTTGTCTCATTGTTACCAAATCAAAAAATCCTCAAACAAAGATGGTATAAGTGCTAACTTCAATAAAGAAAATATTAATGTAAGCACCAAACATTTATTTTATCAAAGTAAGAGGATTCTGTCAAAAAGGCAGAGAAATAAAGTAAAGAAAAAAATTGCGACTGGTCAGTTTCGAATTAACACTCAACATTAAATTCATTTTTCCAAAAATTGAGATTTTTGTATTTGAATAACTTGACTTCTGGAATTCTCATTTACGTCTTTTGGAAGTAGAATACAATCATTTGTACATTTTTTTCTCGTCAATTCCTCTCAAAGCCAAATCAGATTTTTGAATTAAATAATACCGGTTACAACCTGTTATCAATTAAAAGTGGGTCAAACTCGTTTGAACCATATTGTGTTAGGCCTTTTCTGCTTGACCCACATCTGGTTTAGCAAATACTGAATCCGTTATTAATTTGCAAAGCTTTATTACACTGTGACATTTCGTCGATTGTGGAGTACAATGAAATTGCTTCTGAAGTTCATGATAACCTGACAGGACGTGAAATTAAATACAATGCTTGACTAATAGAATACAGTAACCTAATCGCAATAAATTTTAATACACATTTTGTTTAGCTTGTTGGTTTGATAAGTAAATAGTATAAAAGTTTTATTTGAAAAAATGTACCGGTCCTAAACTCGTGGTCATAAAAGTCGTATATGATTTATTTTCAAGCAAATTGTGACCTTCCAACATTTTTATATGATGGCAGGTTGAGATTCTAAACCAGCTAAATTTATGGAAATTATATAGGGAAAAATAAAACAGAAATTCGGTAAAGTTTTTTATGTGCAGGAACGAATACAGTGTTGTTGGATGACAGATAAACATGGAAGTGATTCACTATTTTAATTTGTAAATCAGTAATATTATCTAGTAACTATTGTTTAATCATTCGTACTATTCCACCGTGTCCCTGTCTGTGGCATTAAATAGTAACATTAAATTTTAATTACACATCGGCATCGGAGTATTTGCCTATGCGTCGCCATGTTATTTGTAAATTAAATTTTCATTAAAAATCACGAACAAGCACTTTAGTAACAATTTGCACATGAATCTATAAATTGAAGGGTCAGCAGAAGCGCGCTTGAATGGGAAATGGGAATCGAAGCTCCAGAGTTCCATATAAGAAATGAATTATTTGTAGGAGCGCATCGAACAAGATATCACTAATTGAGATCAATTAAAGAGGTTAAATAGATGTAATAGTGGTTAGTGAAATGTGTAATTGACGTAGAGGCCGGTAGTTGCAGCACATGCGATGCTGGTAGATGGTCACAGTGCAATGCACTGTCTCTGTAATCACTTTGATGAATAAAACGCACTGTATGATAATATTTATACGGCTGCATGACACTCTATAATTAATATTAACAATCCGGTGGAAGGCTTCGGATGCTTTGTTTTAAATTTAAATTGAATGGCATATTGAAGAGGACTACAATGCTTATCACGCGATATGTAAAATTCATGTCTGCACTATTAGCCAATTCATTCTTACTCGTATCAATTAAATTACTCAGCGAATCAGATAGGAAACTTTTTAATACACGAAACATAAATTACGGAACTTATAACTGGAATTTCCTAATTTACTTTTGTGGCAGATCCGAAAGCCTGAGGAGTAACATTATATCTATTGAATTAATCCGATAACCAATGTCAGATATTGTCAGAATGGAGCCTCGGAAATAGCTCCATCCACAATTTTCTAGCTTGTTCTGTACGGACAAAAATGCTCGATTGCTTTATGTTCCGGAGTTATAAGATGACACAGCGTCGCAGTTCTGTCTAGGAATTGCCCTTTACTCATGCTAACCCCAAGGTTTCGGTATCGAACTGCATAGTCCCCTTTACTAACATCGCTCTCATGTGGAGTTATAATGTGCCCCAATTCAACTAACTTGCCTCGCCATCCCTCTTATTCTTAGAATTACTTTCACCCCTAGCCCGACGACACAAAAATTAAATGCCTCCCAATGGCTTCGAACATTACTTGCAAAAACCACCCACGCCCTGCAGCGCCACTGGTAATGTATACGCCTTATTAGGACTTTTTACCTGTCATATTTTAACCACCGCAATGACACGACGAAAAACTCAGGTAGTAAAATTCTTCAGCACGGAAAGAAAGGGTGAAGCCCGATTTTGATGTTTTAAAAAATGTTTGTCGGGGCAATTTATTTACAAGACGCCGGATATTTAATAAAATTAAACGAAAATCTCTTTATGTATTGGGGCAAAAAAGAAAAATTCGAGATCAAAAGAGATTAACACAAAGGCGATACATCTTTGTGAAGAGGCAAAGTTGCGGTTCTTTATAAATGTGTTTAAATCGTTGACGTACCTAGTTAGAGATCATTCTTTTCAAATTTTTGCATTTATTTTGTATATAAAAAGATGTGGATAGATAGTACAACGGAAACCTGAAGCAATATCGTTATCATCGGAACGAGAATATTGTCAAGACATGTCCATATTTCTATCTGTTTGTAACCACAACGACACCGAAATACTTTCAAGGTTTTGGGAAACTGTTATCAATGGCAATCACCTTGCCAATGCCACTTCCTTCCGAAAACATGTGAAGCGGTGGTCAGCATTGTCAGTCTGAGCCTGGCGATTACGCAAACTTTAAAAATAAACAAACCGATTTTCGCCCAAGTTGAGTGATCAAACCAAATTGGACTTTCCTCTATCAAAATCGCATATCACCCGAAACTGATCCGAACTTTTCCCAGACCACGTCCAGGTTCGGGTTTTCTCATTATACACCGACAATATTTTCTTTAGGGGAAATTCGGAATAGTCCGCAAAAGACCATCCCTCAATACATCGCTGCTAATTCAACGTTTTCCCTCTAATGCATCGGTCCATCTTTATCCTTCTCCTTCAAAACTAGTACAAAGATGCTCCGACAAGTATCATTAGGACAAGGGCTTGCTAAAAACACGAGTTTTATCGATTACAAGGGGCATCGTTGTACATGTCAGTTCCGTGCATTATGACTGATGAGGTCAAAACACGACGATAGTTGACGGTCGCGAAGGGACTGCCGCGCCTTATTCCACTACAAGTTAATACCCCTATTAATTGCTTCCACGGCCAATTACACAAAAACACGTGGTTCGAGAGAATTAAATGCAATTATCGGAATTTTCTTCTATGATTCATTCTTTGACTGCTTGGAAATTATGAAATTCTATGCATATTGCTGTTCGTATAATGGGGAATTAGGATTGTGCAAGGGGACAACAGGAATGTGCAGACAACGTAAAAAGGCATTTTCTGTTATTTGCAAAAATGCTCCCAATTTGTAAGGTATTTCCCCATGACCGAATTTAAGAGCAAATTTGGTAAATGAAGAGTTCCATTACATTGAACAATACTCCTGTGAGAACTGATGTGAAGACAATCAGTTCAAGATTCAGGTTTTTTTCATTTATTTATATTTATTTAGCAGCGCATAATAACGGAATGTCCCAAATGTTTGTATACCGGGTGGCAAAAAAAACGAAACTTTAAAGTATTTAGAATGTGTTACCAATAAAAAATGGTGGAATTGCGAAGTTTCCAAGAAGAAAAAAAATTAAATTCGTTATAGAAAACCCGTTATTGAGGAACTGTAATTGCTACAGATCATGAAAATTTAGAATTTGTAGTCGATTAGTGTCATTATCACAAGATAAATTAACTTAATTATCATTAAATGTCACTAAACTTATTTCAGACTAGCCAATTATGTACAGCAAACATTATCATTTTTATTAACGAAAGGTTTTTTTTAACTCCAAGGAACTTTTTCTTTGTCACCCCCATCGCGTCGATTTGGCATGATTCGACCATCGAACTCGGTCAAATTGGCATGAAGGGGGTGACAAAGGAAATGTCCCTGACCACCTACTCTGTTTCAAAACCACGGAAATGCCAAAGTCGCATTTTACCGAATTATTGTTTTAAATAATGTCGATAAAAATGTAAAATAATTACTAATAATTAGATCTCTCATTAAAACTATAAATTACATCAGCTATTAATTTTTTGAAGTGCATAAATAATTTATAACAATTTTGAAAAAAAAATGCAACGTTGGCATTTCCATAATTTTGAAGCAGAGAATAGTTTCAATCCACCCGGTATTTTTGAGATAAAATATTATTTATACATTGATTTTTCTGTTTCAAACGTGTTTCTTCCATATGTCAAGTAAAGCACTAAAAATTCATTAATTTATGTTGATTGGGTTATAAGTTATCATCAATGTAATAGTTGATATAAATATTATGGTCTGATCAATTAAAAATAAAGACATTTCAATATCCGCAATATTTGTGAAGACGCAAGAGTAAATTTTTTGTTGTATTGCATTTTTTATGAAAAATAATCATTTAACAAATCGTCCTCTCTGCTTTAATCTCAATTTGCATGTTGTGGTAATTTTAATGCAAAACATATGTAACAGTTTCTAAACTGGTAATTATTTAATTATAACTCACCACAAAATTGTATATAACATATTCAAACCATACAACGCTTGTAAATCATAGATCAGACAATTAAGAATCAATTGTATGTTACAAATGTTCATACCTGTGTTAGACAAACAAGTAGTTCAATAGTTAGATAGTTGTTAACACATGGTATACATAGATACATGTTTGTTAGATACTCTCCTGAGATTTAGGAGCAACAAATGTGTATAATTAAATGCACGTACAAGCGAACATGTACAATTTATTAATTGTAAGCGCTTGTGAGTCGGTCGGTCATTCATTTAGTCCAAGAATTCAGTTATGAATAAAAAAGTGGGTTTAATTATTTGTGTAAAATCCAGCAATGCTGTCCGATCTGTGCGTGACCTAGGCCAAAGAAAAGCAATCCGAGCTTGCAGTGTGGTCACGCTTTTCCGACCCAACTTTTCCAAAGACGTATCCAGTCGGAGCATCCCTTTCGTTCATAGAATACAAACTCTGCAATAACTTAAGGGTACGATCTGACGATTCCATAAAAACGTCCACACTAAGAAAATCAACGAGTCAGCTACATCCTGGAGATGCAGCATAAAATAAGACGTTCCTATGTAAATTGAATTTGAATCGAAATAAATTATAAACATGCTAGTTCTAATTAGCGTAATGTCGTTTGCACACATGGTGGAACTTTTCAACTCGAACCCGAGCGGAGAATTTGCACACGCACATTTTATTTAATAAATGAATTTTCAAAGCGCATATGTACTGGTAAAAAATATATTATATGCACGTAGCGTGCTCGGAGATGGCAGGTGAATATTTATTGTTACATTCGCATAGTTTGGGCGGATGCCAAATCGTTAAATGTGACTGGTTATCTACCTCTGAATACTTATAAGATTACATCTACGCATTTAACAATTAATTGGGAGCAGTTAATGAATCCGGGAGGATTTGGCAAGACGCTCGCCGACGATAATTCGCACAAACCAATCAAATCTTTGGCAATGCCAAACGCTCTAACATCTTGTTATTATTTTATCCGGTTAATTTTGGACATCTCGCCCCAGTTATGGCACAGAACAGTTGCCACTTTAAATTTAACCTAACAGGTACACACACAAAATTACAAATTTTGCTTATTGTATTAAAAAAGCTTGACGTTCTGAATTTATAAGATGCAAATTTCTTGTTGGAGATCATGACCTGCATCTGCATAATGTTGCGATCTGAAGAGTTTTCGAGATTTTTGCCAGTTACTGTGTCGTTTTTGTGGGAGAATTTGTAATGTTAGTGGCAATTAAAATGCAATAAAATTGATTGGGGTCATCAAATCCAATTTGCACAAGTACGAAATAATGAAAGAAGTGACGAATGAGCGCCACGTGCCGGCTTAACGTGATCGGTAAGACGATTACATTGATACCAACCTACGTCTTGGTGACTTATGTTTTTTCCTAGCGGTCCTTGTTCGACCTCGCCACTCCTGGTTGCATTCTTGTAATTCTCGACGTTTCGGTTGTCGTGTTTGGCAATGAGAACGGCCATCCAGTTCGTCGTGACGTAACTGTTCCCGTTTAAGACTTTTCCATTGCGGATAAATCAATCAGATGGCAAACATCAGCATCCGAGATGCACTCGTTTTCGCTAATTAACTCTTTACTCCCGAACATTACGAATGCTAAACTAAAGAGATAATTAACGAGCCGCTCCCTTCCAGCCCGCTAATTTGCTAAATTACTACTATCTAGATTCACGTTTCCATTGTAATCGATGTTCAGCCTGTTGTCTGTAAATTTCCGAATTTAATTTGCAGATTTCTAATAAACGAAGCGACGTTTTCGGCGCGTCTGTTAACACAGACCTGAACATAACGTACACCATAAATAATTAGCGTGAGCAACCACCTCTTATGATAAATTATGTATGCAAGCGACACCTTGACTTGACACTGCTCGTAATCCGCGGTTAATCGCTGCCTCCCCAGCCCCTTCTTGCACGCACTCTCAAGGATAATTCGAGATCTTACAGCCTCCACTTGGACACATCCTCATTAACATATCAGCAGCGATTGTGTAACGCGCGGTGCCAGTCACAAGCCGTGCCAAACACTACGAGGAATTTTTTAACCAGCAACTGTGACTAAATCTCATCCACAGATTACACAGAAACCGCAAAGCACGCTCGCTAGTTGAAAAACTCCAGATACCATAAATCATTTTTCTTAACTGAAACATGAACGGCGATTTCTTTGCAAAGACTCAAACGCATGCCTGCAAGGATAACGAATCCTGGTGTGACGAAGAGGAGAAAAATTAATTGCATGAGTTGCAAGTGGAAGCAGAAATAAAGTCGTTCTGGAACTACTCACAAATAACTGCAATTATGACTAAACACCCTTAAAGACCACCTACTGACAACTTGGCATAAATGGTAATAACCAGCAAGCGTGATTCTCCATGCAAAGCCTCTCCTTGCTACCTTTATTACTCTTCAAATAGTTTTATGAGAGGTGGAGAAGATGCGGCTTAGAAAGTCTTTTATGATAGACAGGACTCTTAGAAGCTAAGCACCAAGGCTTCATTCAAAGAAAAACCATTTATATGATTATCGGCATCTAACAGCAGGTGGGATATGCTATAAATTATTCAAAAAATTGTCTTGCTATTACGAGTACATTGTTATTCGCAAAAATTAAAAAAATAAAGAGTGAAGCATCAGCGATGTGGCGCCTGGAACATTTCAAAAAAACTCTTATTTCGAAACTTTTGGCCGTAAAAAGAGGTGAAGCAGCATTTTGTCGTGCAGCCAGGGCATTATAGATAGACAAGTCGGGTGAAATTCGCAAGATACAATAGTATTGTGTAAGGGGCGTTGCGAGTCTATCCTTGCCGTCATCTAGGTCCAAATGTGATTAGATACCGAGTTATCAGTTTGATCCCAGGCAGTTTTATTTTTATGTAGAAAAGTTGGAAAAGAACACAGGATAGTTCAGTAGTATTTTACTACTATCGCAGTTCGGAGTCTTTGCAAATCGCTGCGATTGGAATGGGTGAGATAGCATAGGGCGCCGCCGCATAAACTGCGCTCCTCTTAGTGCTCTATTAAGAGCAGGTAGTTTTGCTTTCTCCGGATTAGGCATTGGCCCGGAGATCGCGACTGTCAGAAAGAGAAGGGTTGGTGTTGCGTCGTTCGGAAGGGAAGAAAAATGATCCATTAATCTGAAACCTAAAGTCTGTGTGGCGCCTGCAGCAGTCTGAGGGCGAACAAAAGGCTGCGAAGGCGCCGAACGACGGCTAACCGTTCTGAAACGCCCCCACGAGGTGAGATCCAGGTTAAGGTCGCACTCAGACAATAATTATAAGCTCCGGTGCTCGGACTAACTGTAAAGCTACAGAGGAATCTCACTCGCATCGCCGCATTAATCAAATTTTCGTACCAGAAAATTGAACAGATTATACCATTTTGTAGCGATTAAATTAACTTGTTTCGCCCGTCACCGAGATATTACCTCAAAACGGACACAAGTGTGTAATCGGAACAGCAGATCCACTCTTTCGAAATGTCACGAGATATTATACGCACAACTGTTAGCGGTTTTAAATTTTTTCCCTTTGATATTTCGTAATCTCTAAACCGATAATTGAATGCTCATTTGCCTAAAATTTAATTTAACTGAGAGACCGGAATTAACAATGTTGTAAATTAATTTCTGTAACAGTACTCAAAATTCTAGAATGGAACAGTGATAATGAATTATTGCGAAAACTTGAAGCTTCTAGTAATTCTTTACTTCCATGATTCTTATTGACATCTGCCTTCGTTATCGTGCAAATAGATAAATCATGTGAAAAAGATGAATCTAGGGTATCTATAAGTATTATTTTGCAATTACAGATTTATTTTCAGTATAATACGTCACTTATTGCACAAGTCTTTTATGTGTAAAGTTCGTGCGGTTGTGTGGTATGATCATCTTAATCTATTTCTTCTTTAAAGTGTAATTGAACAACTTTTTACAACTTGCATTCAATGCTGGAATGATTATTCTCAAAGGAAATGCGTGTTTACTAGCAGATAATAGTAGAAAATAATTAATTGACAATTCATTCAGTTAACTGAAGTGTTTCGTACACTTGTCTCTTTAATTTCGAATAAATGAAATCTTTAAAAGAAACAACTAATTTATTTCAGTGGAATTAACCTTTTCATTTTAATATTCGTTTTTTGGCCTTTTCATACTGCTTTAAGACAAATCATTTTTTGATATCTACAGGCTGTTCGTTTTTCGAGCTCCACCATGGAGATCTCAGTTATTATAAGAGATACGAGGTTGGTTAAATTAGGGCAAAGTTGCACAATTTTATGCTGAACAATTATCTGAAAGAACATTTGATGTGTCATTTTTAATTTTTGAATTATCATAAAAACGGAAATTTGTAATTTTTGTTTTTATTTTTTTAAACGAAAACCAAAAGAACTAAATGTTCTTAACTAAGACACGTTCTTCAGGCACTTTCCTACAAGGAATCTAAATATGTCATCGCCTTTTCCAAGGTGTTTTTGATGTCAGAGTTAGAACACTCAACTTTGGCTTTTCTTATGGACGCCATATTCGATACATATATTTTTGAAGTCTTTTTGTTTCTCATTACAACAAAGTATCACATGATATGATCGAATGTTACTTGTTGATTAAAGTTGAGAAATAGTAGATTGTTTTATGAAGATTAAAAGTGGCGTTTTGTTTGTCGAGCAATTAGTTTGAACAGTAACAAATGATTTAAAAATCTTGGGGTGTCACTTTTTTTACCTAGTAAAAAAATATTTTTAATCCGCCGAATTAAAATAAACCCATTGTCTTAGTATCGCGAACTTTTTTCTTAGTTACAAAAACGTCAATTTTACCTTTCATAAATGGTATTAGAAATGTCAAGTTTTAAGATGGTTGGAGAAAAAAACCGTTTTTTCAGTGTTTTAGAAAAAATGACAAAAATTTTGTTTAACAAACTAAATTTTGACAGTTCAATTAAATATGCGAGCAGAATTTTTATAACTTTGTCTTGTTTTGTTTCGCAAAGAATAAACTTCTAGCTTATCATGTCGTTTAGTTTTTAAGTATGTAAGCTTGACAGATATGTAAACGTTTCAGATCCAAATTCAATTAAACTTTCAAAATCTAGTTTGTTTAAAAACAAAATTGTTGGCGTTTTTTCCAAAGCAAAAAAAATAATTTTTTCTCCATTTTGTAAGATTCCATCACATCATGTGATAGGTACATCGTTGTAACCAGAAATAAAAACACTTTTCAAAAGTACAAAAAGCAAATATGGCGCCCATAAGAAAAACCAAAATCGAATGTTGTAACTCTGACTTCAAAAGCCCTTTGGTTTATGAAAAATGCGATGATAGATTTAGATTCCTTGCCTGAAGAACGCCCTAGTTGAAAATGTCTAGTTCTATTGGTTTTCGTTAAAAAAAAAATAATAAAAAAAAATTAGAAGTTTCCGTTTTTTTTCAGTAATTCAAAATCTAAAAATGATACATCAAATTTTCTTTCAGAGAATTGTTCAGCATAAAAATGCGCAACTTTACCCTAATTTAATCGATGTCGTATTTCTTATAATAACTGAGACCCCCATGGTGGAGCTCGAAAAACGAGCACCCTGTATTCATGTTTTGAGTGAAAATAACGCAAGGTCAACCGCTTCCATAATCCCTAAATTTTTCAAATAATGGGTCCTTTGCTACTGCACATGTTAAAGGAACTCGCTGAAGCTGGAAATATTTGTAGACTTTTTCACTTCCAGAGTTGTGCATCTTTAATGACGCGTGGAGTAATCGAGAGTATCTTTCCCGATCACACATTTGTCAGTCTTTATGGAGGGTACATGTATTAAAAACTTTACAGTCCATACGATACTTCAAATATAATTTACCGCGTGAAGGCGACGGGAAAGTTTCCCTTACTTATGCTAAATATATGAATGATTTCGGTTAGTTTTGTATGCAAACGGCTGCACATAAAAATGTAGCGACGGACTATAGAATTCCCGGTGCTTTATTTACACCCTCTAACTATACTTCGAGTGGATCGAATTCAAAATTAGTAGATTTATCATTTTTGATCGTTTTTTTGGTTGCGAATTTTGGTGGTGATGAAGCAGTAATGCACGTGGCGTCACGTGTTAAGATGCTAATATCCGCGGTCAGATTACGGCATCGCGGGGTGTAAGACGCGGATATAAAACACGTCGAGGAGAATCGCCGATCATTAATCACTGGCGATTGTACCAACATCGATTAGCGAGCTCTCCTCGGCTCCATCCCAAAGTTATTAATTATTTTTGCCATCAAAAGGAAATACTGTTCTTTTCTCCCGTCTTATATTTCGTGGAGTAGGTGCAAATTACAATAATCCAAAAAGCATCAATTTTGTCTCGTCAGTTTTTGTACATCAGCTCGCTAACAGGGAATTTCTTCATAATCATATTGTAATATGAATTTATAAATGGTCTCGGGACGATAGTTACGCGACGAAATTTCGCGAAAACATCTATTGAAACGAATGCTTAAAATCTGAAATTAATCACCAGACACGAACGTGAGCTATTTGATTAGGCCGAAGAATTCCTACAAGCAAGTGTGGGCAAAAAGTGCTACAAAAAACTTAATAACAATAGCCAAACAATATGAAGATATAGTACCTAAGCCATTTACAAGTAGCTGTTGTGCTAAATGGATGCAACATAATGGCATTCCTTATAATTCAACACTTCCTGCGTATTTCCAATTGCAAAATTCCAATTTATTTCTAACGAAAATATATACAAATACATAAGTTAACTTACAACTAATTTCATTTGAACATGAATAAATGACATGCATCAGATGCATACGAAAAACACCACTTTTCTGGTTCAAACTCAAACCATGGAAAAATGGATTTTTAACAACCAAATAATTTCCTAAAATTACTACTGAATATAATATTTCAGTTAAAAAAACTTGAATTTACGTGTTCTGGCAATTCAAATGTAGATTCAATACGTATGTAGGTAAGTAAAAACATACATTAACAAAAAAAATGGACTTGGTAATCGTTAATCAGATAAAATATTCATAAAGTGAATATGTATCAATCAATATTTAGTGACCATGTAAAATTAAACACCATATATTTATTTAAGCTACTTAAAAGCAAGGTTACTTGTTATTTAATTCGTATTATTAAATTATGGTAGCTATCTTTAACTAAATCGAAAACTGTTTCTAATCTTATTACAATTTTTAAAGGGGAAAGAACTAATTAAATTTTTTTCAATTGTATTATTACTTTTCATTAAAAAAAGCACTGTTTAGTTACCTATTATTAGGTCATAATACGACTACTAGGAGACGTCTTGTGATATCAATACAACACACGAGTTTTATGAATATACCATAAGACACTTAACAAATTAAACTGCATTTTTTGCAATTTACATTTTTACATTTATCTTTATTATATAAAGAGAAAATATATGGTCGGTTTTCTCCTTAATTCGATGTCGAGGCCAGATTTACTGTAAACGAAGCTGGAACTAATGCAGAATTGGAAGCTTCCATTCCTATTTTAAAAATTAATTTGACAAACGTCATTTCAAAACGTCAAATAAAAATTTTCCAAAATATTGATTTAGTCTATATTGTCTGATGGCTGTGGATAAAACGTTGTATTGCATACGGGTCTTATACGATTAATTAATTAAACGCTCCAACTTGGTTTGAGAGGATAAAACACATTGTAAGACCCTTATAACAATAAATAACTATTATTTTAAAGCAGTTTCATACAGACATCTTGACCAAAATCCATAAAGCTTCAACCACTACGTAGTGGTTTATCTTTTTAACTTTAATTCCCATTTCCATGAAAATAAAACTATAAAATTAAAAAATCAAACAATTGTTCTAACTTTGCAGTTTTGGGCTTATGGTTTTTGGTATTTTTAGACTGTAGCCTCTAACATTATGTACAGTTTTATTCGATTCAAAAGTATTATTTTTGTAACTTTCGATACGTCTTCGACTCGAAAAAAGTATCGCTGCATTACAAGCAGTTTGGCAGAGAATTGCTTAAAATATATCCTTCCTAAAAAAAATGCTGACATCCAACGACACTATTCGTAGCTATAATAATCTCAGCATTAATTATTATTGTTCTTATTTCACTACTGTCACCATGATTGTGCAGAATCTCCTACCCTCGTATACATTACAACTTAATTAACATAGTTATGCTTACAATAAATTACATTAAACTGTAATTTTAAGGCAAGTAAGTAGTATAAGAAAAAGCATTTTGTTCCAGTTAAATTATGTGAGAAAATCGTTGTCGTTTTTATCGTTTTTATTTGAAACTGCATAGTTGTAGGCAAAATTCCGCTTAAAATTTAAATGAAGTACCCTCGTAAATTAAAGAATTTCGAATCAGTTCGTTTTTTGCCGATTAAATGTGCAAATCGTGTTCAGCAAAAATGTCCCCTAAGCGGCTCAGCTTCTTACCATCAGCTTCAACCAATCGAAGAAGACAAGCCTCCGTGGCTTTGATGTTAATTACATGCATTGTAGTGTCTGTCACGCCTTGAACTCTTCAATTTTAACATAAAACGTCGCCATTAGCATAAAATCATCATTAAATAGCGCGGAATTCGAAACAGGACCTAATAATAATTAACACACGCGTCAGTGATATGAGACAGCCCGATCCAATTATGCCGAGGTGTGTCGCGACGTCGTTCGCAGGAGAGTTTCGGCAATAAATTTCTTAACGCGCCCACAAGAAGATGACAGTCAGCATGATTAATACGATCCACGATGTATTTATGCATCGTGGTGTTTCGGCTCCGATACGCTGCACTCCTTAGATTCGTACCTGCTGGAACCAGTGATGCCACATGAAGGATTTTTTCCTAGACATAGGAACTTTTTCCACAAAATAGGACTTTTGGTCCTTTTGGTAATTTTTAATAACAATACCACAATCTAACTGTATTTTTGGCAATTCTTTAAACGTTTCTCTTATTTTATGCATGTAATAGGATTAAATATTTATTTTAATTAAAAAAAATAATTGCCTATTGGGAAGAAATTAGTTTTAACTTAGGGAATTCCAGGGAAATTCTGTGGGGTCAAGTGTTCACTTTTACCTGGCATCACTGGCTGGAGCCACGAGAGGCGCACCTCGGTGGGGCCCCCCGACACAGCGGTCACTTTCATTCAAGGCCGCTCATGTTTGGTTTATTTTTACCCTTTGCCGAACCGTGACTAGACGCCTATGACCTAGGACAACGAAATTCGCAATCTGCAAAAACTTAATTGGCGAATTTTGCAGCAATGGAGTCATCACGTGGTGATGGTAAGATGGAGTCATCACGTGGTGATGGTAACTGCGAAGGCTTGCCCACGCAGCGTCTGCATAATGGACAAGGTCATGGTCATGGTTTTTGGACACTTTTTTCCCACCATCGCAATGTACTTTTGTCCTTCATACCTGTTTTAGGCAAATAAGACATCCACCTTTGCACAAGACGGTTTTTTTGGCCGCGACTTACATCAAAGATCGAGGAGATACCCAGGCCCGGATTACGGATAATTTCATTCTAATTTCACATAATTTTTAACAACGAAACATATTTTTATTGAAATAAAAAAGCCGACCGAAATCTTAATTGAAACCATTCCGACAATTTACCTACAAGCTCGAATTCTATTCACGCTGCTAAACTATTCATAAAGTTAGATAAAGTGCTTCCTGGAGGAAATTTTAATTTCATCGATTTATATTGTGACTTTATATAGCACATAAAGTTTGACGATTGAGGACAGCCAGACATACAGATAAAAGTTGTGCAATTAATTCGTGCTTTGGTAATTTTCCGACTCATTTAACAGGTTTCATCATAGTCTCCGAAACTTACGGGGCTTCAAGAAATTTATTCCGAGATTGTACAGCTCACCATATGCCGCCGCCGGTAACATAACCACGTGGGCCTTACCTGAAAAAGAAAACAAAACTATAGTAAAGAAAGGTCAACCAGAAAAAATGCAAATAAATTATACTTATTATAAAACGTTTAACTAATTACTATAATTAAATAATAACAAACATAATTCAATTAAAATAAATTATTAATCTGTCCACCTCAATATCATACTAATGCAACAAATAATTTTGTTTGGGAGCTTATCGCTTTTTGATATATCGTTTCAACTACAATATATTAATACATCTTCCCTAACGACCGTTCCGTTAACTGTAATGACCTTTAATGTCACCTAATTATACAAATGGCCCTATCCCATACGAACACATAACGCATAATTTTTCAGTTAAAATTTTAGTTACGAAACCAAATTCCTCAAGACGACTACAAGGCAAATCGTAGTATCTAGGTCAACGAAAAACTGGATTTTATTAAAATAGGATTGCAAAAGATCCAAGAAGAGTCCTTTATGGATGAAGAATAAAAAATATGCTATTCTCGAATATTATCTGGGACAAATAAGAGTAGTGAAGTATTTTTTTATTGAATAATTCAAAATCATTTCTTATTGAGTAATTCAGAATCAGAAATGTAATAATAATTTATAATTTTACTCAAACCTATACAAGCAGAATTAATTAATTTCTAAAATTTCTTTAAATAGTTCATAATGAGTTTTTAGCAAAACTGTCAGACAAAGTTGTCAATACAATCAGAACAATGCAATCGTGGATTAATTTAGTAATTTTCTAACAATTACACAGCTGAAATTATTAGTATTATTGGTTGCATTTAAGAAAATTTCAGAAATAAACCCATAATTGAGTCATTATGCATTTCTAATTAGAATTACGATATCATTAAAATTTTAAAAAGAAAGGAAACTTGGTATATTTTCGTAATCTCTAAATATGTATCTAAACGTTCATAACCAATCTACCTACCTATTATGTTATTCTGTGCTAATTTATAAATTCAAATGCATGTTTATTGAAGTGTGTTCATACTAAATTTTTCAGTCGTCTACATAAGAGAATTTTTTACATTTCAAATCTTAAATCTTAAAATCGGAGATTGGCTCTGTTTGTATAAAACCTAGGACAAAGTAGAACATAAACATACAAGAGGATATAATAAAACCTAAACCTATCCTGGCTAAATCAGGAAGGTAATTATTTGACTGATACGAACGAATACGAATCTAATTGGAAGTACATAATTTACTTCACTTTCAGAGCTTAGTAGAAAATAAGATCACTTTTATCCTCGATAAATATTGATTCAATTTTTAAGTATTAATTATTAATTTTCAAATGTCAACTAAGTGAATTATTTCGTCAGATTTCTAAATCAATTGCCCTGTAAATAATTAATTAATATAGTTATTTTGTAGTGACAACAAAATTTGTAGCTAAGGTTAGTTTATTTTTTTTCAATTAATAATTTGCAATTTCACATTTAGATATGTTTCCTAAACTCTGCGTTCCCTTTAAAAGGGATAATTGAGTTTGACATCCGGTTACAAAAGTGGGTTATGACCCTCGGTAAATTAATAAACCGATCACCCTTATACGCAAGGTGTGAACTGAAAATTTTCCAAGTTCCTTGTGGTGTCATTAAAAATGTTTAGTCATCTGAATATAGATTTTTACCAGCTGATTAGAAAAATCTTCTGACAAGGTTACTCTCCAGTCTGGCGATTGCAGTCGATAATTACGTATTATATAATCAGTCGCAGTAATAATAATTAAATTTAATAAAGAATAAAATGTTAATAAGTAATATAATATGCAAGGCCGGTTTTTGCTGACCTTTTCCGTTTAATGGTTGTACATCGCTTTTGTTAGCGTTAGAATTTCGGATTACAAAGAGGTGGATATGATTTCGGAGAAAGATGTGGCCGCAAGTAATGATTTCACTTTGAAGCAGCCAGCGCTCGATAAATTTCACACGTGAATTAATATTATGGGAAATTGGATACATATTACATTTGAAGCGTGTAATAGCTTTAGTATTTTAATTTCAATTATAAAACTCGATTGGTAATTGACCAGATGCTTATACGGTCCAAGCGGCACCCCGTAATTGCTCCGAATTATGAGCCGCTGAATTCGTAAAGTAATAATTCCGAGCAACAATAAAAAACGCGAGATGATTGCATTTCCCGCTAACATCAGTCCGACCCCTCGTATTAATTGCAGTATATTGACCGGATAAATTTATACGAAATTTATGGATAATGAAGCGGTTTAAAGCATTTACGGCCTCCCATAAGATAAATTCACTATTTTATCATCCGATCTCGATGCATTTCCTTCGTGAACCGAACGCGGTTTTGCGGACACACCTACGCCATACTTTGGCCACTCATTTCCATCAAAAATTCATTGCTAAATTAATAATTATACCGATTTTATCACAGCGAACAATAAAGTACGACTGGACATAAGCTGGTATTGTCGTTTTGAGTCCATTAGAAATTTTCAAACTGGTAGTCATTAATTACTGTCAATTTGAATATTAAATGATTGGAACAAGAACCCGTGCTAGGAAAACCGGAAACATTTTTCGGCCATATAAGTTAATTTCGTGAAAGTTTCTTCGAGCAGAAGTCGTCGAGATGGAATTTCAAAAAGGCGAACACCGGTGACGTGGCTTGCCCGATTAATTGACGTACGACTAAATAAAACCACAATTATTTCATTATTTATTAGTATTATATAGACGCTCGATAGAAGAAAACCAAAAAATTCCAATTAATAAATGTAAAAAAATTCTGATTAAACCATGATTTAATTCAAGAATCCACAAACGAAAAGTATAAATATTTGGAGGATAATTGGGTGAATACCATGTTGAATATTGTGAAACTTAATTGTTATTGACATGAGTTTTGGCAAATACACCACGAATGTGTTGCCAGAAGTTCTGTATCAGTAGAAACAGCTTCGAGATAAATTAATCATAGAATTTTGAACTCTCAAGGTAAAATTTCGAAATCTTTGTTGTTTTTTCTCGAAAAAAAAGGACACGAGTGTGCTCGACTAATTAATTATTTAAAACATGAAATGCAGTAAACAGAATGCAATTATTGATACATACAATTATGGTGGTCCGTTTTTACCATTTTCACGTAGTCCTCAGAGGAAAACATTAAAATGAAATTACTTTCATCGCAAGTAGTAAACTGAGTCAGATCGTAGACAAAACCGACCATTTTGAAATGTGAGCACACAAAGCAGCAATTACTATTAAAAATTAAAACTCACTTAACCCAAATGTTCTACAAATCGTAATAAATGATTGAACAGAATAGGTGTTAGTCAAGTGGCCGAAATTATATTCATGTCGATAAATGCACGCTTAAACTACAATTTTTTACAATTATAGTCGAAACACACGCAATTAAGTAAAATAAATGAGGGGAATTTGAAGGTTAACAAACGGAAATGTGTTCGAAAGTAAATTGTCAGTAATTTACTGTAAATTGTTATGATTTCAAATTCCACCACCAACACAACATTAATATATTATTAATAATCTTCTGGTATAAAAAATGTTCCGAACTGACAAATGGAACGAACACGACTTGGACGCCCATATAGTTCAGACAAAGGAGTGTTGTACTGAACGACATTAATCCTAATAACAGCCATTACCTTGTTAAACACATTTAAATTATGTGCCTGGAATTGAAGACACTTTCATTTCAAGATAATAATGCTTAATATTGATTTGTAATCCTGCTTATATAAATCTATTTAATGCATACTCACCTAACTGAAAATACATTATTATAGGCGAATCAATCAATCCGTGGCAAATCAAAATACATTATGGCCATATTAAATTTCCATTCCATGCCAAGTATATTACATTCGCAGCCCCCATTAATATAAAATATGAATTATTATCCCCATGTTCTTTAGAGATTTCCAATTCCCCACAGAGCCGACGAAGCCACTCAAAAATTATCGAACCAAATATTACACTTTATCGATAATCACAAATATACAGAGCAAACTTATATTATTTGTGTAAATGTCACGGTTTTGTTTGAAATAACTTTATCATTAGAAAAGACATTGTTATTCTGTGCCACCAAAAAGCATGAAATTAATAATGCATCAGCCATCAACTGAAAAAACGTAATTTTTACTTATATTCTTTAATTTACTTCAATTTCCACTCACAATAATAAATAATACTTGACCTCTTTTAACACGAGAAAATCGTTTAAGAAAAAATATTTAAATAAATTTTGCCGTACTTGTCCCAAATACCGTAGTGACAGTTCTATTGCAATAATTTAGTAGTTTGAGAAAAAGCTACTTCTAGTGGAAAAAGTAAGAACTGATGTCAGAAGTTAGCGTTGATAAATGCATCGGAAATATGGCAAAGTGCTGAAAGCCCCCTGACATCTGATATATCCAGATCTGCTTGCATGCCGGACAAAGAATTGACACAGACTGGACACTCGATGATATCAAAGCAGGAGGTGTGGAGCTCAACCCCCTGGTGATTGATTTCAGTTCACGACACCTGACAAATCACCACACACTCCCTAGAAACCCGGCATACACTATAAAAAACTAATCGTGCCGACTTTCTTGTGCAACAATTCATAGAAGCGAGTTTCTTGTAAATTTTCAGTCGCTGAAAAAAAGAAAAGACCGGAATGCTTGTAGTTCTGCAGCAAATATAGCATTATTAACAATCCTTCCAGTTGGAATGGCACGTGTGATTAGCGACTGCAAAATACGTCACCTAACTCAAGTTAAAATGGTTATTAAAATGGTGACAACAGAGTCGTAGACGTATTCGCCTATAGATATGAAATAAATTATGCCAACGATGTATGTAAATTTTATCACAGGTGCTAATAACATTCGCAATCATCACAGAGCCACCGGTGGAGATTTGCCGTCTGGATAATAAGCTGATGGGTTTTTTAAGTATTGAACAACCCCCGCTTTTTGTGAAATAATTCAGCGTTGGATGAGAGGCGAAATTGCGTTGTATCTTTGAAGGTTGGCAGTTCATGCACACCAGAATACACATTTAAATTTATACAAGCAAACATTTCAAAATGTATACCCAGAAAATTTACACATTCCAATAATTTGCACATTAAAAAGTTACAAACAGAAATTCAATGAAGCACCAATTCGGCAAAAAATTCTATAAGAAATTTATAACTGCCATATTATTCCACCCACACGATCTCGGATTTGAGAGCTAGAAATGTGCAAATTTCTGGTCTATGCATATGTCTGAAGTTCAATATCGTCGCAGCAGACGCTTAATAAAGCTGTATATGTACGTCAGCGGAATGAATCACAAAGCTGCATCTTAAATGCTGCACTATTTGTGACATGCTTATTAGGATTTATCACGAAATGATTCAAATCAACTATTTAATTTAACTGCAAAAATCCACTCCTGTTGCTACTCACTTAAAAATAACGCTACGTGAATTCAACAAACGATACCAAATTCATCAAGCTATTTTTAACCACTTTTATTAATTAATCTAGCCCATTTTTTAATTAAATTATGTTGCACGAAATACGACTACTACTACACTCCATTAAACTCCTCTCGCTTGTGTAGTATGCATAAATACAAATAGTCCTCTGGGGAATTTTCACGCAACAAAAAAGAAATTTCTATTAACTAAATTTTACTAGACAATAAAATTAAGTCGTATTCTATGTAAATTAGGGCGGCAGCCTTGCGATTGCTTATTCAAGGTTCGATACGAATCCGAAAATTATAAAATTAAAATAAATAGAATTGTCACGTCATAAAGGTGTAATTTGGCACTGACCTTAGCTTTTTAAAATAGCAATACATCGGTGCATTAAACTAATGAGAATGTATTTCAACACTCAACAGTGTTTGGAAGGAAAATAGTAGAAAACAAAAGCTGTGCTTGGATTATAAAAAAGAGGAATCCTCACTATCACAAAGCATTCCAGAGACTTAACAGGATCCGTCTTTTTTCTGGTTGTTTTAAATTTATTTTCCTCCGATTTGTGAATACATAATTAAATTAGCCTATTTTTGCTCATTCTAGCATCTTAATGGCAAATGTCAGTAACTTTTTGCAAGAGACTGACTCAGCATATGCAGCTTGAAACCAAAGTCAAGGTCAAGAAATAGTTAATTTTTTGCAAGACACCAGAAGAAGAAATTTAGATCTGGTTGGAACCAGATCAAACATCAGGGCCAGTTCCAAACACGTTCATAAATGCAGGAAAAAAGAAGAAAATCGCCGGTAGTTAAGATAAATCTTGAGGGACACCTCGCCTGCAGAGTCGATATGTATCCAGCTAATTATCCCGGTATTTTATCTGGATTGCAAGCGCGTAACTTCCAATTGAGAGGCTGCGTGTGTGCAACTGCTAACTCTAACCGGATTAATTTGCATCTTAACATCGCACCAACCGTGTGCTTCCATCTCGTATTACGTCCGTGGGAGGTTAGTTTGGATTTATTGTCTGTTAACTGCGCAACTGTATCTCCTTTATCATATCACATGAACTGGTCGTGTTAATAATTATAAATCCGAAATTGGGTCAACTAATTTAAATCGAACCGAGCAATCACAATCCTAGAGTGTAGAACGAGCGGGAGAGCAATTTACCCCTTTCAGCAAGTTGCACGAGTCCATTAGAACCTGCGTGCAATAACGACGCCAATTATGTCATGAAAGATCTCGAAGGATTTAATAAGGTCTCGCCGGCTTGCTTGCTTGCTTGCGAGCGAAATGTCTTAATTTACCATTACAATCCACGTGCCACCACACAACAATCGGTAGCACCAACCACTAAATGTTTTACAACCCCCCAGAAGCTATTATGTTACGAGCTCGTAAAAACACAGGTATCTGTATCGCGATACGACCCACAAACCTGTTGATTTCTTTCCTTGAGTGTTACTTAGTACCTGTCAGACGGCCGTTTTACGACGGCATTGTATTTTACTCACCAAATCGGCTTTACAGACCTCAAAAATTTACAACAGCACAATCAGGCCACACCGACAAAAAAGAAACGCAAAAGAACTCTTAAAATGTATTCATGTACACATATAAGTTACAGTGGAGTCCGGTTATAACGCACTCGGAAAATGTATCAAAATGAATTCATTAAATGCGAAGATCGCTATAAGCGGTAAACTAAAAAAAGTGACTTTTTAGCAGTTATTTTTATTTTACATATAAAATAGGACGAAATAAATCAGTATTGTAAAAAACATAAATCTTTTGCGACAGTAGGAATATATATACAGTGTGAATTTGATAGTTGTGCAAATATTGTAAGGGTATGGTAGTAGAGCTCAAAAGAAGTGAAAATAACTCAACTTGCGTTATCCGAATATTTATAGATATAGAGTTTTAGTCGGCTAATAAATTTGGAACCAACAAAAAAATTTAAACAAATATGATCTCTAAGTTTAGTTCTTCAAAATCTATTACACTGAGTTAAAATTAGCAAGAACAGCCATAGAAAAACGAGTCCTTCCATAAAAATATTATAAAAAATAGAAATTTTGCATCGAATTTTTTGGCGAAGATACCACCGAATTTCATTCCCTCAAATGTCACCGCCTATTAGTCATGTAAACTTTGGAAGAAAGTACTTAAAAGAAGCAAACCTGGTTGATATTTCATTTTTTTTTTTGACGAATTTTTAGACGCTAAAGTGGAGGTTACACCCTCTGTCTCAAAAAGTAGGTAAAACATTCGTATAAAGCAAGTTGATTTGTTTTGACTTCTTTTGAGCTGTTCTGTCATAAAATATTATTTTGCACAACTATCAAATTCACAATGTAATTACGTTTAAAAACACACGTTTTCACTGGTTAAAAATGTTTTCAGTTAATAATTCAATAATCTGTTCATCAGTTAACACTTCTCTTGCTGCTTTGTCATTATCAACATATTCCTCAAAATTTGGTCAAAAGTTCGTTATAAACGGAAAATTGCATCACATTTAAGTCAAATGTAGTTCGTTATATCGCAAGTTCGTTATAAGCGGGTTCGCTATAACCGGTAAAAAATATATTGAGCTTATGGAAAAATTTTCGGTGCTTGAAAAATAGTACGTTATAGCCGTTATAAGCGGGTTCGTTACAACCGGACTCCACTGTATGTACTAAGTAACCTCTATAAATTAATTATGTTATCCATTAAAAATATATAATTCAGTTTCAAAATTTCCATCTGACCAAAATCAACAAATTTTTCATTTTTATTTAATCACTCAATTGCAGTAGTGCCACTTAGTGGTGCAAATTTGGATATATTTTATAAGCTAGGTGATTACCTGGATATTGTAGACTATCCTTTATTTAAAAATAAAACGCAAATTCAACTAAATTAGCAACTAGTTTATAAGGTTTTCAAGACAGTCTGGCTAATAATATGAAAAACAATTTCTAGTAACACAAATTAACCAATGCTTTAACTAGTTTACAAACTTACCAACACAGATCTAATAGTCAGTGTCCTAACAGCTTATTATGTAAAATACAGTATAACTTTTCGAACTCCTCATTAATTCTATTTTTCTTGCACGTATTTAATTTTTCTACCTATCAGGATCACATGGAAACTATTCATCTATTTTTATAAGTCCCTATCTACAAATTACAAAAAAAAAATCAAAACGGAACTGGTCCAGTAAATAGCGACTTTTCCATAATTGGAATAAAAATTTCAGATTGAAAATATTTAACATCAACAAGTCGTGTGCTCAACTCAGCGGTTTTTAGCAATTCATATGTTTGAATTTAGTGTAATATAAACAATTTTTGTGAAAAAGATTGGAGTTGTGATTTGATCAGAAGTGAAACGTCTGCGCACCACTCTACATTTAACAATACGACACAAAGCAGTCTTAGTAAAAATGCAATCTTTCAGGAGAAAAACATCTTTTTCAGTATTTTTAAACTGCTTTAATGTAATATCAGTCCCGTCTCCTTTTCTTATTCTCCGTTTTTTAAATGAAACTGTTTATAAAATTTTAATAACGGGGCGTACAAATATCGCACTCAAAGAGGAATAGTACGTTCAAGACAACATGTTTTTCGCTCGATTTAAATGAATGTAAATAATTATATTAAAAAATTAAAAAGTAAGTAACCCTTTTGACTTCTCTGTACCTATTTAATAATCCTTGTGTTTGCGTTTGAAACACTTGTGAAAAAATTGTTTTGAGAGTAAAAATTTCATCTAAAGACGAGAGCCATTTACAATTACGTTTTTAATTTCGGCTCGTAATGAAGCTATAACACGTGCTTAATAAAAATATTTGAAATACAAAACGCCACATGCATGATATAAAACGATGAATAATCATAAAGCCGCCATAAAAACCAGTCGACATTGAACGGAACTCTATGTGAAATAAATGTTTTATTCAAAATTTTCGTCAAGCATATTATTACTACACGCTTCAATGCACAATTAACCGATTATTTCAGCGCAATTTGGCAAAACACCGTACCTATCTAGACCTGACCTACCATAAATAGCTGAATATTTTCAAAAACTACGATTACAGTGAAGGTCATCAGACGCATTAAGTCGTAAAGCGTACACTTTATCTGTGAAATCATTACGTAAACCGGTAATGATAACCAACCTACTACTCACTGTACTTAGATAGTTGAAACGAACCTTATTTTAATGTTGCAAACGTTGATCGGAACTGAAAGACGCCGATTCATTTAAATGCACAATTACATAGGCAATAAAATTATTTCTGAATAAGCACCTGGGTAAATTACCCAATAAAATATGGCAATTCCAATCACCAGGGGGAAAAATATTAACAAGTCGCTTGCCATTTCAAAAAGTCAATCAAAGCACAAACTAAGATTTAAAATGGACTGCCTACCAGAGTTACTTTATTTGCATTTCCACTTCAATCAGACCTTTATATAATAACGCTTATAAAATCATCAAATACACTTATACAAGTATGCGAAGCCGGCCTTCATAAATTCACACTTAATAATTCTTATTAGTTGATTCAATTAGAGTCGTATAACATTCAAAGAAGATGTTAATCTCGTAATTAACGCGATATTTCCTCTTATAAATGTCATTTTAAACTTGGCAAAATTTTTGATAATGAGAACAAGTTGTTAACAAAAGATTAAATAAAAAACAGTGTCATATGCAAATGAAGTGCATTTAGGTTAACGGCAGAAGTTTTATTTTTACGTTGTTGAAAAAGCAGTGCAGTGGCGTGCATCCGCTTCAATAAACGTAAAATTTGCAAAGTCTGATTATCTACCTAATTTTAATTCGCTCGCGTCATGAGCAATCACCACCATTCCGATATTTAAAGTAATTATCGGGATTGGACTGAAAGGTTATGTCATTGTGGAAGCGAAACAGACACGCAATGCGTAACTTATTTAAAATTCCATGGCCAAATAACTATTTTAAAATAATCAGAGAACTACCTGAAATAATTTATAACAAGTTTCGCTGCCAAAAAGGTCCGGTTCTTGTACTTATCTTCAATTCTATGCTTCAAGGGTTAAACCCCGGTCTATTGTATGGGGTGCATGTAACAGAATGATTTTTGTTGAAAATGTGGATTTCGGCGGAGAGCGTGGGAGAAAAGGGGTTCGCTATTGTAAGTGCCTGTCACGGTTGCAGATGTCCGATAGACGAAAGATCGGCTTTGTTTGCGTGGGAGTATGAGTTTGCACATGCAGTATGCATATGCTGGGACTTAATGGAAAAAAGGGTTGGTCTCACCGCACTTACTTTCATCTGAAGCAAAATCACGAATCAAATTTAAAATCGGAGGTGACTCGAGTCATTGAAAGTGATCAAACAAAGAATGTAAAGACATGAGCACGATCGACACCTACGGGAATATTTGTGAAATAAATTTAAAATTATTCCCAGTAAGCATTCAAGAGTGACCTCAACCATTAAAAAATGTGAAATTCCGTTCAAAAAAGGCGTGAATTTTTCCAATCGGTGGCGTAACCCGAATTCTTGTAGTTTTCGATATTTGGCAGCCGAGTGGATAGTCTTTTTGAGAAAATTGCATAAACGGTTTAGGCCCGTCGCCGACAATAGCTCATAACGTATTCTATGCCTGAATATCTGATACATAAGCAACTGAATGCAATGATGCATATAGGAGGAGGTTTTTGCATACAAAGAACGGCCGGGTAACGCTGTTTTTGGACGTTTCATACTGAATTTCACATCTGCGTTTCTATTGTCGCTTTCTACACCCAGAGCACGCAACATTATGTCAAAGGATTGGATGAAAAGGATTATGATTGAATAATAGGAGAATTAAGCGGACAGGCCACCACTTTCAATACCCGAGGAACGTTCCACTGACTCACTCATCATTTATCACTTAATTTTCTTCACCGATGGCGGACGCAAAAGGAGTTTTCCGAACGGACAATGAACGTCACTCGGATTACTATTAGCATGGCTTATTTCCTTTTTTAGTTATTGCACACTGGTATTTTATAGAACTGTCAGAAACAAACCCACCCTACCTATGTTCAAACATGACGTAGCGACTACTGCTTTTGAGATGTGCTAAATAATGTGCCAGCTTCATATAGACGACGTGTCAAAAAAAGCCTGATTCCACGTACTATGCAAACTTTTAACCTTCTTCATATCAATTCAGATTATCAGCTTTTAGTAGTAAGTTAGTGCTTGCTTATTTGACTCCAGCTTCAAGTCGTATTTTTGGAATATAAATGTTACGTTTTTAAATTTCTTCGACAAGTCTGTCAAAACTGCTTAAATGTGGTTCCCAACTTTTGTTCTTCAATAGTGCGATGAAAATGCCCCTGTATAGATATGCAAACTTGGGTGTAAAGTTTGAGATCCCTATAACGCACCCTCTCAAACTCTTTCAATAAATTGGAGGGTTGCACCAACACAAAAACTTCTTCGTTTGGTTGTAAAACGATTTTCGTTCTGATGTAATAATGTAGTTCCTGGTTGTTAATTTATTTCCAGTAATTAAAACTGCAGAAAAAACTAGATTCCGTCTACTTTACTACTACAAGTAGACTTCATTCATTTTTATTCTTTACTTTATTGCATTATCGCCACAAAGTATGATTCAGAAAGAATTTATTGAAGTCGTACTTGATGTAATAGAGTCGCTTGTGTCGCTGCAATCGTTTAAATTAGTCGTACACAGTAATATAATTACTTAGTTGTGCGCCTGTTGGAATACATGAAAGACCTTGTCGAGATTCTAGCAAGACTTAATTTTGAAAATTGAAATTAAACTTGTCTGCAATGAAAATAGCGATGTCAAAATGTTATGTAGTGGGAAAATGAGACGAAATAAAGCAATGAAGGGCATAAAATTCCAGTCTAAGATAATTAGTCGCGTGCCGAGAGGCAGTGAATGGAAAGATTTCGAGAAATGAGAATGAAAGCAACAAGTGTGCGAACTACGAAGCGTTCGCATCAAACTGCTGCTTGCTGCTTTCTTGTACTGAATAAGGATCAGCGGTGCGATTTCGAGGATTTTCCACTTCGCATCGCAGCTCACTGCCAGGATAACTCGGCTATGTATTACACGTATACATAAGCACTTATCCATTGTACCTCGAACGAATATTAAGTGGACCTAAGCAGTTTTTTCTAAACATTAGGCTCAAATCAGTGAATCACTTTCTCAACCAGTTCAACCTATGAATTTAGGGTAAAATACAAGGCTGGTGCACTCATTAGTTTAATTATGTCACTGTGATACGCAATCAACTATCATTTTTCAGCTAATAAATATAGGTCTCTGATTAATAATAATGAGATGAAAAAATAAGTAACATCAATTCTTACGTAAATACAGTTAATGAATCTTTCCACGCGTTATCAGATAATAAAAAGTTATTTGTTTAAACAATGTCACAATGTTACTACTACATAAAAACAGCGGAGTAAGTCTTATCAGGAAGTAGAATTTATTTAACAAATTTTATTGACGACACTATCGCTTTCACCATTATTCGGCTTGTTATGGGATTGGATCCCTTAGTTTAATCTTTATAAAGATAAATCAAAATCAAATCAAATAAAAGAAAAACGCTGACCAAGCATCCACTCTGTCCAAATAGCTTATAAACATAAAGTTCAGTCAAATTAACAGAAATGAAAAAGTTGCAGTTACATACGTATTTGAAAATTTCGGAGCAGACACAATTATGTAATCGTTTTTGGTTGATCTTGTATCACATTATTTGACGCACATCTGAGAAATATGGAATTGGGCTTGATTCGCGCAAATGTGACCTGAGCGAAGCTTTGATGTTGCACTTTCCTGCAAGCCTTTCTGAGATACATTCATATTTGCCACTTTATCGAAAACTATTTCCAATATAAGATAAAATGCATCATATATGTGCAAAGGTCGATTACCACTTTGAGCTTAAAAGAAAAGCGTCAATAAGAGCCCCTTCGCAGGTTTAATGATTTGTAAGACACATTAATTTTACAAAACATTTCTTATTTTCTCTAATAGCTCTTTACTAGTACAATTATTTATATCAATTTCCATCGAAATTAAATTAAACTAACATGACATTAAATATACTGGTGACTTTTTTGCAGTATTCGTTCGACATTTCGTAATAACAAAATATTGTTGGTTTCTCGTAATATAGCCTGGGACATGTATAATTCAGTGTACTCAAAACAATTGAACAATCAATTGCATTGTGCGTTAGGTTGTACAGGAATATCATGAAAGTAATCATCCTACCGTATTCTAAAGAATCTATTTTATATTTAACTTGTATTATCTTAAAATTTACATTTCCTCTAGGATAGGAACCGTCTGTTTTAAAGCATAGAAACCTCAAAAACCTACGTTCAACTCTTTCTAGTTTGATATTGTAGAATGTATATAATGGCGACCATGCGACCACCGCATATTCTAAATTCAACCTTACTAAAGTATATTTTCTTAATTGATTCAATACTATTAAAATCTTTAGCAGTTCTTACTAAATATCTTAGCACCTTAAAAGGCACTATTAACAACCCGTAAAATGTGTTCACTAAAACTTAAAACTGACTCGATTCCTAAATCATTTATTGTATTAGTGCTCTCAAGTGTACAATCATTTATAGAATAATTAAACTGGCAATAATTTAAGCGTTTGGTATAACTTATTATTCTACACTAAAGTGACATTTAATTCAAGTTGATTTAGTTCACACCATTTTGGGAAATTTACAGTCCTCTTGAAGCAAGGATGTATCGTTTTGACATATAATTTTTTGTATAATTTTAAGCTGTCGGCGTATAAGAGAACACACAATTAATAAAAGTTAGAAATAACAGTGGTCCAAGGTTCGAATCTTGTGGGACTCCCGAAGTTGGACTTAAAAAGGAAGAAGGGAAACCATTAAGAGTAACTAGTTGTTTTCGATCCCTAAGATAGTTACGAAACCATTTGACTAAATTATTAGATAAATCAATTTTTCTTAATTTGTACAATAAAATATTATGATTTAACTTGTCAAATGCTTTGGTAAGATCTGTGTATATCATATCTAACTGTCCATTCTCTTCAAGAGTTTCTGAGATAACTTCACATAAACAACACAAATTTGTAGTTGCAGAACGACCACTCATAAAACCATGTTGACTTTCTGATATAAATACCTAATCTTAGGGTAGATTATATTGTAAATTGTTGCTTCAAAGATTTATGCGAAATTATTTAAAATTGCCTTAATACGAGATTTGTAAATTGGTCGAACTTTAGAAAATTTCCAAGCATTGGGAAATGCTTGCAATGTACAACATTGCAAGGATAAATTAAGTATGATTTAAATAGGTTCCACCAGAACATGTCGACAGTCCTTAATCAAAAAAGATGGAATTTCATCAACACGAGATACAAATGATGACTTTTTAATATCTTTAATAGCATTCAAAATTTCTGGGTCTAATATAAAATTAAGTAAAATTAATGGAAATTCGCAGTTGTCTACTAAGTCTTTGTGAGAATTCAAAGGTATTATTATTATTTGCTAAAAACGCTAATAAAATAATTGGAAAAAGCATCAACAATATCTTGAGAATTTTCATAGCTGACATTATTATGTCAGGGAATGTTGATTGAATTTCTTTTGTCATTGACCCAAAACTGTTTCGGATTTTTTATAATTTAATTTTCTACAAGTTATAGTTACAATAATCCACTTTAATTTGAGTTTTAACTGCACGTCGTAGCTTTTTGTATTGTTCCTAAAAACATCTTAAATCAAAGGAGCGATATTTTTTTAAGTTGTAATTTTTGAGTTTGAGATTTTGTTTTAATTCTGTAGAATACCAGTGAGGAAACTTAGGTTTTCGGTAACATTTGGGTACAAAAACATCTAACACAGAACACAATTTTTTGTAAAATGCCTCACAGGCCATATTCACATCTTTATACAGGGAGGGGCAAAAGTAATGTCATAGTTTGATTGTGCCATAATTTTTACAAATGGAGTTAAATCTCATTGTGCTTTGGTACTTACATTGTTAAAAGATAGAAAATTTGTTGTCAATAAGCAATACACACCTGAAGAACGCGGAGTTATTGTTATGTCTCTTGTTTGACGAAGTGGCGGTTGTATGACATCCCGTTTTCCCGATGACTTGGCCGATCAGATCGCCTGATCTGACGACGCCAAACTTTTTCCTTTGGATTTTTTGAAATCTCTCTTTTACCACAACAAACCACAACCTTATTGAAAGGCAACATTGGAAAAGAACTCATCAATTTGCAGTCAGATATTTAGCGAGAAACAGTTCAAAATGTCGTAAGCTCAAATGTGCTCAAACTCAGGAGGTGGTCATATGACCGATATCATTTTTTCAACTTAACGTCATCAATTTTACACCTTTTTGTAATCTTTACAAGAAAACAAAATCCATTTATTTTTATTTTTAACAAAATAGCAGGCAATTTACATTGTGACATTATTTTTGCCCCACCCTATATAATTCCAGAAAAGACCAGTCAATCAAGTATAATGCTTCATACAGCTCACTAAAATAACTTTTTATATAGGTACATATTTTAATTTAAGTTTATTAGAAGATTTATTAGAGATTTGATATTCACATTAATAACTGTTTTAAGAGCTGGATGAAACAAATCTTCAAACAAATCGTGAAAAAAGCCATTTAGACCTCATAACCTTTTTGACTTTTCGAGACTCTTTTCCTAAAATGCCTAAAGTATGCGACTTTTTCAATTTTTTTGCGAATTCCTGCAACCCGGACTTTTCCCCTTGGCCCGTTACCCGCCCGTACCCTAGAAGAAAGTAAAAGCAGCAGCGTTGCAGCTCGGGCATCAGACAGACGAAATACGCGCACCCTTCCGAGGAATTTCCATTTGGATAATTCAGGCACCCCTGTAGTAATGGCATGTAACATTAATTACAGAAAAACGCAACCCCTCTAGTAAAAATATATAATAATTATGCAAATGCAGCTAAGGTGTGTGATGTAAAGTTTGGGCCAAAAAAAAAGAGTAAATTAGTTGTGTGTGTCATACACTACGCATGTAATGTATACGTAAACACTTTTTCTATATTTGTCCAATTCACCTTTTTCAGGTAGGGCATTTCGGCTGTGAGCGTAGCGACGCTGGTTGCCAGGCGACCCCGCCGGCGGTCGACGTCTCCAAGGATACCTGGCGCCACTACCCGGAGCGCCGTCGGAAGCAATTTGCCGCTCTCCGGACTGTGCTGGCTGTGTGATGCGAAATTAATACATTAGCTCCGGGTGAAAGACTCCACAAAACAGACTCTTCATCCCGGAGCGGGTGAGATTCGCCGTTTGTCGTACGCAAGCTCATCAGTGGCCAATTAACCCTCTACTAACAACCGTCTTTAATTAATCATTGTCATTATAAACCCTGCAACAAGGATCCAGGCATAATACGCGCTAATTGTACGTGTATTACACGAAATCTCGGCCATACGATGCTAAATTAAGTGGAGCATTCATCCACCGGATCACAAATTGCACAAGCAAATTAAACAAAAATTTTATTAACTATAAAATGCAATCTTCCAATAATTTCACATATTTCCTTTGACGGAGTCTACTTCCACTCTTTCATGAACATAATTGGCCTTTTTACCCTGATTCCCAATGGAGTGTTATACTAAAAAATTAAATTTTTTGTATGGATAGCCAACAATAAAATAGGCGACCCTTATTTTTTTATTTTAACCAAAGTTCTACCGTTTTTGAGAAAAAAAATTAGAAAGGTTCCTGGCCTGACGTCAGCAGAATCAGCCAGTCACAGAACTCCAGATAGAAAATTTGCCAACAAAGAGAGCTTGAAAGACGTACGTTATTTCTTTATTTCTGCCTCCATTATTTTACATACGGCTTCACACGTGCAGCAGGAGCACTTATTTTACTAAAACACAAACTCTTGCACAAATTCAGCAAACAACACAGTCACGATCGACAACGCACGCTTTTGACGTTTTGGAGCCCATACGTAGGTCGTAACTTTAGCTGCATGCAGTGAACGACTAACGAATCACGAGCCGAGGCATTGCTTACGTCACAGTGCAAATTTTGTATTAGGTATACTAAAAAAGTACCGATTTAAAAAATCTCGGACCGATATTATTAGACATAATTTAATGTCTAATTTCCAAAAACTTTTACTTTTGAGTATAACACTCCATTGTTCTTTACGAAAGATTTTTTTCAACACGAAAGAACAATCTGCTTTTTTATCACAGAATTGTATCAAGAAAACCGACCACATACAAATGAACTATTCCATATTAAAAGGTGGGTGCAAGTTGCTCTAACAAAGGGAAAATTGCTATACAATATAGCTACTGTAAGTTTTCCGAAATAATCTCGTTCTCGTCAAAAGAATGTGAGCCTTCAAAGACTTTTGAGGGTTTCGAAGTAATTTAAAGCAATTGTTGTTACAAGACATTTCTACTCATTTAATAGAGAAACAATTTTTCGTAAACCAAGCTAATGTTAATTACTTTAACACTAGATTTTGTATTTTTGTTTCATCAAAATTGTCGAAAATCAAGTAAAAATTGCTGTACCAGAACCAGAACTTTTTTTCTTAAAACGCAATGCAGTACTAACATAAGTACTCTCGAAGACATAATAAATAACAACATGCAAGGTTAAAATAAATACGATTAAGAAAACAACTTTGATAATAATTAAAAAAAAAGAAATTGTTGAATTTTCAAAATTAGATTTTTCCTAATCGTGTTATCACTAAAAGCTTGCGAAATCCATGCAGTAAGATTCTTGTTTGAAGAAATCTATGTAATCATAACAAGACCGTTCTCATGACATGCAATATGTTATCTCGAATGATGTGAAATTTCATTTTTCAAATTACATGTTCTTGAATACCTAGCTTGTTAAATTAACGAAGTGACTAAAAGCATCTTTGAATAAATAAAAAGCATCTTTCTGCATAAAGTATGGGATTCGATAAAATGATGCAATGTATTGAATCTACTGAGCTGACTAATTTGATTGCTTCGATTCGGATTTTAGAACAATTTGATGCAAAGGAAAGCGTATGATATTTCTTATTCAAGATGTGACAATGTTTGAAATTTTCTTTCGCACCGTTTCATTTCAGAAGCCAAGTAAACGGCTGGATTCAGTTAGAAATCCCACAAAAATGCAATAATCCAAGGTGACATTTTGTACCACCCACATAAGTTCACCTCCCAAAGTGAAAAAGTAAAATTAAATCTTCCCACAATTATTATTATTAAGACTTTGCTCTAACAGTAATACAGTTTTTTGTTATTAGTCTTCACCACCACAAAAAAATATGATTTTTTAATTTCTAGAACAAAGAAACATTAAAGTTTATATTTTTCCTTCAATAATATAAGTGACGAGTTATGTTATTTTTATCTTTAATGCGACACAAAATGTAAATGTCTCTATTTTTGGAACATTTTATTACTTTTAAACTACAATTATTTACATCAGTTGATATTTTTTGGCGTTTGGTAAACTCGTGTCCGTATCAAAAGCCACAAAACTTTTACGGCGTGACAAGAAATATGAATGAAATACTATTATTACGAGACAAGATAGTGAAAAACTACTAACATATTTTTACTTTTCTTTGCAACAAACAGCGCAAGTGTAATTACTCGAATTACACGAACGCCTCGACACTCTTTCTAATAAATTGTCAAAACTTGGCACTGAAATGTTAACTATACAAGCTCACAATTACACTAATTACGGCAATTCCAGCGATCTCTCGAGCAGTTGACACGATATGTGTGCAAATATACGCAAGATCCAAGTCTACGCAAACATTTATCCACCCAATGGATCGAAAATAAAGTAATGCGGTTAAACTGCAAGCTAAGGGCCATAGATCAACGTAGTACAGACTTTACATTAGCCATTACAAGAAACAGATTCCAGGCGAAGAGACAATTCGTAAATCGGATTAAGAGCCGTGATCCCGAACGATCCATTACTTGGAACTGGCGCCAGCGTCCGGGCCGGAAATCTCAAGCGATGTGATAAGCATTGCACTACCTGGGCTTTTCCTACTTCTGAGTTCACTAGGGGAAGCATTTTTCTTAAAAAAAGCTTTCAGAAACTTCACAATCGTTAATGCTTTTAACTTACATTACTTTTATTTTCAAATACAATAAGTAACGTGAAATTTTAATATTTTTATTAAGACCCCTTTTACATCTCTTTTACATGAATACAACAAATCTATTTAAGTCATATCAAGATAAAAATAATCTTGGAAAATGTATTTTTTTTTACTTTCCAAACATAAGCATAATATCACAATGAATAAAATGTGCAAAGGAAAAGCACATATCGTTATCATTCAACAATAAACTGTTGCCCCATGATTATCTCTTGTCTTATCAGTCAAATAAGAATTCCAGCTTACTCGTATTACTTACAACAAAACCGACAACCACAACCTCACAATGTATTTTTGTCTTGTAATTTTTTTTATTTCATGGCGCGGAAACAAGTCAACGGAAAAATTTACCACAGTGATGGATGGTACATTATCAAACTCGTAGTTTATTGAGATCTACGTTTACTAATTTTATCACTATTTACACATTTATTTTACGATAAGTTACTTTATCTTGTCTAACTCCCGAACCTCTACAAAATGAAGATAAACATTATTTAAATCTGATAAATAATATCTACCCGGTGCATAAGTTCATAGAAATGCACTCATGCACTCAAAATCAGCTAAGAGGCTAGAATTATTTGAAAATAATATGAATTGTAGGATACAAACCCAAATAATGAATGTACAATTTGAACATTATTTTTTAATTTTTAAAATCTCTGTGATATCTTTTTATATAAAATGCTTTTTCTGACAAAAATCGAATAATCTCAAAGACGAAGATAGATCGCAGACAATTAAAGTCACAGAATTGATTCGTATTAAAAACACTAGGAGCAGACTGTGTTCAAAGACGTGTGACAAATGGCACCTGTCGCCGATAATAAACCGTATCCTTCAATTAAAGAAAAATTTTTGTAGAGTGAATGGCAGCTTTGTGGCAATTAAGTCAGTTTGTTTCCGATAACAAAACGAATCTAATGCCCAATTCATTTATTCGAGATGGACATTTATTCAAATGTAACTGTTTTCCTTTCCGGTGAGCAGTAGGTTTCTGTTTGTTGCATCTGATTCCAGAATAAAAAACTCCGTGTAATTTTGTCTCATTAACGGCTTTAAATAGTCCAGCGATCTAAACTTCAATGAGCACACGAAATCGGTAATTAATTTAATTCCATTATCTGGAACAACGTGGGCGTTTATTCTGCCGAACGGAAATTCTTGCCAGGTAAAATCCAAGTTGGTAATATAAGCGATTCCTCACCCTCTCTGCCGCTATTACACTTGTATTAGTTGCACCTTGTAGGGGATCTCGTCTAATTAACAAGCTAAAGTGAACTGCTCTTAATCCAGCAATCACCGGCTGGGTTAATTAACGACTGCCTGATCGGATTTCCGCGACGCAGATTATCTCATTGTCAGTCGGGAATTATCCCTGTTGGCCGTGTAACAGCGTTAGATTACCATTATTGCCAACTTATTTTACAGATTAGATTATTTCACCATCGACGATCGCCCAAATTCACAGCTAATCAGATACAAATCTCCCATTTCTAGAACATTTCTCCTTTCTGGTAAACACCCAAAAACACAAAAAAAAAATAAAACCAATATAATTTAGCTTTAAATAGCTAGTTTTTTTTACCCATACGTATACAAAAGCATAACGGGTGGGCCTTAAAAGCCTAGAGTTCTTTTATCTTTGACAAACTTCTTAAATGAAGACCCAGACAATAATAGATTCCAAGTTAATGTTTTTGTATCTTGTAGCACATTTGTTAGGATGTTAATGGTTAAAAAATATTTATCGGCGTTAAATTAGCTGAATTTATTAACCTGTGTTTATCTAGATTTTTATCTAAGACTACAGGTTACTAAACTTTATATAAATTATTTTTTCCACTAGGAAATATCCTAATGTTTGCAAATTTTTACCATCACAATTTTTTCCACTACAAAAATAGATACTCGTGATTTTTATAGTTTTTACCCAAGATTTAATTCACAATGATTAAACAAGACAAAGCAAAACTGTAAAATATCTTTGAGAGGTAAAAAATGTTCCACTTTTGGTGACCGTGACCGGCGCGTGAAATATTCATCACATACTGATGAAAATTTTTATTTCCAGGTAGATAAAACGTAATTTTGCCGCGTAATTATAAACCAAATTCTTGAAGATTTCAATCGCTGTACCTAATCTTGATCAAATCAGTAACCCACAAAGCTTATTCACATTAAAAAATTGTCATAAATCATATGCCGCTAAACCTACCATTACAAGGACAAGCATGTAATCTAGTTGGAAAAAGAGGAATTCTTGCAGATTTTCAGGTACATATAAAATCGATAAATGAGATTAAAGTAATCCGTTCGTTACTGCTCTCAGACATTATGACCTACATAAGTGTGGTAAGAAATATTTCAGGTAATTACAATAAGAAATAGCTATTTCAGAGTGCAATCCTAACTTTGATTAAGTTGATCATTCACCACAGATTTTATTATAGTTTTGTTGTAATACCTACAGATTTTTAATATAAAATTATCTTTTCAAATAAGCAATAAATAATCAGTGGGAGTGGGCACTTATTTTGGAAACAAGGAGTGCGTTTAAAAAAAGCGGATGATCCTGAACGTGGGCAGATAATCAAATTAAACGGTTGTAACTTTAACAGCTGTCATTAATGAACATGTTAGGTTTTATAATCATATTGATTAAACCACTTACGTCAATACCGTAAAAGTTCCAAATAAATATTCGAAAAGACTGATCCAAGTAGTGGGAAATAGTGCGCTAATGACTATGCAAGAGCAGGTTAATTAGGGCCGCTGGGGCTCGATACATCATCACCTGTGGCGACGCGGTCACTTCCTGGACCATCAGACTCCTTAATACCCAAAGGCTCTTCGATCTACTCATTTCACCAATGTGTGGAGCACTTTCTAAATCCACATACCGAACTTTTACACTACACCACAACAACCTTGTCGACGAGTAGAAATCAATAATTTTCCTTTTTAAACAATTGTGCATTTGAAAAAGCTGCGTTTCGCTTTTGTTTGTTCGCTAAAGCACCTAGTCTGTGTTATTTGTGTAATTTGTCAAAAGAAGTACAACTCTAGTTATCAGTTTTTGAAATACAACACAAACAGTATGAAAAAATACATTATAAGCGAGTATTATTAATGGGCGCCAGTGCCCAATGGAAAAGCAATTGATTGACATGATAATGATCAACAATTTCTAATACGAGCTTTTAAGTACGTTTTCAATCAAATGAAAATGTCGATCGATGGTAATATAATGTGAGAAAGATATGGATAAAAGATTACAATAAAATGATCAACTCGTCGTTTACCCAAATTACTCGAAACAATTACAGCCCACAAAACGTCGCCTCAACTCGTTCGTAATAAGATAACGGTCCGTGAAACTCTTCTTTTTCGTTGTCCATCTTCGACACGACCTTCAACGCTTACCAGACCGAGAAATTCGACCTCAACAGCAAACGATTTCTTATCTGCGCCGCGAGTCCCCATCGCCGTTACCGCAAGTGCATGGTGCAGTTAGTCAATCTCAAAATTTCCATTCCGACTGAATATCACCGCCAAAACTGGTAGCTCCAAGTAATTATTGGCTCGATTTGCGGTTAGCACACACGCAAAATGCAACCGCAAAGATGATTTTCCAATTCCACGACGGAATATGGAAGCAACTCCTAATAAAGACGTCGAAAAAGAAACAATAAATTCAGCACTGGAATGTGATCGGTTACTCAACACTATCTGAAAAAAATCTGTCAATCTCGAGCGCAGTGTGATGCTGAATTCCGTGAATTAAAAGAAAGTTTTTATTTATTGAAAGATGATACCGCTAATTGTGATGCGACTGGAGTTTCACCAGGACTCTGGCCTAAATACTCACAATTTTTCAGCTTTTTGTAGTAACAACACGGAAAAACTATGATTTAGTATAATGTATGTACTCGATAATGATAAGTCTGACAAGTGGTGAATTAAAAGGTCATCATTTCGAAAACTTGAACTGTTTACTTCTCAAGGCTTCTGCTACAATCTATAACAACTTTTAATGAAAATAACACTTAAAAATATTACCTATAACTTACAATTGAATAAACTATAATAACGGATGAAATATGTTCATTGCCTCAGATTAACAGTCTAGTGCCATTTTATTACCACTTAAAGTGAATATTAAACGCCAGATATTTTTAACAATGACTATTTCACAGTTAGGGAGCACACCTTTGTCACCAAAAAATATGTATCAAAAATTATGCTTAACATGTAGAAAGAGCAATAAAGGAATAATCAATCAAATGTGGTGGAGACAAGAAGTTGTAATGGAATTTGCTTGTCTTATCTTGATGAGGAGAGCAAACGCAGATAATTTAAATTAAAAAAAAGTAAATCAAATATTAGACAAGTACCAGAATTTGCAAAATGTCTCGCCCCAATTTATTACCAGTTATAATTTTAATCAAAAATAAACAAGTCCTCCAAATGTTCATTTGTCTCTTGTTCCTTTACTTTCATCGTGTAATAAACTAAGAACTAAAGCGTCAATTATGAATAAAATAATAAAGAAACTAGAAATCTGCTGTCCTTGCTTGATCTTGGTCTAAAATGGATAAAGGGTCGCAATGATGATTTATGGGTATCCTGGAGTGGCTCTTTGTTAATTCGTTGTGAGCTTATAATAACTATGATTATAATGCTCCGGTAGGTGTATCTCTAGCTAAATTAAATGTCCCTTGTTTAGGGTTCTGTAATAATTGAAGCCATACGAATTGCACGTAGTCTTTGTTAATTAACGGAAATTAATGGATTACGCCTATATTTAATAAGCATTTCGGTACAATTATCCGCTTCCTGGACTAATTTGCTTTATTTCACGTTATTAATTATTTAAATATAAGATCGTTGTCCGTAATCGAGCGTTAATATCCGAGCAGACGGGTTCCCGGATTACATTTCAGCATTGTAATAATACTTTTGGGTTTTCGACCGATCCATCACACGTAAAACTCAACGTCGAAAATAGAAAGCCTGGACATCAAAGATTTGGTATTTAGCAAGCTGTAGAGAACGATGGGAGGTAGAGACAGACAGAACGTTGTGGTCACATGTGATGTAATCAAACTGTCAATTAGATAGGCTTGTGTTTAATTAGATTCGGGGTCGTCACGTCTGTGAGCTGCTACCCCGTCGCGACATCACTCATTAATTACTCTTGCAAATTCCACCGACTGATTCAAAAATTTCAAACAAGAGCGTCATCACAACTACGCCACTTTTAATACAGCTGCAAATAACCAATTCCGAAATGTTTTTCACTCGTTATGCAATACACACAGATCTAGTTTTAAAATAATGTCCAAAATTTTGATCATCCTGATACGTAACAACTATTCATTAATTTCAGTCGAGGCAAATTAGCTTCAACATTTATATTCCCGTAAAAGCTGCGTGATTTAATAACAAATCGTAATAATTAATACAGGCAGGGGTCTTTAAGTAATGAATGACCAACATCAATTAAATGGAACCAAAAGTCGCCCGCATCGCTTCCAAATCGGATCACCTCGGTTTGATCAAGAGTAAAACCATTTAGACGTGAATATTTCATTAGAGTACGAATCCCTTTGAAAATAATTGCTGTCTTGCAACAAACATTCTTTAAATTTTTCGCAACGATCCAAAACTATATTTAAAACAGTACGTACGCTAATAACCTTTCCAAATCCGCACATACATACAAATTAGCACATTTTAGTTTGTTTTCAAGGATTAGATTAGAATTACTAAGAATTCGAGATTATTTTAGTTAGAGTTTTAATAGTAAGATCCTGGCACCAGTTCTTGACAACGCGTGGTTGGGCACCGTGAAACTATGTAAAAGCTTCAGGCCAACAGTGCAGTTTAATAACGGATTATTCATATTCTTCGGACATTTATCTATTGATAACACTATCCAACTTAAACTTGAATGAGAAAAAAGTGGCAAAATTTTGACGAAACCGTCGGGTAATTACGCTACAACTTGATAAAGAAGAACCTTGCAAGGAACGTAAAAATTAACACTGAATTATAATGTAAACACGAACACCATCTAAAAAAATTTCCACAACTTTTACTCATCCACAATCAAACTAATCTAATTAGCTCTAATAACAACAATAAGCCATCTTTGTGTGACATAAAAACGCAATAAAGTGCAATGCTAAGCCTGTCTAACCAGCCACCAAGCCAAGTATTTATGATCTCGTCTGTAGAATGCACACTTCTTCAATCCTTACACTTGTCACAAAACGCAATCGCTTCCATTTTTGGTCCTCCCAATCCAATTAATGAAATATTGGCACGTAATAAATATTCCGTTTTTATGAATATCCTTAACCTTTTGCTTAAAAGTTTTGTAAATTTCCTGTGAATTATTACATAAATAAAAATTTATCACCAACGTGAACCCAAAAATGGTGGAGTTTGCCACGTGCATCTGCATTTTACGATCCGTTCAAACTTGATATGATGTTTCAATCGAAATTCTTATAGATTTTCATTAGTATAATCAAAAAAACTAGTATTTGCGTCAGAGACACATTCTTGTGGTTGCATCACCGACAGGTTAAGTTCATCTGAATACCACCAATTTAGCAAAACTCAACTTGACCCCTTTTAAGAAATAATCTAGATGAAAATTAAGTACGTTTTGTGAATACAAGCCATGACATTACGCAGATAATGTTATTACAACGATTAATCTTCATCAGTTAAGACAAATAAAATAACGAATCTGTTTCATAATAATAGACAAAAACTTGAATAAAAATCGAGTTCCATGTACGTTTCAGGGGCAACCTGTTTCGTATTATTTATTTCCTACTTTTAAACATTACTCCAAGATTTTGAATAGATCACAGCAAATGTCGAAGGAAAATCACCAAAATTAAGGCAATTCAAGCAGTACCTACGTATGAATTATACTTGAAAGCATCAAGGATATGTGATAAATTGTGAACATGAACCAGCGACTCGTTGAAAAAAGAACCTTCACTGAGTTATTTCAGTTATGCAATTAATGTCTTCATCACGGAATTTGTTATACCTACAATTGTCTCGAAATTGTTTTAGTACGAACAATTTGAGGCCGTTCCTTGCTCTTGCGCCATTTCAGCACCCTTCAATTGCGTGAATCAGTGATGATTTATCTCCGGTTGACAATCACGTAAGTGGCTTGGATTTGCTTTCGTGACATATCACGAGTATAAAGTAGTTATTGCGATGAGAGCAAGGAGCGGTTTCACGGGCGGACAAGCGCAAGGACGATTCAAAGCCCCAGGCAACAGGTGGGTGGCCCCACCCCAACAGCACAACTTTAGACAGGACCTGCACAATAACAGGGTTTCATATTTTCGACTTGCGACCAATTAAGCTCGCTCCCGAATTACGGAATAATTAACGTGAATTGACGGTTTTTGTTACTTCGTTGACATTTGATTTGATCGTTACGCAAGATATCGGACACGACGAAGGTGCCGATTACTTCACACTTCGTCACAATGTTCTAAATCTCCCGTAGGCTGAATTCGAAGACCGGCAAAGTGCACGGCCATAAATGTTCACCTAAATACATCTCATTATGGGATTAGGTTGGATTATACAATGTGGAGTCGTAAAACAGAACACGACTGAATCTTGATGTCTTCACACTGCATACGTCGTAAAATATAATGTTAATACGATTTGATTCTGAAGCAATCGAATATCAATCACACGAAAACATCCTCCCAGATGTTTTAATAAAATCAGCGTTGAGGTAGTCACTTCAATTTCAACTTTTACAAACGTTTATTTTTCTAAATTATTACCTCAATGTTTAATTTAACATTTCAATAAATACTTTTATTTAATGTACTCATTATATTGTGCAAATAAATACGTTTTAAAAATAAATATAGATTCACCGAAATAAAATATTGTTCTGATTTATTTGAACGGATTCATCCCAAAATGTTACACAAACACATGACAACTCGTATGTTAATTCTATTCCCGTAAGGTGCATGTAACGTGGTACGACGAAAACAAAAAATCACTATTTTCTCCAAATTATAAGGACCGTGAAAGACCAAACCAAAAAAAAAACAAATTTTGACAAGACTTTATTTTCGGTAGAATCATTTCATCTATTCGGGAAAATTTTGTTTGTTTGCTTCTTTCTACAGGAGTAAATATACATAAACAAAACGTGAACTTGAACTGCAAACTATTTGCGTTCTGTACGGTAGGTCTTCCTGTTATACATATTAGTAACAGTGTATCGAATTATAGAACCCCTTGAGGGTTCCAAGACAAGTAGCTACTAGTCATTAATTCATAATAACAGTATTTATACACGGATAATGAAATAATAAGAATTAATTTGAATACAAATTGGCAAGAAACGGTGAAGTGGATATAATTCAGTTTCCTACAAATTAGTAGATATTTGGTTATTTTATAAGGATGGGTGACATAATGATGTAAGAATTTATCGAAATTTGGAATCGGGTGTTTTTCCTAGAAGATGTTGTTTCTTGTTGAAACCACCATGAAAATTATTTCAGACGTCACAAGAGTTGAATCAAGTTCTAAAACGATCCGAACACAATCTTAATTTAATCGTTTGACATTGTCCTGCGAGAAACAAAGTAAAATTAACATTTCCACGAAAACATTCGTCACGACTTTTTTAAAAAGTTTCTGCAGCGTGAAAAATTTCACACAACTTAAAAGTGTCTTTAAAACTTGGCAATCATGCACAACGGTACGGAGTATGCAAATGTCTGGAATCTGGCAGGAAGGTGGCCTAAGTTTATTTTCATATCTATTAATAAAGCTTAGTATAAGCACATGGCAGTACCTCGTTCGTTCTACGTTTGCCAAAAGTTAACCCTGTTAAGTTGCTTGACTGATGATAGGTATCTATCGCACGGAACCGGCCGGCTATATCCAACTCTTACTATTTTTAGTGAGTTTACAATAAAATAAAAACAAACACAAACATGTGACACCATCATCAAGGTTCAACGCTTAAATATAAATAATAACATAAACAGCCCAAGCTCACCTACTAGACGGCATGTTTTGTCTATAACCGCAACACCGCTTGACTCATACCTGCAACAGAAACAAAGTTATTAGCACCACCACAAAACTAAAAATACAGCTTCAATATTTTTATATTTTCTAAATCTGACATTTCACAGAGGTAAGTATAATCTTGGCAATAAATTACGGTGACCCGCACTCAGAGATTCTGTTTAGTCTAAAGCTAAATTGTCATACCCAGTGGTATGTTTACATATAGGCCGGCAGAATTATAAGGGCGGCAAAAATATCTTTATTTTGATTAAGAAAAAAATACATAGTAATTAGACGGGTTGTATTTTTTTAAAGCAATTGATCAGATTTTTTAGTTTTCGACGTATTTTTTTTACTTCGTAAGTTCTTAATTGTTTGGTTCAATTCAATTCATATTAGTATAGAAAATTCACGATGAGTAATGACAGAAAAAGCCGGAGAGTACACAGTACAGAAAAATGTCTCTGAAAAAAGTCAGCGACAACGTAAAAATGACTACATTTTTCGAAAAACTAAATTTTTTAAAATAAATACAAGCTGATTTTTTAATATTTATAAAATAAAGGAGATAATTAAAAATCTAGTGCTAGTGTTTGGTGACATTACAAAGAACTATTTCAGGTTTTTAATTTAATTTTCAGAACTATGTTGCATTATTAGAAAACTGTGCTATTTGCTGTTTCATTCAAATAAACTGTTATGCAGTTAAAGATATTATTGAATTTTAAAGAAAATCAACTGATAAAAAGAATGAAGTTAAAAGCAGATACATACTTACTAATTTGTTTTTATCAGATTCCATGCTTGAAAATTGATAAAATTTGTTTGATGTTAGACTTTTTAACTGTTGTAGAGTAGTATATTATCCCTAACACTTGCAGTTTAGTTCATTTGAGGTGTCACAAGAGGGTTTACCATTTAAAATTTTTAAGGGTAACTGGTATTACAAATGGGTCAAATACTACAAATTTCTACAGGCTGTCCCAGAACTCGCGCCCCAGAGAAAACTGACAAGTGCCGACGATAATGTAGATCCCAAAAGTGTAAACGAAGAAAAATTAATGGCTTTTATAACAAAGTTTTGAGGGTTTAAGAACGACAAAAAATGTCATCCTGTCAATATATTGTCTTTTTTCAAGGTTTGATCATTTTTCCTTATTTTCTGAATTAATCAATAGTTTTTTTAAGAAATTTTGTCATAGTCAGAGGCGACAAAATTAGGTAGCCCAGGGCAGCATAAATACGCTACTAGTCATACCATCAAAATTATACTCGGTCATTTAATTAAAACACATTCAAACGCATACATGAAAGTCTACAACAATTTGCTGCAGCTAACAAACAGTTTTTTTTTTTTCAAAAATTTATGTCGTGTGAAGTAGGTGTTCCTTTTGGGACTCCAAAAAGTGATTGTTGAATAAGACCAATGTAAGATTGTGTTGAATTTGACACACAATTATAATCACGGCACAGTGTATAAAAAACCGAAAGTAATTAAAAAAGCAGCCTTCGTTTGAATACATACAGATTATTACAGATGTATCAGAACTCCCTCCTCATAGGAAATGGCAAAAAAAAAACAAAAAAAGTCTTTTATTCCTCGCTTACGAGATACAAAGATTTCAAAGTTACCAATCCCAGAAACTCTGTCCCAGGTGTAGTACAAACAGAGAAGACGCGAATGAAAAATAATTCAAGTGCACACTTTTATTGTCCGTTGTATCTATTTTTGTTATCCTTTTTTTTGTACCCGTAGTTCTCCGAAGTAAAAAGCCTTTCGTCATTAGCTATTTTCAAACGTTCGTATCTTCCAAACGCAGAGTTAAAACTTTTTTGTAAAGAAACTAACTACAATAGCCTAAACTATATGCCCCTTTCCGGTGAGGAGCGAGTTCTGATACACCCTGGATATCGTACATTTCACAATTTTAGACCCCATGGACTTCATAAAAAAATGTGGGACCTGTAAATGCGATAAAGGTGATTTTCAATTATCCAATGGCTTCTTCTCAATGGCAAAACTGTATTAAAATTATTGAATGCAATTGAAATTGTAGACTTCAGAACTAAAATTATTTTTTTGTGTTTCTGCAATTTCAGTAAGAAAATCTAAAATAAAGTCTTAAAAACCTGTCGATTTAAGTTTCCGAGTACAAAATGTGTTAACATGCATTGTGGTGGTTAAAATAGAACAATTTATTCAGAAATTTATTCAGAAATAAAACTGTTTGAGATCAATTTGTAAATTTGTAATAGGTATTCGTCGTAAAAATAATTGAAGTAGCAAGATTTCTGTTTCGAATTTAAGAAAGGGTAAGAGGGCAGAGAAATTCTGTTAAAACGATTAAGTTTTTATTTCTTGTTTTACATGTTTAGTATCTAATATTACAGAACTATTTACCGAATCACACATTTTCACTTTTAATTTTTGCAAATTACAAATTTTCGAAAATGAAGCGTTTTTCCCAACACAAACTTCGAATACTTAATCTGGTACAGATGTCGTCTGAAGCGTGTCAAAAGTCGTAAATAAGACGGAAAAGAAATGCCGTTATACCAAAATTAGAGATTTCTTCTTGGCGGCCCCAAATATGGGAAGAAAATGGCGATGTGGGATTTGTTTATAAAAGAATTGTGAGTTTTCCTTGGAAAACCACTAGGGATTCCGTCAATTGCGCTCACTCTGTATAGTATACAGCAGCAGCTGACGTTTTATTAGCGGATGACCTATATGTGTATAAGACGGTCTAAAAATACCGAATCAGACGCAATTACGTTCTTTCAATTTTGCAATAGAGCGTCCCGCAATGGCCAAGATTTGAGCGACGCAACGAGGACACAGTGCGAAGGATCGTAACAATGTAGTCGGTGGTTTATTATGCGGCTGGTTACGAAGCCGCAAAGAGACGAACGGAACTGGGAAAGAACTGACAGCAATCAGGTATCCCCGGCAACTGCTTGTGTAAAGCTTCGCCTCGACACATATTCCTTACGATAAATAATTGAAAACCCTGACAATCTCAAATTATAAGAGAAACGAACGACTCGAAATATCTCCGACGTTACGCAAGCAATGACGCACTTTAGACTACCACTCGCTGTAGCCGGAAAATCGGATGCTGGACCTTCTCAATTAATCAGGGAAAATCGGAAACGGCTTGTGGCGAAACGGCAAATAAGAGATCGATCTCGGCACAACTAATGCTAAAAATATCGCGCTGGCTACCGGAATTAGCTTCGAAATGAGCTGTCATAAAAAATTATTAACGACAAATCCCTGAAATAAATTTTCAAACTGAAAATGGGAGGTATTTATAGACACTAAGCTCCGGCTATTAGTGTGTCGAATGTTACCAAGACTAACAAGAGGTTGACACCCGAAATTAACAAAAACATTGAATTATAGCCTGGTTCGTTTTTTTTTGTCAAAACTTTTGTTGCATACGTTAGAGAGCAAATAAATTCCTTTTGTTAAAAAATGCGAGTGCCACCAGTACCAGTGTCTCCGTGGGTTTGACAAAAGCTCTGGTTTAATTGGTGATTACTTGCGACACTGAATAGTAACTGGCATTGGCACATTTATTGATCTCCTGTCTGTTTTGTCCAAGAATACTTCGATTATTTTCCAAGTAAAGAACAGACTGCTTGAAGTGTAGTGAACTGTAAAGCAAGAAATATACGTTTTCACTTTTATTGGTCGCCGTGTGTACTTAAAAGGAAAACCGTGTCCTTGGGAAAAGCAGTAAGACGATCCCAAAGCCGAGTAATTACTTGAACTCTAGCATTTTCTCTTACATAAGAGAGCTAACCAGAAACGCAAAGTGTGTTAAAATATTTTCATAGACACATGTCATGAAATTAGAAAATGAATTGCGTCATCGAAATATCTCGGTAGTCCATGCGTAAAGCCAAAGTGAGAAAATGGCAAATGCATATGCATTAGAAATTGTACTTTTACCTCTTACTAACGAAAGAGTCGGAAAAGTTGGATTAAAACCAGAGCAACGAGATTAAATGCAAAATCATGAATAGCAATTGGCGATGCCATATTAGCAGGCGAATAGTTTTGGAACTCCTCTGGGAGCAAAGAGCGAATCATCAACAATAACGCATGGAGAATGTTGCATGGCATATAATCGGCGAAGCGACTTGGCAACGTAGGAGGCATGTGATTGGAAGATAACCCTTCAGTTTCAACACTGAGTGATAAGATAAGTAATAGAGAACTGCACAATGTACACCTCAAAAAAGAAGACATGTTGGTCGCCTAGAAACCCGTTTTGTATATTTATAAGACAAGTTCAAATTATTTAACCCGTTTAACTACTAATCAATTCAATACGAAACGGTGTATAAGCAACATTAACGGCGTCACTGTTAAAATGTATCTTCTGAGACACAAAATTAACCGATTTAGCTGCATAATGAGACATACAATCAGCAACTCATTTGGAAGAGCAATGTTGGTCACACTAGAACAACACTACCAACCCAATGTTTTTATTCTGGATTATTTAGATCCGAACATTTGACTTTGTAATCATCTGTTAAACCATTCATGTCAAAACGGAATATTCCAAATACTCTTTTTTATTGTTGTACCTGAAAAGACTAAGCTGCTATCTGATAATGAACACTATTAGACCACAATCTATAATCGTCAAACTTATCTATGTATTTACTTTCCGCATATAGCTTTATTACACGTTCAAAGTACACCGAATTCAATTTGACCACACCATTGGGCACAATTCTAGCATTTGTACCTTCCCACAATTTAATGAAAATTTCAAATTTGTTCCAGACTGTGAACAAGCCATATCCCTTTTTTCAATACCATTTACTGATCAAAAACTTTCAAACTTTGTCTCTCACGACTCGTTCGATATAAAAACATTCAACTTACATAATTTGCTTAAACTAAGAGCATTGCAGGAAAACCAAATCACATATTTTTATAAAATATTTTCAGCAAACCTGCTTATTATATTATAATTAATTTAATATCAACTTTATATCAAATTCAACCTTCAATTAATAAAAAACATAATGAACTTGGCCTGAGCAAATGACAATGCTGTGGGTCACACATTAAATTCCACTTCCTTCATAAACCATGGGAAACGTATTTCGTTTAACTATTGATGTTCAGCAATGTGTCTATTAGCTATATCAACATATTAATGCCTTCTAGGGTAAAGGCACAAATGCAAAATTTCAAAACGTAAGTTTATTCAAACTTTGGCCAGTTTTTACTAAAATACGTAAATTATGAACTAGACTAGATTAAAAATGTAAAACAAAGACAATAAAAGACTTAAAAATAGTAAACTAAATATTTAGTTACAGCTAAAGGCAAAGATGTGCATTTCAAATAAATTCATTTTGTTTCATGTAAGTTTAAGAGTGTACATATTTCGAGTTAAAACTGCAACATAACAAACGTAATAATGTTATTATTCTCGTTGTTACTCAATATTTTGTTACTTTATTTAGCACAAAAACTGAAGTAATTAAACCAATAATTATAAATGTTTATACGACCAACAATGCAAGCACCATGGTAAAGATCACGTGTGAACATGAATCACCACAAAGCGTGATATGCACATAAATGAAACAAATGGGAATAAAATATAAAGATTGTAAATACAGTTGTGAAACAACGCTACACAGGATCAAATGTATCCATAAACCGAAACAACACTAAGTGGTCCTCAAAACGTCTTGTTAATAAGTTATAAAAGTAAACAAATCATAATATTTAGTGCCGACACTGTCGGCGTATCCTCAAGAAGCCACTCACGTAAAATTTTTAATGTGCAATGTCTTCTCACTAATGAGAATAATTAGTCAACTCTCTGTGGGTGATAAAGTTTGAATCGTTTAAAGTTCGCCGATAAAAGCTATAACCAATTATTAATCAATCAAAAACACATTTAATAAGAATAATAAAAACCGTATTTCATACAGGAATAAACACAAATGCAGAATTTATTTTCAGAACCGCCAACCAGTAAAGTGCGCATTTCAAATCACGGCAGAATGTGGGTTCATTAATAAATAAAGCTTCGCGGTTTGTTAGTAAACAAGAGTTTTGTATGCCACGTAATTGTAGCATAAGATTGTGTTTGTAAATAAGTGACAATACCAATTTTCAATACACGTGTACGTAATTTCCATCCTAAATATTCTTTAAAGCATTTTTTCCAACAAGGCTAAAAATTTGGCGGTGCCGGAGGCGCCCGAAAATTTCACTTACTTGCTAATGGATTTTCTCATTTTGGAATAAAAGAATCAGGTGGACGCCCACCGCAATTGGCCACCTAATTGATAGCAGAATTTTAACTCGAATTTAATTCTTGCCAAGCTTGATTTAACTAGGTTACAATCGTATCAGAAGTCATGAGCATTCGTCACGGCCGCATAATAACATAAAACATTCCATTATTTGGTAAAACACTGCCCATTGCTCTGATAATAACTGTTTGTGCCACCACATGCAACTACGTTCCTATAAAAAAGAAAATAATTTTAATAAAAATTGTTTGTTGAAGAGTCCTGAGAACGCCAAGTTTTTGGAAATGAAGATAGCTTTTCGAAAAATATTTTTTAGTGATAGATGAGAAATTTTCAAAGCCAATGGCAAATAATCTGAAGCGTCTTGAACTTTAACATCTGACTTTATTTTGAAACGATTTTATGAGCATTATTTTTAAAAACATGAACGATAAAACTACGACGAATAATTCGATGACATTATTATTCCCGCCTGTAGGTTTTTGTGTAAGGAACGTCCGGACAAGAAGTGAACTATTGTTTAATGTTGTGTGTGAAGCTTGTTTGTTAATTTCCTGTCAACCACTGACCACATACAAGCTTTTTCGCTTTGTACATACTGAAATACTTTGCGGAGAGGTTAATAAAACTTGATCCGGCTTATTGGTTATAATAAGGTGAAACGCGGACGCAATATACCGAATATGGTCGGGTCCCCCATATATATAAAGGATGACATATTGGTTCATTTCGAATTTGAGCTATAGCAGACAGCCGACTGCATCGAGTCTTACTTGGGAATGTGAACGAAGAATAACTCAACTTGCCCAGCAAACAAACTTTACATAATTCGATGTCGGATCTAAGTGAATTTCAAGGAAACAACATATGGTGGGCTTGAAAAAACAAAATGAAACTCCTCCGTAATCTGCAATTCGACACGAAAATGTCACAATTAGGCCTCGTTGGGTATCGAGACGAGTCTAGCCATAAAACTGAACACCCAAGCATTATTATTGCATTTAAACACGCTGCACTTTATTAACTGACATGAGAGAATGATGGGCTAATTTACAAATGGGCTGGTTAAAGAGTTCACTGCGCTATATCATAATTAACACTAATTTTTCACAGACATGCACTCCACCGAATTTCTTCACATCGACACACAAATCCAGGATATGGAATACTCATTTCACTAAATTAACATTTCTGTCGTAAAATTAACGCTAAATTAACTTTATTAACCGTTACGTGTCGTTAATATGCACGAAATTTACGATTCAAATATAAATTATTATTTAATTTCGCCATTTTTGATGAAAGTCGTAAAACGGCAATAAAATTATTTCACACTGATAGTACCTTTCGGGAAATTTGCCAAAAGCCACACCACCACACCGATATCAAACAGATTTTTCCAAGATGACTCAGTCTCTGATTTAAAGTAGCCGGCGAAGTAAAAAGTTCTGCAAATACAATTTTAGAATTCGTTTTGAAAAAATCTGTCAACAAATTATTTACGAAAAGAATGTCCAATTTAAAATCACATATCGAAAGATTGGTTTCAAGTATTGTCAGATAAAATCTCGTTTTATCATTTAATAAAATATTTGTTAGTGTAGCAATAGTAAAATAATAATTTACAGCCATTTTTCAATACTTGGGTTTTAGAAAGCTTCTGAAGTAGAATAAATCATGAATTTTGCTAAAAGTCCGCAACAAAAGAGCATGAGACTCCCACTTTCATCAATAACTCGAGGAAGAAATTATTCCTTATTGAAATTCCCTCTTTCCTATACAGGGAGCATCAAGATTAGATGCTGCATCATTAAATAAGATTATCATGTAAAACCGTTCCTAATATTTTACAACCATTAAAATATGATTTATGAGAGAATTTTTATTGGCTTCCATCAGAAAGAAGTGTTCGTATCTGTGACCTTCGTTTATATGACATCATATCATATTAACATCAAACATAATTAATAAGTTAAGTAAAAATCGAAAGAAGGTTGGCCATCACGTTGATTAATTGGTCTGGAATCAATCTACCTAAATACATATAAATTACGAACTGATATCCAGTGTTTATTATAAAACAATATAATTGATGAATTAATCGAGTGTGAGAGGAAAACTTCCGTCTGGTGCTTTTCGCCTCCCATCCGCATTCTCCACGTGTTGTGAGTCACTAATTTTCAAGATTTCATGCTTTTTAGTGGCGACAGAAGCAATTAAAACGATCCACGAATCGAAAAAACTTCGGTTTTCCCGCTGCTTGTACTATCTTTTACACATATTATTGCATAAGCATATTAATCGAGGTCATCTTTTCGTCATTAAAATATCCTGCCACCATTAAAAAAGCTGAAAAAAGTTCCCGACACAATTTATATGCGTTCTATATGCATCGATGTTATAATATCGCAATTTTATCGATAGGTGGAATTTGCAAATTTGTTTATTAGATTTTATCTTCGCACGTGGAGAACTTTAGAAAAGGTCAGACGAGGCGTTTCGTAGAATTTCTCTGAAGCGCATTTTGGATGATCTGAAAAAGCTATACAGTATGGCCATTCAAAGCGTCACCAAATCCTAACCAGCAGCGCGGATTAATTACACAACAATCGGCAGCTTATTAGACTCATTCGTTTGGTTATGTTTACATGAGTATTAAACCCGTTCAAAGTCGTCGAAAACATCGACCTTCCAATGATACATCGTGACGTCATAATGTTGGCATATTACGCACCATTTTAGTGTAGACGGGATCGCATGGTTTACAAACGTCAACAAACACCAACGCTTTCAGTTTTCTACAATACAAGCGATACAAATACAAATGCATTTTTGCCATTTTCTATATTAATTAGCTGTTTACATTGTGAGGATTTACGTTAAGCTACTGGGTTATTTTTTTAATAAAACGTTGCATTTCATTAATTAAAATGTTACAATCGTGCCAACTTTATCAATTAAACGTAAATAACGATTCGCACAGAGCACACAAGATAAAAACTTGCGTTATCGTTTTCAACTGAAACCATCAATGAGACAAATATTCTACGCATTTTCAAAAATAACGAACTGATGGCCGTTTCTGGAAAATAATCATCTCTGATATTGGTTGTGAATTGAAAAAATGATAGCAAACATTTCATCAAAAGTAAAAATTAATTATGTACTTAATTTCAAAATGTTTAATTTTAGTAAAAATAGGTATTAACTCTTAAAACATTAAGTTTACATTTAACTTAAAAATCTAGAGCTTTTGTACGCCCTCCATTAAAATTGTGATCAGATTCGATATGCTGAACCCTCCCTTCCGTCATTCCTGGTACAACCACATGGATGACAATGTATCTAAGCATCTCTCATCGGAATTCCGGAAAAATTATTAATTTCATTGAATTACGATTCAATGTCACGGCGAATGTATGCCTGCGTATTAATACACGTGTTACATGATTTTAAACATTTACTATAGCAATTTTGTAACATGTTTGCCACTCCTATAAGGTGAATGAATAATACGCGTCCTAGAGATTTAATTATAATTTGTTATTAATACTTTTAATCAGTTCATTCAATCTAAAATAACGCAATTTCACTACAACAAACACGAAAAAATCGCACACTTGTTGTATTCCCGCTTGATTATTTCAACAAACCTGGTTTATTCTTGGGTAAAAAATGCTGTGCATCCGATTAAAATTCACTTAGCACATCAAACAATATGCATGCACCTGCAAAATGCGGGCGCGGAAAAGTTTTCATTTGAGCTGGTTATGATGAAATTTTTTAAATATTCCCACATCATTTCAATATTTAATTAAAACACGACTTCGTCAATCGCAAAATTTTCCTCATTTAGCATAGCCTAATGACAGTTTATTTCATTTATGCAAATGTTTTTTGTTTGTTTGTTTGTCTGCACTTTAAACGATTAATAACAAATTGTCTAGCCAAGTTCAACTACCTCATTATTTGCTGAATAAACTAAAACACGTAAGATTGTGTATACAGAGTGAACCATCAACCCGATCTACCACATGATTAATATTAATAGAATTTATTTTAAGACACCACAAACATTAAAAAATAGTTTCAAAGTTGGAATTGACGTAGCCAATTAGCGGCCATAGCGTCGATTATTACCCCCTTTTGATGTAGCAATTGTACCAACACATGGCAACTCTCCAATGACTCGATCCACTCCCACCAATTATGAACTAAAAAGTGAAAATTACGCTATTCAACAAATTCCGCCAATTTATTTCTTAAAATTAATACATAAACGCTGCACTTTTATTTTTTCGAGTCTGAGTCCAATTACGAATACAAAAAGCACGTGTTTTTAAACGGCTCATACGAGCTAATTTATTAGTGTAAAAAGTGAAGAAAAACTAGTTTCCCACTTTGATTTGTCGTAATAACATAAATACCCAACTACCTTGACTTTTATCTGAATGAAAACTTGCAATCGTAATTAACATAAAATACAGAAAAGCATTTTTGTAATATTTATTTGGGGGGGGGAAGTGTCACAACTAACAGGTGGTTATGGTTCTGAAGCCACTTCTGATTTTACCCCAAATTACGTCTCAATAATACCAATCGTACAAAAAATAAGTATGATAAACTTGATAAGTTTCGGGAGAAATTTAATCTAAATTGATAAAACAGGAAACCAAAATTAGAAATTGGAGGCTCGTCTTGGCAGACCTGCGCATTGGAAATGTTGTGACGGTGGATATGACATTGAATTTGCTTAATAATAGACACTGTATAATAAACTAGTTGCGTAATGTTGACGAAGCAAACTCTGTAATTTAAACCAATAGTACATCAACTCTTGAGAACGAAAGACAAATTGGTTCATAACTCTCACAATTTTGTGAACTGTTGCAATCCCAGTTTTGTTCAGTGCAAGCCAAATTTAATGCATCTCAAAATAACTTTGGCTAAAATGATTTCACCTGACTCCAAGGCCAACAAAGTTTATTTACAATACAAGATAAACGAATTTTGCGTGCAAAAATCGTACTTACTGAGAAAGATTAGATTAAAAAGTAAATAAACAACACTATTTGACTATATATTCCCCAAAGTGCAGTTCTTGGATTTTGTGGTTTTATCGCCTGCGTAGTAATTCGTGTGTGAGATAAAAAGCCACTGATTCATTTCAAAATTAGTAAGTTTATCTCCAGACAAGTTGGTGTGCCTAGAAAAATGGCCAAGATAAACCGCGACACGTGTATTAAGCAAAATCATTCAATAAGAATTTTTTTAATAAGTAAGTACCACAAAACTAACTTGCAAGTCATGACAAAATTTTGAAGGCTGCATTTTTATACCTAATATCTAACTAAATTTTTAGTTAGTGTCGTGTTATCCAATTAAAAAGTTTTAACTGTACATCAACACAAATGTAAGGTTAAAAAATAATCGCAAATGGGAATAAAGGTCTTGACCTTTCTTAATCATGTGATAAATAATGAAATTGGTTGCGTTAATGTGCAAAAACGAGTTAAGTAGAACGGTTTGCTTATATGACATGACACACGAAATATAAATGTAAATATTGATGCGCTCCCTTCTTACGCAAACAGAAGTGGTACCTCATCTCTCCTAAATAAATTTGTCACTTACGAAAAACGTAACAGACGGTCCTAATACCCACGTATCATAATTTCACAATGTTTTCATTCACTGATTTGAGTATTCTAGGAAAAAATAAACTAAATTGTAATCCCACACAATCGAAATTTGTACACAGATAACTATCGCGCATTTTTTGATAGTTCAGGTGGTAGTGCACCTACAGATATGTATCCTAGAAAGATTATATTTCCCCTACAAATGGTATTTTCACTGAGTAATTCAACAGCGCATCCTAAAACTTGCAGACTAAACAAGAGATATAATGAAAACACTTAACTTTATTAGCTTATTTTTTAGGATTCTGCACTTTCAAGTAAAATAAATTTCAAATATAACACAAGGTAGAGTGAAAAATTAAAAACGACACTTTTACACAATAATTATTCAACCTTAGTAATAACAATTTTATCACTGACGTGCATGCTTTTTATAGCTATTCCGTTAAATAAGTCTAATTATATGCGCGGTGAAATTGGTTTCCGTAATTTTTCCTAATTTAACGAAAAACAACGCCTGATGTTGTATACACAATCCAGTTGTTCATCAATTAATTATGCTGATGTGAAATCATTTCTCAAAATTCGACGTGTTGCAGATGAAGCCAGCATTTTTGTTTAATTAATTTGTGCCGGTTTTAAATTCGTACACCTTCTCTGTCACAGTATGTTAAACAGGTCCGCTTATGAAGAACGTTTATAATATAAATGATAATTATTTAAATGGGGCTTGGACAGCAATTAATAACGCTAGCAAAGCGGTTCTGAAATGGGAATTTGCGAGTTGAAGGTCGTCAAAAATTTTCTGTAAACTCCCTGGTTTTGTGCTACCAAACGAGCTATAAATATGCAAAATTACCACATACTGCCTTGACTGTCGCGCCGGAATTTTTATTCCTTGGCGATTTTCACTTTGAGAAATATCGAAAAAAAATTAATCTCCATTAGTATTTCAGACGGCAATAAGTAATGGGGCGGCGGGAGCAGTGGTATTATTAAAAGTGAAACGTGTCACCGTGTCCTCAATACGGGCTGCCTAATTTTAAACTGAGCCAACAGCATGCATTCCAAAGACTGGATGTCGAATATTTAAATCCGATATGCAATTTACTGGAATTTAATAAACAGAAATTGCAGGTTTCGACGCATTCACTGCTCCAAAGTCCATGGAAAACTCGCGCGTTCAGAAATCGTAACGTGGCAAACCAACAGCAATAGGCAATAAAATTACAAAGCTCGTTTACATTAATTAATTGGCCGCCGCGATAAAAAAACACTGCTCGATTTTATAGCCTTTAAAAGGGTTACACTCGGTAACGGGTTCCTGTTCTAGAGGTGTCATATTGAAATTTATGTGCTCGAATTGGAAGAAAAAACAGCATCGCGGATATGGACGCAAGACCGATTCTAATTAAGTGAACTTTATGGTGCGTTCTTGCAATTCATAAAATACTATCGAGCCATTCAAATGGAAATAAAATGCCTCTCAAATAAGACTGGCCTTTTAATTCAATTACTTTACATCTATTAAATTATTGATAACTAATTGAACAATTTATTACCTTATGCTCATTCCACGCCGCTTCTACAAATCAAATATGGCCTCCCGTGTGAAACGAGCTTGCACCTACTTGACAAGTTAAAATTAAATTTGCCAATAAGTTTGATAAACTAGCGAGAGTGTAACCTTCTCGTATTTTGCATATAAAATAGTTGATAATATGAGACACGTGATGAGAATTGTGGTGCCAGTCTGTTCTACTCATACTCACCCATCACAAAACACAAGCAATTATATCTAATTTCCCAAAGAAAAACTATGTTTCTCTGGGAGACACTCCTCCGCGTTAATTTTTTGTCCAACCTCATTACTTTTATGGCCATGGTGTAATGAAAATTATCGACTCAACTGCATGTTCACGGTATTTTATTACACTTATGGAACGCCAAAAGTTACTTTTACGCTCAAGTACCAAAAAATGTAACACAGTCATTGTCGAGCGTAACGGAACTCATCCGATGAATGAATGAAGTGTAATGAAGTAGTGGTGGTACGCGGTGAAAATCACAACTTGTTTACTACGGTTTTCTAAACAATAATAATGTTTGTTTTGACGGTGCCGAGATTTCCATAAAATTCACGTCTAAATAATTTAATTATTTTTACACACATGGGATACATTGTGAAGTCCTGTATATTTATTCTAACTAACTCCAATGGTAAACACATTTCATATTATAATAAACCTATAAAGCTTGTTTCGTTCCAATATAAACTAGAAGGTCAGTAAGTAAATCTAGAAAAAAAAAACGGAAAAAAATGTTTGTAGTTTGATCACCTGTCCAATATAATAAAAAAAGTAAACAAATCTTTTAATGAGAAGTATTGGGTTGAAGGTTAATTTTCTTGTAAACTGCTAATTATTCAAATTAAAAATTTACTAAAAAAATGTTTCGACGTTAAAATTAAAGTCCAAATCTAAACCCAAATAGATACATAGTAATATCAATTTTTCAGCATCTTAGCAAAGAACTGATTTCACAAATGTTCTAAACCTATAAGCTAATTTAATTTTGTGCGTTTATCTTTTATGACCGAATCGTTTTTGCTTCACTTAATTAAGAGAATTCAACCGAAAATGACTTTATTTATAACTCGAATTGATACACCGCTTCCTTACGATTTAACAAACGTAAAAACCAAAAAGGAAGTGAAAGTTTCGACAATTTGAAAAATATTCAAAACACAAAACAAAATAGTTTCAAATTAATTAATGTCGCCAAAACTGTAAACAAAATTGTGACACTGGCGACAAAGTTTATAAAAATAAAACAAGCGTAGAATGTTTACAGCTTTATATTTGACAATCAGTGGCGTAGGTGTTTCAAAATTGAGAAAGGAAATACCCATGATATATTTAGATTCGAAACAAATAACAAAAACACCCTTAATAAGTCCACATAAGTGCATATAAATGATTTTTTTCTACAGAAAGTTTAATCCTGATTAAAAAAAAATCTCGCTGATAGCATTCCATTAGATTCAATAACCCCGCCTCCGCAACTAAGTCTATGTCAAAAAGTTTACATTCCAGTCATTGAAATGTTATTCAATCAAAATACATTTTTAATACGTAACATAACAAGTAGAAAATATCAGTAAACAATAACCAACTCACAAGCACAGATTAGAACACGAGAATATTTTTCATCAGACTACCGAAAATGTATAAACAAATTATTCATCAGTTTTAAGAATAAAAACATTATTATGAAGATTATGAAAACGTCATCACCACCAGTGATGTTTTTCGATGTTATTCACATCAGTCGGAGCATAAGTGATAACGTCGGCTAATGACAAAAATCAAACAGAGTAGAAATACTGGGTAGAACATATTCTTGTTTTCCAGTAGGTATATACTCAATTTTTCGATTCAGACAATACGTAGTACATAGAATTATAGAATAGAGGTAACTAACAATAATATCATACTCCATGTTTTAATTTAAACAAACAAGATTATGCATAATTATGTGAAATTAATTAGCGGTCACTTATTTATGTAAGAAGAAATTATAGGGGTGTTAATGACCGTGGGCAACGAGTTTAGTGTCCAAAGGACCGAAGGACAGTACGTTGCCAAAGGTTATTAACACCCAATAATTTCCGTGATAGATAAATAATTTTATTGCTTACTAAAATAAATACTACAAAAATGAATATTTTGTCAAATTTTGGCATTTTCGACATTGACAATTTTTTATAAAAAATTGTGGATTTATAAAAATGAGTTAAAATAAAATCTTGGACGAATTGCAGTCTAAAACAATACACAAGAAGGAATGAAATAAATGATTAAAGAAAACTGGTTGGAGGAAATTAACGATTCCCTGCTGTAACTCCCAAGGAAATTATGACTATCTCTATGGTTACCGTAACTAACACACTATTTGACTAAAATTTATTAGTAAGAAATAAATAAATAAATGTAAAGTAAAATATGTAGGTACACGCATGAATTATATCCCACTTTCAGTTCATAGTAGAATTGCAACAGCGCAATTGAATTTTTCGGAGTGAAAAATAAAACATAAATTAAGAGTTTCTGTAAAAGAGAAGAATTCTGTATTCAACTAAATCCCAGCGCCACGTTTTGAGTTAAGAAAACCCACCAGAATCTCTCAATTTGTGCTCCATTTCATTCAAAAAAATGCATATGCGCTGTTGCAAAATTCTACTATAAACTGAAATGAGATATACAGGGTGTTAGGGAATGGCTTAGCAATATTTCGCATGTGCATTTGTCATCATCAGACGAGTTAAAAAGCCTTATACCATTTTTCCAAAAAGTGCATACTTTCTTCAAAAAAATGTATTAATCCACCTGTTGAGAGCCACTGTGTCGTTTATGGTAGTTTATTAGCGGTTAACTTTTTCTTTAAACAAAGTTGACATAGTGGCGCATGGACGTTTTGAAAATTTTTCAAAATTAATGATAGCATGGTCACTTGTGTGGGAGGTTCGAACCCCAGTTCTGGCATAAATTTCTTTTTGTTTTTTTTTTTAGAAATTTTGAACACAAACCGCAAATTGAAATAGAAGAATTACGAAGTGGACCAAGAAGTTAATTTACCTTTGCTATTTTGTCAATAATATCAATATTAAAATTTACGCTAATTTTTATCATTCTAGTTCAGCGGTTCTCAAAATTTGGGACTTTAATTTCAGAACGATTTTTTGGGAAAACTATGCATTTTTGATTTACAAAAATTGTATTTAATCGATTCGTTTTGCCAATCTCTATCTACCTTTCAATTTATGCTAAAGCATTCCCTAACACGCTGTATATATATTTTTAGATTATTACCACTTTTACGTAAGAGTAAAGCATTTTTCTTTATTAAGTTGTAATTTCTTATTGTCTTATTTATATTTTTTGTGTTTTTATTTTCCATTTGTATGTTTTTGTATTAAGAAACAAATAAAATGATCAATTATTTACCTATTATTTTACCGACGGTACATTTGTAAAAAAATCTTTTAATAACTCAATTTTGATTTTTGAGAGTGCTTCCACTACGTTTTTCAATCCATGCAATACCATCGGAAATATTATTTTAATTTTTTTAACAATGTGTATGATTGTTATTTGCCATTTTTGACGCGCACTGTATATTTAGGAAACTGAAATGCATTTTTTGTGTAAACCGCATTTGAAAAGAATACTGTGGAGTGGCAGTCGGCGACTGCAAGTACCTCGCACCAATTCGGAATAATATTATGGTGTCCGGTTGTTATTGTGTATAAAAACATATTCCACGTGGAAGTCAAGGCCAGTGATTGAGAAGTGGCCGTCCCGTGAGCGTAAAATGCTCAAGGCCAGTCGTGGTGCGTTCTTTAGCGGAATGCGAATAGAGAGAACGAAGCGGCTGGTGCCGACGTCACACATGTAAACACTAACTAAAGCTTGATACGCACCTTCCATCCTGCGGAGCTGTTGCTGTCGCCCTTATCCTTGAAGTAGGGCACGTTCTGGACCATCCACTCGTAGATCTGCGAGAGGGTGAGCCGCTTGTCCGGCGAGGAGGTGATGGCCTGGGTGATGAGGTCGGCGTAGCTGAGATTGCCCCAGGCGTTCCGTCGGCTGGAGTTCTTCTTGGCGGGCACGATGGCGGCGACGGCGGGGGCGGGGGCGGCGGGCAGGCCGCACTTGTTGCCCTCCTCGTTGGGCTCTACGTAGTTCTCCGGCCGGGGCAGCGGCCACGTGTTGGAGCGCGCGCGAGTTTGAGGCTCGAAGCCGTCGAGCTCGGCCAGCGGCTCCATGATGTTGAGGTTCATCTTGTAGCAGTCCATCACCCGGGGGCGGTTGCACACCGGCTAAATTTAACTGCGGCGCAATACTCACAGTCCAGTCATCTCCAGCCAGCGACTACTGACTCCTGGTGCACACAACACACTAACTAACACCGTGTGACAGACGCCGTTGTTCCATATCCGCTCTTATCTTGTGATAAGTGAAAGACAAACACTCCGCGTTGTGGCGCAGTTATCGCGACGACTCTCTCAGAGCGCAACTTCTCTCTACTCTTTTCTGTACGAACTTTCGCCACGAGGATCGCACGGCGTGTGTATACCGCGAGCCTGCAGAATTTCTGGTTGCAGGACATGCCCACTCGGGCATGCGCAATGCCTGGCGCCACGCACGCACACTTGATTGTGTAATTGTAGCACACGCACTGGATGATGCACGTGACATTAGCTGGACGTGAAATGCGAAAAACTGCACATTTTCTATTTGAAAGGATGTACCTCATCGTCAATAGAAGCTTTTGCATGAGCCGACGGGATTAAGCTTTTTTATTGATACAAATCGACCAGCACGTTCTGCTAATCCTTCAAAGAAGTCCAACCACAATCACATATTCTTTTAAAAAAACGACGAATGACATCAATTTTACACTTGATTTGTTTGGTTGTCGCACACGTAAACTCCAACCAAAATTTTGTACACCAGAGTTCTTTTTTTGCATTGATTTTTCTTGCTTACTTCATGATTATGTTAATTTCCCCTAATTTCCTTTGTTTTCTTCTGATTTCCTTATGATTTACTCGAAATTTGACCTAATAGGTAAGTTTTCAAAACGATTTCCCGTGTAATTCATCCAGATTTCTCTTATTCTTTTTTTTTTTAGGTTTTTTCCTATTTACTCCGATTTTCCCAATTTTGTTCTCTGACCTCTGCTGTTTATAAAACAAGTACCCCTCCACAGGCATTGCAGCTACAGGGTGCCCGTTTTTCTAGCTCTACCATGAGAATCTCAATTATTATACAAAGTTTTTATGTTGAACAGTTATCTGAAAGAACATTTGATGTCATTTTTAGGTTTTGAATTATTCGAAAAAAAACCAGAAATTTGTAATTTGTAAGTGAAAACTAAAACAATTAGACGTTTTTTAACTAGGACCCAGGGCCGCATCGCGCCGTCCCATTTGCATCACAACTTTAGAGGCATCAAATTTTTTGAATAGGATTTAAATAAAAAAGTGAAAGTGAACAAAAAATTCACAATATTATTAAAAAAAAACAAAAATAAAAGCAATACCTAAATAAAAAATGCCCTAGTTCTTACAAATCCAATAACACAGTTATTAGAAAAAGACACTAAAGAAAACACTAAGTATTTAAAAATAAACTCAAAATATCATACGAACATTATTACTTACATCTTAGTCATGATAGTCATGAATTCTCAGATTTCTCTTGCTTAATTTCGTTGCACTACCTCTTATCCAATGTTTGTTTTGTCTTCGGCAATTTTAAATGGATGGTGTTTGAATCTTATTATTATTTAGTCCGGTCAAAATAGACAAAAATATAGTGGTAATCTTGAAAAAATTCGCATAGATCTAAAAATTGGTACAGGTCTTAGGTATATACACTATTACAAATAAAATATCAAAACTCCCCACCGATCCGATGTGTGCTAAAAAAGTTATTCAATGTCAAAGGTCAAAAGTATCGATTTTTTGCATTTTTCTCATAAACGGTAAGTCTTATCATGAAAATGGTCAAACAAAAGTTGTAGATTATACAATTATCTATAAAAATTGTTCTCATAATTTTTTTCCTACGAACCACTATTCCTGAGATATGACCATTTAAAACATCGAAAGTACAAGTACACATCAGACCTCTACGTCGCCACATGCATCATCGGAATGGAATATAAGCAAAAATATTAGTTTGGGTAACTTATACATACAACAAATTATACGATTCTGAGTGTACTCCACCATTTATTGTGATTTATATTCATTATACTGAGTGATTTTTTAACACGAGCCACCCAAGACATTTCTAGAAATAAACAAAATATAAAATCCCGGAACAGGTTATTTTTTATTTACAGGGGAACACCTTTTAGTATACTTGTAAGGCCTAACTGCACCGGTGTGGCTTAAAATCTAAGCTCTGCTTAAGTGTGTCAATTGAACTGCACCGTAAATAAATGCAGCTTAAAATTGTCTAAAGCTTGGTTTAAACTAAACCGTACGCTGGGTACCGCTTAAATAGCGCTTAACATCAAAAAAGCAATTTAAATGCACAATTTGAAAACGAATCGATGAGAAATTGCGTTATTCTTGATTTGTATACCTAATGAAAAAATTTGTTCGATAGCTTCAAAAAATATATTTAACGAAATAAAATTCAATACACTTTCGGTATAGTAAAAAGATTTCTCGTTCTTGCTGTCGCTTAAAAATTTGGTAGTAATTGTTCCAACAGCAATTTTATGCAATATTGCCAAAAACAGAGATAAAGGCGGAAGAGAACCTAGATTGGATGATGGCATGGGTGATTAACATGAGATAAAGACAAAAAGTGGGCAATTTTCATAACCATGAAGTTATTGATCTTCGAAATAATAATTATCGTGCTAAATTACGGCACTTTAATCGTTTGTATTATTTTTTTATTAAATAACATTATTGGACACAAAAGCAAGGTTTATCAATTAACTAAATAAAGGTCCATAGCAGCACTGAACAGATTTTTCAGCTCAACTCAACTTAACTCTTTCAGTTGTCTATCAAATTTCAAACACTTTTGTATCAATTTGAATTCTTCCAGCATTAGCTCGAATTCTTTTTTTTCCTTCTCGAATTCTAAATATAGAATAGCTTTTTTAAAATTGTAACTTTGAAGCTGATGTGGACTAATTACTCGTACTGCTCGTAATTTATCCAATTTTCAACTTCACCTATTGAAAATTTTGTGATGTAGATGGTAGCTCAAGATGAAAATTTTACGACAATGCATTTTCGTCTTCGAAATCGAAAGTTCTTTACTGTTTTTATTGAAATAATGGGTTGGTTTCTTTTTGTTCTGAAATTAATACGTTTGCACCTCTGTCTACACCCTAAATATAGACTTCTGTTGGTGCATTATAATATTTAAACAAGAAAGTTTACACATCTAGTTTTTTTTTCTGGCTTCAGTCATTCCTGCAGCAAAACTTTTTTTTAATAAAATTAACTCAAAGTTAAAAACTTAAGCCAGTACTCACTAATTACTCACTAATTTTAATTTCGTTGAATTATTTCACTCTTAATAGCAGAAATAAAAAAATCCGCAACATTTGCACGTATTTGTAAACAAACTATTGACAACTAATTGATAGGCATTCGGCGGATTAAAGTAACCAACAGAAAAAATGCCACGGTGCAGCTCGATTTATTTAAACACCACTTAAGCTGAATTTATCGTACCGCATCCGGATTGGTACCGTATTGGTTCCGTAGACGTCAGTCACTTCGTTTAATTTTTTCATTGGTTTGCCGCAAGCTTCGTACCCTATAAGATAAATTTTATATTTCTACGGTGCGGTCTACGAAACTAATGCGGGTGCGGTACCCAATCTATAAATCCAGCTTTATATCTGTAGCCATAGCTTTGTTAAGCGTTACCCATAAGCCGAACCGGTGCAGTTAGGCCTAAAAGAATTGTAGCACCAACCCCCTATGTAATATACAGACAATTCCTTCAAACTTATAAATGGCATCACCCTTTTGTGGTAACTGAAATGAAAAGTTTTTTGAGCAGGACTTTGACTATGTAGAAAACCACGTTAAAAAAAATTCGCCAAACAGATTACCTCACAGGTGGTGGGAAAATCTGTGCCTATTATGCATACGACTTCTTTAGCTTTTGGAATCGCGATATTTCAGGAACGGTGACTCGTAGGAAAAAAATATAAGAACAATTTTTGTAGAGAGTTGTATGAACTACAAGATTTGTCGACCTATTTTTATGATAACACTTACCGTTTTCGAGAAAAATGCATTGAACCGATAGTTTTGACCTTTGACATTGAATAACTTTTTTAGCACACGTTACGAGTACAACGATGTATCACATGGATATGATCGAATCTTGCGATTTAGTTCCGCGATGTGTGTTCCCACTACGTACGTCGAAAAAAATGTTCCCATATTGTGAGTTGTCCCAAACCCCTACCTGATCCCAGTGCCACCTCGTGCGTCGACCGTTTTATTACTATCCATTGCACTCAGTGGTCTATTAATTATATTTTCTTTAATTGATGTGGATTATATTTTCTAAAAATTCTATTTTCTCAAATGAATGAGTTTCATAATTTTTCTGTAATAACTATTTATGTATTATTTAATAGGTAATTATATCTTTTTTGGTCGTACTTTTTACAGACTGTCCATGAGGAATTTTTTTAAATAATTTATGTTCGCCTTTTTAAATTAAAAATGATGTAAATATCAGCGTACTAATATTCTAGAAGTTTGCTGTGTTCTGTTCTGAACAAAATTCTCTTTTTTTTATTAAAACTATAATAATGTGCTTCTTCATATACAAAAGATTTTGCAGAATCAGATAAAAATTGGTGTAATAAACAATGATTATATTATTAAAATGTTGTACTTATTTATTTTAGAATAAAAAAAATTGATGTTTACAATTTATCAGTATAATAACTAATAAGCAACAAAAGCTAAAAAAAACGTTTTTTCCAATTCACAATTTTTGTGGTGCCAAATGAAAAAGTTAGTAACCCGATCCTAGTTTTCTAAATATCAAATGGAAGACACGTTTTCTTGAATATCGTTATTATAAACTGCAAGAAGTAAACGTGGTGGTAGTTGAGATATAAAAAAACCTGCAGGTGGCAAGATGCAATTATATTTTCTTAAGAGTCGACGCACGAACTCGCACGAACTCGCACTACCAAATTTTGCTGTTTATCTGGACGCCCAAAGTGACACCAAAACAGGTAGAATCTCTTGGATTGCTTTGGAAAAAACGTCAAAAGTATTGTTTAACAAACTAAATTTTGACAGTTCAATTAAATAACTTTGTGTTATATTGTTTTGACAAAAATAAACTTCTAGCTTATCATGTCGTTCCTCATTCAAAACCTTAGTTTTAAGTAAGTAAACTTGACAGAAATGAACATTCCGAATCCAAGTTCAATGGAACTGTAAAAATTTAGTTTGTTAAACAAAATTGCTGACTTTTTTTCCAAAGCATTCTTCACAAAAACGATTTTCTCTTAATTGTGATCAGCATGTAAGATTCAATCATATCATGTGATACGTCGTTGTACTCAGGAATAAAAATACTTTTCAAAAATACAAAAATCGAATATGGCGTCCAAAAGAAAAACCAAAGTTGAGTGTTGTAACTTTGACATGAAGAACGCCTTGGAAAGTACGATGACAGATTTAGATTTTTAGAAAAGCGAATGTAAAACGTCCTACTTAAAAAACGTTCTATTGGTTTTTCGCTTGAAAAAATAAAAACAAAAATTACAAATTTACAAATTTTTGTTTTTTCCAATAATTTAAAAACTAAAAATGACACATCAAATGTTCTTTCAGATAAAAATGCGTATAATTTTACCATAATTTAACCGACCTCATATCTCTTATAATAACTGAGATTTCCCACAATGGAGCTCGAAAACAGACACCCTGTATTGCACAGATATTCAGTAGAGGTGAACAATGAAAACTTCACATTTTTATTCGGATAGGATGTGCCTAATTAGTAATTAATAATTATCAACAGGCGCTTTTGCATGAGCCGACGGGATTATTAAGCTTTTTTGTTGATACGAATCGATCAGCACGTTCTGATAATAATCATTCAAAGAAGTGCAATCACAAATCATCACTGTGCAATTACATGGACTCTTTTTGGAAAAACGACGAATGACATCAATTTTACTCTTCACAACATCAATAAACATCCACGACTATTTTGGTGATACAAAGCGGCAGACTCGCTTAATCTCATTAACAAAAAAATCAAAATATTTGAATAAAGACTTAAGCTTGGTTTGATCAACAAACAACAGTTTTGTAAATAATTATAAAAACTCCAAATGTTCCATCGCTGTTGGATAACCATGATTCATTAGTTAGGTATTACTTAGTACAAAGAAATAACCAGTAAATACGCCACAATTCTAAAAAAATTAAAAAAAATCTATATTCTCATTACATTTATTAGTTATTTTCTGAGATCCCCTTAACACTCTTTTGAGTAGACTGCATGGCGCTCGTTAAACTAACAAATTGCAAATTAAAACTATACATTTAGAAAAAAAGAATCAATTTGCTAAAAAATGTTTGTAAGTGTAAACTCATTATTATTGAGTACACTATTTTCATATTGTCGTGAGTTTTATAGTGTTGAAGGTTGAAGTACCTAATTTTTTGAAAGGCACCAACAGAAAATACACTTTTACGAAAAAGGTAAATGCTCAGAATATCTGTCACCTTCAATCTGGTTATGTAACGTTTAACATTTTTCTTGAAATATGACCGCTGTCAACCTTGGAAGTAAATTGTTGCAACTTTTTGGATGCTTTATTGGCGTTGTTATACTTTAACTTCCACATTTTGATAACATATAAAAAATAAAAATTAACATTTTAAATTTGTAGTTAGTTAACACTGTAAGCATACACCTAATTCCGTGTCAGTTACTCATGCAAGAAATGTTTTGATCGTACGATACTCTATATACAGTTAGATAAAGAATTTTACGTTATAGTGAAGACAGAAAAATACAAATATAACAACACCTTTACGTTTATAATGCCAGCTCACAATAACGGAAACGTTATGAACTCGTAAAATTTTCCGAATAGAAAATCAATCTTATTTTCCTACCTTCCAATACTGAAGAAGGAAAGACAAACCTAGCGAAATAATAATTAATAACGGATTTCAGACTTTCAGAGTAATAAGAGCTGTGTTTATCATTAGGTGCAACCTTAGAGATCAACTCTAGTTTTACATACTCCTAATTGGGAAGTCATTTTTAAAAGGTCGTGATTGTAAGGAAAAGTGATGAATTATCTACAAATTATCTTCTCGATTAGTGGCGCTCTTATGATAAATAGGAAAACAATAAGGAAATTTTTTTTTAATCTTAAATATCTCAGATAATGCCTTTAGAGACAATTTAGGTATAATATTCTAACTGATTCATTAACGATTTATTATTAACACACCTCCGCCTTTTATCTAGCAGCACCATGTTTGCGATAATCTATTAATAATAAGATAACTTGGCGCAAAGAAGAGTTGATTATGTTATCATAAAATAGCTCTCGAATAAATCTCAAAGATGATATTCTACTTTAAATTGTGCTGTAAAAATTCCACGTGTTACTTTGACCAAAATAATGCGTCTCTAAAAACAGGGAAAACGCAAAATATAAAGTAGATTAGAAAACGTAAGAAGTAGTTTCTCTAACACGGTAGTTACCGATTCCTGAAGTAGCCCTCAGTGATCAGGGAGGTAGCTATTTAGATAAAATACTTGAAACAATCCGAAGTCGCTTGGAAGAGAATTCCAGTAATGGGTTCATCCACAATACATCTTCATTTATGTCCAAGATTGAAATAAAGTTATAGCTTAAGTTTCAGCACTAGCTATCTAAACCCGAAACTTTCTTACTGTTCGAGCATATAGAAACGTAGAGATCTATAAAGTGAAAATATAACTGTCATAATTAAGAATTTCGCTCCGGTAGCCAAAAGCCATATTAATATTGCATTATGTTTATTACACATAGCAAGCATTTATTCCAATTCTAGTGACAAAAATCGTCGAAAATTCAACACGCCCGTTATTTCCGCGTGGTATTAATTTTTCTCTAATATTATAATGATTACCACTTGGAGCTGATTTGATAGTGGAATTAAGTACTGATTGTACAATTTGACCTCATTCGATAAGCTATAACGGACGATAAAAAATCGAACCGTATTGTTGCATTCAACCGATTTCTTTCTACTTGAAGTCACTCCGGAGGTGTCGTTAAATGATCTGTTTAAATTGAATTAAAACATCGCCTTTTGCATGCCAATACCTCAATTTCGAGCGTCAGAACGGGGGAATTACATCGCTTAATTCATTAGCACAAAAACCTAATCCATAAAATAAATCCACTTAAACATAACTCACACAAAAAGCGGCAGAGAGTGCGTTACGATTCTACAACTGATTTATTGTCTCCGGTATTCAATTTACGGGCCAATTTGTGTCGAGTGGATTTAGCGATCGGATCCGCCAGGGGCGGGAGTTGCTAATAGCTTTCACACCATGCTAAGGGTTAACACATCGTGTGAAGCAGCACTTGACTCCTGTTAATCTTCAACCGAGGACCCGGTTATACCTTTAATTTCGGAATTAGACACTCTTGTGCGATTTACGAAAGACCTAAATGCCAAACGAGGCGCCCGAAAACAGAATGGCCACTAACCACTCAGTGGGAGACGAACGGTTTTTAAGATTACAAATCAAAGAACATTGTTAATTCTTTATAAATAAACAATATTTTCCCTAAATTCTACCCCAAAACCGTCCGTAAAGCCCTACTTTTTAGTACTCTGATGTCACTGTTGAATCGTCATGGAAGTAATCTCAAAAATTACCGAAATATTAGTCCACAAAATGGACTCACATCCTCTCGTCTATCGACTCCAAGCTCCCTATTCGTTATAAAAAATTCAAGTTTAACAGTTAGTCTTTGAATAATTGTCTTAATATATAAATAAATAATTGGGCGAATTGTGTAATTGTATAAGAAAATATGTAATTAAAAATAAAAAATATATCAAAAACAGGTGTAATGCGCCCTCTTATGGCTCAAAGCACAAATATACGGGAAAAATGATGATAAGATGACTAGTAGGTATAACCAAATTCTTTAATTTCATTAATGAACATTAATAATTTAACATTAAATAATAATATTCAGCACGAAAAAGCTTTTCATCGATTAATGGTGTAGATAGTAGTACGATTGTTTCAAATTCGGGATATCTATGAAAATCTGACATTTTATTTGGTACTACTGTGAGTTGTCTAAAAAATCTATTTTAGGTTATAATTAATGACAACCAAGCATTGTTGTCAGTTTGCTTCATTTTTTTAAATAAATAATTGAATACTTTATTTATTGTATTTCACTCATTATTATTAGGTAAAAAGTCCAGTCGGTCTTTCTTGTATGCTTCAAAGCGTCTTTTGATGCACGTTTTCTTATCAACAGAAATTACTTTCGGCAATTTAAATTAACAAAAAGTAGAACTCACAACAAGGCGAATCTTTGAACGGACAAAGTCATAAAGACAGCACCTGACATGACCTGAAGCCAACCTAACAAAACTATATCTAGGCCTGCTGCGTGTTTAAAACAATCGTGAACGGATAATAGAAACAAATCGACGTATCTGAAAGACTACAGGATGGTCCAGCTGAGCTCCCATAGTTATTAGTAAAGTTGGACTTTTGATGTTTTGCAGACGTTATTTATACTTTAGGACGATTTTAGAGTGACCCAAAAAAGTATCGTAATAATTTTTTTTACTGGCATGCTATCATTTTGTTGTGCTCATTAAGATATCTTTTTTTGAAATCGATTTAGGAGTTACTGTTAAAAACAAAACAAAATCGGTTTTACACCTTTATAGTTTTAAAAATCAATAAAAAATAGAAACAGTGTTTTTGTGTTGACGTTATTACCAGGTACGTGTTGAACAAGGTCTAATAACAGACTTATTAAGTTTGATTGATCTGAATTTATTACAGGGTGTTTACAATTTATTTCCAAATTTTTTAAACTTTAGAGCCTTTTATTTTGCTTATTTTAAATGCCAACCCCTGTTTATTTTTATAATATCACTTGATGGGCAATTTAAATAAGAAATTTTTTTCATATTTATATATTTCAACCCTAACGGAAATCCTAACACATTCGGTGTTATTTACAAAAAAATTGTTTTGTCAATTATTTTTTGGTACACGCTCCCTAAGATGGTTACTTTGGGAACTGCTTTGACTCTGCAAAATGTCATTTTAAAGGCCAAGTACTTAAAGTCGTCATAGCAACACTTTGCGGACTCTTATTTATTTTGCGGACTCTATTTATTATTTGACAAGATAATTATTATTGTTTCAATAAATCAGTCGTTGCTATGACTATCGATCGACTGCACTTATGATGAGGAAATGTAAAATTTTTTATAATTTTGTCGTTTTAGAGAGCTGGTACCAAAAAAGTTTGTATGTAACAGTTCCTTAGCGGACTCATCTCATTAAGAACTCGGCTCCTTCGTCGCCTCGTCCTTAATCCGATTCGTCCGCTAAAATTATATTTTCCGAACTTGTTACATAAATAACTATTAATGACAAATTTAATGAATAAATGTCGAAGAGGGCTCCAACCCTGTTTATTTTTAAGTTTTTGGCAAATAACTCCGAATGTGTTAGGATTTACATTACAGTTGTAATAAGAAAAAATGTTCGTTTTCTAATTCTGCATCGAACGATAAAAATAAACAGAGGTTGCTGTTTCAAATAAGCAATAATAAAAGGCTCTAAAATATAAAAAGTATGGAAATAAATTGTAAACACCCTGTAGTAATTCAGATCAATCAAACTTAATTAATAGGTTTGTTAGACCTTGTTCAACACGCACGTAGTATAATGTCTTCAAAAAAGTTTAATTTTTAAAATTAAAAGTGTAAAACCGATTTTTTTGGTTTTTATTTTTTTAACAGTAATCCCTGTACCGATTTGAAAAAAATTTTGGGACCTGTATCCTAATGTACACAAAAAATAATAGCATGCCATTAAAAAATTTATTATTATGATGACGTCATACATTTTTTGGGACAGTTTGAGTTTGAATAATCAAAAGTATTTTTCTGAAATGTGTCCTAGAGTATAAATAACATCTACAAAATATCAAAACTCCAACTTTAATAATAACTGAGCTACCGAAGACGGGAACTGGACCATCCTGAATATTGCTGTCGTGAGAACATTTTCGATAACCTTAGGGCCGGTTTACAGAAAGCGAAATTAAGTTTTAATCCAAAATTAAACAAATTCGAATTAAATCGCCATTTATTAAAATGCATTCACAATAATGTCAAGTTAATCGCGATTAAAATTTAATTGCAATTAAAATGTTCTGTAAATTGGCTCTAAATGTTTACAGAATAATGAAAGAAGAAATTCAAAATTTCTTTCTTTTGTTCTTAAATCGATGAAGTAAGAGTTTTTGAGAGTTCTATTATTATTTTATCGAAATTTTTTAAGAAAGAAAGTGAATTCATCCATAACATTCATAACACCTACCTACATTTTTTTTCAGAAATATCTACTTAAACGTACAGTCACTTTTACCAATTAACCGAATGCGAAACCTTTAATTTAATTTTTGTCCACATCTGTGTCATGCAACTAACAATTAATTAATCAATTCTAACTCAAGCATTAATCAACCAGAGCATCAATTAAGTATAGTTGACTAAAAATAATTAACAGTACTTGTGATTGTAAATTGCTGTATAGTTCGCACAGAAAATCAATTTTTGCAGTTAGAAATGGATTATTTCATCTCTACTTTATACTTTTTTATTGTTTTCGATGCATTTTAGGATTCGTCGATGCTGTTAATACGCTTTTATTGAGAATACCAGACATCGCGTAATACATAATACACTAATCTAAAGGTAATAAAAATGACAGTTTCTCATCATCTGGGCTATCGATTCTAAAATTATTTACTTGATCTTGTAACAATGGATTTGCATCAAAGTGTGAACAAAACTGCAGTGAAAGCTAATGACATTTTTGATTTAAACATTTAAATTATTTTTCATTTTTTTAGTAATCCAACTTTTGCGTTGTAAATTCTTACAATAGCTGTGGAAAACTTTAAAGTATGTCAAAAAGCACGTATTTGATAAGAATATTATTTCCTGCTTTTAAATCTTTTAGCAAAGAAATGAGACTGTTTTTCTAATTTTACAACTAATTACTTTGACAGAACAAAATTTGCAATAAATTTGGACATACCATATTATCTTTTCCAATTTGAATAAATACCGAAATAAATACTTATTCTAATTAATTAGCTATCTCTTAGCTAAAACTCATAGATTTTATCAAAATTTATAGAGGAAAGTAATTTCATTTAGGAAGCTGACGCAGGTTTTGAATTAGATTCACAGAAATAAATTCCATCCAAAATAAAAGCGATGATTTTTTTATGACAATTTCCTTAAAAAATTCGTTCCTGGCAAACGGCCACAGTCCTGGTTTTCTTCATTTTCATATTTATTGACTAAGCTAGTAAGCTATGTGTTTAGACAAAAGTATTTCGATTTAAATATGTTTTGGATTTTTGGAGACAGGGTCATGTTTAATAATAATAAGTAATAATAATAACTTAAAGGCATTGGCAACTTATTTTACCTATTTTATGTTTTAACAAAAATTGAAAATGTGGTTCATTTTATGTAGGTAGGTCCTTTTCAAAATTTTCTGCCATGAAAAATAAGCGAGATAATCACTTCGAAAGGAAGAAATCCTGACGTCACAACCGCCTCTCATCACAGAGTCCTCTTATCACCGAACCCTCTCATTCCCTAAAAACTTGACAGATATTTGAACATTTTCCACACATCTTCCACAAAATAAAAAACTACTTTCTCGACTTTTTTCTGTTCTAAATCTTCGCGAAAACATCTTAGAAATTTTGTCAAGTTTATCAAAACTCTGTCAGTGTCACTTAAAAGTCAAAAACTATTTGATCTTACAATTGGACAAAATGCTCAAAAAGGCGGTTATGGCATCATAATTCCAACTTTAAATCGAAATAACTTGAGTTAGAGAGCAGATACAGAGAAACGGTTTTCACTACTGTAATAAGCGTTTCCAGTACTATCATTTAAGACAAAGTTGTTTTTTAAGTTGCCAATGCCTTTAATAACACTAAAACAAAACATAAAGCACGGTAAGGTTCAGAACGCTCTGATAAGCTATCATGTCTGTTCTTGAACAACTAAACCTCATATAATAAAGGTTTGCATACAAGCGTCACAAGTTCCATCGTAACACTTCTATTGCTCAACATTTACCTTGCATTTTCTTTATACATATAATAAAATAAATAACAGAAATGGAGACGCTTTTCTATCACAATCATACTTCCTTATCTCCACTTTTAATTAAAGTCGAGATTAATTTGATAGGAATGGCTTAGTCGATATCTTTAAAGGGTCAGTCACAAAAGTCAATCATGTTTTGGATTATTATAAAAATTGTTATTTTTAGACCGCTGGAGAGTAAGGAAAATTGTGCGATACAAGATATGGGAGTAACCTTCATTATTCTGAGACCATTTTTATGTAACAAAACTTTTATCAAAATTAAACAGCTTTGGCAACTTGTAAAAAATGCCCGCTTCACAAATTAATACGGAGTGTCCCAGAAATTAATTTACGATTAATTTACGTCGATAGATTTACTTTGTACAACTGTACTTTCTTCTTCTCAACTCCTCGGGTTGAAATTTTTGCGATGTTTTTTTTTTATAAAGATTTTCTTTGCCTGTAGGACTTCACCGATGTGGTTATTTCATCTGACACAATTGCAGGTTAAAACGTTGTGAAGTAGGTAATTAAAACAGTTATTCGTAGGTGGAAAGAGATTCTCAAACGAACAACCTTCACATTTCAAGGCTATATTCTACATAATGCCTCTGGCAACAGAAAATGTGTAAGGCCACGTCTAAAATTAAACTCACGCATGATTAAATTTCACGTTTAGCGAACTTCCTCATTTTAAAATTATAACTCTGTTAAAATCACACATCAAATCAAAAATGACACGGAAATCCATTATTTTCTCTTTAATGATCACAAAAAATTTGGCACTTGCGGACCAGTAAAATATCTTGTCGCATTTATTTAGTTTCGGGTTTGCTTATAGACATATTCGTGTCAGTAGTGCTATAATTAATAGCAAGAATCCGCCAGTGTATAATAGGCTTAGTTTATATAATTGCCCTAATTTAATTAATTGGAGGCTCTTTTCAATTTCAAATTCAGTAACTGAAGACCATTTTTTTCGTTTTGAGCGATTTTTCAAAACCGAACTCGTTTGCTCTGATTCGTCAAGATGTATAAACTGGAACATATACGTCATCGGTTTCTTATTTGGTAATCGTGGAATTTACCACCGCTGACCAGTTGATTGCAATTAAATCAAAGTCCTTTAGGAAAAATATGCTTCACTCCATTCTTCCGAAATCAAATTTATATTCAATAAAATAAAATTATCTTGTTTTCTTTTGTCTAATAACTCCGTTATCACGATAAAATAAAACCACATTACCTCAAATAAAAGGTTTATCTTGGTCTAATGTCCGTGAATAGTAAAGTTTATTGCAAGGGTTGTTGAGAAAATAATCTTTTTTGGTACATAATAGCCACTACGTTTATCTTGTCCACAAACATGCACATTCGTGTTGAGATAATTGTTGCATTCATCAAAAAACTTGTCCGACCTATCCCAATAAAAATAATGTTTCAAGCGTAACGAAAGTGCATCAAGTAAATATTGCAAAACAAAAACGTTTTTGCATAATTCATGCAAAAAAAAACAAAATTTTGCGTTCCCACTCCAGCGTGTTAACACCGCACCCGCTGTTAATTTTATTTAAAACCAGACAATGATGAATAAAACGCGATAATTTGCCTCGAATGTCTGGCCTCCAGTATCATCGTTTTTATTTGACCTCTAAAGTTACATTAATATTGTTAAGTGTGTAGATATCAACTCTTATCGAGCTTATCAGAATATCCACATTGTATTATGGCCGCATAAATGAAAATTATTAATTCCAGCAATTTGACAACAACGTATCACTTTTTTCATAAAACTTTACAGTAAACAATCGTAACAGTATTTTAAATTTGCGCGCAATTTCTTGTTTTTTCAATCGGGGCGACATCTCAAGTCTTGGATTGTATTCATAACCCCCGGTTACAGAAATCTGTTCCGCGGTAATTTAGAACTGTCATTAGCTTCACGAAACTTATCATAGGCGGAATAAGACTCAAAATGCGTCAAAAAAGATCCATTCCTCCATCATAAAAATAACAACAAACTTAATAATAGTACACATTGTTAAAACCCGCAAAAATGGCAGAGAAAAGCCCGAAAGAAGACCCAAAATTTGACGAATTCTACACAGAGGTAAACTCTTTGTTGCTGCCATTCTTTGAGACAAATCTGTGTTTGTCCTAATTTTTAGGTGAAAGAAATTGAAAAACGTGATTCAGTTTTAACTTCGAAACAACAAATTGAGCGTCTTTTGCGTCCTGGCTCAACCTATCTCAATTTAAATCCGTTTGAAGTGCTACAAGTTGAACCTGAAACCCCCATTGAGGATGTGAAGAAGCAGTACAGAAAGCTGTCTTTTTTGGTGCATCCTGACAAGAATCAGGATGACGCTGATAGGGCGCAACAGGCCTTCGAGGCCGTGAACAAGGCCTGGAAGATTTTGAACAATCCTGAGACAAGGCAAAAGTGCATGGACATTATTGAGGAAGCTAAGGGTAGAACCGACATTATGGTACGTATTTTTGAGGGGTGAAGTGTGTTGTTTATGATGAAATACCTTGAGACACGACGTTTTTGTATTAACATTGTTTGTAGCTTGCCGAGAAGCGAAAGAAATATAAAAAAGAAGGAAAAGACAAAATCCCAGAGGATGATCCTGATAAATACAAACATGCCGTTTATGTTCTCACAATGAAACTATTTGCAGATATGGAAAGGAAACGACGTGAATTAGCGGAAAGAGATCAGGAAGAAAGAAAGAGAAAAAGAGAACAGGAAATTGAGGAAGAAGAGAATCAGAAAGCTCAAAAAGAATGGCAGAAGAATTTTGAGGTACCTACTGGTATTAATACCAGTTGATTAAGTATAAATATTTTGTTGTAGGAATCTAGGCAAAATCGTGTTGAAAGCTGGCAATCTTTCCAAGCCAATTCGAAATCAAAAACTACAAAAGCGAGTAAAAAGATCAAAACGTTTAAACCGCCGAAAAATAAGCCAGAATCTAGATAATTTCATACTAACTTCATGTAGGCTAGTTTATCTCTGAATTCATTAATTTGTGTTGTAATTTGTTACTCTGAAATACACTTGGGTGTATACAAAAAACAAGATCATATTTTATACTAAAATATTTTGTAGAATTATTTTATTTTCAAAATAAAGGATGTGTCTAAGAAGTTCGTCATAACTGTGGGTTGTAAGCGCCCTTAAATTTCCTGTAATTCCAATTCTCTCTAATTCTAATTCGTCTAATTTTTAACTTAAATCGGGCACAAAAAATTAGAACTTGACGTTTTTTTACATCGGAAAATTATAGGTACTCGTTTTCGTGTAAATCGGTTCATTTATTTCACCTCGTGAAATAAAAACCCGATTTACACTCAAACTCGTTAAATAAATAACTATTATTATACTTGAAAAATAAATAGGTAATAAATTAGATAATTATTTGAATTTCGTAATAAAAACTACGAAGAATAAAACTCATATTTTTATAAATTAAAGTACATAAGGATGTCAGACAATAGAAATTTAACAGACTTTATTGAAGGAAACCCATAAAATGTTTTGGACCAGTTTGTTACGTCATATCTTAAATACATGATGTTTAAACATAATCATGCCTGCAAAATGCAACCGGCAATACATATTACATTTACGGATTGCTTTAAGTAGTCAAATCAGTGTTCAAATTAATAACTAATTTGTCCAGCAAGAACCACGTGAAGCTTTAGAGCATTCTTGAGCCAGGAAAGAAGGATGAAGTAAACAATGATTATTAGAAAATGGAAGGAATAAAGGAATTATTGGTTTCTGAATTAAAATACGAGTAAAATACAAGTACAACACAAAATTCAAATTTTCTTACTTGGCAATAAACAAGAAAAAAAATGGACTTACCTTTGTGGCATCTTCGGCTAAAGTTTTGTAGCATCATCGCATTATCTTCTTAAACGAACCTACTGAAATAAAAAGTAATTAAATTAGAACAGTGTGCCATTAAATTAGCTGAAAATATTACAGATTTAATATATAGTGTTGCAGAGTAACTTTTTTCTCCCTGGAGGAGCACACAATAAGAATATAAGTAAGGCAACCCGCACTAGCTAACGAATTTAAAACTTTCAAACGGCAAAATTATAATTTTTTTATGAGGCGTCCGTTTACAATAGCAGCAAGTACTCGTAACAAATTAAATAAAATTAGACGCCACAATAACAATAATAAATTGTGTAAGAATATGGATAAAACGGCACCAACAAAAAAATCTGTGAGAAAAGTAATTAGAAGGTGGGAAACAAAGAGGTTAATTATTTGATTCATTGATTATTGTTACGACTTCGTCACTTAACGTTTTTTTTTTAATATACAAGGAGGTGCTGAAACTCACTTCTTGAGCAAATAATTTAGTAAGTCAAGTCTTGAAATAAATGAGTTTCTGCCCAATAAGGAAATAACGCGATTTAGATTGGAAACTAACTGGTAACAACTTATTTTTGTTCACAATGTAAACAAAGTGTGGCTTTCGTTTTTTAGGAAAATTCGGGTGTGGAATTATTAAGTAAAAAGGGTTCACGGTACAAAACATCTATTTATTTATATAATATGAAAATATATCAGTTTGTTAGAATTGGTTACCTATATTAAGGTATACAATAAGTAACTAGTAAAAATTTACTTACATCATAAAAATGATTAACATTTTAACCCATGTACAAATTTGGAAAACACACTAAATAACGCAAGAACGCTTTATTACAAAACCCTAGATATGTCAGTATTGTTGAGTATTTTGTTACGACGCACGAGTGTCCAAAGTCGGTCTAAGGGCCAAACAACCTTCCACCCAAAAATTCGGTCTTTCCAACATACTTCTCCACAGGGATAACTCTTTTCCGGTTGCATCCATCCAATCGACGGACTTACCATAATGTTTACCTACAACGAACGAATTAATCCTTAATTAAAGCCACCGCTATGAAACACTACCAGTGCCTAATGAAAATCGTACACCACCTAGGAACTCATTACTCGCTAATCGATCATGATCCCACACTGTTAGCTCCAAACACCGTTCAGCCAGTTCTTGCAATGTCACATCATCGTAGACAAACGTGTGGTTCCAAACCGGATTAACCGTTCTTTTCGCCACCGGAGTCTTCTGCTTCGAACTGCGCCCTTTATCAGGCAAGAGATAGCTGCAACATTATTCAAAAAATAGTATGGAAAAATATGCAACACTTTAAGCGTTAGAAAATTAATATTTTTTTTACAAAAGCCCTTTACTAACCCCATGCATCACCTAAAATTATTTTCAAATATACAGGCTGTTTTATAAATGAGCTAAAATACACAAACTTATCTTTTTTTAAATGAAACACCCTAAATTTTATTGAATTTTTGGTCGTCGTAGTTTTTAATACTAATGATTCTGATCTAAACTTGTATTGATCGATTCTGCTTAGTTTTTGGAATAATTTGATTTCTTTGACGAAAACACGCTTTTTTTAAAAACTTTATTCATATTCTAGATAGGACTTTCACCACTTTAAAGTGCAAAGTTCAGACTTAAATGTGTACCAATAGTTTTGCGCATTGCAATGTTTAGCGCATTGCAATTAGGAACTCAAAAATTAAAAAGTTTGTTAAAAGTTGAATATCTGAAAAGTTAATTTTTGCTTCTCAAAGATTATTAAATTGTCTGTCTAAAAACAAAAAGTTTCAAATGCCTAAAACTAAATAACTAAAAAGATATTTAACTTTAAAATTTAATTTCAGCAACAAAGTACATTATCCGTGTACTTCCCTAGGGACTAAATATGGATTGAACACCCTAGAGAGTTCATTTATTCCCTAGTGAATAAATGACCCACTTTAGTCCCTGTAGACAAAGACTAAAATGTTTATTTTAGTCTCGGAAGTGCAAAAAAGTTATTATTAGCTGAAAATTTCACTTTTCGACTACTGAAAAATAGATAATAATTTGTTTAATGTTTAAAGTTAAATATCTTTCGAGTAATCTTAACACTTATACTTAAATTATCAATGTTTTCAGAGAGACCATTTAAAGGTCTTTCAGTTGCGAAAATAAAGAATAGCGTGTTCCATTTAAAAATTTTAAGGTATGCAACTTCTAACAAACCTCTTCATTTTTTTATCTTATTGATTGCTGAATGGTAAAAAAATACAGGCTGGTCCGTCTGAACCCCACATTAAAAGTATATTGAAAGTTCTAATAAAGATTTTTATCTGAAAGTTGGTACTCAGCCATAATCCGTTAAGTTCTGTTCAATGAAAATATTTTCAAGATGGCGGCACTTTCGGTTATACCGGAAGTCGCTATCAACTTTCTTATTTTAAATAGAAAGCTATGTTTTTCAATGCGTTTTTGGATTAGTCGCGTTATTCTAAAGCAGTTTTTATCAGCTTTTCCTATACCTAAGTTTAACCGTTTTTGAGATATTTAGAATTTTTTGAAAATTTTGAATTTGCAACTGTCATTTAAAAAATCGGTAACTCCTATTTTTAGAGATTTCGAAACCATATTTTGAAAAATTAACAGATAAAGCCGGTATCTGTCGTCCAGTGTGTTCAAAAATCGAAACTCAAAAATTTTAAGGTTAAGTTTGGATGAAGTACCCATATCTTAAATTTTTCATATGGGATGTCCCAATTTTTATGAAAGAACTAAGCTTCCTCTTCCAAATGAGCTGAACGCGGTTTACAAATTCTTAAAAATGGCAGAGTTATCGATTTTTGAAGTAAAAGGTGTTAATCCAAAAAAAATTAAGAAACCCTAAATATTTCGTAAACGGCTAAATTTAGGTATAGAAAAAGCTTATAAAAACTACCTTAAAATAACTCCAGTAATCCAAAAACGCATTAAAAAACATAGCTTTAAACATAAAATAAGAAAGTTGATAGCGACTACCGGTGTAACCAGAAGTGTCGCCAACTTGAAAATATTTTCATTGAGCAAGACCCAACAGATTATCGTTGTTTACAAATTTTCAGATGACTATCATTATTAGAACTCCCAGTACTTCTAATGTAGGGTTTAGACGGAACAGCCTGTAAATCTTAAAGTTTAACCTTTCTTCTTAAAGTGATGAAAGTCCTACTTTTCTAGGATTCTTAGTTTTTATGTGATATTTTTTTTAAATACTTAGTAGTATTCTCAAAAAACTCAAATTATTTCAAAAACTAAGCAAAATCGATCAATAACAATTTAGCTTAAAAATATCAGTGTCAAAAGCTACATCCAAAAATGCAATAAATGAATAAAATGAAATAAATAAAATAAAATGAAATGAATAAAATATAGGATGATCCATTTATTAGAAAAACATCGTAAGTTTCTATTGCAGATTCCGGAAACATCCTGTATAAAGGAAAATAATTTTATTTGATGCATGGGGTTAGTAGTAAAAAGAAAATTATTTTTTTAACATTAAAGGTCAATAATGGCCTTTTCCAACTCGCTGGGACAGCTAAGACAGCGTGTATGTGCGAAATGCAAATTTATCGAAATATTTACCTTTTGCAGAAAGGATCGGACGTTCCGTTTGCTTTCACCGCAGTCAAACACTTCGCTTCCTTGACTAAGACGTGTAATGTGCCCCTTGACCTCTTGCCTTTCTTATGCACTGTCATATCTGGTGGAACAAACTTCAGACAGACAATGATATCACCTTTGAATGATAACATGTCGTCGAAAGGCTCGGTCTGAAACCCTCCACTGTCACAAACTTCCCAATTAAACTCTCCCAAACTCACCCTTTCCTGAAGGTTATACCACTTGGGGGTTGGATCATCAAAAACTTTATTCTCTAAAGTCATCATGACCTCCCCCAAGAAATCGTTCCTTCCAAACATGTCCGAATGCCAGACTGTTAGCCACAGCGTTCGTGTCTCTAAGCCGTTCAGCGAGATGTGGAACTTGAGCGTTTCGTCGAAAACGGGATTCAGTGTGTGTTTTTTAACTTTCGTTTTTCGTTTTCCGCTTTTCGATTTGTCGGGCAGTAAGTAGACTTTGACGTAAGGATCGGAACGATTTCGTTTCACGTCCACTGGCGCTAAATCCTTGCATTGTTTTATTAAAATTTCCAGAGCTCGGGCTTTGTAGTTGTATTGAAGACCGAATTCCACTTGGCCTCGGACTGTTACGGTGCCGTAACGGCCCTCACCCGCCCCTGAATACACACTCGCCATAGAGTCTGACCGCATCTGGAACAAAAAATTGGAATTAGAAGTAGGTGACCCAACAAATGGACACTAAACTTTGTGCACAATAATAATATTTGGCCTAAACTGAGCTAAATTGTGCACAGGTATTTACTTAGATGTGCGTTTCTGTTAGTAATGTAAGGCATTGTATAAATAAGTGACCTTGGCTGATATTTCCCTGATAATTAAAAAGAGCAAAACGACGCAAAATCTTAATTAAATGTCTGAATAAAAAGTAATTATTTTCTAAAAACTAGAACAGATTTCCAATACCAAAGTTGGCAATTAAATGTGTACAATTTTGTACAACAAATTTAATTGAAGTATGTTACGCATCAGTTTTTCACTATTATTATTCCGGCCACTGAAGAGAAAATTAAACATTCGAATTTTCCATAAAAATAAGTCGATAACCGTACGAGAGTACAATTTTCAAATACAGAATATTAAGTTAGCAAGATGGATTGAAATTATCCAGATTCTTTGTCTTAGAAAATGTAAGAGAATTTTTTGTTTAACACAAACACAGAAATCAGCGTTTGCTATTGAATAATTACAAAAAATTTTCTCTCTCTGTGTGAATTTTTTTAGAATTTCTCTACAATTCCTTAGAACAAATATTAAATAAGTAAAAAGACAATATTAATAAAATTAAAAATATGAAAATTTTTGGGATATAAAGTCCATTCGGAATTAAAATTAATTGTCAAATTGTTTCAACGTTGGCAACTCCATTTAAAATTAGTCGTCCAGACTTCGTTCCTATGGCAATGTCGCAGGGTTCCAACATAATTTCAAAATTTTTGACGTTGACAATTGATTTAAAAAGCAAATGAGGTAGAGTATAAATATACTTTCAACAGACTCACCTTGTGTATTACCAAAGCCTGGAATTCATTAATATGATCTATTTTTAGTTATAGAAATTGAAGTTTTAAATTTTAGAAAATTTAATTTGTGTGCCTATCTTCTACAATGTGTTTTTAAATGATTCTCATATCTAGTTAACTTAGAAATTGGTTTACATGTAAAAAAATTTATGCCGCTCTGCTCAACTGAATTCTGTCAATAGATGTCAAAACTGTCAGTTGTGAAATTCACAAACTGTCAATTAATTAATTTTAAAAATTTCGTTAAAATGCAACAAAATTTTTACACTGTGCAAGGAAACACTTTTATTATCGAAGCTTATTTCTGAATTGGGGACTTATAATAAATGGAGAATTGTAATTTGTAATATTCAATGTCTAAATGCCTGTCATTGTTCTATAAAGCGGCATTTCTGATTTTACATGAGAAATTCACAGACGACTAGATGAGAATTTAGAATTTAGAAACACATTGTATAAAGGGTGAGTCTTAACGTATACGCAAAAACTTAGGGAATAACGATTGGTGAAACAAATTCTAGAAAATACAAGTTTTTTAGTTTCCGAGATGTTGCGTAATAAAAACAGAAGGTGTCCCCGTAAAGAAAAAAAAGTTATTACCATTTTTTTTTAGTTGCCATTATCGAATATCAAATTAAGGAACTAGTGTACCAGTATATCAGGCTTAGTGAAAATAATGACAATCTTGGCATTCTATACCATTTCCAGCCAATAATTAAGTGAAAAAGAAGTTTCTAACACTCCGCGATAAAAGTAGTACCGGACCTTTAAAAGTCACTATGTTTAGGATTAGGCCTTAACTAGGAATATTCGCATTTACCTGAGGAAAGTTGTGAAAATTCTCCACTACCAATAATAAATATTTACTAGAACGCAAATTATTAACACTTTAAAAACGGCGTTAAGAAAAAAATTAACTGCTAATAATAATAAACTAACATAAACCATACAGTGGCTCTCAACAAGTGGGGTAATAAAAAATTTTGAAGTAAGTAAGCACTTTTTGGAAAAATGATAAAGGGTTTTAACTTGTCTGATCATGATAAATTCACATACAAAATATTGCTAAGAAATTCCCTAACACCCTGTATACTTCAAATTTAAAAGTCTAGTACTAGTTCGGTTACTAAAAAACTTTTACTAGAATTTTGTTCACTACTCGTTATTCTATAACAAATGCGTAGGTATAAGTTAAAACTCACCCTGTATCGTTTTTATGTTGGACTTTTTATGGATTTTTTATCTCAACTCGCATCTATTCTGCTCTCGATTCATTTTTCTTAATCTTGCTTGTCACATATAGCCGAGAGCCGAGAGCCGATAACTAACCCTTGTTTTTGAAGTATCTGATTTAGGTACAATAATTTTTTATTCAGACCAACCCTAAAATAATAAATTTCCCTCGAAATTTCGTTAACAATGTTAGAGCTATTTTAAGCCGATTTTTAAATGTTTTTATTAATATTGACGTGAATTTGTTCTCATAATAAATAAAGGATTATTAAAAATTAAATGGTAAGATAAAAAATGCTAAAATGTTCCACTTTAATATTCAAAGATTGTACCTTCATGTAAGTGGGTAAGCGTAAGGCATTATTAATAAAAACAAGAATGTCTTCTTATTAGTTTATTAACATTCGCTTGTACTATAAACACCGTTTTATTGTTATTTAGGAAACTCCTCGGGAAACTCATTTTGAGGCATTAACTTTACATACATACTCTGTAGATACCTACAGCCTTCATTCAGGAACGTTACGATTTTACTGGCTCTAAGCTACCTCAAAGTTAATTAAATAGCTTAAGAATATCACTTTATTTACAAATTTCGATCACTGATAAGTAGTAGGTATACTATTTCCACTCAATAATTAAGTGAAAAACAAGTTACGAACACTCCGCGATTAAAGTAGTACCTGACCAAATTTTAGTTTTTTCTTTAAAATGTTTTATTTTTCGTTTTGATGAGTCACAATGTTTAGGACTAAGCCCCTATTAATAATCAACTAGGAATAACTAGGAATATTTGCATTTACCTGAGGAAAATTGTAAAAATTCTTTAAAATGTTCGTCTTGTGAGTGTCTTCAAATAACCAAAAACAAATCCACTACCAACAATAAATATTGACTAGAACACAATTTAAAAACGATTGTTAACACTTTACAAACGTCGTTAAACAAATATAATCCCAAATCTTTAGCACAACACGTTTTGAAATCGAATTTGACAGGACGACAAAACATGACAGGTGCAAAATCGGCGGAGAATTACAAGCGCGGGAATACTACCAACATAACAGTACGCACTAAACACCCCGCTAATACGTATACCTTAGTGATTTTAATGTTTTCAGGTTATTTAAAAAAGTCCAATTTCTCGCTGGAAATACAATATGTGGTGTTATGAAGAAACACATACTAGTCTGTGCTTACTTTGTTAAATATCAACTTCATTAATAATTATTTAAAGTGAAATACTAACTGTATGAAGAATATGCGTTTTTAAATAATTTTAATTTAGATCCGACAAAACGTTATTTATCTATAACTGTGGTACAGAATTTTATCTGTGATAACGTATGCACACAAGTATCAGCTTAGCTTAGCCATAGCTTAGCGATTGAATTTCAAACTTTTATCTCTTTTTTTCTGAAAATCCAATTTAAATACGCAGCATTTTAAATTTGTGAAACACAACGTTCTTTGTACGTGGGTTTTTCACTCTGAAACTTTTTAATAATTAGTGAAGTAAATAAATACTCAGGTGCAACTATTTGGTTTACCATGGGATATACGTAACCGTCTCACAAGTATGTATTTTTTGTGCAACAATAATGCGTTGGTAAATGACGTGTTTCTTGCAAGACGAGTGTTTTATTGCCAAAAGCTCAAAATAAATGAGAATGCACAGTGGAGATAAATTGTAGTTTAACGCTTGATGTAGCCTCTTACCCCTAGGCTTGACAAACTGCTCCTCGTCTGGTGTATGACCACAAGCCTATCGATGTCATCGTCTGCGTTAACGTTGGGCCAATCTTGACTGGAAACGGATCCAGTTCCTCTTCTGGAACCGGGGGCAACTGGACTAGGAGTAGCGCTTTTGCTCCCATTTCGCGATGTGAGCATGGGTGATGAATGTGCTTCTGATATACTGACATCATCTGTAACACGAGAATGTAAAATTATGTTAATGGGGGTAATAACAGTCATTACGTGGAAAATATGAACAAGCGATAACTCGGAGATAAATTTAAATAACAGCAATCACTCATGGGATTGAAACAAAAACAAAAAAGCCCCGAGAAAGGTTGTCTATTGTGAATAAGCAGAACGACATTTAATAAGGCAATAAAACTGCCGTTCGGTACTAAACAAGTTATGTAAATTATGATATTCTGTATGGAGCAATAACTTTATAGATTATCGATCTAGGATCGTAAAAAGGAAGGAATTCGAAAATTAAATGTCACAAGTGCAAAAATCAGCGTGTTTCTAGAGCGCCTTATGTAATCGATGCAGATAATTCCACGGTTTTTTCTTTAACCACCCACGAAACTCACTAACATGCAAGACGAAGCGAAACCGTATTACAGTGTTAACTTCCCTGTGGAGAAAGTGAGCATAAGGCTCTTTTGTTTCAGTACAAGAAATGTTCTGGGAACTTTGTGAACTATTGTATCCACCGATTTAATAACAGTACACTTGGAGTCATGATCTAGAAATCGATATAATTCAAGAGATGACGGTTTAAACTACCTATGTCTTCTGTTCATATAACAGAGTTAATATTTTTGTTGATTTATTGTTATGAAACGACTACCAGCTTCTATTTATGGTTTTCCGCTTACAAAAATACTAACCCACAGTGCTCGTTTACCCTGTCTTAGGAGGTCATGTGGAGCAAACAATACGTAATGTATCTTGCTCAATTAACGTAATTGGCAATAACCATTTTAAGTGGGATATCTATTGTCTTTAGACCGAAAATTGCTTTACGGTTAATTTTAAAACGCCAGTTTTGCAGTTCCAAACGAAAGATGTCGTTTACACCTGCCTGTAAATACATACCTATCTACTAATAATTGATAAGATAATAAAATGGGGTGACACATTTATGTACTCATTTTAATTAACAATATTATCTCTGTTTTTAACAAGTATTGTATCACACACGACATGCAAAACACAATATTTTGAAGTACCTACGAACGACCTAAAAATACTTTTATATGAGGAAAAAGCACACATGCAATAAAATACGAGTCAAAAACTACTTTTGTAATGCAATCAAAAAGCTTTTTTAAAAGATAAGTGTCATGTAAGTCAGCAATTATTATATTTGGTTATTTCACCTGACAGGTTTCATACTGTTATTGTGTCGTAACTTTTACATCAAATATACGAATTTCACCATTCATTTCAGTGAATCACTCTGAATCTGAAATATTTCTCTTACAAAACTGCGAAACTAAATTGTATACGTAGGTACAGCGACAAAATTACTATTTATTGTTGAATTTGTAAAGTAAAATAAATCTTTGTAAAAGTAAAATGAATCATACTTGCAAAAATAACAATATTGTGTTAACAATATTTATTATTCAGGTTAGTATCTACATAACATTTAAATTGATGAAATGCAAAGAAAGCTTAGTCATACTGCACACTTATTGTCTGAAATGACTTAATTGGAATCAATTATAGTAATTATAATTAATTAGGCGACGTTTTAATTGGTTTTTTTGATTTAATGTCCCATAAAAATTTTCCTGTGGTTTCGAAACAGTTTTCGTATAATTCAGTCTAACATTTATAACAGATCTAATTCTAATACTACTATAACTGCAAATGACATCAGTTACAAAACGGCTTTACGTTCTACTTTTCTTATGGAATTTTAAATTTCTTTAAATCTACAATTTCATAGAAACAAAAATACAGTTGGAATTTCGTTTGTGCGTATCATTTTAAATTGGCCTTCAACAGTTTATTAACACTATCAAGTATTGTTCCATATGAGAAAGCAATTAATTACCCACCCATATAATATTATAATAATGCTATCTGAAACACCATTTTTTCATCTTGTACTTTTATTATATTCAGATGGTCTTAATTAAGAAATTAAAATTGTTCAAACATGTAGGAAACGGAAAATTTGCCGACAAACGTACAATTTCTTGTTGTTATTGTAAACATCAACAAGTTATCAACCTTACTTGTAACTTCCGTGAACAGTACAAAAAAGTAAACACACCATGTTTACATAACAATATTAGTAAATGGTACATTTTTGTTACAATAAATAGCGAAAAGGACCTGCAATTACAATTAATTAACAGTTATTTAATTCTTAAATTATTTATTACTTATTCATATAGATGAGGTCATCCTTATTAAACAAACTCAAGGTTTACGTGCCTGGCACACAATATTTTATAAATTAGATTTAACGAACTTCAATGGAGAGTATTCCAAATCATAAAAATTTATGGTGCGCTTGAAAAGCTGTATTCAAAAATACAGTTAAAAATAAAGAGAAATACCTGCTGTAACTGTATAGAAAAAACTGCTTGTCTTGTCAATTTCTGAGCATTTTTCATCTCCTGTTGCACCTATTTCGCTGCCAGAATCAAGAATCACTTTACTTTCGATTGCCTGTTTCCTTCCAACCACGAAAAAGGCATTACGATGTTCTTTAGGTGTGGACTGAGCTATTTGCAAACCCTAAATCGGAAAACCAACTAACATTGTGTGAATCTTAATCAGTAACACGCTATTAAAACCCACAACAAATATTTGTGTGAGTGTTGTTTCGATAAACAACCATTATCTGTTTAGAAAAACAACCGAAAAAATCGGATTTCGTGATTTTAGGATATTAGAACACCGTAATACCTGTGCGTACTTAACCATTGCGAATTCGATATCGTCTGAAACGGTTTCTTCTGAGCCGCAACGTTTAAAGCATTCGCAACAAAACCATGCTTTTCCACAACACAGCGAATCATTCTTGTTAAATTCTTCGATTTTTTCTTCTCCGTTTCTGACGTTTTTATTATCGAACGTTGAATAGGTTCTCGTTGACTCATCTTTCACCTTGTAACTAACTAAACGTGCCATGGTTTTCTTTAATAATGAATATTACGAACTGATTCGTAACAACCATAATTAACACAGCCACTAAAACCGACTGATTAGGTTCATTAGACACAAAACTCCAGATTACTAAATTCCGGTTAAGTTTCCGGTGATAACTCAGCAGGTTCGAATGGAAAGCCTTTATCGGTAAGTTCGATCGAATGCGGTGGCAATTCATTCAATATTAACTACGACGAAAACCCACCATTACTTCCTAGTCTATGGCAGAAGAAATTAAATTCCTCAGTGATATTTTTAATTATCTCAATTATATCTTGACAAAATGCAATAATTAGCCGTGTTTGGTGGCAAATTTTGCTATTATTCTAGCTGCAGGAAAGTAAGTTGTGAATTCCCCGGAGGATCAATTATTTCATCAATTAAAGAAGGAACATACTGTGCGTTTTCTTAACTAAACTGATTATTTTTTATTTTCTTGGTCTTAGTTAAGGACATTTGAAGTAAAACCAACTAAGAAACTGAAAAATAAACTCAGAACGATTGTCTGTCAATTTGGAAGAACTGTGGGAGCAAAAGTAAGACGCAATAAATAAATCAGTGGTAATAATTTAGTTTTATTGTTGAAATAAGGCGAAATAATAAATCCGATTAAGAGCAACTTAATGATAATTCATATTTTATGTCGACAGGACACCTTAAGTCAAACAGAAATAAAATTATGAATTCGAGGTTACATTTGTACTTCCTATTATAAGTTAGTTGCAAAACTTGAGTACTCAATATGTAATCAGGTTATAAAAATGTGGAAATGTAAACACGAGATTAATATAATGACTAAATTGAGGCAGGAAAAATCCGTTACATCATACTATGGACTTAATTCCTCAATTATTCAAGAAAACCTACAATACTTTACCAGCTTTCCATTATATTAATATCTTGAAAATAGCAACAATCTAAGAAAAAATGCGAATCAGAGCGGAAAACACATGCAACATACGTATGCATAATAGTAACATTTCCATGCACCTGTACTTGTTTGAGATTCAAAGACGTTATCAGTTCGCATGTTAGAGGTTCTAAAAATTCGTGGGATTGTACGATCTTGAATTACCTAATTGGACGTAATTACAAGGAGTGCCCTTAATTGATAGCTAAGTGCATCTTGGGTCTATAATGATCGTACGAGTTGTATTACAAAATTACACTTGTTCATATTGTGAACAAACAGCATCCTGTATTGGTTTGAATTAGTGAAGAAAATAAAAATGAAGAAAGATTAATTGGGCGATAAATTTACGGCTTCTGTGCCATTTCCCATAATAATCCACAGGATGTTGGTTGAAAAAATCGACCAGCCGCTTGGAAGGATAATTCATGCGGAAATTATAGTGGATATTGTTCAACTGGGATAAATTCAGCCGTTAAAAATTAATAATTGCTTTAATGATCCTCTTCCTAAGGAAATATATACTTAAGAAAACCCTACAGACACGAGGAAAACTCACAAGTGGGGATAAAGAGCTTTGTATCATGTTACAGTTAATTTTCTCTTATTGACAAGACATAGTTTTTACGCATATTTTATCCCATTTATCGGATATTTCATCGTCCTCTTCTGTTTTACCGCAAACAAAGCAATGTTGTGAATAACAGTTTTTAATTAAAACCGGTCTACTAATCACAACTTTCTTACACGCTGTGAAAATAAATCACACCAGGCAATGGCTATTGTTAACCAGAAAGTCCACTTAAACTTAATCTTCACTAGATGCGAACTAATTAAAAACATCTAGTCTCTGATCACTTGAATTATTAATTTAATAATTATGATTTCATAATAGCTTAAAAGCCAAGTTTAGTAGTCTTCGTCTAATTGTGTCATTGTGTCAGGCCAATGTTGCGTGTACATTATAGTGTTACTTGGACGCACCTGTAACACTGCTTCAATTTAATTTAAAGTAAATATCCAGTTCTAGATTCATGCGGTGAGAAGTGGAAACGTTGCATGTAATTAAACAATAAATAATTCTTTAAATGACAGCACAATACCTACTATCAACTGGAATCCTTACAAATGCTTTAGAAATATTATATTAAGTCCTTGTGAAGTCAATCAAAATCAAATAACGAAAACCATATTCTCCAAACAAATCCGCGGCGTTAAAATTCGTGCGAAATTCCAAGGATTTTTCTTTCATTTTGACATAAAGGATCACCCACATGTGTATTAAAGGTGAAAGCAGGATTCATACCGAAAGAAATTTCAAACATCCAGTCTCATGCTGCTTCTTATTTCACGATTACAGAAACCATAAGCGGATGTCCTATTTCGCAATAAATTTGGGACAATGCCTAATAAAACCTTCAGTTTATGAGCCAATTAACCAGTTTATCTAGTCATTTAACTGAGACGGAAAGTTGCGTCAAACTACAGATTTTCTTTGGTGATTTAAAGCGAACCACGGTTATCGATAAGTTATTAGCTTCCAGCTGTGGTAACTGATATTAATTAACGGAACACCTTTTGGGCGGTTCTTGTATGTCTTCGTGGCAGAAATTGCAGTTTGAATGACATACTCTATATTCCCACATACGCCACAAAAACGATTAATATAACACTGCAGAAAGAAGTGAAAGTCGACTACGCGAAGATTAAGTGCAGAATTAAGCCTAATCCGGGTCAAGGACTTAAAAATTTGACGATTATACTGAACCTGATTGAAACCACTCATATAAAATAGTCATTTATTGATGAATAAAGAAGTAGTTTTTTTGACCAGTCTGTTTGCATTAGCCGCCTTAAGAAACATAAATTTATGACTCAAGACCAAAAAGACGGATTTTTCCATCAGAAGTGTAGAACTAGGTGGAATGTTGTATTTTTGTTGTAGAAAGTTTTTTTGGAACTTGTAGGCTTATACAGGGTGTTCGCGAAGTTGAGGCGTTCCTTTTAACAGGTGCATTGTTCTTTGTTTTAGCCTAAAACACCCTAGTAAAATGTTGATAATAACATTAATAACAAAGATACAATAACTTCTTTTTTTTTGAAATCTTGGAAGCCGATCCTGTTCAGATAAAAAAAAATCATTGGCGTTAATCAACAAAAACTGTTACAATTGTCATCTAATTAGTCGGAAGAGTTAACTATTACAGTGATAACAATCTTACAGATTTTGTGCAGTTGTAAAGGGCTATGCTATCAGAATGCAGCTGCGGCATTCAGAGAGTACGAAGAGTATTAAAAAAATAATAATAAAAGTAACATTATTGAAAATCTGGTACCCATAGTAATGAAGTAGATTATTTTGAAGCGCTCATCTCAAAGCGGCAGATAGACAGGACCGGACTCAAAATTTTATAAAACTTAAAAATTATCGCCGTTATTAATAGTATTTTAAAAAACAAGTTTCATAAGACCACTCGTGAAGCACGAATTCGGTTTCAACAACGAGTGCCGTTTTTTTATACTATTTTTTGTAATTTGCCCCCTTTCTGCCGATTTTAAACAAAAATTGTTATTTTAATCGACTTAGGGATTTTTGTGACGGTTGGTAATGTCTCAATTTTAAAAGTGAAAAATTAAAATTTTTGTTTTATTTAAAAACACGAGTATGAATGATAATGAATGAGCGTGAACGCTCCCTAAAATTTCTGCAATTGGCAAAAACATGGTCGCAAATTTGCTTCCTGCCAACCTAAAAATTTCCGTAAAATGTTCCGTGAAATTATGACTATAATGACATCGCGCTTGATGACGTTGCGTGCTTTTATGTGCCCATTAAAGCATCAAAATGGCGGCAAATTACAAAAAAACATTTTATTAAGACAATTTAGGCTAAAATTCTTAAGAATAATGATGCATAGTACCTCGTGTTAAAAGGAACGCCTCAACTTTGCGAACACTCGGTATTGATACGTATTTTGTAATCTCTCTGGGTTAAAAGAATAGTTATGAACAGAAGTGGTCTTTATGAAAAATCTTTTTTTGCTTTGTAAAATACAACCTTATTAACAGGGAGCGCTAAAAAATCAACATATTCTCCACAGGCTTGTATTTGCTGTCTATAAATCATACAAGCAACATCCGTGGTAGACTAATAATTAAAGTATAGTTTCGTTTAGTTAATTCTCATGTAAGCGTTATCTCGCAATAGCCGATAGTTGTTCTATAATATCATCTTCCGACTTGTTTCTTAGTGGGACGATTTTCATTACACTTGTATTGTAGCACAAACATTTTGCCATATTCCCACGTGAATAAGACTAGTATTACAAATTGGACAAGCTACATTCACGGTTATGTGTGCGTACGTTTCTTATTAAAATTACACCAGAATGGTACAAATGAACAGTAAAGTTTATGAACAAGCCTTGAACTTTGAACCTGGTGAACCTGGTTGTTACAGCAGCTGCGGACAAAAAGTACTTTCTTATTCACCGAACAAAAAATACTTGACCATCAAATGAAAAAAATTCTTGGGAATACCCGAGTAACACGATCGCTATAGAATCCACTTAATCACTCCGTGGGATGATAAAATAAGGTGTCCGACCTATTAAAAATGCCAACAACAAAATACAACAACATCGGCATTTTGGCAAATGTTCTTCACCTTCAGTGATTGCCAACAATTTAAAGTCACGAAAGATGGTCAATGCGGGGCCAAAAACAGAAATGTTATTTTTGTCACAAACATGACCAATAAAGCAACGTCGCGTACTTTCACAGAACATTACAACTTGACATTTCAAGCGTTGACCCCGAAGTTACACGTTTTAATTATTTGTGTTTAAACATGCCACGTTGTATCGCATTGTTTATACAGTTAAACGCAAATAACAACAAATACATTTAGTTGAAAAATTTCGAACTGTTATTGACGTCAACTCCATGTATCTCCTCAGGAATCTAATTCCATTTGTAGCAATGTCTTAGTTTTTTATTTAATGCATGTCACATGTCAGATTAGAGAGGCTTGAAAAAGAAAACACATTATAGGTAACTCCTCACAGGGCCCTACTCTTCGTGAATATTCGCTGATGATTTCATCAATTTACTCATGTGGAAACGCCACGTACATTAAATTCCTTAAGTTTTTTCCTTAAAAATATATTTTCACTTTGTTGAGTAAAAGTTAGAAAAGAAAATTTACAATGAGTTACTGGACTTGCACATAACGAATTTGATTGCATGTATAATTTAATTACGAGGTGCGTGCAGGTTTTTGATTAAATTATTATTGCAACAAGTAGGTGAAGATGAAATAATAAATAATAATTAACATATTTTGCATACCAAATTTGTTTTTCAACGGTAAAATGAATAAATCATAACCCCGTTCGGCATAAACTGCAGTAAATGCCAACAAAAGGGATAGGAGTCTGTCATGGGCGACGCCTAATTGGGTTTCAGGGTTATTTTACCCAAAATGGGACAACGCAGAATAATTGCTATTGACTAGATTTAGACATTGCGTAATGCATAATAGCACAATAGGAAAAACTCGGCGCCTATTCTTCTATTGCATGGAAAGAACAACACAAGGACTTTGCCAATACAGAATACAAAATCTCCCCTAATTTGCTTTAGAGGGGCTAAACCCCTAAAACCTAACTCGCTGCGACACAGAATACAATAAGTAAAAATTGTAACACTTGCATAAAATTCACCTTTTTTAACTAATGGATCTAGGGACATAATCCCCACCGATAGATAAAATTACAAAATATTAAATGTTTAATGCTACCACATGGTGAGTTTAAAGCTTGTTTTTGTTATACGTAAAATTAGATTCAGAATAATATTTTCAGCCGTGAGAATAATAAATGAAAAGCTATTTAGTGGTATACATTTAATTTCTTTGTTGCCCTTGGCCAGGTTCATGCCCCAAGCACGTGCTTGTCTTTCTTCACGGGCAATCCGGTAGCTATTTGGGTTCTAATTTTTCGTTTGTTCAAATGCAATGCATTGTAAACAAATTGAATAGTAAGTGGCGTGAATCGATGACGAAAACCAACATGCATTGATACCTACGCACATACCGTAATAGAATAGTTTATTGCTGACCCCATCGTAGCTTTGCACAAAAGCAATCATGTTCTACCTTTGGCTAAGATAGTTACGCACGAAGTGTGACAAAATAACGATAAACCATGACTCACCACTAGGAACATTGTGTTGTTGAGATCGTCGACCGCGTCGTTGGTGCGTCGGTTGTAACCCCGGAGCAGAAACCGCGCGTTTAGGAACCGTGGTAATAAGTCTGCTGAACCCAGGCGGCCGATACCGGGCACTTTTGGCATTAGGTGGTAGGAAATGGTACATGCTTTGGGCTTTTTGCATGCTGGTGGGTGGGGTGTTGGTCGGAAGACGGGGCAGGGAGTTGGTGGTCGCAGCCCCACTTTGCAAACTCCTGGGCAAAGTGGATCTGCTTTCGATGTCTTCCTCATCGTCATCTTCCCCGTCTGCCGAGCCGCCCGACCCACATGTGGCATCAGGGACACTGGACCGTCGGCGGGTTGGCCTAGTGGTCGAAGCCACCCATAGCTTATCCTCACTGTTTGCACCTCCGATGCTGCCACAACTTCGCACCCTATCTAGCTGCTCCCGGCTTAGGCTTTTATGACTAAAGAGGAGATCGCCGGCTGAGCGGCGTTTGGCAGCGATTGCGAGGGCTGAAGCGGACGCGGAGCCTTCGCCACCAAGCAAAGACAGTTTATTTCGGGAATCGGTGGCTAGTAAAGCCGATTCGAAACTACCGCGCCAGCTAAAACGTTCACAATCACTTATTTCACCACGTTCTTCGGCGATGTCCGACACCCCACTGCTGGACTGGTGATGGGTTTTGGATTCGCCGACGAGGAGGTCATGAGAACGACTCCTGGGTAGTAGATTATACGGAGGTAGGGTCTCCTCGAGGTGTCCCAGAGCATCTGGGAGGTTGCTATCGGAAGTGCTGTCATCATCCTCTGTTGTGGTGGTCGAAGCTGAAGACAGTTTCTGTTGCAATCGTCGATGGTAATGACGCGTTTTGGGGCTATTGCTTGCGTGACTTTCACCACTGGACACTTCATGCATCAAGGCAACTAATCGACTTCCGATGTGATGCATAACCTTGGCGATGAGAGGAGGTGAGTTATGTGGCGTGTACGTGTTATTGTCGGAGTTATCTCCAGTTGCCATTTTCTCAAACGACGCTACTAATTTTTGGTATACGAACGCAGTCTCTCGATTCAAACCGTGGGATTCATCAACGATTCCTCCGTCACCTTCGTCGCCTTCTTCATCGTCGACTCCGGTGTCGAACTTGTTGATGATTTGTTTACAACTGTCGGAGATTTGCTGCTGGAGGGCTGTTTTGGTGGTTGTTCCTTCTAAATCCGAACTGGTGTAGTCGGAGGAATCGTATGAATCACTCCAAGTGTCCTCACTACTCAAATACTCTACGATTTCGCGAACTTGATCGTCTCGTATACCGGGAACTGTTTTCATCAGCCTTGTTAATTCATTTTCGAAATACACTAACTGTGGGGGTTTACACCGATTTTTCACTCGGGGACTAGGAACTGGTTTAGGGGAGGAACGCGAGTTTAGTGTGGGGGTGGTAGGTTTGGAAGAGGCGTTGCACTGAGAATTGGCCACCATTGATTTGAAAAACTGTCTCATTTTACACATCATTAAGTTCGTCTCTTCGTCCGAACTCCAATTATTAAAACTGTCTTTTCGTGTCAGTGATGTTGCCGGAGGGGTCGACAAGGGCGTGTATTTACCATCAACTTTCTTTTCTTCGGAGATATTCTCTAACTCTAATTTTAACTCGTGTTTATTTGGCAATTCGGGTGTACTATTCTCACGTTGCTCTTTTAGTAAATCATCACAGCTGCCGATAAACCCGCTATCTCTACTTTGTTGGTTTTTATTAGTGGTTAAATTGGACGGTAGTGGTAGTATTTCCGGTTGCGGTGTTTTATGACCTTCCTCATCTTCTTCAGAAACGTTTTCCATCTCGTTAACTTCTTGTGTCGTTTCTAGACCTTTGGAGTCATCGACCGAATTCGAATTTTTCTGTTTTTTGCCTTTCTTTCGCTTAACTGTATCAAACTGACCATCTGACTTTTCAAAATTGTTCGATTCATCGTACGTGTCGGAGTCAGAGCTTGAGGAATTTTCAGAATTTTGTACTTCACTCGTTTGGTCGTTTCCTGACAAGTCCGGGTTAGCTAATAAATTATCTAACGAAGATGAATGAGATCTACCCGTTCCTCGAGCTCTGACCAGTCTTTTACGCCTTTGCTCGGGACTGGGCCTTCCTTCACTATCACTCCCAACGCTGCCATCGGAATCTCTCCGCCCGGCAGTAAAACCCATGAACCCGTGAAGAAAATATTTCTCCAAGCGGGAGGACGCCATATCAGCCATATCGGCATCACTTTGCTGCGGGGGCTCTTCAGACCCACCCAGAGAATCCAACCCTTCACTACAAATACTACTCGTTTCCGAAAAGGCATCTTCGCGGTTCGAATTAATCGATTGTGTCGTTCCATCTCCGAGTCGGAAGAAGAAGTACTTTTCTAGGTCTGTAGCTAAAGTGGGTTTTTGGTCTTTGTTAGTTAGCGACTGTTCCACTTCACTTTCCTCACAGCTCTCTTCGACTATTGTGTGTAAAGTAAAATCGATCGCTGAGCGGTGATAACCCCTCAATTCATCTTCTTGATCGATAGCTGCGGAACAAGTCAAAGTAACTTCTTCTCCGGAGGTGGAGTCGTCTGACGGAGAATCGTCTTCGTCGTGACTTAAATTCTCGACCCAGGAATCGTCATCGGCCAACCCCTCCTCGAAAGCTGAAAGGGTCTCGCCGCCAGTTATCACCGTAACGCTCTCTCCATGTTGGTTCTGATTATCTGGAAGCAAAAGCGTGACTGCAGTCTAACCAGCATGACGATTTCTTTGTTTTAGTGGTTAGATCTCGAGGCGGATGGTCGTGGCGGACAGTGGCGCATTTAATGGACCGAAATGTACAGGAATTTTTTTTGCAGAAACAAACAAAAGTGTGTATTACATTTGAGCAAACTTCTTAATTTTTTAACATTCTGATTAAATTGTGCCAAAGAAACTTATCACCGTAAAGTTTGGACTTTCTACATTGGAGTAGTGAAATTTTTAGATTTTTATTATGATTGAAAGTTAAGAAACAGCGAAATTAAAAGTTACATTTAAATGGTGTTGTTTTTTAAAGCCTCGTTGGGACACGCTGTATTAGTTTTGTCAAGATTTTTTAAATTTTTACAGATTACAACTGGCACCTGTTCCCGAAAAGTAAGTTATGTTTGTAATGAACAGCCTTTTAGGCGTTTTCCCTCCGAATTAGTTCAACAGTAAATGCGCCACTGTTGCGGATGATGTCAAGCTCTTACCAGCTGGTCGTCCCTCGGCGAAGTCCTCGCTCCTCTCCTGCCAGTTGGTGTGCCTGACAATGACGTCATTGTCGGGCACTAGGGTGGTGGTGTCGGATGTGATGACGCTGACTTGCTGGTAGGAAGGGGCGGGTTCTTGTGTTATCATGACGAGGCTAGTGTAGCGAGCGGCATGACGTGACGTGCAAAAGTCCGGTTCTCCGGTGACTAGCGCACCTGCCCGCTCACCGTCGCCGCGCGTGTTCACCGACTCCCCCACTACGTTAACGGGTTCGCTAGACCGGATCCCCGCGCTGCTTTTCCATTCACCGGAGTGGTCATTGCCTGGCGACACTTCCGATTTTACCACCGGACTCGCATCCTCATAGCTCCGGACCTGCTCCACGTCACTCGAATTCAACGACTCGGCGCTCACGTCGGACAAACCCGGACTCGATGACGCGTATTCACCTAAATTTTGAGGCGTTTGTTGTTGGGTTTCGGCGAGATTATCACAGTTGGATAAGTTATCGTTATCGTTTTTATCGCTTGTCGTTTCAATTGGGGGATTTTCGCCGTTACTTTCATAAACTACATCTTCACTCAGGTGTTTAATATTGGTCAGTATTACCGTACAGTCCATTTCTGTATCGGTGTCGTTATCGGAGGTGTCATCGCTACTCGACGAACTTTCGTTAGATGAGGAGGAGACGTTTTTGTTGACCACAAAAGTGCGTGAGAAGCGTTTAGGTTTTTGGTCGGCCACCGTTCCGGTGTCATCACTGTCGGTATCAGCTGAGCCGGAAGACGACATGTCATCTTCACGTACGGAACTATGTGAATTCCTCCCGTCATCTTCATCGCAATCACTCGTTACGTTGCTGCTAGGTAGCGCATCATCACTCGATCGACTATCACCCCCGTTTACGTTATAGACCCGGTGCACACGTGGCTTATCACTGTCACTATCACATGAGGAATCCGACGAAGACGCACATCTTGTTTCAGCCTCGACATACCCGGAAATTTCCACTTCCTTCGGGGTGTTTTTCTCATCACTGGGTCCCGGAGGTTGTTCGCTATTTTGCTCGGAAACCGCCGGCATACTGGCATCGCTCCGAAGAAGCGAGTGCAGTGGGGCGGACTCAGCAGCGTTCAGTAGGGGCCAGATAAGGGCCAGTAAATTGCGCGGAAGCCGTAATCGGGCGTTCTGCTCCGCTCCGTAGAGCACCAGTGCCTCCTGGGGCGTCCAGGGTACCGGAAATGGGATCGGCACCGGAACCGGGATCGGAATATATTGCGTGGGGGCACCGCAGCTCTGGCAGGGCTGTTTGGCCGCCTCCTCCACCTGGTGCACGCACTGAAGGGCTACTTCGTCCATGGCGCGATCACTGCGTAGCTGCTCCAGGAGTTCGTCATCGCGGGAGGACGCCGGGGAGTCCAGACGGGCGGTGTCCTCGTCGGTGCCGGTGTCCGACTCCCGGGACCGCCGGTAGACGATTGGGGACCCGAAGGGGGAGCCCCAGTTCAGGACAGGACGCGCCCCACTGCCCGGTTCGAAATAATCCCAGTCACATTCATCGATAGGAAAACTGGAGGCGGTGGACGAGCTGTCGTTGTCGTCGATATCTTCCTCTTTAGATGAACTATCCGAGCTTATGAACACTAATTTGTAATCGTCTCCCTCCGGTAGAAGAATGTCGAAGAGATCGCTTTCGGGACCTCTGCGCCAACCTAAGCACGATACACACTCTCAGAATACATAAAACGGTCTAGAGTCGGCGGCCTCCACCACTTCGTGCGCCCACTTGCACATGGGCGCTTGTTATGGACATATGCAGATAGCCAGTACGAGCACACCTCCATAATGTTAGGCCGATACGTTTTTCTTTTCACCCTCCTTCTACTGCGAGACGGTTAGAGAAGCACAAAACATGCGCACCCATCACCGGCTTATTTACAAAATGCGAGGAAATACGGTTATTATGAAAAATTACTTGGGTTAAAATACGCACAAACAACATGCAGCTGCATAATGGTGTTATTTCGAATGGAGAATACAGAATATTTTAGTCGTAGAACCCTCATTAAACAAAGTAATGACAGTGTTATGCCTGGATAGTAGAAAACAGCAGATTTCTTTAGTTTTTAGATTTCAGTCTACAGCAGAAACAACTACTGTGCATATGTGACTAATAGTTTTTAATGCAGATATACAAAAATAAAAAAATACACCACAATCTCCCTTTTTGATTCAAAAAAACCTGAAATTCTTAATCCCCTAAAATCTGCCCGGAGACCATTCACAATCAAACGGGGTGAAGGACTCCAGTCAATGGCCCAGTGACAAAAATTTTAATTTTAATAATTTATTAATTCGTTCAAGTATACCTACTATTTATTTGTATTATTCATACTGTGACCTATTTTTCAGTCAATAAAACATTTGCTTCGTCTGAAGAAATTAAAAGAATTTTTCCTTCTTTGAGGGCTCCAAAAATGAACACTTTCTATTTTTCTTAAAATTTAATCTATATGTAGGAGTAGATACGACGATTATAATTTATTATAAGTTATCCCTAAAGGAGTATGCTTATGAAAAAATAAGTTGAATCCGGTCTACTTTTTTTTGTTTAAAACTTTTATAAGAAATTAGCGAGAAATTAGGTAGGTACATTTTATTTTCAAAAAACACATTTTATTTGTTTTAAATTTAACAAAAAATATTTGGATATGATGTAAACGTTTCAAAGATAAATCAAAAAGCAATTTTTTTTTTAATTGAGTGAAACTGAAAAGACTGTACGGGGATTGAAATGAAAATATAAGAAAAATAAAAGTTGTTAAAAAAAGTACTGTCGTACCAGCGCACATTAATTTATACAACATGTCTATTATGGGTTATTGGATAGTTTCAAATTTTTAAAATTACAAAAACTTGGCTAGTTGATTCAAATGCATAATTTTTTAAGGATAACTAACTCTAACATATTTTATTAAAAAAATGCATAAAAAATGTTGAATAAAAATTTAAATAAAAACTACAAATATTATTTTCAAACCATAAATAATTTAATTTAACAATTTAAAATGCCATGAGCTTATCTGTTCTTACGTAATAAATAATCTTTTATTAGTTTATTACTGTTGGAATTAATATTTGACAGGAGTCAACAGCTTGGTAGTAGGTTTATTATTGTTTTCGTAATAAAATTAAATGAACAATAGTAGATTATTTTATAAGGGGTAAATGTGATAGTTTATGTGGGGAAGCTGAATGTTTATTTTGCCGAATGCAATGAGGAAAATAATTCAGCTGAGCCACATAAACTCACATTTACTCCGAATAAAATATACTATTTTATCCGCAAACGTATTGGTGAAGAGTAAAGAGCAACTTTGAGCAATACTAATTTAAAGGTAAATGAATAAAATAATCAGGAAGCTTTGCACGTGAATCATTACCATAACAATGTTTATAAGCAAACGTCAGTCTCGGATTTTTGTGTTGAGATTTTCGAATGTGTTGAGTATTTTTTAATTTAACTAGTGCAGTGACTCCCGTTTCACAATGAGGGAATCATCACCTCTTGAGCGAAGCAGCGAAAGAACAAGAAAGTGAAAACAATGGTAAGTCATGATGACAGACGAAAGTAAAAAATGCTTTATCAAATAAAAATGATTTACCACATGTCCGAAAAAAGTGGTCCGAGAACTAGATCTTTTACCTGAGCCATTCTGTCACAAATGTTGTCAGTTTTGTGACGTTTGCGGATAAAACAATTTACTCGTAATTTAAGCGAATCTAATAATTTGGACAATACTCGTATACTCTCTTTATCATTTTTTTAATAGGAAGGTACACTTATACGGACTGTCTATAAAAGAGTGTAGGATCTCAGATGGTTCTGGAATTTGAATTTGCCGCATTTAGTTATTTTATTTCTATGAAATTTCTGAACAATACCAATTTTTATCGACTCAGACAACCAGTCAAACTATATTTTAAAAGCTTTTATTTAACTCACAATGTTGTCTGTCTGTCGGTTATTTTTTCGGAGCCAAATTTGAAAGGGTTCCCGTTGTCCCACTGAATTGAAATTTTGCATACTTTCTTAATTTGCGTGACAATGCAATACTATGTAGTTAAATACCCCCTTTTTTTTTTGAAGTTTTTTGAAGTTTTAGGTTATGTTTACAAAGGGGTTCTCGATTTGTAAATTTGAGAGGGTTCCTGTAGTCGCAATGAAATGAAATTTAACATGCTTACGTAATCTGCGTGACAATGCAATTCTATATAGTTAATTACCCCCTAAAGGTGTTAAATGAGGTTTTAAAATTTTAGGTTATGTTTACAAAGGGGTTCTCGATTTGTACATACCGTAACTTATACCGACATACACGGTATGTTGGTCATTTGGACGTCACGGTAGATGCACAGTGTAATAATAACAATAAATCTATGCAATAAATAAAGACTAAAAAGCAAAAAATAAAAATATATAAAAAAATGTTTTCTAAAAAAAGCTTTTATTTAAAAGATGCACTAAAAAGTAAAAAATAATGTATTTCAATCACAGGAGAATATTTTTTCTTACAGGTTAAAATTCTAAAATTTATAAAAGCTTTGGGAGTTATAAAACTACGGCATTACAGAATTACTTTGTTCAGTTGACAACTCCCAAAGCTTTTATAAATTATAGAATTTTAACCTGTCAGAAAAAATGTTATCCTGTGATTATTATTTTTTACTTTTTAGTGCATCTTTTAAATACAAGCTTTTTTAGAAAACATTTTTTTATATATTTTTATTTCAAATACTAACATTGTTCGCTTTTTCTGGAAAGAAACTTTTAATACCTACTACGATCCTACATTCATTTATAGACAGATTGTATATAACATAAGATCGAAAATATACTCAATTAAAGCAAACCTTGAAAGTGAAGTGTAACTTTAGCCACATCATGTGCTGTGTAAAACCATAAAACCAACATTAAAAGTGCAGCCGTAAATTAACGGCTAAAATGTGGCTAAAGTGTAAATAAACGGCTAAAATATGGCTAAATTTCTGTAGACACAGCTTGCTCTAATTGAGTATATTTTCGATCTCATGTTGTAGTTTAAAAATTTTGGAAAGGGTGAGTCTTAAAACATACATTACAATATAACAATGGATTCATATGTTAAATGTATTTATTTTTAGTAATAATAAAATGTATTGTTCGTAGAATTCATAGTCACAAAACAACGCCTCGCTTTACAATATTTTTCTTCACTATGTATCAGAATTTAAACAATTCATAAACGCAACCAGTAAAGCACACGTGTATCCTCTTTGTTGTGAAAACGAAAGGTTCATTCAGCTTCATAAATCATAATATTGTGTGGGAACGCACAATAAAAAAAAACATTTCATCATTTACTTCACAAAAATTTTACGAAAAACTAGCATCAGTTACAAAAAATTCGTTAAATTTCGTTGATCAGCCCGACAGATAAAAGCAAAAATAACAAATTGAAATGTTGCAATTCAGAGTTTACTTTTCAAATGTCAGAGCTTTTAACTTGTACAAATTGCCTCAAATTAGAGATTAATCGCAGCTGTGATTAAAAATTCCTTTTGAAAAACCTCTCGTTTCAAGTTAAATATAGCACCATTTGTTCCAATCAAAAAACAAAAAAAATGTGACTAACTTAATACATGTAGGTATAAATTGTTGCTTTAAAATTTACGATGTTACGTCAAAAGTTCATTGAGTACCGCAATCCATTAAATATTCACTATTGTCTCGTTGATAGGATGTCGTAAATCGCTTACCTATAGTGCGAGGTGTATTATTTTATGATCCGTCATATTTCTCAGAGTTATGTCTTCATAATTTTGCGACATAATTCTACCAGTTGATGTAAATCCCCTATACAGTTACAGCAGGATTTATGTATTGATAAATAATTGGATGCCTATTATGATTTTAATTACATTTTAAAATTTATGACCGTAACATTAGAATTTTGTTACAGTTTTAATGAATCTAAAATTGTTGGTTTTGGATAAGTTGAAACAGTGATAAATAAATACAGACTTGCACAAAAAATTTGTGCAAATTTGAAGAGAAATCAGCGGCACTTTAGTGGCGTTACACTTGAAGTTTTTGTTGTGGAAAGTCTGGCAATTATACGATAAAGCATATGCAACCAACGTTACTTTACTGTATAATATTATTTTAAAACAAAACAACTCTTGTTAGTACTTGCAACAGAGCACAGTTTTTTATTTATTATACCTAATGGAAGTCTGCATATTAAATTGCATAGTAGCAAGGCTTGCTAATAAATTAGGAAATTAATTCAGGATCACTGCTTGGCTTTATCAAGCGATCGAAAGTAAATATTTATAATGTGTGTTGTTTTTAACTTTTTACCTACACCAATACACCAATAAACTACCACAAACTTTGAAGCTGTTTCAAATTATGGACGTACTTTCCAACAATGCTGAATGGTGATGAAAGATTTTACACTCTTTTAATATAATTCAGGTAAAACACATTTCAGCGTAATAAGAACGTCTCTTCTTTTGCCTATAATAAGCTCCCTCGACGCCAATAACGTACAAAAGTTTTAATTTAATTTCAGGTTATTCAATACGAAAGCATCTTCCGCCAACTTCGAAACAAACGTAATTTTAAACTGTCACATTTTAAATTAGTTCTACGTATGGTACCACTTCTGTCCATAAATTAAAGACAATTTTAAACTGCGCTATAATAAGGGTAGCAAAAACTAATAAAATGCCTTCTACCTACCTGCGAGTAACGTTTCTCCCTGAATGTAATTCGGACAAAAAAAAACAATACATTTTTGTAATTCGTAAATTATGCGTAAATATAATGTAAATTATAAAAAACAGTAAATTTGAAAAAATGAATAAATCTTGTTTAAAATGCATTTAACATGTGATTGTGAATCAGAAAATACCAACCAAATTGTTTGTTATTTAATTAAAAACACGCAAAATCAATGATTGTATTATAACATGTAGATACGAGTATGTTGTGTAAATGTAGAAGAATAATATTTATCCATATTTAATACGTTCGACATATAAAATATATAGTCAGGGATGGTAATTCACGCGTAAAAAACGTTTTTTACGTTTACATGTAAAATATGCGTAAAAAACGTAAAATGCGTAAAAAACGTAAAATACGTAAAATATTGGTTTGAAGGTTAGGTACATGTAATGTTGTCGGTGTGTGTGTATATTGAGTTCTTTGATTTTTTGTTTTTCAAGATTATGCCTCGACCAAGAAATAATTTATACGAGGATCTGGACTAAAAGTGAACCTATGTTAATTTGTTTTTTCGTTGATTTTTAGAATAATATTTTTGTTTTCATTTTAAGAATCTTATTGAGTTATTTTGCAAATCGTTGTTTGTATTTTAAGTAAAAATTTTGTATTTTTTTTAGCATTTTTTACGTTTTTTACGTTTTTATCGTTTTTTACATCTAAAAAGATGGTGTAAATTACGTATTTTTTACACGTAAAAAACGATGTATTTTACGTTAAGTAATTTACTCGCCCATCCCTGTATATAGTATACAGCATGTATCAGAACTCGCTTCCTACCGGAAAGGTGTATATAGTTTAGGGAATTCTGAAACTAAAATTCCTTTACAAACAAACTCTAACTTTTGAACGTTTGAAAATAGCCACTCACAAAAGACCTTGCCGTCCGGAGGACTCAGGGAACAAAACACGTTGCTAGGAAATCAAAAATATGTGGAACGGGTGCACTAGATTTATTTTTCATTCCTTAGTAACGGATCTACTGTATGCAATACACCTAGGAGAGAGCTTCTGGGATTGGTTACTTTGAAACCTCTGTAGCTCGCAAACGAAGAATAAAAGACCTAGTTTTTTGCATTTTTGTCATCCCCATTGCTGTTAGCACTAGCAACTTTCCGGTGGGGAGCGAGTTCTGATACACGCTGTATAAAATAATTGTGTTGTCTTGTGGACCACTGTGACAATAACTAAGCGAGTAAAGTAAATACGTTTAAGTTTGTGAAAAACTGTAACAAATCAGTTGTTTTTATTATAAGTTACAAAGAATATAATAAATAATGTAAATGACAGTTAACTTAATCCTAACTAGGAGTCGGGAGTGACAATATGGACGTAATACAATTGCAGTTGCAATTTATTGTATTATAATAGTGTCAAATTGCTGCATTAATTAGTAGACGCTTTCATTGCACACACAAATATTTCAGTTAATGAAAACTAATTTTCCAATGGAGCAATCGATGAAAATAATTATTAATAGCCCAGAAAGACAAGTCAGAAGCCAGTATCAGAAGGGAAACTTTACTTCACACCACACAAAGAAAAGCAACGTTTTATCACAAACATTAATACACCCCATACCGTCAAATATAACAAAGTTGTTATTGTCCCCGCGTTTTGATACCTTTATACCCGGAAACGACTTTGTATTCAAGTTAAATAGAGCAGCATTCCCACAAAATAAATCTGGCGCAAGGACTCACCTGTATCACCCGTTTGTATTTTCCTCATATCTTGACGTCTTCTCCGGACCGTCACTTTCCGGAAGACTGTGCCACTCAACGGTTCGATATCGCACAGCTCCACTGGGGTTGTTTCTTCCTTCGCAAAATGGACTTCAGGCACCGCTGCTTCCTCTTCTTTCAGCGACGGTTTCCTCTGCCCTTTCGACTCTTCGGCATTATTCGTCACGTTGCTGTCGAAACTGACACGCTTTTCCGCACTTTTCTTCGTTTCCTCCTCGTTTTCGGGTGTTTCATTCTTCGCTTGGGATTTTCGACGCGGAGACGATTTGTTCGATTTTTGCGAAGACTGCTTGTTCTCGCCTAAACGCATTAGGGGGTTTACGCGAGTCGGTCGTTTGGTTGCGTTATCGGGAGTATCGGAGGGTTTTTGGGGTGAGTTCGGTCGTTCGTTGTAAACGTCTTCGGATTGAGTGCGACGACATGCTGGATGCAGGCGAGCTGGAGATGTGTTGACTTCGTTGGGCCGGTTGCAGCTTTGATTGTTGGCTTTGTGGATGGCTAACGAGGGGTAGCTGTTGATGTCTTGGCCGCGGGGAAGGCTGTTGTAAGGGCGCAGTTCGGGGGAGCCGCGCAGAGCGGTCCAGCGAGGGGTTGGGTCTAGAAAAAAGATATTTCTCGTCTTGAAATAACCACAAATATCACCAGTTTAGAGCAAATGACATTTGTATTAAAAGTAGAAAGCCTTTTTTTGGCTCGACATTGGTTGAGCAAGGAATCAATGCTAAATTATTTTGAGAAAAAAAAACTTATTAGGGCTAAAAAAGTGATTATCGGAACACATTTTTTTACAATCGTAGGTCCTTTTGATAAGCTTTGCTTGCAGCAAAAATTAAGAAAATTTTATTAATACAGCGTGATTCTTAAATAGATCGACAAAATTCTTCGTATAACCCAATTTGCCCGTAGATAGTTGTGAAAAAATTTCGTCGGTCTATTTAAGAATCACCTGTATTTAAAAACCTTTATAAAATAAATCAAAACTTTTTTTATTTTTCCTACGCCACTATTCGAAAGTTAATTTCACACCATTTAGTAGGCCCGAAAATTGACAATTTTATACATTTGTCAAAATCCTGTGCGTTATGATATTGTATTAGCTGTTTCAAAACTATAAAAACGCCAACCTCGCATTTTACCGAATTATTTTTTTAAATAAGATTGATAAAATTGTAAAATAGTTATTAATTGTTAAATCTCTCATTGAAAGTATAAATTACATTAGCTATTATTTTTTTGAAGTGCATGAATATTTTATAACAGTTAATTTTGAGAGAAAATGTGATGTTGGCGTTTTTATAGTTTTGAAACAACTAATACAGTTCTAACGTAATTGTTTGCTTTTATCAAGTATGTTGCTATTCTGTTTATCTGCAAGGAGAGCTCCGAAGCAAGCCAACTGGTAGGTGTGAACAAACGTAACAAACTTTGCAGCTTCATGAAACAAATAGCCATTTATTTAAACCTAAAAAATCCAGAACTTTAATACACAGGAAACAGGACACTATTTTCGGCGATCCGCCGAAGTTACAACTCTTAAGCGCCACGGTGATAGAAACCTACTGCTGATGCTAAGAATATACTGATGAATCAGTTACCAATACAATGCAAGTTGCAAATAAAGTTTTAAATGCGGTTCATATTTTTTCAATAAATGGCTTTTCTTCGGTGTCGTAGGAAAAATAGTGTACAATACTCGCTGGAAAGTGTCTATCGTTGCTCGTGAGCTTTCCGCACTCGGCTAAGATTCTCACTAGCACGATATCACTCACTTTCCACACTCGTAATGTAATATACTATACGAGTGTCTCGCAAATCATGCAAAGTAAATTGATCCAGATTTTTAGCAAATTTGGCTATACGAGGTGTCCCAGCGACTTGGAAAAGTCCATTATTGACCTTTAAATATTAGAAAATTAATCTTTTTTTAGAAAAGCGCTAGGAACTAGACCCTGACTTACCTAAAATTATTTTCAAGTGGGTATACAGGCTGTTTCGTAATTAGCTACAATACAAACATATTATGTTTTTTTAAATGGAACATCCCATATATTTTTGCATTTTTGGATGAAGTTTTTAACACTGATATGTTTAAGCTAAAATGTTATTAGTCAATTTTGCTTGGTTTATGAAATAATTTGATTTTTTAGAAAAAAACGCTTCTTTAAAAAAATTATTACATAAAAACGAAAAATCCTAGAAAAGTAGAACTTTCACCACTAAAGAAGAAAGTTCAAGTTTTAAAGATATATATTTTTTTAGCTCACAATCTCTAAGATAAAAAAATTAAAAAGATTGTTGCAAGTTGCATAACGTAACATTTTTAAATGGAACATCTAATTTTTTATTTTCGCATCTAAAAAACCTTTAAATGGTTTCTCTAAAAACATTAATAGTTAAATGTTCTTTATTAATTACTTGACACAAAGAATATTTAACTTTAAACCGTAAAAAAATATTAATAACTATTGTTTATTGTTAATAACTGTAGTGCATCCAGTACCCTAAGGCCATTATTCGTCATTTATTACAATTTATTACAATGAAATGAAATAACTAAAATTTTGAAATTTATGGTGAATCTTTAAATCGCTGTCTTAACTCCAACAAATGAGCAGTGGTTACATGAATAACTTAATAACTTATTAACTTTGGGCATTTGAAACTTCAAATTTTTAGTTAGACAATTTAATAATAGAATGTTTTAAGAAACCTCTTAGTTAAAAAAAAAGTGAAAAAAGTTCCTAATTACAATGCGCTGAACAATTGGTCAGGATTAACATTGAACTTTTCTCTGTAAAATGGTGAAAAGTAGGACTTCTAGAATTCTTCCACTAGTCCTTCTTTTCTAAAATTCTTAGTTTTCGTGTAAATGTTTTTTTAAAGCGAGTTTTCGTCAGCAAAATCACATTATTAATTATTTATTAAAAGCTACGTCCAAAAATGCCATAAAATTTAAGGTGTTCCATTAAAAAAAACCTAAATTTGCATTGAAGTTCATTTCGGAAACACCCCGTATACTTGAAAATAATTCTAGGTGATGCAGACGCTTAGTATCTACAGTTTTGGAAAAAAATATTTAATTTTCAATTATTTAACGGTCAATAGTAGAATTTTCCAACTCGCTCGGACATTCTGTATATTCGTATGACCGAAAAAAATATGCATATAAAATAATTACAAAGCTATTTTTAGTTTTAGCTTCTGAGAACAATTCATGAATTTTGGTGAAGCCTCCTTGAAAAGTCGTAAATCGACACTCTTCGACAAGATCTTGATTCGCCCAAAAACGAGCCAATGCCAAATAATACGAGAAAACGAAAAAATCTGTTAAGGCCCTGTCGGGTTACTATTTTTTTTACAGTCGAAGACCCTTTAAAAATCAGGAAAATTTAACGAATTTTCACAGAAACGAGCCAATAGCAAAATGTACTTGGAAACAACGAATTATTAAAATTTTCGGGGTCAATGCAATGATTAATGTGATATTTTTGATCAAATCGCAGTGCTCAAACTCATTCATCGATTGTTTCTATATTCGCAACAAATAAATAAAACCTGAACTTGGTGTGTCATATTTAACTATTTTGAGCACTTCAGTGATAGATACTGTGGAGTGCGGTTAAAATTAGTGCTTAGTAACTAAACTCATGTATTTATTTACCAATAAATAAAGTCAGTTGGAGACAAGTTAAAAGTCATTCGACACGTTCACACGTGTTATCAATATTTTTATCAATTTCAGGATATGAAAACATAACATAATAATTCTGCAATTAGGGTTGGCATGGGAACTTGTTTTTGTCCCCGAAATAAACTTATGCATGCAGATGTTTAATTGATTGTGGAGGGTTTAAATGCGACAGACTGAAAAGATTTATTTTTCAGCAGCGATCGATCAGATAATGAAAAATATAGAAGGTCCACTGTGTTATAGACAAAGACAAAACTGTACTTTTTGCTTTCCAACTCAGCAAACTAAATCTGATTAAACTCAACGGTATCTGTTCCAAACAATATTGTTTCATAACTTTCCGATGTTTGTCGTGATAAAATTGCAATATCTTTTTTTCACTTTTGACCGGTCATAATTTACAAGAACTATTACTAACTCGAGATGGTCCATGATCGGCGGATTGTGCGCTTGATGATGTCAGCAGCGGGTACATAAACCCTGTTGTCCCGTCTCCTGCTGGGCCTTCGCACGAACTCGTTCATCCACTCACCAGACGCGGCTTGGATTTCCCTGAAAAAAATGACAACATATAGAAAATCTCAATAAAAGCAACAATAAATAAAATATAAGCTTGGATAGCAATAAATACTGGTTCTTTGGCAAATCGATAAATTGAGTTACGTTGCAGGGGAGTTTATGTTTGTCTGGGTTTAGGCTGTAATTAGAATTATTTCGCCGGAAAGACAAAATATATCACCCAACGAATGAATATTCACTTTAGCAACTTTAATATTTAAAATTTAATTATCTTGTTGATCAAATAATGTTTTCGAAATAAGGCTCTGACAAACAAATTTCTCAAACAAGATATTTGCCGCGAAAAATAAGTGTTGAAGTGGTTTTGTTGTGATTTTGGGTGTCTGTATGACTGATAAAACGGTAAATGCCAAATTGCACAATAATGAAATAACAATATACTGCCTCGGTTTTGCTAGAAATTTTCTAAAACCGCATTCCACACCATAAATCAAAATTAGAGACGTGGTAAAGCAATTTAACTGTTAAATTAGGTGTCAAATAAAAAACAATGTTATTTCTTGCAATGCGCTCTAGGCAGAAATACGAAAATTGAAACGAAGTGGAAGTATCCCAAGGGACTGGCGAAGTGATACACTTTTAGAAACAACCTGAATTTAGCAAACATTACAAATAACATTTTGAATAAAATATCAAAGAAACAACATTCGATATTCGTAAAAATTGTTCTTTCTGAGAAAATCCTTGGATTATGTTACAGGTAATAAAATGAACAAACAGAACTTGGTGGCTGCCTAATAAAAGTAGGATCAAGCTCATATTATTAAAAATAACTTGTTTGAAAAAATCATGACATGAACTGTAGAACAGTTGGGTGCAAGTTTGTTTTCCAATAAAATATAAAAAACTGAAATGACCGCTGTAAACGTAACAAGAAAAAAACGGCACAGAGATGGATTACGATCCCAAACAGATATTTCGTAAAAGCTCTCTTTCACATGAGAATTTACAAGTTTTTTAATTTGCGGACTTGATCCACATTCACATTACAATGAGTAAAAATTATTTCTTTATTCCTCCACGGCTATTTATTTATTTTTATTTTTATCATTTATAACTTTGTTTTATTTTTTATTTGTTATTTAAGAAATACAGACTGTTCCGTCTAAAACCCACATTAGAAGCATCGGGAGTTCAAATAATGATAGTCATCTGAAAGTTTATATACAACCAAAATCTGTGGGGTCCTGCTCAATAAAAATATTTTCAAGATGGCGACACTTCCGGTTATACCAGAAGTCGATATCAACTTCCTTATTTTAAATGGAAAGCTACATTTTTAATGCGTTTTATTTTAAGGTAGTTTTCAGTTTTCACAAGCTTTACCTATATCTAAATTTAGCCGTTTACAGAATATTTAGGGTTCTTTAAATTTTTGAATTTGCACAATGTCAAAAACACTAACATAACTTGAAAATTATCACAGATACACGTATAAGAAATACTAATACAGATCGATGCAGAAAAAAATTCTCCTCCATTTAGTAAAATAAAAATTAGAACATCTCATTTGAAAAAATTAAGTTATAGGTACTTGAAGTTGTCCAAACTTAATCCTAATATTTTTGAGTTTATTAACTTCTTTTCCAATTTTGAATACATTGAACGACAGGCCTAGGCTTTCCCTTTTATTTTTCCAAACATTATTTTGAAATCTTTAAAAATAGGAGAGTTACCGATTTTTGACGTGACAGGTGCAAATCCAAAAATTTTCAAAAAATCCTAAATATCACGAAAACGGTTAAACTTAGGTATAGAGACAACTGATTAAAACTCCCTTAGAATAACTCCATTAAACCAAAAACGCAGTGAAAAACAGCTTTCCATTTAAAATAAGAAAATTGATAGCGACTTCTGGTATAACCGGAAGTGCCGCCATCTTGAAAATAATTTCATTGAGCAGAACTTACCAGATTATGGCTTAGTACCGACGTTCAGATAAATATCTTCATTTCAATTTGAATTTGAAACAGCCTGAATAAAATAAACTTGGACTAAGAAGCAAAAGAAGAAATTTTATAAAATGATTTAATTTTCAGTACCTGCGAACCAAAATTTGTGTCAATCAAAACAGGAAACATGAACTAAAAAGCAATGTTTGACAAACTTGAAATAAATAGTTGATATGTTTTTTCCTGTCACTACCTAAGAACATGTTTAAAATTTGTAAGTTAATTTACAAAATTATCCTAAAAGTGGCAAATTTAAATTTAACTTTCTTTTATGATTATAAAAAATGGTTTATAATAAGCTTAATACCTACTTCTAAATCCTAAACTCTCTAGGTGTAATTATAATTTTTTCAAAATTTTCCCTCTTTTTTTTTCATTGCTTTTTTGTACAGAAGCTAAAAATAATTGTGGAGGAACTGAGCTCAACTTCAACTTCTTGAATGAGTTTCACATATAATCTTGTTATTCGAGACTCGTACTTATGAGATAAACACAAAATAATAACATTACGACATAAATCAACGATATTTTAGTTACCAGGTGACAACTAGTTTATCTCCGAATCCAAAATAAATATTGAAGGAAATCTTCAAGTACCTACTTCAAAGCTTGCAAAGGACGCAGATAAATCCAGCTATAAAAGAATCAGAAAAAAATACACAGACAAGTAGTTTCAAAATGTTCGCATTCGCAGCTCTTCTTGGTCTCATCGCAGCGGCTCAAGCCGTCGAATTTGAAATTGTCAACAACGAAGGTGGCCCTGTTTGGGTGGGCATCCAAGGAAATCCTGGACATGAACATCTTAGCAATGGAGGATTGATTTTGAATCAAGGACAAAGTGTAGGTTTTACAAAATCACAAAATATTTTTATTGTTGTTTACGTTTAGGTTACGCTGCAAGCTGCTGAAGACTGGGCTGGTCGTTTCTGGCCTAGAACTTGGTGCGACTCCGACACTCAACACTGTCAAACTGGAGACTGTGGAAACAAAGTCGAATGTGGTGGTGCTGGAGGTGTTCCTCCAGCTTCCTTGGCCGAAATCACCCTTAAAGGGTACGGAGGTATCGACTACTATGATATTTCTTTGGTTGATGGTTACAACATTCGAATTGCTGTAAGTTTTTCAAAACAAAAAATTGTCTTTTCTTAAGTTGTTTTCTCCTGTTAGATGGAACCAATTGGAGGACATGGTGATGGTAGCCAATACAGTTGTACCAAATGTGCCTGCAGTGTAAATCTCCTCGATAGTTGTCCACAAGAACTCAAAATCATCAATGGTGAAGGTTACACCATTGCTTGTAACTCAGCTTGTGGGGCCTTCAACACCGATGAATACTGTTGTCGTGGTGCTCACAACACTCCTGAAACCTGCAAGTCGTCCGATTGGCCCGTCGATTACCCAGCTTTCTTCAAGAGCAATTGTCCTGATGCTTACAGCTACGCATACGATGACCACAAGAGTACCTTCACTTGTCAAGCCGAAAAATACCGTATTACCTTTGGCTAAGCGTTTTATATTTACTCATTTATTTAATAATAAAACATTTTCTCAGTAAAAAATCATATCTCTTATTTTTCATAATCCTTTATTTACGTTCTCACGAAACATAAACAATAAATATTGCAAGGTGAGATTGTAGATTGTAACATTTAATAAATGATTTCGCTGAAATGTTTGAGTATTGTATTTTATGTGATTAAGCAGTTAGGCACATAAAGCAGGCAACAGTTACTTAATATTTTATGTACTTAATTCAATAAAGTAACGCTTTTACGTTGTCATTGGAGATACATTATTAAGTGCCACTTGATAAAAAAAATTGTTATCACTGTTGAAGCAAATTTCTAAAAAAATAAATAAATAAAAATCACGAGTCCAACAAACTCACTTGAGTCCTAGCATAATTTTAGTTTCGATTTCTTAACTGATAAAAACTAAAAATCGTTACTCTAATAATTTAAATTGTGCTTGTAAGTTGAAATTAGGAATATGTATCTAAGTGAGTCTGAGTTTCAAGTTTGAGAAAATATAATTTTCAGTTGCGAAGTTCTAAGTTTATGTCTATATTTTCACTTTAGTACAGTATTCTAAGCTTGAAAGACCACCGTAAAATAAAAATTATAGGTGGCAAATTCCGCACGATTTACAGATAAATAAAATAAAAATAAAAATAAATAAACAAATAAATTGTCTGTGACATGAGTTTCCAGTGGAGTGGAAATCGTGAAAAATTATTATAATCACACAAAAAACACAAAATTTTCCGAATGTCGAACTAACGAAGATACAAGTAAAACACATTATGTCTTGTAGAAACTACTTAAATGTTTTCAAGTTATTTAAATAAAATATGTATATGTAAAAATAGTTGGACATGTAGAAAACTATTTCTTATTATATCTCTGCATTAGATTTTAAAATTAAAATTTTAACTCGCTATAATAATTCTCATATTCACGGAAATCTCGGAAAAAAATAGCAAGGGACAAAACCTTTATCTAGCGAATAGTTTGTTACTAAGCTAATAGTTTATCTCGAAACCAATAAGCATTCGGCGGAAATATTAAGGTAGTAGGTACTTAGGAACCTGATGTACTCAATGTACTCGAATTAAAAAAATTCGATAAAGACGGCTATATAATGGACTGTAAACATCCCAGTCCTCATAGTGTCGAGATGTACGCCTTTGTGACAGTCCTTGCTTTAGTTGCGGCGGCTCAAGCCGTTGAATTCGAAATCATCAACAATGCAGGTGGTCCAGTTTGGTTAGGAGTTCAGGGAAACCCCAGACACGAACACCTTAACAATGGTGGAGCGATTTTAAACCAAGGCCAAAGTGTAAGTACTTAATTTTTTAAATTCGGTATTTATTTCTAGTTTAGATTACACTACAAGCTGCGGAAGACTGGGCTGGTCGTTTCTGGCCCAGAACTTGGTGCGACTCCGACACCCAACACTGTCAAACTGGTGATTGTGGAAACAAGGTCGAATGTGCTGGTGCTGGTGGTGCTCCTCCTGCCTCCTTGGCAGAAATTACTCTCAAAGGGTACGGAGGTATCGACTATTATGATGTTTCTTTGGTCGATGGCTACAATCTCCAAATTGCTGTAAGTCGTGTTACGGGAGAATCAGGCAAGTGTTATGATTTTTTGATAGATGGAACCAATTGAAGGGCAAGGAGATGGTAGTCAGTACAGTTGCACCAAATGCGCTTGTACTGTCAATCTACTTGATATTTGTCCACAAGAACTTAAAGTGATCAATAGTGAAGGTGCCACTATTGCCTGCAATTCAGCTTGTGGTGCTTTCAATACCGATGAGTACTGCTGTCGCGGGGAACATTCAACTCCAGAGACTTGCAAATCGACCGATTGGCCCGTTGATTATCCCGCTTTCTTCAAGAGCAATTGTCCTGATGCTTACAGCTATGCATATGATGATCATAAGAGTACTTTCACTTGTCAAGCCGAAAAGTACCGTGTCACTTTGGGTTAAATGTAAAAATTATAAATAAAGATTGTAACATACAAGTGTTTTTATCTGTGCGAATCAAGACATTAAAAGTGTGTGATCAATAAATATTCGTAATTACAATAAAAAATAGACTTAAATCCGTGTTACAAGCAACCAGGAATTTATATCTGTTACTATCGTCTGGCGACAGTAACGGTTACCTAGTGCAGTAGGTCAACATAATTTTTTAAAATACCTCTGCAATGTAAGTGTCGTATAAAAAGCCGAAGAACGCGAGTCTTGATGTTTAACTTTAGAAATTCCTGGACTTATTGTAGGCCGACAAGAGATCTTATTCTTCATTGTTACGAGTTGCTTTTTTATTGTGTTACGTTAGACAACGTAAAATAAGAAAATTAAGTGGAAATTATTTAGTTACCTTTTCTAGTTAAGTTGCTTTCATTTTTTTCACCACTATTCACAAAGAAATATCATTGTATATTGGTTACTGTGTAGTTAAAAACAACTGCTAGATGATGTAAAAATTTAAAAAGTACAATGTTTTATAATCGCTTGTTTATACATAATATAAAATTTTATTTGGTTAAAATATAAAATAAATATAAAATATCATATAGGAGGATACTACAGCCTGTTCCAAGTTTTATGGCCGAGACAAAAACAAAATTTCTAATCGAGTAAAAAAATAAATTAATAGTCTAAACGATAGAGAATTAATTACGATATCATCTGATACTTTAATATTCTTCAAAATTTTTAAGGTATTACTGTGAGATTGGCTAAAACCAATTTTGGTAAAAATTTAGTTTAAGTTATTGGTGTATTTTCTATATGGTACTTTTTTTTAATTTTTAGATCCGTAATTGCTTAAATAGAATTATGCGAAAGTTTCTAGCTTTTGAGTAATTAACGTTTTAATATTAAAGATCGTAATGCTTCAATAATTTATAGCAGGTTTTGTGGTAATTGGTGATCAGGTCAGGATTCCTTGACAATAGAAAAAGGTTCGCTATGATGTTTACAATCTTTCCGGGGTAAAGCCGTCTATTGTCAAGGAATTCTGACCTTATCACCACAATACCACAAAGCCCATCATAAATTATTCGAGCTTTTAGATCTCCAATATTAAAATGTTAATTACTCAAAATCTATCAACTTTCGCATAATTCTATTTGAGCAATTACGGCTCTAAAAATTAGATAAATTTTACCATACAGAAAATACGCCAATAACTTAAAAAACAATTTACAAAATTGGTTTTTAATGTCTCACAGCAATACCTTGAAAATTTTTAACAACATCAAACTATCAAATGGTAGCGCAATTAATTCTCTATCGTTTAGAGTATTAATTATTTTTTTTTAACTAGAAATATTTATTTTTGTCTCGGCCATAAAACTTGGAACAGGCTGTACAACTAATGAATGCTTTGGTACTTGGCATATTTTTGTCGATATTTTATCCTTCTATAATTACAGGAATAAAGTTAATAATAATTATGCGTTAAGAAACTTACAAATTCTTGTGGAGAAAATTATGTACATAATCTTATTATCCTAAAAGAAACATAAAATCAGAATAAGTTAACATTTTACACTTCTCAGAAACTTATCTAACCAAAGAAAATTACCCAGCAGTCTAGTTCTTTTATAATTCCTTTATTTTACATAAAATTTGTTTTATTCTTTGGTTTGTTAAAACCGTGTGTATGAATACGTTCAACATACAGCGTCCGGCAACCTTATCGCGCACCTAAGAAAATCACGACTTCTAATAAAATGAAAATTCTGAAATTTTACACACCAACCTGTACATTGATGAAAACCCTTCTCGATTTTTATTAAATTTTTTTTGTTAATAAATAAAGTTGTAGCAGTTTTTTGAGTTTTCGGGCACTAACAATTAATTTAACTACAACAATTTTAGACTAAGTGCTAGCTCATCGAACCCTGATATCAGAATTATCAATTTTTACTTGGTTGGTAGCCATCCGTCTTTTTTATTTAAACGCAAACCAGACGCGTGATTTATTAGAACATGGTAGAATTTGCCAACAAAGGGATCACTTACCAGTAGCCGACCTATTTCAAGCCCCTTTTATAGACTTGCAATAAAATTGACAAAAACTGATGCCTGCATTCAAATATCCCAACGAAATCTTTTACAATCTTACCCCAATTACAGTTCACATTGTCGCCTAAATTTACGACGCCACAAGTAGCAACTCATAAATAAAAATACGAGGATGGGATGATTAATTCGTGGCCTCTTATAGAAGGCAATTGTTTTTTTCATTAATTTTTATGCTTTCATATAGTACCATCCTTTCGTACTGTAACGTTAAAATTTTATCAAATTCGGTGAAGTAGTTTTCAATTGTTGCCTTATCAAGTGTCCTAACTTCTCGATTTTTTAAGAAATGTTGAAACCTGAGGTTCGAGCTGTAAAGAAATATTTTTATATTAAAAGAATAACACTTTAAGTATTTAAAAATGATTTAGATTCTACATTAGGTACATCTCCTTCATCGCTTGGCATAGTTAGAACTACATTTCAAAGTCTCAATTGAGCCATAATGGCCCTAAGGGTGCACCACGTCCAGGAGAGTCAAAAAGTGCTTCTCCTGCAGAAATGGTCAAAAAAGTACACAGAAAAGTATTGGAAGATTACAAGTGAATGTTGTCTGAGATAGCTCAAACCTTGAGGATTTAAAAAAAGCAAACACATCATATCTTTCATCAAGTTTTGGGTATGAAAAAAAAGGTGGCAACATAGGTGCCGCACGACACAAGAGCTCATCGGAAAAATGAGATGTGGGCAATGTTTGAAGCTATTTTATCGTAACCCAATAGATGGGTTAGATTTTACATTAGGTGCATCTCCTTCATCGCTTAGTATGGTTAAAACTGTATTTTGGACTTTCAACGGGGTCATACAGGCCCTAAGAATGCACCACATTCAGGAAAGTCGAAAAGTGCTTCTCCTGAAGAAATGGCCAGGAAAGTACACAGAAGATATTGGAAGATTACAAATGAAAGTTGTCTGAGATAGTTCAAACCTTAGGGATTTTAAAAAAGCAAACACATTATATCTTTCATCAAATGCAATGGATTTTATGCACCATTTTATAACAATTGAGCTTTAGTCTATTCCCCAATTTAAAAAATATTACGTTGGAAAGAACTACAAATCAAATTTTGAAGAAATCACAGCTACAAAAAGCTTTTTTGAAGAGTTACAAGGATCGGCCCACAAGGATGGGTTAAATACTTCGGAACTCCGATTGACCAACTAGAAGGAGATTATACTAAAATGTAAACAAAAAATTGTATGGCTAAATTCTTGTTTTCTATGTGAGGCCACGAATTAATCATCTCACCCACGTAATTTTTGAAGTTAAAATGTAAAATGCGTTTAATTCAAAATCTGATTGATATTTTTTTTCAATTATTTGAATTATTATTATTATTTCAAACAATTATTTGAAAGAATACGCGCAGTTTAGTATAAAATTCAGATTTTTTTTGGTCGAAGATTACTTTTTTAAACTATTGTCTTTGTCTGTAAGTGTAAAATTACCAAAAAATTAGGGGAGATATCGTTCGAATGTACAGTCAGGCGTGTATAATGCAAAGAATTTTTATTTAATGAAAACCGCAATAGGTTGCCGGACGCCTCAAAACCTCAAAAACTAATAGTAATTAATGAGCCAGAAATCAGCGTTTGCTGTTAATAATTTATATTTTTCTCCATGAATGTGACTTTTTCTAGATTTCCTTCTAATAAACAGTTCTAATAAATATTATGAAAAAAACAAAGAACAAACAAATTTTATTATATTTTGTTTCAAGCCTTTTACATAAACTGTTAGTTTCCATGATTATTCTCTAGTTTGTGAATTTTCTTTACACTGAATTTTTCTTTAGGTATACAGAAAATCGTCCGAAAATGCTATTTTTTTTTCTAAAAGTTTAAAATAGAATTTAGTTCTCTTTTACTGAAGGTGCCCTCATGTAGTCACCCGATAAACTCTTGTTTTTTTTTGCGTGCATTATCGGTCAACTGAGATCTATTTGTAAATAAATTTATACTTAAATGAAAAGCAGTTCGAATTTTCAAAAATTCGATTAAAATTTATTAATATGCACCCAGTCATAACAATCAATATTTTAATTATTATAACTTTTTAAAAATAAATTCTATTTTTGTTTTCTGTCACGTGGGGTAGGTATTACAAATCCTAAAGATAATAAAAATATAGATCTTTACGAGGAAATGTCTTTCTCAGAATATCAGAACAATCCAGTTGCGACAGTGTGGGAAAACACACATATCTAATAAACAACAAATATTACATGTTGTGATGGGTTTAGCCCGTAGTAACTAGACCTTCCAAGAAGTCAACAACAATTACCTATATAAGATCTCGCTCGCCAACTCTTTCACTCACTTGACATCGATAAAAGCAAACAACAGTCCATACAATTTAAAACCATGTTTATTAAATTCCTTCTGATAACCGCATATTTAAAACTTTGTTTTGGGGTGGAATTTCAAATCCTCAATCGAGAGGTTGGCGACATTTGGGTCGGAATTCAAGGGAATCCCGGCCACGCTCATCTAAGCGAAGGGGGTTTCGTTCTACAACCGGGCAAACGAGTAACACCCTTTGAATATATATTTTTTTTACAAACTAATTATCTTTTAGGTTTCAGTACATGCAGCGGCCAACTGGGCCGGTCGTTTCTGGGCAAGGACTTGGTGTAATCCCGGTACAAATCATTGCGATACAGGAGACTGCGGAAATAAATTAAAATGTAACGGCGCTGGAGGTGTTCCGCCCGCTTCCTTGGCGGAAATAACGCTTAAAGGATGGGGAGGGCTTGACTATTACGACGTCTCGTTAGTTGATGGGTTTAATATCATGGTTGCTGTAAGTTATATTTTATTTATTTCTTTTCGGAGTTGATGTGGAAATTGTGACAGATTGAGCCGTTGGGAGGACAAGGGGATGGTGGTCGATACAGTTGCAAGAAAGTGGCTTGTCAAGTCAGACTGAATGATGTTTGTCCCGAGAAACTTAAAGTCAGAAATGGCAACGGGGTTATTGCTTGTAATTCAGCTTGTAATGCTTTTAATACCGATCAGTATTGTTGTCGGGGGGCTTTTGGGACACCTGAAACGTGCAAATCGTCAAGCTGGCCTGAAAATTATCCCAAATTTTTCAAAGATAGGTGTCCAGATGCGTATAGTTACGCTTACGATGACCACAAAAGCACCTTCACCTGCAAGGCTCCGGCTTATTTAGTCACTTTCGGGGGTTAAACAACACACAATCATTTCAAGAATTATTGTACATAAAATACGCAATATACATCAAACAAAACAATTTTTTATTTATGAAGCTAATTATCTACAAAAACCTAAAGTGAAACCTGAGATCATACTTTACTGTTCAGTTTCCCTGTAAAAAACTCGACTACTCGATTAAAAATAATAATTTTGCCAAGGGCACGTAATTGCAAAAATATAATAACACTAGTGAAAAATAATAATTGTGTCGTTGCTTAACCTTGTATTGTCGTGCACAAAACACAGAAATTTTATAAACTTATTTTCAATGTAAAATAAAAAGAATGAATGTTTCACACAAAAATGTCTCCTCCGTTTCTGCACAGCATAAACAAAATATTTTACAATTAAGTTTTTTTTTTTGATGCAACGACTTATATTATAAAAACGGGAAAATCATTAACTATCTTCTACTATTATAAAGTTAATGTGCAGGTGCAGAACCTTTGAAGAGCAAACTCCTGCCATAGCATTCAATTAAATTTTGTTCAGTAAATATTATAAAAGGTTTCTTCTGTAAAACAGACAGGTTTCATTTACGACAACGCATTTAATTATATTTTCTTAGTTTTCTGTGTACTTGCCGTTAAAACTAGTCGTTTTAAATAAAATCTGCAGAATCAACAAATGATGACAAAGATTTGGGCGCCTTTATTAGCCCTCTTGAAGTTATTTTCATGTACTAAGACTAACTTGGAGAAACATTTTCTAAGACGTACTTACTTACCTACAAATTTAACTTTTCAGGTGGGTATAAAAGTATTCACTCATGTCATCATGCTTTATTTAAAATTGTGATTCGGTTTATTGTTTCAGGATTATTAGAGAATTCTAATTCTTGTCCTCAATATTTTTTATTTTAATGGAAAATGTAGCTTTTAAACATTAATTTAAAAAACCTGACACTAGAAAAACGTTAAAATTTCATACATGCCACAACAAAAAGTGCACATTAAGACTCTTTATCATCATAAAAATTCCGCTCCTTTTATTTGCATTGTGGTAATGTGGTCAACATTTTTCACAGTCTACTATTACTAGCTACAAATTGTTAAATTCTGGAAAATGTTTTTATCAAAGGTCAAAAAGGTTATTTTAATAATGTTTTAATGTAACATTTCTCGCAGCTAAATAAATGATTCAAATTTCAAATATGAAACTAAAATATCGAGTTATAAAGCAAAATAAAAATCAGTAAAAACAGTTATTCTTGATAGCTCCGTTTATAGGAACAGTTCATTACAAAAATTGTTTTAAAAAACTGTCCTCATATAATTCGAAACTGTGAGTGAAAATCTAGAGCATTGTAATATTTACTAGACATTATTAGCATTTTTAACTACATCGCTATTATCACTTCTAATGATTCCCTATTCCATATTAAAATTAAACTGAAATTATTCACTTATTATTAGCTTATTACAAAATTTAGGAAATGTGGGTTTGTACGAGCGCATGTCACACATAATTTCTAATTTTTGACTCGTAAAACATGACTATTATACCCACACACCTCCTTTTTTGGAAACGTCTCATAAGGACGGTAAAAAAACAATAATAATATGAACAAATAATGCAAATCAGAGAATTTGCGTCAAATTGATTATCATCAAAATCGTCCCATTAGATAACTGCAACTTTATCACCCACTATAAACAGAAACAAAACCGATATTTAATAAATTTTTCGGGAGAGATTAACAATGCCGCTCATTAGAATTGTGCTTCTGAGTGTTTATTCCACTTTAATTAGCGCTAATTTTATACGAGTTAATAACACGGGAACAGAAAATCTCGTTTTGATACTTGAAGGTGTAGGACATCCTCCTAGTGCCGGCGTACTGATTGCAGCCGGTAATTACGTAAGTTGTTTCACTAAACTTGCATCAATTCTTAATCTAGGATTAATTCTTATAGACAGAGCTTATTACTCTGAACGAGTGGGAAGGCAGCTTTTACACTTATCCCGAAGAATGTTTGAACGCACAATGCAATTATCCTGTGAGCAAAATCAATGTTGCTTTCGAAAGGTATGTGTTTGGCGGCTTTTATGATTTTTTTATGGTCAATCTCAACCAAGGATTCAACGTTCCGGCATCTGTGAGTATCAGTTCTTAATTCGTAATCAAAACTATTAGAAACACTGATCAGATAAAGTCAATCACTCGACCCGACTGCGATGTCATTAGTTGCGAAGCCAATCTTCTGGAACTTTGTCCCGAAGAGGATCAGATTAAAAACGACAAAAACCAAACTGTTTCTTGCCGAACCTCCGCGCTTAATTACCGGACTTTCAAAGAGAAATGCCCTAACACACGAGTGGACGGGAATGAAGTGGATCTAGGCATTTGTGCATCTATGAATTACGAGCTTACGTTCGGTTGATTTTAATCTAGTCAGAGAGTAAACCAGTTCAATCGACTTACATGTGTTTGTGGCAGACGGTGCAGACCCAATCGGTTGTCCTTAATGAGTATTCTCTACATCCCTTGCATACTTTCAGTCTACAGGCTGGACAGTAAGCTCCTCGGTTGATCACTCGACCCAATTCTACGCGACATCGGCCACAGGATCGATCAGGATCCGGCCCTGTGCTGTCCCAATCAGCCGAAGGCCGCAAAGCGCCCTTTCTTCGCAAGTTTTGGAGTTCGGCTTTCAAGTGCCTGCGAATAAAGCCACGATTAATTGCTTCGGCAGCCAGAAATGTGACGCAACTGCTTTGAATTTGCTCGAGTTTATTATAAATGAAGGTGTTTTCAAACAAATCTCCAGACACGAAGAAACACAACGAAAAGGGCACTTATACGCAGGTGCTGGCCATTAATTGATTGAGTGAATACTTCACTATATTGAAGTCTGATGAAAAATTAAACGATAACAATCGCTTTTATCCTCAAATCCAGTGGGTATTCAAAAAGCATAACACATTTCTGTCATTACGTTACACAAGCGTCACAGATGAAATGTTATTTCGAAAACTTTAAACTGCAACAACTGAAAATAAAGCTCTTCAAAAAATTATAAGGCCCCACGGTTGGTCCGAAGATGTCTTATGTTTAGAAAAATTGTCCAAGTCTAATTTCAGTTTTTAATTATACCTGAGACCTTTCTCTTTACAACAGAATACAGCGTGTTAAGGAATGGTTTAGCAAAAATTGAAAGGTAGATGAGAATGGCAAAACGAATCGATTAAGCAAAATTTTTGTAAATCGAAAATGCATAGTTTTCCGAAAAAATCGTTCTGAAATTAAAGTCCCAAATTTTGAGAACCGTTGAACTCGAATGATAAAAATTAGCGTAAATTTTAATATTATTATTGACAAAACAGCAGAGGTAAATTAACTCCTTGGTCCACTCCGTAATTCTTCTATTTCAATTTGTATTTTGTGATCAAATTTTCTAAAAAAAAAAAATCAAAAAGAAATTTTATGCCAGAACTGGGGTTCTAACCTCCCACATAAATGAGCATGCTATCTACAATTTTGAAAAATCCTCAAAACGTCCATGCGCTACTACGTCCACTTTGTTTAAAGAAAAAATTAACCGCTAATAAACTACCATAAACCACACAGTGGCTCTCAACAGGTGGGTCAATAAAAATTTTTGGATAAAGTATGCACTTTTTGGAAAAATGGTATAAGGCTTTTTAACTCGTTTGATCATGACAAATTCACATACGAAATATTGCTAAGCTATTCCCTAACACCCTGTATAAAAGAAAATATTTTATCGACGTTTTTCGAAAAATATGTAGACCGATTGAATTAAATTTAAATCGGTAAAAATTGCAGTTTTAGTAAATTGAATGGGAAAAAACACAAGAAAAGTTTTGAATAGAACGAAAGCAGTTTGGAAATGTGTGCTATTATAAAATTTAGCAGATTAGATACATGTAGATATTCAAATTCTTGCTGGTGGCAGCCTTCTAAACTAAGTAGATAAATACTTAAACATAACAAACATAAAACACATAGATGTAAACATACAATATGTTCAATGTTTAAGTAGGTTCAAATCTGTTATCAGATAAGTTTTGTTTAATAACAATTTAAACATCAATTTTGAAAAAAGCTAATGAACAATTTAAGAAAAATTTTCTTCAACTCAGAATAAGCATAACTCCTAAAATTCATGCAGTATTTTATCATGTGTGAATCACAATTTTGTTAATATGTGAATTCAGGTTTAGGAAAATTTAGCGAACAGGTTTCTAAATCTGTACATGAAAATCTAAAAAAGTTTAGAAGTATAATTTATCCGAAACAAATCCAGATTTCTTTCACAAATTCTTACGATATGTTAAATTTAATAATACGTATAGCACACATCATATGTAAAATGTTAATGCCAAGAAAATTTGGCTAAATTTTTGAGATTCGGTTCAGAAATTTTTCATTAAATTTACAAAACTTCTGACCGAATTAATTTCGTTGGACTCGTGGATAAAAATTTGGTAGACAAAAAACCATATAAGAAAAAGTGAAGGTTTGTTGATTATAAAATTCATAAATAAATGTTTCGTCTACTATCATTCTATGATATCTGTGCAGACATTTTTTTTTATTGAAGCACAAAACTAAAAATTTGACGAATTATCAAAGAACAATTTTTCTAATACCAGTTGAGACAACCACTTTACATTCCTGATATAGCAGCTAGATGTTTTCCTGAAAGAGGTCTGAAAAATTAACTTTTTTAAAGAGACCTGATTTTTCAGTAGGTACAGTCTAAATGTGTCGGTAGAAACTTTTTCTATTATGTATTTTGTTTTTTCGTTTCTAACTATTATACATCCCACTAGTTTTGATGTAAATATGTAAACTGTTTATGTTATATTAAATGCGTTTTTTGGGTGTTTTTTTTTTCATTCACTTTATGAAAACTTCTATTTTGTCGATTTAAACTTAACTCAAACTAAAACTTCAATTTTTTTAGAAAAAGGTCGATGAAATATTTTCTTTTATATCCTGTCATAAAGACAAAGGTATCAGGTATAATTAAAACTGAGAGTAGACTTGGGACATTTTTTTCAAACATAAGACATCTTCAGACCAACCGTGCCCAAGTTTATTTTATTTTAATTTATTTTTTTAAATGACGCACTACGTAAACCACATAGTTGCCTTCACTCCAATTTATTATTAATGATTACAAAATCGCAATCAATAGTTTAACTGCAACTAAATCTGCTAATTATCCATTAATTAGCAGAAATTTTTCATAACCTTCAGTGTCAGCAGATTAGAGACAACGTAATCCGGTGGGCGTTAGAAATGTTGAATAGAGCGGACCTGCAACATCCCACAACAAATTTTAAATATTTTTTTAGCTCGTATCTCATGCAACATTTGAATAGCCATTTTTCATTCGCAGCTTTCCCTTGGAAATAATAATTCATGTACCCAATTAAATTCCAACACATTTTGTTAATTGATTTTTAAACGGTTCTTAAATGGCTGGAGGCAACTATTCGGATAAATGCACGGTAATGTCGACGAAACATTACACTTTACACGCGCTTTTCGCATGAATTACGTAAAATAAATACAAACATAATGCAGTAATTTTATATAACGTGAGCAAAAAATGTTTGCAAATAAATTGTGACTCACCTTTCTGCTTATTGCCATGCTGATATTACATTACAAATTGAATCAAAATGCACGTAGGGAATTTATGGCATGAAGTGGCCATAATTTCGCTATTTGGTCATAAACTATTATTTTTAGTGACACGTTATCACTAATAGGAGAGGCCTATTCGCACATGGCTAACGGATATGAATGGAAAGCAGATACAATTAATACATTATTAATTTTTAATTCTGTTTACAACAGGTATAAGTATTTTTATTTTTTTTAGTCCGAATGAAATATTCATTTAATTAAATTTTAATTACACTGCTAATAGTAATTTTGGAATTAGGAAAGTGTTAGTGGTAAACCCCACAATCATGGACCTTGATAATTTCGATGAATAATATGAGGCCTTGAATATAAAAAAAAATTAATCACTTGTCAATCTCTCACTAAAATTGAATAGCAAGACTATTTTATTGTTAGTAGAAAAAAATTTAACTTACCCATTGTCGTCCGTATTGAAAAATGCAGCAATCGCAGCCATTAGATGTGATTCGGTTTAGAAAATCACGCCCCGATTTTAATAATTTACTATTTCGCAACTTCCATAACGTGTTGTTTGATTGTGTAGTAGTGGCAAGAGGTATAGATTCATTTTTGCTGCAAAATAATTTATGCTCAAGTATATGGTGATTCGTTCATTGATAATTCAAAACGTTTACTAGATAAATGCTAATTCGCAGATAAAATCAGTGTGGTTTCAATCATCCGACTCAAAATGATTGTTATTACAAAATTTACGGTCCGTCAGTCAAGCAGTGAAATTCCCTTTTTATCAAAGAGATTCTACACAGTTTACTTGCGGGCTTAATGTTTGCTGCCTGATACAATGGATGTTTTTTCTTTGAGAATTAATTAAATAAAAATATAAAACATGTTCTCTTAATTACTGTTGCCTCGTTTGGCAGAATAATGATCACATTTGTGATCAAAATCCTCGATAACAAATGGCCATTAAGAGGCTTTATCTAAGGTATTCAGGACAGGCAAAGCTATTTTGAGATAATGCTATTATGAAAGGGTTTCATTTGCCCACTTGCCAAATAATGTTAACGCCACATAAACCCATAGACCTATACAATATTCTACTTCTTCCAATTTTTAGTTGAAAACCTGTTAAAAAAATTATTTAGGATCCTTATGATAATAAGTTCTAATGAAGGAAATATTCTGGCATGTAACAAGTGATCTTGATACCGTCAGTATTTTATACAGAGTGAGTGTAAAGTAACGCATAAAATTCGTAATTCTTTTATTTTTCAAAAATAAAAAAAAATGCGAAAACAGGTAACTTAGCATTTTAATTGCCCTCAAATCTGACCTGACTGGATCAGTCATGGCGGCCAATAAGGCGGCGCCATGATGTCATCACAGAATTTTTTAAATGGAACGATATCCCTACTAATAGGCCTTTACAACTGGGCTACTTATTTTGAATATAAATGAACCAAACATGTAAAAAAAATTTTGAAATCATCATTATAAAGTGACGTATAAAATTCATTTCTTTTATTTTTCATAAATTAAAAAAATGTAAAAACACGTATTTAGTAGCTCAAATTTGACGTAACTGGATCAGTCACGGCGGCCAATATGGCGGCGCCATGACGTCATCACAGACTTTTTTAAATAGAACAATATGATTTTTGTTTAATAATTCGAAGCCTTATTAGTAGGCCTTTACAACTATGCTACTTATTTTGAATGTAGAAAAAGCAAATGCGAAAATAAAAATAAAAATTTTCGTTAGTCTAAAGTAAGGTATAAAATTCATATGAATTAGACGCTATGCTGATCCAGATAGGTCAGAATTGAGCTCCCTTAAAATACTAAGTTACCTTAAATTGTTTTTCAAGGTTCGGTTCACCCACATTCAAAATAAGTAGCACAGTTGTTAAGGCATATTAGTAGAGCTTCCAATTATACAAAAAAATGGTATCGTTCCATATAAAAAAGTCTATGATGACGTCATGGCGCCGCCATATTGGCCACCATGACTGATCCAGTTACCTCAAATTTGAGTTCAATTAAAATGCCAAGTTACCTGTTTTTGCATTTTTTTACTTTTGAAAAATAAAAGAATTATGAATTTTATGCGTTACTTTATACTCACTCTGTATAATAACTGTTTTTAAATTTGCAAAATCTCAACGATAAAAAGCCTGTTTGGCTTAATAGAAGAATAAAACAAGTAAAAGGCGTGCTAAGTGCTAACTAGGAAGATATTTACATTCTTTATGTAGTCTGGAATGAAAATATAACAGTGAAGCTAATGATTTACAAAGTGAGCAAGTAAAGATGTTCTGTTCTTGAACTTTAAAATGTTGTAAATTGCTTCTAAACATTAACATAAAATCTAAGTTATATTATTGTAACAGTACAATTTACTGTAGTCAATGGATTTGGTTGTTTTGCAAATTGCAACATAATCCAAGAAACTAGAAGCATCTGTTTTTCATAATTATGTTTGTTAAATTTCCATTTGCATTTAAATTTTAATTCCATATAAAGCAACATGTACAAAGCCGAACAGAGGATTAATGAAATTCTAGAGTATAAAGTGTCGCAAATGGTGCACAAAATCAACAGACACAAAGTGGGCCGAACGGACATGATGATACAGGAAATAGAAAAACTTGCATAACTGTAGCTATGCTACAAGATAAGCAAAATTGAAAATAGACCCAAAAATTCGTAACCCGACTCACGTGGGTCATCATGGGTCGTTGAATCATTCTTTCGTAAACTCAAAGTTCAAGAAATTATAATTTAATACAGAAACAACAAAAAGGATGCGTTCTTTTTAAAGAGAAGTCATGCAAAATAGATTACTCACTGTAAAAATATTTCACATTCCCGATCATTGAAATTTATTTAATAACAAAACATGCTCTAAAAATTTTAAAATTGTTTGGTCTTACATCATTGTTACACGTTTGATATCAGTTTTCACTTGTTTAGTCCTAAAAATTTTTGCTCAAATTGTGTAATAATATGTGCTTCAGACAATGTAAATTTAATTCCTTTCCTCCTTGTTTATATCGAGTTACAGTTAGCTCAGCAGGAAACTGAAACCAAACTTTCATATTACCCCTTTTTAATTAATTATGTAGACTAATTTGACTATTATTAACATCGATTAGATAAATCGATTCCAAATATAGCAGTCCGAGCTTTGGTCGTTGACCGTTCAAGTAAAGAAATAAACAATTTCCATAAGTAGTATAACACTGTCTTGGAAATCCAAAAAATTGATCCAAATAATTGTAAAAAATCTTGTTATGACATACTTTCGAATTTTGCATGATAGCTGCAAGAGTTACTTATGCAACAAAGGTGATAATTCGCAGTGTATCGGTATTGTTCTAATTAAACCGGTGGTTAAATCCATGTAATTAATTCCACCTTTAGCGGCGCCAAACGCAAGGTCAATGAAAAGGTTCTAGCAACAACTTTTTTCCGTTTTATTACACCGCTTTACAAACTATAAAAAGAGCAATGAAAGTGATTCGGTTTCGTATTATTTTTGCCAATATTGTGAGCGTGAAGGTAAGACAAAGAACAAGTGGGTTGCAAAGTATGGCACATAATTGATAAAGCTAGGATTGTTCTTCCTTTTATTGCATCTTTCCTGTAGGGTTATTGACCGTTGCGGTATAAAGAGACTCATGTATTATGTGGTATCTTAATACCACTGAAAGTACTTGATCAAAAGTTCATGAGTACTCTGTTTCCTGATCAATGACACCGCGCACCCAAACGTCACTACACCACCCCTAGCATCACATTCCCGTCAAATCCCCTATACCTGAGCATAAATTTCGCACATTCACGTGGTTTAGGCCTCAACTTGGACGACTTCGCGGAGATATCACTGCTCGGTTAGGACACAAACCCACGAAACTTATTCACAGACGAAAGGAATTTTTCTTTCGCGAAAAAACACTAAATGATAGATGTGATTTTTCCAATTTCGGGAAATTCATTTCGAAACAATTTTTAAATTGTCACTAGGAACTGACCGGTCCCACAAAGATTTCACTTTTGTATACTCCAAAGTCTATACTTCACCTCCGTAAGAGATTGTACAGTTCCTCTCAAGGTGTAGAAGACTACGCCTGCGCTGCACAACAGTTATTCAACTCTTGAGACAAGTTTACAAGGTAAAATATAAGCAACAGGTGGCGATGGCTAATTTTCAAAAAATTTCATGCCGAATAAACAGTTGATGTTTGCTTTGTGATAAGATAATGCACCAAATTTAGGTCTACAAAATGTAATCTCGACCCGAAGAATTATTCTAGATGCAATTCACCCCTCGCAGTTATCACACTAAACCTGATTATCGGAACCGAAATCAGTGTAATTAATATCTTTGGCGATAACGTGGTTAAGTTAATTGGAAGTGGGTTTAGGGAATTTAACTCAGTCATTCTAGAACAAGACTAAGATCGTCATCTATAAACAGTATAAACTACACGTTTACTTTTTGAGAAAACTAAATGATAAATCAAAAAGTACAATAAAAATGTGTATCTGAATTTGTTATCAATTTTGGGTTACACTTTTTTATTTTATTTAAATAGCAACTCAGCATATTTTTTTTTCCTAAGGATTATGCACCCTGTAATCTGTATGTTCTTGGTAACGTAAATTTCTAAATGCTTTCGACAACGATATGTGCATAAAAATGCAAAACAAGACGTTCAAGTCCTGTTATACGAATGAGAAACGTTCTTTCATAATATGTAACGAAAAGGAAACCACTGTGTGCTTATCTGACTGCACATTAATAATTGTTCCACAGCTTTGTCCAGACTCACGCAATTAATCATAATGAAACAAAGCACGAATACATCATTTGATATGTTTATTGTGTTATTCATAATGTTATTTAATGTTCTTAGTTTAAAACTTTGTAGGTACCTAGGTGTACAAACTGAAATGATTGCAGTTTTAATAATTTCCTGATTATGTAACAGCAAGTTGCATCTCGTTATGTAATTCTATAACAAAAAGTTAACTCTCTAAACAAGCAAACACAGGCAGTAAACAACATTTTATTTTGTTTTTATGCCAATGAATTCTTAGGCAAGTCAGGCCTTAAAATTTAGAATTCACGTTGCTTTTAACCAAATTTTATTCGGCGCAAAAAATGAAGCAATTTAATTAATAAAAAAGCCAATTTTCATTCGTTTTCGGTAGACGGACCCATAGATTTGTGTGTAATTAATACACCTATTGGCTTTGTTGAACACCTCACTAACCCGGTGTAAGTCTGGCTTTCTGAGAACACTCGTGACATTGGCGACTGCCAAGCTAAAGTAGGTATTGTTACACCCACTGTTAAATCCATCCAATAGCAGAAACTCCAGACTTTACCAATAATTCAACTAAATGTTAAAAAATTTAAAATTAAAGTTACTTTTTTTGAAGTTTAATCAACATCGTGTTTTTCCCCATGTACGAAGTAGATTTCATTTCTATTAAAACTTTCTAGACACACGAAATACCTTCATTAAGATAAAATTTCGTCCTCACCAGAATTTCCTGCAAACTGCTGACGTTAGTTTGAAAAAAAAAAACGCTCTCTCAGGAGTTTCACGGCATCTTAATAAATAAATTTGCCACTCAGACACAAAATTATGTTAAAATATTTTCTCTCCTTGCAAGAACAAATCAGAAATAATAAAAAACATACAAGTTGCAAATTTTCAAGTGAAGTCTATCTCTGTAGGTGAAGGAAAGTAGAGTGGGTGGGTAGGAGCGATTTTTCCTCAGTCAGTGATTCAGTTATTTAAATAGTACAGGTGTGACTGAAAGGAGGGTGAAAACATTTGAATTTATCACTGCTTCCTCTTCCAACTGGCTTTCATAACGTAAATAGTATGTCAACGGCACTGAAATATCAAGCTTATCGTTTTGGGTTTCTCGGCGTTGCGCTTTTATATGGTGTAAATTAAATTTTAATATAGAATGAAGAGAACTTATTCTATTTAATAAAAAATACGCTCATTAAACAATAGTTGACTGGGCATTGCATAAATTACAGCAAGTTATAAGCGTTTTCCTTTGTAGATAATTAAGGAAATAGCGTGGGTTGCCACATCCGTTTATAAAGTTATACTTTTCGCACCTACAAACGAATTAAATTTTTGCCTAGACAATAAAAATGTGCACCACTTGTAGGAAACGTCCCTTACATAAGCGGAAGATGTTTCCATTGACAGAATTTCTTTGAGATATTATACCATATCGAGCTCGATATCAGCATATTCGTAGAAAGGTTCTTTTAGGAGCTTTTTACATGAGGGGTCTTCACATTCATTGATAAAATAAAATGTTCCTTCTAATAACAGGCTTACTGTTTACTTCAAAGGCCGTTTGAACTTTCGATACCCTTAGAAAATCGATCAAATCCTAAAATTAAATTACTCACATCTTTCTCCTAAACCCTTTCCTGCAGATGATAGTCTAACATGTTTATATCCCGATCTCAGTATTCGTAAATAACTTAAACCAACTTCAAACTCATGGCATATTCTATTATTGATGTTGTATTGTTGCTAGTAATTACCTGGTCTTTGTATAGGAATCGGCAGGAATAACTCCTGCGGCCAGTCTCCAAAATGAACATTTTCCAATCTAGATCGGTTCCGCTATTGTTATATTGAATGTAGGCAAAATTTAAACATTTTAATTAAATTGTTGCATATTCTGAGTCCCTTAGCCTTTGTGCAAATTAAATTACCGGTTAATAATCTTAGTAATTACTCATGCAATAACAGTTAATTATTACAGATTTACGCTTACACAGATAATCTAACAGACTTTACAGATTAGTTTGCTGATGATACATTTACACACCAATTCGTCAAATAATAAAGTTCTCGTCGTTGAAACAAGAAATTGTTGACTTGCTAAAAAAATTTACTTGTTATTTATGAGCAACAGTTATTACAAAATCACTTTTCTGATGAAACTAATCGAATAATTTATCACATTAATCACGCTACTGTGTTAAAAGATTTTGAAATTAAAGTGAATCAGCCGAAGCGAATGGCGACTCAAAAAATAATGCTCAACAAGTCTAACACCTTTTACATTCGCAGAAATGAGAATTTGTTTTTTCCTTCACTGATGGTATTATGGTAAAAAATAAATTTTTCCTGTACGCTAACTGCTGTTACAATCTTAATATTGATATATCTAACACAAAAATGCTGGAAAGAAATGAATAGATAAATAAATTAGGTCAGCCCAAAAAATGAATTAGCTAATTATCAACTTTTAAAAATAAAACAAGTAAATATTTATCCTGGAACGTTACCTGAACTTAATTATAAAAAAACGCTTTTGTTTACCATTCTTTGAACGCAGTTGTGCGTTCTCATAAATTAACATAAAACAAAGAGACACTTAAAAGCAATTGTTACAATTATAGACCAACTTTAAACAATTAAATTCGTTAGGAAATATTAAATTTAAAAATAATTGTTCTTTCAAAACACCTAATCGTTTAGCCATATTTGCTTTTTCATGTTGTTTGTTAAAATGTTACAACCCTTCTCAATTTTAAAATTCGTTTTACTTCTTAGTTGAGTTGCTTTTCATGTTCCAGTAATGGGTAGTACAGTGACAAAACTCTTCGTCATACGATGTGTTCGTTGGCATTTTGTAAATACTAAATACCTATTTGTAACGATAGCGTAGGTACTTTAATTTACAACTTTATTTGATTCAAACGTAATAATAAACTCAAACAGCGTAAAAACTTTTTATATTGACTACTCATCGAGAAGTTCAAGGATTATGAATACAAGAAATGAAACGAACAGATTTTGATATTTTGAAAGTTTGAAACACTGATATTGCTGCAATCTCCGAAATAAAGCGGTATGTTTTTTGCCTGTCAGTAAACTCTGCACTAATTTCTTCTGTTTTATTTCTACTCGCGGAAATTCAATATTTCAGTGATTTTAATAAACAAGTCAACCATTTTGTAGCATTATTAAAACAGAACGACTGATGACAGCAGAATTAATTTTCTTAGCATGAATGCACGTAAAATCAGGAAATCACGTCCATCAAAGGCAAAATAAACCGAATCGATATGTCTGATCACGTTTATAATTTGCGACACTTCCTGCTTCTTCGTTAATCAATCTAATAACTTCTTGATCCAATTAAACCAGCACCTTGTATTATTTGGCGAAACGAACATAAAGGATAGACTCACATAATCCTGAGCTGCTGATCCCGTCTCAGGCGCTCATCACGGCCAAGGACCTCCAGGATAATTTCGCGTTCTTTATCGGACAGTTTTGTTGCTTCTTTTGTTGCTGCAGCAACCAAAGCATGGGAACAAGCTGCATCTTCACAACATGACATCACTTGAATGTGTTTGAAAAAATACAAGACCCGGATTCGATTCCAGTTAATTAATCGAACGGTGTGCAAATTTATCGTCCGGTGTAAGACACGTAGTGATAAGTAAACTCTACTCACTGTTGGTTTAAAGTTACTCGCTTTCTAGGCCTTTGTTGTAAAATGTATTACACATGGCTTAATCAAAGGAGTTGGGTTCAGGCTGTCGGGTACACAACTAGTGAAGAGAATTTGCAACTTATATGAAATAACACACCCCTTTAATTGTGGTTTGAGTATTGCTTTTTTTGTGGGTGATTTTAGGGTAAGTATTGTAAAATCGGCAGTGTTTTTGTTACGAGCACTTCGACACGTGTCTAGTCGCGAAATTTTGTGCAAGTGTGCAGAACAGCGTCCTTACAACGACACGGTGAGGTATCAACTGCGGTGGATTTTCTGTTTCCCCTCCCAGAGCTTTTAGCGGGTATCTATAGCGACCAGCAGCTTCCACCTCGTAAACGTGACAGCAAAATTACCCCCTGACGTCATTGGAAAACACCCTCCAACAGGTGGCATTTCTGTACCTTTATACCTTTGCGCGGTATTGCTGACTATCGCCCTATTTGTCGCTGCAAATGACTAATTAACATTGACCTGACCGAAACATGAGAAACATCAAAGAGGAAATGGAACTGGATATGGGAAATGGTCGCATCGTTTGAATATCACAACTAAAAAATTACATTAAAAAGAGTGAAGCTCATGTTCCTCAAAGCCACCAGCAAATTATAAAGGATTTCAGTTGCGCTTTCACCATTTTGCTAAACATTTTGGCTAAAAAAAATTGTGAACTCGATCCTCAAATAAAAAATTAATGGAGTTTCTTATTTAAAATTGTAGGTCAGAGGGTTACTATAAATCAACTGTGATGAAATTTAAGTTTATTTTCTTTGCACATTCGTGCTCATCGACTGAAAAATTGGTTTTTGAGGATATGGTTTTCTACTTTTACTTTTCTGTTTTGGTTTCAGCTTTTATAACAGTCCAGTTATTTAATGTCAAATATGAGATAGATTTTGGTGCACTTGCCTTCGGGTGTCGAAGAAAAGAATAAAATTATAAAAAAACTACTTTCGCAAGATACTACCAAAATTATCTGCATATTAATCTTCATGTTTGGTAATTTTTATGGTTTGATAAAGTCAAGCCACCACATTCCCTATAGGTATTACCAGTTCGCATTTTAAAAATCTTGAAAAGTTTAATGTTATGCAAAATGTGTAAAATAGACAACCAAGCATACAGTACGTTTATTTGAACGCATCGCATAAAACTATATTTTTGTCCAACAAACAACACAATCTCATATTTCTTCACACATTTCTGCAAAATGTTTTGAGTTTGTGTGGGAGAGCCTACAACTCCTGGTTTGTTGTAGGAAACCATATTAGAAAGCCCAACTGATCTTCAATATGAGCAGAAACCTCAAGTTACTAAATTGAAGTCTGCCCACATTTCCTCTCCACCTTATTCGTTACAATTATGGAGTTTGTTGGCAACTAGGTCATCATGTTAAGTGTGGAGGGTTAGGTGTTAGAGCAAAAGTCCACAGGCTTTCTTAAATATTTTATTTACTGTTATTGTTCAACAATATCTCTAAGTACAATTTTCATTTTTTTATTTTATTTACATTTAAGTGAATTATGGAATGTTAAATTATTACAAGATATTTCTTACCTCTTCAAAATATAATTCTTGCACAATCTACTGAAGTAGCAAAATATGAGCTAAAAGTCTTGAGCTACCAGGATTAAAGCAATTCCATTTAGCGATTCATTAAGTTATTTTAAAATTATCCTATCACCGTCTTTGAACACTTACTTCATAATAATTATACAATAGAATACAAAAATACAAGACTCACTAACAAAATAGTTATGTATTTCATTCAGGCCAGTTCGCCAAAAATAAATGATATGACGTGTTGCGCCAATAAATAATTTACATTTGTGGCAAACTTATTTTTGACGAAAGCCGCTACAATACGCTAAAAATTGTAATATATAAAAAGATTAAAAATGTACACACGTAATGGAATCGATGAACAAAAGGATAAATAAATACAGTGAAAATTCTAAATTTTCACTCTGAGCAATGGAATGATTTTTTTTAATACTTACATACAACTATCTATGTATCTGTTAATTTAATTAGGCTAATGTGGTAAAAACGCTATATAAAAACTGCGGTAGCTAATTCATTTATATAAAATCTTGCAATTCTCTCTCATGATTTTGCACAAACTCAGCAATTTAATCGATAGTTGTACTTAAAAATGAAGCCAGTTTCACCAATTATAAGAAATAAATTGCCACTGAAAAACTCAGGGAAGACAAAGTGGGTAACACATTACTTTAATGACTAGACAAAGATATGGAGAAAACGTTCCAATTCCAGAAAAACTAAATGATTTACCCCCTAATTTTTCGAGTAAATAACTTAAATAAATTAGTCGTGGTTTAAAAGTAGGAACTATTCAAAAGAATCTAAAGTGTGTGTTATGGTCACAAATTAATATCCAGAAAGACGTTTTAAAATTTAAGTCTTAATTTATATAGACTTTTTTCACTCTACCTCTCTATAAGCATGGTAATTGCCATTTTTACCACAGACAAGACAACTAATAAAACGTGTTGGTTTTAAACAGGCAGTATTTTTAGTAATTTCCTTGTGTCAAAAGTAATACTGTAATAAAAACTTTTATTCTTATAAAAGAACAAAAAAGCGTTCAAGTGGAATTAAATCGCTGAGTTTCGGGATCAAAACACTATGCTGCATCACCTACACTCTAATATAAATGGCGAAAGAATACTTAGCTATAAACAATATAAAAATAAGGATTTAAAGTTGCTGAATTGCACCGTCTTGAAGAAACTTGTCGAAATTCGCTTCCAGTGCCATCCTCCTCTCCGTTTCAATTTGCAATTTCCCTCTAAGTTCCTCAATGGCCGCTTCATAATTCTGTCGTTGCTTTTCAAACAACTCTTCAAGTCTGGCTATCCGATGTTCCAGTTCAGTGTATTGTTTCGACGTCACTTCTTCACCGGAATCTCCTCCAGCACTGCTGTCAAGATTCGTTTCGATTCTATGCATAGGCGAGGGAGTTTTATTACTGACAGGTGACACTTTCGTGATCGGCTTTTGTGGCGTAAACACATCAGCTATTGTCTGTGGTTTGCTAGGTATTGGCACATTAGGTTTATTTCGAATGGCGGGAAATTCGTTGGTGGGTGTCTTTACTCTCGCATTTGCTATTGACTTAGATTTGTCGACGGGACTTGGATCTTTCTTGAACGACTTCGATTTGACCTCGTCGTCGTTCTTGTCCGTAGGGGTTAATCTGAGCTTGTCTTGCGGTGGCGTGAATGAGCTGCGTTTTGCCTGATTGAGTTTCATTTCTTCGAGCCATGGAGCCGGATGTTTTGCCCACTCAGGCAGTTTGGGCTTGCTTTCGGTCGGATCGCCTTCCGAACTAGAACTCACACTGTACGCTGCTTCAGACATGGTTTCCAGCGCGTTGTGGTCGCTGTTCCCGTTCATAAGACCCGGCTCTTGGTCTTTGCCGATGATGGAAGGTGGCCGCCTTCCTGCAAGCAAGCAGCACCGTCCAACACCAAATTCTCCTTATGTATTTTATGCAATTTAATTACCCTCTTCGAGGTATTGTTTAACCTATTTTCAGGACGTATACAGTTCCATCAATTTATTTATTTAAACGAAGAATTAAGACCGACAGAAACAAACGTCTTCCAAATTTGCATTCTGTGCAAAACTATGATCTTGTTCTTGAACTATTAAAATATTCTAAATTTTGAAAAAAATTCAGCATTTCGGGAACAGAATAAAGTGGGCCGTTTTTCGCCCAAAGGGGGGACAGTGTCATATTCTTCAAGTCGCTTCTATTTTCGGCGTCGAATTTTGATAAACCGAGCCAAAACCACGATACGACACTTGGCGGGAAACCGACAATAAGCTAGAGGTTATTGCACTCATTTTGCGATAAAATTTTAAAGTTCATGGAAAGGTTCAAGACATACATTTCGGTGTTTATCTTGATCGCGACGACGCTATATTAAAATGCATTTCATAACTTGCCGGCCACTTGAATAAATTTCAACATAAAAGGAAGACGAGAACCGCTAGTGAAATGATGCTCCTATGAACAAATACTCTTGTATTCATAAAAACTGAATTGTATAATTTAAGCAACTATTATGTGATTTCATAGTATTTGGCGTTTATTATTAGTACGTGATGTCATGCAGATCTTAGTCATTATGATGTTTCATACAAAATATTTGATTGCAAACTGAAAAAATAAACCAACACTGTAATTATTTAACATCAAAAACTGTTTATAAAATAATAATTTGTCGGAACATACTATTTAATTGATTTTGATTCATACCCAGTGACAAAAGTTCGTCCTGGAAAGGCTCTTCAGCACTCATTTCCATGTCTTCCATAATGATAATGTTACTTTACAGCATCAGTTATTAATTTAGACTTAACTTTCATATAAAAGTGCGATTTCTAATCTTATCTATAAAGATAAAAAAAAACTCATGCATAATTAAGAATTCCTGACAGATTGCAAAACTGTGAAGGTTTTGTTATATCTCGAATGATAAAAATTAATAGCTGCAATCTCAATAAAACAGATAAAAAAAATGCAACATAAATTCGGGCAAAAATAAATACAAATAGGAGGTTCAAATAATAAAAAATAAATTTACAACAATGATGGCAGCATGTCTTTTGGTTCAGTAAGATTCGCAAAGGCTACAAGGAGTTGCGGTTCCATGATTCGACGGGTAAATTTATGTATTATTATTTTTACCTTATTTTTAATGCAACGTAACTAAATATTGAAGTCTTTTAATGTGAACAAAACGGCATTACATTTTTGGACAAAGATGGCTCCAGAGACAAAACGGCTCATTTCCGATTAGAGGTTTATTTGCAAAATGTTTTTATTTCAATAACCACTATAACATCAACATCCTAAAGTTTGGCAACATCTTTTTGAACCACGCTGTATAACATTAGATTACATTTAACTGCGAACTAATTAAATATGTGAGTGAGTGCATATTAACAGAAGTTGGATCATTTTTAGCGATACTACAAATAACAACTCGACTCTGTGTCATTTTATGAATAAGAAGATTTAATTCATATTTTGTTTCCTTAGAAAACAAAGTACTTATTTCAATTTGTTAATTTCATTTATTGAACCTATTATTTCTGCATAAAAGTGTACATCAGAGATGATAATTAAGTATTCCACTTATAATTTTTTTTTTTTGTAACGTAAAAATGAGAAATTATTTCAACTATCTATTAGCTGTTTCAAAACTATAAAAACGCCAACGTCGCATTTTACCGAATTATTTTTTTAAATAAGGTTGGTAATAATGTAAAATAGTTATTAATGATTAGATCTCTCATTGAAACTATAAATTTCATTAGTTATTCATTTTTTGAATTGCAGGAATACTTTATAACAACTAATTTTGAGAGAAAATGCGACGTTGGCGGTTTTATAGTTTTGAAACAGCTAATAGTTTTGGTTACATTCAATTAAATTAAATTTACTAATCTGCTTAAATTTACTATTCTAAAGTTACCCTAATATTTTGAAAAAAAAAAACCGTTGTAGATGTTCTTCCAAGTTTTTGGCCGATTTTTGATACCCGAAGCAGAACTCCTAATCCGGTCAAAATAGCCATTTCAATTTACAAAAATTCGCATAGAGCTGAAAATTGGTACAGGTCTTTGGGACACTATTATAAATAAAATATCAAAAGCCTCAATCGATTCCATGTGTGTATTCAAGGTTAAAGGTCAAAAGTATCGGTTTTTGCAATTTTTCTCGTAAACGGTAAACGTTATCATTAAAATAGGTCAGACAAAAGTTGTAGACCATGCAATTGTCTACAAAAAATATTCTTATACTTTTTTCTCTACTAAGATATCACCGTTTGAAACATCAAAAATACTAATATGCACGTCTAGGCTACCCATATTTGAGATTTTTGCTAAATAGACCTACTAACTTTACGACGGCTTGCGTGTGGCTCATTAAAGAAGACGATGAAGAAGAAAAAGAAGAAAAGCTTATTGTTGAAGTAGAGATTGCTCAGACTAAAATTTTTCCAAAATCACTAAGAATTCGTATTATTTAATAAAATTAAATCACTCAAGAGATTTTACTTTTGACCTTTAAACTTGAATATTTTTTTTGCTCACATGGGATCGATTGGGACTTTCGATATTTTATTTGTAATAGTGTACTAAAGACCAGTACCAATTTTCAGCTCTATGCGAATTTTTGCAAGGTTACCACTATTTTGATGTCTATTTTGACCGGACTATCCCGGCACCGTGCAGAAGTAACTTTTATTAATTTCTCGACGCTCTTTTAGTCTTTTACATACAGGGTGTTTCAAGTTTTAGGTCCAGTCAAAAAATAAATATTTCTAGTATTCCAAAATAAAAAATATATATCGCAAACGATAGAGTTTCTAACACGCTTCAATTTGATGCTTTGCTGATATCCCAAATTTTCATGATATAAGCGTAAAATGCAAAAAACTACATTAAAAAAATTTTTTTTTCAAATTATTCCAATAATTTTTTTATAATAAAATTCCTCCTATTTTTTAAGTAAAACTTCCGAAACTGAAACAGTAAAAAACCCAAGGCGTATTGAGCAATTGAAATTTCAATTTGCAAAAAATCAAAGACACGAGCTCTGTTTTTTCAAAGGTGACTAAGATAAAACATTTATTTGATCTTTTGCAAATTGAAATTTCGATTGCTCAATACGCCTTGGGTTTTTTACTGTTTCAGTTTCGGAAGTCTCACTTAAAAAATAGGAGGAATTTTATTATGAGAAAACGATTGCAATAATTTGGAAACAAAAAATTTTTTATCTAGTTTTTCACAATTCACGCTCATACCATGAAAATTTCGTATAACATTAAAGCATCAAATTGAAGCGTGTTAGAAACTCTATCGTTTGAGATATATTTTTTTTCTTTTGGACAACTAGAAGTATTTATTTTTTGACTGGACCTAAAACTTGAAACACCCTGTACAGGGTGTCCGTTTTTCGAGCTCCACCATGGGGATCTCAGTTATTATAATAGAAACGAGGTCGGTTAAATTAAGGCAAAGTTGCGCATTTTTATGTTGAACAATTATCTGAAAGAAAATTTGATGTGCCATTTTTAGTTTTTGAATAATTGGAAACAATTGTGATTTTCGTTTTTATTTTTTTAAGCAAAAACCAAAAGAACTAGACGTTTTTAACTAGGACGTTCTTCAGGCACTTTTTTGCAAGGAATCTAAATCTGTCATCGTATTTTCCAAGGCGTTCTTGATGTCAGAGTTACAACACTAAACTTTGGTTTTTCTTATGGACGCCATATTCGATTTTTGTATTATTGAAAAGTGTTTTAATTTCTGATTACAACGATGTTGTTATGATCGAATCTTACATACTAATCAAAATGAAAAAAAAGAATTTTTGCGAAGTGCTTTGGAAAAAAACGTCAACAATTTTGTTTTTAAACAAACTAGATTTTGGAAGATTAATTGAATTTGGATCTGAAAGGTCCAAATAAAAAAAAATTTTTGATTTTTCTCAATAATTCAAAAACTAAAAATGACCCATCAAATTTTCTTTCAGGTAATGGTTCAGCATAAAAATGCGCAACTTTGCCCTAATTTAACCGACCTCGTATCTCTTATAGTAACTGAGATCCCCATGGTGGAGCTCGAAAAACGGACACACTGTATAGTTATCGAGAAAATGGCTAAGACTATAAAAGTGCCTATTTCCACAGCTATTTCTAAATACGTAGAGAATCTTTAAACGAAATTTTTTAGTTTCTGGAGGCTAAACGATTTCTTCGAAAAATTTGCATACCTACGCAAATTCGCCGTATTCACGAAAATTTAAAGGTAAAGTATTAATCACATGCGAGATTTTGATTTGAGAAACCTATGCTATCCGACACTTGATAATTAAGTCAAAAATCTGTGAACTTTAAAAGGGCTTTTGCTTTTGCGCAAAGTCGTAGTTCCGGTTAGAGGCATTTTTAATTTTTCATCTTAAAAAAATCATAAATCAACAGTTAATTGTCGCGCAGGTAATTACGTAAAAAATCATCAATTCGGAGACGCTGGAGGTGATTTTGTACATTCAGAAAATCGAGTATTCATTGAGTCATTAGCCGGAAACACTTAAACTAGCTCCATGTTACAAACGTTTTTGCGAATTAAAATTCAATCAGCGAATTTGATGATTTCAGCAATTATTGCCGTAAGAACCATAAATTAATCAACTGATTTGAAATATTTTATGTAACAAACAATAAAATAACCACTTTTGTGACATGGATTAATTTTGAAAAAATATAACAAACTATTAATAGGTAAAAAGATGTATTATGCAGATTAGATAAATACCTGGGGCTTTGGGTCTGCTTGCCCTCACATCCGAAAGCAGCGGCCTCCTGTGCACATCATCAAACACATTTTCGGGAAGCGCACCCTCACATGGTTCAGGTTTAGGCGGCGAAATTTTACTCCCAGTTGCTCCATCTACCACATCAACTAATTTCTTTTTCAACCCTTGAAAAATACCACCGGACGAACTCGACCCTGATGGTGATTTTTTAAGAGGAATTGCGGGTTTTTTGCCCGGTAAGGGTGGAGTAGTTTTAGTATGTGACAAATTCTCATTTTCAAGCTTTTCATTCTTTTCGTTATGCACTTCTAACGACTTTCGTTGGGCACTGACTGTGCCGTGCTTAATGGAATGTGGCTCCACGTGGGATTTGACTCTTCTCTCGTCTTTTTGGGGGGTTTCATCGCCGGTTGAAGGCAAAACTGTGACGAAATTGTCGGGGAAAACCCCAACAACGCCGTTCAGTTCGCCTTTCCACCAGCCGGGGTCTTGGCCGTCTTTGCTGACAAGGACCACAAGATCGCCTTCTTTGAGCGTTAGCTCGTCGTCGTTTTGTGCCTTGTACGGGAATTTGACTTCGCACAAAATCTTGGCTGCAATTTAAGTGTGACAAAACATTTGTTACAGTTATAATAATAGTGTGCCCAAATAATCAATAAACAAACAAATTTAATTTTATCACACACTTTCAAAATGTGAAAAACAGATAACCGAAACAGGATTACAATTATCAACAAAAACGTGATGTGACTCAAATAATCGAGATGGAGAACAATTACAGTAAAACCGAGCTTGAAATATTTCTAAATTGGTTAAAAAATCGTGAAATGCAAATGAATTTTCTTTATCAGTACCATAAAAACGTTAATTAAAACAATCACTGTTCACAAATAACTAAGATAATAATAAACTCACTTGGTTTGGAGTAAAGGGGCGGCGTTTCATTGCTGGCAATACTGTTCGTTAAATTCTCCTTGCTACTGTTGTGTTTGGAGGCAAGAGGTGCAATCTCCTCAACAAAGTTTGAAGGGAAGACGCCTTCCTTCCCGTTTAAGACTCCTCTCCACCAGCCCTCCTCTTCTTCGCCCAATATATCGATGATATCACCCACGTTTAAATTAAGCTCATCTTCATGGTCTTGCTTATAGCTAAACACCACCCTACACTGCCTTATCCTGGAAGCATCCTTTCTATTCCTTAGCACTACAGAGGAGTCTTTGTCTAACACTTTAACAAAATTATCCGGAAACAAGCCCTTTTTGTCCTTCAACGTGCCCTCCCACCAACCACCCTGTTTTTTGATCACATCTTTGATAATATCGCCCCTTGTGATTGTTAATTCGTTGGGTTCTTTTGCAATATAGTCGTGTTCTACTAACACTTCTGCTGAAACATTGTTTAATAAAGTTATCATTTTTATTTACAACGCTGTGAAAAATCCATACTAACCCATTGTGAACCATGCGCAGGATTTTTCATGTGTTGTTGTAAGACATAATCAAACTTGCCCTACCCTTATGATATCATAATAAATAATATTCTAATATTTATTAACTTTAAGCAACTACGTTTGCTGTTTTGCTTGACACGAAAATTCCCTACAAATGTCACTGACGGGTTATGTAAAGCGCCAGCGGCGTGCGGAACTTACAAATCGACAAACCTTAAACAAATACGCTAAATTTATTATTGCAATTAATTGTTTTTTTTTAAGTAATGTATAATAATCCGTGATTGCAATACAATAATTAATTGTTTGTTTCACCTCTGAGATTCAATATAAACAAAAATATTTGACGAGTTTGCACTGGCGGCTGACCTTTGACAAGCTGCTTGAGCGACATCTAGAGCAGAACGTCTGAAACTATATACAGATTTCTATTTTATATAAACTGGTTGGCGCCAAATTTTATATTTAAAATAATAATGCTTGTAAATTGAATACAATAAATAACATACGTGCAAGATGTAATTTGTGAAATGTTTTGCTCTAAAAAGAATAAAATACAAAATGCGCAGTGTGAGAAACATAAGATTCACTGAGTTCTATTCATAAAAAGTGTAATGTAAAAGTAATTTTTTTTATTTGATGTTGGTGTTTAGGAGACCAACCATCCAGATTTAGCCAGGACAGGTTTAGGCTTTTACAGTTTTGTCCGGTTTCATTTTACTTCTATTTATCGTCAATTTTTTGGTTTCCAATAAGACCAGAATTTTTACATTGAAAAGGAAAAGTCTTGACCAGAAACTCTACACTTTACTCCGGATGTAAAAGTCCTTTGGTGGCTTGAAAAATTCAGTAAACACAAGTCACAATCAACAAATTAAATCTTAGTGTAATTTGGCTAGATTTTTATAAAAAAATAACGAAAATATCAGTAACAACCAATAACCTTTTTTATGCTTGTTTTATGTCAATATTTTACACTTTGTATTATTATTGTTATTAATTATTAATACTAGTCTATGTATATCCCATTTCAGTTCATAGTAGAATTTTGCAATGTTTTATTTTTGGTAAGGTACTGAATACTGATCACCCCGATATTACGTATACTTTAGTGATTTTAATGTTTAGAGGTTATTTAAAAAAATCCATTCTTTGGCTGGAAATACAATACTTTAATATAATAATTTCAAGTAAAAGAGCAAAAATAGCAATTTTAAGCAAATTTGAAGAATTTATGCACATGTTCTTTCACTTCTGAAGATAAGATAACTTTGTGATTAAAATAACAGTAATTTTTCCTAACAATTCAACTTCTTCACCTTCTGTCAGATCAAACAGAATTTCTTCGTCATTTGATATGCAACAAACTGTAGATATTCCATTCTCTTTCAAATTTATAGTTATGTTAGAGAGAGATAAGATAAGAGAGATATTATGTTGCACAGTCTTAGCTGGATACTTTAATTTCTTTTATACCAAATGGTATTCTATCAAAGTTTTCTAGAATAACTTTCTTGTCAAACAAATTATGTTTTTCTTTTCTATTTAGAAAGAAATTATTTCATAATTCAACAGTCATGGACGTTAAAAATCGATCAAATAGGCATAGAATTATTATATGAAAATATGTTGCATACCTTAGGTGAGTCACAGACGATTAATTAGTTTTATTATTTGATCGACAAGACCACATTTAAATCCGAAAACTGTCAGGTCAAATTTATCAGATGTAACTAATATATTCGAAATATCATCAAATTCATAATACAGGGTGAGTCAATAGTGGGTTATTTCTGACATGTCCTAAGATGCAACCAAAAATACTAATTGCACTTACCACTGGATACTTCGTTTGATTTTTTTAAAACATTAATTGAATCAACACTGGTTTTTTAGCTTTTAAATAGTAATAGTTCATAATGAAATTTTAGCAAAACTATCAAGATAAACTTGGCAATACCCAAAACAATGTAATCGTGGATTAATTTTAATTTTTTTAACGATTACCGACCTGGTCAGCTGGAATCAGTATTATTGGTTGCATATTTAAAAAATTCAGAAATATCCCACTATTGACTCACCTTGTATGTTTTATCTTTAAAGAAATATAAATTTCTATCTGAATGCTCTGCTTATATTTGGAGGTATTCCAGCAAATAATTCTGAAATAAGGCCATTTTTCTTTGACCTAAACAAACACTCATCAAACTCAATGTACAAGACTTTATCATAAAATATATATGTTTTTCCAGAATAGTTATTGAAGTTGGTCACCTTAGTTGGTATTGTTATAAAGGTAATTAAGTTTCTTGCCACGTGATACTATTGTAATTAGGAAAAGGAGAAAAACATCAAAAGAATGGAGCGTGTTATGTATAAAAAATAATTTTATTAATTTAGAACATATTGAAATACAAAAGAATTAAAGATCACTGTTGGAAATAAACCGATTGCCTTCTGAGTGTTTGCCGTTGTACCGATAGCGACATTTGCCATATGCACCTAAAACAAGGACAGAAAATGAACTACGATTGCAGTGTAAAACGAAGTGATAAAATGGCACTAGATACTGTACTCTGCTTTGTGCCACAATTTTCTAAATACATAATACTTTTATTTAGTTTTTTCTGCAATAAGTTAGAAAGCAGAGGATAAGTTACGCTGTAGTTACGACTTATATGAATGTCACTCTCCTGGGTGGATAACTCAACCAAAATGAAATATGAGTATAACTTGCAAAAGATTCTTGTTAAACTCACTTGTCGCAGTTCTTTTGATATAATATTATACAAATTACCTTTAGCTGTAAAAATAGACTAAATTTAAAGTAAAATTTTAAATCGTAGTTTTTTCTCTGTGCATAAATAAGCAGCCCATAAATCTGGCGGCTATTAGATTTTACACCATGTCTGGCGTATCATTAGCAATTCCGAGATTGTCTAACCCTGTGACAAAACTTTCCGACTCATCAATCTTCTAAACTTATTATTAGTACATTTAGCCCTGAAACGCGCTATTGCCGAAAAGGCGGACATAAAGACAAGAAATAAAATGTTTAAACGATACTTCCGAACTTCCATAATACATACCTCTAAAATCATCTGGATTCCTTATTGACTTGGGTAATGGTGTAAAGGAATTTGAAATGGCATTATTCCGAACGTTCTCGCTTATATTTGATATATTTGGTCTAACGATTTTCATAAATTGTCCTCTCCTTCGAGCTTCACCCTTTTCCCACTCACGCACTTTATTCGAGTCTAAAAACTTTAAACTCGGCAAGTGATGCAGCACGTAATATCTAAAAGCATTAACACGTATTTTAGGCTAAAAGGAAGCACAAAATTTGTGTTATTGGCCTAGTGCAGTTGTTTGTATTGGAAAGCCAATTGTAATTTATCGTGACATTTATTACCCGATTTGAATACATATGGGTATGTTGTTGATTTTGTGATTTTATCAGATCCTGCTACTGTCACTGGACCAAACACAAAAACAGTAAATTACTTGGGCTACTCACCGATATCTTTGGTAATCTTCATCATCATTATCAATGTTGGAGAGTTGATTAGGGCAAGCTTTGTTCCCCAACAAGCTTAAATAGGTTAGTGCCGGTAAATTGTGACGAATTTTCACCACTAGGGATTCAATATCGGTAATCTACAAGAAAGTTTTGTGTAATTTATTATTTACAGGCGCAATATTTTACAAAGTTTGAAACGAAGCAACTCACATTGTTTTTATTGAGAGAGAGCGTGTGTAGATGTGGTAAATAAGGAAGAACTAAAGAATCTGAAAGTTGATTATTATCCAGCACCAACTCCTTTAATAAAGGAAATCCCTGTAAGCCCTTCAAAGTGACTAATTCATTGTAACTCAGGTCCAAGCTTTGTACTTTAGCTCCGTATAATTTTACTAAAGCTTCCGGAATTCTTTGACACTTCTGTCCACTGTAGCATAACTGAAATATTTTAAATATTATTGTATTCAAGATCAATGTCTGTTTAACTGCTTCATTAATCTTGGATTATCTCCTATTGTTACAAAACGCGGCTCTTTTCGCTCCGCGGGTTAATTCTCTGCGAGTAATGTTTACAAAAGGTTGAAAACCGCATAACAAAGTAGTAATTACTTGAGATAATACGAACTGCCTCAAGGACTTTTAAGCATTTTCCCTTCATTTTGAAATTATTCCAATCAAAGCCCATTGTTTCTGAAGAATTTTCAAACCCCTCTTACCTTTTCCAATTTGATTTGGTTTAAGTTATTCATTTGCTTTGTGTAACTTATTTGGGAGAATTTTGACTGGTTTTGAACTCTCGTTTCTACGACTATGTTACAGCTGAAGTGGAGACGGACTGGTTTTCGTATGGCTTTTTCTGACATTAATAACGGTTGTTATTGTGCTCATCTCCATAAACACCGATAACTTTTCTTCGACTCTTCATCCGTTTGTAAAAAATATGTTTATAATTTATGGATATTGATGGTCTATTTATGGACCATGTTATTATTTTAATTCACCACCTACTGATACTTAAACACTACTGAGTTCACTAGGATGTTGCTTCATTCTATTAACGAAGCCACAAAAACGACTTTCAATCTTGTTAATGAAGCATTATTAATTTTTGCAACCACGGATTTTTAATTTTTGTATTACCATGTTTTAATTCTTAGGGTGGAGTAAAATATTCCAAACTGTTTCATAATTAAATAAAATTGGGATCAATAGGTTATCGACAAGGTGTTTATTTATACGAATTTAAAACTTTTTTTAAGCGATAATTTGTTATGAACTTACTTGAACTTTTTGGAATGTTATTTTTACACTAATTCCATCGAGAGAGCAGCAATTCATTTTAGATACATAATAAACCATGACAAAAATTATTTAAGAAGCGATTCGAATAAACAAATTTTATTAGTGTCTTTGTATTCAGGGAGTATGAAATTTTGACAAAACAAAATGATTCCGCAAAAACTCTTAGTTTTTAATGGCAATAGCTAGGTCTTATTGCAAGTCTTTGTACTTAACAAAAGACATAATATTTCTCTTGTCCGTATTATCTGAAAAGGAAAAATTAAGAGATAAGAAAATTTTCACCGACAATGCTTTAATTTAGTTATAAAATTTCTGCAAACAATGTGCTACTAATAAAGATCTTGCTTTAGTTGATTTTTCTGTCTACTTGAGATTTATTTCACATTGATTTTTACATTTTGGTTCATTATACTATAATCAACTGTCATTTTATCTCAATAAAAAATGTTTCTTTAATACGGTATTTTGGAGAAGATAATTGTTACTGACCAACTTATTACCTCGCTTATTACCTAAACATTGAACCATGACAACTTATCATTTTTATTTAAATGGAAGCAATGAATACATAAAATATGAATCGTTTGCTTGTAATTTAATTTATTTTTTTATTACCTACGCCGAGTGGGCAGACCTTATCAGTTATCTACAGGTGTTGAAGAACTATTTAAAAATTAATGCAAGAAATTTATTTCAAATTAAACAAATTGTTGTCTCTTAATATATTGATAACCTACTATTATGTACGAGTAGGATATCGACAGATTACAGAAACACCGTCCGATTTGAATTTTTTTTCAGAGGTAGAGAAAATAGATGGTTATCACCTGGTAGTTTTAAATAAGCGATGAAGAGAACCGGTCATCCAATTTTCCTGATTTAAAAAAGCTCACCTACCATGTTTGTAATAAAGCTTATGGCATAGTGTTTACATTAAATAGCTAAGAACTATTGTAAGTCATTATATGAGGTGGTCTCTCTTATGACTAGACAAGTTCATTATTTAATATCGAGGTCAGTTTCTGCGGTTAAGTTCCAAAGTCAGGCGTTTTGATTAAGTTAAAATTACATAGTTTCAGCTCAAGTTAATGCAAAATGAACCAGCGTTCTTATGATTACGACCTACCAAATATTGCTTACCCTATTATCAACATACGTCACAGAACTCGGAAGCATTTGTATCTCAGCCATGTTTGAACCCATCGATGCTTAGCATAATCGGTTTACTTTTCAGGAAACCTCACACAGGTATAACATAACACGCACGAAGAACTGACAATTCTGCGGAAATATCAATAACAAAATCGATTTACAAACATTTCTGTGCAGTTTGAGTGACGGTAAACATGCTGCGCAAGTATAGCTCTCATACAAAACAAACGACAGTTGATAAAATTCTTATCAAAATCTTGGCCTACAAAAACAAAATCACCACACGAGTGGGAGATAACAATTTCTCTCAATATTAAATCGTCTGTTAAACGAATACAGTGACATTATTATGAGAAAAGCTTCTAAAGCTATTTATTTGAAGCTGAGCTTTTGATGGCAACGATGACAGAGATTAAAGTATTTCGAATTAAAGTCAGAAAGAATATAAACATGTTTTGCTGGTGGCAGACGATGAAGATTCTGAAGCCAAAATTAATTAAGGGCGGGACTTGAGCTTTCACCTTTACTCTCACACAGACGGACGTATCAAGGGGAACTTTTATTTAGAGTTGTTTCAAATATATTACAAGAATTTAGGTATTTAAGACCAACTTTTTGACTGAATCGAAAAGCTCAGTTTATTTGCTGTTCTCCACTTGATATTTCACCCAACAATTAAGAGTTTCTCCAAGCCGTCGCAAAAACAAACTTCAAGTTTTTTTACTAAAAATCAACACTATAGAGTTGTGTAGTTTCTATTAACAAAAATCTCTATTGACCAATAGTATCACAACCTGAAAGCAGTGCTAATTAATTTATGATCCTCAGAAATCGTTTTAAAGCAGGAACTCTCATAGAACTAATTCAGTTCTTATAAAATTGTGCATATTTTTATTTACGAAAACTGAATATCATGATGTATGACTGAATTTATATAAAATGAAGTAATGCATAGGTAAATCTTTCTGTACAAAACCAAACAAATGAAAACGCGAATTACTGAACCGTGTACGTCATAAACGCAAAAATACTTGTTTTATTAGTCGCAATCGCGTTGAGCAAATCCGCGTTAAATTGCTTGTTACTATTTCTGTTTAATCCAGCGTTAAAATCGTCAAATGTTTAACATCGCCATCACACAAATTTTCAGAACTATTTATTTCATGGGCAATGTTAGGCAGCCGATCGTAAACACCAACTCAATGTTGCAAAAGTTACAATGTGTTCCTCAAATCACTTTGACATGATTGTTTGTAATAAGTAATAACTAGAGAGCGGAAAATATGCACGCCAATTAGGCCAAAATATGCGCACATTACGGTTAAATTAGGGCAAAGTTGTACATTTTATGCTGAACAATTATCTGCAAGAAAATTTAATGTCATTTTTAGTTTTTGAATTATTGGAAAAAAAAACGGAAATTTGTAATTTTAGTTTTTATTTTTTCAAGCGAAAACCAAAAGAACTAGACGTTTTTAACTAGGACATTTTTCAGGCACTTTTCTACAACGAATCTAAATCTGTCGTCATATTTTCCAAGGTGTTCTTGATGTAAGAGTTACAACACTCAACTTTGGTTTTTCTTATGGAAGCCATATTAGTTTTTTGTATTTTTGAAAAGTGTTATTCCTGATTACAACGATGTATCACATATGATATGATCGAATCTTACATGCTGATCAAAATGGAGAAAAAAGCATTTTTGCGAAGACTGCTTTGGAAAAAACGTCAACAATTTTATTTTTAAACAAACTAGATTTTGAAAGTTTAATTGAATTTGGATCAGGAAGGTTTAGATTTCTGACATAATAAGCTAAAATTTTATACTTCGCAAAACAAAACAAAACAAAGTTATAAAAATTCAGCTCGCATATTTAATAGAACTGTCAAAATTTAGTTTGTTAAACAACATTTTTGACGTTTTTTTCCAAAGCATTCTTTGCAGAAATGCTTTTTTCTTAATTTTAATTCTCATGTAAGATTTGATCATATCATGTGATACATCATTGTAATCAGGAACAAAAAGAGTTTTCAAAAATACAAATGTCAAATATGGCGTCCATAAGAAAAACCAAAGTTGAGTGTTGTAACTTTGATATCAAGAACGGCCTGGAAGAGGCAATGACAGATTTAGATTTCTTGTAAAAAAGTGCCTGAAGAATGTCGTACTTAAAAACGTCCAGTTCTTTTGGTTTTCGCTTAAAAAAATAAAAACAAAAATTACAAAATTTTGTTTTTTCTCATTAATTTAAAAACTAAAAACGATACATTAAAGTTTCTTTCAGATAATTGTTCAGCATAAAAATGCGCAACTTTGCCCTAATTTAACCGACCTCGTATCTCTTATAATAACTGAGATCGAAAAACGGACACCCTGTATTAATAAAATTCAAACTGTTCGATGTTTTGAACAATTTTTTTCCTGAATCTGGCGGACGTTTCTTACAGCACGACAAACATCACAATTTGCTCTGACTTCATTTTTTCGACAGGGCTTCGTAAAACCTTTTTTTTTATTTTTAAGCAAAAATAAAAACATTGAACAAGTCACAAGTATTGATTCTTGCCAAATCACTAATCATCGGGTATTTCCTGTATGCATCAAATTTTGCCTAAATATGCAAAATTTTCTTTAAAATATGCAAAACTTTCTTCGAAACACCGCCTCCTTAATGAAATGTATCAATATCACAATATCCCGCCTGGGCATTTCGTAAAAAATGCATTGAAACTGTGATTCCATAATTCCGCTAAGAGTGTCAAGTTATTAATGAGCTGTCAACAATGCCAATTTTTAAACGCAAGAACAACGAAACACGAACCAACTAAACAAATAAAGAAAAACGCAACCAACAAAAGCTCGACAGAAAGGATACAACAAAATACCATATGTAAGAGATATTTTGAAGTTTTGAAAAACAATTTACCGTCAAGTGCAGGATGTGTCAAATATTCCGCGCAAACTGTAGCGCTGACGGGAATAACTTCAACTTGACTAATGCCCATGCGAGATAAAGTGTCATTCTATACGATGCTTCGAAATATGCAAAAATATAAACATGTTTATTACGAAAAAATAAGTTAAATTTATTTATTTGCAAGAAATATGTGTACCAACAAATTAATTTTTGTGAATTAAGGTATCCTAAACACATAATGGGTAAATTGTAAACGATCTATTTTACTATTAGTAAGGTAATGATGCCTTACTTAATGTAACAAACAAACTCTTCTTTGCTTGGGATCTTTACATCATATAAATTCATGAAAACTTAGTTTGAAAAACATTTGTTAGCACATTTATAAACGCAATCACGGAAGTGTTTTATAAGAACATTCATTGAATTTACAATGAAGGGATTGAAGCAATTAGCAAATTTAATTTCTGGAGACATTTCACCAAACTGATTCTAAAGCATTGTGAAAGTTTCTATCCAAAGTGTAAATAATCCCTTTTGACCTGATAAGGTGATGTTTCGCAAAGCCACGACCAGGAGGACAAATAGTACCGAAATTTTGTAGGGTTATCTCATTGGAGCACCGCCACCGTACCAATTTATAGAACGTTGAAAAATAAACCTTTTCGGAAGTGATTAGACATGGCAGTGTTTCTTGGTAAAATCTGTCTATATTTTGTTGAATTTTATGATTTTAACTTTCCAAACCATTTTATGAGGGATATAATGAGGGTGGTCGTAAAGCTCTTGTTACCAAAGCGACCAGATGGTAAGCGACCCTGGAATCCTGTCCCATAGCACGCGCTGGTAATTTACAAAACACTTACAATTGAGGGGCTGGGGTTTATTTATAGCTTAAATCCTAAAAAGTTAATTACCTCTATTGCACCATAAAATTCAACAAAATATAGACGGACTATAGTGTTATTCACAAAAACAGTTCAAGCAATTTTAAATTTTTCCTGGGAACAACAATTTTGACTTCGATTTTGCCCAAATATGCAAAATATGCAGGTATTTCCCAAAATATGCAGCCGAATACAAATAAATTGATTTACATTCAAAATAATCAAACGCAATCTAAAAGGTGTTCAAAGTTCAATTTTCGCAGAATCTTCAACAATTCTGTTTTTTAAATGTTCCCGATCAAAATTAGGCGCACTATAAAACTGCACTTTTGGCACTCCCCACAAGAAATAATTTCGAGGTGTCACATCAGGCCTTCTAATGGGCAACAGATACACGAAACCTCTTCCTCTCCATGTATTTTCATAAATGTCCAAATGCTCGCTTTCATCTTTATGAAAATGGGGGACGGACCGTCTTGTTGAAACCACATTACACCTAATGTCTAAGTCTTCTGTTAATTAGGATTTTCATTAATTACTGCAACTGCAACTGCAACAACTGCAGCTTCGTTTCCAGCCGATGTTGCTACTCTTCAATTTCTTTTAATTGGAGGTCACTTTCTTGCAATTTATTTTCAACACCTTTTAAAACTGTATCAGTCCGTCTATTTGGATATCGCATTCCATAGGTGGTGTATAAACGTGCAGCCTCTGAAGCGTTTGGTAAACATTCTTCATAAATAAGAATCATGTCGGTCTTTTGTCATTGCAAAACATTTTAGTACATAAAACTCACTAATTTCAATTACAAATTTAACAAGGTTTGACAGGGGTTTGACTTTTTAATTTAAAGTTGACGTGCTGTGTGGTCACTATGTTTAACTTTTAAAACCAAGTATTTTAATATCCACGTTATCTATGAAATGTAATGTTGGTTGCTTCAAAAAAATTTCAGGCTCTTTATTACCCTGTATGTATGAAATATGCAAATTGCATATAATCCGCCCTTTAGTAATAACAAACTGATTGTCTTCATGAATCCGTTAGCAATATTATTGTCAGCAACAATTTGTGATACAATTTTTTCACAAAGTTTATTACGTTGCCACAAACCTTTGCTATTGTCTCACGAAGAAATTCACCACAATGTATTGTAGTAGAGTAACCCACGTGGAATAAAAATTTTACAACATATTAACAAACTCACGATGACATAATGAAGGTATTAGTGGAGAAATATTGACTTACCTCGCCATAAATATCGGGTTTAGATCATACTTACAAATGTCCAATGTTTCGTTGTTTGGAGCTAAAACGAAAGCTCTGTAATGTGAAATGAACATGGAACGTTAAAATTAAATAATATGTTTTAATCCATTCCAGGAGACGCGACAATAGTTTGGAGCAACAAAGAAACAAGTTTTCGGTGAACGATTTTTTTCACCCGTGTTTTGAAATTGTAAAAGGGTTTTATTTTGAAATTAGGAACGTGTCAGTTCGTCCCTTCTGGGTATTGTTTGAAGAGGAAAAACTACTTGACCCGAAATTGTCCCAAATGGCGAAACTGTTTTTTATTCAATAAAACAAATCGAGTTTATTGCACAATTTTTTATTAAATAAAATTTTCAGATACTCCGAAACTACATAAAATTGGACAAATACTTATCTCCTAACATAACACAATCATCTGAGACACATTTGAAATTTTACATTTGCTCATCCATGATATTCTGCGAATACCTTATCCGTCTCACCCCGTTGTGGGTGTGCGTATTTCTCATCACAGACACTGATCTGACAGGTAATTGATGATTGCAAGTCGTGTATTTGCAATTCTTGCGCTTCATGCTGATGTAAGTTGTACACGTGTTATTTCTCTGCAAAGATGTACTCTCCGTACCTTCCATACCTGCAACAAACACCTATACAATACATATAAGAGAGATTCTGCTTAACGATATTCAAAACATGAACTATATTATCTGAACTTTCCGACCTAGCAAAAATACGTTTTCTATCACATATGTTTGACAAAAGGAGAAAACATGAGAATTCATCGCAACGAGCATACACAATAATTGAAATTGTTAAAAGGAGCTTTCCAGTCCTGAGCTGCAAAACAGGAAAAATATATGGGAGATGTGGACTCCAGTAAATGATTGCTTGAAAGTGGGGATTGCAAATATTTTAACATCTAAGCAAACTAGGTGTGACAAAGCGATATTTTCAGGTGAAATATCGGAAACATTAGTTTTTGGAGCTACTTTAATAATTTATAAGAGCCAATTTCACATTTTCACATTAATGACTGTAATGAGTTATATCAGCTCCATCTGCAGCAAGAAATTAAGTTTGTTTACAACACAAAAATTTATGGTTTATTTAAGATGAGTTATAATGGCCATATTTATGGCAGATTCGATATTAACGTCAAACTTAAAGTGCTTTGAAAGAAAGTTGGTACATTATACTATTTCTATAATAACAAGTGTTCAATATTGGTTCTGGTCAGATCGCCTATGTGTGGCAATTGTCACAAAAAACGTATGTCTCGGAAACTATGACACATGACAGCTGTCAGTGCTCCGCGGCCAAAAATTCACACGTTCAACTGAGATAACGCTTGAAGAGTAAATTCTTGAACGTCTGCATACAATTATCATGATTTGCAATGTGATTTTTATCAAAAACTCCTAAATGCAAAAATAAGGCAGTTGATAGCAAACCATATGAACTTATCACGCAACCTACGTTCATGCTAGAAAGAGAAAACCACAGCAAACTACGACCAGAACCAATATTGAACACATGTTATTTTATACTAAATACATATTTATCAGTGGCGTGCGGTGAAAATTTTAGCAAGGGAAGCAGTTTCAAAACATACCTATTTACATAATAATATGTATAATGCGATTTTTGATTTCGTGAAAAGCACAGGGCCAACAAAATAATTTGTTCAAAGTTTTACAACCTGTTAGCCACTCAAACTGATTATATAAGTCATTATTAAAAGACATTGTAAACGACTTCGACATGTTTTCCCCCCGAATTTACTTGTTAATTTGTTCAACGCCGGTTTTGGTCTGCTTTTCCTGACTATTTCTTGTTTTTCCGAAAAACTGAGTATCGAAATACCTAATAACGAAGACACCGAACAATCCACACACTTTGCTTCTTTTGAAGAAAAGTCCTTTTTAATTACAATATTATGATTATGACCGACTAGCACGATAGCTCAACCCACTGCCTATTCACGAAGACGAAATTTGAAGAGGGAGACAGAGACGGAATTCGCAAAATTCCTGACTTGCTCCACGTAACTCCGCGTACCCAGGTCTCATAAAAGTCGCAGCAAAACAACACACTTACTGCGACGAGTAAAAAAAATAATCGAAACAAACGACACATTTATATCGAATGAGATTTTAAACTTAAATAAAATTAAAATTACTCTAATCGTAAACGCCTAATAATGCAACTAATGCACGTTGAAATACGCCACAGTACTCGGCACAGGTGCGGTGAATCTACAGTGCATGTGCAATCAGGCGCTCCAACCACAAGCTCGAGTGCTCCTGGAAGTCCTGGAACATTATTTTATTATATTTCTCGGAAAAGTCGGCAAAAGAGTAAGATATTTCGTTTCAATTCAAAAAAGACTTTCAATAATAATGTTTATATGCAAGTGTAATTAAACACACACCATACATAATTATATTTTAATGAAATTATATCTGGTAAATATTCCACCTGTTACCTTAAATTTATTTGAATTAATTTTTAATTTTACAAGGGAAGCACTGCTTCCCTTGCGTACATGGACAGCACGCCCCTGATATTTATGTAGGCGAACAATTTGTTAGAAATAGATGAGAATGTAATAAAGAAACACATTTTTCTAATTAAAATCAACACTGAAAAGAGGTCATGTTTAACTCACATGCAAATTAAACACCGTATGCATTAGAAAAACTCATTTCTTTAATTTAATATGATTTCACTCTTTTTATAAAAGAGGTGTTGCAAACAAAAATTCTTGCCGCGTCCACCTTTGTTTTCCCCTGTAATTAATTCCTCCAACTTTTATGTTTCGTTTTTAAACATGCAGTAAAAAATAATCTTTGTCGAAATTAAAATTAATTGTTATGACGCGGCCAATTATACAAATTACTTTTGTAGTTTGTCCATTTCCGAGGTAATAAATTTTTTGCCCTTTCATCGTTCTTTAAAATATTTAAAATTGTTAGAGCAAAATTATCAAGCTGGACAACGGGTTAGGCAAGCAAACGTAGGCACAATATTAATTTCAATATTGGCTAGCTAATAATTATCCTCACCTGCATGTGAGAATCTTGCTGATGTCGTTAATGGAGTTACACATCTACGGAGGCAAGGGATGGACATCATAACTTGAAGGAAACCATTTCGAAATCGTGCATTCATGTAGCAGTATATTATTGGATTGTAACAAGCGTGGGACATTGCCAGACCATGTAATGGGAAATACAAATATACCATGACACTGCTACTGATGTGTTCCTTGAAGATCTGAAAAAATACAATTTTCCGGGATTGTGCTCTTGCAGGGAAATGTTTGCGAAAGTAGATGACTCTCAATATGACATCATTTCTCATTTTTTTCAACTGAAAACCATTTTCTTGTGTAATTTGTATAAGCACTCGCTTAAGTTATCCTTTAGAGGCAGAGTAATTTGCTTCTGTCTGGTTAAATCAAGGTGTCTTCAATGTAAAAGCGACTGCAAATAATCACGACCCTCTGTGCGAACATCAATTCACTCAAAGGCGATTTTAATCATAAAATGCTGACTTTTGTCTGAAACGCGTTACAAATTTAATTTCTTCAGTAGTGAGAAATTAAAACTTTACGATTGTGGATTAAAAACGTGCATACAAAATGCGCACTCTAATTTACTTATTAATATTACGAACTAAAAAATACTTTCACAGCTATTTGTCCGACACAATTTATGTTTTTTGGAAGAAAAGCTACATCATCTATTTTTTTGTAAAACGACGGCCATTGTCTCACCTGAAAGAGACGCTATGAAAATATAAACCAGTAAAAAACTTTTCGTCCGCCTGCAATAAAGTGTGGCGTTTCTAAAATTTACAAAACGTGAATTGTAACATTTATAAGCTACAAGAATACCCGAATGGAGCCTTTTTCTTTTACGTTTCCTGAAGCAGGACCCAGAATTTTATTATATGTACACGGGAATCAATAAAATTTATTGCTCGCTTATTATTTATGGTTGTTCTTTTATTAAATGCCAGAAAAGCTTTCTTTTACAGTGTTGTCTCAGTTCGAGAGAAAAGAAATCAAGTAACGACAGTGATAAGAAAACTTCTCTTATATTATTCTGTCTGTTACCGAGAAGGACGAATGAACGCTTGTCAGGCTAATCACATAAATTACGCCATTTGCATTTGCAAAATTCAGTGTTTGAAATAATTTTATGAATGGGGTAATAATTTCATGATTAAACTCTAGAGAAATATTATTACGAAATTTAATCCGTGAAATAATAATTTGATTATCTTTCTCGCGAAACTGAGAACGCTTTGATTTCATTAAACGCATTCTAATTGTTAGACCAGCTCGAAATAAGATTTATTTTGAATTAATACATTGTTTTGTGAACCGAATCACATTTTTGCAATACAGTTTCTCTACAAATAATAAATTAGACTACAACTTATGCAGCTGGGTAAGGTATGGGTTAGGACAGTGCCAACAACGCGAAACTTACCATGAGAACGTTGTAAGGGAGCCAGCAAATCGTAAACACGCAGACAACAGTTACCATCATTTTGATCATCTGAAATAAAATTTAAATTAACTGTTACAAATGAGCGAACAAGTCGTATTCATTTTACACTCATTAAAATTTCACACAAAACCTTCAACATGATTTGTAACAAGACTTCATTTGGGATATTTTTCGAATACTGAAATTAAATTTTCAAGTTGACGGTTTTTTTAAAAACTTTTTCATGTCTGTTCGATTTCAATCGGTGATATGGTCGCAGGATATATTTCCGGGCTAGTACATTGAATCCTGCTGAAAGCTGATCCTTTAACAAATCCGTTTATACTTTGTAGTTGTCAACTTTGACCAATCCTTTCACCCCTATCATACTCGTACTAATGCGAATCAACATTTGACTGTTGCTACCCTTATATTTTAGTAACGGTATGTAATGTTTGCTAATGAGTTGTGGGACTCTTTTTTACATTTTTATACTGGTAGGTACTCAAATACGGTGGAATAGATGGTCAGTTATTTCCTTGGGGGTTTAGTTCCAACCGTAATTTAGCCGAAAACAATTTTTTTTCAGAAACTTTGGCGAAACAAAGGTAATTTACAACATATTAGGCACATGATACACCTAATATTGATTACTTGTAACAAATTCAGTAATTCATCTTCTTGTCAATTTCTCTGATGGATAACGCAGTGTATTGTAAAAATAGTCTATTACGTTATAGTCGATGACACGACGTAGATTCATTTTACTAAATCAGTTGGAAAGCTGATATTTATGCAAACACATTGCTGACGTAAAGCTTGCACGAGCATTTTGTAAATGTTACAACGATTTTTTATTACATTTGGAACTTGTCAAAAAGTCACTAATTGAACATCACAAGAGATGGATAACAAAAATAATTGTAAGAAAGTGTTTTTTACAAATGTTGAAATGAAGGCTTTTTACTTCCTTTGTGTACTGCTCATTTTTGTAGCGGCAACATTAAATTAAACAGAATTCTGCTGTTTGGAACAGGGGGTGGGTTATGAAGAGAGTGACAGTGTAATTAAATGAAGCCAATCAATTAACAAGATTTCAGATTTGTAGCAGATTTACATAAAAATAATTGCTTTAGCTGGCTTAAAACGTCCGATTCGAAACCATGCAAAATAAAATTTTCAACGATTTGATGAAGGAAGCAATTTAGTGATTATCCGTCATTTCGTGTGCATACCGTATGTAATTTTGTGTATGTACGTACTTCTCTTGACGGCTCAAATATTATTTTTGATGTTCGCTTTAGTGGACGTAAATAATGTGTTCCGGTGAAATATTAAAACTCACAATTTTTGATAAGGTGGAGATCATAAATTGTTGATGTGTCATAATGAAACGAGTAGGTAAGAAAGTGGAAAGAGGTTAACATGTGAATTTTTTTTCATTTTTATTGCTCGTAAATTTGTTGTTTTATATGTTATAAGTTTAGAAGGAACACTTAATTAGAAAATAAATACGCGTAAATCGGATGTGCGTATGAAACCGGAAAGATGCTGAAAGAGAATCACAATCGTTGAAGCAAAATTTCTAAGTTCGTATTCTTCCAAAGCGGAAATGAAATACTAAATCACTGCGAGCTAAAACGGAACAGTTTCGTGGTATCAGGACTGCAAGCAGATTCAAGACTTCCCCTAATAAATTAATAAACTTAATATTTACGAGATGTAAACAAATTGCATTTAAATGTAATTTCAAAAGCTTTAGAGATTTTTCTTTTCGTTATTTTCTTTGACTACCTAATGGCGGGAATTCAGAGAAGTTTATTTCCATCAACTTTGAAGTTCTCACAATCTATGCGTGAGCTCCTTGACATAATTGCATATTCGACAAGCTCCGAAGCTTCGAACTCAACCACAAACGTGAATATTTATATTCAAACAAATTGTACCTATGGAACCTTTCAATTACTAACACTCCACACAATATTGAAACGTAGTTAAATGCTACTATTATAATTTACATGTAAAGAATTCTGTAAAATTGTAATAATGCATTAGCAAAAAAAAAGTATAAACTTTATACTATTGGGCAATGGGCACACTGTTCAAGCGGTCGTGCGAATGCACAAATTTGAAACTTAGTTTTTAAGAAAAATGACAAATAAAATCGTTTTTTTTTTACAATTGGATGTTGTTCTTAGTTTAAATTATTGCCTCACAGACCAGTTCTTATCTAGCTTTAATTATTTGTTACAAATTTTAACGGGTTAAACAGCTTAATACTTTTTTTTATGGAAAAACCCATGCAAGGTTCAAATGGCTTGAAAAAAATACAGAATCATAAATGAGTCATAATACAAAATCTCTAATAAAATTTACAAAAAACTTACGTACCATTTTTTAATAAAAAAATAAAATTACCAAAAAATTAGTTTTTTTATCATTTTATTTTTAAATGATACAGACATTTTTTGTTAGATTTATATACAGGCTGTTCCGTCTAAACTCCACATTGGAAGTATTGGGAGTTCTAATACCTAATGATAGTTATCTAAAAATTTGTATACAACCATAATATTTGAGGTCCTGCTCAATGAAAATACTTTCAAAATAGCAGCACTTCCTTATTTTAAATAGAAAGCTATATTTTTTAATGCGTTTTTTAATTACTGGAGTTATTTTAAGGTAGTTTTTATAAGCTTTCCCTATACCTAAATTTAGCCATTTACGAAATATTTATGGTTTTTAAAAAATTTTTGGATTTGCACCTTCCAGTTCAAAAATCGAAAATTCTGCCATTTTTAAAGCCCAGATCCTTCTTTTGGTGTTTTCAAATTTCTAAAAAAGAATAACAAACTCCAAATTTTTAAAGTTAAGTTTGCAGAACTTTAAGCACCCATAACTCATTGTTTTCAAATAAAATGCCAAAAGTTATTTCACTAATAAATGGTAGAAAGATCTGTATTAACATTCCCTATACTTATGTTTAATAGTTTTCAAATTATAATAACTTTCTGTTGGAATTGAGAAATTCATTAGCCGTAGGCCTTTTCTCATAGGTTGCCATGAAAACAAAGAAAAAATATGGGAAATTAAAGTTTTTTAAACCAACATTTAATTAATTTATTTTGTTTTCACGGGATGGATAACACAATATTGAACAGAGTTTATCGTTTAAGTTTAATCAGAAATGTTTTTATGGCAAACTATGCAAAAATAGCAGTGGTTAAAACCAACATAACTTGAAAATTATCACAGATAGGTATAGGGAATACTAACACAGATCCATGCAGAACAAAATTCTCCTCCATCTAGTAAAATAAAAATTAGGACATCCCATTTGAAAAAATTAAGTTATAGGTACTTAAAGTTGTCCAAACTTAACCTTAAAATTTTCGGGGTTTATTAACTTCATTTCCAATTTTGAACACACTGAAGAACAGATATAGGCCTTCTCTTTTAATTCTCCAAATATGATTTCGAAATCTCTAAAACTAAGCGAGTTACCGATTTTTTAAGTGCAAATCCAAAAATTTTCAAAAAATCCTAAATATTTCGAAAACGGTTAAACTTAGGTATAGGGAAAGCGGATAAAAACTCCCTTAAAATAACACAACTAATCCAAAAACGCAGTGAAAGACATAGCTTTCCATTTAAAATAAGAAAGTTAGTAGCGACTTCCACTATAACCGAAAGTGCTGCCATCTTGAAAATATTTTCATTGAGCAGAAGTCAACGGATTATGATTAAGTATCAACTTTCAGATAAATATCTTTATTAGAACTTTCAATACTTCTAATGTGGGGTTTAGATGGAACACCCTGTATATATAGATGTACTTTTGCGGAATTCGAGATCACTTTTTGTTCATACATGCGGAATCCGAGATCTTGAGATCCGGAGGGCGGATCTCGGAACGAACGGACCAGTTTTTCGGCATCTACGGGGTCCAGAGGTGCAGGGGACGGAATATTAGCCGGATCTCATTTTCCGCATTTACACCTAGGTGTATATCTTTTGTAGTTCCGAGTTTGATACCCTAGGGGTCGCGTCGCTCGTTTTTGTATAAAACTTAGGTGGCACAAACGACCAAATCGAGATTTGAAAATGGCAACACCGTGTTGATCTCGAATTTCGCAAAAATACCTAAAAACGTGTATATGGGTGGATCTCGATTTGTGCATAAATGTTTTAAAAGTGAATTAAATTATATACATAGGAAAGTTAATTTCATAGATCAGTCTAGGTGTACCAAAGATGCAATAGATGGTTTAAAATGCCAATACCAATTGGTTTAATGATTGTTAAAAATGAATAAACGATTTAGCAAGTGGCTAAATTATTTTTTTATTATTTATTAACATTTTTAAAACTAAATTTATTCTTTATTATTGTTATATTAGATATTAACTTAATAGAAATTATGAAAAACTATAGAATACATTCCATTGCATTGATTAATAAAAGAATGCGTTTTATTGTCACCCTAGTAAATGGTTTACCTTATTATACTTTTTAACAAAATTTGCAGGTACTTTTGAGCAAATATTAAATACTAAACAAAAAAATATTAAAAAACGTTAACATCTTTTATACGAAATGATTTGGTTTCCACTAGCTCCCAACAAATAAATTTGAATCAAATGTTGACTGAACAAATAACGATATTTTAATATTCAAATTTTCTGAGCAACTAAGGCGATATTGTTCAGTAATTTGTTGTGGGCAAATTGTGCTTTACCGTTAGATAAGGAAATTATAAACAATAGCTCGAAAAGTTATCTGTTTAAACCAATATAACAGCCAGAATGTTGAACAGCGTACTTCGCTAATGTTTTTTTTGTCTTTATTTGAGCACGTAGGAACATTATTTTTTAAATACACATATTCGTTGTAACCTCCTTAATCTTAAAAAAATTAATATTTAAAGAAATTGCAAAAAAAATAAGGAAAAATTCGGGAAAATTGTAATCGACATCCCATTTTAGCAAATAAACTGGAGTAAGTTTCGTAAAATGCACTAGAGATATTTTTCCCAATTTTGGACACACGAAATTATCAAAGATTGTAAACATGCCATTGAAATAACAGTAAACATCCTCTTTTAGACAAAATTGTTTATTCTACGCTTACTGTTTTCAATAATTAAATTTTAATTGAATAGTGCCACAACAAATACCTTATAAAAAATAAACTGACAAAGTAATCATATTCTATTAATAGAATAAAATATCGATTGGACTATTAGTGTTCCAATGAGCCTAATATTAAATCCGATATTAAAATTATTTTAATTTCACTAAAGTTTTTTAAACAAATTAAAAAACAATATTTTATAAGAGATTTTACCTTTTTTTTTTAATTTTAAATTTACATTAATTTGGCATTGCAAAACTTTAGAAAACCATCTTTATCCTATACTTGACCAAGGGATAAACGTTTTTATTGTTAAACCTGAGTCAGGATTACGATGTGGATTATTGTTTTTTTTTTAATTATATTATTTTTCGATGATTTTATATCCCTAATTATGTGAAGTAGTTAAAAAGTTATACTTTATTATATTGCTTATTAAGAGCCGGTTTACAGAACATTTTAATTGCAATAAAATTTTAATTTGACTAACTTAACGTGAAGCGGACAACGAAAAAAATTTGACAACCTGAAATTCGGTCATATTTAGGATAATTGTTCTCCTAGAAAGCATAATTGTAAATACATAATGATTTTTTTGTGCGAGACTTATTTGTGAAGATATTGATTTCTAAAAAATTGACGAAATATGAGTGACAGAGTTTTTGGAAGCTTGTATTCAAAAGACGAATGCATACCAAAATATTTAAAATAATGCTTTATATAGAAAATTCTCTGTTCTTTTTGATTCTGTAATCCGATTTGGAATTTGAAATTTTTTTCGTGTAGAAAACGGGAAGTGAAGTTTCAAATCCGAATTTTAGTAACTTGGACCATTTTTTTTTCATTTTTTTTATTTCAAAAAATAGCTTATAATATATAGATTTTACACTATAAGTCGCAAAATGGGATCTCTATTCGTTTAGGTGATATAGTACTTAATGTACACTAAAGCGCCTAATTTCTTGCGTAAACCGGCCTATCAGGTACATTAAGTACTGTATCTCCTAAACGAGAAGAGATCCCATTTTGCAACTTATAGTGTAAATTCTATTTACTTTAAGCTATTTTTTGAAGTAAAAATAATTTTAAAAAAATGGTCCAAGTTACTAAAATTCGGATTTGAAACTTCACTTCCGGTTTTCTACACGAAAAAAATTTCAAATGTCAAATTTGATTTTAGAGTTAAAAAGAACAGTGATATTTCTGTATGAAGCACTATTTTAAATATTTTGCTATTTACTGTTTAATTAGAAAAACAGTTTACAAGAACGTTATGCTTAATATTTGGTCAATTTTTAGAAGTCAATAACTTTTTAAATAAGTCGCTCACATAAAAATCATCACGTATTTACATTCATACCTTTTAGGAAAACAATTGTAAACGAATTTCAGATTGTCGCATTTTTTTGAGTTGTCCGCTTCACGTGAAATGCCCCATTTGTCAGTGCATTTAAATGGCAACTTATTTTGAATTAGTTTAATTTTAAATTAAATTTTAATTTCGCTTTCAGTAAACCGATCCTTATTAATCTACTAAATAAAAAGGCTTTTTGCACAAAAAAGTTCTTAGAAGAAGTAATTCACCACTAAAAAGGGTTATTATTTCAATCAGAATACCTACTAGACTTCCAATAAGCAAAATAAAATAATTTTATCCACAATCATCTTATAATTGGAGTTTTATCCACACTTATGAAGCATATTAAGAGACCTATTATCTACTAGTGGAATATAGTAACTTTATTCCACTAGTGAAATAATAAAAAAAAATTAATTTCGATTAATTCCATTTTGTAAATGTGGTGATTGTGGATAAAACGTTGTATTGCATTCGTGTTTTAGTCGCATTCTATCCACCTAAGAATGTTAAATACTCATTCTTGCGTAGATAAAATGCTTTCTAAAACACTTATATAATAAATAACTATTATTTGCATAATTTTTTCATAATAAAACAAGATAATCCAAATCTGATTTAAGCAAGCATACTTCAATCAAATGCTGGCGCCGAATAAAAACATTAATAAAAGAATGCTAGATGAGTCATAAAAACTATGTCCCCTAGGGTAATTTATTGTGAGCAAATAATGCTTCAGAGTTAATAAATTGTTGTCAGAAAATTGTACCTTAACGTTAAATAAGATTGTTTTAAAAAAGCAGTTTAAAAAAACAAGTTTCTACAAAAAAATGGTCGAAATGATCATTAATTTAGCCTTTATTTGAATACATAGAGGGTATTATATCGTTAAACAAATTTATAATAAAATTATTAACTTAAAAAATGCATTAAAGAAACGAAAAGAATATAAAAAAATTTAATCGGCACCTTATTTCAGCAAATAAAATAATTCAGGAATAACAAGATGTTACAGAAAATTTATTCAAATTTTTGGGACACGAAACCATATCAGACTGATAACATAACATTAAAAAAACATAAACATCTTTTTTTATATGAAATTATTTGATTTTCACATGTCTCTAACAAATAAACTAGAATTAAATGCTTACTACGCAAATGACATTTTGATATTCAAATTTTCTGAGTAACTGAAGCGATGTCGATTAGTAATTTGTCGTGGGTAAATTATATTTTAACCTTAAATAAGGAAATTATAAACAATGACTCGAAAAGTTATCTGTTTAAAACAATATAGCAGCCTTAATGTTGAACGGCGTACTTCGTTAATATTTTTAGTTTTAATTATTTTTTGGCTTTATTTGAGCACGTAGGAACGTTATTTTTGGATACATATATTCGCTGTAACCTCCTTAATCTTAAAAAAATAATATTTAAAGAAATTGCAAAAAAATTAAGAAAAATTCGGGAAAATTGTAATCGACATCCCATTTTAGCAAATAAACTGGAGTAAGTTTCGTAAAATGCACTAGAGATATTTTACTAGAGATATTTTTCCCAATTTTGGACACACGAAATTATCAAAGATTGTAAACATGCCATTGAAATAACTGTAAACATCCTCTTTTAGACGACATTGTTTATTCTACGCTTATTGTTTTCAATAATTAAACTATAACTAAATAGTGACACAACAAATACCTTATAAAAGTAAACTGATAAAGTAATCATATTCAACTAATAGAATGAAATATCAATTGAACTACTAGTGTTCTAAAGAGCCTAATAAAAAACTGTAAACAAATTTAACAACAATTAAATCTGATAGTAATATTCTTTCAATTTCAATCAAATTTTAAATGTAATTATATTAAAACTTGTTCCATGTACAGTTAAAACCAATACTGAATGTATAAATATCGCAAATAGTTAAAAAACAATAAAAGTTGACCATCATCTATCTGCTGCCTAGCGGATCTAATATCTTTGTATATAAATTAAATTGTAAAAGTGTAGAAATGTACAAAGTGAGATCCATACTATTGGCAACGTTGTACGGATCTCGTTTTTCGCAAATTCGGCCATATATTTACGTATATACAGGAGGTGATCTCGAATGTCGCACTTTTGCATGGATCCCGAATTGCCCACTTTTGAAAACCACTTGAACTTTTTTATTTATTAAGATATCGTAATACCAGTTTCATATACACGTGTATATTTGTCTCTCTTTTTCAACGTGCTAACATTTTGTGCGCTAAGTCCATTATTTCGAAGGGATCTCTAATTGAACAAAAATACAGGGAGCTCGGATTCCGCATAAAGGACTATATACAGGGTGTCCCACCGAAAAGGGCACCCCCCCTCATAACTTTTTTATTTATTAATCAATTCGAACAAAATTTAAATTACACATGTTTGGACCAAAGGTCCACATTTTAAAGTAACCATTTCTTTTGAGGAGTTTACCATTTGTGAGATCAAAAAATAAAAATCATGAAAAAAGATGCAAAATCCCTAAATTGCATATTATTAGAAGAAGTTATGTTACATTGCCGTGTTGGCAAACTTTGTTTCAACAAAAGTAATCCAAATTTCCTTAAATTCTTTTTTTAAAATCTCAAAAAAAAAATGAAAATTTTGTGTGAAATATCATCGTCCATGGAGCGGTGTTGTGAGATTGCTGCAAACAATTACCTGTAAGATTTTGTCAACTTGTTAACAACTACTGTTGACAACTAATTTCAAAAATGTTATCAAATCAAGAAAAGCGAGAAATCATTCTAGTCTACGGTGAATGTGGCAGAAATTTACGACTCACAACGCGAGTTCTTGAAGAGCGCTTTCCAGACGTGCGATACTCTTTGAAAAAAGTCCGCAAAGTCGTCCAATTATTTGAAGACACAAGCTCAGTGGTTAAACTTAAAAGGGTTTATTTTCCTGTAAGACACAATCCTCATAAGACATTTTTTGAGATTTCAATGTCAGAATGACAGTATAAATTCACAGGTAGCTTTTACAATCTCACAACACCGCTCCATAGACGACGATATTTCGCACTAAAAAAAGATTTTTGGCGAGATTTTAAAAAAAAGATTTGAATGACTTCTGTTAAAACAAAGTTTGTCAATACGTTAATGTAACCTGGCTTTTTCTAATAATATGAATATTAAAGGTTTTATACCTTTTTTCATAATTATTAATTTTTTATCTCATAAACGATAAACCCCCCCAAAAAAGTAGTTACTCCAAAATGTGAACCTTCAGTGCTAACATGTGTAATTTTAATTTCGCCTAGATTAATTAAGGGAGGTGCCCTTTTCGGTGGGACACCCTGTATATATACATTGTTGCTAAAGCCCTCAAAAAGTTGCGATACTATTTTAATGCCATTTGAACTTAAACATTTTTTATAAAAAAATAAATCAATCGAGCTTTTAACCCCTTTAAACTCGGTTACAAATATCTAAAATGAAGTACAAAGTACAAACTAACCTGTGAGGGAATGATTCAACTTAGGAACAACACCCAATTGCAAAGAAACCATTTTGTTTATTATTTTTCATAAAAATCCAATTTCAAATTTTGTTCACGCCTTGTTGGAACAGCTCATCCGCTTCATACGTTCTCAGTATAGTTTAACCTTAAAATTACATATCATTTCTCAAATGAACCTTTTGTCTGTTGCACAGTTGTCTTTTCTACCGATCTTCGTTTATAAAATATACTCATACCTACTTGGTAATTCTAAAGTTATTTTTCAGTGGTTGGGTCTGATGATATACAAAAATGTTTTTTAAAATTATATTTTTGCTTTGTTTAAAAGGCGACAATTTGTATTTAGTTCTTAATACAGAAATAAAATACTGTTTTGCTTTTACTCAAAAACATCTATTTATAGGAAGTTATTTGTTCATATATCTACTAATAAGCGTAATAATCTGACTGCAAAACATGTTTATCTGATCGTATCAATTAGAAGATTAATCAAGTAAATCGTAAAGCTATGCCTACATATATCTCTACAGTCGTTATGATTATAATAAAAAAATAAGTTTTTAGTTTCTGAAAGCTCTAATTAGTTTTGTAAATCATGTGTATAATATCAGAATTTCAGTATGAGTAGGTATAATTATAAAGCTTTTTAGGATTACGTATAATTAGCAATTCCGTCAGCGGTTTAATGTAAAACACCGCTTTCATATGAAAACGTATATTTTACGTATTTTCAAAAAGAAATTTCAAACTCATTTATGTTTTAAAAAGTTGACGTTGTAAAAAATCTGACTTTTATTCCATTGATGCATTTATTTCAGTGTTTCAGCAAATGCAAAAAGCTTGTCCTTAGGTATTTTGGTATTAGTGAAACAGCCACGTTATATCCTACATAAAATTTTATATAGCGTTTGCTTTTCCACTTTTCAAATAAAAATAAGAGCAGAAAAACAATTCAAATAATTATTTTCTGATCGATTTTTAAATAAACTCTACGAAGAATAATACCTACTTTGCTGGATTAAAATATTACTAAAAGGTGCGCTTAATAATAATAATTAATTTAAACCAAAAGTAGCTTTAAATGATTTAAATATAAAGTTCCGTCTCTTTAATTTAATATTTAAATTATATTCAAATTTGTAAATCTTGAACTAAACGTTGCACGCGGACTTAAAAATTTGTTTTGAAAATTTGAAAGTAGATTCAGAAGTGGCAGCGATTTAGCATTAGTCAAATTACCCTAAATGCATTAAAAATCTAATTTTGGCCTTACCTAGTTGGTTTGTTAATAGCTATGCGGCAGCATAATTAACAGAGATGATAGGAGACCGAACATGCTACTTTACTGATAAAGTAACTTAATATCAAACACAACAACTTCCCTGCTGTGATTCCACTTTCCACTATAAAGCAGTTTTCCTGTCGCAAAGAAATTTCGAAAAGTTTTTAATTAAAACCTAACGTCCTTTATCCCTAACAAACGTGAAGGCATGCATCAATAGCTAATCGGAATATAGTTGACGTTTAAACTGTTAGTCGGTGTTAGAATCTATTTTCTAGTGAGCAAAAAAATAGGTTCAGACTTTTCATTATGGTAAATCTTTATACAAATACCTACGAAATAATTCTACTCGTCCCAAACATAAAGATCTCAAAGTCTTTGATAATCCCCCGACGTTTTTTCTTGCTCGAACAAATCCCGATCTTTCTTGAATAAAATGTAGATAGGTTCTTTTCAGGACTTCAATTACGACATAATCATTACATTTTATCAGTTTCAGATAACGTTTATACAATAAACCGACAGTTTTGTTGTCCCTTTGTGGTACAACTAAGTTGGAAAAATAGTAATTTTCTTTCGAATAATCGCTTCCGGTTAAACAAAATATTCCAGAAAGATGTGATTTAATTTTCTTTCTAAATGAAAAAATAACGATTTGTCGGGAAAGTCAAACAGAACTAATCTTTAGTCAAATCCTAAAAAAACACCACTTATTGGAAATTAAAGCAATTTGTCGGACACATACCTACATAATTTAACTTTTACAATGAATGCATAATTTTACAAAATAATTTAAAAAGGGCAGCCACGTCGATCATAACTTTCAAAACTAATTAAAAGTTTTAAATTGAATGGACATATTGGTAGTGGGTGCCTACCATTGAAACGAAAATAAATAATACTCATAGTTATGTAAGAAAATCAATTATCTTTTGTTGAACGAAACTCGGCAGATTTTTAATGAATGTCAATACCTTATTATTATTGTGACTCAAACCTTAAGGCCATGTAAACGCATTAAATCCAGACCCTCGCCTTTTATCTTCTTGAGGGTAGCAAAAATAGATCCTTTAAATGGGATTTTGTTAGATTGAAAGCGCCGTTTTCTTACACTTTTTCAGGTGGGATTTTTGCAATTTAATGAAGATTTATGTGCTGCTAGTGTGTCAACATCAAAGCTGATTACGGTATTAAAGCACTCTCACGAAAATTTAATATAATTGGGATACACAAAGTTTCTTAAAATAATTTAATCAGGATCTTACGCTGTTGGTCACAAGAAGTGAGTTCAATCTTTTATCCGGCTATAGAATTTATAGCTTGTAGGAGAAGTACATGAAAACGCATTTATCCGAGCAGATACTTTATGAAAACCAAAGTGATATTTTTAGTCTTTTAGGGACTATTAACATTAATAATATATTAGATGAGGAGTGAAATAATGTTTGAAAAATGTATTCCGTCTGACGGCCTTTCCATAAGTGTATAAATCTACATAAATAAATATGTTTTTCTACTTTGGTTTCGTACTGAAGCCATTACGATACGTCATTTGCGTATCGTAATATCCAACGGGGTGCTATAATAATTACACTAAAAACCAGGGCAATTTAGTTGTATAATGATGGCAACCTAGTTTTTTGACAATTATTTGAGAGAACTGTCAGTGTCAATCGGCACCTGTTTCAAGTGATAATTTAATCCCTTAGTCCCTTCGAAAACCTTTTGAGTAATAAGTTAATAACAGAAATAACTTTAAAAGCCAGTGCAAGTAAGTAATTTGAGATCCCATTCTCCTTAGGCTAATTTTCAAATTCCGCGTATTTGTCACAAAAGCCCGTATTCGTTGAGGGGTAGATACATTGCAAAACGTTTTGGACACTTTCAGCAATTCCGTGCGTGCGACAAAATGCGTCTTATCATAATATACTATTATTTTTTACAGAACGGATAGAGGTATGCAATAAAATTGGTGAAATATGGCAGTTTTTGTGGTTTGTGAAACAGTTAATGTAAGTAGTCTGTAAAAAACAGTTTTGAAGAAGCGAATAAATCCTCTCTGTGGAAAACTTGAGGAACATCCCGACGTCCAAATGCGTGCGATTTGTTACTTATACACGGATTGATGTGAGTTTCGTCTAAAATCTAAAACTTTCAAGACTCCGCATCCTGAAAACTTTGAGCGAGTAAACGCTTTTAAAATTTACGTAGCTGTACTAAGGAATGCAACTATAAGCTCAAGTTTCTATAAAAAACACTTTCATTTTACTCATTTTAGTAGTATAAGGGCCCCTATGCACACTGCCACTTAAAACACCCCGATTTTCAAGGGTAAACTGAAAAGCAAAAAAAATCGTGAAAACACCCCCGTTTTAAAGGTATACTTTAAAATTAACATTTTTCAAAGATTTTACTCTGTTGTATTTGAATTTACCGCCGCGATTAAGTTGGTACTAGCCCAGGATAGAGGAAGGCTGAAGTCGCAGTTGGCCGATTTCGTGTCTAAAAATTGCACTCGCGCAGCAGTCCCGCGCACCAGTTTTGCCACGCGGTCGTCGCTTTATTTCGAAAAATCATGTAAAATATTAAATAATCAGAGGTATGAATATAAGTAACACAAAGTACAATAAATGATTGTTAAATTCTTCGTTAAAAAATTTGAAAAAAAAGTGTTTCGCACTGGGATTTGAACCACGTTCCTACGAAGTATTTCTCCGCCAGCGACTTCAGATAGGCTTTGCTGTGTTTTAAACTGCATGCGCTAGACGGTTGCGCGAGTTACACTTTTTCTCACCAACGTCAAAGGTGCCGACACAAGTTGCGACTTCTGCATTCCACTATTCTGTGGTACTAGTTATATTGGCAAGTCTGCTGATTACCTTGAAGCTATTAGGGATTTTCGATTTGTACATACTACAATATACACGAACATACGCGGTATCTTGAGAATGATGAGGTCACGGTATATGTGTACAAAGCGCTAAATTTAAAACCTAGGGAATTTATCGTTATCCCCCGCCTCTTACCATCGGAATTTCCCCAACGAATCCAACGATAACTTTTAAACTTTTATTTAAACAATAAACATTCCAAAATCAAACGAAAACGGGATGTGAATGAATTCTTTATTATTATATGAAATGTTTCAGCAGGCAAAATTTTTCACTGTTCACTCACTTATTATAGAAATACATTAATATCTAATCATTTTTATTACATTTTGTTAAAAACAAGTCGCATTGTTTTTGAAATTCCTCTATTTGGATGATAGACACAGATCAGAGGTTGGGATGTTCTGTCAAACGCTAAACAGCTGATTCTTACCACATACCGCTAAACAAGGACAGAGCACGTACCAGGCTCTGAGGCTAGTATCTTCGTGTTCACGTACCGGAAGATACCGTGACGTCATCGTTACAAATCGAATACGCATAGTATGTTGTAGTATGAAGCGGTAGGTTGTAGTATGTACAAATCGAAAACCCCTTTGACTTTTCTCGTTCGTCGTTCGCTGTGGTCGTTCGTACCTGTGGTTCGTACCACAGAGTAAATAGCCAAGGTTATTTACTCTGTGTTCGTACTTCCTACACATGTTCGCACATGGTTCGCATGTAAGTAGATTAGCAAATTGTATTTAATCTTAGGTCTAGATAATAGTAGTATTACCTAATTTCAACAATAGGAATATAAAAATATTTCACATCTTTCATTATTAATTTCATAACAGAAAGTGTTTACACAAGCCAAAAATTGGAAATTACTTTTTATTTTACCGCTTTATTTTTCAGGTTGAAATTGAAAAGAAAATGAGTAAAAGAAGTAGTTCGCGACTCAACGAAACCCCAGATACAGTTACAGTTAGTATAGCAAATTCGGCCAACAAGAGAGTCAGGACAGAGGTGCAAAACACAACCAATGTAATGTTACATCCATATCCAGTGTTCATCTAGTTGTTTGTGCTGGTCTTATGTGTTTGGCTCCTTTTATGTCCGTGTTTTCATGGCCTGGTTTTAATAACCCGGCGTTGATACTCCGGGGTATGAGATACCCCAGCGAAATAATTTTGTATATTACTCATTAGTACATACATGTGTCAGTTGTGAGATTTAATACATTTGTCAACACCAAGTCAACACTTATCTTCTTCTTTTATTTCTATTTAAAGTATAGTCATACCCCAGTGTACCACTCTCGTTACAATTGTGTGCTGTAGTGAAAACTGGTGTTTTTTAATGCTACGGTTATATGCTACTGTAACTGTAATAATTCCTACGCCAAACTATCAGTACTATCACGAAGAAATTAGTTTCACAAATACGCTACAAATTGAAAGAGTAAAATATCCTAATGTTCGAAGACAACTTCAAAGAAGAATTGAAGAATTTAGTGAAAACTCTGATCAGATGCTTCAACCACGTGGTGATTACAACAAAAAAAAACAAAAGTATTCTCGAAAATGCTTTATATGTTCAAGAAACATAAATAAAAAAATTTTCAATACCTGTATAAGCTGTAATAAGTATATTTCTAACACTCACACTAACCTTATTTGTGATGAATCTTTGAATCTATGGGTTAGGTGTATGTTGGGAGCTTTTCGTTAATTTGTGTGCTGTTTTAGTTTTGTTTATGTTTCTTATTTTTGAAAATAAAAGTAATTTTTCGAAAAATTTATTCACTATTTTTTTCTAAACTACTATAATCATACCTGTTTTTCAGTGAAGCAAAATGGTGAAATATTGAAATAAATAGCTTAATTTAATAATTTTGCTCATTTTAAAAATTCTCCGAAATTTAAGCTCTTGCGCAATGATAAATGAACATCAAAAAAAAAGTCAAACAATAATTTTTTACTATAATGTTTTATTTTTTGAAAAATGTTGGTTGGGGTATGTCATACCCCAGTGTACCAATGATGACACAATTTTTAGGTGTACCAAGTTCAAGAAGGACTTAAAAATCTCAAAATTGTTTATGAGCAAAATTAATGTTCTGTTAACTTATTGTTGTATATAATAAATATAATAATAATGATTTTTATAACAAATCTTCAGTTAGTTTCCAGTTGATTTATTATTAATTAACAACGAAAAGGATTAAAATCCAAATGGTATTGTATCAAAGTTTTCTAAAATAACTCTCTTGTCATAAACAAAACCAAATTCTTTTGTTTCTATTTATTTAAAAGTTCTTTAGCTTTAGAATCTCTGGTAATTCGATTATATTGTGTACTGATTTTTTTGTCTTTTTATTCTAAAATATTATTTATACTATCGGAATTAATCTTTTCGGACGTTTCATAATTTATTCTACAAACAACTTTACCTGCTTTAGTCTTATAAGTTATAACAATAACTTTTTGGCCCTGTTAATATCCAGTCTATTATCCATACGCCTTTACCTAATTCGTCTGTCCAATCTCCGAATAGACAGGCTGTTTTAAGTGTTTTTTCCATCATCTATATATACAATACTATCTGTATCATAATATACTACGCTTTTTCCTAATTTATCTTTAACATTTTGTATAATTTTAGTCTTGCGTTTGCAGTTGTAAAAGCAGCTATAAATATATTGGTATTGAAATCATTTTCTATATAACAATCTTTTAACTTATAATCAATTTGTAACATATTTTCATTTATATCGTTTATACGTATATTATCAAGTTTCTCGTCTAATAAAATTTCATAAAATCTTTTTTCTATTTCGCATACACAAAATGCAATTTTGTGCAACTGTTGTCATGGGAAACAGTTAGACAAAATGAAATTTTGTCTCATTGAAATAGTAACTTTTTTGTTCATGATTGGAAATGAATTTCTGTCAGTTCTGTCAAACCGCAAACCTCCCAATTTTTATATTCAATGTCGTACAACAGAAATGCTACAGAATTTGGTCGGATTGAACGTAAGTATTAGATAGTTAACTTGGTTATCTTGTGTTTGGCCCAAAAGGATATCCCTTTGGTTACTGAATGCGATCGCGTGACTGTCGTCATCGTCAAACTCACAGCGAAGCCGGGTGGTCAACTGCACTTCGTCCGGAACAATTTACTCACAGCAGTGTTTGCGATGTCTCTCAGCTCGGAAGGAGTGCACAACATCCATCAGAATCCATATTTAATTGAACGAAGTAACGAGAAAACTATCAAATATGCAGTAACAATGCAATAAAAGATTTGAAATTTATTTTCAATAAACTGTCATTTCATCCCATACGTCATTACCAACCCAAAATCTCAAAAGTTACTAGGTCATTATTTAAATGATTTTAAACAAAAATTTCAATAAATAAAGGCGAAATAGAAAAAATAGCATATTACACTCGTTGTACAAGACATCTTGTGGAACTCGTTCGACATTGGATTGTCTTGTACAACTCGTATAATAATATACTATTAACATCTGTAACATATTCTGTTGCACCCATATTTTGTCTTCGCCCAAATTTACCCCATAAGGAATTTGAGCATATTTTCGCAACAGCCCTCTTTCCAGGATTATTTTCTATTTTACCCAATTCAATACCTAGATTTTCTTTTACAGCTTTTCTATATTCTTCTTCTGATTCAAAATCATCCTGCCAAGGGCTTGTTTCTAATTTAATTTTCATAAACGCTTTCACATATCCTTTAAATAAATTTAATGATTTTTCGTAAAAATGCCAAACCTCATCAATAGTTATTATTTTGTAACCCTTTTCAATTGCTTTTTTTTACTTCGTTGGTACACCAGGTTCCTCTGCTAATTCTTTGAGATTCCGTATGAAAACATTTATCTTTATGATATTTAATTTTGCGCAAAATTGACATAATGGAAATGTTAGTTTTTCATCACCAGATTTGGTTTTATTCTTAACAGGTAAAACGGGATGATACAAACCTTTTGGTGGTAAAGTTGCACATTTTATTAAACCATACCAATCTGAATTATACGTACGAAGTTTGAATATTTTAATATTTTAGTAGGATGTCCAACTGGATAATCATCGTAACATTGTACTGTTGAACATAAACTGCAAATATCTATATATTTCATTTTCTTCCCCTTAACACGCAATTTTGTTGCATTCGTTCTTCCTCCAAAGAATGCGTTTCTAGGATTAAGTTCTTCCAATTCCTTAATTTCTTCTTCAATTTGTTTCATTTCTTTCTTATATTCTTTTGACTTCGTCCACTCACATTCCCACATTTCTATTAAGTTATAACCAGCTTTTTAATTCCTCGCTTCTTTCTATTGTTTTCTCATAAAGATCTTCCATAGTTGTTTTATTCTTATTATTAATAAAATCTGAACTATAACATTAAGTATTATTTTCCAAGTGGAATAAGGTTATATTGGGAGTCCCATTGTATAGAAGTTAACCGCCTCACAATGGGTTTATCACCAGACCCTTGCCACCATCCCAAATTTACATTTTATTACTGTGGTCTTTTCAGCATGAACCGTTCCAGTGCCTTATTAGAAATTATCATCTTATGTACAAATTTAAGAATGCACTGCAACCAACTAAAACGGTTCTAGAAATGACATTTGCCTAGACATGATTATTCTCTTAGCTGGGCACCTACTTATCGGGGTATTGCACGAGAGAACATTTTTATCTACTGAATCCATTCGTACGTGAGTGCAAGTGGGCTGAATCCGGTTCTGTAGCGCTGCCTGTTCAATGAATTTGGGACGGATTTATGAGCTCTCTTTCGGTATTTGCTAAAAGTACCTCAAGTGATAAGTAATTCCCTCATTATTAGGGTTAAAATATTTTACTGGGGCCATATAACCTCACGAAATTTGGACCACTATACAACCATGCCAAAAACACCCGTGATATTGGTTAACAGTATTGGATTTTTTATCAAATCCGTCAACTTTTGATCCACATATTTTCACTTCAGCATTGTTTAATACGTGTTTTATACTTATAAAGAAGAAATTATAAATCCTATTCTAAATAAAATGAAAGAGAAATTGATGAATGAACATTTACGAGGCGACGGATTGAAAAAGGCTAAGACTGGCAGGGCGAATCGATTAACTAAAAAATCAAAGGAAATTATTAAAAATCTGCTGAAGGCTGAGGTTTCCTAAAAGACTTCTTTTTATTTAAATAAATGGAAAACGTTGTGGACAGTTTATGGCGTATTGATGAAATGCCTGTAATCGATGAATCAACAACAAGTTATACTTACAATGAAATAAGAGAAAGTAATATCATTGTGAAAGAACTTGAACAGTATACGCTCGAAACTAACATAAGCGGGTGGAAACATTTATCAGGTGCTTATATTTTTGTCAAATCTAAAATTAAAAACAATCCAAATAATTATGCAACTATATCAAATAATGGGATAAATGATTTTGACTATGTGAGGTTATTCTATGAAGAGGTATTGATTGAAGAAACAAATTATGTGGGTGTTGCTACGTTAATTTCAAATCTGATTGAATTTTCAGGAGATGTTTCTGATACATCAGCATCACAATTGTATTGGTATCCAGACACAGGAGATTCAGCAGATACGTTTCAATACAAATATGATGCGCAAAATAAATCGGAAAAATTTAAAGATTTAGACGTTGATATAAAAACTATTATTTCAAAAATCACAAATAATTCTGCATTCAATAAAGGATATTTAGAGAGATGGTTGTTAACAAAAGATGAAAAAACTATTACAAAATTTATTCCTTTATCTAAAATTTTCCGATTTGTACGAGACTGTAACAAAGTTTTGAATGGAAAAATTCGCATTGGATTACGTAAAAATAGGGTAAAAAATATATTACACGCTAAAATTGATGGAAATTGTGATTATGAAATATCTGATATTAGTTTGTGGATCCCAATAGTAAAACCCTCATTAGAAACTGAAAAAATATTATCTTCATTATTAGTTAGCAAATCTAACTTTCTTTGTGGATGGAATGCGCTTAACTGTTACCGTAGTAATTTGTGGTCTTCTGGAAGTGGAAACTGGCGCGTTGTAAATAATCAAAATAAAATATCTCGAGTTTTTATAGTTTTTTCTAGAGCTGAACGAAATGATAATTTTACCAAGACAATGATGATTTTTGATAATATGAATTTAGGAAGAATAAATATTAAAATTAATGGTACCCAACATCCTACTTATGAATATCAGGTGAATAATGAGGATTTACAACGCTTGTATGCCGCATTCCGCTCATGTAATTATAAAAAAGATTTGGATGAAGGTATACGTGCGTTAGCTATAAAGATTTTTGTAACCTCTATTTAGTTGTTGCTTTTGATGTAACAAAAGAAAATGATGAAAATTTATTTAGTAAAACAAAATCATCTGAACTATGTTAATTACTATATATATATGCTGTCATTGAATCTCAAAGAATTGCAAATATGAATATCATAGATGAAAAGATTTATTTGGAAATGAAGTAGACGAGGTTTTACCGAGTTTTTAATTAAATAAACTGAATGATTATAATAGTATATTAAAAAACAAGTTTCATAAGACCACTCTTGAAGCACGAATTCAGTTTCAACAACGAGTGGCCTTAGCCACTAGTTTTTTGAAAGAATGAGTGCTTCAAGGTCTTATGAAACGAGTTTTTTTATACTATTTTTTGTAATTTGCCCCCTTTCTGTGGATTTTAAACAAAAATTGTTACTTTTGTCGATTTGGGGATTTTTGTGACGGTTGGTAAACTGTCAATTTTGAAAGTGAAAAATTGATTTAAAATTTTTGTTTTATCCAAATTTTGTCAAAAACACGAGTATGAATGATAATGAAGGTAATCTTGCCTGTACGCCCCCTGAAATTTGTGACATTGGCAAAAATACGGTGGCAAATTCGCTTCCTGCCAACCTAAAAATTTTCGTAAAATGTTCCGTGAAATTATAGCTATTATGACATCGCACTTGATGACGTTGCGTGCTTTTAAGAGCCCATTAAAGCATCCAAATGACGACAAATTACAAAAAGTATATTTATCACCCAATCAAATAAAGAAACTCCAAAGTTGTAAAGAAAAAAGAATAGATTGTAATATAAAATTCGATTTAACAGAAAGACCTAATAATACTATTAAATTAAGAGAAAATCAGATTGATGAAATTAAAAAGTGTAAAAAAGAGAAGAAAAAATATTGTGATATCAAATTTTCTCCAACACAGATAGGTGGATTTTTACCTGCTTTAATTCCTGCGGCATTAGCTGTAGCTAAAGCATTGGGATTAGGTGCTGCTGGTTATGCTGGTACTAAATTAGCACAAAAAACCTTTGGAGATGGTATAAAAAAGAATAAAAAAAACACAAAAAAGCCGAATACAGGCAAGGCCTGTCCAGAGTCGAAGACGAAGACATATGGACAAGGAATAAAATTGATAGAAAAAGGGGTTAAGTAATCCAGAAATATCTGATATTATGAAAAATGAGAAAAATTCGGGTTTGCCTCAGGAAGCTACGCGAAATTTTCGAGGTGTTTTTGCAATTGACATGTTACCAAAAAAATTAGAAAAGATGAATCAGGTATAATTAATTTTCAACCCTCTAATTGTTATGGCTCACACTGGGTATGATACATAAACAAACCATATTTAAGAAATATTTTATATTTTGACAGTTTTGGAATATCTCCACCAGAAAAAATTAAAAAATATTTATTAAGTAGCGGAAAAAATATTGCATGGAATAGCACGCAGTTACAAATGAATTCTTCTGTTTTATGTGGTCATTACTGTATATATGTGATAATTAATGTCAACAGAGGCAAAGATTTTTATGATATATTATATTCTTTTAAACAGATACCGTGTAATTTAAATGAGAAAAGATTTGCTTCGCTCATAAGTAAATAATAGAAGAAACAAAATTTATTAACCTTACAAACCAGAAAATGGTGGAGTAATAATTACATTAGAACCAGATAATATTGAAGATATTGTTAAAAACGAAAAGTGAAAATTATTTATACCAAGTATATTTTAATGATGGTAAAGTAATAAAAGATCATATCAAAAATAATACATTATACTTTACATTTAATTTTCTATAGCTGAACCAGAATAAAATATTATTATTAAATTAAAGAATATTTACAAAAAAGAATGTACGTTTATCGTAAAAGTTATAAATATTTTTTAATATTAAAAATATGTTCTTTCTTTGGAAAACCTTTATTTGCAACATCTGCTTTAGGTGGAATAGTTTTGCCCCCGCTTTTTGCAATTATTCCTTTATCAGTATTAATAGAAATTTTAGATAATCAATTCAATACAACAGTTAAACTAAATGAACGTATTGAGGAGCATAAATCATCTTACAAGTTTTATTCAGAATTATTGCATTTGTTTAATGCTAAGAAAAGCACAGATATTGAAATTAATTTGCTTGAAAAAGATTTTATTAATAATTTAAAATATTTTCCGGTTGAGAAATACCTGAAGAAAATGGGGCTCAATGGTTATTAATTGTTTTTTTTTTCAAATAAATGACTGGCAAGGCAAGCTCAGAGGCGAAGCCGATGACAGAACCAAACGAAATTAAATTATTTGATTTAAAGACTGATAAGAGGTATGATATTACTGCTATAAGTAAATCAGATGATGTTGGTCCAACTAATGGATTATTTTTTATTTTAGAGGGAAACTTGAAGTTATATTTATCCGTTGTTGACTTATTTTCAGACTCTACAAAAATTAATAAGTTGTATGAGTTATATGACGAAGTTTCATATTATCTTGATAAAAAACAAATAGTGTTTCTGCAAAGGAATAATATGATCTTCAACTCTAATGATTGTGAAGATTGTTTTTGTAATATAATTATTTCTGAAGATCTTCCATTAGTTCAATTTGATATTTAAATCGCGTTGTCCATGAGTTTTTATATTTTATTCTTTTCCTATTTTTCACTACTGTAAAAAGTTCAGATGTTTAACAACAGTTAAACCTACTACTGTAAGCAAAGTCTGGCAAAGCGCCCCTGAAGTCGGAGTAAAAGATACTGTTGGTAATTCGTCTTCGACTCATGAGCCTATGGTGAATTTATGTGATTTTAATAAAGAAATTGACACATTTTTAATTGTAAATCATCATATGTATATTTTTTATAAGAAGTATGTTTGGTTAGTCAATTTAAAAGATATGACTTATGATAAAGAACCGAAATTAATTAAAAATTATTTATATTTTTTAGCAGATGATTTTAAAGAAATTTCGCATATTTATCAAAGACCTTCAGGTGATGTTTTAATAGTTGTTAAAAATTTATATTATTTAATTGATTTTCCAAGTTTTAATACTAAAAGTGGATATAATAGTCAATCTATTGAAAATTTAGGAATACCAAAAGGAAAAAGAATTGATGCGATATTTAGAACTTATTCTGGAAAAACATATATATTTTATGATAAAGTTTTGTATATTGAGTTTGATGAGTGTTTGTTTAGATCAAAGAAAAACGGCCTTATTTCAGAATTATTTGCTAGAAATTTATATTTCTTTAAAGATAAAATGTTTTATGAATTTGATGATATTTCGAATACATTAGTCAAATCTGATAAATTTAACTTGACAGTTTTTGGATTTAAATGTGGTCTTATCGATCAAATAATAAAACTAATTAAATCGTCTGTGATTCACCTAAGGTATGCTGTATGCTACACATTTTCATACTTTCATTAACTGAAAGAATTTATACTTGAAATATGTATAGGTACTCCTATATTTTTTAAATGACCTTAAAGACTTGGTCATTTTCTGGAGTGTATACCATTTGGGTATACACCAAATTTTCCAACTTACATAATTCTTTTAAATAAATTTTATCTTCATCTAATTTTGACATAGTTCTATAATTATGCTAATCATATCCATTAACAAATAGTTTTCACATCAATTTTACAGACAGTGTGTTTTACCCCATCGGAAAAATCCATTGATTTTCTTTTAAAGTCGTTAACCTTATAAAACAGGACTGTGAATTCATGGACGTAGTCCACTCATGAGCGAAACGAATTCGCTTAGATCAAACCTTATTCATTTTTGTGCTATATATATATATATTCGTATGACAACAAAAAGGACAATAATACTTGTTTTTGTGCTTAAGTGGCCCAATGGAAAAACAGGGCAAAATCTTTGAAAAATGTTAATTTTAAAATATACCTTTAAAACGGGGGTGTTTTCACGATTTTTTTTTGCTTTTCAGTTTACCCTTGAAAATCGGGGTGTTTTTCCATAAAAAGTGGCAGTGTGCATAGGGGCCCTTATACTACTCATTTTGTTCGATATAAAATATCAAAAAGTAAAGACAAAGTTTTTGTCAATAAAACGTGCATTTTCAACCTACCGTTATTTGCCTTTGGAACGAGTCGGGCTTTTTAAACAATTCAGCGCAATATTAAAAAGAAAATTGGATATGGTGCATTATCTGCAACCACTATAGCGAAAACAGGAGAAAAATTGTGACATGAATATTCAACGAATGTTATCAAATGAGATAAATCAGTGATGTGTGCAACTTCATTGCTACATAAAATTCGCAAAACTCTTTTTTTGCTGCGCTGCAAGCGATAGAACCCCGTCTAGTTAAAAGGATGGCTTTTTATTTTACACCTGTATTGTGTGTTGCGTCAAAGCTACATACACAATCTAATTTCATTATTACCACGTAAAGGTAAAAACGGTTTTGAAATGGAGTTTGAATTTTTACGTTTTTTAGCGTTACAATTAGTTAACACTCGCTTAATGAGAAAAAAAGCAATAAAGTGTTAATTTTTATGTCCGTGTAAAGTAAAATTTAATTTAAAGCAACAAAACTAATATTTACAGTATTTTTTAAGAGTAGTAGGTACATAAGAAGACAGTTTTTTCTTAATCTCTTCATTTAGTGCATTTTAGGTTCTTCTTCTTTTATCTACTAGTCTTACTTTTAAATAAAGTGTTGACATATTTTTTTTATTCTGCGCCGAAGTAAGTTGCCGAAGTTTTATTGAAATTTTATTTTTATGGAATAATACTAACACAATAATGCAGAAAAGTTCTGATTTCCATTTTTCAGGACGCAAAACCAATATTCCTTCACAGGGTGCGTACACATCATAAATAAAGTTGATGTCAGTTTGTCGCTTTTATATCCTTTGTAATAAAAGGGCCTGCTGACGAATGTCAGGTTAAATCATAATACGATATTGATATTGCTTTTTTGTATGGGAAAAGGGTGCTAATACGTCCAGAAAATGAAAATTGACAAAAATAATCAAAAAACAGATTCAAATTAACAAATCGAGAATTCCTGATTAAAATCATACAACATTTATAAGTACGTACGAGTTTGTAACTAAATGATTTATGATTTTTTAATAAAAATCTTAATATACCATTAACAACACAAAGGCGACAGGTAAATCTGCTCAAGTAATGATTTTCTACGATTGCGTGGTGGTTTGAGCAATATTCATTGTGTGAAGCGCCTTTAATTGGCCTCTAGGGCTAAAATTCTATCTTGTGTCGGCAGGCTTTAGAGCCTCTTGGATATAAAAAGTTCCATATTTTGTAGCAAATGTCTCAAAACAGCGTTAAGTAAAGAGGACTGTCAACTAGAAGGTAATAAGCGAGTATTCAAAAAGAACATTTGCCTTCATTTACGTTTTACACAATTTCTAAATAAAAAAAATTGAAGTCGGTTATTTTACAATAAAAAAACTAGTTTTAATACAAAACAGAAATATTTATCCAAATTACTAGCCGCAAAAGCTTCTTACAAATTCATAAAGACAATTTTTACAAATCTCAAAGAAAAATGTAACGGACGTCCTGAGGCAATTAAGGCAATTAAGTTAAAATCCGGGCTGTTGCAGCAAATTGCATACCGCAAAATCTCTAGACAACATGACTGCTTAATATTTTACTTTTATATTTTCTGCATAAAAGACTTGAAGGGTATTTCTTTTTTGTGTAACGGGGAGAATAAAATAATCCTTACATTCTACACATTCTATTTAGTTTGAGACGTATTCGTCGTAAATTTATCTAAATGGTATCTTTACAATGTAGTGAATTTATTGGGTGAGAAAAATCAGGTCACAAGCAAGCTCGATATGGCCAGAAGTACTCTTAACTTGCAACACCGTGAATAGGAGAAGTGAAGCTTCTGGCAGTGAGTGAAATATGCCGCAAATACCCGTCTTTTATATTTCCTTCGATAAATTTTTTACCGGAATATAGGTTTGAATGAATTTAGAAACGAAAAATAAAATTATATATTTGCTGAAGCTTACATTAATAAATATTTTATAGAGACGGGGATAAATTAAAAAAAGATTGCAAGCTCACAGCTTTCAGCTCAACTTATCAAAAGTTTGCTAAAGCTTTCAAATGTGTCGATTAGTATGTATGAGTATTCATTCTGCTGAAATGACCCTAAAAATTCCTGTTGGGATCCTGCACACTGCAGTGTAGTTGAATTTCAGTTATGTAGCCAAAGTAGAGGCATATCTACCACATATTCGACACAAACTGCACCAAACATTTAAAAATGTGCTGTTGCATAAATCTCCACTAGCATTCTTATCTACACTTACACAAAAAGCACATCAAAGTTAAATTAAACACACAAAGAGTGGCTGGCAACAACAGTGGGTTTCTACAGCGCCATTTATCCGAGAAACTCACATTTTCGGAAATTATTTGCGATAGAACTTAATGTTATTTTTCTTACAATAGTTGCAGTACAAGGAGATTGCAACACAACAATTGCTTTAGTATAATAAAATCTAATTCGTTTTTTGTTGATCTCGAAACTGGCAACGATTTTCTTGAGTTGTTCTTAAGAAACTTTGAATATTGTGATCTCATTAGGAGGAACAAATAAAACAAGGTTTTTCATTTTTGGAAACATTGTGTTATGAAGCTTTCATTTGTGTTTTTGAGGTGGATAGCAGAGCAGCATGAACATGCTGCGAATCGTGAGCATCCTCGTGCTTTTATGTGATTCCCCGAACGGCAATAATGCATTATTAAGCTTCGTTTCATCTGTGAAAGTAAACATTGGTATTTCACTTACAAAATAAACCGAATAGAACGAGCTGGTCATACAGGCGACCTAGACAATTAAAAGTGGCTTGGATAAACCTTCTAAATATTTGCACGATTTTATTCATTATTATTGTTTCAATTCTGCGATAAACTTGGCTTTAGTTCACATTTTGATAAGTTATACTAACACCGTAATGACCAATAAATGATTTATGGAGTTGCTTAATTAAGCACACAGATTCTGAACCGGCACAAAAGGTCGTATTTCACATTCCTGTAGCGATGAAAGTAGTCGTACGTTTCTGGTTGACACATGTTCTATTTAAAATTAAATTTTCTTGATTGCGATTAAATATTCAAACTGTGACATTTACTGTTACTCCAACTTATCTGAACTTCTTGTCAGCATACATGGAATCAAGTATACAGCGAGGCTCTAATTAACTTCCGAGGTGTTAAATTAGTTGCATAAAATTTCGGGAATTAACCAAAATTTTTGTTTCTTGAAATTGGGCTTTAAAATTAAGTTGCATTTAATCTTTAACATAAACTTTTGCAACGTATCGAGTCGAGATTCAACTCTCAGAAGCTTGCAAGTAAATAAAGAATATACGATAGTTTTACATAATGCTATATCACTATCACTATCCATTTCGTGCAAGCGAAATGACATCGTATTTTACACAGACATAGGATTACAATTTTTTTCGGTTTTCAAATGCAATTATACTTATTTCTGTTTTAATTAAAACTGCATAAATGTATTCCCGAGACAAGTTGCTTTTCAAAGATATGTCAAATTTTTAAACTTCGTTTCTCTTATAACAAATATAAATCTCATTTTATAAATTGACAGTTCTCATTATTCCAAGAATGAACGAACTGATCTAAAAGAAAGAATTTTAAGATAACGATTCGGAAATTTGCTCTTAACTCTATGCGCTAAATTATACTTTGCTGAGTGGTTTATTGCTGGCGCATTGGTGCCCTCAAGTAAAAATTCAAATTACACTTTTCCTATTAAACGACTTGAAGTCATCACTTTGTAACATTTTTAAATAAATTGAACTTTTTGGAGATGAAGATTCACATATCCGAGCGTATAATAAAACTTTAAATTTAATAGACATTTAATATTAATGTTAAATGATATAAAGAGAGTTTCTTTTCCATTTTCTTCCTTTACTTTCGCACCTTGGTTATATTTTTGCCAGCTTTATCTCACAGTTTTTTGTGGGAAGTATCACTTCTTGTCCCAATAGTGCACCATTTTTATTGGGAACAACAGCTTCAGTGAAAAACGATTTTATTACATCTTGTATTTAACAAATTGAAACAAACCCTTCCAATTTAATGCGGTGCACAATGTAAAAATAAACCTTAATCAAATAAAAAGCGCAACGAAACTCTGGTAACAAATTTAAAGAAATGAACAAAGAGACTGCTTAAACATTTACAACTGAATAACAAGTTAATTTGGTCAATGGAAACAAGCAAATAAGTTTCGAGTTGTCAGATTCTTGTAAATTTTATTATTACTGAAGAAATAAACTTACTGGCAGGTGCTTCTATTGATTAAACTGGAAAGGGGGTGGCATGTTCATGGAGTTTCGAAATATTCTCGACTTCATGAATAAACTTTTGTACTGCACTTAATCTAATCTGCATAAGATGGAAATAGTTTACGCCACCACACATCGGTAAAAAAATCATATTTTTTCTTTCTGTCACCGTCCTCAAAGTGACAATGTCACGCCTAAGAGCTTTCTAAATTGTCTTGTGGCAATTATTTTTAAATTTTAAGTTTCTTGCTTGTTCCCAAAATTGAAAAGTGAGGATGGAAGATTCCAAATGTGAGTAAATAAATTTTGTCTTCTCCCCATTTAAATTGCGTATCTCAGTGACAGTCAGAGAAAGTTCGCGAATTATTAAAGAGAAAAGCCTTGATTATGTTCCTGATCCTCGAGGATTAGGATACGAGTTTTACCAAGCGATGTTTCTTAATCAAAATGCAGTGGCGCAGGTTGGCATTTCTTTTTATTGCTTTATTTTCCATTTAATTTGATTGATGCGATATAGATTGACGCAGATAGTGGATGTACGGATTCATATGGCAATCTGCTTGAAAGATGTATCCGAACTGCGATACGTCTACTTGTCGCAGGGATTACGAAACGCGATATCATATGCCACTGTAGCAGTAATCATATTAACAGCTGTGTTCCGATTATTTGCTCCTTTTTCCTGGGGGTTCCAGTGGCTCCCTTAGATCCCACCCTTTCCTACGATGAGGCTCTCGAAATCCTTACTCAAATCAGGCCGAGAGTTATTTTTGTTACCCCAGACGTGGTTGATACAATTGAAATGGCACTTGCTGAAATTAACATTGAGTGTGAGATTGTGCTGTTTGGATCAAGTCCGGATTTTATCGAATTTGACTCATTTTTGGAGCCAGACGAAGAAGAAAAACACTTTCAACCCTTAGAGATATCGGATATTAAGGAAACTGCAGTCATTGCATTTACCAAAGGACAAAAAGATAATTACAAAGGCGTCTGTTTGAGCCACTATGCAATCATGATGCAATGTTTAAACACAATATCCTGTTGCAATTTCGGAAATACGTTCTGTGTGACCAATCGTGAGCAAGTCAGAAACATAAATGGTTTCGTGACAGCTTTAAGTTTCAACACATTTGCCAGAATTGCAGAAATTGAACTCCTCTGTTGCTGTATTTTCACAGGGATCACCAAAATAATAAGTCAAAAATTTGATCCCACATTTGTTTGGCGCACCATTGACAAACATGAAGTAACCGAGTTAAATGTCTCATTAATTATTATTCATTATGTGTAAAATAGGTGGGTTTCATGACGTGTACTTCGTTTCAAGCAATTCAGTTGTACAAAATTGGAAAGCCTGAAGGGGTCGTTGGCAAAACTTTGAAAATGCTTCTAACACAAGGGACTTCTTTGTCAAAAGCAAATCTGTATGAATTGAGGAAACTTTTCCCATATTGCTTTATTTCAAATTGTTATGGATTAAGCGAAACCACTGGCCGTATTACAATGTTTGCGTTTACTAAACCGGGGGATATAAGAGATCAATACGAAAATCCCACATCTTGTGGGAAGTTAGTGTCGGGAATGACTTGCAAAGTAATTTTTCGACTTGTTTGCAACGAAAAAATTAATTGAGTTTTAGATAGTTGATCCCATTACAGAAAAGATTTTGGGTCCGAATGAAGCCGGTGAACTCCGCTTTAAAAGCGATTTAATGATGAACGGTTATCTCAAACACGACCATTGTGATCTTTTCGATAAAGACGGTTGGGTAAAAACTGGAGATGTTGCGCTTTATGACGACAAACATCGCTTCTTTGTGCTGAATCGTCTGAAAGACGTGTTTAAGTGTTACAGTTGGCACATCGTTCCTGTGATTATTGAAAACGTTATTAAGGAACATCCTGCTGTTAAAGACGCTGTTGTTATTGGAATATTCGAAGATATTAAAGCTTGGAACCAAATACCTATGGCAGTTGTGACTTTAAATAGAGACATGCGAAACAGGGTGACAGACAAGGACATACAATTGTGGGCAAACAGCAAATTAAGCAAAAAGCAACAATTAAAAGGAGGGTTGAAAATTGTTAAACAAATTCCACTCACAACAGCAGGAGAACCGAAAAGGCAACAAGTTAAAGATACGGTGTTGTGTGAAAACTTGTAATTGTTTTTGTAATATAGTACAATATTAGTGTCTGTAGTTAAATTTTGTTGCCTCAAAATCTAGCAATTAATTTCAAGCGTAAGGGTAAAACATAATTAATCGTTTAGTGTGACGCACTAATCTGCAATGTCCAACTCCGCCCACTTCTAACTGTTTGTCCATTGCGGCAAACGTTATCAAGATAATTTCCAAGTGGAGCTAAACTTTGATCTCAAAATTGGCTTTAAAATGTTGATCTTGCGAATACGATTACGTACGATTAAAATCTCTTGTAGGCTTTCCTAAAATAGCAGAATAACACGTATCATTTTCTTTAATTTGACTACAAAACTCTTAATTTGTAGAACACGTGATTGCGTTGATTACAATTTATGTTTACTTTAGGTGCTTGTAATCATCCAAGTTTCAAAAATACGTTAACCTGGCTTTAGACAAAACAAAAGCTTTCAGGGGATACGTATTGAGCACCATTCAGTTTTCGCTTCACTAAAGCACACTGTCTGCGGAACATGATTGTTACGAAGAATTCAAATTAGAATAGTTACTTCACACATTGGAATCCTCTAAAAGTGATCTGTTTGACTGTGGAATATTTAAAGACCACAAAGTAAAGACATTTTAACATTCTGACTGGTTGCACCTAAGGATTTAGCCACAAAAATTTAATTCATTAATTCAAACAATAACGACAATTTTTCAATGTGCAAACGAAGGACAAAACACAAATAGATGCTTCAGTTAGTTATTCATGAACATAAAAATGGTGCATCAAAACATAAAGTGTTTTTATAATACCACAAGAATAAAGAGAATTTTAAGATCGGATATAAGAATTTCCTTTTTCTTTATTTGATTCTTAACTATTTTTATTGGGTAAGAAACATAAAACTCAAACTTTGGTTAGGTTACAAAACTATAAACTATAGTGTGTTTGTTTTCAAACATGCATAAGTTTAAGGTTTTCCCGAAGGTTTTCCGCTTTATGCTTTTTGTACTAGTTACCTACATAATTATAATGTGTATCTCAAATGCAGTGCCTCATAAAAGCAGAATTAAATATAGTTAATTTAAACATAAAACTGCACTTCAAACAAAGTCAATTTAGCCTCACTATGAGCAATAAACATTAAAATAATTTTGCTTCAAATAAGAGTTAAATTGTATTGGACAACATATGATATGTCATACACAAAAGAACAGCCCAATTGCTAGGCTAATTAATATCTCAGCTTCAAAAGTGAATCAGCGAGAATAGAATGAATAGGTATGTGGGTTTGGTTTAATTTATTAAATTATGTTTACTAAATATTTCGAAATTGTGAACAGGATAATTTAAATGCAAAAAGTGAGTGTTTTGTAAAAAAACGTCTGCGTTGGTGTTCAAAGCGATCGTGCAATTACTCGTATTCGCTTGTTGATGAACAATTAATCAAATAATACCACTTGCCACACACTTCACTTCTAATTACCTGTCATACAGAACTGGATAGAAGACGTTATTAAGCCAATTGTTATGATAAAGGGAAATGTTTAGTTTGTGGCACATCGCAAATATTATTGTTTTGATATCAAATGGTTTCTAGCCAATTTAAGACCAAAGGAGTTGCAATTAGAAAATCATCTCTGTTTTAACACCTGTCACGACAGACGTAAAAAAGGCACATATGCAATTTCACAGCTTAATTAGGTATAAAATTAGGATAAAGAGCGACGCAATCTGACATAAAATGAAAGTTTCCTAAATTTAATTTGCCCCTTTAGTGAGAATTGTCGAGAAAGTTAACAACTTTAATTACAAAGGATTTAAATGATGAAATCAACTCTTAAACTTTAATTTTGTTAAAAGCATATGTCTTAATGCTAATACCCGAGATTTACATTATCGTGCAATTTAGACAATTGATTTAAAGTAATAAGTATTACCTGTTTCAAACATTGGTCTTGCACCACGAGGCTGATGGTTAAAAAATTAGTGCGTTGTTAAATTAAGAATATAAATTATGCAGCATTATAATTTTTATTTTGATAAAACGCTTACCGCAACCCAAAGGGAGTAGAAATTTTTCATTATTTGAATTTAGGAAACCGCTGGGTCTGTATGGGATTTGTTGCAGTATTTAGTTGAGGGTTGCAGTAAACGAACAGAGGAAACACAGTATTCCCAAATGATCGCTCGTTAAGAACTTGCACACAAACGATCTCTTGTTGACATTTTTTACTAGGGTTTGGGCCGTATTTAGAAATACGAAGAGCTTTTGATTAACACTGGAAGTATAGAAAAGCGTTCTAATAGAACAACATTGCAAGATTGAAGATTGGATGACAATAAATTCGGTAATAAAACCACATAAAATGTGGGCTCCAATGTAATCAACCTTTTATATCCCCACACTAAATCTTAAACTTGTGCATTATATTTATTTGCTTAACAGCTTCTTGACTTTGTAAGACGCGTTTAATTAAGTAGATAAAAGCAAATTTTTAATTTTTAATCAAACTGTCGGCTATAACAGTGTAAATAAATCCACAATTTACAGCTCACCAAGTCTTAAATTGGCACGGATTGTCGAGCTGAGAGTAAAACAAGCCAAGAATAATAAAATAATAAAAATAATAAAAGTAATAAATGGCATTTCTTATGATTAAAAAGTCGTATGCCGGAAAATATTTATATTTGTTGAAACTTGCACACTTGTAGTCGACCCGGAATATTAAACCCAAATTCAGCGGCTTTAAGCCCTAAACGCGCTTTTAAATCTCTGACTTGGCGGAGGTGAATCTTCAGTATAAATGTAAATCAGTTGGGAAATTGCATGCAACTTGATGGCACGACTTCAAAACTTCAAATAATTATGCAGAATAATGTTTTATAAGAGCGTTGTTTTTAAACAAAATGATTGAAGCTACAGTATGATTGTTCCAATTTAGTAGCGAGAAGGGAAAACGTTATTTCGTTACCAAAATGGTTTCCTGTGTGATTTAAAAAAGGCTATACGCTTTTGAGCGGCCGGAGTCCGTCCAATCTATTTCGTCCAAACGCCTCTTCCATCTCCAAAACAATATATTTAAAGAAAATCTTATTTTCTCGAGAGTGTGTTTTTATACGATTTTAAAAATATAATGTTTGGAGCTAAAAATAAAAAATTATGCAGTCTTATAGGATTTATTGACAGAAGTAGATCTGTTTATTTATGTTATAAGCTCATCGGATCGTTAGATTGGATTCTTATGAAGGAGCACGTTCTTAAGAAACTTTTTACTGTGTGCAATATTACATGCGAAATTCTACATCAATATTTTGCTTCGGTTGGTAATCGAGCAATAAAAATCTTAAAATACTTCTCTATTATCGCACTTTTTATTTCATTGCTCTACTTTTATACTCTGGCCCTCGAGCACTGTAATCCTCAAGTAAATGAAAAGCAAATTCATTTCCGTTTATTTGACGGTTATTTTCTCCAACATTCGATTAGTGGAAAGCAAAAAGTCTCGTCTTGGTTTGTCTTACATTTAGCAAATAATCGCAAAATTTTGAGAGTTTGTAATTAAATTATGAGCTTGATATATACCCTAATTATTCTACATCCGTTCAAGTAATAATATTGCTTTAATAAGAGTTGTTAAAATTTAATCAATGTTAACGACTTGGTTTTACGACTCTTTGTAAAAAATACGAGTTACAGCAGGAAGCTTATTGTTTGCGATTCAACACCAAAAACTTTATTACCAAGTTTAGAAATTTAGTTTGTAGTGTGACAGTATTTGTAAAGGACTGATTTTGATCCTGAACTAACACCGTTGATTTTCAATCAAACACAAATTCCTGAAATAATTGGATACCTACCTCCAATTCTGTTTTATTTGCCTGGAATAAGAAACCACATTATGTCAGACATCTTATCAGAAACAATAATGAAAGCCTGCCACAAACAGATGACTTCTCGTTTTCATGTAAAAAACCTCGTCCAGGAAATCCATTTTTCATGTAATGTCAACGTTAACATTTTGGCATGTTTATTTTATTGTTTATTCTTATAACAGTGGTTGAAAGTTTTCGCAGAAAAACACAGTTCATATACTAACTGGAAGTTGAATGTTGTGGACACAAAATGTTGAAATTAATAATTTCATGTTTCCACTCACAATGAAGTTCAAAATCCTACTTTAGGCTAGAAGCTTTAAATCATGATTTATTACGCAAAGGGGTTCCGTAAGATATGCGACATTTGTATTGCGTGATCGGATTTCTTATAATGGATATTACATAAGCATTTCAATGCTTGAAGACGTTGACATATATTCCAACATGCTCTCAAGGCTCAAAATTTATACCATTTTGAGTATAGATATTTTATACTTAGCTTGAAGCATCTAGATTTTAGAAGGAACTTATTCCTAATTGCCTAGGCAAGCATCTACCTTTGGCGTATTTATTTACTTAGAAATAAATACACGTACGTTTTATTTGATTTTAAAAGAAAATTTATTTATATATGTACTTTTTGGAGAAACAGGTGATCAATTTATATCACATGTCTGGCATTTTTTAAGTTTCATTAGGGAACATTATTTATAAAACGTATACAGGTTAGCGAAGAGTAATTTTGTGGTTTCCGTTAAAGAAAGTCGTAAAAATCAAAAATTAATTCGTATGTGTTTGTACCTGTTTGAAATAAAAACGTGGTGCTTCATAAATCAGTAAATATGTTTTTTTGTTTTGAGCACCTTGTTTGAATTTTTTTATAAGTGACACCTACGCGTAAAAGCAGATTTATTGTTGCTGTTGAAGTTTTATATCCAGTGCAAAAATAGGAGTTAAAATTCGACTTTGACAAAAAGTGCTTGTTTAAAGTATGCACCCAGCAGGGAGAAAAAATAAATATTTTCTTATTTTAAACAGAAGTGAGTTTTATGTATATGCCGTATCACATTTAAATATTCCATTACAAATCTGTCTAACATGTAAAATTCCAATGTGGAATGGAATTCAACCATCGATGAAGTCGCTGTGATTGGTTTCAAGAGTAAGAAGAAAACTCTTATCCCCTACCTTAGTTTTATTCTTTGCAATTCGTTGATCTCTGGAATTTTCTGCTTCACCAGGAATGCGATGGCACCAGATTACGACACCAATGCTGGTGTACGTAAAGAGTAGAACGAGTAAAGGAATTACGTATTGTAGGAACATTAAAACTTTTGTATAGAGATCACCATACTCTTGGCCAACTTTTGAATAATCTTCTGTGCATATGTACCTAGAACAAAGTGGTATAATCATTAATCAGCGTAAATGGCAACAAGATTATTTAAAATTTCAGTCAGATAAGCGAAATGCAAAGGTACAATATTAATTTCCTATGCAAACATCGCCAAATGCACCTGTATGAGGTGATTAATAAAACAATCGATGTGAAATTTGAACGTGTGTATGAACGGTTGACCGGTTTAATAGCTAATTTGCTTCCCTGTTCTATGTTCCAGTATAAATACAAATGTGCTAGACGGTAGCAAATTTATTGGTAACATTGTATTTGTGCCAGTACCTAACGTAAAAAACGTACAACGTATGAAAGAGTTGAAGTTGCTCTCAAATACTTGCCATATTTTTTATTAAACCGTAAAAAGGATGCCTTATTTAACTTTGCAAAAAATTTTAATAACGTCTGTAAAGTTGTGAAGTTAACTTTATTCGGAAGTTTGAAGTTGATCCTGCATATTATTAGATAGGTCAAATTTAAGTTCAATAAAAGAAAAAATTAAAAAAGAATTTCGTCCATTCTCAAAAATAATTTCTACGTGAGAGTTATCTCAAAAATTTTATGTATGCAATAACTTACAAAATTAGAACCCATATTTATTTACCTTCATCTTAAACAAGTTTGTAATACCTCCAGATTTATTACATCTGATGACTGAAAGAAATTTCGGTAAACATATAATAAGGTTTCATACTTAGTTTAACTCTGATTTTTTTTTCGTTAAACGTATGAAATCATATGAACATATACATCCAACTTATTAAAAAATAAGTGGAGCTTATTTTACCCTGTCGAGACGAAGAGAAAGTTAAGGAAACAGGCACTTCGCCCTTGATGAAGATGTCGATAAATAAATGTTCCCGACAGATTTAGAGCTAAAACGTTAAAAGAATTACTGAAAAGTTTATCGGAAACCTGAGAAGTTTTTTCCAGAAAAAAGTCAGTGAAATAAATAAATAAGCTTAGAATAGAGTATGATCATGAAAAGTGAAGTAAACAAGTAATTATCGGCTTATTTTTTCATTTTCAAACAACGATCGTTTGCTTGTTTGACACTAACTCAATTAATTGTAATTTACCAAATCTGTTTGTCTACGCCTTTCCCCCTTTCCGTCTTCAAAGTCAATCCGATAACAAACCACTTCTAAAAATATACTGAACTAGCAGTTGCCCACGGCTTCGCACGCATGTCCACAACCACTTCGAAACACAGAAAAACAATGCAAAACTTAGTATAACAAAAAGTAGAAACACAAAATTTTATTGTGAACTTTAAAACCGTGACCCAATGCGAACCCGAGTAAATTTTGCTTGTTCTCAACTCATTCCCTGTTTAACCCGCTTGTGGATGTAATTTTAAAAAATCCTGAAACACATTTTCTTTATTTTTAACCAGAAGTCCAAATGCCAATTTTCTTGGATATGACTTCAAAAATGCAGGAGTTTTGCGTTGAACACTTTTGGGGGTGGAATTTCTAAAAATCCTGAAATATACGCCTCTTCCTTTTTAACCGAATGTCTAAGATATCAATTGATAACTTCAACATTAAAGAATTTTTTATATATACAGGTGCTTAAAAAGTGGCCCACCAACTCAATGGTATGTGGTAGAGAATTGCTTACATATAAAGGTAAAAATCGTAAAAAAATTCTTTGTATTAAAATTATTGATAAATAACAAATTTTAAATAAATGATATGTGGCAACGTTGTCTAACAGTCGCGATCGCGATAGAATTTGATCAACAATAAAAATAAATTAATTTTGAAACGGTTTCCTAGGAAATAATTCCCAGTGTTGGCACATCTAAATTTTGTGATTTTTTGGTGAATTTTAATTTTTTAAATTCAAAATACTGCTAAAGTCTGATCGTAAGATAAAAATAATTATTTATCGTTTTGTTAAGGAACGGTTACTTAGTGTGAAACATAAAAACATAAAAAAATAATGAAAACTGAAGAAGTTAACAAAATAAGTTTGTAGCTCTTTTTAAAATATGACTTCAGGAATTTTTTCAAGATTTTTCCCGTAATCTACACATGCTTCTCAACAACGTACCATTGAGTTGGTGCGCCACTTTTTAAGCACCCTTCAACAATGAAGGATTTTTTGTTTAACCCCCTTGGAGTGGAGTTTTCAACAAACCTGAAACACGCGTTTTTTATATTTAGACGAATGCCCAAATACCAATTCTCTTGGTTATAACTTCGAAAATGACATATTTTTATATTCAACCCTCTTGGGGGTGGAACTTTCAAAATCCAGAATTTTTAACCGAAAGATCAAATACCATTTTTCATTAATATAGCTTCAAAAATGATGATTTTTTATGTTTAACCCTCTTTGGGGGTGGAATTTCTAAAAATAATAAAATACCGGTTTCTTTATTTTTCACCTAATGCCCAAATACCAATTTTTATAAATATAAGTTCAAAAATTACGGCTTTTTATATTTAACCCCCTTAGGGGTGGAAATTCCAAATGTTCTTAAACACACGTTTTTCATCTTTAACAGAAAGCTCAAGTACCATTTGCATGGATACAAATACAAATACAAAACTAAAACACATGTTTCTTCACTTTTCACCGAAAGCCCAAATACCAGCTTCAATTAATGTAGATTCAAAAGTTACGAATATTTATACAAATTTTATTATGCCATTTAACCCTTTTAGGGGTTGCTTTTTCGAAAATCCGGAAACACGTGTTTCTTCATTTTTAACCAAAAGCCCAAATACTAATTTTCAAGGATGTAAGTTCAATGTAACTTTAAAAATGACAGATTTTCTAAACTCAATTCAATTCAATTCAACTCTCCATTTAACCCCTTTAGGGGTTGATTTTCCAAAAATCCTGAAACAAGTCTTTCTTTATTTTTAACCGAAAGCCCAAATACTAATTTTCAAAGATATAACTTAAAAAATGACGGATTTTTATTCAAATTTTAGCAGCCTATTTAACCCTCTTAGGGGGTGATTTTCGAAAAATCCTTACTTAGTACACCCCTACGTTACAAAAGCTATCAACTGTAAAAATTTTAAGTTTCTATCCTTAGCCGTCTAGGCTGTGCGTTGATTGGTCAGTCAGGCCAAGCAATTTTATATACAGCGTTGGGCGAAAGTCTGGAACCAAGCGTTTTGTGTCTAAACTATGTTCTTTACGAAAAAACTAATTAGTACATCATCAACTACTTTGAAAATGTGATGATTTTTTAAGAATAAATTTTTTCGAAATTCCTTTTAGTTTTCGAGTTCTACAAAAAAAATTTTTTTTTCAAATGGCACCCTACTATGGCGATTTTTTTGGGAAAAGATTATGCCTTAGGAATTACATCTAAGTCAATAATATTGTTTTTGAACCAGTGGTTTTTTTTAAATAAATTATTAAAATTGCGGTCCGAACTCAATACGAAGATTTTTCGAATTTGGCCGAAGCGGTTATATCCATGGATGTCTTTTATCCACTAATTTGATTCGTAAAATTTTTCGCAATTATAAACATCCATGGATACAACTACTTCGGCCAAGTTCGAAAAACCTTCGGAATGAGCTCGGAACGCAAATTTAATAATTTATTTAAGAAAAACCACTGGTTTAAAATTAATTTTATTAAAGTAGAAGTTGGTTTTAGAGCTTAATCTTTTACTATATATACTACTATATACTATATACTATATACTATATACTATATACTATATACTATATACTATATACTATATACTATATACTATATACTATATACTATATACTATATACTATATACTATATACTATATACTATATACTATACCCTATACTATATACTATTTTATCCGCAAACGTATTGGTGAAGAGTAAAGAGCAATTTTGAGCAACACTAATTTAAAGGTAAATGAATAAAATAATCAGGAAGCTTTGCACGTGAATCATTACCATAACAATGCTTATAAGCAAACGTCAGTCTTGGATTTTTGTGTTGAGATTTTCGAATGTGTTGAGTATTTTTTAATTTAACTAGTGCAGTGACTCCCGTTTCACAATGAGGGAATCATCACCTCTTGAGCGAAGCAGCAAAAGACACAAGAAAGTGAATACAATGGTAAGTCATGATGACAGATAAAAGTAAAAATCGCTTTATCTCATAAAAACGTTTTACCCCAGTCCGTTAACTAGATCTTTTACCTGAGACATTCTGTCACAAAATTGTCAGTTTTGTGACGTTTGCGGATAAAAATTTTTTTTTGAATAACTCGAAAACTAAAAGGAATTTCGAAAAAATTTATTCTTGAAAAATGCTCACATTTTTAAAGTAGTTGATGTACTAAATAGTTTTTTCGTAAGATACATAGTTTAGGCACAAAACGCTTGGTTCCAGACTTTCGCCCAACGCTGTATACAGGCTGTAAATGAAATAAGTACATTAATTTTAACTGGTAATAGAACTCGCCAAGACCAACAATTTTTCCTAATAACTTTTTTTTCAAAACGTTTTAGTTTTTGAGTTAAAATTATTTTAAAATCTTACACAATTTTCTTACACGCCACTGGAAACAAAGTTACCTAGTCGACAAGATTACCGTTTCCAAGCAAGTTCATGAAAATAAAATAAAATTTATTATTACTTTTCTTTGTTGGAGCATTTCATGAAAGGTTCGTCAATTTGTAGGAGGAAAAAATGATTTTCAAAAATGCGATTTTGAAAAAATGGTACATAGAAAAAGTGTTTGTCTTGATGAGTTCACCACTGGTTAAAATTAATGTACTTTTTTCGCTTACGTCCTGTATAAAAGATTGATCAATCGCACAAAATCATCATCTGTATATAAATTAAAACGCCATCTAGCACAATAAGATGATCGTAATATTTTATTAACACTAAATATTTCCATTTCGTTTACAATGTTGTGAGTAAAAAATTGAACGTATAATTCCATTGAATGGCATGGTATTGCTGGCAAGATTTGGTCATTACAAGAAGCATTACACCACCAGAAAAGTATTTTGTTATAAAATTAATAAATGATATCTGAAAAGTAAGTGAAATATCGTTCCTGCTGCCAACAAACAGTGAAAGAAAATGTGCCGCTTGCAAAAAATGAGAAAAGTCTAATAAAAGTTTGAAATTGTTGTCGTTAGTGTTATTATTGCAGAAATTTATCTTTTCTTTGCGTATTGTGGCCAATCATTTTAGGAGCAAAACGTCCGCCAAAAACTTGATTACTTAACTAAAATAGATATAATCTTTCTACCACAGCTTGAAAAGCACGGTTTTATCGGAAGGTATCTTCGTCACTTGCATTACTCATTACAGGAGTGTCTTTGAGATAGATTGCAATATATATAAGCTATGTGGGTTTGTAAGTAACTTCAAAGACTGGATTAGACGATGTATGACGCTCTAATGCTAAGCATTGACGTGCAATTATTTGGATATCGCAACTTACTTAAGTGGTAAATAGTACTAAATAGAGTTCTATTCTGACTTCTGATAGCATATTTACGATTTATGTTTGATCTGTACCTAGAGTGAACTTTATTAAAACAAATTTGAGTATTTTTCGCAACTTCATCTCTTTATAAGTTTTTTAACCATAGTAAAAAGCATTTTACTGTTTTAAACTAATAAGCAAAACTTTTCAATTGCGTGTAAAATTTTGTGCTAAAAACCAAGTTTGATCCAAGCAATAATAACTCTACATCTACATCTAACAAGATGAGCAGTTCATAATTTTTCTCGTTCAATATTAGAAACACAGGAAACACTTCCATCCATCATCGTCTAAGAGAGTTTAATAAAGACATCAGATAGTAGCGAAAAAACGCTTAGATTATTTTCTCACTTATGAAATCAGAGATGTCAATCATGAAAGCACAAAACACACCAACAAAATGCTTTTTCTCATATTACTACATGAATATGGTTCAGTGCTTTTACAAGAGATGAAACATTACACACTTGATAAATGTTGTTGAAACGACATGTGTTATTTCGAATATTACAAAGGCAATCGCATGACGAATTTGCTAAATAGCTTTCCGGTGGTTTGGACACTTTATCAGTATCAGCAAATTAATAAATTGTAGCTACAATTATCATACTACGTACATTTATTGAAATTATTGTAAACTATTTTTCATTGTCTGGAAACGCTTTGAAAAAATTAAATAACTAATTTTGTGATAAATGCTGGTGCACGTGCCACCAGGCTGAAACTTTTAACCTCACGTCTGGAATTTTTCATCGTTGTATTAATTAAAGGTGATAAATTTTGTAATATTGGAAGTTCATTGACAGATGTAAAACATCGCAGCCGACACGAGATTGCTATTACCTGTACTATTGCAAACATGAAGCTGTTAAATATGGTTCCATTATGCCAACAATGAGTCTAATTTTCGTTTCCTGAGAATGTTATTATTGAAATTTCAGTCAAAATCATGCTGATTGGAAAGATTGATTGATGTTGAATTAAATCCAATTAAAACATGTTAATTGAAACTACACAACTGTTGTTAGTGTAAAGAATTAGTAAAATAAACAATTGTCAATCAACTATACTTGCACAACTAATAACTGCGACACAAGATTTATGTTATTTTTAGAATAATGAAAAATCTTCAGCGAATGTACTCATTATGCGGTACACAGCATGTAATTTCGCTCCCAATTCTAATTTCATTATTTTCTTTGTATGCTTATAATTACTTTAATTAGTTCGACAATTAAATCTTTCTTGCAATAAGATGTAAACAATACTTTGTTTAATTAATTTTTGAAAGGAAATCTAATTTTAATCCAAACATAATGTAAAATTTAGTCTGACATTGAGCAACGTGCGGAAGGGGTCTTCATTAATAAATTTTGCGTGTATCGTTATAACACAAATGAAGTTACATGATTTAGTAGGGACATGAAATTATTACTCTTTGCTCTTGTTGTTTTTAATTCTCTCCTCATAAATATGCAATTATCTAGCAAGGTTGTTAAAACTGTTTTTTATTTCGAATGTTGGCACTGTTGGACAAATAAATTGTAGTAAACAACAACCTGCATGTTGTAAACCATCCTAAATACTGCAGCCTCAAAGCGATCTTTTTTCTAAAAGGGATTACTTTGTCGCTTATTTTCTCAATTACTGCTAATTTACCCGTTCTGTTTTAACCAAGTTTGGGAGCTTGTACTTCATTTCCTCCCCTCTAAAGCTTTAGTAAAGTTATTGACTTATCATAATTGATAAATAAGTTTTACAATTAGTAACTACAAGCAAACAGCATAAATTACTTCAAATAAATTTAGATCGGTTTTTAAATTATGCATGAGTCCTGAAATAAACGAGTGAGCGGCATAAAAGATCAGAGAAAAATCTTATTACCACAAAGCGGAAATTTTATCACTTTATAATGATTACATTTTTAAAAATACGATTTCGTTTCTAATTGCAAGAAGATTAAATTTTAACAAGCGGAATCTAATTCAATTTGTATTAATTGCATTATTGTCTTATACTTGTCATTATTTCCGGAAAACTATTAAAAATTATCCTAAATAAGGTCGCATATTTGTGTAAAAAAGTAATTCCCAGAGGTTAATAGAAGTTTAGAAACTCGGAAATATCTTAAGTGTGCAGCGAATTTCTTTCTAGCAAAATTGCTAGATCAAGCAGTGGCGAAAAACTTGTGTGCCGTGGGCATTTGGTATTTAAAAATTAAAATCAAAGTCACTTTGTACCTGTTTTTGTTACTTTTAATAAACTATGTACGAAGGCGAGTTTTAATATAAATGTATTATTGGACTATTTTCGTTTTTTGCGAACTAAAGTCCCGACTTTAATTACTAAAAAATAAAATCCAACTGTTTGATACACTCTAACAGACCTGTTTATATTCTGCTTTCAGTGACCGGAACGTTTTTATCTTAGTATCGAACTGTAATAAAAGGCTTATAGCGCTTTACAACTGCCAACGGTTCGGTGAAAATTGAACATATTGTGAATACAGGTAAATAACGCACGAACAAATGTAAACATTTTAGTCATTTAATAGGCTTAACATTTAAAAAAGAACTGAAGCATCGAAAGATCTCAAAAAGCGACAGTGACTCATACACAGAAAAAAAATTAACGGTAAAAACATTTTCGCATGTAGTTAATTTTTGTAGTGTTAATTTTGACACTAGCTGATGTTTTACAAAATAACTTGAATAATCGAAAAACATTTTCTGTTAGTGTCGAAATTACATAAAAACATGAATTTTACCTTTTAGAATGCATTTTTTACACTCTCAAATGATATTTGCAGTTTATAGGGTAAAATATAACTGCACAGTGTTCAATAATCTTATCTTAGTTTAAACGAGAGACACAGCACGTACAGACTGCACATAAGCACACATTTTTGGACAATATATTTTATTTTTTATGGGTACTGAGACAGTTAAAATGGATGATATAATTTTCAAATTATGTTACAAAAAGACCGTAAAGTTTTGCAAAGTGAAGAAACACTGTGCTTTCGAAAATATCTCAGAATTAGGTAAGTTGCTGATTCAGTTATAAGAACTTTATTCTGGTTTTAATATATTAGAGTAGTTTTATTTATATAAGTAGTTAGTTAAAAATGGTATTATTTTACAGCGAAAACAATATTTGATAGCTTGAATTGTGAGGAAAACATATTTCGCGGATTTGGAAGGGGCAGAATTAGAAGAAGACGGTTCACTATACTATTAAATACTTGAAAACCGAAAAACATCCTACCTCCTACCATAGTGGTTTTAAATAATGCAGTTCATGAGTTCAGATCTTTTACAACAAGACAGCAATAATTTTGTGTTGATTTAATGTTGCTTAAATATGAAGATCTATATAAGTGAAAACAACCTTATGGTTCTACCGAGGGTCCTACTGATTTATGTATTGTTTCAAAACAAATTTTTGGTAAATGTAGGTATGTACTCAAAGTTTGAATTAATTTTTTATTTTGTTTTTTTGTGCATTTGTACTTTTTTAATAAACATTTGGACAGTTAGTCCCGCGAGGTAGTGCAAATACTTTAACCATAGATTGAGCATTAAAATTTAATAGACTCATTTAAAAGTGCAAATTGAAAGATTGTAAGGCATTGTTTAAGGGGGCTACATACATTTTTTCATAACTTTGTAGCACAAATTAGTTTAGCTTTGGTATTAATAGAATTTGAAAGTCTATTCTATTTAGCTTTTGTAAATTTTTTGTAAAATGTACTGTTTTCGAGTAAAATAATAAAAGATGAAAAGATACAGTCGGTAACAGCATCAACATCCCAACTAAGCGACTTTGATTTCAAACGTGTCAAAAGTATACTACAAATATTATTCTCAAATTTCGTTTTTATATTCCTGGCTTGTAAAATAGGCAAGCGTAACGAAAAAAACCGTAAAATGAAATTTGACAATAATATTTGCACTTTTAACAAGTCTTAAATTCTAGTAGCACCAAAGCCTACTAATTTGTGCTATAAAGTTATGAAACAATTTATGTCAACAGAGCCCTGGTATCCCCCTTCAATGCCCTAGAACCTAACAATTTGCACTGTTAAATGAGTGTTTAAAACAACGACTGTATGCAAAATTTTATAAAAATTGGATAAGTATTATTAGAGACTGCATTTTTGGGGCAACTTTGGAGGCTAAAATTCCACAAGCAATTTCTTTTATAAATATGATTCGATTTAATTTTAATGCTCAATCTGTGGTCGAAGTATTTGCACAACCTCGCGAGACATCCTGTATGCATGCCTTTAAACCATTTTCACACTGTAACCACACTAGAATTCAATCCTTTGTACACTCAGGAAGATCATTGGAACATTTAGTTAAGTGTGTAAAACATTTATTTTATGAAATGTGATTATTACACTAGTTTAGGTGTTAAAAGTACATACAGGGTGTCCGTTTTTCGAGCTCCACTATGGGGATCTCAGTTATTATAAGAGATACGAGGTCGCATTTTTATGCTGAACAATTACCTGAAAGAAAATTTGATGTATCATTTTTAGTTTTTGAATTATTAAGAAAAATCAAAAATTTTTTATTTTCGTTTTTATTTTTTTAAGCGAAAGCTAAGAAAATTAAACGTTTTAAAGTAAGACATTCTTCAGGCACTTTTTTTCAAGAAATCTAAATCTATCATCGTAATTTCCAAGGCGTTCTTGATGTTATAGCTACAACACTCAACTTTGGTTTTTCTTATGGACGCCATATTTAATACTTGTATTTTTGAAAAGTCTTTTTGTTTCTGATTACAACGATGTATCACATGATATGATCGAATCTTACATGCTGATAAAATTAAGAAAAAAGTATTTTTGCAAAGAGTGCTTTGGAAAAAAAACGCCAAAAATTTTGTTTAACAAACTAACTTTTGACAGTTCTATTAAATATGCGAGCACAATTTTTATAACTTCGTCTTGTTTTGTTTTACAAAAAATAAACTTCTAGCTTATCACGTCGTTTAGTTTTTAAATAAGTTAGCTTGGCGGAAATGTGGACCTTCCAGATCCAAATTCAATTAAACTTCCACAATCTATAGTTTGTTGAAAAACAAAATTGTTGACGTTTTTTCCAAAGCACTCTTCGCAAAAATGATTTTTTTTTCATTTTGATCAGTATGCAAGATTCGATCATATCATGAGATACATCATTGTAATCAGAAATAAAAATACTTTTCAATAATACAAAAATTGAATATGGCGTCCATAAAAAAAGTCAAAGTTGAATGTTGTAACTCTGACATCAAGAACGCCTTGGAAAATACGATGACAGATGTAGATTCCTTGCAAAAAAGTGCCTGAAGAACGTCCTAGTTAAAAACGTCTAGTTCTTTTGGTTTTCGCTTGAAAAAATAAAAACGAAAATTACAAATTTCCGTTTTTTTACAATTATTTAAAAACTAAAAATGACACATCAGATTTTCTTTCAGATAATTGTTCAGCATAAAAATGCGCAACTTTGTCTTAATTTAACCGACCTCATATCTCTTATAATAACTGAGATCCTCATGGCGGAGCTCGAAAAACGGACACCCTGTATACAAAAAAGTTAATTTACACCAGAAAATATTACATTCTAGAGAGTGGTCCTCTGACCACTCTTAGTGTTATTTTAGTGTGAATAACACCAGAAAATTTTTTACTGTGTATTTTGAAGCTAATTTGATTAAATTTCCTTAGCTTATTAAAGTGTCAGCAACTGGGCAAAATCAGTTTAATTTGAATCGGCACCTATAAACTTTGCCTTTACCGTAAAATCGATACCTTGCTATTTAAATTCTTCTCCAAGTGCAATAAGCCCGAGCATGAATTTGCGTCTTTCAGCGTCGACACTTCCGTTATAACATAAAATCTGGCTTACATGTCGCATTGTTCGTAGGCGCTAGTCCCTAAGATGTTCTCGTCGTTTATAAGGGTCGTGAATGTAGCGCTGGGTAAAACCGTGATTCCGGCTATTAGCCACACCAGAGCGATAATGTACGTTGCAAATCTTTTCGAGATCCTGGGCTTCAGTGGCCACATGATGATCATGTATTTGTCGATGCTGATGGCGACCAGAGTGTAAGCACTCACGAAAACGGACAACGCCTGCGAGTAGTTGACGACGGGACAGAGGATGCTGCCGAAGGGCCAGTACTGCTTCAGCAGGGCCACCGAGGTGAAAGGGACACAGAAGAGAGTGATGAGCACGTCGCCGATGGCCAAATTCAGGATAAAGTAGTTTGTCACTGTTCGCATGGGCGGGGACGAGAGAACGATATAGCACACGAAGCTGTTACCGATTAGGGCCACTACGAAAATGATTGCGTACATCGAATACACCGCACTGTGGAAGTACACGTTGGCGAGGGTGCTGTTGGAGTCGACCACTTCGCAGTCGAAGATGAAGCTTTCATTTTTGGTTGTGTTGTAGTCCATTGTTGTTTAGCTGGGGTTCAGTCGATGGTGCAAAACTTTTTATTTTTTGTCGGATCTTTTCCCTTTTGTACGGGCTCCATGACTATTCGAGGATTCGGCTCACTTGGCATTGCCTGAAATAATAAACACTGTTTGCTTTTTTGTTTCGAAAAACAATATTACAACCAAATATTAAGCAACGCTCTGCGTTTATTAATTCGTAACTAGCTGTTACCCGCGACTTCGTCCGTGTAAATTTTAATTCAGACTGATTAATAATCATCAGACGCATCATCCATTAGATGAAAAAAAAAAAATTTATAATCAGTGATTATAAATGTTTTTTTTTTCATCTAATGGATGATGAATTCCTTCGCCCAATACTTATTGTAGTTTCTGAATGTTGTAATTAATAATGAAACTTTTTTTTCTTTTTTGTATAGGTAAATGAGTAAACTTGTTTTAATTTTTTTTAAAAACCACTGGAACACCGAACAACCGAGTCATTTGTACAAAACGACACAGCGCATTAGAATTACAGAGTTGATGAACATCTATCTTTGAGCAAAGAGATTATTTGAAATTATCGTACAATGATTTTTGCGATTATTTTTAATCAGTTTGTTGTTATTTATAAATTTAAAACTTTTCTGTGTTATTTGAATAAAACTGTCACTTAGGTATACAATAGAATTTACCAACGGCGTTTACAGAGAAACATTTCTGTATAGTGTACAAACTTTGATTTCAAATGGAGATGGTGCTCTTTATCTATGAATTTTATGGTTTCGCTATCTCAAACCAATGCGAGACTTTTTGTTAAATTTAATTAAATAATAATGCACTTTTTCTCAGAAAAACACATTCCCGCAAAATTCAGAAATACTTATTAACAAAAATTGAATTTTTTGTAAGTTTTATAAGTGTTGAAATAGATTGTTACTAAACAATTGTGGAATCTGGAGTCCACTTCTGTTTATCTGTCCCGTTAATATGGACGCTTTAAAAAGCTATCTTCTTATTCCTAACGACACCAGATTTTCAATCATGTTACTTTTATTCTTAGGCAGTGCCTCCGCTGTCGGCAACGGTGCCCAAAAAATAGAGGGGGTGCTGGCGTCTGTTGACTTGACTCCGCAGCAGTGACGCTTTAGATCCGTCAAACGCATAACCTTACAATACAAAAATGATAATTGGAATTTGCAACTACGTATCATTTTAGATAATGGTCCTTTGAGAAATCATATTTTCAAATATTTTTTGAGAAATTTTATTAACAAAGATCGATTTGTGAAAATTTTTTGATGACATTGATAACGTAGAACTGTAATTAGAAGAGTTAGATTTCGTTTAAATAAAAGATTCAATCAAAATTGCGGAGGAAACACGTGATTCAGAAAAAAAAACACTAACACTCCTGATGTTGCTGGATAAAAAAAGGCTTTTATGAAACAAAGTAATGTTACATAATGAATAACCGGAATTTAATTGTTCACAAAATTTATAAATTAAACAAATCGTAGTAAAAAAATTGAAACGACTTTAGTTCAATATTATATACGAAACCTTCTTTTTTTAAAACGAAATTATTTTTTGACCCATAAACGACTCAATTTTATGCCCGAAAATTTAGAGTACAATGTACACTATCGGACAAAAGTAAAGTAACTATAAAAAAAAATTCTCATTATACACGTAGTCCTGTGGTTCTTTTAATTATCGGCCCAGTTATATTTTTCTTGTTTTGATATAATATGTAAAACTAAAAAAATATATTTTTGTCTAAATCAGTTATCATTTGAGTTTTAAAATATTTTACTTATTGAAATGGAGCAAAATTATGTGCGACAAAAATAAAGCAACTTTTACGAAAAGAAATTTTTACTTTACTTAATTCAACAAATTTGACATTATAAAATAAGTAACTTAATAATTAATGAGATAATCATTATTTGCGATAGCAAAAATGTCAAAAAGTGATAACTTTTTGATAATGACGCGGCATAGAAGAAATTAAATTGTGAATGGTATTAACTGGCAGATTTGTCCAAACTTCATTGATTTTATCGATCAATAATTGCTTATTAGCGAAGTTCGTGGTTCGATCCGACGTTCAACCTTTTTCTACAGATTCTCGATTGGATTGAGGTCCGGCGATTCTGTCGGTCACAAAAAAACTTGAAAATCGTTGTGGTAAAACCAGTCCTAAACAGGGTGAGACGTGTGTTTGGGTCATTATTTTGTCAAAACCTAAACCGTAAGGGCATTTCCTAATCAGCATAGGGAAACATATCATTTTTGAGTATCTCTCTGTATACCAAGCGATCCATAGTACCGTCTATGAAGTGTGATGGACCTACTCCAATCAACATAAAACAATCCCGTAAAAATACGCAACCTTGCCCATGTTTTATTGTTGGTGAAACGTACTTTAGATTAAATCTGGTGTTATTTCGACGCCTTACACATCTTATCTCTTCAGAATTAAAAGTTTTATATCGAATTTCGTTGCTGAATAATATTTTTTTCTAGTCTTTAAATGTCCAGTTTAAATGTCCTCATAGACACTCAAGTCTGGCACGACGATTTCTTTCCAAAACCAGTGGTCGTCTGCTGCTATAGCTTTGCTTCAACCAATCTTCATTGAACTTCGTTGCGCTAACTTCCAGTTTATGAATTTCACCAATTAGTATTGGTTTTAACATCCACCGATCTTTTTGAATTTTTTTTTAATTCTTTTAACCATCCAGAATGTTGTTTTTCTGAGTCTTCCGGATTTGGGCATTCGTTTTTCATGTCCTCGGACACTGTAGAGTACATTTTTTCTTTGTACACTGTATTTGGACAAGACAAATTGCCTAGAAATTGTTGTTATCCTGTTTTCTTCCGAAAAAGCATTTCCCCCCATCTTTTTTAATTCTAAGCATATTGGTTTGCTTTTTTGCATATTTATTTTTAATTGCATGTTAAGTAATCTAAAATAACCAGCAAAAGTATTCTTCCTTCATTTCACCTTAATTGTAGACCTTTTTTAGCACTAAATGAAAAAGTTGCTTTACTTTTGTCGCGCTTATAAAGTACGATGTTTACATGAATAGTTTTAAATTAATTTATTTAGCATTTAGCATTGTCTTATCGCTTATAACAACAGCCTATTATCGAGTTTTGAAATAACAGATTTCTAAATTCCGCGATTATCACTGGGATCTTTTATCATAAAATATTTAATTTTATACTAAAAGCAGTTGCTTTACTTTTGTCCGATAGTGTATGTTGTACAGGGTGCTGCATTTTGGATGTCCAAATAGGGGATCTCCGAAACTAAGAGGTTTAGAGAAAAACGAGTGACACATTCTCGGGTCCGTTTTTTGAGAAAATAATTTTGGTCAAAACCGCATCCTGCTATCATCTTTTGTTTTCGACTTATAAACAAAAGTTGACATTTCAGCGAAATCTTAAAAAATTCGTATCTTCCTTATTATAAAAGATACACATTTGAAACAAAAACATTTTTTTACAGAAAATCTAATAATGTTATCAGCGATTTTTTTTAATCATTAGTTTAGATGTAATAACATAAAGTTGTATTTTTTTAAATAGGAATCACAGGCGGCTGTGATATTTTTGAAAAGCTTATTTTTTTCTGATTTAATATGACTATTTGTGTAATACAGTATTTTTAAATATTAAAAAAAACCGTAACATTTCACTTTTTTTTTATAGTAGGCCATGAAAAAATTTTGGATTTTCAATTAAAACTATGAAAAATATATTACCCAACAAGTATTTATCATTTAATAATTTTTTAAACATTAATTAATGCAAAACCAGCATAATAAAGTATTATTAGATTAAATTTTTGCAATTAAGAAAAATTATTTGTTTTTAGATTTAAAATGGCAAGCTTACTTATTGCTATTCTATTTTCTAATTAAACATGCAATGTCGAAAAAAGAAAAATCTTATTAATTGTGTGATTGCTTGTCAATGAAATTTTATTTTACAAAAAAATGTAAATCCAAACACCAATATCAAATCCCATCTGCGGTAAAAAAATACATAACATTATCAACGTCACCTCCATTGCGCTTCACTAAATCAAACAAAAGTGTTATCAAATGGTTCGTTTTCAATTTTCTGCACATTTTTTATGTAATTAAAATCTCCGACGATCATATATTTGTTCAATTGAAAATAACTTTAACATAGCTATTTTTATAATTTCACATTTTTTACTTCAATAACCGTTCACAAAGTTTCTAGATTATTCACACCTTTTATGTGAAATAATTTTTCCATGGCCAACTACTTTCAAATATTTTAAATATATTTTTTATCAAAAGTATATAAAAATATCAAACTGTATTTATATTGTTTTTAGTTCAAAAAAAAAGCTTTTCGAAAATGTCATAGCCAACTATGGTTCCTATTTAAAAGAATACAACTTTATGTTATTACAGCTAAACAAATGATTTAAAAAAATCGCTGATAACTTTACTAAATTCTCTGTAAAAAAGTGCCTGTATAATGTCTTTATTTCAAATGTGTATGTTTTATAATAAGGAAGATATAAATTATTTAAGATTTCGCTAAAATGTCAACTTTTGTTTATTAGTCGAAAACAAAAGACGATAGCGGGATGCGGTTTTGACCAAAATTATTTTCTCAAAAAACGGACCCGAGAATGTGTCACTCGTTTTTCTCTAAACCTTTTAGTTTCGGAGATCCCCTATTCGGACATCCAAAATGCAGCACCCTGTACATACACGCAGGGTAGCTTTAAAAAATGATAAAAAGAAGCAAAAATAATTTAATTTGCATCATAAGAATGGAATAATAAGTGTACCTATACACTTTATTAGTAAAATTAGCAATAAGAATAACATCTAATTTCTGAGATATGAGTATTTTAGAGAGGTTTAGTCGTTTAAAAAAACATTTTAACAACATTCACAAAACATTTTAAGCTAAGAAAATAGAGCTTTGTTCTAGAAAAATGTGAAATTAACAGCAAATTCTAAAAATTCTCTGCCGGCAGCTATTCCGGACACCGTTGCCGGCAGCTGGGATGGGGCGCCATTGCCGGCAGCGGAGGCACTGCCTTATTCTTATATAGAACATAGCAACATATCTCTAAGCTTGTTACTACTGCAAGTACTGCAACCCGTGGGACTAATTAAATGGCAATTGGGTTAGGTTTTTTGATTAACGAGTCTTTTCTGTAAATATGCAAATTTAATTAGGGTCGGCTTCAGTAATTAAAAAAAAAAGAAAATTGTCGTCGTATCTTTTTTATTAACATTTTACTAAGGTGTTTGTGGGTACAATTCTTCTAAGAACAATACATGCCATCACATGTTTAAAATAATGTCTCAACTTGGCGAACACCCTGTATAACTTAAAAATTTATATATTTCCATACACACTTTCATCCCCTACTTATCGCCATTGCGATCAGATTTCCAAAAACTTTAGAAATATCAATTTACACAAATATTACTATAATTTGTTTTTATATTTAACCCTCTTGGGGATTGAATTTTCAAAATTCCTAAAACACGTGATTCTTTTGAACCGAAAGCCCCAATATAACAATACATACAACAATTTTTTCGTGGATATTATCTTTACAAATAAGGGATTTTCATACAAATTTTGACCATTTATTTAACCAAAAATCCTGACTCATTTTTAACTGAGAACCCAAATACCAATTCTCATGAATATAACAGGATTTTTGTATTTAAACCACATGGAAGTAGAATAAAGTTCTAAAAATCCTGAACTATACGTCTCTTCTTTTTTAACCGAATTAATTTTCGTGATTATTACTTCAGGAGTGAAGAATTTTTACATTTAACTCCTTTGGAGGTGAAATTTCCAACAAACCTAAAACACGCGTTTTTTTATTTTTAGCGTATAGCTCAAATTCCAATTTGTATGGTTAAAAATTACGTATTTTTATATTTAACGCCCTTGGGAGGTAGAAATTCAAAAAATCTAAAAACACGCCTTTCTTCATTTTTAACCGAAAGCTTAAATATCAATTTTCATGAATAGTCGTACTTCAAAAATAACTGATTTTAAAAATCAACTTTCATTGGGGGTGGAATTTTTTAAAATCATAAAACATGTTTTTTCATTCTTGATCAAAAGACCAAATACCAATTGTCATGAACATAAGTTAAAAAATGACGGATTTTTATATTTATTAAACTCCTTTAAGGGTGGAATTTCTAAAAATCATAAAACACGTGTTTCTTTATTTTTACACAAATGCCCAAAAGACAATTTTTATAGAAGTAAGTTCAAAAATGATAGAATTTTATATTTAACCCCCTTGGGGGTGGAATTTCCAAGACTTAAGACACGCGTCTTTCACCTTTAACCGAAATCCAATTTGCATGGATATAATATTTAAAATTACGAATTTTTATTTAAATTGTAATTCCCCATTTAACCCCCTTAGGGGTTAAGTTCTCGAAAATTTTGAAACACGTGTTCCTTCATTTTTAACGTAAAGCCCAAATACCAATTTTCATGGATATAGCTTTAATATTTCTTTAAAAAAATGACGAATTTTTATTAAAATTTTCACACCTTATTTCCCCCTTAGAAACTGATTTTCGAAAAATCCTTTCTTAGCGGAACTCTACACCTCTCTCAGTCAATCAGTCACGGAACTGTTTTATAATATAGAAATTTGGTGTAAAGTTGTCTGAACTACCCGATCACAAGTTTTTAATTAAAAATTACGCTTTGCCAGTGTACGAGTGATACAATTCCCACGTGTTGAAAAAAATATAAGTTTAATTTCTGGCGTTCAGGTTCTTAAGAGGATCAGTGTTTGCCGTAGAGAGATGAGAGAGCTAATCTTAGCACCGGTTCAAAGAATGTCTTATCACGCCAAAGTCTACACTTCATATTGAGGCAGCATCCCTGAAATAAGTCGACTCATATAACGTGATCAAAAAACCATGAATAGAATATCCTGAAAGCCTTTTGGTAACCATAAATAGGATTAATTTAAACTCACAAAAGAAACACGCCGAGATAAGTTAAAGGTAATGAAATTCCAGATACGCGATGGGATTCCACAATTGATAAGTTGGCCTGTTTAAGAGTGATTTGCAGGTAAAGCTGATGAGGGCTGTTTTCACTCACTCAAGTGCAGCCACTTAAAATCTCAACCGAGAAACTAAGACAATTAGGGATTCGCTGGTAAACTGCAACACAATTTTTAATAAACTTGTTTTCAGTTCGCACAATGTACAAAATAGATATTGCATGTAGTCGTAAATATTTATTCGTTATTGTTGTGATGCTGCTTTAGAAATATGGTAAAGTTGGTGGAGGCGCCGGGCGACTTGAAAATAACTGCAAATTAGGACTGCCTCAAGCCTAGACATTTTACGCAAGCACTTGCCAGTGCAAACACAAAACGTGAACTTTCCTTTCGCTTACTTTCACACACATTAGCGTAAAAATGTATTCTTCAGAGATCGTATATTGGGTTACCCTTGATATTGCTGAACTTAATTTATGCTTATGATCAACTTAATTCTCTAAACATAGAAACAAAAATCTAAATAGAAACTTAACCAAGCAATCAATATATCAAAAGGAAACAACGACGAAGTAGCAGGAAATTTTAAACACGCACATAAATCTTATTTAAGCTGTGATTACTTAATACATTTTCCGCACAAAACATGTGTTTTGTTCCCACCGAGTTTGCATAATTTTCGCGTTTTTCAAACTGTGTCGGGTCGTCCAATGGGAATAAAAACTAATTATAAAAATATGTATTTATGAAAAAATATTTGAATTGTACCGCAAACACGTTGGTGAAAACAAACAAAATTAGCTAAATTTGGGCAAACCTAATTATTTTAGCGGAACCTAAAATTTATGGTGTAAATGCGTTTAAAACAAGAAAAACAACGTTTTTCACATGTCCACCGTTATCTTTTTAAAACATGATTTACGTATGTTTTCATTCCGAAAATGTATGATTCGTACAATTTAATAGTAGCAAAAGTGAAAAAACTAAACCACTCGCAAAAACGTTAAAAGAATAAAAGAGCATTTGGGGGTAAAGTTTTTGCCGGGCTATATGGGATTCTCGAGACGGCTAATGGAAATGAAGAAAAAGTGATATTTGGACACGCGGTGATCGATGATTCCTCCCAAATGTGAGAAATTACATTGTGTAGCAAGTTTAACAATATTTGTATTCTTAATTAAACATTTGTTCAGACCTGAACTGCAAATTAAATTTTTCGGATTGTTTTTCAAATGTAATCAATTTAAAATGATGACGGTCATGTCAACTGATTTATTTCGTTCCTCATCGGACATTATTGAGCTGAATTTTCGCTTTTCCTAATCTAATTTTCCACAGACAACTTCAGCTATTGTGTCACCCGCTTTCACACAAAATCTGGAAAACGCAGAGGGCAAAAAAATATATAAAAAAATGTTTAAAAAAAACTTTTATTTAAAAGATGCATTAAAAAGTAAAAAATAATGTATTTCAATCACAGGAGAATATTTTTTCTTACAGGTTAAAATTATAAAATTTATAAAAGTTTTGGAAGTTGTCAACTGAACAAAGTAATTCTGTAATGCCGTAGTTTTATAACTCCCAAAGCTTTTATAAATTTTAGAATTTTAACCTGTAAGAAAAAATATTCTCCTGTGATTGAAATACATTATTTTTTACTTTTTAGTGCATCTTTTAAATAAAAGCTTTTTTTAAAAAACATTTTTTTATATATTTTTATTTTTTGCTTTTTAGTCTTTATTTATTGCATAGATTTATATTGTTATTACACTGTGCATCTACCGTGACGTCCAAATGACTAACATACCGTCTATGTCAGTATAAGTTACGGTATCTACACATCGAGAACCTCTTTGTAAACATAACCTAAAATTTTAAAACCCCATTTATCACCTTTAGGGGGTAATTAACTATATAGAATTGCATTGTCACGCAGATTACGTAAGCATGTTAAATTTCTTTTCATTGCGACTACAGGAACCCTCTCAAATTTAGAAATCGAGAACCCCTTTGTAAACATAACCTAAAACTTCAAAACCCCATTTAACCCCTTTAGGAGGTATTTAACTACATAGGATTGCATTGTCACGCAGATTAAGTAAGTATGCAAAATTTCAATTCAGTGGGACAATGGGAACCCTTTCAAATTTGGCTCCGAAAAAATAACCAACAGACAGATAACATTGTGAGTTAAATAAAAGCTTTTAAAAAGATGTCTTTAGGAGTAACCAACAAAAAATGATTGCCTAATTATTTGTTCGTTAGCTGAAGTATTTTTGTTATCGAATATATTAAAATCAACAAAACTTTTACAAAATAACTTTTTTTTAATTAATGTTGTTAGCAAAATTTCAAAAGTAAGAAAACTACATTTTTATGTGTATAAACAATCCTTGAGTCCAAAGCTATATATCTTAATAACTTTTGCTAGTTTTGTGATACTCGGTACACCTGATTTTACACTCGGTCAATAACAGAGTTTTAGAACAAAGTCTGTTGCAGTATATTAATTCACTCTCTACTGAGCAAAATTAAATGTATTTACCTAGACAGTTATATGTATTCACCTGTAATATACCTAGATATGTAGATATTTCTAGTTTCGGTAATTCCACTGCAGATATGCTTCAGTGATAAAAATTGGTTAGAATGTATTATTAATGATAATGAAATTTGTTGACATTTTGTTAACACGGTGTTTCGGTCTCGATTTTGAGTGAACGCATTAGAATGATTTATGCCTTGATGTTATCAGGTTTGGTAATAAAATTTAATACCACTAATGGCAAATCGATTTCATCTGACACTATCTACTTTAAGATAATTTTCCTTTAGATAAATGTAAATAAAATAAAGTTGTAACGCCTAAGCAAGCTTTTTAGACGATTAGGTGTAACCTTAACCAGAGAAACCTTTCGGAAACCTTTTGTAAACTTAAAAGAAGTTTATCTAAGTTCTTGTAGGCGTGGCGAACAATAAGCAATTATCAGCTTAATTACGGAAGATAATTCATTATTAAGTAACAATACGCTGTACTGATGGTAGTTAGATTCAATTCATTTTGAACAAAGTACGTAGGGGTTATATATCCTTTGAATGGATTCATTACTGGCGGTGTTATTGTGTTTCAATACATTCTTGACAACAAATTGTCAAAAACCTGCCATCTAATCGCTAATTTGAAACGCTCGAAGAATCAAAAGCGCGAAGAAAATTTTGTTTAAGGGCCTGTATTGAGTTTACCACTTCCATATATTGAAAATGTTTGTGTTGCAAAGTAATATTTGGACGTTTGGATAAATATTCATTTCTGCATCAGCATAACTATTACAGAATGTAAAAATTAATCCGTTTGCTTCTTTACAATTTAAATTATGTGCAAATTAAGTGTTTGGTCTCTTGCTTCCAATTCATCAAAAATGTTTACCGGCTCGGAATCGCATTTAAAACCTAACAAAACAATTTTGATAATGGTGGTGATCAACTTAATTAATTTTAAAACGTGTTTTACTGCTTAACCAAAATTAATTACGAATTTACATTTATTTACATATTCTGTTAAGATACATTCTAATACATTATTTAATTTTTACACTTACAAACTTTTACAAATCACTGCAAGATGATAAGATAAGACAGCAACTGCCATTTCTGTAAGGTTCAGGTCCAATTTAACACTTAAACAATTATCTTCGTATAAAGGAGAAGGTCATTGAACACTTCTCACATATAAATCAACTGTGCACGAGTCGAAAAAAATCGCAGTCTATTCTACACACGATGTCTTGGTGTGATTGATTTTTTCTTTTAAACAGACCGATTAGTGAGAAAAACTTAAATCTAAGTAAAACCAGAGATAAAAATAGATCCAAGGGAAATGATCAAGACCAAACATCAGCGCACATTGAAAGAACTCTATCAAAGGCTTTTTTCGTTTGAACTTTAAAGTTGGAATCTCTCAAGAATGCTCATTACTGTACACAATTTCAACATTTTGTAGAAAATTATTCCTAAATGAAAATAAAAATAGAGAGAAGCGTCCATACTACAATTGCAAACTTTTCTACTTTTACTGCAATAGTAGGGTATTTAAATCTCATTAAATTAAACAATGACCATTGTTGTACCTTCATTTACATGAACGTGTAATCCAGCTCATTGTGCAGCTATTAAATTTGCATGCAAAATTATTAGAGTGTTAGCGACGACTTAGCATCTAAACCTTCAATTGCACACCTACTTCAAAATTTTTAAGTTAAAATCAGTTCATTGTAGTTCCATTTAATGAAAACAAATTGGAATTTCCCTGAGATATAATCTGAGATACCTTTTCATCAGAACCAAAGTTAAATTGTGTTATTACATAATGTTGACAAGCGGTGGAAACACGCGAAACAACAATTCAGCAAATTACTAGATAATTGAACACGGAAAATGTTGACACATATTTAATAAGGTTTAAAAATAAAATGTAGTTTTATTAGTGAAACTTTGATTCTGCCACAAAAGTGCACGTTTCAGTTTGGTGTAATTAACTTTGAAGTTAATTCAACTTTAAAAACAGATTTGGCTTCTAGGTGCAACAAGATTATTGTTGATTTCATTTATTCTGCCATGTTCAATGCATAATGTTCCATTATGAGTGTCTCGTAATCCTATAACATCTGTTTTGCTCTATGAGCAAGGAAAACTCAAAGCTTGCTTTAGCTAAGCTAAGTTTAGTAAATTAGAAATGTATTCGGCTTTGCCAGATTATCAGCTTCACCAGTTTGAAAAATCACTCTACACTCAATTATTTTGTTTCCTAAAAATTGGGTATCAAAATGCGTTCCATAAATTCTTGGGCAAACAATTTGAAAAATTCAACGGTTCTAAAAATTGACAGTCAATGTTTGGCTTAAAAATCAATAAATTCTTCTGCTCAACTTAAACGTCGCAAGCTTCAGTGTTGTTTTATTGGTGTCGAATAAAAACCAAAAATTTAACCTTTAATTAGTCTCAGAAGAGCATATTTGGCCAAAGCAAACTTTAATTAACTTGTGGCAAAACACAAATTACCGTATTTTAAAAGATTTAATCAATACGAATCTCTCCACTTTAATTTTATTAAAATGGAGTTTAATCTTGTTAATATAGACGAGCCTCGAAACCGTATTAAAAATTTATTGGGAGATTAAGGCGGCATAAGGAGTTATTCATAATTAAAAGGTAAATTTTAAAGCATTTCGATGTTTAATTAATGCTAAATTAATCCAAGTTATGGCAATTTTTAATAGAAACTGATTTCGTCGAGACTCATAATTTGAAAATACCAATGGAAAACTTAATTAGAATCGAAATACGGAGACGAAAAAAGTTAATTAAGGATCGAGTTTTTTTATTCTCTTGCTTATGGAATATTAATGTAAATGTGCGAGTTTTGCTATTTCACAATAACAAGTTGCAGCAGATGCGAATAAGGCTCCTCGAGTGGGCACTTAATTCGGAAGTTTTTATTCAACAAGTAACCGGTAAAATATAATTACACCGACTTTACATTACAGTGGAAATTAAATTATTTTGTTCTTACTTGAGCGCGTCAGCTTTCCGCTCAAAACTTTGATGACACTTTGCAGTAACTTTGTTAAATAACACTCGAAAGCTTGAAATAACTTGCTAATCTCAAACAAATCACTTTATGATATTGTCAAAATGTTTGTTGAAATTTTTAACAAGTTGGAAACTGCGCCAGTGCGACAGGTGGTTGCATTTGAGCTTTCAGAGCCGCTGCTGAAGGAAGCCCGCGCGGTACTATATACATGAGCTTTCGAGCTTTCGGAAGTTGGCGTTCATTCATAAAGCGACTGCGCACTTAGATCGCTATATCGCAATAAAAGCGATAAAAAACGTCTATCTTTGTAACACGACCCTTTGATTAATACATTTTTAATGAAATACTTTCGTAAATGTCTCAAATGAAGACATTTTTGGTATTCGTTTAATCAGAGGTTCGTCTGTTTTATTAGATTCAGCCCACAATTGAGTTTCACATACGTCTCTTTTAGATTTAAATTACCAATCGCTCCTTGAATTGCTGTTGTAATTAACTGAGAGAAAGGAATTAGCAAGATTAAAAAATCATGATTAAACAACCGAACGATTGTCTGAACTGTAGCTAAAATCCTTTCTGTTTCACGTCCGAGTCCATTATCGATATTGTTTGATCATAAAGCACGCTCGAGGCTTCATTCTGTAATTTTCAAATACGTGTGATAAAATGAGCGTTCTGTGTGTAATCGTTTAATGAATAGTGGTTACAATTTTTTGGACGCGATCAGTTAATTTGACAAAAGCAAAGTAACTAACTACACATTATTGCCCTTCTACCGAACGTGCTTTTAAAAGATAAAATTTATCTCTAATTATGGCTTGTCAAGTATCGATTATGAACAAAAAATGAAATTGTAATAGTGGCAAAGTCGCAACTGTTATCGTCGCAATACAACATACTTTCGTAGTTTTACTGCAGAAAGGTTTAATCATAAACCCACATTATTCCGCCATAAATGTAAAGGTGATGAACTTGACTTTCGTTGTAAAAATGTTTGTGAAGCTTCTATACATTGTATAGTAGGACAACATAAAATCTAACTTGTCTTGCGAAAATGTCACCGTATTTTATAACAATAAAAATGGAAATCTAAATATTAATTAAATTTTCCTGCAGCGTAATTATTTATGTGGAGAAACTGTCTCGGCCGACAAAGTCACTATAATAGGTCCCACCTCAGCTGTCCTATTCTGATAAACCCTTCAAAGCATTCAAAGGCAATTACACGGTTCGTAAGCCGGTAACCACATTATTTTTTATTTAACCCTTTTATGGGTGGATTACTTGATTACAACATCCCCGATGTAAACACACATGAGTTATTTTGGTTTGCCGCACTGTGTGCAAGAAATTGATTTTAACAAAGTCGGAACGTAATTTATTATTACTGAGTCAAACAATGATCTCTATCTAAATTGTGCCGTTGCTACACCAAAACTTTATGCGAACTCATAAAAAATACAATATCAAATCCCCAAGAATAGAATTTTTCATTCGTGTCTTGTGCAAGTGCTTCGAGAAAATTTATTTCTACGAATACTAATTCCTTCATAAATTTTATCATTTGTGTTGACACTTTGAAGCGAAATTATAAGAAAGGTTCAGATATTTTCAATTTACAATAATATGCTCACAAATCGAGCAAACAGCGCTTTTGTAAAGCTTCTTTAACAGACTGTTTGGCAAAGTTATATCAATAAATACAATCATAACAAAAGGCTTCTTTCAATGATATTTTTACGACTTATTACAGAGTTAATAAGCTTGATTTTGTATAACTTACAGTAATTGGAATAATGCACGTATGTGGAGAGGCAAAAGCTCATTAACTGTACATAAACTTACAAATCTAACAAAACATTCTAGACTAAAACACGCTGTGTACAAATTCAACATGTCTTTGAAGTTCGGAGTGTTGTCAAAGCAGTTATCATCAAAGCTTAGCTTCCGAAATACCGCTTAAAATCTGAAAGATACAAGATTGGTTGCTCAAGGTAGGCACAAATTTATTTGCAGTCAGAAAATAGTTTTGAATAAAAATATCAACCACTTAAACAATTACAGGCACTCCACGCCTCTTTTAATATTTAATTACCCAGTGTTGTAAAACATAACTGGCAATAAAATTGTTCACAGAATTGCATTTCGAAATTACATTCATACGTCCAATAACGGTCTAATATCTCATTTTATTGTCTCGTCTGGCGGCATCGGTAATGATTACCTTTGATTTTATATCCTGAAAGCGTATATTAAAACTTTTCATGCTCCTAAATCAATAGAGAGAAGTTTCAGTTTTTACAGCTGCGTGTTTTCATTGTGGTGCTAAATCTTTCCTCTGAAATATATTTTCCCCTTATAATACGTAATCTCAACACATTTTTTTATTGCGGGAAGAAAAACAGGAGAGGTTTTATGAGGGAAAAATCCAAAGCCATTAAGATAATTAATCAACCAAGTCAGGTGAGCTTTTATTAGAGCAAAATTCTAGACCGATCGTATCGATTAATCGTCAAACGTCTTGCACTTTTTGCATAGCTGTACCACTTTTAATAAAACATTTAATTTTCCTCACCTACTCTTAAATTTTTTAGTCAAAATATTTTAATTTTAGCTAATTTATTGGAGGACAGCTATTAAAAGAAGAAAATTTATCGCAATTTACGGTTATTTGTCCCAGTGTGTTTGACTGATTGCGTAATGGTTGCATTCAGATTGCAATACCGAATTTTTAATTAAATTAGCCCAACTAGCATCATTTATCTCAATCGCTTATCATTTATATGATTTTTGTGTAAAGAAAGCCAACTGTTTGTTATTATGACAAATTAATCTGTACGTAGAGCAGAACCACTTATTTCTGTCACTGGTATGATTGATTAAAATTAAGCCCAATGCAAATAAAATATGGAAAACACAATTAATTCTAGAAAGTTGATTTAGTTATATTATTGTCAGAGTATCTAAAAATACTGAGCACTTAATCCAGAAATAAATTACAGTTTTATTTTTACTGCATTTTTTAACTAAAAATTGCTTGTTTACTTTGCTCATTTTGTTTACCAAAACTCAACTACAATTACAGCTATACATATTCAAACTGAAACAATATTTTAACAATGAATGTTAGTTCGACGGCTATAAAATGAATATGACACAGATTTTGTTTACAATGAGCATCTGGATAACTTACCTATCACCACAAGAAAAATATAGTTTTGAAATTCGTAGTAAATATTTAAAAATTCAAATGAAATTAGAATGCATTTGGTAAATATTTAAGTAACGTGTTCAATCTAAAGTTGTATGTATTTAAAAAATATAGCTGCGTTTAACTTGTCTATAAAGCCAAAAACACTTTTTCTCCTTTTACGGTTTCATTTAAAAGCAATTAAATCACTTTTTCGCTCTAACAATGCCATTTAAGGTACCCTAGAGTTGGCAATCATCCCAAAGCATCGATTTTACATAATTATAGATGGAACGGCTCTACTGTTGGAACTTCTGGCCATGATTACCTCGCGTTCATAAACTACAAATTTCTGTAATCTGCTAATTAAAGAAAATCTGAATTCCTGCAAGGTGAAAGTCTCATTTTCATAAAGTTATTCAAGGGAGGTATCTGTAGCTTGCAGGATCAGTTTAACTTCCAACAAATTGTAAAGGGTTTGCGCTAAGAAGTGACGCAGAGATGGATTTCACTGGCCACATCAATCTCCTTCAAGGAAGATCCACGAAACGGTGTAAAGGATAACAGAGAAGATGCGTCAGAATTTTTAAAACTCCTTAAAAATAAACGGGATCTCGAGTTTGACTGATACGCAAATATTTAATCGATTTAATTTAATTTAGAAAAATATTTCAGAATCTTCTTTATTCTCTCTACTGCTTCAAAGGTTTTAATTTCTATTCAAATATCGTATAATTATTGCTCAATGAATCTAATCCTTATAATTACTCCATAATAACATTTACTAAAGAGTCTGCAACAGCAACGTCAAAAACGAATGATTCATTTAAATTGAGCGATTTTATTACACCTGTTGATTTAATATAACGTTTACCGCTAATAAAATATTTAAACGTAACTGAAATTGCTTTAAGTTTTTTTTGTAACAATAGCATTACATATTAAACTCTTTAATTAAATAACTGTATTTTTTGCTTGCGTTGTAATGTATTATTGATCCCTGCAACGTTGACTGATGTGGTCTGAAATGCACATCAATTACTATTTGCTTGGTTTCAGTTTCTGTAACACTAGTTAATTAATTTACTATTAAAAATTTAAAAAAGCAATGTTTATACCGAAGTTTGTACCAATTTTTAATAGTATCAATCTATTAACAAATAAAAATAATAATATGGTATGTATCAAAATTATTTGTTTTTGCCGTCATTTTTATCCAAAAATAAAAAGTCAAGCAATAAATCGAAGAATGTATATTTTACAGCTATAAACTCTTTAAATCAACATAATATCGTTTTTACGACTTAAAAATTTTTTTGCAAGTGTAATATAATATTTAACAAAACGTTGAAGAACAGAATTTGATAAAGTGCTTGTTTTATCAACAACTGATTTGTGCCGCAATGAAAATGAACATAATTGGAGCAATTAACGTATTACGAGTATGAGTAGGGATTCCAACAACATTTTAAAATTTCTTTTTCATTATAATAAAGGTGTACTCGTAAGTACTACCTTTTGACTATTTTAAATTTAACAAACTCACCGTGTTCCATTAAATTAGAAGCTCCCTATTTTCTCAAATAGAAATAACTTACACATCACGAACACACATCAGACCACACTGTTCTTCAAACAAAACTGAAGGAAATTCATTTATGTTTCAGTTATTAATAGCTAGAGAACTGTTTGTAACAAATTTTATTTATTTTTCCACATAAAATAAGTTCATTCGGACATCAACAACATTATTAAAATTATAGTTTATACATAAATTTAGAACATTACAATACCTTTCGTCTGATTGTACATTTTTAATGCTTAAGCTAGTTCTGACATAATATTTCATAAAATGCTAAAACAATTTGCACACTGGTAAAGCTAGTAAAAATAAATAAAAACTTGACTAGAGTTCTATATACAATCTCCGGACGTTACTAAAATGTAATTATAAGAACCCAATAACTTACACACAATTCTTCAGAATCCAGTAAATCAGAGGTAATTACTTTTCAAGAATTACTAGCTTGGATTTCAGTAAATTGTGATTAATTTCTCTCCTTTTCTCCCACCTAATACTGTGATAATTACAGGGATGAAATCGTCTCAGTTCACTTCTCCACAAAGTAAATACATTCCTTACTCTGCAACATTCAGAAAGTATTAAAAATGAGTTAGTCGGTGAAACAAAATTTAGATTAAGGAACTTACCCCAACTTTATGAACTGTTAAGAATTACCATAATGGTTTTTGCCGATAAAATCGTGAGAGCTAATTATCTTGTACGAACAGACACAAGCTGAGGGAAATCTGTACCTGTCAGCGTACGGTCTGCCATTTGCATCTGCAGTCAATAGCAATTTGTCGACGAACTTTTGTCGACACCTTGTTTTTAACTTTCTCACTTTGTCGTAAAACTTGCACATTTGATTTTTTCTAAAACACGTAGTAAAGTACAATTTAGGTACAATCAAATTAAAAAACTTACATTAGACAAACTTCTACGGACACTCCCTGTTTGTATCCATCAAAATTGTAGATAAATTTCAGATTATTTTTTATATTATAAGCCGCTTTTGGGTATATAATACTTTTGCGAGATGCACAAATACACGAATTGTCTTGGTGCCTGCTAATAATGGGCTCTATTACTGCCATACTTTGAAAGTACCGAGAAAATTCTTTCTCACGGCTTTTTAATATTTTGGAAAATAATTCCTTAGGGTAGCTGTCTAAGTGTTCACAAAACGTGTTATTTCGACAGTTGGGGACCCACGTCTCGTACAAGAAATCACCCTCAACTTCAGCCGAATCCGGAAAGGTCAAATCCTTATTGCGATCATCTAAAACTATGAAATTATTCACTTTTTTCCTCATTAAAACCAAGTTTAAAATTACACAATTAAAAGACGAATGAGAGAAAAAATTGCACTGTCTTCATTAAAAAACTTTGTGTTATTCTATTACATTCTCTGATTCAGATAAGTTTACACTGATTAACGCTTGCTAAACTTACCCATCTTGGTCGGATTAATTGACATGGCTTGTATGCCCAACTAAAAATTAATTTATTAATCACACTTGTAACAGTTTAATCAACTTCACAAAATATGTTCCTACCTCTTTAAAAACGACAAAAAACAACACAAAAACCCACATTTCTTCTACTGCAACTGAAGCTTGTGTACTATCTCCTGAACAGGTACATCTGACACTAACAGTAAAGGATTAAGAGAAGTTAATGATACTTACTGTCTGCCACCTTGACCATTTTCATTTTCCCTAACAGCAGGAGACCGGCTCCAAAGGGTATTTGATTATAAAATTCTTTCACAAGAATTTACAGATGTCGTGAACACATAACTCATGTTTACTTGTATTTTATTTCATAGGGTTGTGAAGTTAGGAAAGATCGAAAAAATTTAGTTTACAGTTTTTAATGTAGTAGAAAACGGTATCACATTTCAGCTTCAAAGACATGTATATTGATCGCAATTTAAGGAAAATTAGTTGTCAGCAAACTCCCCTAAACTCGGTTAAAATTAATAATTGGTTCGTATGCACAGACACAGGCGGAAGGAAACCAGAACAAATCCCACACAGGTTTTCCGTACTCATCAGCTACCAACAGCAACATATCGCTATACTTTTGTATACATTTTGTCCTGACTTCCCTTGGCGTTCCCTGGAATGATCTACAAGCTGTTTCAGCTCTAATAAAAAAGTAGAAATCGTAAATCACTTTATGTACTTACACACATTCCTCTGTTCTTACTCCTTGCTTGTAGTTATCAAAATTGTAAACATATTTCCATTCATTTCTGACGTTTTGCGCCACTTTCGGATATTGCGTTTGGATGTGAGAATTGCAGATATAATATTCTGTTACTCCGTACAATCGATTTTTGATAGATTCTTCCTCGGCGACACTTTGCGGAATGAAATAATCTTCCCCGTATGTGGTGTTTTTTAATATTTGGTCAAATTTATTTTTGGGGTACTGACCAACGTCCTCACAAAACGTTTTGTTACCACTACACTCTGGAACAATAAATATTTCATTCTCTTCCGGCGAGTTTGGAAACACGATGTGATTGTTTCCTGCAATAAAAAATAATTAATATTTCATTTTCAAGACGACAAATCTTACTTTGCCAGACTGGACTTCCTTGAATAACTAACTAAAAAAAACTATAAGAAAATCCACAAAAAAGAGAAAAGAAATGGCCTACCACTTTCATAGTCATAAAATAAACATAGACGAAAACACACTTCACCCACATTCTCCTAGTTCTAAATGAAGTTCGATGTTTGCAGCCACGAAGAATAATGTTGAATAGAGTCGTAAATAAATGATTAGGAAAGTTGGGAGGCCTAAGATTTTAACTGAAGTGGGGGGAAGGGTTTGTTCATTGGTTGCAGTTTTGGTTCAATATGACTTTATTCAATAAATAATCCCGCTGCCATTTTTATAATAAAAAGTCAATCACATATTCATTTCATATCACATGCTTTATTTTATTTTCCTTTCCCTTTCGACCTTAAGGAAACATCGTCGGCGCCAAATCGGGACAAAAAACTTAGATCCTTCCTATAAGAGCAGCAGCAAGCTGACGGTAACTGGAATGTATCCGGGACGGGATCCCCATTTTCAGATAAAGACATCATCCTCCTTAACATGTATTTTTGTTTACAACTGGTTATATAACCATTCGCCCTATCTCCGATGAGGTCACAAGCCGACCCTTCCCTACAACACTTGTTACTAAAATAGAAGTCAACTTTCTAATCCTTTACTTTCGGCAAATTTCCGTCCTAATCCCTTGAATGTATCCGTCTTCCTCTTGATTGATTATGACTTTCCATTTGTTGTTTTTATTGATACCAACTCGGGGGAAAATCGTCTTGGATATGCTCGTGCAGATGAACGCCTCGAAGTCGCCGTTTCTGTTGGTGATGCTGTAACGCTCATCCAGGGGTTCATCTTTGCCGAATAAATCAGTATGCACCCGCTTGCGCTTAAGAACGTTTTTCACGTGGTTGTAAGGATAAGAATCAAAGTCCTCACAAAAAGTGTTGCCTTCGGCACACTTGGGAGGACCGTCGATTTTCGGAACATCATTGAAAATCACTTGGTACGTGTCGGGAAATATTATGTCCTGGTCGCCGAACTCCCCTCCCAGTAAATCACCTGAAAGCAAGAAATTAATTTTTCAATAAATTTCAAACAAAAAATAAGGACAAATAAACACATTTGTTTAAGTGTGGACTGTAGGTCAAGGTTACGTGTTTTATATAAAACCATAAACAAAAACAAAAAGTAGCGTTTCAATCAAGTTCCAATCTTTCTTATTTATTTTTTGTTTGCTGTTTCCAAAACACTATTCCCTGAATTTATGCCATTTTGAAATTAACCTTGGGACAGGTTTATAAATCTGAGTTAAGTAGACGAAGATTGATTCGTACCTCGGAACAAAATCCTGGTTTTAGTTTTATTCTTGTCATCTTTTAACGCCTCGCCGGTTAGTTGTTTAATAAAAGTGATAGCGCTATCATTAATTCCTTCAGTCACTTTGGAGATGGCTTCAAGCGACTCTTTAAATTGCGGTCGCGTCTCTGCAATATACACCTACAACAATTGCAGTGATTAATTAGAGTTTTAAGTAAAGCATCATCAGTGAGAATGGAACTGCGGTTTGGTAAAATAATGTCATGACTACATATTCAAGAATAAAACGTATAAACTCGATCGACAGGTTTATTTTTTTCTAAAAGCAATTTCCGACTTTGTTCCTCGAATCGATTTCAAGTTAGAATACTTTCGCGCAATTAGACAAAGTGTGTACTCACCGTTACCGCAAGCACCACTAAAATAAAAAGGACGTAGCAATTTTTCACCATCGTCTTCCACAATTAGCCGCTGAAGACGCATTTACAGTTACTTGCACTAGTTTGCAAAGATTGTTCGTTGCGTTTAAATCCTTATGAAATTCAGTGTCCACATTTAAGCCAGTTGTAAACACAAACTGATACATTGCTATTTACAGTTTTCAAATAACAATCCGTGTAAAAGCACTACACTACACTTGATAACAATTATTATAGCCGCAATAAATTATAACAAGTAACACATTAGCCGCAAGGTTTAGTCATCATAACATAAATGAAAGTTCGATCAAACTCGTTCTCGTTTTAATTATATATAGAGTGCCACTAAATCTGTGATCCTTGCACAAATAATTTTCATTTTTCCACATGAATATAGTACTCCCGCCAAAGCACAACACAAACTGTTTGAAACTAGTTTCGTTTCTGTGTTTATAGGTATAAACGTTTCATGTGTGGAAATTTACATAATTTACTAGCAAGCAATTAGACTCCGGTACGTGTCCGTGAAAGTCTAAAATACAGAGATACATCTTCACTTTTGAGTGATTTCACTCGATGGCCGTCAACCATGACCGGGGAATTACCAAATTTGTGCGCACTTGACTCACACTATTGTGGCAAATAATCCATTAACAATTTTTTTTTGAAATTAAATAAACAGTAAATAAGACTTCAATAAGTAAATAGTAACACAGATTGTAAATTAATACGATGTGTCCTCTTCATCATAATTCAACTAGATAACTCATTATTTGAATGTGTAATCTGTATTGCATAAGTGAGAACGTTAGTTAACAAATAATTCGCTTACTGACCACTTTCTTAATTAATTAATTAATTAAATTTTGGATTTATTAATTTTTTGAGTACCGTTAATAACAACTTTCTCAAATTTATTAAAACTGGAAGTCACTACGAATGGTTACAATTTAAGATATTACGAAGGAAAGAAATATCAAAATCAGGAAGTTCTGCGAATAATGCTAATGACTAAATGGTCAAATAAATTTAATTAATATTTGTGCAAAAAAAAATAATTATCTTTATTTTTTTTTGCACAAATATTAATTAAATTTATCTTTTATCTATATCTCTACAGTCCTACACAAAAGAAGGGAAATCTCAAGCAGGTTTTGGACAGATATTTAATAAATACCTACGGTATACAGGGTGGTCCAGCCCAGCTCCCGTCTTCCGTAGCTCAGTTATTATTAAAGTTAGAGTTTTGATATTTTGTAGATGTTATTTATACTCTAGAACACATTTCAGAAAATATTTTTGATTATACAGAGTGTCTCAAAAAAAGTATGACATCATAGTAATAATTTTTTTTAATGGCATGCTATTATTTTTTTTGTGCTCTTAACCGATTTGAAAAAAACGTTAGGGACATGTAAGAAGCTAAGAAGGTATTATAATGAGCACAAAAAAATAATGGCATGCCATTAAAAAAGTTATTATTATGACGTCATACTTTTTTGGAACACAATGTATAGTCAAAAATATGTTCCTGGAATATGTCCTAGAGTATAAATAACATCTACAATAGTTGTTTGTGTATCAAGGCCGTCAAGGTGATCTTTTTTGGCCGAATCTGTTGTTTGTGGCCGAGGCGTTAGCCGAGGCTGCAATTCAGGTAAGGCCAAAAAAACACCCTAGGTCGAGGTGCACACAACGTTTTTTAGGCGATGATCACAACAGAATTAAAGAATTTGATAACAAGACAAACCAAAAAGACATCTGTCAAATTTAATAGCGTTGACAGATCGGTCCAAGAAAGTGACAGATGAGTCCAAGAAAGTGACAGAAGTGTACAAAAAAGTAAAATTTGACAGATGAGTACAAAAAACGAAAAGAAAACGCCTAAAAAATATTAAAATTACAACTTTAATAATAACTGAGCTTCAGAAGACGGGAGCTGGGCTGGACCACCCTGTTTGTTTACAGCGAACTTAATTTTAATTTTTTTCTACTCCTGAGTCCTGTACTTAAATAATAAATAATAATAAACTGATTGCGATAATGTTATTAATATTAATTTGATATTGCAATCAACAAATACATTAATTAACTAAATAAAAAGTACTTTGCGACACTTAATTTAAATGCATTGAGGAGATCGGAGACAGAGTTTCTTAAAAATTGTGTGCATGTATTACAAGGAAAATTTTAAACACTAATTACAATGCTGTTTTGACAAAATTATAAGCAACACCCAAGTCCGCATATAATTAATTATTCTTCTTAGTCAATCATGTAAAATAAGGTAAAAAGAAGGGAAGATAGAGTGATGTAGTACTCATTAAATGTTAATTAAAGAGGAAGAAAACTTAACTCATTACTCATCGGCAATCTTAAATCGCAGCACCCGTCTAAAGTTCCCCGTGCTTGATGGTTATACAACAAAGTGGAAAATACGCCGTACAAAAAAGAAAAATACAATCGTGTGAAAAGTTCCAATACTTCCGGTAAGTTTATTCTTTCCCCTATGGCGAAAATATGAATTATCTGAAAACTCTTAAGTTTTCTCTTTGATTTTTAAACTTGAAACTTTGATCTGTTTCAGTTTCGTATAATTCAATTATTTGTATGCAAATACATTTGGCCAAAAGTTGTGGGAAATAACGTCAATACTTATTGTACTAAAATCCGTTTTGGTGAGACATGAAGTAAAAAAAAATGTGGAAATATTTAAATTATTTTCTTTTCTTCAGCAGACGATGTTAGTCAAGCCGTGAAGAACAGGTGAATGAAATGGATTTCCCAAATCGATCGGAAGTTAATTGAGACTTTCTTCAATAAAACTGAAATCTACAGAAACAGCAAATAAAAAGCGTAACAACAATAAAAAGAGATAAATAATCACATCGTCATTGAGATACTTCATGATACGTAATTTATAATAATTAACCGAAATTTATATCAAGGTTTAAGCGTCAAGTTCCTGAAGTTGAAAATTAACTGATCAGCTCCTGAAGAGCTGCGTGATGTTCAACACTTTACGTTTCACGTAAACCAACAATTAATCACAACTTTCTTTTCTCTGTTTGGTAAAATGAATCATAAATTATTAACGAGGATCGGCGTCATAAACGTAGTTAGGAAATTTTTAATTACTTCCGCCCAGCGAAGTATTTAGCGGAAAACACAGTGATACAGTGGCTTCCGGTCGATTCTCTTGCGTCTGGAAAAAGGACGAAATGTTGGCAGGACTCGTCCTGCACTATGCAAGTCTACAAGCACGAAGTGTCTCTTTCCCACAACATTACCGTTTAACTTGGTGTCCTTGTCGATTTACAACAAATTTTAATGTACTCTCGAACAGCGGTAGTGTTGAATGTTGTGGTCGGTCAGACGCTCTGCTCCAGTTAAAACAGACGTTGAGTTTCTTTAGCCGCTTTCGTATCATGCTGACGGGGTGGTAGTTGCTTTGTAGTGCTTAGTAGTTTGATAATAGCAATGAATGGCAACGTGATAATAGTTTTAATGTCCTTGGTAAGAAACTGATGTGACTTTCCTCAATTTTCCCACGGTGACCTAAACTCATACAGCTTTGCAAACACAACAAAATCTTACTTGCAAATTCTACTTTTGCATAAATCCGCGTCACCTTCTTATTAAAAAAATTATTCGAGTTATTTATACTTTCCTGCGGTCGCATTTATGTTTTGTTTTTATTTCGTATTGTTAAATGTGTGTTTATCACTCCTTTGCTTGGCTCAAAACAAAATCGCGCAGCAGCTTACCTGCTGCTCTAGTAATTTAATATAATCGGCACCCAACCTGGAAAATGGAATGAGGGAAATCGAGGGAAACCGCCACTTTACAAAGTTCGGGTTATCATAAAAGATACATGTTTGAAATTTAATCACGAGCAAACGTCACAGCATTAATAAAATTTGGCCAACATACAGATGTTACATAAAACGGATAAACTTTAAAACTCACAAAAAATTTGGTTCGCAGAGCACCAGATGGGGCGAATAAAAAATGACTTCATCACATATCCCCAAAATGTTATACTGTATATTTTATTAAGTGAAGTTGTTTGTTGTTGTCTCACATAAATATCTTGGTGCTTTTCGCGATTTTGCGAGGTAATTAAATTAATGCAGAGTTTTACTGAAAATCGTAACGTTTGAATCGATTGTCATACCCATATCCCTTTATCGTTGTAATAATAATTTTTAACATTGATGTCTACAAATCAGTAAAAAGTGGATGTGTTATTGTGTCCTAAATCGATTCGACGAGTTATAAGTTATAAGAGTTTATATCAAACGCTGTAAACGTGCTCAAACAAAATTTCTATTATCTTTATGTAAAAATAAATGAAAACGTAAGTTTTGTATTTATTTTATATTGATTGACGTCAATACTGGTCGTCAATGAATGCCCTATAAGTATATTTCACTATAAAGTGCACGATACAATTTTTGCAAAAACAGTCATTAAATTGGCGGTTTAACTTTGCTGACAATCCGGCCTCACTATTACCATATATTGGAATTAAATTAAACGATTTGTTTGTTTTAGTTATGTCTCAGTTGCAAACAAGCACATTAATGTATTTATTTACTGATAAGAATATGCGGTTAATTATTTCAAAACACACCAAAGACAATTCTGCATAACCACAACAATATTCACCATTCAAAACAGTGCTATTGATTAAATTCATTAGCATTTCTAATCGTATGCTAATAGTTTGTAACGAAAGGGGAAAAATCATCCACGCCTTTCATATCTTAATGTAAATCAATGTAGTTAAAAAGTTTAGGACCGGGAAAAACTAAACTAAAGTTTCATAACGACCGAAATCATAAATAAAAAGTAAAAGAAAGTCTGGTAATAGTTGACCTCTGCAAGTTAAGTTTCAGTTTTGTTTATGACAGAAATAATGTTCTTGCGTCTAGCAATTATGCAAAATATGTAGGGTATCTTCTAAATTCAGCCATGAACTTCTCATCCATAATTTAAACATCTTTTAAGTTCCTAGAAAAGTTGTTATAGCTTGCTTTTGGAGAAGAGATAATTTATTTAAATCGTGAATTGGATTTTCATTAGAGTATGTACTTCTATTTTATGCAGTGTAATAATTATTCCAAATAACTATTTGCAGGACTGGTTAACACACTATAACCAACAGGAAACATTGTTAATCAAATAAAAAATTAATCAGCACTAATACGTTGTTTTAACTTATAAATTACATAATAATGACGCTTCTTGGGAATGTTGTGATAACTCCTTGTATAATATTAATAATGCAAATTTACCTACCCATCTACACTGTTTCAATATTTTCTGCATCTCAAAAATTATTTCTAAATAAACCACCTACCTAATAGTAGAAAGGTAGAGATAATACAAATTTTTGAAATAACTAAAAAACAAAAGCTGAAATGAAATTTAAGAAATAATTCAATGAAAACAGGTTTTATTATATCAACTTTTCTATAAATTGTATTGTAACTTAAAAATTTTCAAGGTTACGTATAAATATTAGTTGACTAATAGCGCACATGGAAATAATAATAATACACTCTACCTGCTGATTAAAAACATATTAATATTACTATCAGACACAGGGACTTTTATTCGATCAATTTTAAATTTTCGTTTGGTTTTTGAAGCACGACACAAGTTGGCAAACCTCGTTTATGAATTTTCTTTCTCGCAGGTTTCTATTTACTCATTTTTTATCTCTCGAGCACGTTATTTCAGTAATTTTTTAGTTATACAGCGAGAGCTTTTAATAAGCACAATTCGATTATGCCACCCTCTGAATACCTCAATTAAAATGAAAAACGAATGAAAAACAATTTTTCCTCTCGTCCGTGAAAAAATTTAATGAATTAGGTTTAATAAAAAAGTAAACGTAATTCGTTCTGTAACTGGCTGCAATTTTATTCTTTGTTTTTATGTTCTCAAGGATGGCTAGGTCGGTGGATAAACTCCACGTAAAGAAGAAACTGCAAATGATGTTGTATTTTTTATTTCAATCGCAAACCCACCTGCTTTCCTTCATCCTCTAACAAATTACAATCCTCTTCCTTCCGGGGAAACACCTTTTTGATGTATTTATCAGTCTGCAAGTTTAAAACATTTCAACTGTGATGTCATAACTTGCATAATAACGAAATGTGTTAAGTGTACCAGAATTCCTTGATAAACCGAACGTTAAATTATTTTTGCGTTCGGCTAAGCATTAAATGAAGAGGATCTGGATTCCCAAATTTTGATAAACTGTGAAATTATTTTTGTTTGTTCAGTCATCTTTAACAGATTGAGAGTTACGTTTTTACACAAGTTCGCCATTTATTATTAGAAAACGAAGTGATAGGCCTATCTGCCTGAAATAGTGTGTACAACTTTTCTATCCTGGTTTATTCTTAGTAGGAATACCATTATTTTTTAAGAGTTAAAGTTCTGTTTACATATTCACTCAGGTATTTTCTCATAAAATACGCCCTTTTTTAATTTATTGTAACCATAAATGCCGAACCGGTCGGAAATTGGTTTACTACTTGTTATTCAGAAAAATTAAGTCTGTGACGTCAATTGGTGAAGAAACATTCAAGTGTGTACAGCTTTATGTAAATTTATTTTCATGTAATTTGTAGTTTTAGATCTAAATGCAGAATGTGAGGAATTTCAATTAGCAAATCGATTTAGCTGTAAAACGTATTTATTTATATCTATGGTAAATACTGATAGACGTTCACAAAAGGTTAAGTCAGGTCAGGTCTTGATATTTTATGTCATTTATTCGATTAGTGGTACTTATTCCGAACTGACGTTTCCTGATTCGATCTAGCATTATCTTAGGATAATGCTTAATTAAATGTGATGTTTCATGCCTGATGTTATATCACATTATCATTAAGGAAATAGAGTAAAATGAAATTTTGTTATTGATGAAATATATCCCATTTCAGTTCATGGTAGAATTTTGCAACAGCGCATTTGAATTTTTTGGAGTGAAATGGAGCACAAATTGAGAGATTCTGGTGGGTTTTCTTAGCTCAAAACATGGCGCTGGGTTTTAATTGAACACAGATCACAGAATTCCTCTCTTTTACAGAAACTCTTAATTTGTCCTTTATTTTTCACTCCGAAAAATTCAATTGCTCTGTTGCAATTCTACTATGAACTGAAATGGGATATAGGTGTTAATATATTTGGATAATTTAGTTTAATCTCGATTTTCATGAGGTTTTTTCCACTTTCCGGTGATTACGTAAAAACTTAGTCTTAGATGGTTTTATTAATTGTTATTGCATGTCTCTAGCACATAATTAGCGCCACGACGATTCTTATAAAATTCAAGTATTTTTAGATTGCGTTGTTATTTTTAGCACATACTCCTACACTGTACTCCTCTAGTTTAATAAATTACGGTTAAATAAATTGCTTTGGTTAGTGTTTTTCCTATTTGTGTATGTGTATTATTATTTTTTGCATATTGTAGTTAATTTTAGAAAACAGTGCAAAAGTTTCGAATTGTTTACTCATTTAAAGAACGAAATTTTGCGTAGGTAGATATCACAATGTGTTTCGGTAACAATTTTCTAAAATTCCTTTTAATCCCTTGCTTGAAAGAATCTTGCAACCATTTAAAACTTTAGCAGATTATCGAGCAACATATTTCACATAGAGTTTTCAAAACGAAGTAATTAAAAGTTTTCAAATTATTTTTTTAAATAAAATTTCTGTAATAAATATTGGGTTTAAGTTAACACTTAAATGACTGAGTAAAGAACAAGAATTAGGATTATACGTATCATTCTCTTGGACAATTAGTTAAATTTCTTCTTTTATCACAAACTGTAATGTAAAGTGTAAATTTAACACTATTTCCAGTTCTCGTCAAACTTACAGTAAATTGTGATTTTCTCGATTCCTACAATTCGCATCTCTTCAATTCGGATTACTTTGCATTACGGTTAAATTGAAATTGTTTCCAGTAATGTGTTTTTCCTTTCAGATGTCTCCCATTGCTGCGTTTACAGACTATTACAATAGACCTACCGCAAGACCACGAGCAAGACCACACATCAGTGATACATCTAACAGAAATCAATATTCAGAAGCTACCAATGAAACAATCGCGCATATGCCTTTAGATTCAAGAAGTTCAAACAGCCGCCAACAAGGTACGCAATCCAAAACTTTAAACCAATGATTAATGGTAAATTTTCAGGAGAAGATACCCCAATTGTTTATCCTGAAAAAACCACTTGCGACCACGGCCTGTGTTACAACGTTGCTGGTTATCCAAAAGAACAAATAAAAAGAATCTTAAGTAGATCTCACGACATGAACCGATATTTTGAGACTAGTGAAGAAGTCGTAAATTTGCATAACCGATTTAATACGGACGAAATGTCGATGTGTGAAACTACGACTCGTACGATCTATCCTGAGAAAGCGAACAATACTCAGAAAGTGGAAAAGGTGATTGTCAATGTGGAAGGACATAAGCAAGGAATTGTATTTGAAACGTGCGTGTAAGTTGCCGGGAAAGCTCGTTAAGATCTGCTTTAGTAATTTGGCGGTTTTAGGAATAATGGAAAATGTAAATTCAGCAGCAATTTTCCGACAGGGTACACCTCTTATTGTAAGCAGATGTATATCCACAAGAGATTGATGGTTTTAGGGGACGATGACAAGTTCGTGTTTGACCTGTTCGAAGTTCCGTCGTGTTGTATTTGTACAGTTAGCAAAACTAATTAAAAATCATATTTATACAAGCATATGTATTTAGTGTAGCTACTAGCTAAGCTGTGTCTTTATATTAAATTACCGTTTAGCATCGCAATTGAGTTTCCTTTAGATTATTGTGATAAAATGTTTTGTATAATTAAATCAAGACACTTCAATATTTGTAGCTAGTAATTTTATTTATCCCTAACTACTGATCAAAAGAAATAAACTAAGAAACAGATCAAAATATTTTGGCAGAAACTTATACACGAAAAGACATAAAATCCTTAACTTTTATTTTTAGCTGGTCCTACGATGTTTCCAAAGTAAGAATGAAGCTTCATTTTCTTTAATAGTTTCTTTTACGACATTTACTGGATAGTTAGGAAGGTGTTCACAAGCACAATTTCTTCTTACAATAGGTGGAATGTTCGAGATATTTAAATCACACTTTTAGTATCTCGAGGGTGAATGTGAGGAACTAATACGAAAGTTTGTAATGTTAAAATAAAAACACAAAAATATAAAATGTGTTGTTTATAATATACAACCATCTATACACACCTACAAGATGGGTACGAAAACTAATCGTCCCACAGAAATCAGCGTTTGCTATTAAATATTTAATTTTTTCTCTATGCATCTGAATTTTTTCACTATTGTTCTACAATTCTTTATAACAAATATATTAAGTAACTAGCAGTTGCCCATGGCTTCGCACGCATGTCCACAACCATTTTGAAACACAGAAAAACAATGTAAAACTTAGTATAACAAAAAGTAGAGACATAATTTTATTGCGAACTTTAAAACTGTGACCCAATGCGAACCCGAGTAAATTTTGCTTCTTTTTATAATTGCAAACAAACTTATTTCTTATTTAACTCTCTTGTGGATGTAATTTAAAAAAATCCTGAAACACATTTTCTTTATTTTTAATCGTATGTCCAAATGCCAATTCTCTTAGATATAACTTCAAAAATGTGGAATTTCTAAAAATCCTGAAATATACGTCTCTTCCTTTTTAACCGAATGTCTAAGATATCAATTGATATGTATAACTTCAACGTGAAGGATTTTTTGTTTGTGGAATTCTCAACAAATGACATATATTTTCATATTCAACCTTCTTGGGGGTGGAACTTCCAAAATCCAAAATTTTTAAATACCATTTTTCATGAATATAGCTTCAAAAATGACGATTTTTTATGTTTAACCCTCTTTGGCGGTAGAATTTCTAAAAATAATAAAATACCTGTTTCTTTATTTTTCACCGAGTGGCCAAATACCAATTTTTATAAATATAAGTTCAAAAATTACGGATTTTTATATTTAACCCCCTTAGGGGTGGAAATTCTAAATGTTCTTGAACACACGTTTTTCATCTTTCACCGAAAGTATTACCAATTGTATGGATACAAATTAAAAATTACCAATTTTTATACTAATTCCAACCCCTGTTCAACCCCTTTGTGGTTAGTATTTCCAACTAAAACACGTGTTTCCTCACTTTTCACTAAAAGCCCAAATACCAACTTTAATTAATGTAAATTCAAAAGTTACGAATTTTTATACAAATTTTATTACGCTCTTAGGAGTTGATTTTTCGAAAATCCTGAAACACGTGATTCCTCATTTTTAACCGAAAGCCCAAATACTAATTTTCAAAGATATAACTTAAAAAATGACGGATTTTTATTTATTATTTATTTATTTATTTATTATTTATTTATTTTTATCCTTTCTTAGTACATGCCGTCTAGGCTGTGCGTTGATAGGTCAGTCAGTCAGGACAAGCAATTTTATATATTACAATATAGATTAAATAGGTTGTAAAATGTTACTTCTAAACCAGGATATTTGGCGTCTTAAAAACAAGGCAGATTCTAACATCTTTCAAAAAGCATTAATTTTTATGCACTCCAAAAGTACTCAAATATCTGTAGACCACCAGAAATTGGACATACAAAAAAATCGTCAAAAATCATCCAAAATCAAACATTCTAAAAAACCTACAAAATGCCTTAAACAGCTCAAAATAGCTTTTTATTTCTGGACCAATTGGCTTTCCTTTTTTTAAATTTTGACACAATAAAACAATAAAGGAACATAGAATACATGTCTAATAAATTATCAGTTTGTTTAGCCTTTGATTTTATTAAATTTCTTCGAGTAAAAATGTTAGGTCGTTTATTAAATTTATTAGATAAAAAAGTTAGGTCATTTATTTTTGCAAGTCGTAGAACGAATGAAATACGAGTATAATTTTTAATAATTAAACTGATTCGGAAATCGGATGTTTAACCTACGCCCTGGATATATTTACACATACCTGCCTTTTTAAAATCGTTTACCGGTCGGATCTACTATTTTAAATAAGTTAAAATCGTTGAACTTGTTATTCTGATTTAAACAGAATAAATTTTGTATTTCCTGCGGAAGACAAATATTTGCGGAAAAGCGTGGTCCAATGTAAACGCATACCTAATCTAAAATTAAAAATATAAATAAAATACCTTGTGCATTTCCTGACGGTTTGACTCTTTGATTGGCAACATTCTATACTGTGACTTTATAAACCATTTTGAAATAAATCACTTAATGAAGGCAATATATCGAAAAAATGATAGTTTAAACTAATTAAATTAAACAAATAAATGCAAAGAAAGAATAACAGCAGTGAACGCATTTCTTTTCGAAGTAACAGCAGTGGTCAAAATTTATGACTTTCCAAACAATTTAAAAAACAGTATCTAGCTGTCGGCATAAAAGTGAAAGTAGTTACTACACGTATCACAAAGGAAAGAGATGGACCTTTTTAATTTAGGTATTTGTTTAAGTTAGAAAAATAGCAGCAAAACGCTGCCAAACGTTATCAACTTATCATCTACCATTTGATTATTACTTGTTAGGCGTAGTATAATGGTAAAGCAAAAAAATCGTAAAAAAATTTGTGTAATATAAAATAAATTAACTAAAAAATTGGAAATTAAATTAACAATATTTGTTCTAGATATATTTATTTGTTGTCGCTTGCTAGTACAAACAATAAATCACCTATAAAATAAGTCAAAACGTTTTGCGAGTCTTAGTCAGAGTATGCGCAAACACAAGCAGTTGGAATTTGAAATTTGCGATACTCCAAGACATTGTTATCAATGTTGATCGTCACAAGCTTAATAATGTTGAATTTCTGAATACAACTTGTGCTACGTTTCAACAAACCTCCACCGTAACATTTTCCACCATTACTGAAACTAATCTCACAAGTAAAATAAAACTGATTTTAAAAAATTTGAACAATACCTGCATGTTTGGAATTTTACAACTTGGTTATAACCGTCCACATTCACAATTACTCTCTCAACATTGTCAACATCTTTCATAACCCTTGGTATTTTTGTAACGACCGTAGTTTTGCAAAAGGGTTCATAACTGGGCCCTCCGCTTCTGTCTGAAAGTGTGACATCTTTGGCTGGCCCTACGACGTCTCCAAAGTAAGAATGGAAAGCCGCGTTTCCTTTTACAGTTTCTTTTATGATGTCTTCTGGATAGTTGGGAATGTGTTCACAGATGTTGTAAGCGCAATTTTTTCGAGTAATGGGTGGAGGGTTATTAAAATCACGGTTTCTGTACCTTGAGATTGATTGTGATTTCTACAACAAAAATAAAACATACCTGCACAATTTATAATGTCAAGTTATCTCACCACACATGTTAATCTAAAAAGACAAGTTAATAAAAACAGTAATTTCAAATGCATTGTGTTCTTATTGTTGTGGAAACAAGCTAAAGCGGAATAATAAGACTAGGTGTCTTTTATACATTTGGTGGCTGCGGTTTCTCGATTACCAAACTTCCTTAGAAAATAAATGATTAACTGATAAATGTGTTGAGCAAAATTATTAGAACCGGTTATAAATTACACATATTAAACTTTTTAGCAAAAAATTACAATTTGAACACAAAGTAAAACTGATTCAAATTTATTTGACTCGAGTTGTCCCTAACCAATTTTAAAAAACTTTTAAAACAACAATGGAATAATTTGATGCGCGAAAGGTAAAATATTTAAAGGTTTTATCAGCCGCAGGACGAACGTAGGTTTTTAAATGATTAAGTAAATATTATTTGGGATATCGAACATACGGTGTGCATTAATGTATACAAATTTTTTTTAAATAATTTATCGGCAACCTACTTTAAATACGGAGTAAATATCCTGTAGAAAATTATTCGCAGAAAACCGTGGTCCATTTTAAATCTAAAATTAATTATTGTTTTGTACGATAAAATAAAAAAATATTGTCAGGAAAACTACAAAGTAGGTAATTTAAAAACTCGCAATAGGATGATAAAATATTATTTGCAAGAAAACAATAAATAACTACTAACTACGGCAAACACAGACATTGTTTGATTATTTTATTATTTCGGGTAAAACATAATACATTTGGTAAGATATTATACTTTTATTACAAAAATAGAAAAAAATGGCAATAATTGTTAGACTTCTTTAGTGTAGGTACAAACACAAGTACTCGGTATTTCAAACTTTCGATACTCCAAAGTATTAGAGTCCAAATTTGCAGTCATGAGCTTAATGACGTTATACTTTTGCAAACATCTGGTCTTTAAATTGAGGATAGATCCCGGAAAACAGCTCTCTCTCTCTTCAAAACTAGAAAATCGTTTTATTGCAATTATACAAATCATAGAAATAAAAAACTCACTCGCAAATTTGATATTTAATAACTTGCTTGTACTCATCTGTGTTAGCAATCGATCTTTCAACCTGATCAACGTCTATCATTAATTTTGGTACAGACGATACACCCTTAGTTTTACAAAAAGGTTCCATTACCACATTGTTCCTTGATACGATCGAAATACCTGAGTCAAAGCTTGACGGTTCTATAACGCTGTCTCCAAAGTAAGAATGTAAAGATTGATTTTCCTCAATCATCGCACGTATTTTATCTTCAGGGTATGAAGGTACATCCTCGCAAATTTTAAATAAACATTGATTTGTTTTAACTTCCATATGGGTTCTTCTAAGTCGGTGAATTGTATAAGGCCTTTGTAAAACTCGATTGTCGTAGCGGTCCACAGACCACCCAAACTAGAAAAAAATTACTCAATAACTAATTCACTAAATTCACCTGTCCTTACGACTGAGACGAGAAGTTGGAGCACAATAAAATGGTAATGCATGATGGTTCAATTTTACTTGAAATTAACAAACTGCATGGGAAAACTCGTCATTTATATATTTTTTATGGATTGCGGTTTTGATAGGTACTTACCCAACTTCCTTCACGTGAGATTGTGTCTAGAACTAATCCGACCGCACTCTTCAGTTTGCGCTGGATTTGTAATTCTTTTACGTAAAACTATCGATAAGATTACTATTTTTGTTTCTATTTTTGTTGCTATTGAGAGTACTATGCGTCACTCATTATTATCGGTGTTTCCAGTTTTATATTAATAAAAAAATTGTCATAAACACTTGGTTAGATGTAGAAGAGAAAAACCCAGACGAAGAGCTTTAAGAATTTTCCAAATAAAAACTCGTAGACTTTTTAACATATTGATATTAACAATCTGACAAACGATCATCAATATATTTTGCCTGTTCCTAGAAAATTCTTATAATTTTATCAAGAATTACCAGTTTTGTTTGAAATAAAGCTTGGATTTTTTTCGTAATGTTGAGCTATCACTGAAAGTGTAGGGACTTTACACATAAAGCTCGACCTAAGGGTTGAATAAATAAATCAGTGGTGAGTTTGTACATTCGACCTAAACCACTTAACCAACATTCTGAATAGGGAAAAAATTTGGTCATCAAACTCTCAAATTCTTATCGTCATTAGTTAACTGTGCCATGAAACGCTGGTACAAAAAAATTATACATACATTTTCATTAAATTAAAAAATGAATCTATTTTGCATTTTCAATATATTATTTTGCAAAAAAAATAAACAAGTGATCCATATTTTCTCACGTTGTTTATTATTTATTATTTTCATTTGGTTTTACAGTTTTCAAGAAATGATTTCATATTTATCGCAATAATTTGTGTCAACTTGTACCTGTTTATACACTACTAGCAGTTGGCCACGGCTTCGCACGCATGTTCACAACCACTTTGAAACACAGAAAAACAAAGTAAAACTTAGTATAACAAAAAGTAGAAACACATAATTTTATTGTGATTTTTAAAAGCGTGACCCAATGCGAAATCGAGTAAATTTTACTTGATTTTAAATTGCAAACAAACTCATTCCCTGTTTAGTCCTCTTGTGGAAGTAATTTTCAAAAATCCTGAACACATTTTCTTTATTTTTAACCGTAAGTTCAAATGCCAATTCTCTTGGATATAATTTCAAAAATTAAAGAGTTTTGCGTTTAACTCCCTTGGGGTGGAATATCTAAAAATTCTAAAATATACGCCTCTTCCTTTTCAACCGAATGTCTAAGATATCAATTGATATGTATAACTTCAATGTGAAGGATTTTTTTGTTTAACCCCCTTGGACTGGAATTTTCAACAAACCTGAAACACGTGTTTTTTATTTTTTTGACGAACGCCCAAATATAAATTTTCTTAGTTATAACTTCGAAAATGACAGATTTTTATATTCGACCCTCTTGGGGATGGAAATTCCAAAATCCAGAAACACGTCTTTTATCATTTTTAACCGAAAGATCAATTTTTTATGAATATAGCTTCAAAAATGACGATTTTTTACCGAAAGCTTAAGTAGCAATTGCATGGATACAAATTAAAAATTACGGATTTTAATACAAATTCCAACTCCTGTTCAACCCCCTTGGGGTTAGTATTTCCATCTAAAACACATGTTTCTTCACTTTTCACTGAAAGCCCAAATAGCAACTTTAATTAATGTAAATTCAAAAGTTATAAATTTTTATACAATATTACGCTATTTAACCCTCTTATGGGTTGATTTTTTGAAAATCCTGAAACACGTTTTCTTCATTTTTAACCAAAAGCCCAAATACTAATTTTCAAGGATGTAAGTTCAATGTAACTTCAAAAATGACAGATTTTCTAAAATCTAATTATAAACTCAACTTCCCATTTAACCCCTTTAGGGGTTGATTTTCCAGAAGTCCTGAAACACGTCTTTCTTCATTTTTAACCGAAAGCCCAAAAATAATTTTCAAGAATATATCTTTAAAAATGATCCTTAGGGGGTGATTTTCCAAAAATCCTTTTTTAGTACATACCTACGTTGGCGCACCGACAAAACAGCCCGCGACAAAATAGCCCTGACAAAATAGCCCCGACAAAATAGCCCACCGACAAAATGGCCCACCGACAAAATAGTCCACCGACAAAAAACCCCCGACAAAATAGCCCCCGACAAAATAGCCCCCGACAAAATAGCCTGGCGACAAAACAGCCCTCCTCTGAAATACAAGGTGTTAGAAAATATTTATAAAGGTAATAGTATGGACTAAAATAAAAAAATAAGTCTAAATGTTTGTAAAGTATGTAGTAAGGAAAAAATAATCGATTTAGACAAACGATTAGGCCTAAAAAAATACTTATGATCTGCTCTATAATGAGTCTTATGTTAATCATTTGAATCCAATTTTAAATAAATCAAGACATTAGGTAAATAAATGTTTTTTTAATTATTCATAATTCTTTAAATGTTTCAAACTTTTCAAATTGTCAGTGATTAAGAACAATTTTGATAAGCGTCATTATCAAAATTGTAAATTTATGTAAACGCCAAGGCATTTTACTAAATTATTTTTTTAAACAAGGTTGATAAAAATGTAAAATAGTTATTAATGTTTATTAATTAATCTCTCATTAAAACTATAAATTACATTAGCTATTAATTTTTTGATGTGCATAAATATTTTCACAACTAATTTTGAGAGAAAATGCGATGTTGACGTTTGTATAGTTCTCAAACAGCTAATAAGAACAACTGCAAATTTTTGTCCAATTGTTTAATTTTTAATTTATTTGTCTCCACCATTTAAAATGTAGAACAATTTTTTGTCAGTTTATTGATCGCATAAATTTTTATGCGACTAACGTCCAACGGTCCAACTGTGGTTAAAATGAGCTATTTTATTAATGGGCTGTTTTGTCGCTAGGCTATTTTGTCGTGGGCTATTTTGTCGGGGGCTTTTTTGTCGGTGGGCTATTTTGTCGGTGAGCCATTTTGTCGGTGGGCTATTTTGTCGGTGGGCTATTTTGTCGGGGCTATTTTGTCGGGGCTATTTTGTCGCGGGCTCTTTTGTCGGGTCACGACGTTATAAAAGCTATCTACTGTGAATATTTCAGGTTTCTATACTTAAGCAATTTTATACAGGTGCTTAAAAAGTGGCGCACCAACTCAATGGAGAACTCGCATGTCAAACTTCCCCCACTCTTCTGGAGGACCAACAAAATCAGCTGTTCCATATAATTTGTATGGAGTTCTGGTTCCACTTCGTTGATTTTTTCGTTTTTTGGTGGTTATTGAGTGTTTTGATTGCTAAAATTAATTGGACATCTACTTAAATGTATGATGAATCATTTAAAGCCACAAAATAGCGGTAATATCTTGTGTTCTAATTAAATATTACCGTTTAAAACATCACTATTTAACTCTTCAGCTTGATTATCGCAATCGGCGTTTTCATTCAAGTTAAAAAACTGACAAAGCGTACTCTAATTATAAATTCCAATGATAGCATGGTATTTCAAAAACTAATAATTACACAGAAGTCAGCGTTTGCTGTTAAGTACTTTTTTTCTCTGTGTATAAAAATTTTTTCAGAGTTTTTCTACAGTGCTTTATAGTTAATACTAACAAAATTTAATTTTTAGTAAACTGTTAATAAAGATGACTCATAAATTAATTTACTTTATGGTGCAACGGTGGGTGCAACATACACTTGTAATGTAAAATGAACAATAAAAACAATAACAGTAGCGCAAATAATTTGTTTCAGGATTAAAACAGTAGGAATTTATCTATTGAATGATTTCTCCGCAGCCCAAAACTCACTCTTGAATTATTTGAATTGACTGTGGATACAACAGGAGCAATATATAGCGTAAAAAACAACATACTTTGAAGCAAAAACTCAGATAATTTTATAGATTTATTTAAAGATCAATATACAATTATTTATTAACTTAAAAACCCAATACACGGGCTGACAACCTCCGAACAACGGCCAGAAAATACACTTTACGCAAAATATTACCGCGATTTTGTGGCTTTAAATGATTCATCATACATTTAAGTAGATGTCCAATTAATTTTAACAATCAAAACACTCAATAACCCCACCAAAAAACGAAAAAATCAACGGAACCAGAACTCCATACAAATTATATGGAACAGCTGATTTTGTTGGTCCTCCAGAAGAGTGGGGGAAGTTTGACATGCGAGTGCCCCATGGTATGTGGTACATGTAAAGGTAAAAATCGTAAAAAAATTCTTTGTATTAAAATTATTGATAAATAACAAATTTTAAATAAATGATATGTGGCAACGTTGTCTTAACAGTCGCGATCGCGATAGAATTTGATCAACAATAAAAATAAATTAATTTTGAAACGGTTTCCTAGGAAATCATTCCCAGTTTTGGCACATTTAAATTGTGATTTTTTTGGTCAATTTTAGTTTTTTAAATTCAAAATACTACTAAAGTCTGATCGTAAGATAAAAATAATTATTTATCGTTTTGTTAAGGAACGGTTACTTAGTGTGAAACATAAAAACATTAAAAAAAAATGTAAACTGAAGAAGTTAACAAAATAAGTTTGTAGCTCCAGATTTTTTAAAATATGACTTCAGCAATTTTTTCAAGATTTTTCCCGTAATCTACACATGCTTCTCAACAACGTACCATTGAGTTGGTGCGCCACGTTTTAATCACCCTGTATAATATAGATTACACTATGCAATTTTTATCATATCTTAAAAACACTGACATAAAATTTGTTCAAAAATTTACAAAATATATTATATATGGTAAATAAATTTGGTAACCTTCTCTTATAGGGAACAAAAAACCATCTTTACAAGTCAGTTTAAACTGCCAAAAATGAGCTAGCTTAAGTGAGATTTTATGTTTATAAATATAGAATAACTTATAACCGAAGTTAAATACATAAAATATTGTACAAATCATGTGTATTATTAAAAAATGTGGTCTTCTGGCAATAAAGCTTCCACAACAAAATTTATTGAAAAAACTTATTAATATTTAAATCACTGCAATAAGCTGCAATAAGCTGAAACAACTACTAGTTGTATAAAAATGTAAATTAAATTAAGCCAACAGGTGAACAGAAAGTATAGAATCGGCGCACCGACAAAAGAACCCGCGACAAAATAGCCCCGACAAAATAGCTCCGCCAGAATAGCCAACCGACAAAATAGCCCACCGACAAAATAGCCCACGACAAAATAGCCTAGGGTCAAGACAGAGCCCACCACAAAGACATTGGGTGTTGAACAAATGTAAAAATATTTAGGGAGGTAATGACATGAGATCGAAAATGAACGAAATTAGAACAGACTGTGCCTGTGAAATTTTAGCCATACATCAAAAATTGACAGATCAAAATTTAAAAATAATTTTTCAAATATTGATTCCTTTCTTATTAACTTATTCCGAAATAGTGTTTACCATCCAACAAAAAGCTTACGTTATAAAAAACTATTTTCGAACAGGTGAAAAAATAAATGGAGACTGGAAATATTCAATTGGTGAATGCCCAACAGTTTCGGAAAAAAAAAATAAAATAAAATTTTAAATTAAAAATGTAATAATTTAAAAAAATACTAACAATTAAGTATAATAGGCCTTATCTTTTTGTTCTCTACTTATTTTCTAATTGACAATTGATTTTTATAATTCCTTTGTATATAAATTGCATAAAAAGCACTTTATATGAAACATAAAAACAGAAACAAAGAATAATCAGCCCTTATAAAATAAAGCTAAAACAAAAAGAAAAGACTCTTCGTGTAACACTCCCAATATGTACTATGTCGAGCACGGAATTTCGGACACTACTGTCATTGTTGTTGTCAAAAGTTATGGAGAATTCCATACATTTTATGTCAATGAAATGTCAATGGTGTCCGAAATTCCATGCTCGCCACTCTCTAGTTTTTATAAGATTTTAATTTTATTTTCTTCTATTTTTGACTTTATATTGCTTTATTTTTTTGATTTTTGGTACCCACCAAAAAGACAAAACCATCATGTATTATCTAAAAAACTAATCAAAAATGTCAGTTATCATTAAAAAAAAGTAAAAATGGCAGTCATTACTGAAAATCAAATAACATCAGAAATGTCATTCTGGTGTCAAAATGTAGCATTTAAGAAAATAAAATCGACCTGATCGAGATTTTTTTTTAATGATTCATAACTAAAATATGCGTTACTTTTGTTCAGTCGGTATACTAAATATGAAAAATGCTTATAATATGTCCTATACATAATTATGGCATTTTGTTATCATTTGAATCCAACTTTAGGTAAATCAAGATTTACCTACTTAACATAATTGAATAAATTTTCATTCAACTAATTTTTTAGCCGTTTGAAATTTGAACTTACTAACAAAAGTAACTACAAATCTTTGCCTAATTATTTAATTTTTAATTTATCTGTTTACACCATTTAAACAATTTTTTAGTCGACTTATTAACCCCAAAATTTGTCTGTGATTGGAATAAGCTATTTTATTAATGGGCTGTTTTGTCGGGGGCTTTTTGGTCGTTGCGCCATTTTGTCGTTGGACCATTTTGTCGGTGGGCTATTTTGTCGGAGCTTTTTTGTCGGGGCTATTTTGTCGCGGGCTCTTTTGTCGGGTCACGTATAGAATCATTTTTTTTAGTTTTGGAAAAACTAATTGATGAAGCTTTGTCATGAATAAAAAAAATGAATTTTTCGTTAAAGTTCATTTTTAAAACATATTCACATTATTATTTATAGCACTCTATCTTCCAGCAATTATTTTTTATTTCCTAAAGATAGTATGAAAAAATGCTGGGCGCAATGCAATGCTCGCATTTTCTTATAATTTCTTCCTGATGTATACCGACATGAAAAAAATCCTTTTCTGAAACGCAAATTATTTGTTGCATGACTGACAAAATTTAATTTATACAGGGTGTATTTAGTACAATTTCAGTGCAGGCAGGTTTATTTATAATATCACATAATATTAATTTTTTGTGTGCATTTTTTTGTCCCCAAAAAATCGAGCCCTATTTGGACTGCATAAAGTGGTACTGAGTTGTTGAATGAAGCATTTATAACATCCGCGTACTCTTTTATTTGCTGAGAATCTGGATGTTGAAAGACAAATTTCGGAGCAGGGAATTCCTCGTTCCTTGTAAATCTCAAGATTTACGTAAAGTGATTAGTAATTCAGTAAACAATCTCAGGAGGAAGTGTGGTTAAAATAAGTATAAAACGCTCAACGTATCTTTTTTGAAGTTAAGATGTGATTCCGCGCGCGGTTGTGAGAGACTGATTTGAATCATGCAGTTTTCACCCCTGATTATCATATTTGTGAATTTTATGATTTCTGTAAGTAATATTTAATATATTAGCGTTCCTTTAATTTACGTTCTCCCGCAGACGATTAATTGTAAAAGACGATGGCAATGCTACGAGGGTCTGTGTGAGCACAGTCGAGAATACACATATCCTACTAAAGAAATCGAAGAGGCAGTGAAGTTGTTCGAACATAAAGTTGTTCTCGAGCCTCATAACAATGATAACAGTGAAGTTTCCACTAGATCATTTAACTATTTTGAAGCCAACAATTTGTGTTTTACTAAAAAAAAAACTTTAGCACCAAGATTTCACCAATCTCATAAAAACATCAGTATAGTACAAGTAAAAAAATTTAAACAAAATATTACTTTCGAAATTTGTGTGTAAGTGATTTTTACAAAAAAAAAATAAATCTACTTTACCATCGATTTTTCAGCAGGAAAGCAGGAAAGTGTGAAAAATTGAGTAATAATTGTATTTTTGGGATAAAAACAACCTGTAAACAAACCTTTCAATATACAACACTTTTGATCTACAACAATCATAATCAGAAACTCGAACTTAAAACGTTCAAACTGCCCTCCACATGTGTTTGTGCGATGAAATCAAGAAGTGATAAAGACAATATTATATAGAGTTTTTTGTAATACCCGATATTCCTATCGTTTGTTTGAAACAGATGCGGAAGTCCTCGTACACTTATTATTGCATGAAAGCTTTTGTCTGGACTCTGCTTTCATTCCATTTGTCGTTGTTTTTAAACGCCTAATTGATAAATTACGAAAGTGATTTTATTTAAGTGCACTCTGTTTTAATCTACTTGAATATTATGCAACATAACCAGCTTTATGTATTTTCAGGACTTAGCAATAGTGAATAATAATAATCTAGTCATAACACTGCGAATAATGTAAAGGAAAGTACGACAGTGACCGTTTAATGCTTATGTAATAGATGTCAAGTTCAAATAGTTTTTATTTCTTTGCTCCAGTAACCGCAGATTTTCTATTCATTACCAATAAACTTAGAAATTTAATTAAACATATCAGCTACACATAGTTTGACTTAAACATTATTGACCGATGTGTGTTATTTTAAGCTTTAGCATAAGAATATTTTCCATTTTTTGATAAGATTGTACCTTTATTTTACTTAATAAAAATTCAAACAACTAAAATATTGTTATTACCTATTAAACATGTTTAGTGTTTAAATAGTTTAATAGTTTTCCTCACGCAACTTGTGGTGATGCAAAACTTTTGAATCCATGTGTAGTTATTTATTTAACGAGTTTGAGTGTAAATCGGGTTTTTATTTCACGAGTGTTTTTTAAATGTCGAGTGTCTACGAGACGTTTAACGTCCACGAAGTGAAATAAATGAACCGATTTACCCGAAAACGAGTTGGATACAACATTTTATTCTTCGAATTAGACTCAACAAGGCTTAAAATTGCTTTAAATCTGCTACAAATAATCTGACATTTCGTATTGACAGTTGTCAAAAATTCCCTACACAGCAAAAAAACCGTAAGTGTCGAAGAATAAAAAATAATTTGGTAAAATGCGACATTGGCGTTTTTATAGTTTTAAAATATTTAATAGAATACAAAGTGAATCAAAAGTGACAGACCAACTAGTATGGTGGTTAGGAACATTCAGTAAAGCTTAGAAAAAAAGAAGTCAGTCAAATTTTTTCCCAGCAACTTAATTTTTTATGTTACATATATTATTTTTATTTGTTTTCCTTAGCAACCGTTTTAATTGTTCTTCTTTAGTTTCCAATTATATCAAATTTAATTTATTGTCTAATTTGCGAGTTTATTAAATGTTTGTAATACCAGATATCTGTTTAATGTTGTAATTTAAAAAAAAAGTGCCAAAAATTCAAACTAGAACTAAGCTCAAACAATTTAAACAATATAAACTTTTAACTCAGTTTGATGTCTTTTTTCACTACCCAAGAAATGGTCCGAGACTTTTGAATCACCCTGTATACCTACTTGCAGGTGTAGTCTAAAATTATTACGATCGATTTTTAAAATTGTTAAACTTTTCCATTTAACCGACTGCAACTTTTATTTTTTAAATAAAGAACTGAAAACCTGTCGCTTCTTACAAAAATTGTACTTTAGTTCAAACTTTAAAAAAAATTGAAATACCTAAATGACCTCAATAACCAAAAATTTAAAACAAAATACCTAGACCAAAAGACTGCTAAAATCGTGAAAAAAAATTACCTACTAAATATTTAACCACAGATTAAAAAAATACATTCAAAACAGGTATTGTTGCTAAAATTGTTCTCACTGTCTAGACGAAATATTTTTTGCGGTATGTTAATCTGTGTAATTTTCATTCGCACAATTAAATGCTCTGTAATTAATTACTCCCATTACAAACCTGCATATAAACAGCATGAAATGACGTCGTTGAGCACTTGCAATTACTTGAATAAGTAACTAAAAACTATTTTTCTACTTTTTACAATTTACAATCTTGGATGTCAAGGAAGCAAAACAGTTTCTCCAGCCCCAAATTGATTTTATAACTTGATCATTATTATAACTTGCAGTTTTACTACTTGGCAATGCTAAACGAAATTAATTACTTACGAAAGTCACATTTCGAGGTAAACATTTGGAACAAAATGTTTTCTTTAAGCTTTTGGAGAATTCGGAAATTCCTTTTGATTAGATAATAATTTGTTACCCCACATACGGAAACTGCATGCAAGACAGACTACTGAAATTATTATATTATGTATCCCCTCAAATAATTAGAAGTTTGCTTCAAAAATATGCAAATAACAATAGGTATGCGTCACAGAAAATAACACCTTACGCATCCGTACTTTTAACCAGTTTTTACACTTTCTACAAGATCTCTACACAAATTTTGAACATTTCGTCATAAAATGGAATTAAAATAACATTAGGTACATCTAGACAAACATGCGGTCATCCAATCTCGCTTCCTTTGTAAGATGTAATTGCATGTAATTTCTTTTCATCCCACCGGAAGACATCCGCATCGTCTAGAATGCTAAAAGTTCAAAGAAAATGTTAAATTGGTATCAGTTCGAATGGACAAAAATCGGCGAATGTTATCACTACCAGAATTCAGCTTTAAGGGTGCTCTTAATAAAGTGGGGATCTTATAATATCTATAAAAGAAGTGGGTCATCAACAGTGCAATTGCTTGAAGTGAGAGTGAAGAGTTTGCAGTGAACGGCTTACGGTGTCTTCGACGAGCACGAGTGTATATGTGTGTGTGACCTGGACCTAGACTTTGCCATTATGAAGGTAAGTGTAAGGGCGCTAGTTTCGGTACTTGAAACGTTTACCGAAAAGAAATATAAGAAAATTCCGAAAGTCCGGAACAATGTGCTTGAGGAAATTGTAAACAAACTGGCTTTGTGGAGAAATTGAAGAGACTTAAGTAGGTACTAGCTTTATGGCAGTAGAAACTTACCTAGTATGATAAAAAATATTTTTTAAAAGAAATACATTTTTTCTAAATGTTTTATTTTAGGACACCAAAAATAAGAGACAGTTGTTTAAAAAGCGAGTAAAAGTCGATTGATGTTATCATTAACGCTAGACTAATTTAATAAAAATTCCACTGTATTTTTAGCATTCACCGGATGCATCAAAAATTCGTTTAATTAAACTGTTATTTTATATCTGTCAGTTTCACCCGCCCATTAATTCTATTTTTTTACTTTCCTGAATAATTACAACGACAAAATTAGTTTATATTTTTAAATAACATTAGTTATTATGAAATGCTTGAGTTATCAGAGATTCCACCTACCCTTATTAAGATCGTCTCAAATTGAGAGTTGTTTACAGTTCATGCTTATACTTTGTGGTACTAAAAAAACACTTTGAACATCACAGGACGTTCTCTCGAAAGGTGCTAAAAGTAAAGTAAAATAATTGGATCTAATGCTTTCTGTAAAAAATGATAGCTGCCATTATGTGTGCTAATAATTTCTACACTGCTAAAGTCAATAACTTATTTAAAATGTTATGATTTCTTTAATAGATGGGTAAAGTCGTCTGAATAGAATTGAAAATTTTATTATATTACTCGTAAACAACTTATGGCTCGTAATAAATATATATTCCATTTTTACGTGATCTGTTATTATCAGTAATTCAGTAAAAAATTGGTAATTCCTGATTAAAAATGGCACAGTTTTCAGTTAGAAGTTTAAATTTAAGGAAAACTCACGGCAATATTTGTGATAACTTGCGTTGTAATTTTTATAACAGCTCTAAATTTAAAAGATCTGGGTGAATCAGAGCAAAATAAGTGGTTCCTGTTTACCCACTCTGTAAAACAGAAATTCGTAAATTTTCAATAGCATTGTATATTTTTTATACGTTGCAATCTTATTTTCAAAACGTAAATAATTAACATAATAGTACAATTTGTTACACATAATCTACACTCTCTATCAATAGTAGATAACGAGATCACTGTATCACAGTGCCAGTTAATTAATCTCGCGATACTTAATGGTGATACAATTATAATTTAACAGGTAAATAAACTGGATTTTCTCATATATTGCAGTAAAATAAATATGCGTATGGTGGTAATGCCATCACCCAAGTGCCAGAGTTTTCAGGTCGCATCTACAGCCTCTGACCTGACCTAACGACCACTAACTAGTAGTGACCGGGACCGACGGCTTAACGTCTCCTCCGAAAGACGAATATATTGCAGTTAAGGAGTGGATTATTCTAAATTAGGTTACGTCATTACCATCCGTTATCATGCATTTTTAAAAACGAGGGTCAAAGTTGATGTGGGATCGCTGAATTGAGTGTCCTACCCTATTCATCTTTAAATAGACTCTAATGTATGTGATCCCAGGATTCCCAGGAAATAAATTTTATCTAGGACTAAGCTATTAAAGCGAATATTAAATAATCCCTTTAAAAGTGTGGCTATACCTATGAGTAGAAAGTAAAAGGGCACATGTTAACATTGACATTTTATGCAAATACTGAAGCGCTCTAAAGAGGTTCATGGTCAATGCTCCTTCTTCCGTATGGTGAAAGTTTTACGCGTAAAAACAAAACTTGACATGACACATAAACCTGAAAAGTGTCTCTTCTATATCAATTTTATGGTGGATGGATTTTTCACGAAAATGCTACTCTTTTTAGGCAACATTAACACACACGTAATCATCAAAGTGGTGAAATCACCAATCACAATTACTTTGATTAAAGCTTTATCACAAATGGCATTAAACATGTAAAAATTTTATTACATCAACTGAAAGTTTAAGACACTACACCTTATTTAAATAGGATAATAAATATTAAGTACACAACAAACCATGTTCGAAATTAATTATTTAAATGTACGGTTTATTCAACCACAGCCTGGAAAGAAACAATGCTCCTAGTTATATTAAATATTCTGATTTTTATATACTTTCAGATAGCATTTCTACTGGCCTATGCAATTCTTACAATGAAAAGGGTCAGAAGTGCCGCAGTTCAAGCCCCCTTAGACACAATTTCCTCGGAAGACATCACAGACTCGGACCGAAAAACTTTAGAATTCTTAAATCAATATTTTCCTCTAAGGCCTAAGAGAGAAGAAACCATAGACTCGGACCAAAAACCTTTAGAACTGCTAAATCAGTATTTTTCTCCAAGTCCTAAGAGAGAAGAGACCACAGACTCGGACCAAAACCCTTTAGAACTGTTACATCAGTATTTTCCTCCAAGTCCTAAGAGAGCAGATACAACAGACTCTGACCAAAAATCTATAGAATTTTTAAATCAGTATTTTCCTCCAAGTCTTAAGAGAGCAGATATCACAGAGTCTGACAAAAAAGCTTTGGAATTCTTAAATCATTATTTTTCTCCACGGCCTAAAAGATCAGGTGAAGACGCCTTGCACCATTTAAAAGCCTCAATAAGTCATGGCATTAAATCGAAGTTAGGACTAATAGCCAAGAGTTCAGCTTCAGCAAGCTCCCATTTTAGTAAGAGTAGCAGCAGCGGCCATGACCATCATCATCACCATTATCACCATCACGATGAACATCCGGAAGTGAGTAAAAATTAGAGTTACTTAACTGTGAAAAATAATTTCAATTAAAATTTAAAAATTGTATTAAAATAAGAAAAAACGTGTTTATAAATGCTTGCTTTTGTCATTTTTGTCTCTCTCTACAAACAAAAAAATCATTCTCTCGTTCCTTGTTGACGCTTTTTAATATTTCGCCGGAAAGTTTCATATATCGAGACAGCTGTCGAAAACAACAAGGTCTGAAATTCGTATTGAAATTAATTTGATACTAATTTGATTCTATAAAAACAATGTAAATAATCCATTTTCTGTAATCGACAGGATTTCAAACGTTAAATTGTTGTTACATAACGTTTCAGCAAGGTTGTTCTTAAAATAAAGTTAAATAAATAAACTGTTGCAGTTTATAATTAATTTCAGCGTCTCAGTGACACAAAACTAATTATTGATTAATTTTGTCCTGAATAATAGTGAGTTGTACCCTTTTTTTTTAGTTCCATGACCATCATAAGCATTTCGATTTCTGGTCTTTGAAGAAATCCATCTTGAACACTCTCCTCCAAGCGGTTAAAGCCATAAAAGGCGGTGTGATAGCCATAAAAGGACAACTGATAAAGGGCAGCGGTTACCTCATCTCAGCGAAGGGCAAGTTAATAAGTGCCAAAGGGGAAGCTATAACAAACTTAGGCAAAAACATTGCCACCTCAGCCATTCTAAGCCCGACCCATGGTCATTCAGACGGTAATATTTCATTCTTAAGACACCTAGTTAGTAATCGACTCTTATCACTTGTGACGTAATAGGGAAATGCGTTCATTCGAATAAATTCCGGAACCAAATTGATAATATATCTAGCGGGAACGGATAAGAATCGTAATTACAACGCAAGGAAATTAGCCGCCTGTTTTAATCATAATTATTTAATGCCGTATGATGAAATTAGCTATTCAAACAAGTAGAACATTTGATTATTGAAAGAAAGTTAATTACTCTATTGTTTATCAGAAATGCATTACCACATTTCTAACAGCAATTGCACTTCCACTCATGTGAAGCCGGATTAAGTAAATACGGCCAATGGGATAACAAGACTCATCCCTATTCCACACTTATTATTGATCGGAGCTCAAATCATAATATTAGATGTTCCTCAGTGGTTGAAACAGATGTCATCAAGCGTAATGATTGGGTCTATTTGTAAGAAAATCCTAATTTGGGATTAATCAATGTTTAACTTCATCGAACAATTTCCCGTAGTAGGAATATCACACATTTTTTTATGTTTTGAAACATGGAATATTTTGTTTGTTTTAGACTACGGTCACGGGCACTACCACCACGAAGAATATGGATCACCGTCAGCTCCGGGGCCTGAATACGAGGTGCCAGAACACCACTATCATCATCATTCGCCACATCATGAAGGTATACAATTTGTTATTCAAATAGTGTAATCCATCATATCTTGGAACAATATGTGTAGGGGAGCAAGAGGCATAACTAAGAGTAGTTTCGTCTATTGTGTGTCAAATCTTGATGTTTGCGTGCACAATTTCACTTTGTTAAGAACGCAGTTTGCAATTCACATTTAATTAAATGTCTTAATACATAGTTTTGTTATTGTGTGACATTTTTGTGAGGCGGAACGACGAGACTGTTTATAATTGGGTTTAGTTTACATCCAGTAACAAAATTTCGATTGAGCTACATCAGGGTCAAAAGTGTAGACTTTCTCAACCTTTCTCGGGCAGACAGAGATGTTGGTTTGGTTAAAAATGAAAGTAACACCTCTTCCAAATGTGATCATAAAAATTCACTTTCGCTTTGTTTCGGAAAAAAATAATCAATAGAAATATATCAATAGGAGGTAATGCTAAAAGTAAATTTCTTTTTTTGATAACGCTTATTAGTTTAGAGTGAAGAAAGCAGTTGTGTACATGCAGCTTTTAATTCATATAATGTGACCACAGACCGCAACAATATGGCACACTTGTCATCTTGTACACCTTACGTGAAGTAAATTATTAGTCTAGGAATGTTACAATTTTACTATCCATAATTATGTTAAGATAAACCGCGACCTTACAAGTCACTCTCACACTTTTCCCGTAATATGTCGACATAATCCGAGGAAATTTCCTTTTTTCCTCGAAATGTAGGATGCGTACTTTCACTTTAATCAGTTGCATCAAATTTACTAAGTCAATTTCCAAATTGCAACTAATTAATAAATACGATCACCTGTTTTAGAAAGGCAACAAATTAAATACACACTAGCCTAATTTGCTTCGACATGAAACACCCATTTCTATTCTTTAAAAAAATTAGCAACATAAAGTAATAAATTCTACACAATACCTATTAATAATAACTGGAAAACACAAAACAAAATTGGTTTTAATAAATCAGACACAGTAAAAAATTCCACATGTTTTCACTTTTCATCTGATGTCCGTGTACGATTACCGGTTTGGAATTTTCCGTCTGTGGCTTTTTAGCTATGACTTTGATGAACATATGTTTATATATTGAAAGGTGGGCGGTAATCGAGAGGCCCATAGTAAGAAGTTGAGAACTACCATATGTGGTGCAAATGAATCACTTTTGCTTTGTAACTTCCGGACGGGTAAACCCGGGTAAACCCCATGAGGTTGAAATTCCTTAGAATCTTTTAAAGAATTTTTAGAAATTCGTTAAATTTTTACTTTTTATTTCAGTAAGAAAAAAATTTAATGTTTTTCTATGTTTAGAAAATTTTGCTACTTTTTAGACAATAACAAATTACTAAACGCTACTTACTTCCCTGTGAAACATAATTCACGGTTATAATACATAATTTAATATGTAACAAAGTATAATCGTGTGAACATTATTTCTCCAGAATTATTACATTGAAGAACTTAAACTACTCTTACAAGTTATTACAATAAAACCATCTTATGATAATATAGGAAATGATACATTTTTTTTAAATTATAAAATGCCACAGGTAAAATGCATATTTTATTAAGCATTAAAGACATAGGATCCTACTATTGCATTCTTTTGAGAATTTCTTGTCACATGACTACTTGAATTGTCTTGAATCATAATAAAATAATTCTGGACAAGACAAGCGTTTAAAGTGTAGTAAGGTGAAAGTCTCTTCTGCTCGGAATTTAAATTTTAATAATCTAACCACATGATAGATATTTTTTAAAATCGCCACAAATAACATTTATCAAAAAAAATCTGTCGTAATTTACTTTTAAAATTTATTAGAACAAAACTACTTTAAATTTTAAGACCGTTGGTAAACTATTGCTATACTATCAGTGAGACTATCAGGCTATAGACGCAAGTTATGTGCATATTTATTTAATTTCTGCTCACATTCAAAAATAATTACTGTGTATAAATGGCATCTGTGGCATACTGTTAGATAGTCGGGAAATACCCGATGACTAGTAATTTGGCAAGAATCAATACTTGTCACTTGTTCATTTTTTTCATTTTTGCTTAAAAATTTGTTCCATAACGAGTTACAATGCCAGATTTTACGACTCCCTGTCGTTAGTTATCGAAAAAGTGAAGTTAGAGCAAATTGTGATGTTTGTCGTGCTGTAAGAAACGTCCGCCAGATTCGGAAACAATTTGTTCAAAACATGGAGCAGTTTAATTAATATAATAAAGCTTTAAGAGTATATTGACAGATATTTCTGGTTTTGTTCTGGTTTTACTTAGACTGACTTCTTAACACCAAAAATTATACTTAATTCATTAATAAAAAGATAACAATTAGTAATAATGGCATCTTCAAGACTGATTTAGTCAACCAGCCTTTCCCAGCCTAGCTGTGATTTGTGCAGTTGAGATAAAGTAACCTGTTTTTCTACAGCGACTCTACTGGTTAGCCCTTTTTTGTAGTCCTGGATTTTATGGTTTTTGTGTAGTTCCATCAATTTATTATAAAGTAGTTTGTACATTTGTCGGAATTGAACTATAGTTACTTACTATAGTTATTATAGAATTTACAAATTTAACAATTTTTTTCTAATAAAAGAAGTTAAATGGGGTTTTTTATCTTAGAAGAATTGTACCTAGAAATTCAATAACTAATTTTCAGAAATTAAATAATTTGGCAAAAAATGCGGATTTAGGCACAAGCTGCCAATTGGTAATAAGTCTGTTATTGTTATTATATTTCTTTAAGTGCATTTTAGGAAATTAAATTTAATTACGGGATAAATAAACCGTTGCTAAAAAACACGAGAGCCGCTATTTTTTAAAACAGTGCCAAAAATATTGAAAGGTAAAGGAGAACGTTTCCGTCTTATGTAAATCTAAAGACCAATCAAATCCAATATTTTTGTATTAATAGAAAGTTTTTGAAATAAGGAGCAATTCGTATCATTGTGCCAGTTTTGTAACTTTTTAAATAAAAGTGGAATTTAAGATGGAAAAATTATAAATGTAAATGTAAATTGCATTGCTAATAAGAGTGCCATGCAACAGAAATCGCGAGGTAGAGAAGTTTAGGAGCCCACAAATCATCAAAGCTAGTTGTAGCTGTAACAAGCTTAACGCCATAGTGGGTGCAATAAGATTTGGGACTTTTTAGATAATATTGAAAAAAAGAATACATTTCCCACTGATTTGAAAATGACCTGAAGGTAGAGGGGTCATAAATAAAAAGTAACAAAAATCATTTGAACTTTAAATTAATTTAGCTACTTTATTTGAAGATCTACAAAGTTGGCTCAATAATATCGATTGATATAAAAAAATCTGCATTTAAGTGGTCGTTAGATTTCCATAAGAAAATAAAAAATTTCCAGAAATTCCCAGAAAAAGTCTAAATATAAAAATTGTTGCGTGTTTACAAAATCAGAAAATGCCGCCTAGTTGATAAATGTGTTCACTTATAGAAGACCCATCGTTATCGCATTTAATGACTTGACTTTGACTTTCAAGACAAACCGGACGCCGACCAAGCTGGTATCTTAATCCTGAAGAAGATCCCAAAGCACGAACATGAACATGAACACGAACACGATCATCTACCCGTCGAACACAAAATTCCCGACTTCAAACCGATCGGACATTCAGGACCCGGTCTTGGAGAAATCATCGGAAAATTCTTCTCCGCTTCCACTTCCCTAAAACCAGGAGAACCCGCTCCTTTCGGTGATCATTACGATCATGATCATCACCACGAACATTATCATTCTGATCACGATCACGATCACCACCACCATGACCATGACGAGCATTACCACCCTGATCACTCTAGTCACTCATCCCATTCAGAGTATCACCAGGAAACTCACCCCTCTAGTCACGACGATGATAACCACGATTTTAAGCACTCTGACGCTGATCATCACAATGTTCATGAGAATCCTTCCAGTCATTACGGGAGCCCCTTCGAAGAAGCTCCCGCTTATTTAAACATAGAGGAATATGCCTCTGAGTCTAAGAAACAAGCACAGACTGTAACACAAGCCCCAACTGTTGAACCACAAAAGTTACAAAATACCAACTCCCAACAACCACAAACTCCTATTAAATACGACGAAATTAGACCACTACCAACTGCTTTTGCCAATAGTGACCCCCAGAGTATTAAATACGACGAAGTCAGGCCTTTATCCGCCTTTTCCAACACCGGAATTGACACTTCTTACCTCCAAAATAACGATAATCGCCCAAATTTGTTTGTTGGGTCTTATTCAAATAAACCGAATACGGCTTTTCCGCCATACGCCCAACAGTTGCAATCAGTCAAACCAACTGCTCTAGCTGTTGACACTACATCATTGCAGTTTGGTGGTTTTTCCAACACGGGGGTTTTTCCAACCAGTGGTTCTGATATCAAATATTTAGCACCTCCGGGTGTTGGACCACAAGTGTTTCCCAGTGGTGTGAACACGCATTCACACAGATATCCACAAAGTGTTAAGTATCAAGGTTTGCTCGATAGTTTCCCATCGCCGTCTCATAAAACTCCTTTAAAACGGCCCACACGTAGTAAACACCACCACGGCCGTAAAAGACCTGTACTACCCTCTCCTGAGTTTATGAAAGCACTTATGTACAAAGTGGGGCATGACGGACCAAAGAGATTATAGACTGACGAACTGACTGTACTTGCAGGTAATGAAACGTTGGTTAATGTGGGTACTAATGCTTCGGGAAATCGGCTAACTTGTATGATTTATAGACTAATGTATCACCCTGTACATATTTAAAAATGCATTAATCTAAAAAACTAATTTATCTTTGTCTTTCAGGTTACTACAACTACTACGAACACTTTGACCCGTATTTCTGACGAAGACGAACCAAGAACTTTCAATTGTACATAATTTTAACACTCAGCTCTAATGAATTTAGGTACCTCTGTAGAGTTTCCCATCTACGTATTTTCTTATTTATTATTGTACCTAATGTAAAAATGTAAGTTTATATTTTGTAAAATGTTAATATTAATAAATAAAATGAAACTGAAATGTTTTATTTATTTGGGCGATGTGACGTACAATTCTGATCTAAAAAGAATGTGTGCTCATTGAAACGGAGTTAAATATCGTGAAGTAGGACGACACAGTTTCCTTCAGTAGAATTCCACGAAGAATTCTATAAATTAAATTTTCGTTGCAGTTCTGAGGATGTGTAAATGGGTTTAGGATGAACGAATCAAAATCAGATGTATCGTTGTCTCTTTGCTAAGTCTAATAAAGAATTATTTATTAATTAAAAAAAAAAAAAATGTTAGCCTCAACAAACGCTTCATTTGAAACATAAACATTCTCTTTTGATGTCAACATTAACATAATATACCTACCATAAAAAATAAAGCCGTCGTATCTTTTAGAACTTGTTGAAATCTGTTGTAGTTAGACTTTACTAGAAACAGCATTTTTTTACAGCTTTATTAATTTAAAAATAATGGCGGCAAAACCGGATTTTGTTTAGGTAAAACTTCGAATAAAACTTCCCAAGTAGGTTATACAATTAAAAGTCTTTTATCAACTGATGGCCCAAGTTAAAATGTGTAATTTTACAGGAAACGTAAAAAAACTGAATATGGGTCATATTTATTAGAAAATTATGTTAAGATAACCCAATTTTTCCAAGTTATCTAGTTGGGCCCTTTTTCGAATAACCGATTTGTCAACTAGTATTTATTTATTTATGAAGTTATAATAGTTATGATAAATTGTTTACGTTTAAATCTAGACTTGTCAAAAGGTAATAGTTCATAATTTTTGCAAAGAAAAAAAAATTTTTATTCTTCGACACTGTTAAAATTTACGTTTTTTCTCCTGTGTAAGGAAGTTTTAACAACTGTCAATACGAAACGTCAGATTATTTTTAACAGATTTAAAGCAATTGTAAGCCTTACTGAGTCTAATTCGAAGAATAAAATGTTGTATCCAACTCGTTTTCGTGTAAATCGGTTCATTTATTTCACCTCGTGGATGTTAAACGTTAAAAATCTACTCGTGAAATAAAAACCCGATTTTCACTCAAACTCGTTAAATAAATAACTATTTTCCATAACAAATGTTAAACTATTTCTTTATCAACTCTCTTGAGTAGATAAAAAAGCACTTTAACCGCAAGGGTACATAAAATGTTTGTAAATAATTTATTTTATTCAATTAAATTTACAAATTTCAACATTATTAGTTTCAAAGATTAACGGATTAACAATAACTTTTTTGTCTTAAACTTGAATTTCTGTTATAGAAAAAAATAAGTATATTATACACGACGATAAAGATTGTTTATCTACTCGTGAAATATGTCCACTCGTGACTTCGTCGCTCTTGAATTTAACCTTTTCACTCGTACTGTCTCATAACAATTAAAATACAGTAACATACAAAAACAGTACAAAAAGTAGACCAACAAAAATCATTCGTATATAAACTAGGAGCGCGTTCAGTCATTTTAGTTTTAGCTACGGCAGTTGGTAATTATTCTTTTACGTAGGTATAAAATCTCAAAAATTTAAACATTTTCCAATCAATAAAAATTAAAATTACGGAGGTTTTTTTCCGTGTCAAAATATTTTGAAAGTAAAATTTTTGAGAGATTTTAATGCGCTTCTAATAACATAATAAAAAAGGTTATTAATCCCAGACGAAATATGTATTAAAATTTTACCTTTACACGAAATTATATTCGGCTAGAACTGTCTTCTTTTTATGTAAAAAACACAGGAATTTTTTTGTATAGCTGTTGTGAATAAATAGTAAGTATACCAACTATCCTCTTACACGGTATGACTAGTTGCATAATTTAGGATCACTTCACTTCTATGTTATCCTTGGTGAAAGTATAAATATTCCAACGGCCTTGAACTCGTTTCATATTATTTATATTTTATTTGCTTTCAGAGTATAATACATGCAGCTGCTTAGAAATCAACACCGCTGTTGTCTGAGCTGAAATAAGTAAGTAAATAAACCAAAAACTATTTTGTTTACGAGAAATTTATTTTATAAATCTACTAACACACATATCTGATATTTTTATTTACTAATTAACTACAAATCATAATTAAAAAATACACCGATACGCAACAATAACAAAGCGCCGTAAAAATATGTTTCATCCAGGTCCAAAATGTCGATAACACTTTATTCCGTTTCCGATGGACCACCATCGTTGGCAGTAAGACAATGTTTGAAAATGTTAAACGTGGAATTTAATCTTGTAAATGTTGATTTTGGATTAGGAGAACACATGACTGAAGAATACGCAAAGGTAGGAAATCTAGCTGTAATAAAAAAATACGCCCCAGTTCGGTTTTTAGAAAAATCCACAAAAAGAAATTCCAGTGCTAGATGACAACGGGTTTTACCTTGGAGAGAGGTAATACATTCCTTGCGACTTGTCTAAAAAATCCAACAGGTGACCTTCATTAAGAAGCCACAAATATTTAAATAATAATTAAAGATTACGCATTTATGAAAAGCATAAATCAAACGCCTGTGAGATATAATGTTTCTTTGAGGCAAATACCACAAGTGTTCAGGCGTGGGTGACCGCCACAGACCTTCAAAGAGATCACATGTTATAATTACATCAAAGTTATGAGCGAACCAGAAAACACATTCAAATTGTTAATACCAAACATTTAATTTCACATTACTTTTAGCAATGCCATTCTTCAGTATCTGGCCGATAAATACGGAAAGGACGATAAACTTTATCCGAAAGATTTGCAAACAAGAGCCATCGTGAATCACCGCTTATGTTTCAATCTTTCCACTTACTATCGCTACATTTCCGAGCATGTGGTATGTAACCAATCGAAAGAGTTTTAGCCCAAATTTATCAACTTTTAACAGATGGCCCCAATATTTTTCGATTACGCCCGAACTCCTCTAACTCTTAAAAAGGTCCACATCGCTTTGGACAACTTCAACACGTATTTGCAGAGACGTGGGACGAAATATGCAGCTGCAGGTGACACAATTCGATGTGAAATGAGCCACTAAACCGTGCAATACTCATATTTAGATCACATAACCATCGCTGATTTCCAATTGGTGACGGCAACAATGTGCCTGGAAGCCATCAACTTTGATTTCTCTTCATACCCTCTGGTGACGAAATGGTATACCACCTACAAGAAGGAATACCCCGAGCTGTGGGCCATTGTGGAAGGGGGAATGAAGGAAATAAGCGCGTTTGAGAAAAATCCACCGGATTTGAGTCACATGAACCATCCGATTCATCCAATCAGAAGACATTAATTCTTACCTGGTTTTGTATTTTCTTTCAATAAAAAATAAACATTACAACACGTTTACTTTGCGAGATAATCAATATCTAACTAAACAACTCCCAAGCTGTTATCACGAAAGATAAGAATATTGCACAACATTTTATTTCCCAAATGAGTTAGATGTGGTTTAAAAGTGTTGAAAATGTCGTTAGTTAAAGTGTCGATTGAAGATCTGGAAAATAATATGAAGTCACTGTACGAGATTGATAAGAGTAAGTCGCTTGAAGAAAACATAAGCAACATTTGCGTTACCTTTGAAAAAGTACCCTATTCACACTTTGCTTAACAGAAACAGTAAAATTAGCGAAATTTTAGCCATATTCGCCTTCCGTGTATGGTCTAAAACTTATAGCCACAAATGACGGTAAAATTATTCATTCCTACATATCTGAAGATAATGTTGAGACGATCAAAGACGGTTATTTCCTAAAGCTGGTATATTCTGTGAGGCACTACCTAAAAAGAATTTTTGATCACATCACTGATGATTTCAAAGAAAGAAGTTTTATTGACCTTTATGACTTGAGTGTGGATGCCGAATTTATCAAAGAGATGGGTAAGTCCTTCAATACACGCAAATAAAACTATCACAATTATAAAATCTTTAGTTAAGCTCGAAAAACATTTAGTTTTGATTGACGTTTTTACATACGAAGAATTAGAGGAAACGGAAGCAACGGCGTGTTTAATTGCAATAGTCCACTTGTTTCAAAGACAATGCATTGACGACATAAGCGAGAAATTTTTGAACAAAGTAATTGAAATAAGCAAAAACGGCAAAAGCAACGAATTGGTTAAATATGCCTTGTCTGTAATACACAAAATCTTGTGTAGCCGCGATGACAAATTTGCAACATGGAAAGAAGAGGCAAAACACCACTAATTAGAATTTTAGTTGCTTATTTTTTATTTTAGACCGTCAAACGTGTCCAAATTATGGATCTGATGAACCACATTAAAAAGCAAGACGATTCCGACTTACACTATGGCTCATTGCTCGTTATAAATGCCCTAATAAGGTGTTGCAAGGGTGAAAAACGGCAACAACTCATTAAGGAAATAAATATCAAACAATATCGGGAAACAATCTACCAACATGTAATAACGCCTGGCAATGTTTCGAAAAATGTTGCGCGAGAGTTGTACATTTATCAGACGTACCTTTTAAGGTAAGTCTAATTCAAAACTTCCAACTTTTTTTCAAATGTACAAACATTTTTGTTAACACTCACAATGCGGCAAATGCGTGCGCATACGATAGTCAATGTCAATAAATTACAATTACAAAGATAAATTCATGACATTTGAAATATGAATTACCCAAAAACAGCGTTGTAAAGCTCATTTTGGGGTTGAACTGAAAATGCATTTAGCAATAAATACAAAAAACAACTTTATTGCGTTAGTTACATATGAAATTATTTTTCATTCAAATGTAAACAGCTCTTTTATAACTGATACAATACAAAACTGGCGAATAATATTTTAATATTGTGGCAGTTTTCCTCCATGTCTATTGTTTCTATCAAATTATAATCCAGTTTCCTCGTTCAGGCTGGCGATAAAATTTTACGTTTTTCCTGTTTCTGAACCAATCAAACTTTTATCAGCTTTATTTATGTGTTAAAACCAATGCACTTCCTGTGAATCCCGTGCGAAGGTTCGTGTTCGTTTTATTCATAAAAATAAATATTCTAACAATGATTTAAACTGGGGAATTCAAAATTCTATAACATCTCGGTAACATCTTGTTACTTACACAGGCGCAAAAATTTGCAACGTATAAAATACATGTTTTGTGGGGAAATCACGATGTAAGATAAATTATTTTCTACTGCAGCAGTTAGGAAATTTGCGTTTCACTACAACAAGAAATGCATTAAATTGATTAAAGAAGTTTCTGTTGGAAATGTCTTGAAATATTTAGAATAATCGGATATGTAGTATTAATGTATTAGATATAGATTTTAAAGGTAGATTTAAAATAAAATAATGTTAAAAAAATTAAAAAACATCCTGGTATTGCAGTTTCTTCTAGAAATTATAGAAGCAAATTATTATACGGTTATACAGGTTGTTCCGTCTAAACCCCACATCTGAAGTAGTGAATGTTCTAATAAAGATAATTATCTGAAAATTGGTACTCAGCCATAATCTGTTAAGTTCTGCTCAATGAAAATATTTTTAAGATGGCGGCACTTCCGGTTATACTGGAAGTCGCCATCAACTTTCTTATTTTAAATGGAAAGCTGTCTTTCACTGCGTTTTTGGATTAGCTGAGTTATTCTATGGGAGTTTTGATCAGCTGTCCCTATACCTAAGTTTAGCCGTTTTTGAGATATTTAGGATTTTTTGAAAATTTTTGTGTTTGTCCCAGTCATTTCAAAAATCGGTAACTCTCCTATTTTTAGAAATTTCCAAATCATATTTGGAAAATTAAAAGTGAAAGCCTGTTCAAAATTGGAAAAGAAGTTAATAAACCCAAAAATTTTAAGGTTAAGTTGATTTTTTCAAATAGGATGTTCCAATTTTTATTTTACTAAATGGAGGAGATTTTTTTCTGCATCTATCTGTATTAGCATTCCCTATACATATCTGTGATAATTTTCAAGTTATGTTGTTTTTTTTGACATTGTATAGGAAATTCCTTACTAACCACAGCTATTTTTGCATAGTTTGCCAAAGACACATTTCTTATTAAATAAACGACAAATTCTGTTTAAAATTGTGTTATCCGTCCCGTAAAAACAAAATAAATTCATTGAATGTTGGTTTGAAAAAACTTTAATTTCTCACATTTTTTCATTCGTTTCCATTATGAGAATAAACCTATATATATGGCTAATGAAATTTTCAATCCCAACAAAAAGTTATTGTAACTTAAAAACTATTCAACATAAGTATAGGGAAAGTTAATACAGATCGATGCAGAATTAAATTCTCTACCATTTAGTGTAATAAAATTTGTGGCATTTTATTTGAAAAAATTGAGAGCTTAAAGTTCTGCAAACTTAACTTTAAAAATTTGGGGTTTTTGCTCTTTATTAGAAATTTGAAAGGAAAGGACCTAGGCTTCCTCTTTCAAATGAGCTAAAAAATATTTCCAAATTTTGGCAGAGTTACCGATTTTTGAACTGGAAGGTGCAAATCCAAATTTTTTTAAACCCTAAATATTTCGTAAACGGATAAATTTAGGTATAGGGGAAGCTTATGAAAACTACCTTAAAATAACTCTAGTTAACCAAAAACGCATTAAAAATATAGCTTTCTACTTAAAATAAAGAAGTTGATAGCGACTTCCGGTATGACCGAAAGTGTCGCCCTCTTGAAAATATTTTCATTGTGCAGGACGTAAGAAATTATGGTTGTGTACAAATTTTCATATGACCATCATTATTAGAACTCCCAATACTTATAATGTGGGGTTTAGACGGAACATCCTGTATATGGAGAATCTTTACAACAGAGTGTATAAAAATATCCTAACAATATCAAAAAAAGACATTCCGACAGGATTCCGACTAATATGACATCAAAATGTAAGTTCGTAGTCCAATAAAAATGTAAAAAAAAAAATAAAAAGTAAAGAAAAAGTAAATTGAGCCCAATAAAATTTATGATTTTATTTCCCAAAATGTTTTGGTGAACACTTTTTGTAATTTACATTATTGGATATTTTAAAGTATCAACTGATTGGTTTATCCCGTAATTTATTATTATTAAAGTGCCTATTCCATTTTTTTGGAAGAATGAATGATCTTTAAGTGAATCCCGCCGTCAGACGGACCAATCACAGTGCTTACAAATTTTGACTCTAAAGTAGTCAGTTCTAATTTAAGTTTCATAAACCCTTTAAGACATTAATGTATTCATTGTAATTAGCCACAATGTTTGATAAAAATTAACTAAGAAAAATCGGACGAATAACCAATTTGATTCAAATTACCATGTTACGCCACTGAAGCAATGGACGGCTCGCGAATTCCTACATTATCGACCGCTTTATGACTTCCATATCACAGAATTGACGTTTCAGTCGATTCGAACCCAAATAAATTTTTCATTTAGTGTTAGTGGTGTAATCTCAAAAATAATCAACAGTGAAACTCTACAATTTATAATTAAGGTGTCTTGAAAGTGTAAGTAATAAAGCTCGACCATAACTACAGTTATTTTTTACCACTTCTCTGACCAATCTTGTAGTGTTTCCCCAGTCCAGCAAGGTTGTACTCACGTGAGTCCAATTATTACAGTTGTAAACTCGTGAGCTACACCTCTGAGACAGCAAACACCTGACCAATATCTATCAAAAACTACTCCTCCAAGCCTGGTCAAAGCTTTAGAGGTAAATTAGCCCCTTTTTATATTTTTAATTCAATGTAGTATTATTTTTGAATAGTGGGCGTGAATATGAGGGCTATATTGGGCTACACCTTCGTTGGGACTTCCTCACTGGTCATAACAATCCTAACCCTTTACCATGTATTGACTGGTAAGGGGGAAAGGGTTAGTGTGGGGTGGTTTTTAGAAAAAACATCCCCATACATGTGGTGCACAATAGGCATTGGGCTGTCAGTTGCCTTATCAGTGGTTGGGGCTGCAGCTGGTATTCACACCACAGGCGTCAGTATTATCGGTGGTGGAGTGAAAGCCCCACGCATCAAAACAAAAAATTTAATCTCAGTTATCTTCTGTGAAGCCGTCGCTATTTATGGTCTCATCACTGCTATAGTATTGTCTGGTTATTTGGAGAAATTCACTTGGTCTAAAGCTATGGAGAACGACGAGGTCAAAGCAAGAAATTGGCTTGCTGGTTATTCAATGTTTGGAGCTGGAGTTGCTGTTGGCTTAGTGAATTTATTCTGTGGCATTGCTGTTGGAATTGTTGGCTCAGGAGCCGCTCTAGCTGACGCAGCAAACGCAGCTTTGTTCGTTAAAATTTTGATTGTAGAGATTTTTGGCAGTGCGATTGGGCTGTTTGGCCTCATTGTGGGCATTTACATGGTTTCGAAAGCCTCAATGGGTGACAAGTCATCCTAAATCTGTTTTAGATGTAATTATTGTATGTTACTGAATGTAAATTTAATTTACCTTGTATATACCTGTACAATTGTTTATTTAAGTAGAAATAGACTCGAAATGGGCTTAGTAATATTGCGAACTTGAGTGAATCTCTTTTAAAGAAATTAAATACTATATTACATGACATTTCTGGTTTTTATGGTTGTTTATTGCAGATTTTAGCCATAGTCTATTGTACTTTACAAGTTTTTATTATTGTAAAATAACTGTTCCATACAAGATGTATGTTTGGTTGCGTAATATTAAATACTCCTTTAAAAGTTTTTTTATTATACATAAAATCCTTCCAAAAGTCCATACTACTACCCCAGTGAATTTTTGTAGCACTTATGCGGAAGCTCTCACCACTCCCATTGCCGACTCTGATTACTTAAGCGAGTTTGAGCCTCTGGACAGTGAAGTTAAAAAAATGACTATTTTGATGGATTTTGATGAAATTGCCCCGAAAAATAAAAGTGCGTCCATGGACAATTTACTCAACTGTGACGATGTTAGGTAAAGTCGATAGTTTTTTTTTGAGCACGTTAAGTCAATTATTTTAGAATTTCACTGGCTTCCATGTCATCTAAACTGAGTGAAGATTCAGGTTTATCGCATCGAATTCAAAGCTACGCCACAAATTATAGCGAAAGTGACACTCTGATGCCGAGTCTTTTAACAATTGAGGCTCTTAGTATGTAGTTTTGGGTACGAAACGCAATAATTTTTTTGTTAGGACATTACAGGACCCACCATTACAAGAACTTCAGCCAGAGTCAAGTTGAAGAACACGTTTATGAACCTGGAGTCCTGGCATCAAGTGAGAGGTAATTTAATAAATAATTTATTAATGATAAAACAGCTAACTAATCACTGCAAATGTGCAGACAAAAGGGATTATAACAGAAAACAATAATGAGTCAGATAATAACATTGTCCAGTGTTCTATAACGTAGTAATAATTAATAGGAACTAATTTTTTCCTTATAGAGTTGTGAGAATGTTGGCGAAAATCCTCCGCATAGGAATGGGGCCGGACAGAAGCAGCACTTGTTACCAGCCCACTATTTTCACGCATTCGTCAAAAATGCCATTCTTTTTTGAACTTTTCTCACGAACAATGTGGCTGCTTTCAAAGACAAGGCGCGAAATGAAAGCTTCCACACTATCCGACTATGAAAAAGTTTGTAACAAAAGGTGTATTATTAATGATTAACACATTTTCTAGGTCATTCGTGTGTTAGCCAAACAAGTCCGACTTGTCCTTGAAGCGAAACCGATTGATTTCAAAAAAATGACCGAAAAAATGGTTGAAACCTCCTATAATACAGTTGTTGAAATATGGCAGGTAATTAAACTAAATATTTTAATCCTTGAACAAAAACTACATTTTTCTAGAGAGAAAAAGAGGAGGAATTGAAAAACGTGCTAGATACTAATGAGTGTATTCAAGGCTTGAAAAAAACCTTCAATAAAGAAAATGAAGAAAATATTTTCTTGCAGCGTATCAATTTTATAAAAACTGGTACAATTTTTCCAAAATTTGTCGATAAAGTTTGTGTAATGTTCCGTCTGAGTCTTAAATGATTAATTGTTATTTTTGTTAGAAAATAAATGGAAATTTTAACGCTAGGCTCTCTAACAACGGACGGCACTTACTTATCAGTGATTACAATGCATCTACAAAAACTTCAGGAGAAGTGACTGCCTACTCTCTAGGCGATGTTACGCATTTAGTTGAAGGGAAGGCCTGCCCACATGTTGCAAATAATAGGTGAGTCCCGAAATTCCAAAACATTATTTTTCAATTTGGTTTTAGTGTCAAAGATCCGTCCCTTGCCTTCTCCTTAATAATTAACAATGAAACCTATATAAATTTCAAAGCAGCGGACAGAAAATCGGCCAGTTATTGGACAGACGCACTTAACTTATTATTGGGTAAAATGATCAATTTTCCTAAAGTGTGTCTAGAGTTTTGCCCACAGGAAAAACCAACCGGAGTTCATACTATAATAATGAAATGAACGAATTGACGAAAATGGACTTAGTACTTCATCTACTGGAGCTCCAAGGGGCCACAATTCCGAAAAGGCCCCCTCCAGTCCCCCGCAATCCGTTCGAAGTGAGGCCCCCAGTACCGCCAAAGCCCCAAATGTACTCCGACAAAAAGGCATCCAATAAGAAATGAACCGATTTATTCCAGTTTTACATAATTAAATCATCTGTGTCTGTTCTTGATATGATTATTTAATGACCCCGACTGCGAAAACTGGCTGCCACAATACTCACACGAATAGGGTTTTTGACCAGTGTGGGTCAAAATATGGCTTTTCAAAATCCGAGCTTCCACAAATTTTTTCATACAAATATGGCAATGATACTTGCGTTCATTGTTGTGGTTTTTCAAATGGACCTAAAACATAATTAATTGCAACGTGCAAAATAGTTATTTGAGCTCCAAGTGGTGGTAAGTGATTATTTTTATCCAAGTTTGTGAACCGAAGCGGAGCTGAGGTTCGCAAAGCCACCAAGGATAAAAAAGAAACTTACCCACGCGTTGCTCATTACGTTTTTCTCACTACCACAAAACGAAATTAACTAATAATGCTAATAATAAACAAACGGCAATTTTTTTTACTGAAATGAAAGTCAGTGCTAATGCAATTTATAGATTTTTTTTCTGTTTACTCACTGATCACAAATATATGTCACATTTGTCTGTCACGTCTAGTTTTTTAATATATTCATCAAAAGTTTTGAAAATTTGTTTCTGGTGTCTAGTTTGGCATTCGTTGTTTCTGTGATAAACATTTATTTGCTTTAGAATATCGTCAAGCCGAGCATCAAGTGAATGTAGATTAAGCCCAAACAGCTTTTGTTTTGTTTGTGGTAAAATTATCCTAATAAAAACCTGAGAAACTTAGCGATGAAATGGTGAAGGTTTCCATCAAGTCTTATGAAAAGAAATGTCAAGGTTTTTGGGATGAAAATATGTTAGCCGATTATTGTTTGTTACAATAAGAGAAACTGACACTAATCAGTGCAAAAAAAGCAACTTTGTCATTTTTAATTTTTCAAATGTTTTGAATCAATCTTGTTTGTGGTGTCTTTGGCATTCGTTATTCACGTGATTAACAAATTGTTAAATATTTTATTTGCTTTAAAAGATCATCAGGTGAATGTAAATAAAGCTCAAACAACTTTTTCTATGTTTATCCTAACAAACCCTGGGAAGTTTAAGCGATGAACTGATGAACATGGTGAACGTTTCCATCAAATTTAAAGTCTTATTAAGAGAGGTATTAAGGTTTTTGGGATAAAAATATGATAGTCGATTATTACTAGTCTAAACAGAATTGACCCTGATAGTACAAAAGAAAAATCAGTCTGTGACATTTTTATGTTGCAAAAATTGTCAAATACTGATACTTTATAATGAATATTTAAAAAACGTGACGTCCTAATTTTTTTTCGACTTCAGAATTAGACTTAGGGTTAATTATTCTACCGATACACATTAGTTTCATCTGTTGTAAACTAGTGTTATTGTTGCTTTTTTAACAATGTAAAGTTAATTTACCAAAGTGGGAGTGAGAAAAATCAATTACCCTCAAATGACTGGCCGCGATGTACTTTTTCGGGCACAAATTGCAGGCGTAAGGGCGTTCCCCCGTGTGGTAACGCACGTGTGTATCCCTGGTTTCTTTCTGTCTGAAAGATTTGCCACACTGCCAACAGTGGTACGGTCTTTCCCCCGTATGCTTCAAGTTGTGTTTTTTCAACTGAGTGCTTGCTGAAATGTTAATTGTAACGATCTGTTTGACTTGATTTATTTAACAAAATACTTGCAAAAGCGCAGTTACAACGTGCACACTTGTAGGGCTTTTCCCCCGTGTGGGTCCGCATGTGAATATCACGGTTGACACTAGACGCGCAAGCTTTCCCGCACATGTTACAAATATAAGGTTTTTCGCCTGTCAAAAAAATTAAAAAAAATCGGATTTGAGTCAAGTTATACCAGTGTGGGTCCGCAAATGCGTGGTGAGATTCGACGATTGGTTGAATTTTTTCCCACAAATGTTGCAACCGTATTTCTTTTCCGTGCAATGAATGTTTCGGTGTTTGTATAAGGAGCTGGGTAGAGCGAAAGTTCGGCCGCAAACCTCGCAATTTAGGGGCCTTTCGCCCGTGTGTGACCTCATATGCATGACTAAGAGTTTGTTTTGTTTGTAACTTTTGTTGCAAATTGTGCAGACGTGTTTGCGCTCAACGTCGGTCAACTCGTCATCAAGCGTCGTAAAATGTATTTCTTTCAAATGCTTCTTTAGGAATTTGTGGTCACTAAACGTCTGGTCGCAGATCTAACAAATAAAAAACTATCATTCGAAATATTTAGAATAAACGTCTGGTGTGCTTCATACATTGCACATGTAATTACTGTTACATAATTTTTTTTCCTCTGAATTATTTTTACTACTGAGCGAGTGTTCCATTATATGTTTTTCTAAAAAGGCAGGAGTCGTGTACCCTTTCCCACAAATGGAACAGAAATATTTATTCTGACCTGTGTGGATTTTAATGTGCTCGCCAAGAGTCCATTCATCTACAAATCAGAATAAGTAAAATGAGAAGTGGGTAAAACTAACACCTTTAAAAATATCCTCGCAAAATTGGCACCGATACAAATTCGATAAATCAAAAGTACTACAATTCGTTTCTTGTGAGTTACTCTGGCAAGACATTATTTGAGTATCAGTTTCCCACGTTTCTGGCAAACACTGCTCTGCGATAGTTTGTAGACTTTGCATGGTTTCAGCTAAATCAGACACGACTAGAACACTTTTAATTAATACTCACAGCACAGTTATTGTTTTCACAATTCAATACCAGTATTATCATTCTGATTCGTAAAATTATCAACCAAGGAATGCGACGTAGCATCGTTAAAAATATCTTGGAAAATCGAAGACTGTTGTAAAACCTCGCTGCTGCCGAATAGCTGATCAGCTTTCATATCGCCAATCATTATATTCGACTCTGCTTGCAAAGAAACAGTTTGCAAACCCACACTATTTATGTATTGTCTCAAAGAAGCGTCCGATTTCTCACATTGTTGTTTAAAACTGTAGGCCCTGTTTACCATTTGCAAGCACTGCGTGCAAATTTGACAGGGAAGACCGTCGCCCTCAATTACCTTCAAAAATATGTTAAAAAAAAATAAAATTGTGAAAGAAATACCTGAATTGAAGCACACGACATTAACATGTTGGCCACACAAGCTCCAAATAACGGCTTCAGACTGGCCTTTTCGAGTAAACAGGTGCGGCAAATTTTATCCAATTTCATTTTTAAAATTAATTTAAAAAATTTGTTCCCTTGAAGATTGAGGTTATGTTAACTGACTGACACTTCGATGATGCAGTGGTGTGTGAAAACATCGGTGTTTTTTATTTTTACTCTTTAGAGTGATTTAGTTTAAATTTTCTTTCAAGCAATGATTTATTGCTTTGATGTAATTTTATGAATTGAAAAGAGAATATCGATTTTCTCGATGTTTCACTTAAGAGACGCCGTGAGGTGGCGCCACATGTGGTGACTTCACATTATTAAAATATAAAAACCCAATTGAATTTCCGCTTTATTTCTTAAGATTACAAACGCTACAAAATTACAATTATGGTTTCCACAAACGCACAAGTCCGTCCTCGCTATATGTACAGAGTAAATTCTGATGTGGATGGTGTGCAATACCAATAACGTCCTTTTCATGAATCTGGAACATAAACAAGTAAATCACAACTGTATCAAACCGCTGGTGAGAAACATACATTTAAAGTTCTTTCGAGTTTACCAGAATTTGTAGAAAAGCAATACAACACCAAATCTTCACCAACGCAGTAAATCCAGTCACCTCTTGGTGACACTGTGGAACATACGAAGTCGCCACCTTCACGTTTACCACTTGCAAATGACCTCACAATCTATTAAAAAAATTATTTTTTGTTTAAGTAACAATAACAATTTACCTGTCCTTGCAGATTCATAATAACTACAGTATTCGTGCGATTACAGACAACAAAATGTTCGGGATTTTTTGCAAAATTGTGAATATTATTCACAGTGATATCACCTGCCCCCAGTGATTTAAAAGTATTGATGCATTCCGCAGCTCTGATACTCCATACTTTAACGGTTCCGTCAGACGAAGCACTAAATAAAACTGAATTTAAAGGAAAAACAAGTTTAAAAAATACCTCAAAACATTGTGTCCATCTTGAGTGAAAATAACTTCATTTACGAACGAAGTGTGCCCACGAAACTCTTTCAATATTTTCCCAGATTTCAGGCCATGTAATCTACAATCATCGTAAAATTTGAACTACTAGATTTTTTAATATTACCTGATTGTGTGATCAAACGAAGCGCTTAGAACTTGACTGTTGTCTCTAGAAAACTGTAAACAGGTGATACCTTTCGAGTGAGCTTTTTCAATTTTTCGCAAACACTGGCCCGTGCTAATCCTCCAAACTTTTATTCTTCCTGTTTGAGATCCAGTGACTAACATTTCGCTGTCTCGCGAAAACGCCATACATAATACTGCATGCTCCATCATCATAAAGCTTTCCTAAAAAAAATGTACATTTTGATTTTAATTTTGTTTTCTATTAGAGAAGTACAGTGTTGTCTAAAGAAGAATTTATAAAAGTAAGATTTCGGTCTTCAGACGGCTTTAGAAAAGAATCAGACACGAATCTTAAGAAAAATCTAAAAGAACACAGAATGGTAAAGAATAATCTAGAAAAATTCTAAACAAAACATAAGAAGAATTTTGAAAAGAAAGAAGTTGGAGAATGTGTGTTTATTTTATCTACGTTGTTTTTTATTATTAGTGTTTTTTTTGTGCAATAAATAAAAATATATTAGTCTGTTTGTCTTTCTTTTTAATGTTTCGAATATAGATTTGTATTTCAGCCATTCCAAAAATAATGTAACCCGGCATCGAAATGTTCAAAGTAATTTTATTAATGTTGTTTCTTTTAAAATACACAATTCAGTTTATATTTAATGTATTTTGTGCCAAAAGATTTTTTGTTCCGAATTTAAAATGGGAGAGCATAATCATTTAAACTGAAGTAATTCATTGGATTCTAAAATCTACATGCATTGCCTTGTAGGGGATAACATAAAATACTGTTGATAGCTGACGAACAACTGTTGAAGAGTGTTGCTTTTCTAGTTTCTGGTTGTTAAAAAAGTGGAAATTGGTAAGTAAATTGGCTAGTAATATTACTTTTTATCTTCAAAACTCTTGCTGCCCCGTCCGTTATTGCAAACATACAATTATTGTTCATATTTCTTACGTCTTTAAACAAGACTAAAGATGTTTAGTTTCCATAGTCTAATTTTGATATTGTTGGGTGGAGTTGTATAAAAAATTAATCGTCTTTAATCCTGGTTTAAGCCGATAGCAACGATTGTTACAAGAATTTTAGTTAGGAGTTTAAATCATGATTAAAAATTATTAATTGTTTATACAACTCGATAAACTCGACCTTAAAGTCTTTAATAATTAAAACTTGTTTGAAATGGTTTGAATACATTTTTTAGAGTTATTTACACTCACACGATTTTTCGTCCCATCCGTTGTTACCGTCCGTTATGTGTAAACAAAGAGTAAGTTAATCAAAAGTCGTTGCACATTGCCTCAATCTTCGGTTCGGTGGTATCAAAAGGTTCAACAGGTTCCACGTTTTACTCCAAAAAAAAAGTATTGGAATTAGTGCCTTTTAAATTAACAGAATTTTACAACTGTTTAACAATAAAATGTGAAGTCTTTTTGTGTTGCGTCCGTTATTGATTTGATTTTTTTTTCTGTTCGTACTTCAAGTTTTACCAATGTGGCTTTAATTGTAGGTCGCAAACAGTTTGACTAATACTACGTTCCTTTAACAAAAAATTCACCTCCACTGACACTGTTCATAATAACTGAAAATAAAATCAAAAAATTTGTGCAGTGTTCCGTCGGTTAAAATGGAATGGCTAAATTACAATAAATGTGGAAAATTATAGTGATTTTTATCAAGTTCGGTATGAGGATATGCAACATTACGTGTGTGTGCAAAATTTCACCTTATTCGGAAAACAGAAATTGCCCCAAATAGCGACAATGAAACTTTCAGACCTTAATTTTTTAGTTCCTGTAGGATATAGGATTGGTTCTTATATTCGTCAATAACTATTTGTTTGCAATTTTTTTTCAAGTGGACAGAATCAGTTGTCTGAGAAATACATAGTTAAGAATAGTTAAGAAAGTTAAGAAAATAAGTTTTTCTCAAAATCTTTCAATTTTAATTTAATTTTAATAATACCATCAATAAAAAGTTAAAAAAAAAACAGCCAAATTTATTGATCTATTGTAAGAAGATAAATTAAAGTCCTGCTTCCACTTTTATGGCCCCTACACTTTTAGAATAGATATAGTATATTTACTTATATGTTGAATTTGATTGTTGTTTTCTTTCGATTTTTTGTTTTAGAAGAGTACGAGTGCTTTAGCTTAAGTATTAAGGAATTAAAATTTCGTGATTTTTTTTTCCTTTTTTGAAAAATACGGAACAAAGCGCAAATTTTAAATAATTTTTCTCATGAGAACTTTAGTCGTCACTTTTTCTCAGTCAGTTGAGAATGCAAAGCTCAACATTTCTGTATTTTTTTTCCAAGTAATTAGTGAATTGGTTGAATTTAAATTAAATTAATTTAAAACGATTTGGCACCGAGACAGTATAACGTTCGAAGCGCCCTCATTTTATTCTGCCGTACTATTTTTATTTTTATTGTGAATAGATACAATTTCTTTATTCACGTGTATCATACAATATTTTTTCCAAATTCGCAAAATTTCAAAAAGTTTATGTAATTCATTTAATAAATGATAATTGTACCATCGGTGGACATTAAAAACTGGTACAAGCATGACAATTGTATAAGTCAAGAAATCACAAATTTATATCGGGTAAATTTGGCTTTTTGAGAATAAGGTTTTTTTTCTGTTCTCTAATGTTCTCTACGTTTACAAAGATTAAACACAGTTAACACAGTTGATCTAACATCTATTTAGGTTCAAATAGCTCCACTGAGTATCGTTAGATTTCTGGCAGTTTTTGTCTTCAGTGACAATTCAAAAATTTGATACACAATGAGTAAATTTTGGATGTACCAGTTATTTATGTCCACCGATGGTACTTGAGTACAATGTACAGTGTTCGGCAACCTTATCGCGCACTAAGAAAATCGCGATTTTTCATTAAATGAAACCTGTTATTTATGTCCACCGATGGTACTTGAGTACAATGTACAGTGTTCGGCAACCTTATCGCGCACTAAGAAAATCGCGATTTTTCATTAAATAAAAATTCTTTGCATTATACAGTTCCAGACCTTTTTAATTTTAATTGTTAATTATTTTCATTGTTTTTTTTATTTTTTACTTTATTCATGTTGTCAATAGTAGTGTGAATAAAGTATTGCCCATTATTGCATTTATTACATCTATTCCAGAAAAAATAAAATAATCGAGGATTGGTAAAATTTCATCAGTTCTCAAAGAACATTTTTGCATAAATTGAATAATTTTTTTTATTTCCAACGAGTGACAAAAATTTGGAACTTAAAAATTTGAATAATTAATTTTCAACTCTAAATTCTTACCTGGGCTTGATATTTCAAATCCTTGCGAATTTTCCCAGTGGTGAAATTCCACACTTCAATAATCCCATCAATACTCCCTGTGACAAGATATTGTCCATCTGGTGAAAAGCGAGCACACTCCACGTGCGACTTTTGGCCAAATTTGATTTGTTTGGCCATTTGAGTTGGGAACTGTTCGTCTTCCTGGTCTCTAATAGCGGCTTTGCCTCTAAACAAATCAATTGTGGTGCCAGGGGGTAGCAAACCTTGGTGTTGTTGCCATTTTAGTGCCTGGCCAAGTAAGGCCAAAAGACGTGATGATGGTACCACTGATACTTCCCCTGAAAGGGCGTGAGCAATAGCAGCACGACGTTTTTCTTTGCTACCACCGTCAGGGTACGCTTCACGAGGATCAAAGTATGAACGTGCGAGTAAATTTTCTGTAAAAAATGTTATTTTCGAATTGTTTGGATTTGTCGATTACCTAAGTGAATGTAACGTTCGGGTTCGTTTTGTTTCATCATTATCATAGGGTCTGTTTGTCTGAGTAGGGATCTGGCTGCACCCAACTCTCGTAGTTCAATTAATTCTAAAACAATCTATTAAATTGGTAGTAAGGCAAACTAGTTTATAAGGAATTTGTCGTCTACCTGTTCATACAAGTCAATTAATTTTTTATCGGGGAGTTTAAGTGACTGAATCGCTTTCAAAACAGTGTCCCAATGCCCGTTGTTTATGTCGGCACAAAAGCCATCCACACTATCTACAGTGTTTAATGTTACACCAGTTTCCTCCTGTAGTGTGTGAAGAGTTCTTAATAAGTTGGATTCTTTTAAATATTGCTGAATTAGACGGATAACGCTGTAAGTAAATAAAAACATAAAACTGTTTGTTAGGTTAGGTTTTACTCACTCTGCAGATTCGATTTCTATAGACATATTTTATGAATTGTTGGTTATTCTGAGGCTTTACTTTATTATTCTTGCGATAATAATCACTTCTTAAATAACAATAATGTGCTAAATTGAAAATAAAACAATTCTGTTTTGACACCAACTTACGTTTTTAGGGCTTTTCGATTTGTACATACTTCATACTTCATACTACATCGCTACATCCTACCGCTTCATACCAAAGCCAGTGGATATAGTAAAGTAGCGACACGGACCTTGACAGGGCAACAATAACGATTATACACTCCATAGAGGGCACGACGGTCGAAATTCGACATATACCGCATTATTTACGTAAAATGTCCAGCCTTGAAAAGCCTTATTAAGGGTATTCTTGCTCCGATTTTACGCTTCATTTTAAATAAATAAAATTGTTAAGGGGATGCTCAAAAAAGATATTCATTAAAGGTCACGTTAGATGTTAGATTTGAATCGAGAATGTATTTAAACTGGCAATTTACTTTTGCAAGGCTCGACATTTTTTGTAATAACGCTGTAATTTTAAAGGTTTTTTGTGTATAATTTTGGAGGCTCAGATATTTTTTAGGTAACCTATAGATCACTTAGGGAGGAGTTTATTAAAATTAGAAATGTAAGTAACAAAATTTCTTGAGTTCCAACAACTATTATTTAAAACGTGTTGTTAGCTTTTTCATTAAATACAAAGTTCAAATTTCTTTAAGAAATGAATTCACTGTTGAAGCGCCAGCACCTTCTTCGAAATGCCCATAAGAGTTGCTGTATTCTGCGCAATCTAAAAGCCTTTCTCATTGAAATGTTCAGTTGAATTTAGGGACGATCTGATTTATTTTTACGTGACTGAAGCACAGGTTTGCAAGTTTCATGATGTCTGTACATATAAACAGTAACAACCAGAGTGAAATTATAGATGATCACCGAATTTATTGTTCTGATTTACCAATTTTTCAAACGTGAGAAAATCTTGACACTTTTGACGTACGTTTTTGAATTTTGATGGTGGAGCCATCTCTAGAGTGTATAATCGTTATTGTTGCCCTGTCAAGGTCCGTGTCGCTACTTTAGTTAAATCCGTGGTAATGAGTCAGGTGTCACTACTGCGATACTAAATCCTAAATCGATAGATGTCGCCGAATATAAAAAAAAATAGATTTTTTTTTATTTTTGCCTAAAGTTAAAGCAGTCATCACACCACTAGCTATAGTTTTTCAAAGGTTTATTCTCAAAAATTATTTACCGTAAAGCAGTTTTAGTTATTTCAAAATGTGTCTCTAGAGTCCTTAAAAATATTAAAAAATTCACAGTCAATTACGAGGGTTGTTTGATAAATGTGGTAAACATCTTAGTTAAAGAAAAAATTCTTGAAAATAAACTGGTGAGCATAACTATAGTATTGGTGACTATAGCCCCTCCCCTAATTTTGGTTGCAACTACTTTAAACCTTAAATGAATGTATCCCACATTTGGAAACTTTAAAAATGAAATAAAACAACTCCAAAAAGTAATGAAAAAAAGTTTCGCTTAGATGGCCCAGATGGTTTTTAATTCGTGTTGGCGGGATTTACGGAAGGAACCTCAACTGAGGAGCAAACGGAATTTTGGGGGAGCCTTTATTTTATTACCAAAGAAGGAACTTTGAATTTGTCTTATCCAACAACACGGATGAATACAAGAGAGTATCTTGATGTCTTAGAAAGTCGTTTGTTGCCATTTTTAAATGAAAACAACCACAATCGGTTCATATTCCAATAAGACAATGCGCGAATACACGTAAGCAGAGAGGCGATGGCATGGTTTGAGGACGAAAATATCGACTTGTTGGAGTGGCCTGCTTGCTCCCCGGATATGAACCCTATAGAAAACCTTTGGGGAATTTTGGCTCACCGACTATACAAAGACAATAGACAATATGCACCAATAACGAATTAAAACTTTCTTTAGAGGAAGTTTGGAGAAATTTGGAACCCGAAATACTCAGAAAATTGGTGCACAGTATGAATGCGAGAATTTTTGAATTAATTAGAAAAAATGTTGGACCAACCCGTTATTAAATTTTAGGCTAACAATTATTTTTTTAAGTTGAATATCACAGAGGCTATACAGCCTGTAAATGAAATAAGTACATTAATTTTAACTGGTAATAGAACTCGCCAAGACCAACAATTTTTCCTAATAACTTTTTTTTCAAAACGTTTTAGTTTTTGAGTTAAAATTATTTTAAAATCTTACACAATTTTCTTACACGCCACTGGAAACAAAGTTACCTAGTCGATAAGATTACCGTTTCCAAGCAAGTTCATGAAAATTAAATTAAATTTATTGTTACTTTTCTTTGTTGGAGCATTTCATGAATGGTTCGTCAATTTGTAAGAGGAAAAAATGATTTTCAAAAATGCGATTTTGATAAAATGGTACATAGAAAAAGTGTTTGTCTTGATGAGTTCTACCACTGGTTAAAATTAATGTACTTATTTCGCTTACATCCTGTATAGTTATGCACCCGTGATTTATGCGATTTTGGTGAATAAATAAAACAAATTAATTGAAAATGATGTAAACATTGTTTTTTGGATTCGTTTTATTTCATTTAAAAAAGTAGTTACAACCAAAATTAGGGGTGGGGCTAAAATTATGCTCACCAGCAGGGCCGAGCCAAGCCAATTGGCCGCCCGTGTGCAGATTCGAAATATTGCGCCCCCTTACTCTGATAAGTTAGAAATTACAAAGTTACACGTAAATAAATGGAATCTTGGATGTACTTGTTTATTTAAAAAAAAAATTAAATATATCCTGCGATCACTGATTAGTTTCAATCCCGAACACTAGAGGTTACATATAAAATATGGTTATCTTTGACCCTAAAGTTGCTTAATTTTTCTAACGATACCTTAGAAACGATACAGGGTGTCCGTTTTTAAGCTCCACCATGGGGATCTCAGTTATTATAAGAGATACGAGGTCGGTTATTAAATTAGGGCAAAGTTGCGCATTTTTATGCTGAACAATTATCTGAAAGAAAATTTGATATGTCATTTTTAGTTTTTAAATAATTGTAAAAAAACGAAAATTTGTAATTGTAATTTGTAATTGTAAATTTGTAATTTTCGTTTTTATTTTTTCAAGCAAAAAAAAGAATTAGACGTTTTTAATTTGGATGTTCTTCAGGTACTTTTTTACAAGGAATCTAAATCTGTCATCGTATTTTCCAAGGCGTTCTTGATGTCAGAGTTACAACACTCAACTTTGGTTTTTCTTATGGACGCCAAATTCGATTTTTCTATTTTTGAAAAGTGTTTTTATTTCTGATTACAACGATGTATGACATGATATGATCGAATCTTACATACTGATCAAAATGGAAAGAAAAGCATTTTTGCGAAGAGTGCTTTGGAAAAAACGCGAACAATTTTGTTTTTAAACAAACTAGATTTTGGAAGTTTAATTAAATTTGGATCTGGAAGGTCCACATTTCCGCCAAGCTTACTTATTTAAAAACAAAACGATATGATAAGCTAGAAGTTAATTTTTTCTAAAACAAAACAAGACAAAGTTATAAAAATTCTGCTCGCATATTTAATACAATTGTCAAAAGTTAATTTGTTAAACAAAATTTTGGGCGTTTTTTTCCAAAGCACTTTGCAAAAACGCATTTTTTTTTTAAATTTTAATAAGCATGTAAGATTCAATATCATGTGATACATCGTTGTAATCAGGAACAAAAAGACTTTTCAAAAATACAAGTATTAAATATGGCGTCCATAATAAAAACCAAAGTTGAATATTCTAACTCATCAAGAACGCCATGGAAAAGACAATGACAGAATTAGATTTCTTGTAAAAAAGTGCCTGAAGAATGTCTTACTTTAAAACGTCTAGTTTTCTGTTTTTGCTTAAAAAAAATAAAAACGAAAATTACAAATTTTTGATTTCTCTCAATAATTCAAAAACTAAAAATGACACATCAAATTTTCTTTCAGGTTGTTCAGTTGTTCATCATAAAAATGCGCAACTTTGCCCTAATTTAACCGACCTCGTATCTCTTATAATAACTGAGATCCCCATGGTGGAGCTCAAAAAACGGACACCCTGTATACTCGTATGTAGTGTTCGTGATTGAAACGAATCATCTGGTAAATACCATAGTATAATTATTAATTATAGGACCTCTTCTCAAATTGAAAGTGGTAGTACATTGGAAAATACAGATTCTAAATTATTTTTAAAAATATACATAAATTTGTTGCGGGTCATAGCCTAAGGTAAAGAATAAATTTCTAATGTATTTCATTAAATAAATCAATCAATTGACCCCTACCCACATTTTTTAACTGAATTTGTAAATCTTTACAAGATTTAAGCAGTTTATTATCATCTAAAAAATCTTTCAGAAAATAATAATAGGTATAGGTAAAATCATGAAGGTTTGCGGGTGGAGATGACCTTCTTTCCTTTAATATTCATGCCGTAGTGACTAAAAATTCAGTTATAAATGTGTAAACAAATAGTATTAAAAGACAATATGCTGAAATACTACATTACATTCACCATAGCTTTGCAAACATTATTTAAATTAGCGAGCCAGACGCAAACCGTCATGAATTAACTTATATTAATATTTCTGGATTTACCTATTGCAGATAAAACCAAAAATATTACATATTAACATTTTTCAGTATCTCAATTTTATCTCGAAGAGATGATAAAACCTGTAAAGTGATAACTGATTACACTCAAAAAACGTGAATTTAAAAATTATTTCAAAGATTGTTACTGCCTCATCCTCATTTTCATCAACAAGTTGCTTTGTTTCCTTTTTTGGCTTCAAAATTTGAAGCCTTTGAAAAGTAACTTCACCACCAAGTTCTTCTGTTAGTACACTAGCATCGCTTAAAATTTTGTTAAATGTGTCATATGATCGAATGTTTGAAAAAAAATTAGTAACTTTGTAAAAGGTTTAAACGAGTTGTTACGTTTGTGGTCAGACTTTGCAACATTTTACTAAAATTTAAATGGAACGTTATACCAAATAAATTTTGTGCTGCCAAAGAAGGTCGATCAATCCCTTTGATTGCATTGAGGCGTTTAATACTAGGAACAGGAACGCATTCGTAAAATAGAAATAACGATTGTGTTACGAGTAGGTAATTGAATGTTTCTTAGAAAAAAATATTTAATGGTCAAATATATATTTTAAAAAAAATAACAGGTTCACCATTTTATACATAATTATTTTTATTAATTCTTTTATTTAACTTTATTTATGCGAAAGATGGCAGGTCTGCGGCCGCCCGTGTGCCAGGCACACATTGCACACCGGCTTGGCTCGGCCCTGCTCACCAGTGTATTTTATTTTTATTTTTTATTTTTCAATGTAATCTCTATTAAGATTAATGCACATCGTTTAAAGGCTTTATTCTCATTTTAATAACCCATCGGAAAAAATTTTTTTTCGAAGTCTGTAACATAATCATTCTCCGCGAATATGACGTATTTGTTTGAACCAAATCTTTTTTCATTAGGCCAAATTTTTAAACTTGGAAACAAGTAGAAGTCGCATGGTGACATATCAGGTTAGGTCAGGTCAGGTCAGGTGTGTAGGGTGGATGCCGACCCTTAGGATTTTTGTTAAACGTGATCAAACATTGTGGGAAAATATTCTCTCGATGTCGACAATTGCTGCACCCACTTTTCATAAATTTTTCGTGAAAGATAAAGTGCACCCGTTCAGAAAAGATGCTTACAGTCTTCCCGCACTCTCACTCTTCTATAACAAAGGAGCAGAGTCCCCATGTACTTTCTCTAATTCCGCTTTAATCTGAGCGGTTGTCCAATTTTTTAAATAAAAAGTTTTATCACAGCGCAAAATTAGTTTTTTCCGATTTTTCCTATTTTTTCAGACAACCTATTTTCAAAATTTTCCAAGTTCAAACTACTCCCGTTTTTTCGTTGCAATTTTGGCAGTCTGGGTTTGAAAGATGAAACTTGCAACCTATACAATTCGCTGGATTGATTAATGCACGGGGTCATAGTTTTTTACCAAACATATCAAACGACCCTCGTATGTAATTTTTGGGTTGATCACGAGCACAATTTGGTATAGTAAATTGTATATCGTGAAAGTTTTTAGATATAAATGAATAATTCAATTCACAGATATGTGGGTTGTTTTTGGTAGGAGTTTAGTCAGTATCAAAGAAAATATGTGCAAGATAATTTTTATTTAACGTTAACTAAGACAATACTTTCATAAACAATGGGGCAATTAACTTTTTTAATATTGTATTAGTTGAAACTTAGAAAAGTCTAATTTACCATATCTAAAGTCCAGAGTAAAATAATTAGTAGAAGGATAAAGGTAAATAATTTTAGTGATCCACAAATTTTTCTAAAAAATATAAATACATAAGCAATAATCATTTTAACATTACTTGCTTAAACATAATAATAATATCTATAAGAATCTAAATATATACATGACTATATGTATTCTTTTTGTACGTGGTACTGTGAAAACTGTGATTTAATATAATATCATTGTATAAAAGTGAAAATTTTGTTCTAATGATAATCGTTTTACATGGTATTTATTTTTCTTTCCTAATATTGATACGTATTTTTTACTATGATCAGTACAATATTTATGAGCAGCAAAAGAAATCAACAACTCTCGAAAATTACCATTTCTTCTAATAATTTCATTTTCATATTTTGTGGTTTTGTTTTACACTTTTGCCGCTCCTTATATGTATATTTTGTGTCTACTGCAGTTAATGAACTAATTTTTGTAATTTACCTAATTTTTCAACGGTTAATGCTGGTAAAATATTATTGCCCAACAATCATCACTTAAAAATTGACAATAAACTATTAGATTATGTAAAATTCTGTATGATTATTGGACAATTTAACTATAGTACAAAACTGCGTTGCCTAATGAATTTTTAGAATTAAACAGAGTAGCACATTTAATAAAATTATAGATATTTAATTTTAAACAAATCCTACAAATTGTATTAATAACTTAATTCATAAACGTAGATAATTTAAACTCAAAATTTTCAGTGTTACGCTTTTGTTTATATTATATTTGCTGAGTAATGAGCTTTTACGAATTTAATGTTTGTATTATTGGACGAACACCAAATTTGTAAAAACTTCAGTCTCAGACAATTTAAAATCTCCAAGGTGGTCGAAGTGTTGCACTTTTCTTAATTTTTAGTGACCCACTCCTATAAAATGCTGACGCAGGACGATTCTTTCGAGCAACCTCTTCTTTTACAGTTTCTAAAATTCTTGCTTTTTCTTCACATGGATCAAAATATCTCTCTCTAGCTGATTTTGATACATTTTTCTAAAAATATAAGTTTATTTTTAGACTTATACCTATTCGAAAACAGGGGCATTTCAGGGGCAATAAAAATTCAATTTCGTTTGAGAAGGCTAGACTGTGAAATATAAAATAAAAAATTCAAAACTTACCTAAGGCATTTCGGCTTGTGTTCAGTGTTTTGGGCAGCGTGTGTGATTTTTGGTGCAAAAATTGTAACGTTGGTGAAAATAAAAGCTGCTACTATATACTAATGCACATTTTATTAATGCTTCTTATAAAGTTAATACAGTGATGATATACTCAATACCATCTATTTTGCAAAACAAAATAAAATATTTTTACTGGAAACAGCATAACTGAAACGTATCAAAACGCTTCAAATGAAAAATTCATCGTTTAAAGGACAAAACGTTTTGATAAGCTTTTTACAACGAATAACCACAATTTTAACTCTATCAACTACAAATATAAATTAAAACTAGAGGAAATAATTTTGTTTCAACCTTAATAAACAGTACAAAAATGTTGATCGTTTGGTCATTATTCTAGGTATCACAACACCAAACTATTTTATCGTACATTAACATTATTTTACATTGAAAAATATATTCTTGAAACGAACAGCTTTGCTTATTTTACTTGAAATGAAAGGAAAATTAAGCAAAAGTGACACTAGAACCTCAGCATTTTAGTGGAAAATACAGTGTTAGTGTTAGTGGAATCTAAATATACTCTATGAATAATACAATTTATTATTTTTCAAGTAATACATGCATTTCGAACACGGGCCTCATGCTGTGTATCAGTAAGTTAATGTTACTTCTCAAATGTTTCCAACCACATGTTTATCAATAGTTAAAGAACTATATCCAAGTATCAACTGGTCTAATATAGGTTTAGAGACGGCACATTAATTAAAAAATAACAAATTAACGTTCTTGGTTGAGATTTTCATCAGCTACTGGACCTCCGGCTTCCGGTTGGGACGGCAAGGAGTTCTACACAAAATTGTCAGTGTTAATAAATCTAAAGCTAGCAAAATCAACGAAATCAACTATCATAAAAAGCCCCAACTGTGTTTACGTACGAAAAGTACATCTACAGTTTCAAAAGGACATTGTGAAAAATCCATGCAGTTATTAATCATCACAAATAAGCTAAGTTAATCGAGCTTTCTCATACGACACGAATAACTCATGCCTTAAACTTTGTTAGTATTGATTTGACAAAATGATGTGTACACAAAATTTGGATTTTCGTCCGTAGAATACCTCTCTAACCTAAATGAAATGGAAGGACTCAATAAAATTTGTAAAGATATTCCTTCTCCTGGAAGAAAATTATACGAACTTGGTCAGTCTTTAGAATTTGTTATATCACAGTGGTTTACGTCCATTTTAAAATTGGTAATAATGTTTCGGTAAAAACAGGTCCAGAAGAAACACTCACCTGAGAACCACACAGCGAATGATTCTCGCTAGAAATAGCCGACCTCTGTTTTAAATACTCCTTATCGTCGAAGATCCTTTTGTCACCACCACCAGGCTTATGCATGACGTTGTCCAAACTCCCCACTTTGCTCTGCACTTTTAAATCCAGCTTCTTGTTCTCAATCTAACAACAGAATTTTTTTACTGTTCAAGTGAAGAAACGTTATTTTTCCAATTGAACACAAATCAACAACATAAATGAGGTGGCAAATTAAAGTGAAAGATCGCACTCAAAGTCGTGAACGATGCAAAATATCGATTAAATTCAATCCACCCCGTTTCTACACCTCACAAATCCTCCCCTAATTGCGTGCCAAACACTGCATTTCCCCGTGAAGTCACTTATTTCCATCGTGTCATCGATTTTAACATTAAAAAATATTTAGTTTGTTTTTCTAACATTTTACTTGTCTTTTTCTCTATCGATATCTTTACGTGAATTGTGAACTAAATAATTTCTCATCTATTTTAAACGCTATCACAAATTTACATTTCAGTGCTGTGAAAGCGCCTCAGTGATGGCTAACAAATTACATTGAAAGCTTGTGCTTTTTGTATTTTTTAAACTTGATTATCATTTCTAAGAAGCAGTTTTTGGTGTAACAACAACTATAATTACTCACTTCCTCTTCTTCAATATCATCGTCAAACTAAAAAGTTCGTTGGGTTAAATAAAAATTAAAGTGTGATTGGGATGGCTGTTTATGTTGAACATCAGAATTACGTGTAAGAATTCTTACCTTTACATCTCCACCACCCGGAACGTGTTTAATATTATCCTTAGAACCAACTTTCGGCTTAGCTTTGTCCTTAAAATCTAATTTCACAGTCTCAATTTTCTTCTCGCCACCTTTGGGTTTATGCGTCGCGTTTTCTAAAGAACCAACTTTTGACTTCGCATTCCACTGAAGTTTTTGTTGCTGGATCTAGAATTTTTGGGAACCAAACTATTAGATGAGTAAGGCGTGCCAGGGAGTGTAGAATTATGCGACCTTGTAATTTAATTTAAACCGCTAACACGAAATATTAAATTTGTAATAAGCACACAACTCGCATTCAATTAAGATTAGCGCAACCATTTATATAATTACCTTTTTATCGCCCCCTTTGGGAGTGTATGCTTCGTTTTTAGCCTCAATCCTTGGAGCAGCCTTTTTAAAGTCTAATTTTTTACTCTCTATTTTGACTTTGCCTCCTCCTGGCTTGTAACTGGCGTTTTCTAACGATCCAATTTTTGATCTGACTACCTTCAAATTCGGGGAAGGAGCCGATCCCACTTGGATCTTGTTCATAGGAACTTCTACAAAACCACAATTTTTTATTTCAATAGTTTTGTTTCCAAAACTTACTTTTTTTCTCTGTTGTTCCGGGAGTACTTGCAGTCGAGTCTGGACTTTTAAGACTGGGTGATTTAGATCCTCGTGATAGTGATCTGTTCTTGGTTGGTGTGGTTGAAGATGTGCGACTTGGAGTTTTTCCTGATGATTTTCGTGGAGAGCTGTGGTCGCCATTGCTAGATTGGTCCTAAGAGGTTTTATTAAAAAAATGGTAAAACGTCTTTTGATACTCACATTTCCTTGTGTTGATTCATCTACGCCACTATCGTTATCACCTTCTAAAAGAAAGAAATTGTTTTAGCAACAGGAATTCGTTTGAGTCGAATCTGAATCCAAATATGATGCAGAGAAAAATCGGATCCCATGAAATTAAATATCCAGCATAGAATACAAAATTTGGATCTAAAACGAGTTTGTATATTTTGAGCATAAAGGTAAAAATCATTAAAGTGCATTATAAGTAAAAATTAGTTAAATGCGGTTACATATTATGTTATAATTTGTTTTCTTTTTGGTAGTAAACTTACAAAAACAATGTACCTAATAAAAAAACAAAGTTTCTAAACTTTGGAATTCATTAATTGAAGGGCTTAGTGCAAAAATCCAAACACCAATTTTAATTTTTTTTTTTAATAATATAAAAGCTTAATGAACAAAATTTTTTCAAATTTTCTGGCAACGTTTCGTCTTAATTTAATCTTCTTCAATCCGTTTATAAAAAACGATTGACGGCCTAAAGAAAATTAAATTAACATCGAAACGTTTCTAGAAAGTTGTATTTTTTTAGATGATAGCCAAAAAATACCAAATACCTTTCCTTACAATGAAAATAAATTATTACCACTTAATAAAATATTATGCGAAGATTCTCGAAAAGTAAAACAAGGAAGTTGCTTAGAAATATTTTTACGTCCAGAATTTTTTATTACTTAAACTTACTTAAACAACTGTATGTAAATTAACATTGCCTGTTGTATTTTATGTTGTAGTTTTTTTAATAATTAAAAAGAGTGTGTTGTTTTTGTCAATGAGAACTAATTATTTTAAAAACTTAGCGAAACCAGCTAGTAAAAAAAACGTTATGATCAACAACTACCTATGAATATCCAAAAAATGCACAACATATAGGGTGTTTTATTTGAGAAAAAATAAATTTGCATTGTAAAATTTTTTGGGAAAAAGTTTTTTGGGCTTAAATTTTGTACAAATTTATTTAAAAATGTATTTTAACATAACAAAAGTTTCATTCAATAGCTTCACCATTCTAAAAATTTTTGGAAGTCCCCCCCCCAAAATGAATTTCTAGATCTGGCCCTGCCAATAGTTTCAGAATGAGCAATACTGTAAGAAGCCACAGTAAAAGTAATGTGTCAGTTTTCCGCTAGATGAGAGTCATTTAAAGCAATAATTGTTTTGCATTAATTAATTTTTAACAGAATTTTATACAAGACCTGATTAATTAGTTTTTATGGCTTATCATGTTCTTACACTAAGCCCTTCAATTGTAATTTAATTTTTTTAGTAAAGGTAAAATTCACTAACTAATACGTATATCATTTGCATTTTGTTATTAAATCACAAAGGCTGTTACTTTTAGAAAATATTAGTTTTACACTCCGTTTTACATCTGTTTTTACGATAAGCGACTGGAAAGACGTTTGTAAATCAAGCAGAAGTGAATATTTTTTCAGCCCTGGACACCAAAATAATAGGAATAATAACGACAATAACTTAAATTCTTTTTATAGTACTCGTATAATTTCTGATATAGTCGTAAAATACCGTGGTAATGATGTCTTATTATCTACCCGACTTAGTGTATGTATTATTTAGAATTTTGGACTAGTTTAATGAAAATAAATTTATTTTTACATAAAAGATTACAAAATTAAAAAAACAATGCTTAATAGTTTTAGTAATACCAGATAAGAAATATGACAAAAAGCAACAGTATAAAAAAGTAAGCCACCCTTCTACATATTTTTTTTTTTTTTAGTAAAGCTGCTATATCCGGTAACACGTTTTTAGAAGTTGTATACCTACATTTTTCAATTCAAAATATGTACAGATGTAATTAATCACTCTATCGTAGAGTTTTCAAAATTTTTTGTTAATTTTAATTTTAGACTCAAAAAAATTTAAATTATAAGAAAATTAGACAATTATTGTCCGGTTTAACACCAGACAGGTGGCAATTTTAAGCAAAAGTAAAGGTAAAAAATAATAAATAATACCTAGTAGTGGAACAGAAATACGGCGACTTTAATAATTTGGGAGAATTTTCCGTCTAAATAATTGAAAAGAGAAATAAAAATGAAGAGGAAATAAATGTAGTATAGTATTCCAAGCGAAATAGTGAAGATTGACTAAGGTAATCATGCTGAATAATGCTGTTGGGGACAGAAGATGGTTAACCTGCAGTAAAATGCAAATTAGGTTCCCTTGGGTAAAGATGATTATTGCTCAGTTCGTCTCACTTTTCAAAACAGATGTTGTTGCAATACGTCGGTACTGAATGCAACCCTAATTTGCATTTTACTGCAGACTGATTATCTTCTATCCTAAGCTGCATTGTTAGTCAATCTTCACTATTTCGCTTGGAATTCTATACAGTACAATTCCCCCAGGAATTATTTTCTATTAATGTTATGGCCATCATTCTGAGTACAGAAGAATCAGTATAAAGGGCCGAGGTAGTTAGGAACGTAGCAGCTTTTAACTAACTTATTCAGATAAGTGAATTACAGAAACAGGATTTGATAATTACATCCTTGGTACCAGTCTTCCTACCAACACAAACAAAAGATTCCATGGAATTTGTCCCGAACCTAGTGCAGATAAAAGCGACTATGAAAATATGGAAGCGATATTTAAAAAATTACATCTGGAATATTGTTAAATTATCTTCATTAGCTAAAAAATTAAAAAAAATTTTAATAGGTAAAATTCATTAAGTGCACACGAGCGTTTTTCTCGAATTTTCAACATTACGATCACTTAATGGTAACTAACAATTATCATTTTAATAGTCATGTAGAAATAACTTCTTGAATTGTTTTTTTTAACCAATTAATTATTATTATTTGTTCATATTATATCTTAAAAACATGAGAATGTTAATGATTTTTACCTCTAAACCCACGATATGTTCTTTCTGTTATTGTGTCTAAAATATATTTACGGTTCTAAACAACTGCAATATTTTGACTAATGTACACTACAATTTTCAAATTTAGACCACTAATCGGTGCCGGATAATGTTAAGATCCGTCGGATTCAGATTTTCTCAAAATTCTGTCTGATGTAAGTAAACTAAATTTAACCTGAGCGAGAAGGAGACTTTGCTTTCTTTAAATTTTTCAATTCCAAGCTTTTGGAATCTGGCTTTTTGTCGTCACAAACACCGTTTTGCAAATTTTTAACCGACTTTTCTTCTCTTGGTTTAGAAATAAACACATCGTCTTTTTCCTCAACTTTATCTACAACTCTGCCAACAGGCGAGGGTGACTTATTTTTATTTTCTTGAACTGGTAATTTGAAATCAACATTTTTCTGCGTCATGTCTATTTGGGGAGAAGGAGATTTATTGGAAACGTTAATTTTATCATCATCTTCCATAATTTTGTTCATTCTAACACTGGACCGAGATTCGGGACGCGAAGGATAATCTTCTTGCTTCTTATCTAAATTCTCCATAGATCCTGAAACCGATCTTCTCTCTTCGTAACTTCCAATACTACTAACGGAGCGCCTCCTCTCTTCTTCAGAGACACTGTGTGGTTCAGACACGTTCGAACTCATACTAAAACTCCGGTTTTTCATCGCACTTAAGGCGGATTTAGTCGAATCCTCTTGACTTGCTCTGACATTGTCAATGGGTTTGTGGGACAAATCTGAGGAATCCAGTGTTTGACTTCTGGTCAAATGATCTTCGATTTGTTGTGGTCTTGGTTGGTTAAAAGCCGGAACTGATCTTTGTTGGAAAATCTGTCTTGGTTGTCCTTGTGGAAGTTGAGGTCTGGGAAAAGGAGAAGCTGGGCGAAAATTAGGATTGAGGGGTCTTGCTTGGTTCTGGATGAATTGGGGTTGACCTGGCGGTCTAGGCGCCCCTCCTGGAGGTCTCTGGATGAATTGCTGTTGACCAGGAATAGGTTGGCGGATTTGTTGGGGTCTGGGGGGACCAGGAGGGAAGCCTGGACGCACCTGTAGGGAACTTCGGCTGTCTAAGCGTGTCAAAGGCGGTCTTGGAGCTGTCGCATATCCCGGGAATTGCTGGGGAGTTCCGTTACCGTTCTGCTGTGTTTTCGTCTACGAATGATTGCATGATTTAATTGAGTTTGTGTTTGATTTCATTTTCAATTATTTTGTCATGAAATATTGATGGATTTTTAATGGGAGTAAAAATAGCAAAGGTTTATCGGAAACGAAAATACTTATGTCGTCGAAAGAAAAAACTTGAATTATGAGAAAGGATTTAAGTATTTCTAGGAGGAATGTCACACAATGTGTTCTCTTGTTGCCAGTGCCTGGCTCGAAAAGCTCCAATGACAAAAGTCCACGAAACTTCACCACGGTCTGTTTTTATCTACATAACAAGTCAATAATATGCCGAATTACTGTAACAACTACCCTGACTTAAATGGGGGTGCAGCAAGTGCGAGACTTGTACGAATTAATTAGCTAAACTTAGACTTGACGTAATTCAGTGCAAATTTTTAATAACCTTCTTACCGGGTCTTGTGTGGGTTGAGCATCTTTAAAAGGCACATTGTTTTCAGGTGAAGGACCATTTAATACTGCGTTTGGTGGTTGAGACATTATCTTAAAATTCTCCAAAGTAAATCGCTATTTTATGCTGATACTGCAATTAAATTATATTTTGCTAAATTGACTGCAATCAACTTTTTTACCGCAGTTTGCAAATTACTGTGCAGATTGACGTGGTTGATATCTACCTCAAAGTGATTTTAAACAAAGTAGGAATACTACTTTGGTGTAATTGTTTGCGTGACCGAACGGAAATTTTAATTATTTGAATCAATTTTTAAAAGCTTTCTACACACTTAACTAAACTAAACTACTTATAATAACTTACTAAATTGCGACGTTGGAAATTTTTAAAAGAAATTAAATGTTGTTCCAAAAGAACTGACCCAATTTTGAATGCGGTTTGAAATGCGTGCATGGAAAGGTAAACAGATGGATTTTGAACATTTATTCTCACATAAAATGCATAAATCACCAATACATTGTACGATTGCTTACAATCCCTTTTCAATAATAGAAATACTAAAATAAAACTACTTTTGCATAAACACATTTATTCAGTTCGAGTTATGTTTATTAATGTTGCGAATGTTAACGAAATACACGAAATAACTTTTAGTAATAAACTTGAAACAATAATCGTTTTCCTTCTGCTCAGAAATGAATGAAAGTGTCAGCGGTTTTGAAATTAATTTTATCCCTGACACTGGTGGTTTTCTAAGAAAGTAGTAAACTTTGTCATTAATCAAAACAGAAATATGCTTTACATTTTAGTGCAAACGGAAGGCTCGCTTACAAGAAATGATTGGATAACACCTTAATGGTAATGTTTGGAGATACACAGTCAGGCGATCAGTTTAGAATAACGGAAATTTCATGTTTCAGACTTTCTAATAAATTAAATTCATTCCTGTGAAAGAAGCTCCGGGAAGCTCACGCGAATTAGTGTGCATGTATGTACAAGATAGTTGAGATATTTTGTATATAAAAGCAAATAGCTTTTTTCCTGTTTTGATAACTTTGTCATTTTCATCTTATAAAGTATTTCTGGCATATCTCATTTCTTGTTTTCCCGAAATGTTAACCACGTTATTAAATTGTAATGTAGAGCATGAATAAAATCGATGTTAGTTCAAATAAAATTTTCCTAAAATAGCCGCACCTATCTATATCAATTAACGTCAGAGAAAATCCATAAAATTATGTTCGCAACATTTTCACTTGCTTGAAACGTGTTAATTAAATACCAGGTTACCTCGAGCATTTCAATTTGATTTTTGTAAGTTTTTGTATTTTACTTACTTTTTTTAAATATATAGTTTTAAGTATGTTTAGGAGAATGTTTTGTCAAACTTTAAATCTAAAAATAAATTATTGACGCAAATTGTAATTATCTACTTTGAAAATTATTTTAAAAATTTAACCGTTATTGATTAACATTCCGTATTGTTCTATTTTTAGTTTACATGAAAATTCACATACATAAGTTTGTATACATTGTCAGTGATTAAGGAGCCAATATAAAATTAGTGAAGGGAACAAAATAAATAAAATAAATACTAAAGGAATTAGCTCGCCTGCACTTTTAACAGGGAAGTCGAAAGCAATAAAATTATGTTGGCCTTAATGACAGGTTAAGGGGCGTCAATAATTTTAATGTTGATTTTATCAGAGTCCTGATAACCCAATTTTATTACGTTTTTGTTTACTTTTTGTTCAAAGAAATGTAAAACGCGACCGGTCACGATAGAACTAGGCCTTTGTTTACATCCATCCCATCACAAAGGTAACACCAAAACGCTCTAAAAATAAAAACCTGCCACAATTTACATTGCGACGCATTATTTCTCAATGATTTCAATTTGCCGGCAATAAAATTACGATTCTAGAAATACTCACACCTAAAAGCGGTCTACAATTACTTCAAACGTTGCGTGTATCGAATGGGTGTACCGGACAGCTTAATTTACTCAACAATTAGTGTATCTGTTGCAAAGTGCAAATGCAGGCCTAGTGCAGGTGTAAAATTACCTGTTACCGGCAACACGGGGTGAGTTCACTGTGCTGTTGCGGATAACTGCCCGAGCTGAAGCCCACCACCCGCTATTGCGCTGCCGCGACATCGATCGACCCATTCAAGATACAGCCGGCTACCAACATGGACATTCGTTTGCTTTTTCAAAAATTTATACCATCTTGGGCACTTAGGGGAGGCGGAAACCGTTTTGTTCACTTTTTCAAAAGTGCAGAGGGTTTTTTTATTCAACGGTTTGGGGAAGACGTGACATTGTGAGGGAGACTGGGGAAGCTTCAAAAGTTGCTTTGTTCTCTATTATGTGAGAGGGTTTGCATTACAGAACCATTAAGTTTATAATAACTACTTGAATGTGCTCGAGTTAATGTACTGTTACAAAGCGTTAATAAAATGTCTTCTTGCATATATTTGTTTTGATTTTAGTTCTATTTCTTAATTGTTTTGCAATAAATAAAATAAGGCATAAGATTAACTCAACAAATACAAGAGTGGTTCTGTTGATAAATGGTGGATGCGCCGGGATAAAAAACCTCACGGTCAACATTTTTGTAGCTATTGTAATAACAGACACGTATTAATGTAAAAATAAATATAATAAAAATAGTTTAGTAAATTAAGTTAAGTAGATCTCAGTCCAGTTATGGTTCATCGAAGATACTCAACGGCAAACAAAGGGTTGTTTTTTCAACCGAAACTAATCGATGCTACAAATAAATCGGAAAAACTAAAGAATTTAGAAGAAGGGAGAAAAGTCTGGCAAAATGAGTCAGTCTGTCACGCTATGGCTTCAGTACTTAATTAAATTAACTTAAACCAAAAAAAAAAAATATTTTATTTTAATTGATTTGAACTTATTTGTTAGCACTAGTTATAGTTCATAAATTTAATCGATACTACTATTTCTGGAACATGTCTTATCACAGTCCCCTATGCAGTGCTAATAAAGCAATATCAAAACACATTTAAGTGAATTAGTGTCTGTAGGTGTTTACGGGTTTTTATGCTAATAATGTGGGCACCTTCTTATAATTAATAAAATAGTTTCAAGATTAGTGGATTGTGTTAAACTGTTAAATTTGTCCAATTAGACAAGTTTTTCTAATTTAGTAATTTTACTGTACATAAATATCTGTTTATTAAATAATACAAAATAACCAAGAATTAAAATTTAAAAATACCTTTTCTGCTTTATAAACATAAAGAAAGCTTCATCGTATTTGACATTGACTTGCAGCTTATCGGTGAAATCTTTTATTATAATATGATTTAATTACCTTAGAAAGCCGAGCGGTATTCACAATTTACAATCTCTTTTGATTTGTGTCGAAGGAAAATTTCTTTGTAAAACAGCCTTTGGTCAGAAATAATTATTTATTAAAAAGTAATGATTTCATAGTAAACTTTTAGTTGCTCTAATACAAGTTAATCTTCAAGCTTTGAGAAAAATAAATGAATAGAATTAGTCGGTTACTGTATGACAAAACTTTTGTTTCCAACAAATAACTACAAGTATAATTTACTAAATTAAGGGCACGCCAATTTTTATTACAAAATTATTTGTAGTTATAGATTAGACGCATTTATAGAGCATTGAAATTTGGTAGTACAGTCGACTTTCAACAAAAATTTTGCTCACAATTCTTTTAACAGTAAGTGCTACTGGATGTTATTTTTTCAACAAAATCCCTCGTTTTAGTGGGGAAAATGAACGATCCGTTGCAATTTATATGCAAACTGACATTGGGTGCAGTTGACTACAAGTTTGTGCAACTTTGCTTATTACTAACTTTCGTTTTACACTCTTTTGTGAGTTTGGCTTTTAGTTGGGAATTGATTCTAACATTCGATGCAAATTTGTTGGTCGCATACGGTCCCATAATTTTTACTTTTGGCAGTGTATTAGCAATAATACTTTTAAAAATCCAGTTTTTGGAGAATGATGTTTTGTTCTCTATAAAATTGGTGTATTATGTTCTACATTAATTTCTTGTTTTATAGGGAATTGGAGGCTTTTTAGTAATTTATAAAATTCGATGTACACTTGAACTACTTGTGAAAAAATGTAGCTTACCAGTACCAAATTCCCAAATGTTGGAAAAAATTCAAAGCGAATCTAGAATAATACGAAACGCAGTTTATTTTAATAATGTTCTCATGATAGTTACAGTGTTTTTACATTGGCCTGTAAGTGGTCAAAGTAATAATATTTATTATGCCATTGTTCTATTTGAGAAAATTGAACCTACATTCTCAAGGGGGTTCTCTTTTTTGTATTATATGACTTTCTTTTTTGTCATCTATCTGGTTGCGATAAACCCATATCTTCTCCTCTATATGTCCACTTACGCCAGATATCATTTATGTTACATTAATGAATTATTGACAAATATAGATGCAACGTGGAGTAAATATGATGACTACCAACTAATACATAATAATGTATTTCAAGAAATAGTTTCCAAAGAGATGAAAAAGTGTATAGAACGTCACTGTCTTTTTCAGAGGTAACCAACTAAATTCAAACAACTTCTACCCAAACTATTTTTCCAGCTTAGTAAAAGAAATAAACGACGTTATATACACACCACTGCTAATTTTAATGACTCTTGCAATTCTTGCTATAGTCAGTATTTTATTTAGCATTATTGTGGTCAGTATTTTTAATTATTATCTGAACGAAATGTTGCCACCTATTTTGTAGAAACGTCAAGAAACTTCTTGGGGTAGTCTGTCTTCAACATTGCTTGTTGCATTTTTAACAATATCCTTTGTAATAATTTCAGGACAGCTTATGGAGAATGAAGTTTATTTTTTGAACAAGCTTTGCACAAAATTATCAGATTTTTTATAGTGCGAAAAAGTACTAGAAAGGGCTATGTGCTGTCGATGGACTTCCTGGAATTATGATAATAGACGAACGCTGTTGATTTTCCTTATGAATGCTCAAAGACCGTCCAAGATTGGAAATGTTTTCATAAGATGCGAATATCCTTTTATTCTCGCAGTAGGTTTAATTAAAAAGTCGAGACTTATCATTGGATTGTATTTTTACAAGGCTGGTCGATTTATTTGTTCGCTTTGTGGTTTCTTTTTCGAACTGGCCAGGATAAGAGAAGAAGAATTTGCCCAAAATTAAGAATATTCCCCATTCAAGTTGACGCAATTGCAATATCGTTATTAAAAATGAAAATAATATATTATTTGCCGAGTTTGAGTGCAAATCTGACGCTTTATTGCCGAATGGATTTTTAAACGTCGAGTGTTAACGAGACGTTAACATCCACGGGTGAAATAAATGAACCGATTTACACGAAAACTAGGTCAATACATTTTATTCTTCAAATTAGACTCAACAAGGCTTAAGTGCTTTAAATCTGTTAAAAATAATCTGACGTTTCGTATTGAGAAATGTCAAACAGTTGTCAAAACTTCCTTACACAGGAGAAAAACCGTAAATTTTGACATTGTCGAAGAATAAAAACTATTTTATTGAATTTGTACTTTTTTGTTTTGTTATTGTTTTTCAAAAGATGTAGGAAAATCGTATCATGTGGTCAGAAATAATTACTTATTAAGTTATTAAAGAAGGGTCGTACAGTTAGAACTTTTGTTACTCTAATACGGGGTAATTTTCAGTTTTTGTGCAAGCTAAATGAATTGAATTAATCGTTTACAATACGACAAAACTTTTATTTCCAAGAAATAACTACGAGTGTAATTTACTAAATTAAGGACACACTAATTTTTGTAACAAAATTATTTGTAGTGAAAGCTTGATGCATCAACACAAATTTTGTGGACTATGCTGTTTTATAATAGATTGTCCAAAAATTGCTTTAGCAGTAAGTATCACAGTGTGTTACTTTTAAACGAAATCCTTCGTTTTAGTGAAAAAATTAAACGATCCATTACAGTTTATACGCAAAATGACATTGGATGCAGTCGACTACAAATTTATGCAATTTTTCTTACTTGTGACTTTTGTTTTACATTCTTTTGTGAGTTTGACCTTTATATGGGAATTAATTCTGACATTCGATGCGGACTTGTTGGTCACATACAGTCCTATAATTTTTACTTTTGGCAGTGTAATAGCAAGATTTAAAATCCAGTCTTTGGAGAACATTTAATTCTCTATAAGATTGGTGTTGTTCTGTATTAATTTTTTAAATTATAGGGAATTGGAGGCTTTATGGTGATTTACAAAATTCGACGTGCACTTAAACTAATTTTGAATAAATGTAATCTACCAACACCTGACTCAAATTCCAAAATGTTGGAAAGAATTCAAAAAGAATCTAAAATAATACTAAACGCAGTTTATTTTGATAATATTCTCATGATAGTTACAGTGTTATTCCACTGGCCTATAATTGGTGAACATAATAATATCTATTATGCTGTTGTTCTATTTGAAAAAATTGTACCTTCATTTTCAACCTGGTTGTGTGCCTTATATTACTTTAGTTTGTTTTTTATCGTGTATCTGGTTGCGATGAACCCATATCTTCTCCTCTATACGTCCACCTACATCAAGTTCCATTTATGTTACATTAATGAATTATTGACAAATATGGATGCAAAATGGACTAAATACGGCGATTACCAATTAATGCGTAATATTGTATATCAAGAAATGATCTCTGAAGAAATAAAAAAGTGTATAGAACGTCACCGCCTTTTTCAAAGGTAAGTAATTACTTTAACCAACCCACAATACTTAGTGTTTTTACAGCTTGGTAAAGGAACTAAATAACCTTATATTCGTACCATTGCTAATTTTAATGTCGCTAGCAATACTTGCAATAGTCAGTATTTTATTCAACATAATAGTAGTCAGTATTTTTAACTATTCCTGAGCGTAACGTTACCTTAACACATTTGTTTTTAGAAAAGGCAGGAAACTTTTTATTATAGAGTTTGCTCGACATTGCTTTTTGCACTTTTAACATTATCCTTTGCGATCATTTCAGGACAACTTATCGAGAATGAGGTTTATTTTTTTAATAAGCATTGCTCAAAATTATTTGATTTTTATAGTGGGAAAAAGTAATAGAAAGGGCTATCTGCTGTCGATGGATATCCTGGAATTATGAAAACAGACGAACATTATTAATTTTTCTTATGAACGCCCAAAGGCCATCTAGGATTGGCAATGCTTTCATTAGATGCGAATATCCGTTTGTTCTAACAGTAGGTTTAATAGAAAGTTAAGGGTTATCATTGAATTGTAATGTTACTAGGCTGGACGATTTGTTTGTTCACTTTGTGCTTTCTTTTTCCAACTGGCCAGGATAAGAGAAGAGGAAATGTTGCAGAATTAAGAACATTCTTATATATTTTTACAATAGTAAGTGAATAATATATCAAGGCGTCGCCGTCGCAGTTATAATAGCACTATTAACAATTAAATAAATAATATTTCGAACTAGTTTTCGTTGCAATATTTAATACTTACAACACAGGTACGTACGTACGTTTGTCATTTATTGTGATTTCAATATATGTCAAAAATAAGCAAATCAATCAATTACTCTTGCATGAACAGTTTTCATATTGATCACGCAAAGTCTAGAAATTATTGATAAAAATATTCGCAAACGTTGACTCTTTCCCAAGCAAAACTTGTTTCTGTCCCAGTTTAAAAAATATCATGAATATACAAGGTGTCCCAGCGAATTAGAAAAGTCCCTTATTGATCTTTAAATGTTATAAAGTTAATAATTTTTTTTCCAAAAACTTGAGTAGATACTAACCCCCTGCCTTACCTAAAATTATTTTCAAATAAACAGATGTTTCGGAAATAAGCTACAATACAAACTTATGTTTTTTTAAATGGGACACACTATATTTTTTGAATTTTTGGATGCAGCTTTTAAAACTAATAATTTTGACCTAAACTTTTATTGGTCGATTTAGTTTGGTTTTTGAAATATTATAATTTTTTTAACAAAAACACGATCTTTTTAAAAATGCATTGCTCAAAAACTAAGATTCCTAGAAAAGTGGGACTTTCACCACTTTAAAGATGAATGCTCAAACTTTAGGGATATAATGAATAAAACAAAAATTTTAAATCAATTTTTCACGTTTAAAATTGAGACATTACCAACCGTCACAAAAATCCCTAAGTCGATTAAAATAACAATTATTGTTTAAAATCGACAGAAAGGGAGCAAATTACAAAAAATAGTATAAAAAAAGCGCGCAAATCCTCTCGGATTCGCAAGAGCTCGGTGTTGTGCCGTTACACCTCGCCCCCCCCATCGCCCCTCTTCCACCCCCTTTGCCCCCTTTGACCTCCTTCAGCCCCCTTTGACCACCTTTGGTTCTTTTGGATCGGCTAGGGCTCATTAAAACTGGTTCTGTATTGTTTTGGCCGTATGTTGTGGTGTAGTGATGTGGTTTTTTATGGCACTTCAAATTTGACAACTAACCTTAATTTCGAGATTTTTTCGCCTAATTCTAGTTCACGGGGCTTTACAATTCACCACCCCGCTCTTCCAAGTCAGAAAGTTTAGAAAAATTGTATTTTAAAAGGCCGTCTAACTGACAATTGCGTCACACGATGACGTCACAATCACGTCATAATCCGGTGCATGTCAAAATTGTAATGACAGATGGCCGATGAGTGTGAGTGAGATGTAAAGGTTGGGCATTCGACCTTTTTGAGCAAAATAACCTATCCTAAACGCTAGATCACTGGTTTAAACTTTGTTTTTCATCCCTATATAGTATCTCAAGTTTGCCGTTTTTTTCACAAACTTCGTCCAAAATTCAACTCAATTGCCCCCCTCCCCCCAGAATGACAAAGAAAGACCTCTTGACAGTTTTGTGTGTGTAAGACAGGGCGCAACCTATCAGATATTCGATATTAGTATAGTATAATTTTTATTTAGCTCACTGCAGTTAAAAAAAAAATTAAAAGGTTTGTGAAAAGTTGAATAACTTAGAATTTTTAAATGGAACACCCTATTTTTTATTTTTGCATCTAAAAGACCTTTAAAATTTCTATCTAAAAACAATAACAGTTGTGTCTTTTACTGATTACTCAAAAGATATTTAACTTTAAACAATAAAAAAAATCATTAAAAATTATTAAACTATTGTTTCAGTAGTCTAAAAGTGAATTTTCAGCTATTAATAACTTTAATGTTACCCTTAGGTCAATATAGAGTTTGCGCATCACAAACGGTATAAACTTCGTTTATTATAAGCTTCTTACTCGATTTCGGATTGGCTAGGTTAACACGTTGCTAAGAGAAAAAGGTTATAACTTATAACGTACGGTATAATAAAAAAAAACGCTTTGCGCAAGCTCTATATTATTCGTCATTTTTTACAGTAAAATAATTATAATTTTAATTTTTATGGCGAATCTTTGAATCCCCGTATAAACTCCAACAAATGTTGGAGTTGCTGAAATAAACTTTTAAAGTCAAATATCTTTTTAGTTATTAACTTTAGGCATTTGAAAATCTATGTTTTTAGGTAGACAATTTAATGATCTAATCTAAAAAATAAGCAGAAACAAAAAATAGGATATTTCATTTAACTTTTTCAAATTATTCAACTTTTAACAAACTTCTTAATTTTTTTACGTTCCTAAATTTAAAACGCCAATCAATTGGTACGAAATTTAAGCTTGACCCTTCCCCTTTAATGTGGTGAAAGTCCCACTTTTCTAGGAGTAGTAGTTTTTGGGTAATACATTTTTAAAGAAAGCATGTTTTTATTAAAAAAAATAAGATATTTCAAAAACTAAGCAATATCGAACAATAAAAGTTCAGGTCAAAATAATCAACTTTAAAAAAACAGAAGTTTGGATTGTAGCTCATTTTCGAAACACCCTGTATATTTAAAAATAATTTTAGGTGAGGAAGGAGGTTATTATCTACGACTTTTGAAACAAAAATAATTAATTTTTTTACATTTGAAGGTCCATAATGGACTTTTCCAACTCGCTGGAACACCCTGTATTGTACCTACTTTTTTACTTGTTTATAATTTTATTTTTATCCTCACTGAGTATAGCAAAGAAGTGTCTTACTATTTATTGCTAACATATATTTGACAAATTATTTAACTGAACCAATTTTAATTGGTTAAATTAATGGTTCCACATTGATTAGTGAAAAGTAAATATACATTAAGACATGTAATTAATTTATTTTTGTTTTGTTTAGATGCATCCGAGAACCTGCTAAAACATGAACAATTTACGTTTTCCTGTAGTAATTGATGTTTTTGATTTCCCAAAATATGTTTCAAAAATAATATTCACTAATAAATGAATATAACAATCTCTTATCTGTGCTCTTATTAAGAATGACATGTTTGTTGAGGATATTTTATTAGAATTATAATGACCAAACAACTTTATTTATGCATGTGTTTCCGGGTGTGTGCCACAAAAAAGTAGGTTACACCACATTATGCTTTAATATAAATTATGTTATTTACGATTTTCGCTAAGCACGCAACTCTAACAAGGCTTCAGCAACCGCCCCCTATTTTCAAAAGAGAGAAGAACTTCTAAGTCCTACAGTTTATCCCATTATTTCTAATTCGCAACTTGTACTCCGAATCTAATCAATTAGTATTATTAAAACCTTAACTGACTCACTGACTGTAAATAATTAATTTTTACTTAAGGCTAATGGAATAAAGCAAAAGCTTCGTGAAACTTTAAAGCTTCAGATTTGTGCGCCATCTGTAAGCAAAAAGTGGGTGTTTCGTGTAGAGTTCCCTAACATTGGAGTCCTGACTTGTGGCAATCGATCAAATATTTTCTTATTTGGAGATACAATTAAACAATGATATTAATCTTAATTATTTTCTATTCTTAACTGACTGAAAATCGCTGAGTCATCACAGCTTCAATTTATTTTTCTGGGCACCCATTTTCCTCTCGATTCAAAAACATTCCTCTCTTATTTTTGGAAGTGTATTTTATTTTTAAATCAACAAGCAGGTACATTGGCTTTATTTTCGAAATGAAATGGTTTTGTAATATTGCTTAGTCAGCTACCGGCCTCAAAAGTCTGCCAAAATTAAGATTATTATCGGAACCGATTTATCTTCTTTAATTACATCTAATTTTAAATTGAAAGAAAATTGGAGTTATAAAATTGAAACGATGCTGTGGTAAACATTTTAGTCCTTTAGGACACCAATAAAACGCTATATTGGATCGATCGAAAATAACAGCGACCCAAATATCCTTGACTTGTGACATTTCGCAGACAATCCTAATATAATTAGGAGGAAGCAAAAAGTTTTTCAGGGGACAAGTACAATTATTTAATCTAATATGCCTAAATTCATTACTACAAACAAAATAAGTCATATATTTTTAAATAAATGCAACCTTGTAGTAAATAACTATTGTACAAGTGATAAAATGTAAGTACGAGCACATTACTCACGATCTAAAAATACAACAATTATTACGTTTTTTATACTTTTGATGCCGATTAAAGCTAAATTGGAAGTTGTTATTCGAATTAAAGCTAAATTGGAAGTTGTTATTCGAAAAAGACGAATGTAATTCAATCAATAATAACTGACCTATACTCACTTATCTGCTTCAATGTAATAAGACGAATTATGTCGAAGCACGCTGCTCCCTAAGTAATTATAATTAGATTTTAAGTGAACAATAAATCAAGCCTACGATTGTCTTAATTTTACCGCTCCCACATGACGTGATGTGCCAAATTGCTGCCCAAAAAAATAAGAAATATGGATAATAAAAAAATATTTCGGTGTGACTTTGACCCAATAAAACATTTATTAATCTGGATCCACTTGCACAAGCACGATTCCAATTCATTTTTTTTAAAGCAACTGCTTGTGGTATTTCTAATAACAAACAAATATTTGCTTTCTGTGTTAACACTTCAAGTTACTTTTACGCAATATTTACTGTCTTATTTTTACTTCCAACAATGTGACACATGTCTGTTAGTTTCTCCCAAATCAATTACTATCAAAACTAATGGATCAATACGCCCTCAATTCATTAGTGCAAATTATGTGCCAGGCTGTACTGGTACTATCTTTCGCTAATAACGGTTTACATTTTTATATTTTTAAGAAATAGCATCACGCCAATATTTACGAATCTAACGAATTACATCGTTCACTTAATTTTGCGTGCAAGTTGCCATTTATACAGGGCTTTCATTTCAAAAGGAGCCAGTCTCAATAATTGACATTGAGCAAATCTGTTTTCAAGCAAAAACAGGTCGATTAGGATCGCGAGGGGGAAGTTCAAAACCAACATTTGTTACATTTTAGGTTTCATTCCTTAATCACTAGCTACCCCTACTTTAAAATTTTAAATGGCACCCCCTACTTTTTCAAACATTTTCGGAAAAGGAAAAAATTTGCGGATCGAACTATCAAGGAAAAAATTTTTTTTGTCTATTTGTTTCTTAGTTAAGGGTGGTTTTATTTTTGAAATTTTTAATCCTAGTAGTCTTTGATTGGAGGCCAATTTAATTTAAATAAAAAAATTGTCGATTAGAGATGCAATGAGAGAGTTTAAATCCATCATTAGTTACATTTTAGGTTTCATCCCTCATCTCTTAGTCGCTAGCCACCCCTAATTTAAAATTTTAAATGGCACCTCCTACTTTTTGGAACATTTTCGGAAAGGGAACAAATTAGCGTATCTAACTATCAAAAAAATATTTTTCTATTCGGGTGGTTTTATATTTGAAATTTTTAGTTATAGTGGCTTTTGATTTGAAGCCAATTTTATTTAAATAAAAAGTAGGTATGTTGTTTTGGATTGCACTGGGAGAGCTCTAAACCAACATAAAAAACGTTTTAAGTTCCATCCCTTAGTTGCTAACCACCATTACTTTAAAATTTGTAATAGCACCCCCAACATTTGAAACATTTTATGTTGGTTTTGAACTCAAAAACGAATCGAAAAAAAAATCTGCTTTTACAGTTAGATAAGCTTTTTATCCCCTTTCCAAAAATATTTAAAAAGTTGGGGGTGCTATTTCAAATTCTAAAGTAAGGATGATTTTAAATTTGGGGATGAAATGTAAAATGTGCTTTATCTTGAATTTGAACTATTTCATTGTAACTCTTATTGACAAATTTCTTATTTAAATTAAATTGGCTTCAAATGAAAGGCTACTAGGACTATAAATTTCAAAAATAAAACCGCCCCTAACTAAAAAACGAATCAATAAAATTTTTTTTTATAGTTAGAAACACTCATTTGTTCCCTTTCCGAAAATGTTTCAAAAAATAAAGGGTGCTATTTAAAATTTTAAATTAGGGGTGGCTAGCGATTAGGGGATGAAACCTAAAATGTAAGTAATGTTATTATTAACTCTCTCATCGCATCTATAATCGACAATTTTGTTATTTAAATTAAATTGGCTTCAAATCAAAGGCTACTAGGATTAAAAATTTCAAAAATAAATCCACCCTTAACTAAAAAACGAATCAACAAAAAAATTTTTTTCTTTGACAGTTAGATACGCAAATTTTTTCTCTTTCCGAAAATGTTTAAAAAAGTAGGGGGTGCCATTTAAAATTTTAAAGTAGGGGTAGCTAGCGATTAAGGGATGAAAGCTAAAATGTAACTAATGTTGGTTTTGAACTTCCCCCTCGCGATCCTAATCGACCTGTTTTTGCTTAAAAATAGATTTGTTCAATGTCAAAAGTTATTGAGACTGGCTCCTTTTGAAATGAAAGCACTGTAGAAATCGTTTAGATCGTTTGGAAAATAAAAAATACGACTATTTGTATCATTTATCGTTCGATTTCTGGTTTGTTGTTTCATTATTCTGCAAAGATGGCAATTAAGGGAGTGTTATTACTTATTACTCAATAACAAATACCGCTGCATTTTCAATTTTATTCTTTCAGTCATTAAAAACAATACAACTTCCATTCTATTACTAACACGAGTACTTACATATTCGCGACTAATTAATAAATAATGTTACGTTTGTGAAAAAATAGTTATTTGTGTAAAGGTGATCATTTTTGGCCGAATCTGTTGTTTTGTGACCGAGGCTACAATTCAGATGAGGCCAAAAAAGCACACAAAGGCAAAAAGGCCGAGGTGCACACAACGTTTTTTAGGCGATGATCACAACAAAATTAAAGAATTTGATAACAAGACAAACCAAAAAACATCTGTCAATTTTAATAGCGTTGACAGATCGGTCCAAGTAAGTGACAGATGAGTCCAAGAAAGTGACAGATGGGTCCACGAAAGTGACAGAAGTGTACAAAAAAGTAAAATTTGACAGATGGGTACAAAAAACGAAAACTTTATGGCGCCAAATGAGGCCACAGAATTATCTTTTTTGTAATCATCGCCTAAAAAATTTATAAAAATGAAATATATTTAATAAAAGCACCACGCATATTGAGCCTGCATTAAGCTGCTTAAAATATCAAAAAAAATAGCACAATACAATGCAGCACGTGCCTTAATAACATCGATTCTACAAACTCCAAGAACTAATACTCAGAATTTGTTTTGTTGCTTTAAACAAAAACTATAAAAACCAGAACATTTATTTAAAAATTATTGTTAGTTTTTGGTAGTGAGAACGCTGAACCGCATTCCCAATTTCATCATCATTATTGAAGAGTGAACATCTGCATTATCTATCTATTCTTACATAAATAGGTAAGTTTAGTTTATTTAATTTTCTTGAGCTTTGAAAGTGCTAAATAGAAACACCTATAAGAAATGTGGGAATTGTGCAGTTTTGCAGTTTTAATCCTTAATTTTGTAAAACTTAAGTTTAATATTAAAGGATTTAAAATAAAATTAAAAACTGAAGTTATGTTTCCGGTTTTATTTAAAATAAAATTTTATTTTTCGGTAGAAGGTAAGCGTTAAGGTAAAAATATAATCTGCCTCATTGAACAATCAATTTTGTTAATCATCACGTATGTTTTGAGAATTCTATTAAGAGAAAAATTAATTTTTCTATGATATTGCCAACGAATATTTACCATTCTTACGTAGCAGACAATTATTTAGCTACAGAGTAATAAATCATAAAAACAACCACTAGTTTGTTGACCTTTTATAAAGGTAAACATTCTCAGAAAAATGACAAAAATTGTTTAAACAAATTACTCTTCTGCTTACACGAATATTTACTATCAAGATACATAATATATTTTTCTTCTTTAATAACAGTTTTGTTTGCATTTGTGTTTGTATAATTTCTATTTAGTCCTACATATGAACACATAGCACCCTCGGGACATGTTACTATCTTATCGATTCTCCTGCAATTACATAAAATGCACTTCCGCAAAGATTAGGAAACATTACAACTACGTTTAACATTATTATAAAATCGTTAATATGCATTTTTGTAATTTTAACACAGCACATTTTAAATTTTTGAACAGTTAAATTCTGCTCTTGCACTGTGTATAAATGTGACTTGATAATTATGCAACAGTTCCCCATATTATGTGTTAATTTATTTCAATGTTGCTCGTCGGCTATCCATGTGATGTCATCCTCTTCATTGCGCAACATATGTTTATTTGAATATTCAAGACCAGAAGTCACCTGTTTACCAACATTTTGGAGGTAAACCTTTACTCACCGAATACAATATAAAATAAATGACCTTTTACAATTAATCACAAAAATCTAGAATTGAGAATAAAATACATACGACCTAATTTTATTAAAAAGTTCACGTTTTTATCATCCATTTTTTAAATCTAAAAATAAAAAATAAGCGTCGCAGGTAGAATAAAGAACGCAAATTTGTCGCAAATCGCATCTCCTTCTCGCTCAAGCTCCTATTAATAGCACCCGAATCTCAAAAAAGTTGTTTACGAATTGCTCTATTTCCTGTCGCAAAACCCCTCACCTGCATTTCCTGAGGTGGTATCCCCCGGAATTTTTTCAGGCACATGAGCACCATTCGTACGCACGTCCGTCATTTCGAAAAAGCTATTCAGGCACAGCACAAATCACCCCGGTTTCAAGTCTTCGATAAGAAGGAATCACTCGGAATTAAAGCCCAGGAGCAGGAAGAGACTCGAGCTTAACAGGCGTTTATTATTGTGTTTTAGATAGCACGAACGGACTAATTCGTTCAAAGCTTTACATCGAACGAGTGTCAGCGATTGCTTACGTTTCGACACGAAAGAAGCTTTTCCTTTCGCTGTTGAGAGGCTGGTTGCAGCGCTCCCCAGGCGGTCGATCGAATCTCGTCTTCTGAGATGAAAGCTCACGCCTGCGCGACCAGGTGAAAGCTCGCGTTCAGGAATGCTCACCGAGCGGAGAAATTATGGAAATGAGCCGTGATGGGATGAGAAAAGGGGGGATTCTCGAACGATAATTTAATTACTATTATTAAAATTTGTTTTGGAAAAAATCAAGAAAAGGCTTTTGTTGCATATTTTATTCTTAATAACGTTAGTTTAACATAAGTTATAATCCTCTCAGTGGGTCAAATTTACTTCTTCTTCTTGGGCTTGATTGGGGGATCCAAACTGCACATCCGCCTCAAGAACGCTGCAAAACATTTTTTATTTTTGTAAAATGTCTAACACAAGAACTTACGTATGTATTCAATGTCGCCTTCATCATCTTCTTCATCAAGACAGTCTTCAAATAATTCGTCGACCTCCACATCGGTTAACTTTTCGCCTTTTCGCAAAATTTTTAAAAAATCGAAACAAAACCAATAACTCACCTAGAGATAGTAACGAATGAGACAACTCCCCTGCTGCCATTTTTCCATTTTCATTTTTATCGTACAATTTGAGACACTCGATGAAGTCTTCGTAACACCCTTGATCCTTCTTTTCCTTCTTTAATTCGCTGAAAATTGGAAGTAGTTCATCGAATTTAAACTTTTTCTCACCTGAAAGGACAATTCAATTGTGTTAAACAATAAGTTAGATTAAAACGAACCCGGCTTTTTTGTGACACCAAATTTTTCTAATCTGGCTAAACTCGGATTTACATCTAAGCAATACAAAAATTTATTCAAATTCACACCATCCAAGGTTTCGCCGTCCCCATGAATATCAAAGGCAAGTTTTGCACCTATAATTATTATTCAAAATATTATAAGTTTCATATTTTAATAATGTTACTTACTTTCGATTTCCTTTTCTTTCAAGTCCGTCTGTAATGATTTAAATGTTACTGCAAATATTTTTTTTCGTTACTTACCATTGTGATTGCTCGAGTGCAATTTCTTGGCGATGCGCAACGAATGAGGCTTCAATAATGTCATCCCGATGTTTTATATAGCACACCTATCTTAATCTAAATCAGGACCTAAGACTGCCAGCGTGTTACTTTTCATTGGTTGCAGACCAAAAAAAACTGCAATTGCAATTTAATACTACTGCAGTAACGTCACGCAAATAGATCGGCATTGCTTATTAGATATCTGAGTCAATTTCTTAATCACCTACAAAGTCTGTCTCTTACAAATTTAATATTTACAGTAAGATTAAAGGTTCAATTGTTTACCTTAAAGTGGAATTTTTTAATTAGTACAATTATATGAGTCGTCTAGTTATTCCACACAAGTATTTGTTACACATTGGGGCAAGAGGTTTGGACCAAAACTGGCTAAAACGCATGATATTCAAGAGTCATAAAGTCAGAACATTCTATTTGTTCCAAAAGTGGCCATTTTTTTAGATGTGCGTTCAAAAATCGGCTATCTCCGCCTAAATTCTAAATTATTCCGAAATGGTATTTATCATCCAACAAAAGCCTACATTGTAGAATGCTATTTTAAAAAGCATGAAAAAATAAATGGGGAGTGGATATATTCAATTGGTGAATGATGCTTAGCAGAATTTTGTGAGAAATATCTCTACAATATTTTTAAACATTTATGTGCTGAAATAGATTTAGAATCAGTATTTCTGGACCCCTTCTTAGTCTTCTCCCACTGTCTTTTGTAACAACTCCACTCCAGTTTGTTCCAAAATCGGTCTAATCCAGTGTCTGTTCCAAACCGGCTAAATCCAAAATTGCAAAATTTAAACATTATTTGTTCAACAGCATTTATGTTAAACGTTTTTTGGAACTAGACGACTCATATTTGAAAATTAAATTAAAATTTATATCTTTGATATCGATCAAAATTAACTATCCACGCACTTATTTTAAAGTTGGTTGTTATAAAGTTAGAAAAATTAAATTTTGTTCCAAAAGATTTTCGAAAATATTTGATTATTTCGAAAAATATATAAATAATGTTCCACCTTACGTCTTCTGAAATAAATACATTAAAAGTGTTTAATAAATATTAAAAAATAATAATAAAATCTGAGTTTTCTTCAATTTTTAATCTAATACAAAGTGATCTTTATAATCATATTTTTGAATGCTACAACGGCAAACAGAGGATGTTGTTTCAAGTAGGTGGGGTAGAGGGATTATAGGTGGATTTTCAAAAAATTAAAATTTTAGATCTAATGTACATACATCATACAGTGTAAAAAGTGCAAAATACAATGGACAAAATTTAGAGTAACCTTGTACAGGGTGTCCGTTTTTCGAGCTCCACCATGGGGATCTCAGTTATTATAAGAGATACGAGGTCGGTAAAATTAGGACAAAGATGCGCATTTTTATGCTGAACAATTATCTGAACGAATATTTGATGTTTCATTTTTAGTTTTTGAATAACTGTAAAAAACAAATTTGTAATTTTCGTTTTTATTTTTTCAAGCGAAAACCAAAAGTACTAGACGTTTTTAACTAGGACGTTCGGCACTTTTTTACAAGGAATCTAAAACTGTCATCGAATTTTCCAAGGCGTTCTTGATGTCTTAGTTACAACACTCAACTTTGGTTTTTCTTATGGACGCCATATTCGATTTTTGTATTTTTGAAAAGTGTTTTTATTTCTGATTACAACAATGTATTACATGGTATAACCGAATATTACATACTGATCAAAATGGAAAAAAAACATTTTTGTGAAGGGTGCTTTGGAAAAAACTCCAACAATTTTCTTTTTAAACAAACTAGATTTTGGAAGGTTAATTGAATTTGGATCTGGAAGGTTCACATTTCCGCCAAGCTTATTTATTTAAAAACTAATCGACATGATAAGCTAGAAGTTTATTTTTTGCAAAACAAAACAAAACAAAGTTAGAAAAACTCTGGTCGCATATTTAATACTAGAACTGTCAAAAGTTAGTTTGTTAAACAAAATTTTTGGCTTTTTTTTCCAAAGCACTATGGAAAAACGTTTTTTCTTAATTTTAATCAGCATGTAAGATTCGATCATATCATGTGATAGATACATCGTTGTAATCAGGAACAAAGACTTTTCAAAAATACAAGTATTAAATATGGCGTCCATAAGAAAAACCAAAGTTGAGTGTTGTAACTACGACATCAAGAACTCCTTGTAAAATGTGATGACATATTTAGACTTTTTCTAAAAAAATGTCTGAAGAATGTCTTACTTAAAAACGTCTAGTTCCCTTAGTTTTCGCTTAAAAAAATTAAAGCGAAAAGTACAAATTTTTGATTTTTGTCAATAACTCAAAAACTGAAAACGACACATCAAATTTTCTATCAGCTAATTGTCCAGCATTAAAATGCGCAACTTTGCCCTAATTTAACCGACCTCGTATCTCTTATAATAATTGAGATCTCCATGGTGAGGTCGAAAAACGGACACCCTACGTTCCATGAGAGTAAAGTTGGTATTGTATTCGTATTATTTACAGATTATTAGTATTACTATACGGGATGAGTCTGCTAAAAGTATATTTTTACTCTATCTCAAAAAATAATAATCACACAGAGATAATTATTATTAATTAAAATTAAGTCGATCGATGCAAAAATTATTATTTCGTGTTATTTCTTATGTTATTTTAGAACAAGGGCTGTTTGATTGTTGTTTAATGCGAAAAATACCTAGAAACATGTAACTAGCCCCACAAAATAATTAATTAAATAAGTAAAAATTAAAAACTCAAAGTTAACGTAATTTTAAGCTCGCAACAATTTTATTAAAAAAAATAATTTTTAATTTAATTGATTTAATATTTTTAATTAATTAATTTTAATTATAAGAAAGGGAAGAAAAATTCTGAAAAAGTTTACATGCATAAATTGTTGTTATTATTATTATAAAAAATATTTTTAGCATACTCACCTTGTAATCTACATTTTCAGTAATAATTTTTAAGAGTTCATAAAATTTGTTATATTATAAAGATTAACTCAATAGGAGTTAAATACTTCCCTCATTTTTTCTACCCAGATCTACATACTTAAGTATACACACTTTTTATTTTCTCATATTTATGTACATACTTATACATACATAATTATACATAATACAGGGTGTATCAAAAATATGTGTGTCAATTTTAACGTGTAACAGAGTTCAACAATTAAAACATCTTTTCTATTTGTAATTTTTCAATAAAAGTTACGCAAATTTAGTTAAAATTTGTAAAAGAAAACATATTGAAACGTGTACCCGCCTTTCGTTGTGATAGAAACGCACAATTTAAACAATTTAAAACAACAATAAAAATTGTTGCTATGAATACAAACTAATTATTAAACATTGACCGGCTCGTTTGCACAAAAAAAAAGGAGGAAAACAGTAAAAATAATAAATAAGAATTTTGCAAAATGTTATATAGAAAAGTTGTTGCGTTTGATGAGTTTTATTGCGTGGTACAATTAACACACGCATTTCTGATACACCCTGTATACATAAAAATATTAAAGGCTTTTCTTGCAGACTGAATTGGGTAACTTATTTTTATATTAAAAAATTATGACGTTTTAGGTTTTTGTCGTGGTTTTTGCTTCGGAGCCATTTATTCTAAAACGTTACATGAATTTTGAAGGAAAAACATAAGTTAAAACACATACTATCTTTGAAATAACCACGGAAATTACTTTATCATTAAATGCTTTGTAACTTTTAAAGTCGTAGGACACGCAGGTGTAAAACCGTTAAAACTTTTTCAAATATCTAACATTTAACTAAATAGTACTATATACTTCTTTAGACAAAATTGAAACTTGTAAACACCTTTCGACGCTTCACGATTTAGGCGTCGACAGGTAATTTAGTAGGAAGAAACTTATCTTTCAGCGATTAATTTTTAAGTGTTTAATGAGGATAAAAATAAAACGAAGAAATTTGCCAGAAAATTTAAATGCGTAAATGTAAAAGGGTTTAAAATTTTATTTTAGGCTTACTTGTAATCTGAAGTGTGCATATTTATTTATTAGAAAAATTATTTAATTAAATATTTATTTATTTAGTAGTTTCATTGAAACTTTAAGGGTGTTTTACAGTTTATTTTTATGACAATCATCATAATACATTAACCAAAAAATTAGATGCAACGAATTTTTACAATTTATTGAACAAACATACGAAGAAATAAATCCAACAAAAAATTAAATTTATTTTTTCCATGTGTGAAGATCTCCCAATTGAGGCGTGTAGATGTCAAGGCCCATGTGTGCGTGATGGCTTCCGGTCTTATGTGATGAATTTTGCCCAAGTGTGGAACGCACAATTTTTCAAGTTGCTACAAAAAAACTTTTCTTAGACCAAGACCAACAACTAGTGCAAGGACAACACAAACATGTAGCAATGGCAGCAAAATCCTGAAACATGTTAAATAAAAGGCGGCCAAGCATTACGACAGTAAATTCTTTGCGAAGCGACGGCGGTCAGTAGCAAAAATTCCTACTTACTCAAAAATAAAATCTAAATTTAGCTTCTTACGCCATCATCTTTTTGAGGAATGCTGAAATCCGCAAAATAACGTGCTTACTTCTAGCTCTATGAGGTGACAAATTTAAACTAAATTAGAGGGTAACTTACGTTCGTAAGGGATGAAGCCATCGTCATCTTCTTGGTCCATACAGTCTTTGAGAACTTCTTCGGTTTCAGCGTCTGACAGCCTCTCACCAAGGGAGAGAAGGGTGTGGGAAAGTTCAGCTGCCATCATTTTGCCATTTTCTTCTTTGTCGTACAACTTCAAACATTCTAAGAAATCTTCGAATGTGCCTTGTTCTTTTTCTTTTTTGACCTGGCTGAAGATGGGAAGGAATTCATCTACTTTGAGTTTCTTCTCGTCTGAAATTTTCACGTGCGTGAGTTCTGATTTGTATTTTTGTTTGAGTAAACTCACTCTTCTTCTTGGTGCCTCCCAATTTTTCAACGGTGGCCAAGGTTGGGTTGAGGTTGAGGGCTCTGAGCATATCGCCCAAATTGACGGCATCCACGGTACCATTACCCTCAAAATCGTAGATCGAGAACACGAAGTTCGCTCCTAAGTCAAATCAAGTAATTTATTTAGGGTTGTTTCAATAATTGGGTTACTGGGAAAGCGTGTAGCGGAGCGCGATTCTAATTTTAGAAATCAATGGAAAGTAAAAATAGATTCAGATGGCGAGTGTGGCCATATAAGTTCTAGGTTAAAATTAGCCAGACGCATATGCTTTGGAATTAAATGTCGGTGATTGTTATTTATATTTTTTACTCACTTTCGATATCCCTGGCGCTGAGATCAGCCTGTGAAAGGAACACGCGTGATTAGATTGTGGTTTAAGTTTTTGGGCAAATGTTAGTTTTTTACGATACATGAACAAACGAATTATTTACGAGACGACACAGTTAATGCCTAGAGATACGAGTCTACACATATATTGGTGTTAGGACATAAGACATAAGACGTTCACAAAAATCTACAAAAAAGCACATAAAAGGACAGACACTGAGTAAAAACCGGACACAAAAATTTCACTACCTATGAGACACCCGTAATAAATCTGGAATGGAAAATGTATGATTTATGTGATGGGTGAAAGAAAAGGGTAACTACTATTTGGGCTTTCTTAATCTTCTTCTTCCAGTACTTAAAGGCTCTAACATAGGCGGGTTCACCAAGACTAGATTTATCAGCCTGCATGCTTCAATAACGTGCACTAACTTTGCAAGTACTTACCATTGTGATGATGTAACTGTAACTTGCCTTCTAGTAAATGGACCAGAAGTGGGGCTCGGAGGACGGTGGGTCTCCTGTTTTATATGTGTAGATGGCGCTGGTGTTTCTGTAACTGAAGCCTCCTTCTTGGTCCTGGGACGCCTCTAACTTTGGCAACACCGTTATTTCGTTTGAAATTAGTGAAACTGTCTTAGCCGCTGATGCCAATCCCGCCTGCTCCAGAAAGAGAGCCAGAAATATCACAGGCAAAAGGGTGGGAGTGGTCAAGAACAAATGGATTTAGAACATAACTAAAGAATGTTTCAGGTGCTAAATTTGGCAGCAAAATATTACACAAACTTTAATTGGTAAACATCAATCACGGCACACTATAATAATCGCAAGATTGGATTAAATTTCTCTTACAAACCTTTAAAACGAATATTAACATAAAATTACTCCTTTATATTTTTGATTGAAACGAAAGTACAGCGTTTGGCAAAAGTCTGGAACCAAGCGTTTTGTGCCTAAACTATGTACCTTATGAAAAAACTAATTAGTACATCGTCAACTACTTGAAGAATGTAATCATTTTTAAGAGTAATTTTTTTCGAAATTTCTTTTACTTTTCGACTTTTCGAGTTACCTATATTCAAAAAAAAATTATTTTTCAAATGATACCCTCTTACGGCGATTTGTTTGATAAAAGATTATCTTTTAAAAATGTGTTTTTTTTTTAAATAAATTATTAAAATGTGTTCCGAACTCATTACCAAAGGTTTTTCGAACTTGGCCGAAGTGGTTGTATCAATGGATGTTTATATTTACAAAAAATTTGAAGAATCAAATTACTTGAATAAAAACATCCATGGATACAACCTCTTCGGTCAAATTAGTAAATTTGTCGTAATGAGCTCCGAACACTATTTTAATAATTTATTTCTAAAGAACCACTGACTGGTTCAAAATCAATTCTATTAAATTAGAACTCATTTTTAGAACATAATTTTTTTACCAAAAAATCGCCCTAGGAGGGTGCCATTTCAAAAAAAATTTTTTTTGAATAATTCGAAAACTAAAAGGAATTTCGAAAAAATGGATTTTTGAAAAATGATCACATTTTTAAAGTAGTTGATGATGTACTAATTAGTTTTTTCGTAAGGTACATAGTTTAGGCAAAAAACGCTTGGTACCATACTTGTCCAACGCTGTATATTCAATGAAGTAATATACAGGCTGTTCCGTTTTTATTGTTACAAATTTAAACAGGTGATAAAACATTCAATTTTGAGACAAAAGTTTCCTATAAACATGTATCGAAAAATACTTCATAGGGGAGCTACACCTCCCCCGAAAGGGGTGCTTCTTTTAGTGGGTTTTTCTGAATATTTTAGAAACTATTCCAGATAAAATTACAAAATTTGGTACAGTCAATAATTTTTATACGCCTAATTGAATTCGAGGATCAAATGTCGAAATTTTTAATTAGGGGCGTCCCAAACTGGGGGGAGTAGGGTAAAAACTACTCTAACTATTTTGGCTTTAGTTTTTTGACACTTTTAGCAATTTTGTGTTTTTTACACAAAAATGGTCTCTTGTGGTGTTTCGATACAACTTACCGTTTTTGAGTAAAATTAATTTTTATTTTAGATTTTTATTTTTTTTTAGATAATAGCCAAAAAATACCAAATACCTTTCCTTACAATGAAAATAAATTATTACCACTTAATAAAATATTATACGAAGATTCTCGAAAAGTAAAACAAGGAAGTTGCTTAGAAATTTTTTTACGTCCAGAATTTTTTATTACTTAAACTTACTTAAACAACTGTATGTAAATTAACATTGCCTGTTGTATTTTATGTTGTAGTTTTTTTTAATAATTAAAAAGAGTGTTTTTTTGTCAATGAGAACTAATTATTTCAAAAACTTAGCGAAACCGACTAGTAAAAAATCGTTATGATCAACAACTACCTATGAATATCCAAAAAATGCACAACATATATATATAGTGTGTTTTATTTGAGAAAATATAAATTTGCATTGTAAAATTTTTTTGGAAAAAAGTTTCAACAAAATATACCAACAGATTAATTTCAATTACTTGTAGAAGAAGGACCTTTGCAAGTAATTAACAATCGGCATTTAAGTGAAAGAGATAATCTTATTAATACTTGGTAATTTGTAATTGTTAAAAGGTAAAATAAACTAGAAAACACAATAAAAATGGTGTTGTTTAAGTGGTTTTTGCTTTCAGTCTTGTTTTTTTGTTGTTTTATTTTTATATCAAGTCGAAGAGATTCCTGGTCTAGTTTCGTAATGCTAACGCGTTTATTTAAAAGTGTTTAATATTTTGTACATTTCTTGGCGTTCCTCGAGATGCAGCATTACAAGTATTTTTACTGTTATTTAAAAAAAAACTCTTAATCGACGAAGCAGGCTTATACACATTATTTGGGCAAATGGCATTAAATTTCTACACTACATCTTGCCATGCAGCATTTCTTTTAGCAGGAGTTGCACGTTTCATCATTGGCTTTTTTATTTGTAATAGCACTGTCCTCGTCTATTAGTAAAAGTAAAAGAGCTTTCTGGTTACCTGTATAGTTGGGCAGTTTTGTTCTTTTCTGCTTGGAATCCATTGCCAAATAAATAAATTAAACTCGTTCAATAGTCGCAAAACCAATCTACAACAAAAACCAAAAACGTTTTTCTCAGATAATCGAAGTTTAAGGTGTTAAAGGTGGAAATTTAAACTTAGTCAGCATACGCCCGCGTCAAGTATGATTAATCCTGTGTTCTCAAATCATCATTGGCTGCAATGGTTAAAAGTTAAATTTTGGCTTTAATTTTAAATCCAGCTTTCGTTAACCAATGTTAAAGCGAAGACGGTGCAAACGGCTAAAGAAGACGATAAAGAGATTGTTAATCTACAAGTGAAAAGGTTAAGTTCACTAGTGACGAAGTCACGAGTGGATTTGCTTCACGAGTAGATAAATAATCTTTATCGTCGTGTATAATACAAATTGTTTTCTATAAAGTACATTTAAAACATTATATCTACCCTTGCGGTTAATGTGCTATTTTATCTAGTCAAAAGAATTGATAAATACGAGCATTCTGCTTGTCTGCTATAAGCAATTGAAAACTAAAAGGTTTTAGTTGCAACATCAGGTTTTATGATTGGTGAAATTGTGTTTTATTTGTTGTGAAATGAAACACAATTAAGAAATGCTTTCATAATTCTATGTAGTTTGTGCAAGAAATGCCTTTTCTTTACCAAAAATTTATTTAAAAAATATTACAAGAAAACTTAATAAAAAGTGTAAAATTTGATTATTTAACAATAAAGCCTTCGATCCCTGTTTCAAAACAAACGTACGACCGACATGTACCAAGTGGCACTTATAGAAAGCATAAAAAAGGGAATACTTGTTTTACATGGATCGAAAGCTTCGCTGAACACTATTCTTTTTTGCTGTCTTTATTTCTCCTAAGATACTTCATTATTTTTGCTCCAAAATTCCACTTCTTCTTAGTGACACCGCTACATTTTTTGTCATCCCTTCGAAACTCTTCTCCATTTTGTTCAGTTTCGGTATCAATTTCATCGTCCACTTTTGAAATATTCGGTTCTAGATCGACCATATCCATCGATGATTCCGGCGGCATTCTCAAAATTCCAGTAGAACTGCTGCTACAACCCTCAGCAAAATTCTTGTGATCGTTTCCTTCAAGATCAATAACTTTCAGAAGCTTTTCGTGGATCTCTTCCGATTTGGTCATTCGCACTTCATTTTCGGTTTCGTTTGTGACTAGTTTGGCCAACATTTGCTTGGAGTGTCTTACAAGATTGGTCAGTCGGTTTTTACGTTCTAGTGTGTTTCTTTTGGCAGGTTCTGAGACAATTTTGTCGGGAGTTACTTTCGATTTGTCACCGAGTTGGTCACCGACACCTTGCGTACAAATCGGGCTTTTTTGTTCAGGAGGATATTTCATTTCTTTTATAATTCGTTTGATCTCCTCATCGAGCAAAGCTGTCTCGTCTTGTCGGTAATTTTCATTTGACGCACTTGTGTTCGAGGATGGCGATAAAATGTTGTCTATAATGTCACCCACGACGTTTGGTGTTATCTTTTCTAGTTTAGGGGGCTGCTGAAATCTGATATTATCAGTAGGTCTTTCCGCTTATAATTGTTACCTCAAAGTTTCTAGACAAAATTACGTCAAACGCGTTGTCTACAATGTCGTTCACTATTTCTGAGACCACCACGTGAGAGCTGGAATTTCCACAAGGTGGTGCTTTATAACGGTTTATTTCGCCATCACCACTGTCTGAAACGTTTGATTCTCTTGCGATTTCTGGTGAAAAATTGGGGAGGACTCACCCTTCTCTGGAGGAATAGCATAACTCGGTGTGTCAATAGTAGACATTTTTGGAACTGTGTCAATTTTTTGTGAATTTTCAATAAAAATCGTTTGATTGAAAATTTTTTTTCAATTGTTTAATGTTTCTCTATCATTTGATACAAATATTTGAGCAAAATCAACTGACGTTTCATATTTTTGGCGTGAACAACAAATTTCATTACAAAATTTATGAAATATGTAACAATGAAATTTCCTATGTTAAATTCTACGTTTTTGAGTGTTGTTAATTGTGTTACGTTTTCGTGTCTTGTGAAACATGGGAGAAGATGTGGAACTGTGTTTAGAAATTCAGGTGGATTCAGAAACGAAACGGATATTGTCTAATCCCCACAAATGTCGTTCTACTTTGCTAGACGTTACTGTAATCAAGCCGAAAGAACTGGAAGCTTTTGGTACACAAAGAACCAATACGCTTCGGGCTGATGAAGTCAGAAAATTAATCACATCAATGGAAAAGCAAAGAAGAAAAAAACAGAAAGTTCTTGATAAATTAAAGTGTGACGATACTGTTCTCCAAATTCGTAGACATGACGATGCTTATGAAAGAAAAGCATTCACCAAAAATAGGGAACGAGTTTCTTCAAAATCTCCAGTTGATGATTTAGAACGTAAAGACTTTATCGGAATTGCTGAATCAGTAGAACCTTTATTTTGCGAAATTCGTCGTTCATTGAAAAACGTGGAAACAAGAATAACTAATATGCAAGACATCAATCTTGTTATCAGTCAAACCACAGTTGACGAAACTGCTTCAGAAGAATTTGTGTTTTCGAGACATAAGAAGCCCAGTTCTTTACCTAGTTCTCTTGGTAATCGGAATCATGCTTGCTACCGAGTTGAAACAGCACCGCACGATATAAGATCAATTCTTTTACCTCAAAAGAAACAAAAATTGGACAAAGGCGACAAAATTGAAGGCAAATGTCTATGTGAAAATTGCGGTATTATAGGATTGCTTGCGGAATGTCAGAAACATCCACTTCTTGCTGAACTTAGTGAATCTCCATCACCTTCATCTCATAAACAGTTTCCAAGTCCAAGAAGAAAACCAAAGATAAATCTTGAAAATATCAGTAAAATGAGGGCAAAGGGTAATGATGATTCCTATATAAACCATCTTTCGAACAGGATTAAAGTCCTGGAGGAGAGACTAGCTATGCAAGAGGAAAAAGTCGTTCCGAAAGATTACTTCAAAAAAATCATTTCCAAGATGGTCACTGGCTTATCTCCCAAAATAATAAAATCTAAAAGTGACACATCTTTGCGTTCCCCTCTTAAAAACTATAAGAAGTGTTCAAAGTTACAAGATATACAGGAACGTTCGACTGATAAATCTTTACAATGTCAAAGTTCGGAAGCTTTGAATTGTTTCCGATGTTACGAAGAGAACCAGAAACCAGCCTTAAAAGATGACAAAGGCACAATCACCGACGAAGAACTGTATTACGGTGGATACATCTGGAAATGGGGCGAAGAAATTTTAAAACCTGGAATTGATTTGAAAAACAGAATAGTAAACTTACTGAACGACATTTTGGGTAAGTTCGCCTTGTCCGAGAGAGGTTCAATGGAGGCGGCAAGAGCCGAAAGTATAAGAGAAGAAGCTATAAAAAAAATCATGAGACACATGAATGCAGGAATTTGTAATTACGATCCCCGTGAAAATATTCGTCATTTAAGTCCACGAGAGAAAAGTCCCAAAGGTAATCCACAACGGGTAAAGTCTCCTTATTCTAGAAGCGACCATAAATACACAAAGAACGTTGATGTTTCCTACATAAATCCCAAAATCTCTTTATGGAGAAAAGACTCTCCAGATGTCTCGCAACCGAAAAGTAACACAAGTCGGAAAGTGTCTTTTTGGGACAGGCCTTCACCCGAAAAATATAAAGTGAATGATAAAGTATCGCAGAGGAAAAGTAGCGCCCTATCGCCTCAGCGGCGTAGATCTTCCCCACAGAAATTTAGAACGAGTCAAAGAATGTTCGAGAAGAATAACAACGAACAAGGTAAGTGGCTAAAAATGAATAGTTGCTCAAAAGTTAATTAATTAATTGAAGGTAAACACGAATTTCTGAAAATTGTTAGTCAAGCAAAGCAGCATCAGAAAGATATTTTGTGGAAGAATATATGGAACCAGGCCAAAGCCAATGGTCAGACTAAACATGACAAAATAACAATAAAAATACCAGTACAGAACAAGGGAAGTAAGGGCGAACACATCTTCGAAACTGAAATAAGTATTGGAGAAATTGAACAAATTTTAAAAGGTGTTATCTCCTTTTGTTAAGAATAAATAAAGGTTTAGTTTTTAGAATTTATTTTCAACAGTATACAAAATTGTAATTATCACAAATGTTATGTGACGGATTTTTATTCTTTAACTACTTTACACCCCTGCATTTAAATCGATTCCTACGACTAGAATTTTTAAATAGAAACGATGCTTTTTAACTATTCAGTAAATAGTTTATAAAAATTGAATAACGATTTAAAGCTATTTACATTAGTCAACAACTATAATATTTAGTGCCAATTATTTAAGCCAAAATTATTAATTGAGAAATTTGCACATTTTTTCAAAGCACCAATATCACGTGAGTTGAGCTTGAAATGACGAAACTGTGATGAAAATTTTGAAAAACTAGCAATATTGCGGTAATTAGGCCGGCAGGTTTGACATTTTATTGCCACGACGTCTACTCAACTGTTTCCAAAATCTTCGATCCATTTGCTTATCCTAAACAAACAACGTTACAAAAAGTAAAATGCGACCAAAAACTCACCTTAAGTCGTCTAGGAGACAGCGGTTTTTCTGCATAAGACGTAGGAACATTGTCTGAAATCGTACCCTCTTTACTGAAAATTTTGATTAATTGTTTTCCTTCCGGAATCGTTTGGTGAATTCTGCGTTCCCGGCGCATGTTAAAAAACTCAAAACTAAATCAGGAGTTAAGTGAGTTTCGTTCTACCGACTTACATTTTTGCACTTTTTGCCCGCGGTACTCGTTCAATATTTATGAATTTCACTGTTGGCTTGAACCGATCGAAAAAACCGAGGGCGTCGTCGTAGTCTTCTTCCGCCGCTTCTACAATCTTCCGGTAACTTTCTGATCGATGAATTTTCGGAACAACAGTCGCTTCGGACGTCGTAACTGCCGACCCCATCCCCATCTCGGTATCTGGAGTCTCTATCCGGTTTTCTACAGCAGTCGAACATTTGTCAGCAACATCGCCAGTTCCGTTGCCCTGCCCACAATGTAATAAAATATTGTTTTAAAAAACAACATTTCCCGGACAAAAACACTAACTTCTCTTTAATATTTACCTGTTCTGGAGACATCGAAGGCTCGGTTGGTGTTCCTGATGATGTGGGAGAACAACTTTCCGAGAAGTCTTCTTCTATCAACGGTTCTAGTGTTCTGCGAGGAAGAAGACCTCTCATAATGGCACCAGTGATTGGAGGGGTCATTAGTAGCTCATCCATCATGAGTTCCGTATCGTCTCCATTGTCAGACGATATTGAACCGTCGTAAGGCTAAAGAGGAAATAAATTAATTTTGTTATTCTTGAAATAAAAATTGACTCAACCGATTGTTTTCCTTCATAATTCGGAGAACTCAAGGGATCATCCATTTCACCACCACTGGTGGGGGTTCCCCATATTTCCTCCCCTGAAGTAGCACCAGATGTTTCGTCTTCTTGAACGTCATCTCCATTAACTGTAGTTTCTGTTGTTTTTAAATATCTATAATTTGTATTAATTAAAGCAATCATAGACGTTTCACTTTCACACACCTTTCAAAAAACCGCCCAGTGCTTCTATAATCTTCTCCAAGTCGTTCAAAAAATGACATTTTTTCGGCAACAAAAGATCCAGCTTTTGCAGTCCAACTTTTGATTGATGAATGGTAAAATGCTTCGTTGTCAATACCTCCACGTTCTTCGTTATCTTCATCAGACGAGTATCGTTCATCCCAGTTATCTTCATGTTCCTCTGTTCCTAATCGTTCTAAACTAGAAACTGTACCGTATCTTCGTAGTGTTAAGTTTGAGCTACTTAACGAGTGATATGGATGTTCTTCAGTTTGAGGTGAATCGTCTGGTGATATATCAACTTCGTTGGATAGTTCTAAATTATTCAACTGAAAACGAAATTATTGTGCAATTATTTAGAAATTGGGAGCAATTACTTCAGGCCTGCTATTGCGACAACTGCAGGAACCGTCTTTCTGTTTCTGATCGGAAGTGCTTCCGGTCTTGGTGGAACTTTCTGGTGTTGGTGGCGCGACGTTTATTTGGGGAATTGGTGTAGAAAACGGATCTAATTTTACTAGACTAGCTGCTGGGTTGATTGCACTTAAACCCATCAGAAGGAGGGGCCTCCAATCGTCTTCATCTTTATTATCATTTTCGTCTTTTTTTAGATTTTCGGTGTTATTATAAGATCGAGCACTTTTGACACTATTGTTTACAGATGGAAGGCAATTTTTATGGCACTGTCGGCACACTGGCACAGTTTCTGGCACTAAAGGGCTTGAGCGCACGGTAACCTAGACTTACTGATGAAGTTTGAAGGGTTAGGAGTGGAGCAACTTACTTGACTTTCTGTTGTTGTACTTTTGGACGGACTTTGATCGTGGTCAGATAAATTGTTGTCTTCACATCTGCTTTCGATTCTTCGGGTGTCGTTACGACAAGTAACGTTTCCTTGGGCGTCTATTAATTGGAGTTCTTCTGACCGTTTTCGGAGCATTTCTTCAGTCCATTCTTCGGATAAAGGTTCCAATTCTGCTTCATCAGCAATATCAGTATCAAGATGACCTTTCATCCATTTTTCTAAATGAATAGCATTACCTTTTCCGCTATTATTTTTGCTCAATTGTTTACACTTATGCTCTATAAGGGCGTCTATTTGCTTTTGCATTTCTGTATTTTCGTTTATGTTTTGCGGAGTCTGAAAAATGTTCAGCGTTAATCTAAAACTTCAAATTTGAACTTCTACCTCAAATGGCAAAAAGGAAATAAAAAAGCGAATGTAATAACTAAAGCTTTTATTTGCAAATATATAATTGTATAAATTACATTCTGTAACAATATAGATAATTTCAATCTAAACTCCAACTACTATAAATTTAATTCGCTAAAGAAGTAAATCGTTCTTTTCAAATTTAGACATATATAATTTAATAAAAGGTACTTCATATGAAAGAGGCAGTCAATTTGGTACAAGTGCTTTAGCAAAGGAAAACACTGATGGCACATTTAAGTTCAGATTGTCTGTAAAGTATAAATCGCATCTATACTTTAGTCAGATTGACAACTTTTGGTCGACAATCCATCGATATTCAGACTACTCAGATCGTAATCGAAATTCGTAATATCCCACGGATCCTCGTCAAATTTTAAAAAGTCTATATCTTCCGAGTTGTGTGCATCAGCGTCGGATGAGACCTCCGTTGAAGGAGTAAGGATAGCAGAAGGGGATTGTGGTTCTTCAGGTAGATAGTACTTTGGTAACAAACTACTTTCAGAAGTGAAATGCGAGGTGAAAGCCTGAGACTGCTCGGAGGACGATTGCGAGGAAATGTTCGCCGAGGGTGTATCGGGGGTTTTGGTCAGCGATGTTTGTGTGGGCAATGAGGGCTGATGGTGGCGTGGGGAACGGGTTTGTGCAGGTAGGCAGGAGTTATCTACTGGTTCGCTGCAGTGACCGCTACACAGACGCACCTGCCGACGGAAGGAGAGCGATTCTGCAGACTGAAGGGTGGCCACGGAGGAGGTTATTGGAGCGTCGGGAGATTCTAACGGGCTGCTAAATGAGCTGCCGTCCATGCCCGCGTTTACGTGGAAGCTGCGTGCGCAACAACAACACTATCAGTTCTACAGAATATCCATAAAGTCTAAAATACCCCTCGAGAAAGGAATCCTAAACTAAAACTAAGTTTCTAAATAGTGGCATTAGTGGCTTTGCAACCTAACTGCAGTGCTAAGGTCCACAAAATACTCTCAAAGATCATCTTTTATCAAATCATTATCAAATACGTACCTACGTGTTCAGATTAATTATATACAATTTAAGATAGTTGAACAATATGGTGAAAGGTTAATTTGGTTATTTCCAAAATAACGTATATTACCAACACGCAATCACGCAACTTATTTATTTATTTTTTTCTTAAATACATTTATTCAAACGGTAATCATTTCTGAATTCAGTTTACAGGGTGGTCCAGCCCAGCTACCGTCTTCTGTAGCTTAGTTATTATTAAAGTTGGAGTTTTGATATTTTGTAGATGTTATCTATACTCTAGGACACATTTCAGGAAAATATTTTTGAATATACAGTGTGTCTCAAAAAAGGTACGACGTCATAATAATACAATTTTTGAATGGCATGCTATTATTTTTTGTGCTCATTATGATACCTTTTTAGCTTCTTACATGTCCCTAAAGTTTTTTCAAATCGGTTCAGGGATTACTATTAAAAAAAAATAAAAACCAAAAAAATGGGTTTTACACCTTTAGTTTTAAAAATTGTTAAAAAATAGAAGCAGTGCTTTTTTAATCACATTATTACCAGGTTGAACAAGGTCTAACAGACTTATTCATTAAGCTTGATTGATTTAGATTACAGGGTGTTTACAATTTATTTCCAAACTTTTAAAACTTTAGAGCTTTTTATTTTGCTTATTTTAAATGGCAGCCCCCATTTATTTTTATATCATTCGATGGATGCAGAATTAAAAATCGAATAACTTTTTATATTACAACCGTAACGTAAATCCTAAAACATTCGCAGTTATTTGATAAAAACTTGTTTTGTCAAGTATTTTAATGATAAATTTAATGATTAAAAGTCGAAGATGACTTCAACCCTGTTTATTTTTATATGTCGCGATGCGGAATAAAATCACGAACATTTTTTTCTTACCACAACTCTAACGTAAATCCTAACACATTCGGAGTTATTTACTAAAAACTCATTCTGTCAATGATTAAAAGAAGATGGTTAATGTTTTTGGCAAATAACTCCGAAAGTGTTAAGATTTGCAATAGGGTTATGATAACAAAAAATGTTGCTTTTTAATTCCGTATCGAATGATCTAAAAAGAAGCGGAGTTGGAGCCATCTTCGATTTTTTTTCATTAAATTTGTCAATAAAACAGCAGACAAAACAAGTTTTTGGTAAATAACTCCGAATGTGTTAGGATTTACGTTAGGGTTGTAATAAGAAAAAATGTTCGCTTTTTAATTCTGCATCAAATGATGTAATTTGATGCCATTTGAAATAAGTACAATAAAAGGCTCTTAAGTTTTAAAAGTTTGGAAATAAATTGTAAACAACCTGTAGTAATTCAAATAAATCAAACTTACTTAAAGTCTGTTAAACCTTGTTTAAAACTTACGTAGTAATTATGTCTCAAAAAGCACTGTTTCAATATTTTTTTTAATTTTTAAAACTGAAGGTGTAAAACCGTTTTTTTGGTTTTTATTTTTTTTAACAGTAATCTCTGAACCGATTTGAAAAAACACTTTAGGAACATGTAAGAAGCTAAAAAAGTATTATAATGAGCACAAAAAAATAATAGCATGCCGTTCAAAAAATTTATTATTGTAACGTCATACCATTTTTGGGACACTCTGTATAATCAAAAATATTTTCTTCAAATGTGTCCTAGAGTATAACTAACATCTACAAAATATCAAAACTCCAACTTTAATAATAACTGAGCTACAGAAGACGGGAGCTGGGCTGGACCACTCTGTATAGTTTTGCTTCTCCTGTTTTTCTTGTTTTTTACCAACTGAGTTGCCATTTTCCCTTAAAACTTCTTAAATTCAAAAAAATTTAATCTTGTAGCACGTAAAGATCTAGTGGAAAGTTTAACTTTTAAGTCTTTAAGAAGAAAATAAGAAAATTTGGAATAGTACCACAGAATAATAATAAGTGGATAATACCTACTTTATTTGACTGAAGGCAAAACAACAAGAGAGTAAAGGGACGTCATTAGAAAAGCTTTCTAATGGAAAGGTTATGAACTTTGCCAGGTTTTAGCCTCAATATTCGCAATCTGTTTAATTTTAATTTCTTAAATAAAGTAATAGTTATTTATTCGACGAGTGTAAATCGGATGCTTTATTTCACGAGTGATAACGAGTGGTTTATCATCCACAAGGTGGAATAAATGAAACGATTCACACAAAGACGAGTTGAATACAACATTTTATTCTTTGAATTGGACTTTCAATTTTTTACTGCGAGTTTTGCCTTTTTTGAGCAAGAAGCAACATTTGTGGTTCAAGTATTCAATGGTTCAAGACAGCTTAGCACTTTCTGTTTAATTTATTTTCAGTAGGTGTTCTATTAACAAATCTAAATCACCTACTACATGCTGTTAAAATCTCTACGAAGAAAACTTTATGGATATACTATACACGCTATAATTTAATTAAATGGTTAGACAACTATAATCGTGAGTGTGCTAAAACGGTGCCACTTAGAAGCAAGCAACTTACATTTGTCGCTGGAGCAGATTTTGCCAAACCGCTTTCAACTCCGTCGTCGGTGCCCTTAAAATCACTGTTCTTTTACCCGTATTTTTTTTCGGAGTTCTTGTTAAGTCAGGTCCGCAATGTACAGTTGGACTAGTAGCAAGTCTTCCACCAGGTGTAACAGTTATCCTAAATTCAGTATCTAAAAACCCTGAGTCAACTAAAATGGCAAACATTTTGGGGCAGACCTTTTTTCCTAACGTTGAAAAACATGTCAGTTATGTGCGCTAAGGGTAAAGGGTCTTCAATAATGAATAAAACTCGGTCTCTCGAAACTTTGGCAAATAATAATAAATCACTAAATAGAAGCGTCCAGTATTGTCGTACGTTTCGTCCTTCTACTCTCCCTAAATCGCCTCCGAATATCCATTGGCGACCGGGTTTATTTAAAACGAAAGGCTAAAATCGATTTTTAACCTTGTGGACTTGTTAATTAGACAACGTACTTTACACTTTGTAAAAACTAAACGATTTTCTAAATCTTGCACTGATAGGAGAGGTCTACCTTCCCCCATCGGTTCCATGAGTCCTGCCTCTACTGTAATTTCTCTATAAGTGTGCTGAAAAATCGTAAATCGGTAAAGCGTATCTTAGATATGGATTGACTGCGTTTGAGGCAAATCAATCCATTAGAAAATTGGCCGAAGTTTTTTCGTAACTAATCGATGAAAATTACCTGCAAGTCATGCACAAGTTGATTTATCACAGGATAGTCTTCATGATTAGGCTTTGTGTGGCTTTGTATAACAGTGAAAGCTTTCAAAACTTCCCTGTAATGTTCGAGAGGTTTATGAATAAATGCAGTAATATCTGGCCGTCTTCGAGGAATCGATGGAGTGTGTAAAAACCTAACAAACTCTGAATTGGAATTTTTCGTTTTATTTGCTAATACGCAATCAGCTTTTTTAATTCCTGAGCAATAGCGTTTGTAAGCTGCCGTAATTTCATTCAATTTTGCGTGATACGTCCGAATTAAATTATGAACACCTTCTTCGTGAACTAAATTGTCTAGGATATCCTCTGTTACTCTAAGAATCTGTAAGTGTTAATAATACGATAACATATCAAATTAAGTGTGAGTTTTTAGCACGAAAATGCAAATACCACTTACCTCTTCGGAATTTTGAAAAAGAATTTTATGTTCGGAAGGTGTAATTAAGTCTCGTCGTTCAGCCAGAGCTGATACGAATCTTGTAACTGCAAATTGTAACCCTGTTGCGTATTGTTGTTCTTTATGTATTAGTTGATACATGGCTTTTGTTCTATTTTCTTCTTGGTTATTACTGGCTTTCTGTTGGAAAAATTACTGGTTTAGAAACAGCACAGTTGAAAACAAAAATACTGAACCAAAATTAGCGACTAATGTTTGATTCATTTTTTCAAACGAGTTTTTATTTTAATTACTTGAAATGACTTGATTACTAAAAGAAGAAAATAAAAAGTTCAGAAAAAAAGCTAATAAAAATATGGAAGTCTATATTCCAATTTCTAGCATGTCTTATATGAAACTCAGTACGTTTTTTAAAATTACTAGATTTATGAATGTAATTCAATAACAGAAAGTTTGAAGTGTTGAATTCTATCTTACATTTTTTTTTTTAATAGTGGGAAACAAGAGTAAAACAGATAACATATAAACATTTTTTGAAAAAAAATACAAAACTTAATGGGAATAAATCAGTAATAATATTGAAAAAATTGGAAAGGAATAAGGAAAGGACGATAATAGTCTTTCTCAGTAGACCGTTTCCATATTATTATCATCCAAACTCAAAGTTTAGCCCAATCGCTAGGAGCAGGGTAAACCCTTATTATTACTTTATTGAGTTTTATGTGAATCCCTTGTTGTTCTCCATTTTAAAAGGTAAAGTTGTAATAATCTCAACTGAGCTTGCAATTAGGAAATGATAACTATATTGTCCACACTTTTACTGACCAGAACATTACTAAGTCTTGGATTTTTAATATTGAAAGTTGTGATTTGTTATTTTCACATAAAATTGATCGATTTGGCAAACGTGTAACAATTATTCGTAATTTTTTAAATTTTAATGACGGTGGATTAAGTTATTGGTACTCACCTGTTGTTGCTTCTTATTTTCATATTTAACATTTTCGTATTTGGTTTTATTTAAATCTGTTGTGATTATAGCATTTCATGAATGTTTTCACTCAGTAACTTTTAACATCTAGATTTAGACTTTTCACATAACATGCACATTTGAAAAATATAAAATAAGGCAAAACTTTTTGTGAATAAAGATTTGATTGAGGTCAGTACGTCAAAGAAAGAAAACAATAAGTAAACACAAACATGTATTTCATAAGGCATAACGTAAACAAAATTTTCAACAAAAATGATAAATCAAAGACTTACAATAAAAAACAAATAGACGTCTTTTATGAAACAAATTTGAATAAATTAAAATAAATAACTTAAGATACACCAATTAAACTTAATACCCTAATAAAAGTAAACTAAATTAAATAACCAAACTAAACGACAAAATTAGAAGACACTGGCCGTAACAATTTCAAGCGGGAAAATCTGTAAGCTATGACCACTAAACAATGACACCATTACCAACCTCTGCACTAAAAGTAACTTGAGGTAAATGCAATTTTCTCCTGTTGTAATCGACTGAAGCTGTATTCGTTGAACAAACAGTGGAGGGACGTCTTTGCACTAAATTAGAGCTTATAGGAAGCCCCGTCGTGCTACAAGTTCCGGTACTATTTAAACGTCTGACGCTTGGCACAGAACCGTTTTTCGCTGCGTTTCTTCTAAATATTTCTAAAGTTAATTGACTTCCATACGACCTGGAAACAACAATGAATTATTAATTACTAGTTTCGCTTTGAAATTTACAAGTGGGGCGCAGCCCAGGACTTACCTAATTAAATTCAAAATATCAATTTCTGGCATCATGACGACATTGTGTTTATCGACGAAGATAATGTAATCCCCCGGCAAAATTCCCGCTTTCTCTGCCGGCAGCCCCTTCTCGACCCTTTCTATCCTCGGCGGATGCGTCCAGACGACCGAAAATCCGAACCCGGATTTGGGAGCACGCGTCAACTTCTTCGTCTGCGTAAAGGGCGTCCGGCCGTTTTTGTTTCCCGTCGCTTTTCTCTGCATGGCGGCTGGGATGGCTTCCGGCCCTTCCGTAGGGTCCAGCTCCAGATAGCGCAGGAACAAGTTCTCATCTGCATATTTCTGCTGCTCGCTCAGGATCGCTTTGTTGGTGACTTTTTTCAAATCGTTGTCGAGACCATCAAGGCTCATGATCTCGTCGACGCTCGACTGACTCTCGCACATTATAGGTTGACAGTCTTCTTCTGCTTCGGGATCTAACGGCTCGACGCTTATCGGAATGTTTTGACAGCGTCCTGACGACTGAGGCAGCAAACGATATGAACCGCTGATATCCTGGAATTAATGAAACGAATCGATCAGCCAGGTCGCCAACCCTCACGACCATGCATCTTTTATTCTGCGATTACATCAGGAAAACTGGACGAAACATTAAACGTTCGCATACAAAAAAAATAACACCATTTGGCGATTTTTTTTGACAAACTTTAGCGAAATATTTGCGTTTCTAGATGAATAATGAATTATCAGCTAGACAGAAACATACTTAAACGCTCGAAAAACGCATTAATTGTTCTATTTTTGTAATTTTTTTGCTTTATACAGTGTTCCGTGTAAACCCCACATTAGAAGTATTGGGAGTTCTAATAATACTAGTCATCTGAAAATTTGTATACAACCATAATCTCTTACGTCCTGCTTAATGAAAATATTTTGAAGTCCTTAGTTTAAATGAAAAGCTATATTTTTTAATACGTTTTTGGATTACTAGAGCTATTTTAAGGTAGTTTTCATAAACTTTTCCTATACCTAAATTTAGCCGTTTACGAAATATTTAGGGTTTTTACAATTTTTTTGGGTTTGCACATTCCAGTTCAAAAATCGATAACTTTGCCATTTTTTAAAATTTGGAAATATTTTTCAGCTCATTTGAAAGAGGAAGGCTAGAACTTTCCTTTGGTGTTTTCAAATTTCTAAAAAACAAACCCCAAATTTTTAAAGTTAAGTTTGTAGAACTTTAAGCACCCATAACCCAATTTTTTCAAATGAAATGCCACAATTTTTATATCCCTAAATGGTAGAGAATTTAATTCTTCGTCGATCTGTTTTAACATTTCCTATATACTTATGTTTAATAGATGGGGCATTTCACGTGAAGCGGACAACGAAAAAAATTTGACAACCTGAAATTCGGTCATATTCAGGATAATTGTTCTTCTAGAAAGCATAATTGTAAATACATAATGATTTTTTTGTGAGGCTTATTTGTAAAGATATTGACTTCTAAAAAATTGACGAAATATGAGTCACAGAGTTTTTGGAAGCTTTTATTCAAAAAACTAATGCATACCAAAATAATTAAAATAGTGCTTTATATAGAAAATTCTTTGTTCTTTTTGATTCTGAAATCCGATTTATAATTTGAAATTTTTTTGTGTAGAAAACCGGAAGTGAAGTTTCAAATCCGAATTTTAGTAACTTGGACCGTTTTTTTTTCATTTATTTTTATTTCAAAAAATAGCTTATAATATATAGATTTTACACTATAAGTCGCAAAATGGGATCTCTATTCGTTTAGGAGATATAGTACTTAATGTACACAAAAGCGCGTAATTTCTTGCGTAAACCGGCCTATCACGTACATTAAGTACTGTATCTCCTAAACGAGTAGAGATCCCATTTTGCGACTTATAGTGTAAATTCTATTTACTTTAAGCTATTTTTTGAAATAAAAATAATTTTAAAAAAATGGTCCAAGTTACTAAAATTCGGATTTGAAACTTCACTTCCGGTGAAAAAAATTTCAAATTTCAAATTTGATTTTAGATTTAAAAAGAACAGTGAATTTTCTGTATAAAGCACCATTTTAAATTTTTTACTATTTACTGTTTAATTAGAAATACAGTTTACAAGAACGTTCTGCTTAATATTTGGTCAATTTTTAGAAGTCAATAACTTTTTAAATAAGTTGCTCACAAAAAAATCATCACGTATTTACATTCATACCTTTAGGAGAACAATTTTAACCGAATTTCAGGTTGTCGCATTTTTTTGAGTTGTCCGCTTCACGTGAAATGCCCCAGTTTTCAAGTTACAATAACTTTTAGTTGGGATTGAGAAATTTCATTAGCCATAGGTCTTTTCTCAGACGTTGCCAAGGCAACGAAAAAAAACACAATTTTGTAGGATTTATATCTCGCGCCACTGGCTGGGGTCCTCCGCGACTAGGTTGGTAGCGATGAGAGAGTAACTCTCTCCTCAGTCAGCTGCCGAACGATCAACATGATTTTGTTCTAATCTATCGACATCTTAATAATAAATCATCTAAATGGTGTTTAAAGTGCTTATGTTCATCCTGACAACGTCCCCCTACAATTTTGAAGAGAATTTGTCGTTTGTTTAATCAGAAATGTTTCTTTGGCAAACTACGCAAAAATAGGAATTTCCTACACAATGTCAAAAAAAAATCAATATAACTTAAAAATTATCACATATAGATATAGGGAATACTAATACAGATAGATGCAGAAAAAAAATCTGCTCCATCTAGTAAAATAAAAATTAGGACATCCTATTAAAAAAAATTAAGATATGGGTACTTAAAGTTGTCCAAACTTAACCTTAAAATTTTTGGGTTTATTAACTTCTTTCCCAATTTTGACATAATGAAGAACAGAAATGGGCTTTTTCTTTTAATTCTCCAAATATGATTTTGAAATCTCTAAAACTAAGAAAGTTACCGATTTTTTAAGTGACTGGTGCAAATCCAAATATTTTCAAAAAATCTTAAATATCTCGAAAACGGCTAAACTTAGGTATAGAGAAATCTGATAAAAACTCCCGTATAATTACTCAACTAATCCAAAAACGAAGTGAAAAACATGACGTTCCATTTAAAATAAGAAAGTTGATAGCGACTTCCGGTATAACCGGAAGTGCCGCCATCTTGAAAATATTTTCATTGAGCAGAACTTAACGGATTATGGCTGAGTACCAACAGATAAATGTCTTTATTAGAACTTTCAATACTTTAGAAGGTACAGCCTTTATGTACTAAATATGTTATTTATTAAAATGTGTTCTTTTTTAGTTAAAAGTGTTATTTTAACAATTATTATTAACTTCTAGTTGTTTTTTGGTCAAAGTTCAGGTGGCAAAGAGCTAACGTTAGATAGACATTTCCAAAGTTACCTAAGAAAATTTTATTAGTTCGATATTTTTTTTAAAATAAGGTATGCATTCATCAAAACTCAGAAAAAAATTCTCTTCTTAAAAATATTAAATTTGACCCTTCTTGCCATTAAAAAAAATCAAGTTAGCCTTATATCCCCAGAACAAATGGAGACAGAAATTTGATAAACATCTGAGACGATAAAATCTAAATACTTTTAAGCATACACCAAATTTCAATAAGTTTTGAGGAATAGTTTTTATAATATTTAACTGTATCCATACTTTTTAGCGACCGTGTATTTTACGACAATGTACTAAAACCCACGGAAATTAAATTTAATTCTGACTGAGAAATTTTTTTGGCTCCTTATGATTGTAATTTCTCTGTGAAAATCCACACAAATAATTTATTCGTTGGAGGAATCTGAACATAACTGTTTATTGATTTAGCAAGTATAAAGTTTCAGGGCTAACACAGTCCTACATTTTCTATTTGGTGGTTTCTTATTTCAGGTTTTATTCCGTCAACCTTCCGAAGTTTTTATTGGGCTAAAGGAGGAACCAATAAGCCGCTTAAAGGCTTAAGCGATACCTGAGATTGGCCGCCGGCAGGTATAAAACACTTGGAAATAACATTAAAATAGATTTACTACAGGACAAAGATACACCCTTTACTGATACTGGTGAGGGAAATGTAGAAATTAAATATTTCATACAATTCAATAGACAAAAGAATTTTCAACACTGAATGGTTCGTGCGTTACATGATGTTTTGCTCTTCGTGTCAAATTGCATAAACAACTTTTTAAAAACCACTTCAAATGCCTAGAAATTTTTCCAGCCAAACGCTGAACATAAAATAAAAAAAAAATTAACTTAATTTATGTTTTATGAAAGAAAAAATAAATAAAATTTTTAAGGTCTACTTGCACAGTTTGTTGTTAATAAAGAGGAGGAGGAGGTCATGTTTTGAACCAGTCTAGATTCATTTTCAACAATGTAACATTACTTAACAATCACAAATTTAAAATTATTGAAATTGGACAATCGGATCTTACATGACTGTGTAAAGTATTGAAAGTTAACATTAGACAATTAAAAATTTAAAGATTAAATAATTGAAAATAGCATGGTCGTGAAGCGGCCATGCTACGGTTGATAGCATGTCCGGTTGTTAAATAAATAATGTTACATTGTAAGTTGTTCTGCATGTTAACCTCTTCGAAAGCAATTTTGTGTAATATTTTAGTTGAAAATGAACCTGCACTGGTTCGAAACATATCCTCCCCTTTTTTATTGACAATACACTGTGCAAGTAGACCTTCAAAATTTTATTTATTTTTTCTTCCTTAAAACTTATATTTTGCACCTAATAATGGTTATAGTCTTATTTTTGCAAGACATTTATACTCAAAATGATTCATGAAACTGTTGTTAAATAGTGTTACATTGTTGAATATTAACTTGGACTGGTTCGAAACACGTCCTCCTCTTCTTTATTGACAACGCACTGTGCAAGTAGACCTTGAAAATTTTATTTATTTTTTCTTCCTTAAAACTTATATCCTGCACCTAATAATGGATCATCTCTAGTTGTTAAAATATGGTTTTTAATAAATAATTTTGTAATAAGAGCTATTATACTGAGTCTTTAAAAAGTATGGATACAGCTAAATACAGGGTGAGTCAGTAGTAGGTTATTTCTAAAGTTTTTTTAATATGCAACCAATAATACTGATTCCAGGTGACCAGATCGGTAATCGTTAAAAAATTTCTAAATTAATCCACGATTACATTGTTCTGGGTATTGTCAAGTTTGTCAATTTTTGCCAAATTTTCATTATGGACTATTATTATTTAAAAGATAAAAAACCAATGTTGATTCAATTAATGTTTTTAAAAATTGAACGAAATATCCAAGTGGTAAGTGCAATTAGTATTTTTGGTTGCATCTTAGGACATGTCAGAAATAACCCACTATTTAAGTTAAGTGTTATTTTAACAATTATTGTTAACTTTTACTACTTATTTTTTGGTCAAAGTTCAAGCAGTAAAGAGCTTAAGACTAAAGATAGATAAATACAACATTTTCAAGGCCCCAAATTTTACATTTTTCAAAATTATGTATGTGTTTCATCAAACTCAGAAAAAAAATGCTCTTCTTAAAAATATTAAATTTGACCCTTCTTGCCATTTAAAAAAATCAAGTTAGCCTTGTATTACCAGAACAATTGGGGATAGAAATTTGATGAACATATGAAACAATAGAATTTTAATACTTTTAAGCATATAGTACAAATTTCAATAAGTTTTGATGAATACTCGTAGTTTTAATAATATTTAGGTGTATTCATACGTTTAGGCTTCCCTGTATTTTTAAACGAGAAACAAAAAAGTTGGTCTAAAATGATTGGTTTTGTTAACTATTTAGTTAGTTAATTGAAGTCTATATGCAAAACAATTTGTAATGACGTAATTACCTGTTGAACCACCCACTTAGGTAAAGTATAAGTACTTTATTAATAGCTTAATTAGCGAGAAAAGTTTCGTCCTTAATTTTTGTTTTTTATGTGTCCTGTTGTAATAAATTACTGTAGTAATGACACGAAATGCAGCACACATGTTTCATACAACAGTTATACATAATAAAAACGCATCAAATTTATTGAAATTCAGTCAGGAAGGCGCATTAAAATTCCCTGCAGAGTTGCATTTCATGTTGCGACAACGTACCAGTTTTTAATTTAAAACGAGCGCTTCGATAAATCGAATACATTTGATTTTCCCTGATAAGCAGCGGTATAATACGAAAACAGTTACTGTTCGTGTTCCAGTTAGTACAGTTGCCTTTATTCCACCACAAATTTGTAAACGTAATTCTACATTGTACAGTAAAGCGTGTTAATTCATTGCAAATCTGTCATTAAATTTAATTTCTCAAGTTAAAATAAATAAAACAACCGTATGTTAGTCACATAATGATGTTAACAATTTGACTCAAAACTGTTTAATTATTACTGGTAACGTAATGTCAACATAAAAGTTTCTTGGTGATTTGGATTGTAACAAAATTCCGGAATTAGAGTCGCAAACTTAGTTAAACTTAATCCCACTTTTGATTGTCTTATCAAATTTTGGAAACAAACATTTCGTCAAGACAGCTCATTCATATGAATCATTTCATAGGAGAAAAATAATGTAACTTATGTGTGACAGGGGATTTATTTTTCACGAGAAACTTTTTTCAAAATTTTTCGAGTTGTGACCAAATGAAAATCTCGGTCCCACTTATGTTTTATGGCGTCTCTAAAGATAAAAAAAGTATAGATAAAAATCTTACCTTCGTATACACATGTCTGACATCAAAGGACATACACCCCAAAAATTCGCTTGTTCTGTAACAAACAAAAAATATATCAAAATAAATCCACTACAATGGAGAATAATGAGCTTGAAATGATCATCTGAATAATAATTGGCAATCGACACCATTTGAAGCACCCTCTGGGGCAACAATAACACCATAGAGCACGTGAGTCCCTCCGGCCCCCAAATAAACTGGTTGACCACCCGCATATATGTTTATTATCGTCCAGAATCCCCAGCTGAACGTGTTTGTGTTATTTCGATAGAAATCTCGATTATGTAGAACATACGGGCAAATGCATTGCCTCTAGCCCTCAAATCCACTGATAAAACGCCCCGGTAAGTAACCCTACCATATACAGATGTTTTGATTGGATCTATTCGGGTGGAACAATTTGGGGTTTCCAGATGGTCGTTAACGCTCAATGGCTACTTCATGTTATCAATTCACCACGTAATAATAACACTAAATTTCCGACAAGTTATCCGAATCGTTTGATTAAACTATCCGCGCTACAACGGCTTATTTATAGTTCTTGTAATCAACCTGAATGAATTTACAATGCAATTCAAATCAGTGGAATATTATTCAAATTTAATTGGTGTAAATCGCGTGCCAAGACTTACTTTTTCCATCTAGATGAAGTGACGTAATGTGATGGTTAAACTCTCCAAAACTTGATCATTTTGCACACAATTTTTGGGAGAGATCATTTTTTGATTTGAGATAATTAAACGACACTGAGTAGTCACAAACAATCACAATACATTTAGTCACAAATTGTACAGTACATGGCACTTGGTTACTGTATAAAATGAAACCTAAAAAACATTAAAGGACTAGAGCCTCATTTGATATTGTTTAGGGAGAGCCATCAATTTGTCAAGGAATAAGATTGATGCGTTCCTCGAAGCGATATTTCCTGCGGGAAAATATGACGAAAACAGCGGCTCCCTAATCTAGATTTTTATTAATAGTTTTCGAGCACCGCAAAATGCGTTGTGATAAAACCGTATCCCGATTATCCTGCAATCTGTTGAGTGGCGCAAAGTTGGCTCCCCCTCGGGATAGTCACAGACCGCAAACGTTCACAATTCACTAAACCTAAACGTCACGCATTATCACAATTCACTGCGAACCCCAACGTCTGCAGCAGGAGGTCATCGAGTGAGGATCGAGCTCCAGGTCCCGCTATAAGAAACGACACGCGATGAAACTTCCTCCACGCCCACACGCTATTCCGTCTTCCCCGGAGTTAGCAGCGTTGCCGACAAGAACGCTGCATGCGTTTCTGTGTGCTTTCCCGGAAAGAGGAAAGCTGAACATCGATCGAAAGCAGGCGCGATTTTGCGTACTGCGCTATTACAAGATTACTGAAACTTGCGCGATGCCGAGGGCTTGGATGATTTACGTACGATTTTTTCCGAAATAACACTTGGGAGTATCATGCCGATGAAGAGGATAACGTGACGAGCAGGAAAAGTGACGCCTAATTGCAAACAATTGCCAGTTTACGCACTATTACGCTGCAGCGGAGTGTGAACTTGAGGCATTTGACTGCCGTCATGTTCACATATTGTCTCACCAGGAAAGTATAATAATGTACACGCTTTTACACATCCAGGTGGTCGTGTTGCTACTACTCCGAGAATGATACAAATTAAACAATTAAACGCCATATTCTGTGAAAGTTAAATATTTGCTTATTAAAAGAAACTAATTATTGAATGGTTTATTGCGAGTACTGCTTGGAAAATTTGCTAAAAGCTGAACCCTCTTTTACAGAGGCGGTTTTTATGGTTCGTCTAATAGGCAATCAATTTCAAGTTCGATATTTATGAACGAAGGTAACTGCTTAGGCAGTGTAAGTGCTAACCGTTGAACACCATCAGCAAATTGAAATACAGAAAGGTCAAGCAATAACTCTACGAAACTAATCTGCATTATTTCCTGTTATTTATCAAGCTGGCTGACTGTGATTTTACAGATTTACATATCTGTAAATATGTATGCTTCGGTTTAGTGGTTGAAGTAAAGAATGCGTTTAGTTAGAAGTTCCTACTCGTACAGCATAGAGTCAAAAATTCTGTTCAACAATGCATTCTACAAATTTTTTCCGGGGTTTATTAACTGGGCTAAATGCAGAATTCCCATTTTAAAAGATATAAAAACAATTGAAGCATCTTTAATTTTTTAATTTGTTTCATCACGTTTTGTAAAACTGATTCTTCTTGGATTTCCTTGGCGTAGGAAGGATGAAACGATAGTTTGAACACCCGATAAATTTATATTCTCACATTGTGGCTGAAACGCGTCGTGTTAAAAATGAAAGTTTGTTGTGTCGGGTTTTAAAATGTGTTTCGTTTCAACATTTTGTGCACTTTTGAATAAAATTAAAGCAACAAATTCAAGCTCATTTAAAACTCCATCGTTTCCGATGTAAAGATTCGTTGGTATATCCCTTTTCAGTTCATAGTAGAATTTTGCAACAGGACATTTGAATTTTTGAAGTGAAATTGAGAGTTTCTGGTGGGTTTTCTTAGCTCAAAACGTGTCGCTGGGATTTAGTTTAACACAGAATTCTTTTCTTTTACAGAAACTCTCAATTTGTGCTTTATTTTTACTCCGAAAAATTCAAATGCGCTATTGCAATTCTACTATGAACTGAAATGGGATATATTTAGCTATAAAAGAAACATACACACAAGGTGGCACAGTAAGTTAGAAAAGTCCATTATTGACCTTTAAATAATTATTGAAAAATAAATATTTTTTACAAAAGCCATAGATACTAACCCTGCATCACCTAACATTATTTTTCAGAAATAAGCTACAATATAAACTTCTGTTTTTTAAATAGAACATAAATTTTATTGCATTTTTGGACGTATCTACCTTTTAATACTGATGACAGATGAGTTTGATCTAAACTTGTATTGGCCGATTTGCTTATTTTTTAAACAATTTGATTTTTTATCGTAAACACACTTTAAAAAAATTTTGATTTTATGTCATAAGGACGAAAAACGAAATATTTGGGACGATTTGCTGAAAATTGTTGGACGAGGCAAGCCGAGTCCAGCAACAGCAGAGTCCGAAATATGTTTTTCGTCCGTATAAATTCGAGTACATGAACCACAGAGCAGAGGCAAGAACTTTACAAAATACAAAATTTAAAAAAAATAATCAAATTGCCGTGAAATTTTTATTACATTGTTAATGATGATTGTCAACGTTCTATCAAAATTTTAAAATGTGGAGTGAAGACGAGTTAATGTGTTCTCTTCCTGAGGTACGATGGCGAGCAAAAAATTTCGGACATCTTTGACATTTCGCTGACATAATCGTGTGTAATTCCCTATCCTTTTTGACAATGAAATGACAAAAGTGTCCGAAATTTTTTGCTCGCCATTGTACGAGACGCCGCAAATCAAGTTTCGATAGAGTTGCTTCCGCAAAAATCAAAAGTGTATGAAAGGGCATAATATAAATACTTTAGCGTCCGAAAAAATATTTCTTGGCCACGTCCGAAAAAGAAGGGTTTTCGTCCAGATTTTCATGCAGAGTGGCCATGACGTTTCAATCGACAAGCTGACTCGTCGCAGCGCTCTCATGAAGTTCAATATTTATCTACAATTGGTCGACTGCAGACTACAGCGGACCTTGAGCCGACCAATTGTCGATAAATATTGAACTTCGCGAGAGCGCTGCAACGAGTCAGCTGGTCGATTGTAGTGTCATGGTCATGTATTCTCAAGCGTTGAGGCCACGAGAATATGTTTTACTTTTATAATTTAATCTAAATTTAAAAAAAATAAGGGCTGAAGATGAACCAATTATTTCGAAAACATGTTCAATCTTTAATTTTTTGACAATAAACTTATGTGATATTGACTTGAGGGCTTTTTTCTCTAATTTTGAAATAACATACCACTTTGGATATGGATGTTTTCTATTCTTTCATTTTAGTTATTTCACAGTAATAAATGACGAATAATGGCCTAAGGATAACATTAAGCCTATATTAGCTGAAAACTTCTCTTTTCGACTACTGAAACAATAGTTACCTAATAGTTTTTTTAATATTTAAAGTTAAATATTTACTGAGTAATCAAAAGAGGCAGTTAACTGTTAATGTTTTTAGAGAGAGAATTTGTTTTCTTTTAGATTCGACAATAAAAATATGGTGATTTTTTTATGTTATTCAACTTGCAACAAACTTCTTCATTTTTTTTATCTTCTTAATTGCTTATTTAATTATATCCTTAAAGTTTGAACTTTCCCCATTAAAGTGGTGAAAGTCCGACTTTTCTTGGATTTTTTATTTTTATGTAATATTTTTTTAAAGCGTATTTTCGTCAAAAAAATTAAATTATTATTTCAAAAACTAAACAAAGTCGACTAATAACAATTAGCTGAAAAACATTAGTGTCGAAAGCTACATCCAAAAATGGAAAAAATATAGTGTGTTCCATTTAAAAATACGTAAGTTTGTGTTGTAGCTAATTTCAGAAACACTGTATACTTGAAAATAATTTAGGTAAGTCAAGGGGTTAGTGTCTACAGCTTTAGTAAAATAAAAGATTAATTTTCTAACATTTAAAAATCAATAATAATCTGTGTCAACTGTGGTGTCAGTAATAAACTTTTCTAATTCGCTGGGACACAGGCCCAATGCACAGACTGTATTAATTTTTTGGCGAACTGTAGAGCTTGAAATACCCTGTAGTTGTACACCACCACAAATCAAAAAATAAATTGTAAAGAATTGTATTACTTATTAACCAGAAAGTAAAAATTGTTGACCCAGTTTTTAACAGTATTGATAAAATTAATTGAAATTGTATTGAAATTAAAAGATAAACTGTCACCTTGACAGTTTTCTTTTATAGGTGGATAATGCTAGTGCCACTCCACGTGCATCTGGCCTATTGTGTCTTACTGTTGATATGTGTGAACCTTATAGTAATTTTCTGTAATCCCCATCTAAAAATCCCTTTTCCCTTTTGAACTTTGAAAATTTTCAGTCATACTTTACAAGTTATCATTGCAAGAAAAGTGTAAAAAAGGATGATAAACTTCTCCAGCTTTTGAGAATCTCTTTGTAATATAATAAGTGATGGAGAACGATGATGCCAGTTCAATCAGCTAAATCAAGATATTCTAAGCATTGTGCGGTCGATCTTACCTTGAACTCCGATCCCGATGCCAAACTTCGATATGTAATCGCTTTTGAAGGCTTTCTTTCTGGAGAGGAAATTTAAAAGTGTGGTTGAAGAAGGGTTTGGTGGAGTCGGCTTGAACGGCAGTACGTTGTAATATTCCGTTTCGTTTCCTGCGATTATCTCCTAGTCGATCACTTACAGCAACCTGCAAGAAGCGCAATATTGATTAAATGGTGCGAAAATTATGATTTTTATTTAACATATAGTCAATGCCCCCAACTTGGCAATTTGGATTAAGTTCAACAGTTCTGTGCCAAAGGACGTAATTTTATTCTCGATCGATCATTGTGGTCTCAGAAATGATGAGGACATTTCCTTTGGAATTATAGGAATGAAAAATGCAATGCGAATATCGCGTGATACAGCTACCAAAAACCGACATTTAAATGTCCGGATCTAACACTTAACGATTTAATGAAAAGTAATTACCGAGCAAAAGGGCGATAATCATGTAATAACGTCCGGGTCAGATATTGGACACATTAACGCTACAGAGGAAAATCTGGGACTGAAATCGTAAAATCTGATTTACTAACGACATTACTGTCTTGCCCTTCCTCAAAATCGCGTTTTTAATTGTATTGTATTTTCTACAACATGATTTATCGTAATCAGAAGATGCTATAAAGCTTTAGATTTAGAATACCGTCACGATGACGTAAGAAGTACCCGTGACGCAACTAATGATATCGATCCACCCCTGTTTCTCATATGCCCTACTGGCCTCCGAACCATCCCGAATATAAATGAAACAAACATTTTCTCAGCTCCTTGGAAGCAAACATTATTTTATGGAAACGTATATCTTCACATTTTATTACCCCAATGCACGTTTATTGCAAATGGCTGTACTAAATAACCCCTAATTCAGGATTAAATACGTATTTATTTAAAAAATAAAGTATTACGTTTTTTCTCTGCCAAATAAGATTTTATTGGATAAAGATGTAAACGTGGCTGAAAACCTGAATCCAGCCAAGCATGTTTTCAGTTTCAGATGTCATACCGATACTCTGTCAGCGGCAATTACATTGAGAAACATATCCTTCCAGCTGATGTCTAGCATCTACACGCTATGTGAAAATATCGAGTATCGCTTTTTTGTACCCACGTTCTAAAAATGTTTATTTACTTCTGGGTGCGCGCAAACTTCGAGTAAATCACATTTGTTGGGGGAAATTTGATCTGCACTATTTGACTTAAAAAATACATAAAAATAAAGGATTAGGATACGGTGGAGAGCTTCTCTAATGACGAGCGTTTACGTAACATGTGTAACGGATGTATTCACCACTGCGACAAAATTTTGAGACGAAAGCTAACAAGTGACCATGTTGCAATGAGTTAATTACTTTGAAATACACATACAGGCTGTCTCAACGATCCGAAAAAGCTTCATAATTTGTTTATTATTAGAGATATTGACTGTTTCTTTTTTTTTAGATTGTAGCAGCGTTCCTGCTGCATATTTTTAAAATATTGCTGTATATACAGGGTGTCCGTTTTTCGAGAACTAGACGTTTTTAACTAGGACGTTTTTCAGACAATTTTTTACAAGGAATCTAAATCTGTTATCGTATTTTTCAAGGCGTTCTTGATGTCATAGTCACAACACTCAACTTTGGTTTTTCTTATGGACGCCATATTTATTACTTGTATTTTTGAAAAGTCTTTTTGTTCCTGATTACAACGATGTATTACATGATAAGATCGAATATCTTACATTCTGATTAAAATTTAAAAAAAAAACGTTTTCGCAAAGAGTGCTTTGGACAAAAACGCCAAATATTTTGTCTAATAAACTAACTTTTGACAGTTCTATTAAATATGCAAGCAGAATTTTTATAACTTTGTCTTGTTTTGTTTTACAAAAATAAACTTCTAGCTTATCATGTCGTTGAGCTTTTAAATAAGTAAACTTGGCGGAAATGTGGACCTTCCAGATCCAAATTCAATTAAACTTCCAAAATCTAGTTTGTTTAAAATTAAAATTGTTGACGTTTTTGCCAAAGCACTCTTCGCAAAAACGCTTTTTTTTTGTATGTAAGATTCGATCATAACATGTAATACATCGTTGTAATCAGAAATAAAAACACTTTTCAATAATACAAAAATCAAATATGGCGTCCATAAGAAAAACCAAAGTTGAGTGTTGTAACTCTGACATCAAGAACGCCTTGGAAAATACGATGACAGATTTAGATTCCTTGCAAAAAAGTGCCTGAAGAACGTCCTAGTTAAAAACGTCTAGTTCTTTTGGTTTTCGCTTGAGAAAATAAAAACGAAAATTACAAATTTCCGTTTTTTTCCAATTATTCAAAAACTAAAAATGACACATCAAATTTTCTTTCAGATAATTGTTTCGCATAAAAATGCGTAACTTTGTTCTAATTTAATCGACCCAGTATCTCTTATAATAACTGAGATCCCTATGAAAAACGGACACCCTGTATACACAGTGTCCCAATATTAAAAAAACACTAAAGTTATGTTTTTTCAAATGAAACACCCTAGATTTTATTACATTTTTGGACGTAGCTTTTAATACTGATGATTTTCATTTAAACTTGTAGTGATAGATTCTACTTAGTTTTTGAAATAATTTGATTTTTTGACGAAAACACGTTTTATTTAAAAATTTATTAAACAAAAACGAAGAATCGTAGAAAAGTTGGACTGTCACCATTTTAAAAGGAAAAGTTCAAACTAAAATCGGTTCTAATTGTTTAGCGCATTGCAATTAAAAACGTAGAAAGATTAAGAAGTTTATTAAAAGTTGAATAACTTGAAAAAGTTAAATGGAACACCTTATTTTTTGTTTTTGCTTCTCAAAGATTATTAAATTGTCAATCTAAAAACATAAAGTTACAAATGCCTAAAGTGATAATAACTAAAAAAATATTTGACTTTAAAAGTTAATTTCAGCAACAATGCATATTATTCATGAGCATTGTTGTTAGCATAGTAAACCATACCATAACCATGGTAACTCCACCAAGGACCATTTGTTGGAGTTCCTAAGGGATTTAAAAAGTCAGCAAAAATATTAAAATTTTAATTATTTCACTGTAATAAATGACGAATAATGGCCTAAGGGTAACATTAAAGTTATTATTAGCTGAAAATTTCACTTTTCGACTACTGAAACAATAGTTAATATTTTACTTGCAACAAACCTCTCCATTTTTTATCTTCTTGACTGCAGTGGTAAAAGTCCTACTTTTCTAAGATTCTTAGTTTTTATGTAATAATTTAAAAAAAGGCGTGTTTTTGTAAAAAAAAATCAAATTGTTTCAAAAACAAAGCAAAATCGACCAATAACATTTTAGCTTAAAAGCATCAGTGTTAAAAGCTACATCCAAAAATGTAAAAAATATAAGATGTTCTATCTAAAAAAACACAAAAAACATAGCTAATTTCGAAAACACCTTGTATACCGAAAATTATTTTAGGTGAGTCAGGAAGTTAGTATCTACGGCTTTCGTAAAAAAAGATTTCGTAAAAGATTAGATTTTCTAATATTTAAAGGTCAATAATGGACTTTTTCACATCGCTGGGACAACCTGTATAAGCTGCAACAATGTTTCCACTTTTACTACTTCCCAATGAGAAAAGAATTGGTTATAATGGTTTTGGTTTTTTTTCGGACAATGTCAAAATCATCAGTTCGTTATATTTCGTGATTTCCGAATATAAATTTAAAATGTGTTGTGACGTTAAAAACTCAATTATTTTTAAAAATATAAATAACAGCATATGGCTAAACCCTCTTCCCACATCTCATTTAGCGCCAAATAACACAATCAAAACGTTTCTAATAAAACAGCTGTCACCCTATTTGAAATATTGCTATTATGAACAGAGGAACACTCTAGCCCGTGACATGGGTAAATAAAGGATACTTTTACCCTACAGAGGTAAACATTTTTAACTTACCTTCACATAAGCGTTTATTTGCTTCCCGTTAGGTCTGTACAAATCCTTGCAGCGAATTACTGTAAAAAAATGAAGAAGTGTTACACCACACATAAAATGTTTGGAATCGTTCCAAATTCAAATTGATACTTTCTACTATTGTTTTACTCACTGTTGACGTATAATTCGTCGTTTTCGCAATGGATATTCAAATCCATGGCCCCTCTGACGTCTCGAAGGCTGCTGTTGGTGGTCGAAGCACTTTCGGATAACGAAGTGGGCGATTCGAACAACAAACATCTTCGAAACCTCCGACTGTTATCCACTGGCGTCAAAAGCGTAAAAGTTTCATTCAGCGAGGCAACTTTCAACGGCGTACTTATGTTATCTTCGGCAATTTTTCCCGAAATATTGGATTCGAACGATTCGTCCCCGATTATAGGTTCGTCCACTTTGAGCGATTTCTGCACTGTCTTGGCTTTCGAAGCGCTCATTTTCTTTTCGTCGTCGGTTCTTCTGCGGCGAATGCACCGCTGTCGTTTCAGGGTGAAATAAACGTTGTCCTCCTCTGATTTGTCCAAATAGACCCGTTTCGCGTTATTATCCGAGTCGTTCGGCGTCGACGACGGCCTTTTTCTCGGGTTTATCACGTCCACGCAACGTTCGTTAAAAGTTTCATTGATATTGATAATGGTCTTATCACAAAGTGCGGCGTTCGGGGTGGAAGTCTTGCATTTACATTGGAAATTGCCTTCGAGCTGGTGCGAGTATTCCGTCGTCGAAGACTTGAAGCCCGAGTCGGAAGAGCATCGATCAAAGGAAGTGGCGACGTGTCTCTCATTTTCTGTATTTATTAGATTTTCTTCGTGCGTTTCGTTCGATTCATTCTCTTTGTTGGTTTTATTGGTTTCGCTTTCGGTGGAGGAGTTGAGGATGGCGTCCACGATTTGGTCGAGGGACAAGTCGTTAATTAGGGAGGAGTTGTTTTTACAAGTATCTACAATGTCCTTATCGCAACTTAATTGACTAAACCTTAGGTCTACTAATTTTTTGACTAGAGGCGAGACTTTGGAATCCTCGCGTAAGTTGAGTGTTGACTTTGATTCCATCGTGGGGCAAGTCAACTTGTCGTCTTCCGGGGACGTTATGAAATTAATTTGGTGTAAAAAATCACTGACGTGGTCGATTTTCGCTTTTTTGCTCGGATGGGGTGTGTCCTGATCTAGTGCTAAATATTTCCCAAGGGGGGTTGCTTTCGCTGGAGTAAAGTTGTAAAGACACTGGGCATTTCTCATGAAACAGGGCGAGTATTCCATGGTGAAAGTGGGTAAAGTGGGTGCGTACGTGTCCTCGATGCGCCTTTTCATCCGCAATTCTCCACTGACGTCTTTGTTGCATCCGCACACCGCATCAACCAGCACCCCCTCAATGTGCGAATCGACCGTTTCGAAGGGTCTGAAATAATTCTTGCTCTCTCCGAACTCTTTCCTGTGCGAAGGGTTGAGACAGAGTTTTTTCTTCTTATGCTTCCTATGGGAGGAGGGCGACGCACTCCTCCTGCATTTTTTAGCAGAGAGCACTCGTCGGTTTGGTGTTAGATTGCTGACGTCTCGCAAAGCGTCGAATTGGTGATGGTCCTCGAAGGACTTGATCGGAGTGGACGTGAATTGATTTTCTTTATCCATTTCGAGGCCTAAGCTCGAACGCCGGCCTCCGGAGCGTCGATGTCCGCTAGAGTGCCGACGTTTCGTCTTGTTACTCTTCGGAGTCGTTTCGCTGGTTGAAGCATCCGCCGTTGGACGGCGCAAGGCGTCGGATTTGTCGGCATCACGCCGAGCCATTACAGTCCACTTCAGCATGGTTCAGATCTGAAACGAAAGCAGTAAAGTGACCAAATGTACCGCTTTGTACCGATTTTTCACAAAACAACAAATAAATTAATAAAAAAATATCTGTTGATGGACGTTGAATTGATTATTTTAAAATACAAAGCAATAACTGGGAGTGTATTCTTCAATTTCGAACGGCAAGAGATGTAACTCTCATAAAAATATTAATTTTTGTATTCTTGAAATTCGTATGTGGCAAATTTCTCTCAAAAGTCATATGACTTCATGTCGGGCGCACAAATTGCGAGCGAGTTTATAAGTCGCATGAGAATTAATTGATGGTGCTAGATACCTAATTATTATGTTAAACAATGAGTGGATTTAAATTAAGAAAATTAAAATTTGAAAGATGGCAAATGATGAAAAAATATTTGTGTTTTAACTTGAAAGAGCAGCCAAGAAAACAGTTTTATTTGTGGCCAAATCTATTTACACCGATTTATACATTAAAGCGATAAAATTTTCAAAAAACATTTTCGTTTAGCGAAAGATTTGGCAGAATATGTAGTACCTAAGCATTGTCGAACCTTTTATGCTCCAGTAAGCTCGCTCTTCGGCAATGAACATACTAAGGTAAGTTGGCATTTATAAAAGAAAATATCCAACAAACTATATAATCTTTAGATTTTAATTGCATTAAATTTTTTGGCTCAGGTAGTTATCAACAACCTGGTGGTAGTAATATTTTTATCACAAAACACAATATCGAGAGCAATAGCCGAAGAAACACTGGCTTTAAACCAACCCTAAATTTTTAACGAATAAGTTAAATTTTCTAAAAATTTGGAATAAGTGAGTTTTAATTTTAATAACTGTAACTTAAGTAAAAGTTAATAGAAAATTTAATTTTCCTGGGATTATTGGATGCATCGACTTATTAGCCATTATAGTTCCACCAACTTTACTAGTTAAGTAAAAGAAAAATGTGCTCTTTTTGTTCAACTCTGATTGTTGAATTGTTGTTAATTGAAAGCGTACTCCATTGGTACCCTTTAAAATTTAACTCCAGTGTTGCCAACAGACTCACTATTTTTGGATCAGTCTGTAGATTTTGACGTATTCTAAACTTTTGATCATTTATCAATTTTTTCATTTTTGAGCAATGAAAAAGAAACACATAAACATTACCAGCAAAAGTAACAAATAAACATTACTCCAAAAAGAAAAAACCATCACTGATGCTTGATGCATCACTAAATTCAGTTCAATGAATTAATACGATAATTCTGTACATGACTACCATCAGATACAGAAACATCGTCTTTCACATCTTCCAGTCTTAGATGATCAAGGTTTATTTTGCCCTCTCTTCCTCTTACCCCGCACTTGACTATGGGAGATTCTCGGCGGCAAATATTGTCAAAGTAAAATGTATATTCGCGTTGTCAAAACTAATGATAATTTTTCTAGTTTCTTGGTTGCATTCTATTTCGTATCATCACAGTGCATCTTTCTCCTACACGTTTTTTAAAATATTATAAATATTTCTTTAAAATTTTAACAAAAAAATGTCAAATAATTTTTTTTTTCAAAAAAGTGTTACGTTGCCGCAAATTCTAATTGTTTAAAAAAATCAATTCCATTTTTTGATTTAAAATTAGATTACAAATATCGCTAAAAATAGAAAAATAATTTTCATTATACTTGTATTTGTCGCACACTTGGTTTAACTCTGTCGCCCCCTTTCGCCTTAAGCAAGATTCGAAAACATTTGGAGTTATTTAAGTTAGGTAATATTATAATGCTGAAACACAAAAAACATTTTTTCTTTTACGACCGTCACCAATGAGGCTAATATTTCAATTCGCTCTTTGAGAATGTTTACCTTTTCTTTATAATAATTTTCTTTAACGGAAAGTTTTCTTTTTGAAATTGTAGTCGTCACTTCACTTTACTTTTTTATTGCTTATTTTTTGCCTTTTTGGGATGTTTTGCTTGGGGAAAACTGGGTTTCAGTAGATTTATCAGCAATTTCTTCCCCTTGTCTTCATTTTCAAAATTAAATCTCACTCCGGACTCAGAAGGCAAAATCATTGAAAAATTAATAAAAAAAAATGCGATGTTGTCACTTAGACCATGCGAAAATAATTAATAATAATAAAATTGCTTTTCGTGTAAGATTTAAGAATGCAAATTACCCATTCGAAATATGCCGCATGCGACATAAACTCGAAATCGAAATTGAAGAATTACACCCCTGGCAATAACATAATATTCTAGTTTTATTTTCCGTTGTCCTTTTTTTTATTTATTTGGCCATATTAGGCAGAAGGCGAGCCGAACCTTTAAATATTTGACTAGACACGAATTAATCTCTTAAAACATCTATAATTTACTAACAGGTGCTGAACGGGATTCGAATCACCTGTCTTGCTTAAAAATTCATTTGTAGCAGGGCCGTGTTGTTAAAATAATCAGGGAATAACAGCACGAATGAATTTTTTACCAGCCGGTTGCTCTTTTTCGAATCGAATTGATTTAATGAGGGACGTTTGGACATTTCACCCCTATTATACAATTTGTTAAATGTGAATAAAAAACTACTAAAACGTATTTAAATGCCATTCAAGGTGCAGGTGGGTAGGAAGTAGATTACAGAACAGCTGGTTCCAAATCTAATAACACCCACAAACCCCAAATTTTCGGAATTGAAGCATTTTTTATTATTAATTAAATTAATTAGGTCTACAAAACCTGTTTAAGTGTAGATTAGTGTGTGAAATATTTGTATACCTAGGAGAGAAACACTAGACGAAAAGTTTTTGCTTTTTTTTATTTATAATTACAATTTAAAGTAGTTCTGTTAGTTTTTCATCATTTTGCGAATCTAATAATTGATCGAAATTCCAATACATGTACGGTGTGATTCACGAGAAATTATGAATAATTATTCTTGCACATTTGGTCGTAAATTTGTAGCATTTGTAAAAAAAAACTGAGAATGGAAATGATAGTTATTTTGTGAACCAAAAGTGTATTTAAAAAAAAAGTCACATTAAAATTACGAAAACGTAATAGTAGTTGCATCCAGAATTTGGTCAGGCTCGTGAATCGCCTTGAATCTGAGAAGATGATAAGATAACTATTTTAATAAGTAAAATTTAAGTCGGTACTAAACTTGAAGATGTGTGGGTGTGTGGGCGGAGAGGTAATAAAACAATTAAAGTCGAATCTAAAAAGTTTTTCCACAACCGATTTATTGACTAGAGATTAAAACAAGGTGCTTGAAATAAATGGCTTCAATAACAAAACTTAAAATTTATAACCACAGTTGTGGGGTTTATTGGCCATTATTCTTATTTCTTTGTAAAGTTTACAACAACAACAAGATGAATGTAAAAGTTTGTGTGTTTGTAACAATTTTCTATTTAAAATTCATTTTGTAATTTCTCTGATAAATAAATTAAATTAATTAAATTCTATTTTACTATATTTCTGATTTAATCATGACCTCACGCTGAAAATTCGTCGGTTTTATAGCCGTGCAATAATAGCAGTTATCTGTGGAAATAGACAGATCAATGAAATGGAAAGGCTCGTAAATGTTGGTGATTTTTATGGATTTTCCCAGTTTTTCGTGGCATAAAACGAACTGGAGGTTCGTTATCTATCGAAATAAATTTTAGCAACAGTTCCGCCAAATTTCATGGTGCTTAAGACACGTGTTTCTAACGTTTTCCACATGTTACAAAAATTTACATTAACATATCTCAAGACCCCTATCGAAATTACCTTCGATGGTTTCGGTGGTCTGTCGGTTCTAATAAATATTTATTTAAGAGTGTTTTATTGTTATAGCACTTAATAGTGCCGCCACTTAATGCTAGAATAAATACGGAAAAGGGCAAAGTGTAGGGGGACAAAGGTGTTCCATTACTTTTTTACTTACAATTAAACATTAATTAAGAACTTTTTTTGGTGAAATAAATTTTGCTTTGGCCAACGTTCTTGCGGAATAGCTGTTTAACATGTATCCGAAGCATCAGAAGTTTGAAGGGGTTGGTGCCATATGGCATGGGTAGCTACCATAACGGGGCATTTCGCCGATTTAAGGCTTGTATGTAAATTATATCGTAAAACGTTAAGTGCCATATGCCAACAAGAATATTAATTAAAAAACAGTAAAGTGTGCATTCAAATTTCGTGCACGTAAAGAATTTATTCAAATGCAGCAATTCAGATAAGCAGTCAGATTCGTAAAAATCAGAACGGAATAAATTTCCAATTTTTAGTCCTGTATCAGCATAATGAGGAACTGCTCTTCTTAACGGAAATCTTGGCAGTTCCGCAAGAGCAAGGAAGGTATAAAAGAGTGCAGTTTTTGCAACTGTTCTCCGATATTTTTTTTGTATAAGTGCAGCGGCCTCCAGTCTTGGCCGAGTTCAGAGAAAAAGGGACCTTATTGCAACTTCCGTAAGAAAGAGGGTTTATTCAGCAGCCTACCAGGTGATAGGACTCGTCTAAGCTAACCTGACCTAACCTTCTTACCCTCGCAAGCTAACAATACGTGATCTAATTTTAAATAACACAATACTTACAAAAAGGTATGAATATTTTGAAACCAATCACTTTCTCACGAATCGTAACGATTTCTATAGAAACAGCAAGGGTGGGAGCTTTACAAAATTAGTCCCATGTGTGAGGGAACTGGTAGTGGAAAAAATCCGAATTGAAATAATGACGAAATCGATAGTGTTATGACTTGTCCACTCCCCAGGGGAGTTTTAGATTAATTCCGTGCTGACCATCGCAAAAAATACAGCCCCTATCTCCACCACCAAACACATAAATTTCGAGTGGCTATGCCACCGTAGGTAATGAAAAAGCATTTTTATTGTCATTTTCATAACGGGATGCGCTTATTACGATCGTTAAAATTAAAAGAGGGGCCGAACCTTTTTTAAATTAGATGACGACGCAATTCGTAATCAAAACTAGATCTTGTCGCCTAACATTCTCAAACGGGCCCCTTTTGTCGTTGGAAGGGTCGGAAAAAAGCAAACCTGGTCACAAAACGCTATGGGAAAAGTCGACACGGTCCCGTAGCGAAGGGGCCGATTTTAACTTTAACTTACCAAACACATTCATCTTGCAAGGCAAGCTCTTTCAAGCCACGTTAGTGGTGTAAAATTTTCAAGCTCTAAATCAATCTGATGGGTTCTAGCGTCACTAATCGCCGATAGTTGGAATGTCAATTTTTAGTAAAGAAGTTGTGGTTTTATCAATTTACAATGTGGGTTCGTAAGAATGACTTTAATTAAGTGAATTGAAAAGGAAGTAGTTTCCGCAAGTCGGAATGCAGGTTTAATGAATATTTACAAACGATTTTTACGGTTATTAATTCAACCGACAAGGGTGGCTAAGCTTGATACCCTGTTTTGTAAACACAATTGTTACAGTTCTTGGATAAGGCCGTTCTGGAGCTAAACGTCCTAAATAAACATTTATCCAAAATTGCGCGCCAATTCAATTGAATAGAAAAGGGTTGAAGGTATGTATTGACAAACATAATGTAGAGTTATTTTCGGCAAATTCAATTAAAGGATTAAAGTAATTAACTAATTACAGTGTTCACTACGAATTAAATTATGCTTGATCTTCATTCATTAATGTGTCAGTCGGTGGAAAGTGTTCCAGCCCATAACTTTCACTGTTTCAACAAAATTACGTGCTTAATTATTTATACTAAGTGCATTTTTTATAAATTAAAATTAAAAAGGGGGAAGAAATGAATACAGAACAGAATACAAATTAAGTAAATAATAAATTAAACCAAACTCTACATTTTTCTATTTTGTTTTTAACTACTGGTATACAGAAATTAAAATTCAACTCAAAATAAATTAAACTAATCGCAATTCATTTGCCAACGCATCTAGGGTAGGCATTTTTAAGGATATTGATATTTATATTAAGTTAAGGGCCAGTTTCATAATCGAAATAAAGACACTTTAAAGTTAACGTTGATTTACAATGTGGAAGTTTTGTACATTTAAAGGTACATTTAAATGTAAAAATACTAAAAAAAATCTAATAGCTGTTTCAAAACTATGGAAATGCCAACGTCGCATTTTCTTTCACAATTAGTTGTTATAAAATAATTATGCACTTCAAAAAATTAATAGCTAATGTAATGTATAGTTTCAATGAGAGATCTAATTTAAATTTAAAAATTTATTTAAAAAAATAATTCGGTAAAATGCGAATTTGGCATTTCCATGGTTTTGAACAAGCTAATATAAAGTTATCGATAAATAACAAAATTTAAATAAATGATTGTAGCAACGATGTCTAGCAATCGTGATCGCAATAAAAATTGATTAACAATAAAAATGAATTATTTTTGAAACGAAATAGTGTCCAGTGTGATTATTTGATAAATTTAATTCGTTTTAAATTCAAAAATTTGCTAGGGAGTGGTAGTAAATTTAAAAACAATTAGGTATTCATCATAGTGTTAGGGAACGATTATTTAGTGTAAAACATACAAACATTACAAAATAATGAAGATGTAAATAAAATAAGTTTGTAGCTCCAGATTTTTTAAAATATGTCCTAATAATCTACACATCGATAGCTTAGACTGCAAACCCCTTAACTCCCTAATAGTAATTAATTTTACAGGAGACGGAAAAAACTTAATATTTGTATAAATGAATAATTATTTTGAAAACGTTATGTACTGATTTGATAGTGAAAAAAATGAGAAATAATACTGTATTATTAATAACACATAAATATTTAGTTTTCTCATTATTTTTTATATACAGTGTGAGTCAATAGTGGGTTATTTCTGCAGTATTTTTAATGTGCAACCAATAATACTGATTCCAGCTGACCAGATCGGCAATCGTTAAAAAATTGCAAAATTAATCCACGATTACAGTGTTCTGCCTATTGTCAAGTTTGTCTTGACAGTTTTGCCAAAATCTCATTATGGACTATTATTATTTAAAAGATAAAAAACCAATGTTGATTCAATTAATGTTTTTTAAAATTAAACGAAGTATCCAAGTGGTAAGTGCAATTAGTATTTTTGGTTGCTTCCTAGAACATGTTAGAAATAACCCACTATTGACTCACCCTGTATTGTGGAGTTAGATGTTTTGCACATTTATAAATTAATTTGATGTTGGAGTTAGATGCTTTTATTACTTCATTTAATTAATTTTTGCTATTTAATTTAACAATTTGATAACAAGTAAAGCCATTGTTAAAAAAAATAATTTTCATATTGAATATTATCATAAAAGTTGTGGTAATCTCTAGGAATTACTGTTCTAAGTTGTATTAAATCGTCCGTATTGTTTTCAAATAAAAATGTTATCAACTTATCAAACCAAAATCAAATCAAAACTACGTGCTTATTAATTTGAGAAATTGGAGTCAGCGTATTATTAAAATTTTCATCATGTGGCGTTAGACGGTTTACGTGCTATGAAATTTCAGCGGTCAAATTTTTTTAAAACTTTTTTAAATATTTTTAGAATATTTCTGAATGTCTATATCTATAATTCGACCAAAATTGGAGTTAGAAGGTTTGCACTCTAATCCATCGACATGCTTCTCAACAACGTGTAAGTACCACTGAGTTGGTGTGCCAGTTTTTGAGCACCCTGTATAAAATGAAAAGCTTTTTACTTCTTTTAAGTTATTTTAAGTTATTTATTTTATTTTACTTCTTTAAAGTTACGCCCTGGTTTATCAGTAAAGTAGATTACGATTCCATATCGAATGAAGATAAAATCAAAGATTTTCATTACACTTTTTATGTTCCTCAAACTAAAACCTATTAATAGTAACAAATAACTACGAGTATGTTTATTACTACTTACTAATTACTAGATACCTAATCGATATCTAATTAAGTGTTATTACTAGGTATTTCTAGGTATTTAATGTTTCTACTTTTCACGCAACAAAAACAACTTTTCATTGTATTTTTAATTATACTCGTAGTATATAATTACTATAGACTGGCAGTAAGACGTTTATTAAAATGCACAAACACCTAATGTTATAGACTATTATACGTAGGTATTGTTTTTTTACATTATAATATTATCAAAAATTAAAAAAGTTAATGAAATACGATTTAAATCTAAAAGTAAATCATTAACGTCTCGCGGATAAGACATTAATTAGATTTGAAATTTGAAGGTCAACAACTAAATTCTTGACGAAGTAATAAAATTCAAAATGTTTTACACCGAAATTAAATCAAATTAATCATTGAGATTTTCTACTCCCAAAATTATTAATTAAAATTAAGAAAGATATTTTATTAATTGTTACTCTATTAGGTTCGTAGTATCCTGTAGAATTTAAACAAGAAAAAAATCTGTTTCTTCCTTTTATCACCACTTTGACACCGGTCAATTATTTTTAGGTTAATCGTTATTGGTGGCGCCCAAAACATTCAAATAAATCTATAAGGAAACAGACAACTACCCTTAATTTAGGACAAATCAATTACCTAACAACCCACTTACCAGTTTATAATCCAAATTCGCAAAAATCACTTCACCAAAGCACAAAATCTGTCGCAAAACATTTCTCCCGCGTTATTTCATTTAAATACCGGCGTAAATCCTCGCGCATGCATCGAAATCTAACCGGAGCCGAAGTTACCGCGAACTGATCCGGCAAGTGTCTGGCGCGCCGTTGGTTTTACCTGGGGTACCTGGCCGACCTCGTGTTGTCTACAGACCCTCTTGTCACCCCCTGCGTTGCAAAGGCCACAGACACATGGAGCTTAAGAACCAAAATCCCCACCACTTTATGCAGAATGCCGACCTTGTCCAAATGCTCGAGGATGCACTCCGGAGCCCGCGATTTTTGCTCCTTGACGACAGAACCAACAGGTTCACGAAGGAATTGTGCGTTTTCCAGAGAATGATTTGCTTACTTGTTAGCTTTTAGTACTTTACATGAAGTGGCTGAATCGTCATCTCCCGGAAATAAAAAAATTAGACACTCCCAAATCTCCCGCTTTAATCCTTCCAAATTATCCTTAACGAGAGTGTAACTAATTTTCTAAAGAAACCTCACATTTTTCCAGAAATTGATTTCCAATCCTATAGACTTTAAAATATCCAAAAGTATTCGAACTAAAAGCTTATATCTGGACACTGTTTCGGACTGTTGCAACAGATAATTTTGCCGGGCATTGAACAAGTGTGCGTATAAAAACTAGGGGTGTCTAGCTTATCTCTGGTTTTTTAAGCACGGGGGTTGGCAAGAACGTATCCTTCGTCCAACCCTTTCATATGAATGTTTTGTTACTTTTTATATCAGAGAAACTTGTCTAGAACCTAAAGTACGTTTTCTAGACCACATGACGTCCTATAACAATTGTTGGTAATAAGCGTAATTGATGGGTGCTTGGGGCGTGTACTTTGAAGATTTGTAACAATGCTACTGTTAATCCAAACATAAGGGTTGAAGATGTTTAGCACCTTAATAATCGTACTAATTTTATATATTTGTGTTTACTAGATTTATCGCTCCTTCTATTTACCTACAGTTTCACATGTGACATAACATATCAAGTGCCAAGTTTAGGGTGAATTTGATTTTAATCAAGCAAAGTTCATGCTTCGTTACGGATTATTCTATAATACTAGATTCCCCCCAATCATTAATCAAACCACAATTCAGTAAATAGAGCTTAATGGAATTAGGCGAAGTGATTTTCTACATTATGATACTCGAGTTGGGTAAACAAGGATTAGATTCGACTAGTGTTATTTGTTCATTTTTGAAGATTTATGCACCTTTTGACTTAAAGACCTGGCTATTTCCCAAAATTGCTTTAAAAATCGCCGAAAATGTTAAGTATATTTGCCTTTTTGATCTT